>HG995293.1:5000000-7500000 GCA_905332915.2 Hecatera dysodea
GTATAACAATAATTAATCTTCAATAATCGAGAAAGCGGTATTGTTGGGCTCGCCTTTCCGTGAAAGGGGGCTTTTTAATTAACGCTTTTGGTATATAAATGTAAATGTATTGGTATATTGTTTCAGTTTGTGATGGATCAAGTGTTTGATTACTTTGCGGATTTCCTAAAAGTTTGGTTGATGTCCGTTTTACTGGTGTTAGCCATTTAAGTATATTTTATTTAATACTAGCAGCGCCCCGCGGTTTCACCCGCGTTGTTCCAGTTCCCGTAGTAATACGGGGATAAAATATAGCCTATGTTACTCAGGGTGAATGAAGCTTTCTAATGGTGCAAGAATTTTTGAAATCAGCACAGTAGTTTTTGAGTTTATTCATTACAAATATACACATACACAAATATATCAGCAAGCCTTTGAGTGATAGAGAGAGATCAGCATAGAAGATAGGATCCAGTGTACAAAATAATGCATATAAATATATGCAACTACTAATATTATTATTAGCATAATAATAGCATAATCAGCCTTTTAATGTGGGAACATTCACATCCACTTCTGGGACTCAGGTCTCCTCTCTAGGAGAGGGAATGGGCCGTAATCTACCACGCGGGCCCAGTGCGGTTTGGTGAATGTCAAGTCTTCGATTTTTTGGTTCTAGGACATGCCGGTTTCCTCACGATGTTTTCCTTCACCGTTGTGAGAGCAGTGGTGATGAAATAAATTACACAAAGTAATGCGGTTGCCTAGGTTTGAACCCGCATCCTACAATTCGTTATTCGGGGCCGTTACCACTCGGTCACCACTGCTCTCTTATATTGTTATTATTTAATGCCTATTTGAGGACTGTTTGTTGGAGCTACAACTATTCTTTACTACTACACTACTTACACTTTCTTTATACTTGACTAGACTGGAAAAAGGTTTTTCATACAAATAGTGGCTTTTTCATGGGAACTGTTATATTGAAGAGAAATTTCCTAAGAATTTCAGTGAAAACGCGTCATCGCATTATCGGTGGGAACCTTTACTGTATAAAATGTTAAAATCGACCGAGCACCAAGACTACATTTCGAAGGGGTGTGAAAGAAAAACCTTAACCAATTTAGCTCAACCTTCAACTGAAAACGAACTTGTAGAGATAAGTATCGTAAGACTAAACCAGCTATTTAGCTGCTACCTCTGTTTGCGCTGATTACACTGTAAAAGATTAGATTTGATAGCAAGAATCCAATTGCATCCCTACAAAGACAATGTTAATATAATTTCGAAGAAACTACTTCCACTAGAAAAGTGTAAAAGAAAATTATACTTGGTAGAAGTGCGAACACAACAAGTAAGATTATTTTTTTTAATCAATGTTGATTTAAGAAGGAAAATGGTTCTGAAATTTATTTTAGCTTCAACTAAAATCGCTCGAAGGTGATGGAATGAGATTAATTTAAAAATATTTAATATTATAAACTACCATTGCTTTAAGCTGAGGGTAGCTTCACATTTTTAACAAAAATTGTGGCCATTATATCCAGAAACCTTTGGATAGCCATTGGGAACTAAAACTAACAGTCGTGTTATAAATCAAAGTACTTAAAAAAGGTCAAAATTACCATAATTCGATAACGTTTTACATTAGGGAGCACCGAAAATAGTACAAAAACAATGTATCTAGCACATGGAAGCAATTACACTTTATCTACAATTCACTTTGATCATTACGCGGTACAAATGGGGCCAAGTTAATGACTCACTTCATGCTGCAGTAATAAATATTTTATTTTTGTTTCAGTTCTCGCTCGTGGCGATGGCTTGCCTCAAAATATATTAATGTAAATGGCAACCTAGATTTGGTATATTAGATAATGCTTGTGTGTACCTACTTAAACAGCGTGAAGGAAAAAAAAATTGTAAGTCAGTGTGAAAAAACGAAGAAACCACACCAGAAACACCGACGTCCAAAGATTTATTCTTTACCTACTTTTTAGTGGCTTTTATTATTTGGCAGTCAGTTGTAGGTACAGCACAGAAATTTGAGAAAAAAAAATAAGAATTATTTTTGTTCTCACATTTCAGTTCTGTTTTTGTCTATAAATTGATACTGACAAAAAAAACAGCACTAGAAATTACTACTATCTATCTCTAAAGTTCTTCATCAGATCATTATGATCAGAATAAAGTAGGTACCTACTTTCGAACCAAAAAATAAACTTTATATATAAACGTCCCAATCGATTACCTCCATATTTTTTAAGTCGATTATAAACAAGAAAAACAGCTCAAATGACTAAAGTTTTTTTGTTAATAACTGTTAAAAACTCTGTTAGTAAACCATATAGTCAGAAAACTAAAAACACTCTTCAATTAAACCATATTATATGTTAATCGTAAGTGAAAGTCACCTTATGTGTAAAATACATGCCTACATAATTTCAAAAATTTTAAATAATACTCAACGTTAAAATCCATTCTTCATAATACTGTCAAGACTGTCTACGTACATACTTAATTAATTAAAATGTCTCAATTTAATTTTAAGTAGATACTGAAATAACTTCGCAAGTTTTCATAAGTAGCTTAACACAGGCACCTAATGTGAACATTTTCGCTAAAACAAAATGACAAGCGCAACAATTTCGAGAATAATAAGACTGATTTATAATAATTATTAGATTCAGTCACACAGTCACCTTCATCGTTTTCAAATAATTTGGTTGAAGTTGAATAGACTTTCAAATAAACAGCTGTTCGTTTAAATTATATCTAAATAAGAATGGCAATGGACATTTCATTAAGACAGAACTAAATGAAAACTTTTGAGATAATTATTTCTAAAAAATATAAAATAAATACAAAACCATTTTATCGACTCTCATTTGTAAATATGAATATTTTATCACCAAGACCGAAGGTTTTTCTATGATATAACTAAAACTACTGTGACTACAGCCCAAAATACAAGGAATTTCATAATTGATGAAACCATGAATTAATGATTAATGTCTGTTCGATAGAAGCCCAATTACGTAAAATACTAGTGTTAAATAAAAAAGGCACATTAACACATAATATTTCAATTCCCTAATTGGTTTCAAATGTGCGTGAGATTTAGTTAAATCGTTGTCTGTAAAAGTGATCAAGTAAACTGGGCCGGCAGTGTAATCGTTAATGTTAACGACTGTTTATCGTATACAACTAACATTTAATATGGCTAATGGGTTTTAGTATAATCTCTAGTGATTAATATTTATTTTAAATGATGTTGATCATATTTTTTCCCAGCCCAGCTTAGTGAAGTTGAAACGAGTGTTGTGTGACGAATAGGTACATGTTTGTGTTTTATCAATCAATACTATCAATAGAAATGTATATATAAAACTCTTACGTTTTTGAGTGACTGACAGAACACGCACAGCCAAAACTACTGCTGGTTGCAAAAGCTGAAATTTGGCATGTAGGGCCTAACTTCTTTTAATCTAGGTTCAAGTGAATTGGATTTAAAAAATAAAACGATTTCACACAGTTTACGACAACTCTCGTCCACACAAAACATCTAAATATATATAACTCAAAAGGGACTGACTGACTGACATAGTGATCTATCAACGCACAGCCCAAACCACTGAACGGATCGGGCTGAAATTTGGCATGCAGGTAGATGGTATGACGTAGGCATCCACTAAGAAAGGATTTTTGAAAATTCGTCCCCTAAGGGGGTGAAAAAGGGGTTAACATTTTGTATGGAACTCCACGCGAACGAAGTCGCGGGCATAAGCTAGTTATTCTATATTTCATCTTCATAAATCAGTAAAATAAACATTTTATAAAATCCACGAAAATGACTTCCGTAAATAAGATATTAAGATGGTCAAAGAAACAATTGTATTTCAATTATACCCGTCGAAATACGAAACTCGAGCGTCCTCTAACAACGGGTTTACGGGTTCTTTAAATAAACAAAGGCCAAAAATCAACAAGCCTTTAGAAATTCCGTCCGATGCCCGAATTCTTGATGGACGGTGACAGTTCTTGCCACCCCTTGAAGAAACCACTTAATCCCGTCTGAAATAATGACTGAAACCCTTGCAGGTTGCGAACGGACCGAAGCCTATCGTAAATAAATGGTCGGAAATGTACGGACTTATTGAGGAAACCCGTTCAATTTAGTATAAGTTGATTTTACACGTATTTTTTGCTTTTGAGTTTCAGTAGTTTTGCATTGAAAGAATACTAAAATATGTATCTCCTTATAAGTTCGTTGAAAAATTAAAATACTGACATATCGAACCTTTTGAAATCTACAGTCATAACCCACGCTTTGATTTCACAAAAGGTCGCTGCGTTACGTAAAAGATTTGTCTATTCTCGTGATATAATCTTAAGAGTCACGTCTACGAAAAACGTAGCGACGCTACGAACATTCGTAGCAAAAACTAACTTCGTAGACTCTGATAGTTCGATTTCCACACATACGTAAAAGCTTTGAGTGTGGACCGTCAATTGGCATAAAAAATATGCAGGTTTTCTTCGAAGGGCTGTGAACGGACCTATAGCAAAAATCTGTCAATAGAGGCCCTTTTGAAAGGAAGTCTCTGCTCCAAGGCTATACTAAGATCTTCCAAGCATTTCAGATCCCATTATTCGGAATCTCAAAGCACGAACAACTAACAATTCAGTTATAAACAACACACTACACACATACAAACGGGACGTAAAGCGGAGTTGAACAAGTTTAAACTTACGAGGCCTGTACGCACGCAAAGTTCTTACTTTATTATTTTAAGTCGTGTTTAGGACACACTGCCTTGATAAGCGACTCACATGTGGGATTATTACTGTCGTCATATTGGAATGTTGAAGTTAAGAAAAGATTATGTTTATTTCGAGAGATGTTTGGTCTTAAATAGAATGTTACGTCTTGTTAAATAGAAGAAGGTGATTAGTCTGTGTCGCTTTCAAACATATTCTAACGTAAACAATAATATTATGAAACTATAGTTACAGGGCTAAAATTTCAGTTACATAGGTTACAAAAGTAACCAATGTGATTGTAATTTTAGCATTTTAAAAAGAAACTTCTTCCATTACAGCCGAAGATATTCTTCCATCAAGCTGATTGGAATAAATGACTAAGGGCCTGTTTCATTTGCGGAATTTGTTCGAAAGAGTCACCGCGGCCCTGGAACGCAAAGGGCACTAGAAGGATCACGGGTGGGTTTTAGTAAGTAAGAGTTTGACACTCTCTTTCGCTCCGCCCAGAGCGGGAGAAGTCTTTTTAAATTCACAAAAAAATGGGCCTGTTTCATTACCTATAATACCCATTAAAAAAGATAATTTCATCCATTTTTTTAATTTCTTCAGTAACTAATGGCTATTGAATACATAGTAAAATTTATTAAGTCCCATAAAACCAAATATGACAGGCCACATGGGCTATGTAACTCGATCATACAAAAACAGAAACGAAATAAGTATGTATAACTAGTGCACCCGAGCAACTTCGTTTGTGTCACAGTTTTCATGATTGCTCCGCTTCTATTGGTCTTAGCGTAATGATAATATAGCCTATAGCCTTCCTCGATGAATGGGCTAACACTGAAATAAGAATTTTTCAAATCAGACTAGTAGTTCCAGAGATAAGCGCGTTCAAGCAAACAAACAAACTCTTCAGCTGCATAGATTATTTCACCCTTAACAAAGGTTAATAAACTTTCAAACGTCGGCAAGTCAATCGCGAACGCCGTGTGTCGCCACAATAACATAATTAGACCCAGTAATGAGCTAATGTCTCGAATATTTCGCGCAAAATTCTGTTTTGAAACTCATTACGGGCTACGGCTTACCGGGTGTCAGTTTGTCTCGGCTTAAACGCTCCTCCTATGACAAATTGTGTTGGAATCGTGTCACCGATTGCTGTCGATCGATATGTTTTGAGGTTGTTCCGTTCTAGCCGGTTGAAAATTGAGTTGAAGAATTACGCTGTTGATTTTTGTCAGTTTTCTATAGATGTTAGCTAAAATATATCACTAGTTCAGTCACAAAAACAGCAGTAAGGCAGTGTTCTGACTAAAATAAGTATCTAATTAACTATAAAGACAAATTCATTAAATACTGTTTATCATCTCTAATCTATCATTTCGATTTAGGTAACATATCGATAAGTGTAGAGCTATTTATGGCCCACCTACTAGACCAAAACGATTAATTATGAACTACCTACATGTAACCGATTATAATATACAGTTAAATGTAATATGTGCCTTTAGTAGGGCACACGTTTTGGGAGTAGCCCGCATGGCATTGTTCGTCGGCGGCAATTGTCAGTCCATAATTTTGTATGAATTATCGCTTACGGGAGATGGACCGGAATGGATCCCAGACGGCCGGAATTTTTGGATATATCCGACAATTTGGATATTTCGAACTGGCTTTCACGTGACGTCATAATTCATTTCTGAATGTCCTGATAAAATAGACACAGTAACACGAGCGATGAAAGGTTCCGTTTTTAAATACGGACGTTCTTCGTTTTAGGGTACCGAAATCCTGAAACGAAGACTGAATGTCTTTTAGTGAGGAAACATCTGCTTATTTTTTTTTATAAAAAAAAATATAAAAGCAAGAAAAAATACAAGAAACCCAAATCATAAAATAGAAATGACCGTAGAAACAACGGACTTAATTTAGCTTAAAATAGTGACACATTTTTCGTACAAGCGCCCAGAGCGAGATTTTAATTCGGACAACCGGTTGTCCAGCGTTATCGCCGTCCAACTGTTTGAACAAAAAAAAAACACTAGTAAATTCTGGGCGAATTCGGGATACTGAAACACGAGTAGCATTAGTGGGGGGACGTTTCGGACATGCGGCGATACGACCGGACAGTTTTGATAAACGCCCCGCAGCATCAGCTTGTACGGGGATTTTTTAAATATACACCCCGTGCTACGGTGAAAATCTTATTTTTACGGTCACTTTTTACGGTAGAATATACAGAATTTTTAGGTATTGGGCTGAATGAACGAACTGTACGGTGTTATGTAGGGTAAGTACTGGGAAGTAGAGTTTAGTTCCAAAGCTTTTAAATAACACTGACAAGATATCCCAAGGTGATAAAATTACAGAATCAACAAACCTGTTTCTGCGTTCCTACATGTTGCAATTTCTTGTAACTACAAGAAGCAGCAATTCTACAAATTACCAAGAAATGAACCCCATGAAATATTTTTTGTCTTATTTCGTAATGAATCGTGCTGAATTCAATAAATGTTGCCATAAATAAACCAATTTTACTGTAGTTCCGTGTTTCTATATTAACTGTGGATTGACAGAAGTATAAACAGAGTCCATTTTAAACAAGGTCTGCGTTGAATACAGCTCGCTTCGGCCCATTACTCTTAATCAATGCCGCAACAATAGTTCGGGTTTAGAGGTCTTATCCTGACAGAATGAGAAGCACATTTGTTTCTTTAACACGACTGTACGACTTCGTAAATCGACCGTGTTATATCAAAGGTCATGCGAGAATTGTTAAGGTTCACGCTCTCTTTCTCTTTAATACTAAATATAATCATGGATCCATTAGTAACTGTTAAAGTCATATTTGTTACTTTATTGAACTTATCCTTGGACATAATTCCACGATTAGTGTTCCACAGTTTCGTGATGACTAACCTAATCGTGGTCTCTTAAAAAGCACACTGAAAACCATTTGACAAAAGATACAAAAGTAGTTCACTATAATATTCTTGAAAGAAAATATGAAAAGCCACTGAATAAACAATTTACGTGAGTAGTATGAAAATCCTTGAACTCTGTTGAACGTGAATTTTAAATTCGAAGTGTTATTTTGTATTGTCACACTTTCGACGCGGTTCTTCACTTATTGATCCCTACTTTAAGGTCTTGCATCCATGAATACGTCTTTGAGCTCTCACATTTGTAACTGTCGCCACGATTGGTCATCATACATTTTTTGTCCAGTTCGTGTCACTCCTTTATACGGATTATAGGCTTTCGAACTTTACATAATTCATGTACTGATATGGATGGGTTTGTCATACGATTAATGTTCTCCTCGAGTTTTTTCTTATGTAATTTTTATGCAAGGCCCTTCACTGACCTTAATTGAGTGCATCATATTAGGAGTTTGTTACGTAACTGTAAAATGATGCATTGTTTATATTTCTGATTGATTTTTATTACAATAACTTACAGTTCTTGTGGATGAAATCGATTACGGTTTTAATGAACCCAACAATGGTCAAACCCAATTATTTTTATTAAATCTTTTTAATAATGTTTAATATGAAGATTAAAAAATCTTATCAACGATTACAACGTAGAACCCACATTTAGCGCATAACAATACGTTCCCGCCAAAAAGGCGGCCATTTTGTCGTATCCCAAATCCCTCTCCGGTTCAAGCATGTGTGATCGTCTCAACGCAAGGGCTAGGAGCAGTGATTGACAGCGCACGCGTTGCCCCGGCTAATCTCTAGTGTCACAGGCTGCAGATTTCCGACACCAGACAGCCATCAGCGTCGACCATCTTCACAAGGCCTTCCCATCCCCGCCCATTATACACAGAAACGATGACTTCGGGCTAAATGATGTGTGTCACAGAGGTCACGCCAAATTTGTCACGCAAGAACCTCGTGTCTTGTGCAAGTTTAAATAGATCTTGTTGGTCCTAATTTAGTGTTCGGTCAACTAACCGATTCGAGTGACAAATCGATACTAGAGCACCTCCACTCTGTAATTCCGATAATTATCACCAAATTACGTATAAATAATTCTGTCAATTGGAATAATTACTCCGACTAATTAGTTTGTAACAGTTTTCAGTATAGGTATGGTAATTAAAGGGGGAGGAACATTGGTACGAAGGTATCTAACAAGGCTCAAAATAATAATAATATTTATTAATAATAATAATTTCATATATTGCCAACAAAATGATGTTTTGCCAAAATAAAGCTTCCGCATTCGATTCTAAGTCTTTATTCGATCTCAGAGAGTGTGTTCGAATCAGTTATTGAACAGACGCATTGCATTAGTTACCTATAATCTGATCGACTAATCTCAAGACGGATGTGGAACATACCTAGGCTACCTAGGCGTCAATCAAATTTGCCGGAATAAGGCGACCGAGATGTTAATTTAGTATAGTCAATCAACATGACGAGGTGATTAAATCGTCTCATATGTTGAATCTTTTTACAGATCGGTTCAACTAAATAATAATATAATAATGAAAGACAAAAAAAGGTCTTTTATTTAAATTATGAGCCAGCACTGTTTATAACGTCAAAGACAGTCGCGATTATTACTAAATTATTGTGATATTATTAAGTCAAATCAATGAATATCTTACGAGTATATTGGTTAAAAATTCAGTCTCAAATGCTATTATAATCGGATCTTCCGATAAGCTTTTATTTATTTCCCGATTGCAGATGGCGCCACTATGATTCTTAGAATATGTTAAGGGTCGCCGACCGTCACCGCGCCGCTTGGTCGGCCATAAAGTTCACTGCTAAAATCTACCGCTACTTCTCAATAGATGGCGTTACTAGTCACAATTTTGTTACGGTTTCGCTTAATCAATTTTAGATTTTGTGTAACACTTGTATATAATTTTAACATAATATTTGTTATTATTATTGTACAAGGTTACAAGAAAAAAAAAATTGATGGCCTTCCGTAGGCGGGAGCAAACGCGTGACCGATACAAAAGTCTTCCATTCATACTTTTTTTGTCAATCCAACTCAATTTAATTCTTATACCCGAGAATAATCGTCAAAGAAGCCGTTCGAAGCAACTAAAGACGTTAGTGCAGTTGAAAAAAGTCGTTTACAGCTACGTTTATAGTGTTATGATGCGTTTATTATTATTATAGCCCTTTTTGTGGGAATTCTATCTACGTGAAGTGAAAATTGGGAAGTTTTTTTTTCGTTTTATCGCCGTTTCGAATGAGTGTTATGTTATTTGGGATTTCACTATTGCGTCAGTTTTGTAGTGAACTTGGAATAGGTACTATTATTGCAGCGTTTGCGTTTAGATGACGCGGGATAATTGGGGAAGGTATCGATCTTCATGTATAGTTTGAGATGATGGATGTAGTGTTTGCGGTCTTAGGCCTGATGCAGAAGATTCTCCAGTTACACTTTCATAAGGAGATTAGGTCAAGAGTCTGACGGAAACAGCGGTGCTTTTAGTCGCAAAAAGGGTTGTTTTGAAGTTGATTTCGATAGTAACTGCCTTAAAAATTTTAAACAGTTAGTATTCGATATAACAAACAGGCAAATTTAATCTACAAAAAAACATACACAGGTCGTATAGGTACATAATCAGAAACGCTTTTCAAATTTCCATTATAGGCTTTTCACATCCACAATTGTATTATCAATATAGAAAGCGAACACATATGGTAATGCGTTATCCATTCATGGAGCCTATTGTCACGGAAAATTGAAAAATAGTAGAGTACGCTTATATAGGATTCATATATTCATAGAAACAGATGTACTTCTCACCAACGTGTGAACATAGTAATATCTTAGTTTTATTTCCTCAAGAATCTACATATCGCCTACTTTCTCGTACTTCCAAACTGATTCTTAATAAGGATAGTGTGAGGAGTAAGTTTTGAGAGCTGGAGTATAATAAATATTCAATTTGAACTAGACTAAATACTGGGAACGAACTAGATAATTATAATAAATTAGAGTTTCACGTTACTGCGAGGAGTTTATTTGCAATTTGCTTCTATATTTTCATAAAACAGACTAAACGAAAGCGTATTAATTAAAGAATAATGTTCATGCATAGAATGCAGAACTCAAAACTGCTCATACAAATTGTAAATATTGCCATTACAATACACTCACTTATTATTTCCTGATCGGTTGATACAAGCCACGTAACATTTAGCCACCCAAGTGTAATTATCATCACACTTACGCCCAACTCACTTGCGACCACCTACATTATCATTGTTGTCAACGTTATCCCCGTATAACACAGGTTGATCGGTTGATGTGTCACCTTTAAGTAGGATACTGACAACTAGCTTACAATTAAATCTGTCAATATATACAGTTGTAGCTACATCATATCTGGATTCTTTTGACCAGAAGGCAGACAAGTGCAGCCATTTTGTGCTAGTTGCATTCAAAACTGCTTCAACACTATTACAGGCTATACAAGTAAAGACAAACCTACCGAGATTAATATGGGTAAAGAAGACCATTTCATTTAGATCTCTGATGTTTGTCGATTCAAATTAAAAAGGAAACCTTACTGTACAATGTTTGTGGGCGTTACTGAGAAAAAAATGGATAACTTGCGCTAGATGAAAGAAGAAAATTGTTTGCTTGGTAAAGATAATTTTATTCTAGTGCTGACATAACTTTCTACATCAGCATTAGTTATGAGATCTAAAATGAAATAGGTCAGGGATTCTGCAGCTGGCGCCGAGATTACACACTTCTGACATACTGTCCAAGATGTCAACGCACGTGAATTAGATCAAGAATAATATTTCAACAAATATTAAATTATCATATTTCTAAAAATGATTTCTATGAACAATAATGCGTGTGAAAATAAACAGCAATTTCTGTTTTCACAGGAGAAGGGAGATCATCAGGGCTTGATTGTGTATAATTGAGTAAACTAGGTGTCCTACTACAATTGTCTCATCCATCACTCTATTTTGGGCTTGCACATAATAATTGTGTGGGTGCGGGTGGTTATAGTTACAGGAGATCTAATAGGTCCATAGTCAATCTATGATCGTAACCGCAAAAGTATAAAAAAATAAACTGCCATTGTTTAACGAAATATCGCTGCTAGTGGAATGATAAGGAAAACCAATTCAATCTTTGAACTTGAATTTCTACCTATTGTGGAAAATAAACAATTTATATTTCCAAATTATTTGCTCCTATAAATATGTTCAATAGGCATTTAATTAGTCAACGATTTATTTGTAAAGCTCCTGATACTAATTAATCCAAGATGGCGGATAATCCTACTTGGTGTTAATTAAAGCCCTGGTTAGTAGGAAAGGAAATTCTACGAACTGGAGGAAATTATCGCACTTTGACAGTGTTCATATTCTGAAGTTTGAACGATATATGTTCACCGATGAAATTAACTGATAAAGTAGTTTAATTGAAAGGCGAATCAAACTACAGAAACTAGAGATGCAAGGTTCCAGAAGAACTTTGAATGTTACAACTACAAAGTAAAATATAAAAAAATACTTCCAAAATGTCTAAATGTAGTCAGGATCTATGAAAAGCTTATTGGGAGCAAGCAAACAGTTCAGGCGAGCAGATCTTGAACTCGCGACCTTTACCGCTTCGTATTCATGCAGATTCTTCAATGAAGTAAAAATAAGCTTCAGGTTTAATAAGAAATAGAAGATAAATATGACATCTATAGACGATGGGTTAGTGACTTTTACTGTAACTGTAATTGAAGGCATAACATAAAGTTAAATTTATATCTAGGCAGTTTCATTAAAAAATTACAAGAGTTCTTACGGGGATCAAATCAACCAAAATCGATCTCCCTTAAAACCAATTTGTTTCAAGTTTACGATCGTGGCTAAAGCATCAAACAATGAGCGAAAGTATTGTGTTTTTTATGGCATTTTAACTTTGATCGTTTACTAACATAACTCTTTTATTGGCCACCATAAAAATTCTGTATCTGTTTTTATTTCCACCGCATCGAATATCATTATCATCGAATGAAATCATTTGTTCACCTAAATAGCTTTTTAATAGCACTTCGGCTAAATAAACGACTATTGACTTACGGCATGAATGTGATATCAGCAAAGAACATCATCAATGACACAACTTTTAAGTATGTATTCGGAAACAAGATATGCCGAAATAATAATAGCCATCTTAAAAGAAGCTTGATTCGAGTTGGTGTTTAATGAAAAAAAAGTTAAAATCGGGAAACAATTCATTCATAACTTAGTATACAAACTTATAATAATAATTAATAACAACAAACTAAAATTAAAAAAACGCACCAACTGTCAGCTGATAATGTGTTCATGAGACTTGTGGCATTGCCACGTTGAATGGCAAAGCTTAGCCTCTGGCCAATGTAAAAGCCATACATATTTCACAAAAAGTTTCAACCACCCGTTTCGAAATATTTTTAAGGACATGCGACCCGCGGCTGAAGGGTTTCAACATTAAATGGCTCGAAAGTATAGTTACCAATAAGATTACTATATATTTAAGTCCCTTGAAGTTTTCTGCAGCGGCAGCGGCAGCGCCATTACAACATGATTAACTAGGAAGATGGGATGGCGCTAGAATATCGACACAGGTTGCGTCCCACACTAAAGGCGTACCCATCTTCCATGGTAAGTATATTAGTTTACTTTCAAGCGTCAAAGAAAAACCTTTCTCTATGTGTGTCTTATACTGTGGTGCAAGCAAATAATTAAACAAATAAGCAGTTACAAATAGACAAAACTGGGTTTCTTCAAGGTATAATGGTTTCCTAGACCAAATAGTGGGGCGATAATAAGCCCTTTCTGTACCATAGGCAATGATTACGATGCACTAAATACACAGTATCGGCCTCACGAACCGTCCCTAATTATCATTGGGAAGAACTTTTGTGGTAATAGCAGGCAATTAGGGTGCAATGTTTTTGTTTCTGATGACATTGTGTTTTCTGGGAAGTTTGTTGTTTGTACAACACACGTGGGAGTCCCGGCTGTGTTGTCTTTCGCCTGTCGTTTGGATGCATACAGCGATCCCGCGTTAAATTAACCGGAAACTTAAGGGAAATAGTTGAGATTCGCCTCAGGTACGCTGCACGAAGTTTTACATGCCGAGGGAATACGATTGTGTATCAAAAATATTTTGTTTTAATATTATGGCTTTTATTCAGTTACGCTTTATGATTCAATGAGCTTTAACTAAGTTTTCTCAAATTCGAAGCCACAACTGAAATTTTAAAATAATTATAAAGTTCTAAGCTTTAGTTGAGCAAAATTGTATTTGTTGAATAAATATTAAATGGCCTAATTATTTGTTTTGATGAGAAAACTGTATTTAATCGTAAACTTGCTGACGTCGACTTGTTTATTTATACTGGTGCTTAGCCCTTTTTATACTCAAACAACATTAACATTTAAGTAGTTGATGAAGGTAGATCGAAGGTACTAACGTTGGGTAATGGAAGCTATTAAACCAATATTATGACATTTATATCCGAGGATGATATTATAGATGTTGTAAACTCATTAGACGTTGCGAAGGCAATTAAGATCAAAGTTACAACATCAAAATTCGAGATGACACAATTTTATAGAAAACACTTTTTCTTAATAGTAACATAGTCATTCCAAATCGTGAACAAGTGAATCACACAATAATAAAGACAAAACGTATCCTTAATAACAATAAAGGACTAAAAAAACAAACCCAATCACCGGTAGCGGACAATGTAATCGATAAAGATGCATCCAATTTAAAACAGGAAAGAAAACAACAAAAGCCGGATGATGATGCAGTTTTACATGCGACACATTCGAACAAAAACCTGTCCCGTGGAGATCACAAAACGAAAACAAAATAAGAATAAGAATAGAAGAGATGTAAATTACGTAAAAACTGAATACAAACGGGCGGGTCCAACTATCTTTTGATAGTATAATGGGGACGTTCGTGACGCGGATGAAGTTGAACGGATCGCGCGGGTGGTCCAGTGCGGTCGGACTATTTAAATATTACTTTTTTATTATTTGCCAGCACTATTTGGTGATTTATGTTGGTTTAACACGAAGGTGTTTGGGTAACATAAGTGTGATTTGTTTGCTCTTTATTGACTATCGATTTCAAAACGCCCAATAAGAAAAATATATCTTCATTTTTTTGAAGTTTCGGATGAGTTATTGCCGTTAATACGCTGAACCAGTTAACTTCGAGATTTCATTAAAGTAGGTGATGAACGAGTTATTGATAGCCATTATCATTACGAAGATGATACTGTTGGAGTTGAATTAGAGGTATACAATGGAATTCTTAACAAAAAATGAAGTATGTAAATATGTATATATATTTTACCGATCAAAGGGGAAATATAGTCAAAAGCGAAAGGCCCTTAGGTTCTGTTTAACGTCAAATAACACTAAAATTACACACATATTGAACAAGTAAGTTAATAAAATATAAATGAGAATCTCTTCGTCCCACATGAGCATAAATTATATAATTCAAGTAAAACTGATTAATATGAACTTAGAACTGTTTACGAGCTTAATTATGTTTCTATAAATTTTAATGATAATATTTACAATAACTTACAAAAAAAAAAAGTTTAACATAAAGCGATTGGAAAATTTTGCTTTGAAATTTTTGTTTGCTTTAAAGATGACATTTTTATTTACATTCAAAAAGAAGTTTTGATTTAATTATTTTGCTTCCGTAACTATAATATAACATCTACTATACAAAAAAAGAAGTTCAGTAATGATGTAAACCTCCACTTGGTTTTAATAATGTCAATATCATCCAGCTCGTCTTCAATCTGAAACTAATTGAGCATGATAAAAGTGTTCTCGTAAGTCTCCATAAACATCATTATGTCGTGCATCAAGCAATTCTTTCATTAAATCAATTACTGTCCAAGCATTCCTCAAATCATTTCCAATGATTTCACAACAAGCCATCCTGTTTGTTCCATCGTTTGCCCTTTCGTCTTAATTGGACAAATCATTACCAATTTAACTGGTACTTCGTGTTCGTGCTCATATCTTAACAAAATAAAGCTGTTGACTCAACGGTCGTTAGTAGTTATCTTGTTGGATTTAATATATTCTCGAAGTTCGTCCTTTTTGATTCAATGTTTGAGTGCACTGACTTCTGTTACAGACAGTTCAACTAAGATAAGGATTCATTTGACTTCCGTTTTATCTATCGCACTTGAATTTCTTTTTTCTCTTTCGAGTATTTATCTTATTTTGAGAGTTTAATAGGGATTTATTCAGAAACTTGTATCATACCATCGTAGTCATTGTAACTTAGACGAATTCTTGTGATTTTATTCATCATTTCCTAGTTTTATATTTTCAATGGCTCAGTCAAATCCACTGAAAGTCTTTGACTCGTATTATTAAAATACATATTTGATTTTATAATATAAAATAGTAGCACTTGTTTGTTTGTATTCTTGATTATAAAATTGAATCGTAACTTCCCTTTCAGAAACATTGAATTCAGAATGTACCAAAAGTTAAAAAAAAAAACTTGTGTTTTCTTTGCTTTGAACTTGCATTTTAACTAAATAATAAGCGAAACTCATCTCAAATGTAATTAAAATCTTATTGAAAAGCTCGGCTATTATATTCACAAAGTTTATATTTATTTTAATGTTTACATTATGCATACCTAATTCTCTACCCACGCGAGAAATTGAAAGAGAATCTTATATGAAATGAATTTAGAACATTTTAATAATTACGTGACCCAAGTCACCGCATAGCCGCTGAAAATGCTGAAATGCCGCAACGCACGTCCCATTACACGCGAATAAAGCCAACGCTAACCGCAGCCCGAACGAGGCAATTTACGAATTTCCGCCCAATTCAGTATTAACAAGAACCAAACATAACCAAAACACAAACTTACGTTGATCGAAGAAGCAGCGGTCCAAACCATTCATAACGTTGTAAACAACCTCATAGTGCACTCAAAACACCAATTTTATGCGTTTACGTTCACAGCTCGCACTAGTGACGTCACACTCAAAACAAATCACAACGTATTCGTTCCCACTACGGTTAACACAACGTCGGGGCGGGTTCGGTTTAGGGTAAGTTTATAGGACGTGTTGCCCATGCGGCGGTCGGCGCGCGACTGGTGTGCGCGGCGCAAGGAGCGAGGGGCGCGGGGTGGAGGGCCAGAGCGGGAGGGGGTGCGTGCGTTCGGAATTCACTTCCCACGTGCTAGCCACCCGTCCTTTTCTTGCGGGACGGGTTAGCTTTTAAAAGCGGCGAAGCAGCCCGTCGACGCATCGATACGGCCGGAGGCGACGTTTAGCTGTAACCTTGTTTATATGCACTGCAGCTAATAATAACGCGAATAGCACTCGAAGTGAGCGTTTGTTGTTATTTTTTTTTATATGAGCTAAGTAACATTGTGCGTTAGTTGAGTGGCCAGTTGAGTTTGTTTATTCGAGTTTCCGATACTCTCGTTCCGTTTTCGTGTTTCCTGTTTGGTGTTGAATGAGTGTTGTTATTTTTTTGTTCGATTATGTTATTGTTCGTTTTTGTTCTCGGATTAACTTTTACTTTTTTATCTCTTTTTGCCTCATGAAGCATTGCTGTACATGTTTTAATGGGTTGCTCGAAATCCCTGTCATATTAATGTTTTTAAACGGAATTTTAAGATTACTTCTATCATAAAATATGTAGGGCGATTAATAAGAATGGTATCATGCATTTATGCTCAAAGCATTCTCAGATAAGCTGCCTGTTTGGGGGTTCAAAAATGATGGTTCTGTACCAGGAATAAATAGTATTCAGAGCAGTGGTGGCCGACTGGTAACGGCCCCGACTTACAAATTGTAGGTCGCGGGTTCAAACCCAGCCAGGCGCATTACTTTGTGTAATTTATTTCATCATCACTGCTCTCAAAACGGTGCAGGAAAACATCGTGAGGAAACCGGCATGTCCTAGAACCAAAACTTCGAAGACATGTGACATTCACCAACCCGCACTGGAACCGCGTCGTGGATTACGGCCCATTCCCACTCCTAGAGAGGAGGCCTGTGACCCAGCAGTGGGAACATTAAAAGGCTGATTATGCTTATGCTAATGTTAATAAATAGTATTTAAAATCAAACTTTACAAATCCAAATTTAATTATTCTAGGCTTTATAAAAATAAATAATGTGTCCGAGTTTTCAAGCACCTGATGGTTTAAAAGTGCATTATAACTTAGAAATATGCAACAAAACAATATAAACGTCTACCAATAATTAATTAAACACATCAACCTCGCATCCACACAACACAATTATGTCTGACAGCCAAAACAGTTAAAAAATTATTAGATCAACGAGCTACTGACGGATTTTCTACAACAAACGACCCGTTTCCAGTAAACATCACGCGTGGGTAGCAGCTGATAAATTTCACCTTTTTCAAATTCCAAGATCAGTATTAAGATTTGAGGAACCCTAAAAATAGTTAATGTATTTCTTAGAGCTGTTCTGGTGGGCTGTTACAGTCCTTATCGACTTGTCATTCGACAAGGGGTTTTAGTTTTTTAGTGCTTTTTGGTCGACAGTGATGAAAGGGAGAACTGGCGGGTTAAAGACAAAATGGATGATGGATTTCGGTTGTGCATTACGCATGCTCAACGTCGTACGTTAATGAAAACGTGACGTGTTCTTGTAATGATAAAAAGTGCACTCTGAATAGAGCTGTTGATGTGTTTGTTCGTTTGTTTAACTGAAGATTTCAACGTGCCATAAATGGTAAACGTGCGAGCGTCAAATCATAGCTCGTTCTGTATGAGTGAGCTTTTCAAATTGTGTAGCGTTACAAGTTAGTCTCATTTGTATTGTTGGGTCGTTTTAGATTGGTTGTGGTGAAACTGGCCTTAAATAATACATGTAAGTACCAGATTTTTTGTGTCTTGTAACTGATTAAGTCATATGAGTGGAAGAGATTCCACTCATGTGACTTAATCAGTTACAACTTACAAGTAAGTTTATAGTTAATTAAGTTAAACATTAAAATAAATCTAGATACTTGCTGAAATTCATTTACTATTAAACGAATTGTATTTTTTTACCCAGAATACTTTCATTGAAATTACGTAGACACAATTATAACAAAGCAGATATTCAGTTAAGCTTTTTGTACATCTAAATCCAATTCTGTTTAGTGTCTTATTAAATTTGGTACCTAAAAGGAACAAAGTCTAAAAGAAAATATAAATTGTATGTAAACGCAAAAGTATCAACTTTTTACTTTAACAAAGCCTCCTGTAAAAGATACAACAGCTGTTACAAAAGTTAAAAACTAAAGTTTTGATTTAAAGCAAACAAAAATTTTCATTTACTCGAGTATTTAAAATGAAAAAACTTATCTTTTCAAATTAATGTTACAATCAAAATGAATGTTTTTTTATCAATGAAATTTTAAGTGAGCGAAAGAAAAACATAATTTTAAATAGTGATGGAGTTGATAACGTATTAGAACTTTTGTTATAATTTCGATGTTCATGTAAGTATAAAAGTTTTCGCAGAGTTAGATATGAACAGAAATTACTCAGAATTATTAGTAATTTTTGCTGATGCTCATGGTCATCAGAGCAATGAAATCATCAGTTGGTGAAAAAAAGTGTTTTTCGTAGTCAATATCGATATGCCTTTTTAGCCAAGTCTAGGGTTTGTTTATCACCATATTGCTAAGAGGGAAAGCAGCATTATAAGGTAGTTGACTAAAAAAATCTGATTAGTCTGCCGAATAGATTTCCAAAAAAATATTGGACACGTATTTTTTGACGTAAACAAAAAATGAAGACGACAGTGCATTGAAAATTCGTGTGACGTCACTACTCGCTACAATATTTACCTAGCCGTGACGTCACAAGCTCCCATTTCTGCTTTTTATCTTCGTCAGTTTTTATAGATTTGATAAAAGAAAAAATACGAGTCTAATATTTTTTTATAATCTAACTGACAGACTAAACCTAAAGATATATTTTTACTCAGGAAAGATTCCTATTGCGTCTATATATCAGATGTTTATTTAGGAACATTCTTATTGCTAAATTTTGGCTCACTCATCTTAATATCGTCACAGTCGATGTGCACCTAGAACCATTACTGTCAGTCCCTATTTCTGTTCCAGAGTTAAAGTCAACTAAAACAAATCCTAATATTATCCCTATAATCATTTGGCACGAATGTCCTTTTAGTGTTTATTTATTCTATTAAACGAAGTGGTAATGTATTTTCCACTCAACGACTAATCCTAATGGCTGCCTCGATTGTACCCACGCGTGGTTTTAATTGAATCAAGTTTATGGAACCGGCGAACATATTATATTGTCATTCCTGTTCCTCTGGGGAACTTGACATTCCAAGCTGTGCTAATAGACTTATATAAGTCGGTTTAAAGATCAGTGTAGTAATAGCAATCTGAGCAATTTTAAAGCTAGATTCAAGGAATGAGAAAATAATACAGTTTACGGATTTGCCTATAGACAAAACACATGACAGAGGAAAATATTTAAAAAGATAGAAAAGTGTGAGGAATTGCGTTCAAAAGATTTATTTCAGCAGACCTGCGATTAGAGAGAATGATGAGAAACATCGAGATCGAGGCATTGAACGAAATTTCCAAAAGAAAACAGCAACATATCAAATATTTTTTTTTAAATTAATTTTTGTTTTGGAAAGAAGATCACGGAATTTATTCTCTATCGTGAGTATCACAAATGTTGAAACTCTTTGCTGCAAGTTACATCTCAAAGTCAAAATCAAAGTCAAAATGTTTATTGCGAACTAAATGTACAGTGTTCATTTATTTATATATTTATTTTATTATTTATGTACACACATACAATAAGTAAGAGATAACATTACAATCAAATGTTCATGTTCTCCTCTTATTTTGATCTCAGTACCACCGACTAATAATGACATCGAAACATTTATTGCCCGAACGTAATGCACAAGTCTATCTATTAATAAAATAACTTGCCAGCACTTAGCCGATAGTAACAAGCAGTAGCAGTAAGTAACAGATTATACGGCGCGATATTTTTAGTTAAAATTATTATGCTTTTAGATTATGCTGCATTATTTCTGGAGGCTGTTTGCCACAACCTATATTTTTCGAAAGGTTCACAGTATTATGATTATTTTATACTTTATTGTACTCCTTGTAATAAAAACAGGAATAACAAGCGTACAATGCGGTCTTGTCACACAAGGCAAGCTCTTACAGACAACCTTTGGATGGACTGAATGAAAAGATTTAGATTAGATTTAGGGCTGTCAGTATAAAATCGTTATAAATAATACTAATTAGTCATAATAATAAAAATATATAAATAAAATATAATATACTAATAAATATCAAATAGATATATACATAGTTGAGAAAGGAACGGGAAAATTATAGTGAAAAGTAATGCTCCTTCACCATTATATATTTTTTTAAACGCTGGTAGCGTTTGGTATATACTTATATGTAGGCATTTGTTATTTTCCAGTTTATTGGTAAACAACCAATAAAAAAAAACAGAAAATGTGATAAAATACCAATTTTTTTATTCCTGGCTTTGAATGAATGATAACTTAACGACCACCAAGTTGAGAGGAGGGTGAGGTTCAATAAAACATATTTTTATTTTCCTCACACATGAATAACTTCACTGAATAAGACGTAAAGTTTTTTCAGTTCGAAATCCGTCAAACACGATCGAATGATTTTCGCAAACAGCGTTCACCCTAACTATCGCACGTTACAATGCGAACGAAGCGAACGATACATCATATGCGTCAACTTACAATGTATAGATATTTATCACAATTTGTAGCCTAATGCGCCGTATCGTCGCTGACAAAGGGACTGCCCTGCACACTAGACCGTGTCGGACGATCAATACAAATGACGTATCGATCGAACCGTTATTTTAGGCGCCAAAGATGACATAATTAGAACGAAAAAGAACGTTGTATTTCGAAATTTAAAAATATGTTGTCATTTATTTATTTTATTGCTCAAATTGATTACAGAACAGTTGAACCTACATGAAAGTGTAGGTTGAGGTTTTACATTCAATAATTAATTTCATTTATTTTTTTACTTATTTTTATATATTCTAAAAGTTATGGAAACATATGATTACTTACTTTTGCCACGGCTTCGCTGGCGCTAATATAGATGTTTGCAAAAACAATCAACTTAATCCTTTCTAGGGTCCAGTCTATGTCTGTAGGTACCAAAATGCATCAAAATCGGTATCGTGAAGGAATAACAAACAAATAAACAACTGCTGTATGTTGATGATTATAAAAAAAATATCTGTATGAATTGTGTTGGTGCAATAAAATTTTAAATACCTAAATCTATTAAACATTGCTATTTCAGACCGAACAAAGAAATCTATTTACGTATTTATGAAAAAAATGTGAAATTTGCAGCCTGTTTTCTTAAAAGTAGCCATTGACATACACTTGCCAGTTTATTGTGGCTGAGTTATATATAACACATTGCAGCTCGTTGAAGCGGTTTCTTCGCTTTTTTTCGCACATTGCCCACTTTGTATTGTAAAAAACGATTGCTATAGAAGCAGTTATTTTTAAAATATGTAGAATAAAATGATTTAATTTAATTTTTTTATAATTGTTGTTACGCTGAAATTCAAATAAACTCTTTGTGTGTGGCTTGCGTGTATTCTAGAAGTGAATTGTGGAAACCAGATTCGCTGTGGCTTGCTCCTCGTGAAATACAGACGGTAAGACCGGAATCTGATACCATAGTTAAAACAAGGATGATGACAATTTTCAAAGTCATTGTGTAGTAGCGGAACTTTTTAGTACGTATTAAAAAAACATTTCGTGTCGTTGGTTCATCAAATTATTTTGTATATATTCTATAAATTCCTATCGATTAATATGAGGGTTTACGGGAGACTGGCTGGGGCACGAAACACATGAGAAAGAGTTGAAACTCATGGATGAGCCTTTATACCCTTAATCCAGCATTGGACCAATATGGCTTGATAAAAACATAGCATAAGCATAGCATAGTCAGCCTTTTAATGTTCCCACTGCTGGGACACAGGACACCTCCTCTCTAGAAGACGGAATGGGCCGTAATAATGGGCGGGTTGGTGAATTTCACATGTCTTCGAATTTTTGTTGTTTTCTTTCGCCGTTTCGAGAGCAATGGTGATGAAATTAATAACACAAAGTAATGCGCCTGGCTGGGTTTGAACCCGCGACTTACAACTCGTGAGTCGGGGCCGTTATCGCTCGGCCACCACTGCTCAATATATACAAATAAAAACATGCGATCAGCCAATCAAAAGCCGAGACAGCGAAACACCAGTGCGAATTGACAATGAATATTCGTTAATTATCCTCTACAGAGACGCGTGCATCCTTTATTTTATCAAGTCACAGATAAAGAACAATAGCAAAACGTTACACGCGTCACACATCGTCAGGCCTAACCCCACACATTAGTGCAATAAACTTGACAATAACTTAATTCCGAGCAATGAAGGGCGATTCCCCCGTGGTTCCTTACAACTCCGTCAGGGATGACAATAGTTCGTAGCCGAGTTGAATTTAATTAGAATTATCGATCGGCCGCTTTTCCGTCCTAAACTAACAATTAGGTGGAAGGTATAATTATCTGTTCGGTCGGTTCGTTGGCTGAAATATTTGTGGGTTAATCTGAAGTTAAAACTCAATGTATTTACATTGTTAAATAGGATAGTGTAGTGCTACCCGATTGTGGTAAGGTTGTATAACTAAGTCTCGGCAAACTAAAAAGTAAACGGACCGAGTGAGGTTCTTTGGTAATAATTACTAATGAAACTTTCATCTTTAAATGTGTGTAACTTACTTAAATAAGTAGGTTTGTAAGTTATGTGTATGTAAAAATATTTTACATGAAAGACATTATATTCAGAAGCCAAAAAAAAAGTATTTTCCAACCACATTCCAGAAAGTTAATTCGATTTCTTATGAATGTTACTTACCTATATTTACAAACCTGAATAAATCTTAGAACGTGAGCGTTTGGTGAGTAAAAGTTTCAGAGGTTTTTTTATTCCCGGTATTAGGTACGTTAGTAATAATCTTGTTTATACGCGTTATACCTAACCAAGTTTTATTTTTATTTTATAAAAGCAAATGACTTTTCAAGAAGTTTTTTACAGTTGGTGGCATTTACTACACCTAGTATAATTATTATAAATTTGATGTTACCAATTGCGTCAGACTGCTTGAAAAGTCATGAATGTTTGGAACATTTCTTTTGAGGTATTTTTAATCGCGCTCTGAAAAGTATGAACTTAGAAAAAAAAACATGTTAGTCATGCTTATCTACAAATCTACTGTACTACATGTTTACCGTCTAGTATCAAGACAATTTATGCACATACCATACACTGCCATATATCCTTTTTTTCTAGATATCATCAAATAGACTTCTTCCGCTCTGCGCGGAGTTGAAAGGAATTCAGACTTTTACTGACTAAAACCCACCGGTCTTCCTCCTAGTGCGTTTCAGGGTCGCGGTGACTCTTTCGAACAAATTTCGCAACCCTAGCAGGCATTGATCCTATGGGGCCCCGTCTTCTTTGCTGACATCTTTTCGAGACGCGCATGGATCCAGACGCGCCGTGGATCCGGGCCTGGTTCTTATCGGACGGCAAGCCACTCGGCTCGCCATCTGCAGGCCCGCGCCTTTTTTATCTGGATGGTAAATCATCAAATGACTTCTCCCACTCTGGGCGGAGCGGAAGGGAGTGTCAGACTTTTACTGACTAAAACCCTCCCGTGTTCTTCCTAGTGCCCTTTGCGTTCCAGGGACGCGATGGCTCTTTCGCAAATCTAGCTGGGACTGACCCTATGGGGCCTCGTAAATGCTATATAGCCTTACTTTTCCTTTTCATTTTGCCGTAGTCGGGTAAACAATAAAGTTGTCAAAACAAATCTTTCACGGCCTATGAAACTAGGTTTCCGGACTAAACATTTTTCGATTTGGCAAGACCCAATTCGTTTTCAATCTGATAGCCAAATGGGAAACCCAAATCTCCACTAGATTAATGAATCATTGAACTAAGATCAGAATTATACTGTTGCGGTCTGCTAGTGGATACAAGGACACTGTATTCATTCATGAATTCATTTGGCAGTAGTCCAAATAACGATGAATGAATTTAGACATGTTGTTAACGCTGCTATGGGACTCGAAGACGGACAGAGATCTTAGCAAGAACTGAATTGAATGTTGTGTAAGCAAATGTTATTAGAGTTTTGTGGTTCTGTTTTGCAGATAATTGGTTTTGTCATGTTGATAGTCTTATACCCGAACTAGTTACGTCTTTTAACCGAATTAATACAAAAAAGGAAAGGTCACTGAACTCAAAATTATGAATAACTTGTAGTTTGGCACTAAGACACATACAGACCATTTAACATGCGAATTTAGGTGTGATCCTAAATAAAATAATAATTATATATCTTTTATTTCGGGTAACAAAGACCTATAACATAATAGTGAGTAAAGAGAGAGAGTGAGTAGTGAGTGAATGCATAATGATGAGTTCCCGTTTTCAAGGTTGTACCTCTTTACTTATGTTCCTCAATTGATGAAAATGACTTTAATACTGTCTTTTTTAAGTCCTCGAAAATGTCTCAAACAAACCTCAAACACTTCATGGTTGCAATACGTGAATACGTGTCTTATTAGAATTTCCATTTTGACACTTCATGTTTTGTTAAAAGAAAGACAACCGTTTTATTAAAAATAAAAACTGTTATAAAACCAGCATTGTAACACATTAAAATTTAAAATATGAACACACAGACAAGCTAAGCTTTACGCTGCGATTTAGCAAAGAGAATTAATTAAATTACTCTTTTTTTGTTTCTTTTTTCGCGTGGCAACTAGCTCGCGTTCATTTTTGTTCACAACACCGGGCGATGCGGACGTCACATGCAAATGCTGCCGTGAAAAATATATATAAGAAAATGCAACATCAAATTTCATTTCCTTCGCCGGATTTTATTATACATTCTCGATGTGTTCGTGACGCAACGTTGATTGTATAGTCGGTCGTAAAATTCGAACTTTAAATTTTGTTGTGAAAATGCTTTTCTAAGTTCTAGAGCGAGGGGTGACATTTTTTCTATTTTTACAATTCGTGGTGGTTACGATTGAACGTTATTGAATTTAGTACTTTAAATCGTTTCGAGGTTGGTGCACTTGCAATTGTTTTACAGAAATTTAAACTTATGAAATTGCATTAACGTTTGAGCTATTTAAGACACAATTTATCACGATGTTTTGGCTATGCATTGTGGTTTTACGTAAGTATAAAGCTCGAATGTAAAAGTCCAGTACTCACGCGAACTTAACTGGTGTGCTCATAAGTTACCTGTAAACAAAAACAAAACTTCATTAGTAAGTTAGATTTTAGATTTCATAGCGTAGTCAACAAATTAATAGTGCTTACTTGTACTGAAAATCGATACAAAATGAAATGTTAGCCGTGCATATTTACTGAATGATATAAATATTTAAAATTAATGAAATATTTTAAATCAAAATCTTGACTTATTCATATTATTTACGGCGATGGCTCTTCATTTTACGATTAGTGTTAACAAATATTATGTACAGTTTTTATAACCTAAAGGTTAACCTAAAGAAGAACCGAACGAGACCATTGATCGACATTATGGATTTAGCAAATTAAGAACTTATAACAAAATGACAATGGGATCGTGTTGGAATGACAGATTGCTGAAAATAGCAGATTTGGGCCCCAGGTTTTCACAATATAATATTATTTATAATAATATTATTGAGAAGTAAGAATTCCCGTCAACATACTTCAGCAAAAGCGTTGACTCAAGATATGCATTTCGCCCCATTATTCCGACAAACCCCTAAAAGAACATAAGTTGTAATAAACTTTCCGATGTTGAACTAACAAACTAAAAGTCATTAAAATTATCGTTTAACTTGTTTTCGTACTTAGGAATTGCAACGTGGACGAACTACAAGGAGGGCTGACCCACTTTTGTAATCGCGCGCGTATCTGCGAACACAATCTATAGACGCGAAAAGTAAAGATATAACTATATAACTACGGAATATAATTAAGTTGAAGACTTGGAGTTGCCAAGCTGTTTGTTTAATACAATTAAAAGGAAAGGAAACTCCTTTAATACATTTAAGGGAATAAACGAAAACGTCTAAAGGACTAACTTGAAGGTACTCAGGCGACATCCTGTTTAAAATATCTCTGTGAATTTTCTTGGTTGACAAAATGGTAATAGGCTTGACAAAAAGTGGTTTCTATATTTAGACACTTTTATTCAAGTCTTGACTTATAAGACTTATACCAAAAAAAATACTTACACGACTTATGTACCATATAGTTTACTTAAACATACCTACAAAAATAATGTAACCGACCCAATGACTCATTTACACTGTGAGAACGATACCCAGTGTAAAACTTCACATAATTAAATTCTTAAATGTAATTAATCGTAGGACTACTTACGGCATTCGCTCCTCACATAAAACTTACACACATTATACACAAAAATAACTCTTATTCCACAAATTCAGCTCGACGTCCGTATGCTACCGCAGGGATCCAGCAGAACATCAGTGTCAGGTATATGTACATACATATGTCTGACTCCCATTTCGAGTACTATCTTTGAAGCGAACACCGCACTATGATTCTGCTTTTGTGTTTATTTTTTATCATCTTCCTACCTGTGTTATAATGTCATTTTCTCTATTTCAACGTGTTTTTCCTATCTGCCTAACCTTTTCCCAACTATATTGGGCTCGGCTCCCAGTTAAGTCGGATTCAGCTGAATACCAGTATTTTACGTGAAGCGGCTGCCTACCAGACCTCCACTACCCATTAACTGGGGAACACGGTGCTTTTTGACAAGCACTGGTGTCAGATTTTCTGGCTTCTGACAATCCGTAACGACTGCCAAAGGTCTCTAAATGACAGCCGGGACCAACGGTTTAACGTGCTTTCCGAGGCACGGAGTAGTCTCGTTATGGTATTTTATATTTGCCACTTAATATTATATTATTTTGTTTCGCCATTTTTTTCCACTTAAGCAACTGAGCCTATGTCGGTATTTTCTGCAACATCAAATAAATGTTTTAGTTGTCCATCTGTCAATACACTTTGGTTTTAGACGTATTTCTTTGATAAGACTTTTGCAGATATCTCTTTACTCATTTTTAATAATACTCAGAAAGATAGGTAATCTTTACAGCAGTTTAAAGAAGTAACTGTAACAGTAAAGTCACGTGATTTTCTCCGCCGACAGAGACTTTTCTGTAGCAAAAACTGCAATTATATTTAACCATAGAATTCTTAGTTCAGGAACTCATTCTTACTTACTACAGTTTGCTCGCCTAGGGAACTGTTTTAGAAGTAAAAAGAGAGAGAATAATCTAAACATAGTTACAGCAGTAAAATCAGCTCGCAGTGTTCCCAAAACTTATCCTCGCTTTAGGAATACTAGTTTTTGCGCAGTACCGTGTTTAAGTTTTAGATGCAACGCGCGTAGAGGAATGGCGGGCACATATTGTTGAGGCGATAGCGAGTTTAAATTCTGTATAGCCTTGATTTCGGTACAAAGAGCATCATGGTCTCTGGCTTAATGCTTTTCAAATGTAAGTTTTCATTACATTAACACCTTAGATAATTGCCTTGAGTATCAGTGAGATAAAAAATCAATACAGGGAGAACTAAAAGGAATAGGGAAAGGTGGAGGCCTTACCCAAAAGTGGATTTTGAATAAAGAAAGTTTTCCTCCTATAAATATTGTAATTTTCAGCAACATTACGTTGTACAAAATATTATAATCTCGGTCAGATTTAGATTCAAGGTCCTGGGTTACGTAATATTCAATTCTGGCTTCAAAGCTTTACTCATTAAATTATTTTCTTTAGACCGACATTTCATTACCAGATTGCTAAAACCGCTCAAACTTTTAAATATTTTCATGCTTTTCACCTAAAAATCTTATATTTATTTCATCTGGGGCGCCCGCTAACGCAAAATAACGTATGAGCTTAGTGTTTTCTTTCCAGAACTGGAACAAACTGGGAACAGAAAATCTAAAGAGATTCCACGCTGAAGTTGGTATTGACAAAACAAAAGTTATTGTTTTAAGTTTCCCGATGTAAGTAATATGGAAAGAGATGTGTGTGAAGTTTGTTTTGGTTAGAGCATAAGAGTGGTTTAAAAATGCATTTTTAAAAGTGCATCATCTCTTTTTTTCTGCCAACTGCTGGGTTTACTAATGAAGTTGGCGTCTGAGGAGTATTTCCAAAAACACATATAATAATCTTTACTGTCGCAAATTTATACAGTTCACAAAGTGACTTATAGCTAGATATTAGTAAATATATTGTGCTATAGGTACTGATACTGTCTCCCAAGCTAAGCGTAAGCTTGTATTTTGGGTGGTAAAAAGGTGAAATTAGGTGAGTTTTTTTTTGGTAGTTTAAACTTTTTGTTATTCTGTGAATGATTTAAATTATTTTTACGCTATCGCTGTAAGAAAGTAACTGTTGTCACTATTTTAAAATCTATAAGGAGTTATTTGCAGAGCGTGGTTATTCAGAATATTTTTTTTTCTTTTCTTCACTTTACAGCCAGTCACAAAGGCAATATCTAAAGAAAGACTCAAAAATGAAGATTAAAGAGTCAATCTACTAGTCCAGCATACTGTTGCAAAATGAGAGCCAAGTTAAGTGCTCATAAAATAATCAACGGGAACAGAGAAAAACGCTGCTTTGCTTGACGCTAGTTTCTTATAATGTTCTAAGATCTTGATTTTCATAAACTGTCAGTGCCCTGAAAGTATTTAGGACTGGTTTCATTGGCGACACTTAATTGCGCAATGTTTTCGTAGTCGATCGAAAAAGAATAAGGGTAAAGAAATGGCCCTTCTGAGTGAGAGATAAAGTGACGTTCTCTCAGCGAAGGTCGAAAAGTCCAAACTACAGTTTTTTTTCGGATTGGCATCGTAATTTTTCGTTAGAACCCATTGCCTACTGTTTGCTAAACATTATCACTACACACAATATTATCATTTTGTACAGTTTTTTTTTTTATTGAAACTTACTGGTTGGATAGCATGAAAGTCATTAAATTGAAAAAACAAAAACGGCTAGCCCAAATTCGACAGAAAGCACCATAAACATTTTGTCTAATTTTATAACAAAACCTTTGAACTCTCACTGGCTACCTATGCCTGGTGGATTATGGTCCACTTTCTTCCACAAAAATATGGCAAGCATATTTAGCTGGAAAGCATACTCGTAATAACCTTCTGCATACCATAATCAGTAGATAGTTTCCGAGATTGGAACCATACCATCGTTCAATCAAGAATCACAAATATTGCTTGAAAGTACCAAACTACGTCACAGATAAGTTGTATTCAATCAATTAAATCCTATCGCAGTCCACCAGTGGTCCAACAGAACTCAAAGTTAGCCATAATATGATTGATGCTCTGCATCGATTGATTCAAATTTTGAAGGGACACTTACAGGTGGTTGTACCTCCCGGGTCTTTTTGCGTAGGATTTCTATATGTAAGTATAATCTATACGTCTATACAGAGTTCGAACAGTGGGGTGAAATATGAAGCGTTAATTTGAATTTTATGTTTAATTTTCGAATGTAGTGTTTTATATAAATTTCGTTTTATGATTTTTATTGCTAATGAAGTGTGAAATAGTGTACATCGTATGAAAGGTAAATTGTAAGTTACGCTATGGAATATTGAAATGAAAAAATTTCGGCATTCAAATTAGTCCTTCATCAGTACTAATAATTTAATATTGTACTTATTACTGAGTTTTAAAGGTGTGTTTTGTTAGTTACATAATAGTTTAGTTACCTTCCTAAGTAAGAACCATAATTGTGAAATAAACACAGCGTAAGTTATCTTCCTTTTGATTTTTATTCTAATCGTGGCAGGCACGACTTTAACACCTTGCTAGATCTTATCCTTAATCCCAAATAGTAAAAAACACTGCGACCAATTACCAATTATTAAAACGTGAAGTATGATTTCCAGTCGTATAACAGGAATATAACGATGTAATCGCGTTTGATAGCCGGGGGCGATCGCGCTTTGAACCCGCGGCTCGTTTGAAGTTACCGCGAGAGCGGTCAGAGGAAGCACACTCAATGTTGGCGGTTGTCACACCGTGCTGTAGCTGAAGAGTTTGTTGAAGTAATGTTTGGTGGGATTGTCCTAGCTGGTTCATATAAAGCACCGACTGTAAAAGACCGCTCATCTATACTAATATTATAAAGCTGAAGAGTTTGTTTGTTTGTTTGTTTGTTTGTTTGTTTGTTTGAACGAGCTAATCTCAGGAACTACTGGTTCGAATTGAAAAAATCTTTTTGGGTTGAATAGACCATTTATCGAGGAAGGCTTTAGGCTATATATCATCACGCTTAAGCCAATAGGAGCGGAGCAGCGATAAAGAATGTTTTAAAATCGGGGATTCCACGGGGACGAAGTCGCGGGCAGCAGCTAGTCCAATTAATAAAGTGTGTCTACAGTAGGTACAAAGTTTTTTCAACGTTTTGACGATTACGTATATGATGTACATACATATGTATGACGTTGGCGAATTCAAGTGAATGTGTCTTAGCAACAGGTTTAGGATTTGAGGATATTTAAAGGACAGTAAAATCTATCTACAGTACACTAATAAATTATAATTTATAATTAATGAATCATACTTAACTGAAAATTTTGGTTTGTATTCAAAATAATTTTGCACAGAACAAAGAATTAAACAAGAGTGTGAAAATAATACTAGCTTCGGTGTAACAGGCGTCCACTTGAAGCTTTCTATTTTTACACTGTCAGTTTGAATGGGCCCCAAGGTGCATAGGTCTCGTGGTACTACAACCACGTTTTTTTCTAATTAAAGCCCTGGGATTTCCGGGACGGTACTCAGATTTTTTGCGGGTCGAAAGAATGTCTGACTATCCGTTTACCTACCAATTTTGAACTATCAATTCGATTGGTTTTTTACGTTGGGGACAATTGGATGTACCTATTGATACTATGTGACTATTATACGGACGCAGAAAAAAGAACAAACGTTTTTTTTTTTTAACAATTTTGATTCGATTTTAGTTTTTTAAATATTGTATGTTCTCTTGTTCTTTTTTTATTCAATATTTGTGTTCCTGAATTTAAGCATTTTGTTAATAAGTATGAGAAATAAAATAGAGTTCTATGTTTTTTTTTTCGAGGATTATTGATTTAAGTTTGGCATAAGTAGTCTATACTAATATAATACAGCTGAAGAGTTTGATTGAACGCTGGAACTACCAGTCGGATTTGGAAAAAATATTTTTTATAAAATAAAATATATGATAGCCACATTCATGAGGAAGGCTATACGAGAACAAAAAACAAACGGGATATGCGCGTAGGAAGTCGCGGGCAAGAGCTAGTCTATAGTATAGACTAGCTTTTGCCCGTGACTGAAAATACAATTTCCTCTTTATAATATTAGTATAGACTCTATACTAATATTATAAAGAGGAAATTGTATTTTATATTTTTGTATATAACGAATAAACTCAAAAACTACTGGACCGATTTCAAAAATACTTTCAGCATTAGAAAGCTACATTTACCCTGAGTAACATAGGCTATATTTTATTCCAATATTACCTCGGGAACGGGAACAACGCGGGTAATCTTATATATTTTACATTATTTTTGCCATACAGGTCTTAAACAAACACTGCTACATAATTTCGTCTCTCCATAGGAGCAAAAATAATTCATTGGCTTAATAAAAATAATTTAGTTATAAACTTAGAGAAAACCAAAATAATGCACTTTCACCAAAGAACTGAAATACCAGAAGTAAATATCAGACATAGTAACTGTGACATTGAAGAAGTTAAAGTTGCAAAATTCTTAGGTTTACTCCTTGATAATCAACTAAACTGGAAGGCCCACATAGATGACCTAAGCAAGAAAATAAATAAATCGGCATACGCACTTTTCCAAATTGCTAGGAAAATAAATATGGATGCGCTATTAGTTGCATATCACGGCTTAGTGGCCTCAATATTGCGATATGGTATTATTTTTTGGGGCAATTCTACTCATAAAGATATCGTTTTTAAGGCACAAAAAAGATGCATAAGATCAATGTGTGGTCTGAAAATTGATGATAGCTGTGTACCTTTCTTTAAATCGCTGAAAATACTTACCTTACCTTCATTATATATTTTTGAAATTAGTGTTTTCGTCAAAACAAACATGCGGTTATTCGAAAAAGTGTCAACTTTACGAGATGTTGCGATTCGTAGCCAATACGCAAAATGTTTAAGCAATCAACGTTGTAAGACTGCCTTAGTGAGAAAGAGCGTTTTAGGCATGGCACCGCGCATTTACAATAAATTACCAGATGGAATAAAAAATTTGAATGTTACACAATTCAGAAAAAAAATAAAATTGTTATTAATTGAAAAATGTTATTATACGACTGATGAATTTTTGAATGATAAATTAATGTAGACTTATTGTGACTAATTGAATTTATGATTATTTTATTTATGCTTTGACTGTAGAAATGACTCCATACTTTGACATTTATAATTTTTGTTTTTATTAATTTTGATATACTTACCGAGTATATATGTAATTTGTGTACCTCAAGCATGATTATTATTGAGTTCAGCATGCAACCATATTTGTACGCCTCTTGGCATAACATAGCGAACTATTAATTTAATTTAAGAACTGTATTTTCTACCTATGTTACACAAATAAAAAAATGATTATGATTATTATGATTAAAACAATTCAACTCACATCAAACTAAACTACACAGTTCCAGGTACTAACACATAATAACTAGCGGCTTATTGTGTTGCACGACCAGCTACAGTAATATTATGTGAATCACGTATTGTAACGTGTTACAGAACAGAGTTGCTGGACAGACGACCTAACAGTTATTAACGACATAGTGGACAGGTGCGTTGCACTTGTGTGCATACAAATATATTATACCTGGCTACGTAGTTTGTTTATAGATACAGATGTTGTCTCGAAGAGATTCGCATACAGAGCAGCATGTTGAAGGTTTGAACCTTTGAACCTTTTTGTTATGGATTGTAATTCAATAATGGTAAAACCTTCAGCTTCATCTAGCTTAAAATGACCAGAAATATTTGACGTGTAAAAGTGTTATGTTTAACCTACTTACAAAAAACTATCATTTATCAATGACTTCTTCCGCTCCGGACGGATGGAAGGTGTCTGACTAATGCCCTTAAAATGTACACAAAATATTGTAAAACTTATATTTGAAGAGAGTAACTATATAGTTTCTTGTCCGTTCTTCAACATAAGAATCTGCTTTTTGCGAATAGACAACTAACTAAAAATATTTTATTTTCAAATTGATTTGACGTTCAGAAGTGCCTTTCAATGGTCTAGTTGAAATAAACAAATTGACTTTGTCTTTGAACTATTTTGAGGTCAGTTTTCAGTAAAACCGGAAAAAGACAAAAGGTTTTTTCATATAGGCCATTGAATGGCGCCTTTGAACGTCATCATTTACGTTAAGATAATAATAATTATAACTTTATTTCGGGTGGCAAATACCCATAAACACCTTAACCTAATACATATTTCTTATTTATTTTATTTGCCATGACTCGCCACACCTACAAAATCAGTGGGTCACCACTGTTTTTTAAAAGGACAGTCAAAATGTACAGCTATAGAAATCAGAATGCAGTTGTTGCTACCCCGCATACGGGCCAGCAGAGAAGCTGCTTTTTTGCGCATGACAGCCTGGAAACCATCAGCGCGCGCTTCAGCAAACATTCCAGATGCACCATGCGATGACCATCTTAACATACCTAATTTCCTCCGTGCCTCGGAAAGCACGCTAAGCCGTAGGTCCCGGCTGTCATTTGTAGATCTTTGGCAGTCGTTACGGATTGTCAGAAGCCAGTAAATCTGACTCCAGTCTAGCCAAGAAGTACTGTGTTTCCCAGCTAATAGGTTGTGGATGTCTGGTAGGCAGCCGCTTCATGTAAAATACTGGTATTCAGCTGAATCCGGCTTGACTAGGACCCGACCCTAATATAGTTGGGAAAAGGCTTCCCTATTATTCTTGTGCTTATAACATTTAAATTACGTTCAGCTCCGATCATATAACAATAAAGTTGTAACAGATAAACTTGAAAACTAATCGAATAATTACAAAGGATCGATCATAAGAACAAAAGACGTACAAGGATAACTGCTCCAAACAAAGAGAAAACATTATTAATAACTTACACGCATATATACAAAATTATCTTTACCGTGTCATCATCAATCAATACAGCTAAATTGACCCTTATTACTGGTGAGTTAGAGTTGTTTAATGGATGGACAGGAGTGAAGAATAATGTTTGGGGTTAATAATGAAAAGAATCTCGGGACTATTAAGGCGTGTTCAGGCACAACTGACTGTAATAATTATTATCTGACAATGTATAAGCAGGGATTGTTTATTACACTTTTTTTTAATACCGATAGGCTTGTGTTTGACCACAATTTCACCTGATGTTAAGCGGTAATACGGTCGAAGATGAGCACGCTGGTCTAGAAGCAACCTATTCACTCTTGACTTAAAGACTCCCAGTTTGTAGCTATCAGGAAACACAGACTCTGGCAGGCAATTCCACTCCTTAGCTGTACGCATAATGAATAAACCATTCTAAAGAATTGTTTGTAATCGTGTTAAGTTTGTGTCATATTTTTGTAATAGTTAATTAATTAAGACCATGAGTCATTCTCACTATCGAGAGGTCGACGCTTTGACACTGGACGATAAATCTTTTTATCAGAACGTTGAACGGTCAAGACTTTGTGGGAGAGCTTTAAGGTATTATTAACTATGTGCAAAACTAATTAAAATAATCTGGATTGATTGGATTTTAGTTAATTTTTAGTGCTAAGTTTATTGAGGTGGACTTGTTTAAAGTAAATTGTATAATGAACCAGAATATTCAATATCAACTTCTTAATCTGATTTTGGTTCAGCAAATTTGTCTGATGTTTCAAACCTACTTAATCACATCACATCACACAGTTAATCCCAAATACCAAAAAAAAAACCCTATTAAACGAGTTAAATACCCAATTTGGATATTTTACTCGTTATAAAAAATATAATTCTATTTTGTCCGTCAGTCAGATATCCAAAAAATATTGGACATGGAATCTTAAAAAAAATATAAAAATAAAGCGCATCTAAATCCAAGAGTGGGGGCTGGTGACGTCACGTCGCTGGTAAAAATTGTAGCAACGTAGTGACGTCACGTGAGTTTTCAACGCACTGTATCGCCTTCATTTTTTTTTTGCGTGAAAAAAGAATAAATACGTGTCCAATATTACTTGTAAATCTATCAAACGGACTAATTAGATTTTTACAGTAAAATACCCTATTAGTCAGTCAGAAATTTAAGAAAAATGCATATGTTAAAAAGAAAAGTACTAAAGCCCAAAGCACTGATTTACTAAGCTAGATAGATTCACGGATGACTTATCTGGTACCACACATCACGAACTGAAAGAAATAATTGAATAAGACATATAAAACAGCAGAGCACCGTTTAAAAGTGGAAGACCCCACTTCAAGAAAATACAGATGATAAAACCAATTAAATAGAATAGTCTTTTAGAACCAGTTTCCACAATAAAATCGTCGAAATATGAAGCAGAAACAACTAAAACGAATAGAAAATATTTACGAGGCTTATGAAGAATTTTACGAGGTAAATGATTGAAGACGAAGAACAGTGACTGCATTTATATAATTGTGTGAACTTGAGAGATCTTGTGACGTGTTTTCTAGAAATAGATCAAAACTAACAACTGGAATTGTTTCTATAAATGGATGACGAATTATAGCAAGTCTATGTATTTTATTTTCAAGTAATGGATTCCACACTTTTTTTAATCCAAATATTATTTACACATAAACGGGGTTTATGAAACGTAAGAAGATAGGTAGACGTTTTCAATAAATTGTTTTCTTGAAGAACCAGCAAGATGTTACTTTTTTATTTTTCTGAAAAAAGAAAACATGCGCCACAGATTTGACCGTACTGGCTTTAATTACTCATCTAATATACACACTAATCTAATAACTTTCCGCGTCTGAACACGCTCTTACACGGTGTGTGTAGCGCACAGCCCACACGTCCGACGCCGATAGAGAATAAATGGATGCACCTATTTTTGTTAAAGACGATCCCTCATTTTGATTAATAGTCGTTACCAGTACCGTATTGTTGGACTATCTTGTTCTGATTTAGTCGTAATGCCGTTTAAAGTGCGCCCTAATGTTTGTACGTAAAGATATGTTTTTTAGAACGAGTTTTTAAAGGAGTTGTCATAATTGTGGATTTATCGGGCTTGTTTGGGTGCCGTGTTTATGTTTTAGAAAAAGGTCGAAGAGTATTTTAATTGTACATGCAAGATGATTTGAACGAGAATAATGGAACCAGCCAAATATCAACTCGTGTTAAATTTTTATTACAATTATGCTGAACATCATCTGCCTAGCCTTTTCCCAACTATATTGGGGTTGGCTCCCAGTCAAGCCAGATTCAGCTGAATACCAGTATTTTGCGTGAAGCGGCTGCTTACCAGACCTCCACAACCCATTAACTGGGGAACACGGTACTTCTTGGCAGGACTGGTGTCAGATTTTCTTGCTTCTGACAATCCGTAACGGCTGCCAAAGATCTCCAAATGACAGCCAATTATGCTGAACATTTAATAAATATTGTTCTAAAGGGACTTACACCTGAGATGGCCTTACCCATGACCACTAAGCATCGATGTTTACCTGACGATAATATTTACCTGTACGGACTGTGAAATCACCAAAGTCCAGTTTCGCACCATTACTAAACCTCAACATTTGTAGAATAGTAATGAATGCGTCACTGTAGACAGTTATCAAGATATTCTCAGTACAGTACTTTTGGAACCAGTCATCGGAATTTTCTCTAGACATATCACGAGCGTTTAGCACATTCCACCCATCGTTCTACTTAGGCAGTGTGAAAGAAACAAAATAGAATTTTGAATCAGCAATTCACGGTGCTCTAATGAGTTTCCAATGCAATTAGGAGGAAACATTTTAACAAGGTTCCGTTAAATATATGAGAAAAAGAAGTAATGAAACATTTGTACCAGATGTTTGGTGCCTAAAAAGCTTTCTGATGGTTTGAATTACTTTCACGTACATTATTTTAATTTGGATCTGTTTTAGACAGATTTTTCGCTGTTTTGTGAGTAAAAGAGAGTCCTATTTGAGGTGACTAAACTTTTAAACGAACATTTTTTCTCTGCAAAAATTGTTGTTGGTAACTTGAAATCTATGAAGCAACGACTAGCATATTAAAAACACAAGTTGGAATAAAGAATATAGACATGTCTATAGAGGATGCCATTTATCAATCCGCAACAATGACGAACACAAATCGGTGAAGCGGAAATTCACCAAAAATATGGTATGCGGTTGCGTGGCTGACCGTTCCATTTTTCGTCATCCGATAACTTAGGATTACAAGTTGCTGATATCCCATTCATTATAGCCTTATTGTTTGTAACATTTAAGCATATCTTAAACGAATATTCGTGCTTCATCCATCGTTCTTAGAAGTCCTTATCTGATTTTTTAACAATAGACCCTTAGTCCGTCTACATCATTTGTCACTAATGGTGTTGCGTAAAATTGTTGGAAAAAGTGCTCGGGATGGAATGTCAAAACCTTTTTTAAAGTGTTTACATACATATTTAGTGGCGCTTTATATGGTATGCTAACATGATTTAATTTTGTTTGTAAAGCAACTAGTGTGACACAGTTGTGCTGGAAATGTATTTATGTTCGCTGTTGTTTTTTTTTTTTTGTTTTATTTTTGTGAAATGGACGGGTTATAGGGTACGGGATAGGCGTTTTATTTAGTTTGTAGGAGATTTATTTGAAATTCTGCTTTGTAGGTACATAATGTTTATTTGGCAGACGATGAAGCGTTTATTTGGATCAAAATAAATCTTTGTTTTTACCGTGGGACAACAGACTAGGAATTTTGCTGCAAAAAGTTTAGTGTAACATTTAGATCGAAAACAATGCGTAATTAAAATTTTGACGAAAATACGCAGAAACTTCTTTCTGAATATCAAATTCACAAGCAAAAATCCTCACATACCGACCTCTTTTGTCCCATCCACATTTTCCTATGTATGTTCTATAGCTACATTCGTATGTGTTATTTACTCATTTATGAGTGCGGTACCAAACGCAATGACCCAGAAGTTGGCCGTTTAACATTGAATGGGCATTTTACGTCTTGTTAGAACAAAAGAATTACAAACGTTGGCCGCGTATACTTACAACACAATGCTAAATGATGCGAGTAGAATTAGTACGTGTGCTTGCGGTTCACTTGAAAACGGACTGGGTTTGATACAACGAGTCGTTGCCTTGGAATACATTTAATAAGTACTAGTCTGGTATTGTTCCAATGCAGGGAAAGAGACAGTTTTCAACCGACTTCCAAAAAAGGAGGAGGTTCTCAATCCGACTGATTTTTTTTTTGTGTGTTACCTTTGATTGAGATCTCACGACTAGTGTTTGAGTTATCCCTAATAATGTGTGGCTTAGTTTACATTGGCGACGTTCTCATTCTCTCTTGTCGATTTAAAATGAAATTGTGTACGATGGTTTGGAAAATCATCTCAGTATTTCAACGTGGTCCCTTTCTAGTTTGGTGAAGATCTGATGAAGGACAGAGATGATAGGAAGCGGAACTCTTCAATAAATAATAGCAAATCTTTCGGGATTGTTAAAATCGCATTTTTGTCAATTGTTTACATCAATGTGATTGGTACGTTTAGGTGGGGGACGGGGGCTTCCCACTAAAAAGTGAAAAATAAAAAAACTTTTTACAAAAAAATACAACTTGGTGTTTGTGGTTGCTTTTTCGTTTTTTGAACACCGACTTCCGAAATAAAAGTTATTTTGTATTTTTTGGTTCTTTTTTGTGTAGAATTCGGTTGTATTTTTTTGTAAAAAGTTTTTTTTTTTATTATTTGAAGAATCATCATGTGTTCGGAAGTTCTGGTATTGATGATCCGATGGAAAGCGATGACTGTGTTCGACGATGGAGCCATGCTTGCTTAGAAGTAACCTACTCTTAACTTAAAGCCCTCTAAGTTGACGTTACCAAGAAACACAGACTCCAGGAAGGGAGTTCCTATGCAAAACAGGACCTACTCCAGGCCAGAAGCGGGATCTTGAGAGAACACGAGCATTTACCGTCACGATTGGCGATTAACGTAGGCTATTTAAGGCGATTCTTGGATAAAGTTTCCGCCCATGAACGTGCCAAGATTGAGAAGGGTCAATACAACTAACTGAACGAGTTCATCGTCCAATACGACATCAGCTTTGTAGTAGTGCTTTTAGAAAGTTTCAAATTTAATTTTGAATAGATCAGAATATTTCAAAAGAAATAATGTTCCAATTACGTGCTAAAATGCATTTAAACTCCAAAGATCTCGTGTTAAAAGGATAAAATTTAATATAAATTGGATAAAGATCTATTGATGAAAATTCCTGTAGTTACTTAGCGTATTGTTAGTCGAGCTGTATTCTTAATTAGGAGTCTTGTAGCTGAACATGAGTGGGCGGCTTGTGGCCCCACAAGGATGCGTTTTTGTTAAGGCTCGGTTGAATGATCTTTATCTTTTCGCCTTTTATTTACTGTTTTGTGTCGAAGTTTAAGTTATTATGAGGATTTAGCCCGTGGTTAACGTGTAGATATTCGTTAATGATTTAATTATTAGCATATCCCCGCGGCTTTGCTCGCGTTAATGAAGCTTATAACCATTTTCAGTGTCCCGTCTAGCTCTGTAACAAAATTCATCATGTTCGGCTACGCGATTTAGGCGTAACAAACTTTCACACTTTCACATTATAATTTTGGTTGGGATTAATCGTCTTTGTTTACGCTATACACATTAAGAATATCATTGTTAATTTGAAAAATTGAAGGGAACAGCACGTTTTGTGCTTTACCAGCACAGTGCATTAATCATATAAAATAGGCATGTGCTGGCTACACGAGAAAGAACTGTATTTGAAAATTACTATTTAAAAAAAAATTTTGACCGTATCACGCTGTTCTTCGACACAAGAAACTTACAAATGATTCATTACAAACGTAACTTCATTTCTTATGAATTTCTATATAATGTACTAGCTGCTGCCCGCGACTTCGTCCCCGTGGAATCCCCGATTTTAAAACATTCTGGATTGCTGCTCCGCTCCTATTGGCTTAAGCGTGATGATATATAGCCTAAAGCCTTCCGCGATAAATGGTCTATTCAACCCAAAAAGAATTTTTCAATTCGAACCAGTAGTTCCTGAGATTAGCGCGTTCAAACAAACAAACAAACTCTTCAGCTTTATAATATTAGTATAGATAGGTTCCGAAGAAAATCAGAAAATTTAATCATAAGCAAAGTTATTGAATTCAAATTACTCAAGATTGACTCCAACGAGATTCTCAGAAATTAATACAAGTAAGAATATTCGGAGCGTTTACCCCTTAACAGATTCTCAGTAATTAAACAGTATTCGACAGAAAAGCTTTTTTTTTAATCCAAACTAAAGTTTATAGCTAGTTATTAGTTTTAATTAAATATTTTTGTACGAATTATAGTTTTTTTTTACTTAAGTTTCTTCTACGGTAACAAGGTTTACTTGCGATAATTAAATAACTTGGGGTGAACGAATCTTGAGGTAAAAGCGAGGCTTAGTTTATTTAATTGTTATGAATTGATCCCAACTAAATGCTTCATCAAGATTTAAACCTTTTACTGTAATAAAATCAAAGGTACAAGTCGTAGATTATGGGGTTCTTCCATGACATCATCGAAGAATGTCTTTAAGGGTAAACATATTTGGCCCGCCCGCTGTCCGATAGCAACCAGGCCCGGGTCTACAATGCATCGTGTTCCATGCGCGCCTCAAAGAACACGGGGCCCCATAGGGTCAGTGCCTGCTAGAGTTGCGGAATTTGTTCGAAAGAGTCACCGCGGCCCTGGAACGCAAAGGGCACTAGAAGGATCATGGGTGGGTTTTAGTCAGTAAGAGTCTGACACTCGCTTCCACTCCGCCCAGAGCGGGAGAAGTCATGTGATAATATCCCATCCAGAAAAAAGGGTAAAAATATAAAATAAAAAAATAGCACTCCATTTACTGGAGCATTTCTTTTCTTTCTTTTTCAACTCGTATTTAGTAATAGCTTAGTTTTGTTTACATTCAAAGCTGATTATAATTTAACTAGCTGTCCGCACAACTTCGTTTGTGTCACATTTTTCATGACTGCTCCGCTCCTATTGGTCTTAGCGTGATGATATATAGCCTATAGCCTTCCTCGATAAATGGGCTATCTAACACTGAAAGTTTTTTTCAAATCGGACTAGTAGGTCCTGAGATTAGCGCGTTCAAACAAACAAACAAACAAACTCTTCAGCTTTATAATATTAGTAGGTATAGATTACATACGAGCGAGACAATGAAAACTTTAAAAATTGATAGAGCTACGTTATCAAAATAAAAGTATATCTACCTACTTTATATCAGAAAAACCATTCTGGCTACCTAACATTTCATCTAGCCTAAATATTCAATATTAACACGATAGGTATAGGATAGGTACTCTTTAATTGTCTCAAACCGAGAGTACTAAAAACCGACAGGGCCTCAAGTCTGCCATTACAATAGAGTCTGTCAGAATGGTCTATCATTGATTTCATAATGGTTGATTTTGACAATTTTGATAATCTACTAATATAAAAGCGTCATTATGACTTTCCAACGGTCAATCACTGATACTCCATTGAAAGAAATGGTATAGAATAGTAATCTCGTAAATAATGACAAATGAATGACCGACATATGCGGTAATCTGCTAAAATTTGGACAGTTCCTTTGATCAGTGACCTACCATTAGAACGTCATTGTGCAGTAATTCCTTTTAATAGCTCTTTTATCAAAAAGTATTACGAGAACATTGACAAGCTAAAGTTCGTAATCTGCTAAATTCATAATGGTCGATACCATTATGAATTTAGCAGATTACGAACTTTTAGCAAAATGACAATGGGATCGTGTTGGAATGACGAATTTATAAAAATAGCAGACTTGGGCCCTGCTCAAGTGGCTCGTCACTGCCAGCGCTGCGGCATTTGTTCGAGAGAGTGACCGCAGCCCTGGAATGCATGCTGAGCATTCGGAGGAATACGTATGGGGTTTAGTTAGTAAGAGTCTGACATTCCCTTCCGCTCCACCCGGAGTCAGGAAGTCATTTGATGATTTCCCATCCAGCTAAAAAAGGTCTACTTCATAAACTTCTTATAGAGTGAGAAAATGAAAACGCAACCATTGATGGAACTGCGTTATCAAAATAAAGCCATAGAACACACATACCAAGCTACCTAGCATCTTATATAGTCTAAAGAATAAGTACCCACGGGCAAGACAATTCTTTCTTAATATTCCCAAACTAACAGTACCAAAGAATACCGTCAGGTCAAGTTGCTCGTCAGCTCAGTTATCTACAAGATACGATCTCTACGTGTCGATGCGAGCGATACCGAGCTAAACAATTAGACGCCATTACTCGGATCGATTCGGTACAGTTTCGTTATAACGAACGCGGGTGAGTGTTACACCGTTCTGTAACATGGATATGTTGCTTTGGTAAGAACTTATGACAGTATTTTTGTATGGTCTCTCTGCCGTGAAAAAATCAAGACGACTGGTAATGACGGCCAATCTCAACCGTGAACGCAGAAGATTTGATACTGCACAAAATATGTAAGTATTTTCTCAAATACAGGTGAACTTCGCCATACATATGTATAAAGGAATACACAATTTGCTGGTGACTCAAAACTAGTCTTGGAAGGAATGAATAAGCGATCTACTTAAACTGTTTGACAGGCGTATGCAATGGTCATAAGATGTCTGTTTGACCTATTGCGGAAATACACTTAAAACTCAAATTCGCTGACTTTACTGGACATTCCAATTATTTTCAATCACCACGTTATCTGAGGGTTGATCTAATAAAACAGCTAACAAACTGTTTTTTTTTTAAATCTATTTTCCGCGTTCCATTATTGCTCAAGCCTTTAGTTTTATACGGTCCAACAAAGTGTTGGCTACAACAGACTTGAGACTTTCATAGCTTGACGTACTACCTTCCACAACGGCGGTCGAGCAGAGGTGGTAAGGGCCCCGAATTACGAATTGAAGGTAGCGGGTTCAAACCCAGCCAGGCGCATTATTTTGTGATATTAATTTCATCACCACAGCTCTCAAATCAGTGAAGGAAAACATCGTGAGGAAACCGGCATGAACCGAAAATTGGAAGACATGTGACATTCACCAACCCGCACTGGGCCCGCGTGCGTGGATTACGACCCATTCCCTCTCCTAGAGAGGCGCTCTGTGTTCCAGCAGTGGGAACATCAAAAAGGCTGATTATACTTATTAAGCTTCCACAACGGTGTAATTGCATCCATCTTTACCGCGGTAGAGGTTACACAGTTCATAGTGCGATCGTATCTATCAGAGCCGGTGTTTTTAGTGCTGTACCGTACCTTAAGTGACTGACATACATACTTGAATAAATTCTTTGAGTGTTGTTATTATTGTAGTGCTGTTGAGAAACAGGATCGATACTGTTACTCTGTTTATTTGTAAGAAAGTTTCAAACGATGCACTATTTATTTATTTAGAAAAGTACTGCCACATCACAAACATTTAACATTGAATATTACTTAATATTTAATTTATGGCCTGATGCATGTGACAATAATGGCGTACATAACATTGGCAATTCATCGGTTCGAAGATGAAATACAATAATTAATTAAAAGAAAAAAAAAGAGAATACCTAATGAAATTATACTTTGAAATTCAAAATTAACAAATAATACATTAATAATTATTGAAATATTAATATAAATGTTTGATAAATGTCATGTGATAAAAAAAGAAGAAATGTCAATATAATAACAACAAGTCAGTTATAAAACAACAAGTGATTAACGATTAAAATTAAGGTGTATTTTTTATTTTGTTTTTAAATATACGCAACTTATCGTGGAACACATCAAGATCGGGTACACTATGTTACATTCGGTAAGCTTTGGTCAAAAAGTCTGAAACAGATAGAAGTCCAAATGATCTTTTCGGGAGATTATTTAATCATAATTTTATCAAACACCGATAGAGATTTTTTACAGCTAAATGATTTCTGAAAACGCACGCTGTTAGAGCCCTAGGCACTGTTTCCTCTTCCCTTGAACAAAATAACTGAATAATGACAAAAATGATAAAAAAATATTTACCATTACGAAGTGTACCTGCATTATTTTTAAGAATAAACAGTTCCCAGTTGGACCGCACGTACAATATGTGGCGATTCGTATCCCGCACAGCCGTACGCAAATACTGTCGGTAAATATCGAACAGCATTAACGCAGCGGATAAAATTATTTTTGTCGAAATAAACCTTCTGTATTTCGCAAAAACGACATAATACTACTACATCCGCACCCAGCCATTTGAAAATCTACTTTACCACACTATAAATAAAGTTAAAAGTTGAAGGAACTTGGGAATGGATACTATAAATATCATTCATGGAATCAATGTAGTAGAAAATATGACTCAGTTTCGGTACCGTACCGTTCGCTATTAAATGTTTAAAAAAATTGATAAATGCAATGGATCGGAGCACGGTTTTCTTTGAAGTTCTTACGTGGGTTACTTTGTATCATCGAGCAGTATAACTAACTTTATGGAGTTCAAAGTGTTTTGTTATTCTGAGATTTCTAAAGTTTTTTTTTTTTTTTTCTGTGGATTTATTGTAAGTTCAATCTGCCTGGCCTACAAACTGCCTGGCTTACAAAATGGATAGGTCTTTATGGTTCAGGCAAACTTTCGAAATAAAACACGTATTTACCCATGGTATATTAATTATATGTTTTGGGTTACAAATCGTTGCTCTATATCCTATTTACTTTACGCTTTAATATCCAATTGCAAATAAAACAAACCCTAAAATTGAATTTATCCAGCCCACAAACCCTTGCACAGGTAACTAATAAACATTAGTGCGCTTTTAACTGACCATCAGAGAGCGTGACATTACTCAAATTTTAAATAAACGCCAAATAGGGTGACAATCAAATCAAATTAGGCGAGACTGTCTGTGAGCGCGGGACGCGGGACGCGGGACACGGGACGTGTAAATTGTGACGTAATTGCAGCTATTACGAGTCCCGTTGTCCGGCATTTCACAGGAGTGGGGTTGCCCTGTAATTAGCGTGTCTGTCCATCTGTAATGTGCCAGTTGTTTCAAAAAAAAGTACATAATTTTTTAATGGAAGGCGTGTTTGAACTCTGACATGGTTGAGTGGTCTGTGTTTAGTGGACAGGGGTATACTTTGTTTTTAAATAAAGTGTTAATGTTTTGTTAATCGGCTTTGGGTTGACCCCCTCGAATTGGATGAAGCGATAATAATAGATGTGTTGTAAGATAAAATTGAGTTGTAAAGGATTTAAAAGAGATTCAATTTATTTTTATTTTATTTTTAACTGTAGATACGAATTAACAAGTTTTTTTTCAGTCCGTGAAGCGAAGGCAGTTGCTTTACTTTTAAATCTACAGTGAAGATAGGAAAATTGTATTATTTCAAATTACCTAATGTAACTATTAATTTAAATATAAACTTTTAATAAATATTGTAAATGAGAAAGCGAGTGTGTTTGTTTATTTTTGTTTGTTTGTTACGCTTTCAAGCCTCAATGGCTAAACCGTTTTTTTATGAATTTACCTTTGAAATGTTTATAGGTTACTTTCGCGAGTTACCTATCACTTCAACGCGAAAACCCACGGGCAAAAGCTAGTTGATGATAAATTCAAATCTCTGTCATTTCATGTAAGTCGTCACCAGATCATCACAAGGTCTTGAGTTTACAAAATCTGAAGATGTTTTTATATTAGGTAACTCGTAGGTATCCACTATGCAGAGAGCTTTCACAAAAACATGACTAATGATTACAATTACCTACATTTACATGACTGACCATCGCTCACTTAAAACTTTTTACCCTCTTGAGATTAGTCATAATTATGACAGACTGCAACTTTTTGCGCAACCTTTGGAACATTTTTATTATTTTAGACATTCTTTGTTCAAGCGAAGTTCATTTTATGAGAGCTGCGAGCATTTTTATCACTGTTTTTTAGCTGAAATACTGCACCAAAAGTGGACTTTGGCCTTTTTGGAATGGGTCGTAATCTGTTTATGTCTGTTTCGTGGTCGTGATCCACCCCGTGGTCTCGTTGTACGTTGGTTACGTGCTTTCATATTTGTAGTTCTATGGCATAAAGCCTCGAAAGAGTGCCCACGGCCCTGGAACACAAAGGACTTTTGAAACAACGTGGATGGATTTTAATCAGCAAGAGTCTGAAATTCCCTCCCACTCCGCCGAGAGCGGAAGAAGTCATGAGATTTTAACCCATCCAGAAAAAAAAATTGCGTAAAGCGAAACGTTGTTTTTCTTCGCCGTTGATACAGCAGTGGTGATGACATAAATTACACAGGTAAGTTAAAAGCCAAAAATATTAGACTTGAGACCCTGACTATATGGTATCATATAGTTAGGGTCTCAAGTCTAATATTTTTATAAATTTGTCATTCCAATACGATCCCATTGTCATTTTGCAAAAATTTCGTAATCTGTTATATTCATAATGGTCGATCATTGGTCGGTCAATGGTCTCGTAATATTTTTGATAACCGAGCTGATAAAAAAATAACTGCACAACGACGTTCTAAAGGTAGGTCACTGATCAAAGGAACTGTCGAAATTTTAGCAGATTACCGCATACATCTGTCATTCAATTGTCATTATGTACGAGATTACCATTATATGCCATTTCTTTCAATGGTTTGTCAATGGTTGACCATTGGAAAGACATAATGACGCTTTTATATTAATAGATTGCCAATCTTGTCAAAATCAACCATTATGAAATCAATGATAGACTATTCTGACACTATTGTAATAGCAGACTTGAGGCCGTGGTTTCTAACCACCTTTAAGTCATGGCCACTGCCACAGGCAGGAACACCAAAGCTCACAAAAATAAACCGTAAAAAAAAATGCTACAATAATGTCCCGCTTCACACTCGGCCGCGTTATCTCCATAAATCACAATTATTAGCACTATCATTACACTACAATACGGATCATTATCTAAATCGGTGTGCAATTATCGCGTTAGCATGTCACAACTAATATGTTAAAACGCTGCTTTTCATTAATATGACCGCTATGTATGTAAATATTGAATGGGATTTCGTTGTGATGTTTTGATGTAGCTGCTTTTGTGGATGAGTTTTGCTTGGTATATAATTTATACCTTAATTCGAAAGATAAGTGGTCTTGTTTTGATAAACGGGTGTATTCTGAATAAGTCAGAGTACCTACTCTTACCTACTTATTTAGAATGTAATTGATATAAAAATTAAATGGCTGTAACTAAACAAAAAAGCTAAACGAAAACCCACGGGCAAAAGCTAGTTGATGATAAATTCAAATCTCTGTCATTTCATGTAAGTCGTCACCAGATCATCACAAGGTCTTGAGTTTACAAAATCTGAAGATGTTTTTATATTAGGTAACTCGTAGGTATCCACTATGCAGAGAGCTTTCACAAAAACATGACTAATGATTACAATTACCTACATTTACATGACTGACCATCGCTCACTTAAAACTTTTTACCCTCTTGAGATTAAAATTAAATGGCTGTAACTAAACAAAAAAGGATAAAATAAGTTTAATTTCGGAAGTCGGTGTTTTTAGTTGTTTTGTCATTTTTTACACCGACTTCCAAAATTGAAGAACGGGGATACGAAACGGAACTCTTCAGTAAGTCATAGCAAATCTTCCGGGATTGCTGAGATCGCATGTCTGTTTATTGTTTACACGCTGTGATGATTACTTTTTGTTGTAGTGAAAAGTAAAAAAAAAACCGACTTCTAAACGACAACAAAACACAAAAAGTATAAAATACCGTCTTCGGAAGTCGGTGTTTTTGGTTGATTCTTCGTTTTTTGAACACTGTGTTTTTTGTTTTTGTATTAGATTTTAACTTGATACTGACTTAATACAAGACTAGTTATTACTCTTAACCTTTGAACTATCGTCCGTTCGTCTAGGTACCTACGGCAGAACTGATGTTCAACCGCAGATAAACGGACGGCGAGGTGAGACTTTATTGGTTTAAAATCTCATATTTTTATATGCGAAAGTAACCGAAACAAACTGAAAAATCTATGGGCCAAGTCCGCGGCCATTTTGGGCTGAAACACATCATTTAATTTGTTCCTAATTAACGTAGGCTCACCGATATTACGAGCCCCGCTAATGTGTGCATTGAACGAACCTTTAAATTTGCTGCTTAATATAATATAGATACGGCATCGCAAACAGATTCTAATTAACTATGTTTAATAGCATAATAATTGGGATGTGGTTTTCTTCCTAAACAATGTGAGCATTTTGTGAACCCAGCAATTATAATATAATCTTAGTATGAAACATTAACTCTCGAGTCCTGAATTGATTGGAGACAAGCCTCTGCCAACGGCTTCGCCTGCCAGAAATTCGAAAATAATTCCAAGGGAACAAAAAAGAGAAGCTTTTGGCTAAATAATAACAGCCGCACGGGATTATCTTGACGACACGGTTGGCGCAGTGGTTGAGTGTTCAGCTGCTGCGCTAAGTGTCGCGGGTTCGATCCCCGCACGGAACAAATGTTTGTATGGCCTACAGATAATTGTTCCGGGTCTGGGTGTCTTGTGCTTGTGAGTTTATATGTTTGTGAACGCACTCACGATACAGGAGTAAATCCTAGAGTGGGGCAACGTTTTTTAAAAACTAAAAAAAAAAAAAAAAAAAAATCTTCAAGGTTAAGCAACGCTTGCCGAGGTCAGTCTGTTGATAGGTGACCATCATAACATCGAGATTCCTCCGTGCCTCGGAAAGCACGCTACTAGTTATTCGTAAAATTTACTTACAGAGCAATAAACAAAATTAACATGGAGATACATTTACATTTGATTAAGAAGCTCCAGGATTAGAGATTGGTGTCAATGATTGCGAATGCGACGAATGCTATCCATGCACTACAATGTTTGTTCTATCTGCCAAGAGTTAGGCTGCCAAGATACCTATTGGCACTATAGTGATACCGACATCTATTAGCTTTTACATTCCTAGATTTTGGTATTAGATCCGCAACTAATAGTAGGTTACTTAGTTCAAATCCTGGGGCTTTAGACAAGTGAAATTCTGCTAGCATTCACAATAGTTGTTGGAATATTACTTTTATTTTCTGGATTGGAAATCATTAAATGACTTATTTCGCTCTGAGCGGAGCGGAAGGGAGTGTCAGACTCTTACTGACTAAAACCCACCCGCGATAATCCTAGTGCCCATTAACAGCCCTAAGAATACGTTTTAAATACCCTGCACTGACGCAAACCAATCCCATGAAATGCCTCATCCAAGCATCGATCATGATTCCTGTATTACAACATTATTGAGCGGCTGAACACTATCGGGCTAACCGAGTTAATTACAGCGCAGATTGATATGCCCTTATAGGCTGCTGTTTGCCGTGGTCGCACGATAATACAGCGTACATGGTCCGCACGTGGTCCGTAGGTATAGTAGACAGGATCCTTTGATGGCCGTTGTCACGATGTCTTTCTTATCGCCGTGGAAAAACATCTAAATATATATAACTCAAAAGTGACTGACTGACATAGTGACCTATCAATGCACAGCCTAAACAACTGAACGGATTGGTATGCAGGTAGATGTTATGACGTAGGCATCCACTAAGAAAGGATTTTGATTAATTCTACCCCCAAGGGGATAAAATAGGGGATGAAAGTTTGTATGAAGCTTAGTCAATTTTAAACCGATCGGGCTGAGAGTTTCAAAATCGGGGGTAAAGTAACTATTTCACAGGTACGAAGTCGCGGGCAAAAGCTAGTTGCACGGCATTATTTCAAGGTTGCGGAATTTGTCACTAAATAGATATCCAAACCAAGACGATACTTTCTAGTTCCAAACTAGCAGTAGCATAGAAAACCGTCCGGTCAAGTGGCTCGTCACTGCCAGGGTTGCGGTTCGAAAGAGTGACCGCGGCTCTGGACGCAAAGGACATTAGGAGGAATAAGAATGGGTTTTAGTCAGTAAGAATCTAACACTCCCCGCCGCTCCGCCCAGAGAGGAACAAGCCATTTGATGATTTCCCATCCATAAAAAAGGTCATACTTTATTGGAGGTCTATTTTATTGCGTTGTACGGTATACTTTGAGATAATCCCTATTTTTCCGAATCTGAGGACCATTATTTCTATCTTGTAACATTAAGTGAAATGTTTTACTTGTCTGTGACTTGTTTTATTTTGGGGATTATTTTTACGGAAATAAAAAGAGAATGTAGGACATGACAGCTATTCCTATTTTCGTCTCTGCCGTTTACTCCCGAGTGTAGTATACGAGTATTTTCGATGTAAATAGAATATTTTTTTTTATATTTAATAAGTACTATTTAAGTCAATTCTTAATAGTATAAAATAAGGACGATAGTCCGTCGGTTTGTTCAAATACTTCTTAACCACACGACAAATTTTGATTCGGTTTTTATGAATAGAAAAAGCCTTAATTGAAGAAGGTAAGTAGAAGGAAGTAAGAAGAAGAAAATAATAATTATGCGCTCGTTCAAAGCTGGACGGGTCGCTAGTTTCTTACAAAAACTTTTTACAACACAGCTAATATTCCAAGAAAATATTAATTCAGAAAAAGTTCCACGTATCCCCAAAGGTAATAAATATAACTCAAAAAAAGAAAAGATATTTCTTCTATAAAATATAAGTATAATTCGATCCAATTAATTAATCTGAATCAACAAGTAAAAATTAAGGTCTAACATAGATATTTTTATTTATAAAATAATATGGATTGGCTCTAGAGGTCGACGACAAAGGGTGACCTTGATTAGAGACGTATGTATAGAATATCGATATTTTGAAATTATTGTCTTTTTTATTCGATATTAAATTACTGCTATCGAAAAGAGCTGGTATTGTGATAAAAAATGTAATAATATTTGATAGCAATACAATATTGAAAGTATGGTTGGTAGACAAATTATTTTACCGTAACCTAAATGTATTGTTTTTTTTTTCTATGTTGTACCATTATATATGACAGAATGGAAATTATTTATAAGAACACACACACGTTTCAACGAGAAGAGTTATTATATTACAATTCTCAAAAGAAAAAACGAGGCTTCTACTCTAATATAATGTCCCCGTAAGTCGAAGTTAAAATGTTTTAATTTAAAGTGTATCGATATTTTTACGTTGGGTAACATCTCTAATCAGTCAAAGGTAACACAAATTAAGGGAGGCCAAAACTCAGGTTAATCTTTTAATACGGACTCAAATAATTCATTTTACATCAAAGCTCTTCGCGATACTGACTGCATTAAATTAGAAAAAAAACAAAACACCTAATTATCCCCGTCAGTAATTAAAAAAGGAATATTTTTTTCTTAACAAAAGCGCGCAATTTTACATCGAACAATAAAAATAATTCGTCCAAGATTTTTGCACAATATGCTTAGAATTAGAGGAAAGTCGGGAACAATGTTATCTCAAGCAAAAAAGTCCAATTTGGGGAGAAAGGGCTGAGAAGGCGCGAAATGAAGCTCGTAATGAAGTTTATTATTTCTATTATTAAAGTTAGAGAAGTAATATAATGCAAACATGGAAATGTTTCTTTTTTTTTACATTGCACACTTTTCTAGGACCTAATAAGTAACATTTCTAGAATTCCAAATTCTAATATGATTTCAATCCACTCACGACACTTTGTAGCATATTACTTAGATTATAATAATTATACTCTGTACACACAATATACAATACATTTCGTAAGCCCAAAGTTTCAGCGATGTAATATCTAAAGTTGCGGGTCTTGGAACTTGTAACCAGCTTAGAACCGTAAAACTGAATACTACAAACTATACAACCTCAGTTATTATTGATTTTGGTACAGCCACAAAGTAGATAGGAACAGAAGATCGGCTCCTTACAAGAAATACACATACACTTCATGCACAGCGAGTGCATGAAGTGTGATTCGATATAATTGACAGGGACAACAAAAAAATCATTGTAATTTTGACTTTAGTCCCTGTTGAATAGAATTTGTTAGTTGGTACTAATTTTTTTACTTGAATTCAAACAAAACACAAATTAAATTTCAGAAAATATTAATACATCGCCACCAAAAAAAAAGTGTTGAACTGACCCCAAGTAACATGGGATAAGGGCAGGAAGATGATGATGATACATCGCCACTCAAACTCAAACTCAAAACGTTTATTTCAATTAGGCCATTAACGGCACTTTTGAACGTCATCAATAAAAAATATCATAAATTAAGTGACTCTAGCGTCCATTCGCAAAGGTAGATTCTTATGGAGAAGAACGGACAAGAAACTCCATAGTTACTCTTTTCAAATCAATGTTTTACAATATTTGGTAATACAATAAATACTTCATATATGTGAGGACGATGCACCAAGTATACTAGTTATAGAACAAAGTATTACCAGCAGAGGTAAACTTCTAAATATCTCATGCCCATGGTACTCACATATTTACAAATATTGAAATAATAAAAAGAAAAAAAAAGTACAAGACACAAAAAAATGCATTCATAAATATAATTCACTCATAAATTATCAACCAGTTTGATTTTGTCTACACCCTTGATTGCCCTATGGAGCAAGACCAGCATGTTTCCAAGCATTCTTATCCTGAATGTAATCTTCTAATTTGTAATATGCTTGTTTACAAAGGGTGGTTTTAATAAAAGTTTTAAATTTTCTTTCATTTAATTCTAATATGTTACAAGGTATTTTGTTGTAACATTTAACACAGTACCCCATAAAAGATGTATGTACTTTAGCTAATCTATAAAATGGTTGGTCTAATTTGTCTTTATTTCTAGTATTAAAATTGTGTCTATCACTAATTTTACTAAAAAGATGTCGATTTTTCCGTACATACATAATATTTTCATAGATGAATTGGCAAGGGACTGTCATAATATTGATCTTTTTAAAAATTTCTCTAAGAGAATCGCGGGGACGCAAATTATAAAGGGCCCTGACAGCTCTCTTTTGTAAAATAAATATGGATTCAATGTCAGCAGCCCGACCCCACAACAAAATACCGTATGACATAATGCTGTGAAAGTAACTAAAGTAGACCAAACGTGCGGTTTCTACGTCTGTTAACTGTCTTATCTTTCTAACAGCATAAGCGGCTGAGCTTAGACGACCAGCAAGAGATTTTATATGAGGTCCCCATTGTAATTTCTCATCTAAAGTAATTCCCAGGAAAACCGTCTCATTAATGATCTCCAGTTTTTCTCCATTCAATATAATGTCGCATTTGCTACTTTTAACATTTGGTAAAGTGAATTTAATACATTTGGTTTTCTTTTCATTTAGTACTAAGTTGTTTGCCGTAAACCAATTTTGGACCTGACTAACTGCGCTATTGACTTCGTCAAAATTTTGTGACCGTCGGTCTATTTTAAAAATTAATGAAGTGTCATCCGCAAATAATACCATGTTTGGCTGGTTTGGAATTAAATGGGGCAAATCATTAATATAAACTAAAAAAAGGAATGGACCCAATATTGAGCCTTGCGGAACGCCCATCATCACTTTCGACCCTTGTGAGTTTACACCGTTTACCTGAACTTTAACCTGTCTGTCTGCCAAGTATGAACTAAGTAAATCAAGGGCTCTATTCCTAATCCCATAGTGCTCCAGCTTCAATAAAAGCGTCTCATGGTTAACGCAGTCGAACGCTTTCGAGAGGTCGCAGAATATTCCAATGGCGTCTTGCGACTCTTCCCAGGCGTTAAAGATGTTCTTTATTAGTGTGACACCGGCGTCTGTTGTACAACGCCCTTTGGTGAAACCATACTGTTGTTCATGAAAGATGGAATTTTCTTTAAAGTGACGTAACATCTGACTAAGCATTAGCTTTTCAAACACCTTACTGAGAACTGGCAGAATTGACACAGGCCTATAATTGTTAGGTTCTTGACAATCACCCGATTTGAACAACGGGACAACTTTACTGTGTTTCATGAGATCCGGAAATACTCCTTGGTCTACACTAGTATTAAATATGACAGCTAAGTAGGGGGCAATAGTTTCAATGACAGACCTACAAACTTTTACCGATATACCCCAAAGATCTTCTGTTGGTTTAATTTTAAGATCTTTAAAAGCTTTTATAATGGCCTGGGGGTTTGTGTGTTGAAAGTTAAACTCCGATTGACATACCTTTACATTCTTTCTAAGTAAGGAAGCAGAGAGCTCGGGTGACGAGTTGAGAACTTCTGTTGTTTTAAGAGGAATATTAGCAAAGAAGTTTTCAAATTCTTGTGCTACCTCTTCATCCGAGTTTATTGGGCCATGCATTCTTGAGGCATGTGTTTTTTTTAACCACATTTTGAATTTCCACCTCACCTTCTGTAATTTCCTGGAGCAACTTTTGGTTTAGCGCTTTAGCATCTTTCAGTTCCTTCAAAGAAGCTCTTAGTTTTGCTTCCAGCTCCTTGATTGTGGCGCTGCGGGTCATCATTTTGTTTGGTCAACTGGAATGTGTACAGTTATTGAGTTAAATAACAGTGGATGAAAAGTTTTTAGTATTAAAATAGGGAGGAGGTAGTAGGGGGAAAAAATAATCAAAGTAATTTATTTAAAGGATAGCTTAAAAGTTAGATGAAGTCATTAGAACTACATGGAAAGAATTAAATGGGACAGTTAGATAAGAAAATATTACTTTTAATAAACACTGCTTTTGTTATTTTTAGTTATAATTTACACTGACACCTATGTACTTTAGGTAGATATACAAAGAATTTAAAACACATTACAGTTTAAATTAACAGTACCTAACATAGACCTAGTTTAGTGTATTTGTGCAGTAAAATATGTAGTGTTCTTTGTCTGGGCGAATGTTTTCGTCGTCGATTTTGCTTCCACTAGTTGTCAAGCAAAAGGAGACATAAACCGTGCCAATGTGTGATGGACGTCGCTCAGAGGTCTGAGCAGTATTTCGTGATGTTTTGTAGTATGTAAATATTATCTACATTAACATAATTAAGACAAAATACTCCCCGGGTTCGTTGCTTTTTTTAAATCCGTCACCGTTGTTGCGTTGGTTTGACAGGTGGTCTCAATTAACTTGTTTTATGAAGTAATCGGGACAAAAACACTGCACATTTACTTGCAATGTAATATCAATACGTCGTTTTTACTATTATACACTAATTTAACTTAATTTAACACTTTTTACGAATTTTTAACATAATTAATTTTAGGAACCGTTTTTTTGACGACCGGCCACCAGTGTTGCCCGCCTCAAAAAAAACCACGTACTACTATACTATACTTGAGTATCGTAATTGCGTATTTTAGGTGACTTTAGAGTTTAGGAAAACTGAAATGCAGTTTTCCTAAACTCTAAAGTCACCTAAAATACGCAATTACGATACTCAAGTATAGTATAGTAGTACGTGGCGATGTATCATCATCATCTTCCTGCCCTTATCCCATGTTACTTGGGGTCAGTTCAACACTTTTTTTTTGGTGGCGATGTATTAATATTTTCTGAAATTTAATTTGTGTTTTGTTTGAATTCAAGTAAAAAAATTAGTACCAACTAACAAATTCTATTCAACAGGTTAGTTTTATAAAAAAAGACTTAAACTAATTACACAGAATAAGATCGCGAAAACTGTCCAAATAAGTTTGCAATGGCAAAATTCTGATCCAGTGAGTTACTTGGTGTAGCGTAATCCAAATAACCTTTTCTTCCTATAGATGCTATTAAATTCCGAGGACATTAGCCATATCAGCCTAATAGTTTGAAATCATTTTCTTATAGTGTATAGTTTTCGGTTATTGGATGAAGTCAACCTTTTGCATCTATCCATTTTGTGTTACGAAGTTCAGCGTGTGATCATCTCGCTTAATAACATTGTTAATGTTTGATGGACTTGACAGTTCAAACTGTGAGTTATCTAATATCGATGGTATGATTACCATGTACGAAATTTTTAGAGGTATTGAGATGAAAGAAGACAGAGATGATGTCAATTGAAAAGCTGCCAGAAAATCCGCTACTAAAACTGTGAGGTAAATTTTTTTTTATAGATTTGTGATTATTGTGCTCACTCATAAAATCGTGCATGACCTATGGTTTCCAGAGATAACAGGTATATTGGCAGAAAGTATGACACCGAGACATTGTGGACATTTGGAAGAAAGCATGTTTCAATTTTAACAGTATCATCGCTTTTCAGCAGTTGAAACGCCGCCGCCAACGCCATCCTAATAAAAAAAAAACCTATCCAACATGACAGTGAAAAAAATGCTATAATAAAATTGAAAACTGCTAAATCTGTGAAAGTGACGAAAGGACACAATTACAAAATAAGTGACGAAGATACACAACTTGCTGTAGGAACATCTAGTCTAGCCAGCAAACATTAAACATGAATAACTAGTTCTAGATAAGCTGGCAATCTTTCACAATTTATGCGTGATATTAATCAAGCCATCTTCCAGGAGCAAAGTACTTCATGTTTATAAAATACCGGTTGTTATAAAGTTCGTTGTTTATAATTATTACGTCAACGGGCCAGTTATGATAAAAAATAAACAGCGTTTAAAACTGGGTGCCTACCACGAGCTCTTAAAGCGATTCATTTTAGGACCCAAACTGAACTGTTCTTCTAATTCGTACCATGATGTCAGTTAACTTGGCCATTCCATCTGACAGCGATTGACCCATACTGAGTCGCAAGTTTTTGTTTCATTCATTCAATTTTGTGCATTTTTGGTACCATGACGTCCTTAGAGCAGCTCAACTGAAACACTGAACTGTCAAAATAAGCGATTCAATAAAAGTTAATATTTCTCTAACAGAACAGATACGTTTAGTAAATTATTAGAAAAAACAAAGCTTTTTAGTGTTGTTTTAATGGAATTTGACAAAAACCAATGTAAGTTTAATTTAATCTTTGCCTTTAAAGTCTAAAAACCTATTTTACATGCCTATTTAACCGCATTTGTTTTTCTCTATCAGATGTCTGATGAACAACTTCTTTTTGAGTTTCTTGAGGAAGATTCTGCCTCACATAATACACAAAAACGAAAGAGACTCCAGTCACGCGGCCAGATGGACACCTTTAATACTTTAGAGGACGCCGAATTCATTAGGCGCTATAGGCTATCTAAAGAATTAGTGCTCGATTTGTGCGCCGAGTTGAGCCCAATGTTTAAAGATCCTATCAAGTCAACAGATTTATGTTTAGAGAACAACCAACTGTAGTATTACCTTGTAAAGTTATTATCAATATTAATGTTTATACATATTTTTGGGCCAAAGACTCGCACTGGCAAGCATTGCAACAACTACTGCCACCCGCCTAAAACCCTCTTGGCGCCTTTCTTTGTTTAGCATTACAGTAGTTTACAGTCATAGGTATGTATATTGAATAAACTAGTGTTGATCATGTTGTTACTATCCAACCGCCGCCAAAAATCTGGCACGTAACAATGTAATGTATTTAGCAATAATGTGATGCAATTTCAGTTACGTAATACATATGGAATTTACTTACTTTTCACCAGCCTTTCCAATCCTTTTCTGCACCATCACCCTGGGAGTTTAAAGTATCGGCTACGGTCAGCCACATCCTTTTGGAATACTCTCTAGCCTGGGAAGATTTGTTGTAACCAGTTGCGAGAGCTCTATTTTCATTTAAAATCTCCCACAAGGCTTCAAGCTGGTTAAATGTTACTCTCCTTTTTCGACTACAATGCAACAAAAAAAAGCACTTGAAATTCCATCGTCACCAACACTTACAATTAAAGTGGCTTCTCGAGGCAAGATAAAATTATTATTTCATAGTTTATGTAGTCTTCTCGAAGGAATTATTTAGTTTCAGTAACTAAACAAAATATGCAATGTTTAATACTTACGACATTGCTTGAAATAATTGAGTACTTACCAATTTTTTTTCAAAACTTAATTTAAATTTTCCCACCGCAATCTCAACTCCACGGACTGAAGACTACGTATCTAGTTCATTGTAGTCAAAATGACAGTGACGCCTGCCTGACAGTGTCAACAAACATAACTTTTTTTACTCTGGTACGTTCGAAATAAATATAATAAACGTACCGTTTCATTATGTCGAAATAAACGTATTTTATTCGTATAATAAATACCTAGCAAAATATAAATAAATCTCAATTACCACTTAGAACAATGGTAGCAAAAAATACGGTATTAACGTGGAATCTTAAACACCACGTTTGAGGATTTTTTAGTTTAAAGTAATGATACTGAGCTAAGAAAGAATTAAATGTTACTTGCTTCTGAATGTGTCTGACACTAAAATGTGAGCGAAACATACTTATCTGTTAATAGCGTTGTCTCTTTTTCACCAAAAAAGCGATTCAACCACAAATTGCGATCTTTCATTCACTTATAACGATCTAAATGCCGCTGAGCGTATCGGACGTCATGGTACGAATTTGAAGCGATGTAGTTTTGGAACTGAAATTGAAATGTCTTGCTTTTGAATCGTTTTTAATAAGGTCATGGTAGGCCCCCTGTGCTCACATCTAACTAGTGATTTCTGAAATTGCTTTGAACACGCAAACTGACAGTTGCAATTGTTTTTTGTATGAACAGCATAAACAGTACATAAATAGTTCTTAAAATGTTAAACATCGAGTAGATTATACAAACTTTTCATAATATAGAATTTTCACGATACATTCTATGTTTGATATATACAGGTAAGTAAACAAAACGCAGTCAAAACACACAAAGCTAGCTCAATATTAAAGCAAGCTACCATAGACCACCTTCCAAGATTTGCTCGACAGTACACGCAATCACAACAAGAAAACCGCATTACACTTTTATAAAAATGACGCTATCACCGCGCCCGTCCCTCCGACAAGGTGTTGGGGTACAAATAATTTATCGTCTTCAAGCCACAGACAACATAAGCCGAGAGAAAAATAAGCAAACTACCCACTTAAAAAGACGTAACATTTCTTGCGGAGCCGGCGGCAGAAAGCGAACCTTGTGTCAACGGTCCAAATTCAAAAATCAACCCGCTCCCTACGACCATCGGTCTTTTTTACCCTGTAGAATTATAGTTTTCTACAAAGGGGTATACATTTCGAGTTGAAACGGGGGAGTCGAGACGACCTTATTTAATTTCATAATAAATTGCAATAATTGCATTAGCGAAGCGGGGAGGAATAAATCAAGTGATACGGAAGATTTTCCGTGAAGAACACTTCTGTCGAATTATGAAATTTGTTGTGGTTAATGTTTTAAAAAGCTCTTGAAATAAATAATGGAAAATGCTTTTTTTATTTTATGAAAGAAGGGTATATAAATTAAAATTTATGAGGGCAAGCCTGGTAAGTTAAAGGGTGATTTCATTGAAATAGATACTTGGAGGTTTGAATGTGTAAACTTTTGACATCTTAAATACCTGATCACGTGCCGTGCGCCTAGATGGAGAATCTAAATTTATATATAATTATATTTAAAAAAAATCAGTTCGTGTCAAGAAAAGGTTAGTGAAAACTTCGCCTCCACAAAAGCCTTTTCAAATGCAACAAAAATAACAATGAGGCAACTAGACTAGCATACAAATTCACTTAAGACATTTTCTCCGTACTCAGTACTAATAAAATTAACATAAAATTCCGCAGCAGACTTCTAACCCTGTAATTACATCCATATATCTCTCTACGACGAATAACAGACTAGCATTGTTCAACCCCCCGAGAGTGTATTATCGGCCCAAAGTACCCCTGGACTTATGAAGATTCGATTAAGCCAGCGTTAGATTAAACCAACCCTGATTACGAGTGAACATGGAAAAACAATTACGGAGAATACTAAAACAATGACATACTATAAAGTTCGTCTTTGTTTTCTGTATCTTAACGTTCGTTGCGGTGGGCGGGTCTGTAAGGCCAGGGGTAGCTTCAGTGCCTTGCTGGAAATATGCACGGCATTTTGAGGGTTGAACGTTTAAGCCGTTACGACAGAATTTATAGTTTTTAGATAAAGTGTAATGGAGAATAACTTAGTTTAAATGCTGAAAAGTTTTTCTGCGATTGTATGGAGTTATGAGAATACTTATTTTTTATTACGTTTCTCTAGGTCTATGTATAGCGGTTTCAAGATATTGGCATTGCAAAATACCGAAAAGAATGCAATCTATACTAATATTATAAAGCTGAAGAGTTTGTTTGTTTGTTTGTTTGTTTGTTTGAACGCGCTAATCTCAGGAACTACTGGTTCGAATTGAAAAATTCTTTTTGGGTTGAATAGACGATTTATCGGGGAAGGCTTTAGGCTATATATCATCACGCTTAAGCCAATAGGAGCGGAGCAGCGATAAAGAATGTTTTAAAATCGGGGATTCCACGGGGACGAAGTCGCGGGCAGCAGCTAGTGTAAAATAAAAATAGAAACTGGCTATTGCTCCCTTGTTTATTTCTGTAGTACCTACGCTTTCATTTGGATGTACGTTTGGTCATTTACAAATAAAAAAATACATGAAATAGGTACCTATGTCTATGCATAACTTGTGGTAAGAGTTATTTATATTTTACCTACAGGCATAATACAAATGAAAAATTAAAACAGTAAAGTGTATCCCGAATATATTTAAAAACGCTACACCAAAGCTATAAAACAAAAGATACCCAATCAACATACTTACTTCCAAAATTTAAACACAATAAAAATGTCTATAATTAACAAATGACGCTATGAATCAAGAAATAATGTTGGATATGGAGCAGAAAATAAAAAGCCCCGGGATTTTAATGAGTACAGAAATTAATGACAATACTTTTTAAATAAAAAGGCTGGGTATTGACTACAGTACACGGTTTTATTGAGATAAAGGCTTGTTCAGACGATGTAAGTTGATAATCCAGTGAGCGAGTAATTGTTCGCCAAATTTAATTTGAGCATAGAAATCCCTGCATAGAAACTCTTGTAAAATGTATTAAATAAAGTTTTATGTTTTATTAAAATTCCTTGGTTGGTATTTTATATTTTCAAGCTTATTGCTTCACATTTTTATTTACATAATTTATTAAAAAATGAGATTTTTAGTAGCATAAAATTCCCAACACAAAATAATATAGAAGTGAGACAAAGGCCGCCGCGTTAAATTATAAGTTATGAATATCAGCTTTCGACATGTAACCATTCTAGTTGACTTGCCCCATATAGATACAAACTTTGTTTTGAATTTTAATAGTTAATGTAAAAAAAAAACGCTGATGGAAGGAAATTAATTTAGAGAACTTTTATGACGCACAGACGTCATTTTTATTTTATGTAATAAAAAAATTCCATTCCACAAATTGTGATTTATATCCATACTTCTGGTAAAAAACGTAAAGAGATATCCTTGTCTACCTATCGAAATGTAATCACATAGCAAAATCCGGCTCGCAACTCCTTAAATGACGATCCTTCGTCAGTGCAAGTCAGTTGTCACGTACTTTCCTGTACAATGTGCTTAACAAAATGTTAGTTAAACGAGCGAACAGTACACAGCCTATAAAGCGAGTTCAATAACTGGCCGCCCGTTACACCGTCGTGAATGGCCGGGTGTCGTGCATCAACTGAATACTGCCGCGCATACTAATCCGGCTTCATACTGTGTCACAACGACTTTACTAGTTACTGGAAGCGACTACACTGTAAGATATGTAGATAGTGCGTAGTATTGTAACGACATCGATGTCGACAGATATGAACTAAAAAATACCTAACGTCACACAAATCCTACATTTCGATATAAAAGTTATCCGCACATTTTTATAAAAGCACATTATATTATATCCGCACATTTTGAACATATACAAAAGTCTGACAGCAACCATCGGTCAGTAGCCCACCAGACACTAGGTACCTACACCCGTGTGGTGCGTCTTTCCTTTCAATGGTGTGTGGGACATTACACCCTGGAGGTTTTAGTCTGTTTTTCTTCATAAGAATCTACTTTGTGCGAATGGACAACTAGAGTCACCATGATATTTTTATTTTCAAACTGTTTTGACGTTTAAATGTGCTTTTTAATGGTTTTAATGGTGGTGGTTTAAATGGTAAACAAATAAATTGACTTTGACTTTATTCCGTGTACAAATATAGTGTAAGTTTCTTCAGTTTCGTGATTATTACAGAAAAAGCTCTTTTCATACATGTTTTGTTTCGTGCTAAGCCCGTTCTTTAACTCGATCTCGTCTGAAGGAAAGCGATAGGTGTGATCCATGATGGATGGCTTTGAAGGTGGGACGGTCATCAGCAGTCAAACGTAGAAACGGATAAATGTACCATATAACGTGTTACATTATAACAATACATGTATTTTATTAGATGTTAAATCCATTGAAGAGGATTTTACTACAACCAATGAAACCATTTCATCAATAGAAGATGCTTTATTATTTTTATAAAATAAGCTCCATTTTATCACAATTTGATAAGATAACTTTAGATGGACTCTTTATTCTATGAAATAAACTCCTTCCCCGACATAACTTCTAATCATATCCAGTCAAATTACCTCAACGCCACGTATAAAAAGATCGTATGTTCCACCATTGTTCTTGTAACTTGATAATCGATTTATCGGAAAATATCTTCGTCTGTGGGCGTCCACACTCGATACCTATCAATAGAGAATCTCAGCGGGTTCCTTTGATTCCCAAGAAATCGAAATTGTAAATGTTTGTGTGTAAATGCGATCGTTCACTGTTGAGAAAGAAAGTTCTGGCATTGTTTGGTTTCATGTATGATTAGTTCTGTGTCTTAACGATGATAAAGGTTTATACATAATGTGAGTAAAATGTATAGCCCTGTTTAGTTAAGCAATTTCGACTTGGCTTTAATTGTGTTTTTTAGTAAACATGTACGTAGTACGTTTGTTAGCTTAGTTATCTAACGACCCAAATAAAGTAGCTTTTTTTTCTTGATGAGAAATCATCAAATGACTTCTCCTTCTCTGGGCAGAGCGGAAGTGAGTTTCAGACTCTTACTACCACCCGTGTTCCTCCTAGTGCCCTTTGCGTTCCAAGGCCGCGGTGACTCTTTCGAACAATTTCTGCAACCCTAGCATGCACTAAACCTATGGGGCCCCGTCTTCTCTGCTGACATCTCTTTGAGGCGTGCGTGAAACACGATGCGCCGGGCCTGGTTGTTATCGGACGGCGAGCCACCCATAGCTCGCCATCCGCAGGCCCGCACCTACGGTGGCACGAAATCACCCTGCGACTCCTGAAAGCTTGGGGCGTCTTCTTCTGTTACGGCGTGAGGTTTCTATGTCCCTCACGCGGTATACCTTCTCCTTTGCTAGCATTACTGCTTCGCAGAAGAAGGTGACCGCTTTCCATGCCTCCTCGCTCCGGACCATGAATTGAAACAGGTTCGAAAGCGACACGTCGGTGCCGCTAAGGAAATAGGCCTTTTTTTCTTGAAACTCTTGTCGTATTTTCGAGGCCGTATAGTTTCGGGCTGGATATTGAGACATAATTCTCTCGATAAAATATATTTGGGAGACTTATCAAACACATTAACAGTTTGGCTCGACTCGAAATATGGTAACTTGCGAAAGCGATGTGCTTATGAGCTTGTCAGCCTTGGCAACCAATTTGTATTAAATATTTTTGGCGGCATAGTTTTGCGACATTCATTCTCTTTATACCATCCTTCTTCCTAAGGCTACCTACAGTACTGTATTTCCTTTTCTCTTTAAAATCCATCCAAAGGTTGTCTTGAAAACATCGCTTTTAGCGGTAAGGCCGCCCATTGTGTCACCCTATGTAATGTTTTCTTCATCTATATTTTCTGTAACTTATATGGTGTACACAAAGAGTATTCTATTCTATTCTATTCTTCAACTCATGTACAAGAATACTCATATTTTCAATGTTGCTCCGACCAGTAGGTGGTGGGACCTGTCTACCATACATTTTTGAGGATAAGCTTAAAAATAAACTTAGACTTCAAATAAATTAGGATCTAGGGCCTCAAATATTAATTACAATCTTACACGATAGTGTGATTCAGATTTTTAATTTAAAATCTAATTAAATCTAGGTATCAACCATTTCAAATAGTACTTTAACTAAATCAGATTTTAATTACGACTCGCCAAACAAGATTCTAATTTTCTTCAATTCTATTATGAACTTAATCTCTAGTTCTTCAGTATAGCCGCCAATAACTTAACATTTCGCCCAGAAACTAAGTTACGTAAGTGTAGTTTTAAGTTATTAATAGAGACATTTGGCAAAGCGTTAAGTTACAGGGGTACGACGTACCAAATACACCTACACATTTGAAATATAAGTTTTGGGAGACGTGAAATTAAGTTGCACGTTATCCTTTTTGACCTGCCTCATCTAAAATTACCAAAAAGTATTGGAGGTGTAAAAGTATTATGTACAACCTACTTACAAAATAAATATTGTTTATCATTTACAAGTAGCTAAAATTTTTGAAAATTTTGAATAAAGATAATTATATCAATGAAATTCTCTTACATATTTGTAAGTAACATTTACGAATAGAAAAAAGAGTGGCTCTCTAAGAAGAAGCATATATTCGTTGCGCAGTCGAGTAAAAAAAAACAGAAAATCTTATTCCATTTATAACAATAACTGTAAAATTAAGTAATCGAATATCTTCAAAATAACAATGAACTTCTTCCTTTAAGTTGTTTTTAGTAAGTCCAGCTAGCAAGGAAAACGACAACAGTAATTTCCCGATTCCGTTTAGCAAATTAATCCCACTCAGTACCACTAAACAATCATTGAATGAGAGCCTGTTATCCATTTGATGTTTCTGTATAAAATAAACTAAACATAGCGAGGAGTGGCAAATATATTCATGACACGATTTTGAGCTTGTATGACTAGTAAGCGGTGTTAAAACATTTAAATGAACTATTTATATTCTAGATGTAAAGCGAATTATTCATTAATGTTAGGTACCTATATAACACGCACAAATTATACGTAATGAATTTTATCTATCCTGGCCGCATCCTGGCTGCATCAGTCTCTGCAGATTAATGGCGATTATTGTCTTGACATGAACGACAATCTTATATATGTATATTGTGACATATTTTCTAGCTGTTGAAATATTACTCTGCATTTTTGTTTTAAGGATGGGATATCATCAAATGACTCCTTCCACTCTGGGAAGCTGGAGTGTCAGACTCTTCCTGAACAAAGCCTATCCGTGTTCTTTCGCATGCTTTTTGCGTTTCAGGGCCGCGGTAGCTCTTTCGAACATGCAGCCATATTTATTTAGCGCATACACACACCTTTGCTGAGAGATTATAATGCCACTGATTTTAGAATCGGAAGCTCAGCTATTTCGCGAGCTGCACTTACAGTTATAAGATATAATTCGCCATTTCAGTGCCCATAGCTTCTAACTTAGACCACGCAGCTTTTTCTGAACTGCAGTCATCCAAACAAAATTAGCACACACTTGAGGGGCTGCCTGAGAAACTGGCTTTAACTCAATGTTTACGCAAGCAAGAGTTTCTTATACTTTGCATCTACAACCCTTTATTAAACATTTATATTCACGCCTCTGTTAAAGGGTGAAGGGTAGATGCCCCTTACAGTCTGGCTTGAGTGCGTTAATGAATTTAGATGATTCAAGTGCTGAAATGACTTCAATTGTAGCTCTGTTGGAGTCAGTGTATCTTAGAGCAGGGAAAGAAAACTTGAGGGAGGTATTGAAGATAGTCAACATTTTTATCTTTCAAGTTTGGTAAACAAAGAGACTACGAATAAGTAAAATGATAATGAAAATGAGAGGGTAAGAATAAATAAAATAAGTATTCAAAGAAGCTTAAGTTGTGCCAACTTTGTCGCCCTTTATTTGTTCAAATGGAACAGGAATTCCATACATTGATTGTTAAGTTTTAAAAGTTAATACCCAATGACCTCGATCAAGGTGATGGGAAGGTGTAAGTGTCAAATATCTATTGCCTATTATTTAAGAAATAAAATTTGTTTACCGCCTTAACTTATTTGGAGAACAATGAAACCGTTATAGTCTTGAGGTTGTACAAAAACATTTTGTGTTAGTCCGCAATGACAACCGCGATGTATTTTATTGCTTTAGTAAAATTTTCTCCTTCTATTTTTTGTTTCCATTTTTGCTATATTATCAACTATGTAGGTAGTCTATAAGTTACAACTGATTCAAAAGTACATAAGTTGAGTCACCTCCTCTTTTCCAAGCGTGGTGAATATGGAAATTTCTCTGTGCTAGTTCACTGTTCCGGTCATCGGGATGTTTTCAAACTTGATATTTAGATAAACTTCAACGTTGCAAGAGCAGTGGTGGCCGAGTGGTAACGGCTCCGACTTACGAATTGCAGGTCGCGGGTTCAAACCCAGCCAGGCGCATTACTTTGTGTAATTAATTTCTTCACCACTGCTCTCAAAACGGTGAAGGAAAACATCGTGAGGAAACCGGCATGTCCTAGAATCAAAAATTCGAAGACATGTGACATTCACCAACCCGCACTGGGCCCGCGTGGTGGATTACGGCCCATTCCCTCTCCTAGAGAGGAGGCCTGTGTCCCAGCAGTGGGAACGTTAAAAGGCTGATTATGATTATATATTATGATTAATGGAGACATGCTTCATCCAAATAATGGATAAAAAAATAATTATAATGATTAAACATGCTAATTGCAACACGTTAGCAATAGCAACGCCATTCATATTCACAGTTCAACAATATTCGAAGAGCAAATAAATTTAAATACTCGTAAAGCAATAGAAAAGGAATTTCCTTCGTCTGCCTCTTCTGAACTGTATACTAATCATACCAGTAACGCAAATCGTAAACAATCCCCATTTAGCGGTTGGGTGTGCATATACTCGTATGTCCTTCAGAAATCATGATTGCTAAACTGGTTGGTGACCAGTCCGTGATCTTTTAGCAAACAACACATCTTGATCAGTGATTCCAGTCATCGTCGAACACATGTAATACTCATTTCATATGGTCTTAAACCATTTAATATTACTATCAAGTCTTTTCCAAGAACGTTTGCAACGTAAACGAGATGTCTCGGGCATTCAATGCAAATTCGCGATGACACATTGAGACATTCAATATCGTGATCGAGATTTCATAAACAACTTCATTTTACGGTTGACTGACTGAATTCGGTCGACATGTTTTTTCGACGGTGGGAAAATAAAATCTTATGACATCATACTTCGCAGTGCTGTTTGAGACTTTTACTTTGCTATATCTATTATTAATTTTCTATTGATATAGAGGTAGATTATGATGAAAATAATGATATGTTAGCTTTTTATCTTCCTTTTAAACAAACTAAAGAACCAGTAGCTAAATATAACAAGTTATGTTTGATAGCCTTTAGTGACAAGATTGTGTCAATAACATAATAAACACTACCTATTCATTCTAACTTTCAATTTTAGTTCTTTTTAAGTAATAATATGATATGTCTTGCATACAGTAAAATGTATAATATTTAAGGGACGAGCGCTGCTGTCTGAAATACAGATATTTAGTTATCTAGTTCAGACACAGATGTTCACAGAACTGTATTTGGTCATAAACTGTATCTCAAAGTGTGTGTATCCTAGAAACTAAGATGTATTTTTGCATGCAAATAAATAAACTTATAATAAATTATAATAAACTAAAAAGAGATCATCTCGAAATACTAAGATGTTCTTCCAAACCATCGTAAAACACTGTATGAATGGATTATACAAGTGATGCAGCACACTCTTGGACAAACAAACCATCCGTGAGCGCGATTATATCCATTACAAGCCTTCACTGTTGACGAATGATCATATTAGAACCGAACAATGTACTAACACCAATCAATACAATACAGAAATGATAATAAAGCCTTTCTGAACAAGGAACAAGGTTGAGAATCGGTTGATAAATTATTTATTGAAGAAGATACAAAGTTTGTCTTCGTGAATGATCAAAATGAACTATGAAGTTGTAAAATGGTACCAAGCAGAGATGTATAACAATGTATGTGAGATAACGCAGAACATGCATTTACGTGGGATGCACACGATCGGATAATAGTTTTTTGTTTGTATGTCGCAGTCGATAATTGTAATCGGATGATTTTTGAGTGGTCATGTTGTTTTATAGGTTCTTGTAAGCATCGCATAAATAAATAGTTTTGAATAAAAACACGACTGAGGTTGTCGTCTTTGTCAGAATCTGTTGAGAAATTCTCATATTAACTTGATTTAGATATTTTAATATGTTTTGGGGATATTTTATTCAAACAAATATACAAATATTGTCAGAATACATATTCTTTTTCCTAAAAGATCTGGTTTTAAAACAAATAAAATAGATCAAAATCGTGAAAATAAAAAATCCAAAGCGACGAATGTAAACTGAGACGTAATAAAACCTGCATCCAAATTTTACGACTGATCTAATATCCTGAGAGGACAAGTCACTTGATAAAACTCCCGATAGCTAGAACTAACTACGCCATTGTCTATCGGACGTTTCATCGGACGTGGGTGTCCGGTATCGGATTTTATTTTACGTTTGTTTGTTTTGTAAGTCCTGATAGTGTTTTTCGACTATTTTAGCAAAACTATGGATCAGATCAACATGTTATGTACTGCGATAAGGACTTAAAAAAAATTCAAAACCTAAGTGACAACGGTATCAAAATCTATGCTTTAGCACCAAGCATAGATTTTGATACCGTTGTCACTTTGGTTTTGAATTTTCTAAAGGGCTCAGCCAAAATTACATTATTTGATGACGATTATCTATAAGTCTAAAATGGATGAGATTAACAAGTGCTACGGAAATTTCTCGCAGTCAATCTGAAACATTTAGGATTTTTTCCATTCATACATTATCACTTTTAAGAGCCCTAAATTACCATACGACCTATACTACAAAATAAGTGTATCCAAGAAAAAGTCATGTTTTAAAGTAAAAAAACACACGACACGATATTTTGATTTGAACACCCCCAATAAAATGGTTTGTTCATAAAAAGTCTGCTAGTTTAAAGTGACCGCCACACTGTGTATTGGACGTAACGTGGGACACGGGTGTCCCGTATCAAACTCTTCTTTTTGTTTGTACCGTACCATCAATGTCTTGTTTTGTTTCCAGCCAAGTTTCAGGTGAAACACAATAATAGGAATGTAACACTGAGAAGTTGAAAACTGAGATGACACCAATCGATACGAGTAGTAATGATGTGGAATGATAGTGTGTTGGTTGACAAGGAAGAATGAAAGAAGGAAACAATAGACAAAAGAAGGAAGAAGATGATGATGATAAACTAAGAATCATTTTCAAGGAAAAGTTTAGAGCGAGAGCTGAAATAAATGTAAGAGTACGTGGATAGAAATATTTGCGTATGGATAGAGAGGCTCATAATGCATTCGATGAGATCACAGTTACTAAGAATAACTTTAATGCTTTTGACCTTAAACAACTCAATAATCGACTTAAAACTGTACAAAGACACGCTGTCATCCAAACAAAATCAAAAATAAACTCTAAATCCCATCACTAAGTACATTCAAATTATAATATAATCGGATAAAGGCAACATCCTTACATTTACAAATATTATAAAAAGATAAAGAGTATGCTAAGCTGTACGCGTTATAAAAGGTAAAAAAATAACTTGTCCCGCTATTCTCTCGCACCTTACAACTAAGGATAGACTAAACGAGAATTGATCACCAAATTAAGTAGAAACATCACGCGTTTTGTATTGGTCCGCGGGGGCGGCGCATGGGAACGGGGTAATAAGTCTGGTAAAAGAAAAAAGGATGTACATGTTTTCGTGCAACATTAAGATGAGATTGTTTTTATATAGATGTAGTTATTTGGGGAAAATATGTTTACAATAGAAATAAAGATACGATGCTAAGAAAACGTTAGCTATCTTTACCTATCTATCTCTACCTTAATGTCAAAGTTAGATAGACGTAAGCAAATATCTGTTGGCGGAGATATTGTGACACATTTATGTCATTAAGAGATGCAAAACATCATGCTAGAATCTATCAAGATGGAATTACACATTAACCGACCACCCAGCTATAACAGCAGCTAAAGACTCGTGCAGACAACCAGACAGAACTGTTATTTGTACGCAAAACGTCAGCTTAATTGCCTCGATCGTGACCATCCAACTGCAATGTGCGACCCGAAATCGGTCGTGTGCTCATACCCTAACATCATCACAGTATCCATCGATTAGATGCCACTTTTTGACAGGACATGTATAATCAACTCAATTTAACTTTTGCTACGTCATCATCAAACAAATTGCGAGAAGCCGCTTTGATCTGCCGCACTTTGATTTTGTTATGCCCGTGGCAGAAATTTTATTATGAATCGGGCTTTATTGGAGAGAAATCTTATGTACTATCGTATCTGAAGGATTTTTTTAATGAAAAGTGGATATAAAACACGGTAACAATAAAACAATACGTTTTTGTTTGTGTCTTACAGTCATGTAACCTCCTCTTCCTCCTTATTTATATACAATGAATCGATTTTTCTTACATTTTGAACATATATTTTATGGGTAGGAAATCATTGAATGAATACTTGCGCTCTGGGCACAGTGGAAGGAGTGTCAGACTCTTACTGACTGAAACCTGTTCCTCCTAATGAACTTTGCGTTTCAGGGCCGCGGTGACTCTTTTGAATACATGCCGCAACCCTGGCAGGCACGGACCCTAGCGGTTCCCGTCTTCTATGCTGATGTCTCTTTGAGGCGCGCGTGGAAGCGAGAAGTCGCTGCCGCCGATTGCTTTAACAAGGACACGGCGGTTTTATTTTGTTCTAGGACATCCTGGTGTGCTAAAAATGTTCTCAATCACCATTTTGAAGAGCGCCATGTACCTACTACTTCTTATGAAATATGATAAAGTCCATCCATGTGTATGTCCTAAGTTTGTTAGTAACAACCCCTGTATACACTAAACAACTGCAAATGTTGTAATTATTTCCATTTTAATCTAAGTACAAGTTTAGTACGTTCGGTGGCTTCCTAAGCGATCGCTCACAGCCCAAGTTCACAGTTTAGTTTCTCTGTCCCGGTACCCCCAGGTCAACTTGTACAAGACGTAGTTTCCAAGGTTGGTAACTTACGGAATAAGGGCAAACTTGTTACTTCATATTGTTGATTGATACACGGCAAGTAATCATTTTATTGCAGTTTTAATAGTTATGATACGCGCATTGAAGATGATAACGTGTAGCGCAACCCGACAACTGACTAGAATAAGATAATAATGATGCTAAAATTTGTGAAGTAGATAATTCTGTTGAGATTTTCAATTACAAATAAGAAAGTAATAATAAAATACAAATTCAGCAATAAACCTGTCTAAAAAAAAATACAAATCCATCAAGAAATTAAAATAAACGTCAAAGAATAAATTTTGCTCCAATCGTGTTTTGAATTCTAAAGCTTTTATTTATAGCCGATCAATCTAAACTTTACTAATAGTTCCAATCAAGGCTGAAGTGAATGAATTTGTGAATATATTTTAAACTCTGAAGTTTTTCAATATGCCTTTACCAAGAATACGGTTCAATCAATTATATTTTTATTAGAAATTCTGAAGTAACGAATTTGCCAATGTTTGCATGGAATTTATGAATATTGGAACGTAAAGCCTTGTTAAAGGCATCAGTTGATTCATAATAGCCGAAGTCCATAATTTTAAGCACCGACAGATTTCACCAACAATTTGGAATACAAAGCAAACAAATCAGAACACTAAGAATTCCTAGAAGAGAGAGGCAAAGCCATTGTTGCTATATTATCAGGAGCGCCTACATCTGTGGTTCAAAATGTTATCATTCCCTTTATTTATGTTAATGTCGATATAGTTGAGTTGAATCACGAACTTGGAACAATACGTTTCCTACATGCTATTGTCTTTGTGTTGAAAGTAGATATGAGTGATATTTACTTTGTTATCTTGGACTAAGATTTTACTTTTCCAGACTTTGTGGAAGGGTACAAAGATTAAGAAATGCTTCTTGTTCTATTACATTTTTGTGGCTAAAAGTTGTACTACATAGCCACATTGACAATACTATGCACTGAATCGACAACATGTTGTTGGTAAAAAATGACAATATCGTAAAAACTGTCTAATCCTACTGTCGATCCTTCTTTTTAATTCTTAACCAGAGATTTATAATTAGACTCAGTCTCTCTAAGAAGTAAGTTCAAGACCTCAAGGTCCGCATTCGATCTTGTTACTCTTAAACAATGGTGCGACTCTGCACTAATTAGGGTACCTATGCATTGTCTTACCCATTAAATAGATTAAATGTATTAATATTAAGCTTTTTTGTATTGTTTCTTTTAGGTTAGGTTAGAGTTTTGTTTGCGATGCCTTTGCACTTCAGAGCATTGTTTTGCAATTGCAAGTTATATTTTCTGCAGCTTAAATTATACTTTCCTGCTATTGCACTCTTGTTATTTCATATTCTCCGTTTCACAAAGCTTATTATGAATGTTTGTTTTTAAATTTCAGGTTTTAGTATTTGTTTATTCTATTCATGCATCCACTTCACTTTGACGATCATGAAACGCAATGATGCACTATTATAGACCATTAAGGACAAAACTGTTACCTTCATCAAATTCTATTTGCGATATCACAATACCATCTTCTATATTAACTTTCTAAAGTTCAAAACTAAATTCACTACTAATGAGTTTCAAATAGGGATCGTGGTCCACATATACTCGATCATTGTCAAAAATGACAGTCGTAGTGTGATAGTGGATGACTTTCAAATAAATTCAACGTTCATTAGTTTTGCTTGCAGGGGACTACTCAGTGTAGAACTAATGTTTTAGATTCAACCATTAACGCGATCCAGTTCGTGATTTAAAAGGGATACACAGTTTGAAAGAATAGACAACTATAACCGATTTCGTAAAATAATGGATCTATATGTAACGCAACAAATAGTTTTATGAACATATATAACATATTTATACAGCCAGGTCGATAGATTAGATACATAGATTTTTTTTATCTGGTTATCTTTGCCACTAATACTCACTGTCATTACGGAAACAGAAGTCACATTAAATCTCAAAACTACTATTATCTGAGTCATTCCTTTGCTATTTAAAGCTTTTATATCTACATAAAGTTGGACGATATTTCCGTCAGTATGTAACACAATTATGACGATGAGTCAGCAATTTAAAGTAATGCGTGTGTAGATGTATGGGGCTGCGATGTTAAATTTATTAAAGTACGTAATTAAATGAGTAATATTCCTGCTGATCTGATACAAGCTTCCCATCTCTACATAGGCGGTATTATTTGGGTTCATTCATTGTCATATATTAGGAATGTTAGAGGAATACAATGATAATTCAGATTCGTATCAAAATATTTGCGAACCCTCTTGTTATCCCTGTAGTTCCAACATTTTAATAGTATTAAGGCCCACGCCAGGGTTCGGACGATTGTTGTGTTTATAAATAAACAAAACAGTCGCACATTAATAAAAACAATTCTGTTACTGGACTTACTTACGTTAGAACAAAAATCATGTGCCTGACTGTGATCTAGCTTTGTAGGAGCAAATAATTTTGAAGAAAAAATATTCGTGTAAACAAACGCGCATCATTGTTTTATTTTTAAAGTTGCCTTTATTAAATTTGAGAGTTGCAGCAGCCCTTGAGATAGAGGGGTGAGGTTTTATTAGGGGCGACTAACGAGTGCCGATAAGGAGGTATAATGCCCCTCTGTGTCATTGTTGGTACAAGCTGCAAGAAACAGCGTGGCAACATATGAGTATGTATTAGTTAGAAGATAGACAAAACAATTTCCTAATTTTGTGAAGCCAGAATCTTCTAATTAAAGGTTAATTTTAAATTAGTTTTTTTTTTTTTTTAACGTTTGAAAATTACTGAATTGTTTGGATATCCTATCGTTTCTACATGATTCTGTCGTCGATTACCATTTTGATTGTAGTAGGCTACCTAGTCAATTTCAAGTCTTGCAAATTATCTAGGCATATATATACATATATACCTCATCATCATCATCAAAAGCCTGTTGCAGTCCACTGCTGGACATAGGCCTCTCCAATTGCATGCCTCTTAGATCTATATTCATTATTCGGCTTCTCGCATCCAGTTTCTGCCAGCCGTTCTGCGCAAATATCTAGCTAGAAGCGAACAGGTCAATAGTCAAGACGTTTATTTCAATTAGGCCATTAAACGGCACTTTTGAACGTCATCATTAAACATTTATCATAATGAAGTGGCTCTAGCGTCCATTCGCAAAGGTAGATTCTTATGGAGAAGAACGGACAAGAAACTCCATAGTTACTCTTTTCAAATAAATGTTTTACAATAGTTGGTATACAAAAAATACTTCATATAGTATATGTGAGACAGGTGGGTTCCCTCTATCTGGCAGAATCTTGTTGCTCCGAATTTTACTTGGCATAACACACTTGGCATAATCTTTTTTAAACGAATATTTATAAAGCATAAAAAATATTTAGTATAACTATTGTTTGGCGGAATGTTTATATGTCCGAATTTACAATGGCATACTATTAAGATGGCAGAATTTTATTTGGCATAATTACCTTTAGCATAGTTCAAATTTCGCATAATTTTGTTTAGCATAATGTTTACTTGGAACAACGATCATTTTGTATAATTTCACTTGGCATACTATGAAGATGGCAGAATTTCATGTGGATAAATCTATTTAACCATTTCCTTAAAAAAAAACATTTATCTAATCTTAGGTATATTAAAATTCAAACATTGTCTTAATAGTAATCGCTTTTTACTACAAATTTACTGACAGAAACGAATCGCTGCAAAACCGACTCCACGTAGTCTTGTCTGCCCTACCCCTAGAGTGTAATTTAAAACCGCGAAGGCGCGGAGGAGCGAGGCGGCCCGCGAGTTGAGGAGCAGGTGGTTGTAACACTCGCCGCCGCGGCTGAGGCTGGCCGGCGAAGCCGGGCAGCAAGCCGAAGCTGCGGTGGTGAGCGTTAAACCCATCTGCGACGATAAACTCGCGTGGGACCGCCGGAGCCCCGCAGCGCCGGAGCCGTGACAGAAACCATGCATGCTGCATGTTGCTTGCTTGCTTGCATGCCGCATGCTTGCTTGCATGCTGCATGCTTGCTTGTATGCTGCATGCTTGCTTGTATGCTGTATGCTTGATTGCATGCTGCATGCTTGCTTGCATGCTGCATGCTTGCTTGCACAAATTTTATTATTCTGGTAAGAAATGCAAAATTATTGTAACTATGAATTTTCCGTAATATAACAGATGTGTCTTTCAATTTATGGATGTCAAATGTATGCCAAAAGATGATTCTAACTGTTAACTTTCTGAAATATGACAGTTCTGCCTTTTAATGACTACCGATATGAAATGTATGCCAAAAGACGATTCTGGCTGTGAACTTTCTGCGATATGACGGTTCTACTTTTTAATTATTATGGATATGAAATTTATGCCTAAAGAATATTCTGACTTACAAAATTATGACATTTTAATGTATGATAAATGAGGGTATACTAAACAATTTTCTGCGAAGTGAAGATTATAACATCCGTTGTTATGCAAAATAATATTATGACATTAAAAGTTCTGCTATAAAGGGTAGACCCGAGACAGGTACGTACAAGATTGATGTTCTCTTTAAGTTATATTTTTTGAAGACAGCCTGTCTATTTTCAGATTCTTAAGCTACCACGTATTATACTCATCCCGCTTCATCTTTCCGAATTGTACCACCACATAGAGGGGGCAAAACCATCCACTGTTTAATCTCCAGTTCAATCTTGACTTAAATGAACACCTAGATGTTCCCCTGTATCGATTGTAGGATAGTGTTAAGCCACTGGTTTTGCTAATGAATTGATTTGGCGCTCTCGTCAATTTATAATGGAATTCATTGGATTCTGCGCAGGGATTCCGACATTTAAAGGGTTAGTACGAAATAGATATTGGTGTTGATTTATTTTTGAAAATAAATAACTTTGAATATGTTATAAAATATTCAGAATATTTAGCGTTACAGTCATATTTTTGGACTGTGTTTTTGGGAAATATTTTGTTACAGTAATAGCAACTGTTCTACAGGTTGTTTTACCGAATATTGTTTTTCCTGTTTAAAATAAACTTTTCATTTTATATAACATTCACAAAAATTGACTATCATAACAAGTAGGTATTTTACATACAGTTTGTATAATATCTGTCCTGGCTTATATATGAGCATATATTGTTATTACTCGCCCGCTGATGCAATACTTCATATCATTATCGAAAAGACTAGAAACTTATACAACCAATTTCTCCAAAATAACAAGTTTAAGACTACAACTTCCTCCATCGAGACAAAATTGATTAATCCTCTGGACTTATACAGAAAACCAAACTTGCTGCACAGGATTTAATTAAATCTTATTGAAGCGTTCCATCTGCAAACATCAAAATAGTAAATCCAAGTACAAATGGGATGCAAGCCATTGAGTTTTATATCTATACAGTTTTTACTTCGTCCTTTATACACACGACAAGGAGTTCTATCACATTGATTGGGTATTGGCAACTAAGCCCCGTTGCATGGCAAATTCACATTCACAACCCCTATACTTTATGATGGTATAACACTAAAAACCCTTATATTATACCCCCTTTCCTATCTCTAATGGCTTCTTATCATCTTTATACACGTAAAGCCTGTCTTTTGGTACAAAAAACACGGCAAATGCATTGTCCTTCCCTTCGCTAAAAAATAAATCCTACGCCGTATCTCTTTTGAAGATAACGTTAGATTTATTCGTTGGTTGTCAATCTACCTTTACGTGGGCTAGGCGATTTTTTTTTTTATTGAATTGGGGGCTTAAAAAAAGGTGAATACTCATAGTGAGAGATCCGGTGTTTAGTTATTTTACCACCAGTGGAAAAGCGGGGTGTTATTTGAAAATACGCAGATTTTACAGTTTTCGACTCCCAACAATTCCACTGAGACAGAATTACTGCAGTGTGTTTTTAATCACTATCAAGAATCCTTTTAGCTAGCAGAAAGCCTTATCTCGAACATGTTTAAATGCAAGCTGCAATAAAATTAATCAAAATGTAACCTACGTAATTAAATTGAGTTTGATAAACTGCGACTGAGAAATGAACAAAAAAGCAGCGTATTTTTACGGCCAGAAAAAGCCACTGAACCAAAGGCCAAGGGAAAAGGCGACTGAAAGCTCTGTTTTTCAAAGTTCTAGTTTTACCTATTCTAACGGCCAATCTTAAGCACCCAAACACGAATGGAATTTCAAATGAATAATAATAATAATCTTTATTGATATTTTCAAGTATTGCAGTACATGGGTATATAATTTATACATGGTTAAATGACAGATTTGCTACAATTGACGAGCAGTGGTGGCCCAGTGGTAACGGCCCCGACTTACGAATTGTAGGTCGCGGGTTCTAACCTAGCCAGGCGCATTACTTTGTGTAATTAATTTCATCACCACTGCTCTCAAAACGGTGAAGGAAAACATCGTGAGGAAACCGGCATGTCCTAGAACCAAAAATTCGAAGACATGTGACATTCATCAACCCGCACTGGGCCCGCGTGGTGGATTACGGCCCATGCCCTCGCCTAGAGAGGAGGCCTGTGTCCCAGCAGTAGGAACGTTTAAAGGCTGATTATGCTACAATTGTATTGGGTGCAGTTCTGATCTCCTAACAGTTACAGTATAACCTGTATGAAGGACAGTTCCGATCCCCTGTGGTTTACAAGCATATGTAATTTACTTTTTACGTACATATGTATTTTATTACTACAAAAATATGGTATAACTAAACGTAAACAAAGAAAATCATGCAAAAAAAAACTTGGTCACCTTTTTTTTGGATGGAAAATCATCAAATGATTCTCCCGCTCTGGGCGGAGCGGAAGGGAGTGTCAGACTCTTACTGACTAAAACCCAGCCGTGATCCTTTTTGTACCCTTTGCGTTCCAGGACCGCGGTGACTCTTTCGAACAAATTCTGCAACCCTAGCAGGCACTGACCTTATGGGGCCCGTCTTCGTTGCTGACAGCTCTTTGAGGCGCGCGTGGAACACGGCGCGCCGTCGACCCGGGCCTGGTTGCTATGTATCAGAGCGCGAGTCACCCATAGCTCGCCATCCGCAGGCCCAGACACGTTATCTCAGATTGGTCCACATTCTATTGCCCAAATCTGGCTTGCCTACTGCGTTATCTGCATAAGTGGCTCGGCACGTGCACTAGCGTATTGGTTTTCAACCCCATCGTCTACGGGCCCACAGTAACCCGTAATAGTTCGTTGTTTAGTAAAATATGTTCCAGAAGATAAGCTAGTGTTAAGTTCTCTAATATTATTTTGAGTAAATTTTATTGGGTTTTATTGGGATTGTATTTTTTTTTTATGTTTACGAATTTGGATTGGATTATAATCAAAAGGATTGTATTAATACATTTAGAAATTTTAATCTAATCATGATTTAAGATTTACGGAGTCTGCAATTTTCTGTTGACAATTTACCAACTAACTAGCTGTTATTTCAGTTCACTAAGTTTTTAATATTAAAGTACAAAAAAAAAAAAACAAATTCTGCATCATCAGTTTAAATAAAAGTGAGCTTTTTTTTAATATTTCTTAATAGAAAAAGATAGTTGAGTATCCTGTCGTGCCATTTTTTACATAACCAACCCTTTAAATAGATGATTAACCCGTACTGGAAGCACTTGAAAACGTCGTTTTAGCCTCAAAACTCCAATTCTAATTTCAGTTCTATGATACTTAAAAAGTTTTCTTGTTACACACAAAATGTGTTTTTTTCTTGACCAGTGTTTCCCATCCAGAAAAAAAGGCTGACTTCTTTTCTGGATGAAGAAGTGAAGGGTGATTTAAGTGTATATATAGTAAAGTTTATTATAATTATATGAAACAAAATGCAACCATGTTTAAATATCTTTACGTTGAAGAAAATTTGATACGAGGCAAAATAATATAGTTAAACACAATAAGTACCATATTTAGTTATCTGCTGAAACATTTTGTTTCAGGTCATTGATATTCGTACTTTTAAAGAATTTAAAGTGCCACTCAGTACAACTAATTCAAAGAAAAAGCTGTTAGATGTTAATAAAAATGCGATCAAGTTTACAATTTAGTTATTTTAATCTTAATGTTAAAAGCATGTTTGAAATCAATTGCTGATTTCTAATGAAAAAATTGTATTTTATTATAATCACTTTGTTTATTTAACTATGCATACAAATTCATATTTATAAATAAAAAAAAAACATTTCAAAATCTAAAAGTTCTCTGCTGAGTAAGTCTGCCGGTGTCGAGAGCAGTGTCCAAGCTAACGGTGGTTAGGGCTCCAGAGAAAGGAACCTCCTCACAATACGAGCTGTATCGAGGAGTACTTCCTCCTGTATCAGGCCCTTTATCCAACCACGTAACATCAGCTTCGACTGGTGGTCATCGAAGCATTAGGCCATTGGGCGTAACGACTTACTCTTTATTATGGGTAACATTATTCAATAGTCAGATATTTACTGCAAAATAAAAAAAAATGGATTATGTGACATATTAAGAGCAGTGATGGCCGAGTGGTAACGGCTCCGACTTATGAAATGTAGGTCGTGGGTTCAAACCCAGCCAGCATTACTTTATGTAATTAATTTCATCACCACTGCTCTCAAAACGGTGACGGAAAACATCGTGAGGAAAGCGGCTTGTCTCAGAACCAAAAATTCGAAGACATGTGACATTCACCAATTCGCATTGGGCCCGCATGGTGGATTACGGCCCATTCCCTCCCCTTGAAAAGAGGCCTGAGTCCCAGCAGTGGCTGAGTCCCAACATTAAAAGGCTGATTAAGCTTTATGCTTATATGTGACATATTTATGTCCATGAGTTGTCAAACTGTCAATTTTATTCTTCAGGTAAAAGTCATCTGCCTATTGAAAAAACTGGCCTGAATTGTTATAATGTTGAAATTGTATTGCTTCTTAAAATATTTCAGTTTTCATTTGTGCAAATGGATGTTATGAACTGATTTGAGTTTTCACTAAAACAATTTGTGCAAATGGATGTTATGAACTGCCAGTTAGCTGGTGGCTATACTAAAAGAATTGTTCTTGTTTGTACGTACGTAGGTTAGAAACAAGCACAACAAACTGTTTCCAATCTTCTACAAGTACTTGTATACAGGGTGCCGTGGAAAATTTTTAGGATTGCGTTTGTAGATTTTTGAAAGGAGGGATTCAGTTAAACTTGTTTAGTGTTTATTAAGATTGTAGCAAAAGTATTTCTTTTTTAACGGGGTAACTTTTTCTAAGAGGTAATGATACAATGTCATTCTGTCTGAGGTGGAATTGCGGAATTTGTTCGATAGGGAATTTGGAGGATCACGGATAGGTTTCAGTCAGGTTCCCTTCAGAACCTACCAGAGCTGAAGAAGTTATTTGACGATTACAAAAAAATGCCATCCACAAAAAAAAGGACGGAAATATAGTAGGCGGTAGGTTTAGTAGTGCTTCATAGTACCTGAAAAGAGGTTTAGGTACTCATTCTGTTATTCAGTCTTGCTATAAATATATATTTTGTTTTTAATTCTTATTTGTATTTGCTGGGTTATTCTTATTTCAAATATTCACTAACAGAATTATTAGAAAAACTAGCTGCGCTCCGCGGTTTTACCCGCAAAGGTTTGGGGCTCAAAATTATTACATATGTTAATCCTGGTTTTATACCATCTGTGTGCCAAATTTAGAAGTTTACCTCTGCTGGTAATATTTTGTTCAATAACTAGTATACTTGGTGCATCGTCCTCACATATATGAAGTATTTCTTGTATATCAAATATTGTAAAACATTTATTTGAAAAGAGTACCTAACTATGGAGTTTCTTGTCCGTTCTTCTCCATAAGAATCTACCTTTGCGAATGGACGCTAGAGTCACTTAATTATGATAAATTTTATTGATGATGTTAAAAAGTGCCGTTAATGGCCTAATTGAATTAGAAGCCTAATTTGACTTTTGAAATTTCATCCAAATCCGGTCAGTTTTTGCGATAAAGAGCAACAAACATCCATCCATTCATCGATACTGACAAACTTTCGCGTTTATAATATTAGTAAGATAGCAAGAGATGCAGGTTTGTTTATTTGAATACAGGTTTTTTTTCCATATTTCCCAGACTCCCCCTATACCCAGCGAGCAACAACAGCCTGTTCCAGCGGACTTCAGGGCACTAAAACTGCGGGAGGTCATAAAATAAAAACTGTTTACTTGGCACGAAGATAACCAGGAACAAAGTTCCTTGATAACTTTTTATTTCCTCCGAGGATAAGCAGGTAACACAGCCCAGGGTAATCCGAACAACTTCTGAAGTTGTATTTGTTAAGAGATTCTTTTAATTTCTTTGACGTCCGAATTTGGTGGGTTATTCTCACCTAGTTGACGTGATTTGTTGAGTCAATATGGAGAAAAAGTGTAATCGGTATGATAGGTTTGTTTGTTTATGATCATGAGCCCATCCCAAAATAAATATGAATAGGAATGGTCAAAAATTGTGATGTTAAAGACTTTGTCGAATTAATACGACCTTTTTTACTGACTTTTATCTGCGTCATCACTCAACTCACAACTGTAACATCCATCATCATGTTAAAGTTTTCAAGTTCCCAGTCACTCGACTGATGGCTTAAACAAACGATATTATAGGTGTATCAATATAATTTATTACTTACTAATTAAGAAAGTACTAACTAACTCTTCATAATATTAAGATAAAACAAATAATCCCACAGCCAAAAGACATTCCTCACGCTTATTAAGCCGTAAGGACGTGAACAATGCGAGATAATTCTTACCTGCGGAGATGAATCATATTTACTGTCCCACCGGAACGCCGGCGCCCGACCAACTTCCTACAATGGCCAATAAACACGCCATAAAATATGAAAAGGCCGCACTAAAAATGCCATTATTGTTTGCTAAATGTCCACCTTTTGTTAAATGAACCTGTCAAAGGTCCGCTACATGCACATCCGTGTCAAAGGGTGTCGATCTGACACTGTCATAACTCTTTTATGACGCCATAAAAATCGAACTTGAATTCCACCGTACACATTCGCACTCCATAAAGTCCGTGACACGTTAATTGCGCGTATGACTTATGACTTTTATGGTATATAGTTCGCAATTCGCTTTTGCGGGTGTAATTTATTCCTCTTTTAGGGAACCGTTGCTGCGATTAATCGCAATATCGAACCTGGCCAGCCGTTATTAGTACCTACAATAGTTGCCAAGGTGTTCCACCCCTCTATAAATCTTGTCTAATTTGTGTGTAATTACAGAGCGGTACAGTTCCCGCTGTAACAAGGAGTGCGTAGCAGCGGGGAGTCGCAGGCACGTGCTTACGCGTGCTCCACTCAAGACCCCTGCAAAAAGAACACATCACTCAATTTGATGACATTGAAAATTATACCTTAGCAAGTTTTAGTTATGAATCAAACTCCGCTGCCATGTATACTCAAATATAATTTGAAGATGTTTCCAATAAAGCTTCAACTAATTTCGATGCTACGTACAAGGTGGAAGGTAGAAATTAGCCTAGCAAAATAATATTTATAGCGACCGAGGCTCAAGTTTTGATCACTATTAAGTAACGCTGCAAAAGCGACGAAAGGTTGATGTTAAAATTTAGTAAATGTGTTCTTTGACCCCTCGGTGAGATGATAATTTTAATATGTAAAGTACGGGGGTGCACTATTTCAACAATAATTTAAGTTCCGTTATTATTTTCTAAGCCCTCGTGTTCGCAGCAGGAGCTCGGACGTTGTAAAGTCACATTTTTATTCATATTTATTCAAGAAGGGTAGCTTGTTACGTTTGGAATCGCCGCTGTTGACTGCACGTGTCGAAAATGCCGCTTCCTTGAAAATATAGTTCATTTCAAATACAAGACTCGGCACTTCAGAATATTTACTGCCAGATGGCACAAGTCCTTTAATCCGAATGATCCCTTCATAATTAGCGCAGCCAACTCCATACAACCAAATAAATCCTTCCTACAATTGCCATTTCAATACTACAAAAATAAATCTATGTCATGTACTGCATTCGTCGCCAAAATGCGTGTGCAGCATTGGAGTGTTTCGATCGCAATCAAAAACGTATCTTGCTGACATTGTTTTAGCATTCAAAATGGAATGCAAACAATTTTTCCAGTTGCAACCCCAAAAAATATCGTTTCGAGTGTCGATCCGAAACTGTACACCATTTACGAGCTTGATTGAAATTTTGCAATCAACAGGGGGAGTGGTATGATGAAATTATTCGTGTATATTTTTTCCCTCAAACCCGCCGACGTTGTTCCATTATAATGGCCCTTCGGAATAGAAAATTTACGGGGGATTTAAGATTGTAATCACGGGCCACTCGGTTGTTCAAAGTGATTATGGTGCAGATAAGGGCCCCGAGCGAAGCTGGTCGTCCCACGCGCGATGCAAGCGCTATATGTACGCCGGCCTATCTGTGATGTTAGCTTGTTCCTGACCTGGCTTTGTTTTAGTTATATGTAGCTATTGGCAAATCGTAACTGACCAGTATACGGTTTTGGATTTTCCAGGAAACAATATTTCGTTAGCTAAAATCTGAATATTTTGTTGCAAAAACGAACGCTATTATAGTGGAAGGTATCATTTCACTACCATTTTTATTATTGCAAGATCAGAATTTTACATTTTTTATTCATTTCAATTCTATGACTTTTCAACTAGCTGCAATATTTTCCGTAGATCGGACGTTACTTTACTTGAAGAACTCGCATCAAACGCGAACATTATATAATTTGAATTGCATGACCATAGGTCGTAAGACCTCACTTTGAATGCGACCTACTAACTAAAGTATTCATATAAGCATTCAATATGAAAATAAACTGGTTCCACCAAGTGCTGAACAATTCAAGAGTAATGTTTGAATCGATGATCAGGATATTGTTTATTTTCAATGGTTACGTTACAACTTCATTATGTTAGGTTTTATGTAACTGCTATATTGACAGTCAGCAATCTGAAAAACTTCGTTTGCGTCACATAAGACCTATTTTTGCAACTTTTTTCATTGATGCTCAGCTACCGTTGATCGTAGCGAATATTTCTTCAGTAGTTCCAGAGATTTGGGCGTTCAACCAAACAACCAAACAAACTCTTCAGCTTTTTAATGTTAGTATAGATAATCTCTTATTCTGCGTCCTTATCTTCATGTCTGGGGATCACGACCTTAAATAATACCGCCCAGTAGCAGTAATGCGGTCCACTGCAGTGTCATAGTGTCACCAAATACTTCGACAATTAAAAAAGAAAACTGTATGCGCTATCACGATTTATCATCTCCCTAGCATTTTCCAACTATATTGTTATCGAGTTCCAGTCATTCCAGATTCAGCTGAATACCAGTATTTTACGTGGAGCGGCTGCACAACCCATAAACTGGGTAATACGTTATAGTACTTCTTGGCAAGACTGGAGTCAGAGATTTTCTGGCTTCTGACAATCCGTAATGATTGCTAAAGATCTACAAATGATAGCCGTGATGAATGACCTAACGTGATTTCCGAGGCATGGAGGAGTCTCGGCATGCTACGATGGTCACCCATCCATAGACCGGCCTTGGCAAGCGTTACTTAACTTTGATGATCGACCGGTGTGGCTGTTATTATTTAGCCACGAGCTTCTCATAGATAGCTAATAAAGCTGACACGATTATGCTTTACAAATCAGTTTTTTTTTTTTAATAATTTGATAATTTAATGATTAATACAGATTTTAATTTTAATTATACATTTAGACACTTCAAGGTATCTTAAATATTTGTATGCAGTAATATAAAACAGGAAATAACCCACTAAGCCCACACATTAAATAAAAATCTCACTAGTGATGACCTGAGATAAGAGGGCAGATCTCAGAGCAGACAAGTTAAAATTATATGAGACGTCAGGTGTCAAATTGGATATAAAATACTGATGCAATGTACATGTTTTCAATGCTAAGCAATCTTCAACAAATGACGCTCGATCCTTATCAATAGTAATGATACTACCAGTTTCCAACACAAATAGCTCGAGTGGGATGAGCAACTTCGTATTCCAAATTCTTGCATTTAAATCTCGATATTTTTCTTTGAAGAAAATATATTTTGTAAGCGATGCTTTACACAAATCTATCTACGTAAATTAACATAACAAGCAGTACATATTTAATTTTAAGGACGAACAAGTTTTACGAGCCGTATTGAATCGCACTATTATTCAGATTTCTATGGGGGCACGCACTACAACGACAGATATTGTAATTTGTTTGTCACAACGAGATTCCTTTCATTATGCGCTCGTGCTCCATAAAATATGCATCTGAAATGAGAAAAATGTGTCGCAGTGTCGCGAGTTTCGGTTTCCGAAACAAAAGAGCTTATAACTAAACAAACATCCATCCCAATTTCGGTTATACTCGGTTCGGATAAAGTGCAAAGTCCAGTGTCACGTATATCACAGTTAGGGTGTTCTCCACAAAATGCGTCAAAGAATCATAATCTCGGCTTCCAGTGAGTTATACACACGTCGTCTATTCACATTAGTTTTAGAAATATACAGTAAACACACTTTCGTGAAAAAGTAAGCAATGGCATCTGTTATTACTTTCCGTCAGTTCTATTGTTGCCTGAGAGAAAAAGTTTCTTGGTTGTGAAAATGATGTCTAGGTGAAGTTTTTTCAATGTTTTCGCGTCATTAGCAAAGGTACGAGTGGAGATAGTGCTCGTATCAACTGGAAAATAATGGCCTTTCAGATTTTATGTCTTGACTTGTACAAATGAATTTCAAATTACGATTGTCAGTGAAATCTATGTAAGTGTCTACTCGAGGATTTTTGTTACAATTTTTCAAAGCCATTTAAACTCGTAACGAACCATTATCCGGATTTAATATTAAATTAGGACGGTGTTAGAGTAAAGACGACAGTTGTTCAAGTATTTCACACGTAATCTCATACACCGTTCATCATAACTTTTAATGTGAAACTTGGAATCGAAATAGCACCATTACGAAGGCTTAATACCGCTCCACATTCAAGATTAAATACTCGGTAACTTGGTAACCGTTATGTACTGGTACAATCGCAATAAATTTGGATAAATCCTGGCTGTATCGAGAGTACAGAAATGGGAGTAAATCAAGTCAGATTATTTATCTCTTTTTGTTTCCAATATTGGTAAGGCTGGAAGAACGGCATGATAATAGTATGAGCTGCTTATCAGCCCTCGTAAGCTGTGAGAATAAAATATGGGAAGGGGCTCACTACTGTGCTCCGTAAGTCCTTCACTCCACGGAAAACTGGTTGAGAGCGGCACAGGACCATGTTGGGACTTTATGGTCAAGTAGGGACGAAGTCACAATGATCACTTCTCAATTGCTAGATAGCCAGTATTTAGCTAAGGATGACAGCAAGCTTACTGATAAAAGTTTATGGTTGAATCGCGTGTCAGCTCCCCTTTTGACACTAAGAGTCAGTGAATTGCAGAAAATGGCAATTGCCATTAATCAGAAATTCTGTCTCATGTAGGAATTATTTCAGAATCTTCTTGACATGATCGATTGATGTTTTACAAGACTGTTTGATACAGTCCATACTACTGAACCCTTTCAATAAACACTGTAGTAAAACCATGCCCCTTAAAACATTACCCCCTAACATAGATATAAGCCATAACGATATAGTCTCCTAAATAAAATATAAATCAGTCGATAAGCGTAAGTGGTTTTATTTTTAATGGGTCATAACCTCTACCACCGATAAATAATATGTTTATCCTTAGAAAGCGACCATAATGATGGCCGATGCATTATTATAATGGCCATGTTGATTTGTAAGTACGAGTTAAACTCGGTTTAAGCCCAGGAGCGGTTAAGACATTCGAGCGACATACGGCTGAATAGGCCGTCGAACATTAAAACATGTTGTAGAAACTTTTAGTTTTGGTTTGTTAATAAAATGTTTGAATGAGCCACAAGAAATGAAGTTCGAATGCAGCAAGCAATCGTTGAGATGGGTACGTTACTTGAGAATGCATTTCTGTGACTAGTAAGCACAACTCCAAAAGAACTTATCTCATGTTTCTATTATGTGACCAGAAAAAAGTTGATTGATGAGATTTTTAAATGATGGCAGATAAATTACTTTGGAACAAAAGTATTATTTTTGGATGAGGCTAGTGAGAATAGTTGGTTTTCGAGATAGGCTTGCTTTTAAATCTCACCTCAATAAAGCAATGATGTGGCTTTTAAATCCCCCAAGTTGCAGCTATCAATCAAGGGACACAAATCGATTTCAAGTTTCAAACCTGACCCCTGAAACAGGTATGATCGGCACTATGTATCGTATCTGTACTGAACCAAACTATGTATTTTCGAAGCACAGCTCTACAAAACGCAGTCCCATATATTCTCGTATTCATAAGCTTGTACTTATACATCATTCAAGGCTTCTGTTCGACTGTTCCCCTATATACACCATAACTGAGCCACTGAGCCAGTCTGTGGGTTAATTTTAATTCAGTACTCAGGGTAGCTGGTAAGTATTACGTGCAGTAAAATATAAAGCGTTCTGGAGCGACTACATCTTTTGTGAACTTTAAGGCGATTGATATTGGCTTGTGTTCTTGCCGCTTTATGGTGCAAGTAGTGGGTAGTAGGACATTGTGAATGTAAAAATCAACTAACGAGATGAGGACCATTTAGGGCAAGAAAATGGAAGTATTGAGAAGAGTCGAGGCGATGATTGGGAGAGTGACATTAGGTTGAAGTAAACAATTGAGAAAAACTGGCATCCATGATTAATATATTTAATAGTCACACTTGATAAATTTATCACTTTTATAAAAAAAAAGATAACCTGACTATACTCCATGGGCCAGTTCGTAGACTAAAAATCAACCAGCAATTGCATTATTAGTTCGTTTTGGAAAGTTTCAAAACCATCCGGTATTCATATTCGTTTTATTTTTTGCGTTCAATTTTAATCAAAGATTTTAACCAAAGTATTTTGATGCTTTGATGACTTGGTTTTACATCCAAATTAATTTTCCGATATATTTCTTTTGCATTAATATTCTGTGTGGTAACATCGCTCAGCCGTAGTTAACATCAATCAAAATTTACCTATTCAATATCCACATAATCTGTCCGTTGACAAAACGCGTAATAAATAATAAATCACACGTCCGTTTGTACGTTGTTTGTTTTTAATTAGTGGCTGCAGTAATGCCGAAACAGCTGTTATGTTCAGTGTTGCCAGATTAGTGATATATCGTCGTTATGGTGGCAGTTAATTAAAAAAGTTCCAGTGCGGAATGAATGGTAAAGTGATCCTGAATTGTTGTTGCAATTTTTTTTTGTTTGATGAATATACATACGTTGGATTAAGTACATTTTGTTTTTTTTTTTATGTATGCTGTGGATTGAATTGTTTGAAAATTATTTAAAATTCACAGGGTGGTTAAGAAATACAGAATTATTATACAGACAAATTTGGTCTGATAGGTTAGTTTAGCCAAATTGATTTGTTTTTTTTTTATTGATGTAAACAACAAGTAAAACATTGTTTATTAAATCCAATTTACGGACATAACCTAGTTAATTCAATTTAACTTTTCTTTAGTTTATTATGCTACATTATTGATTTTTAAACTGTCTCTCAATATTTCTGCTTCTGTTGGGAATATCTTTACTCTGGCAACTCAGATGTCAAACAAATGTCAATGTCGTTAATTATTTTTAGGGCTAACTTAAATTAATTGAAATATTTGCTTGATCAAACATGTATTTCAATACTTGGTAGTCCGATGTTAAGTAGGTACTTAATTTAGGGATTTTCGTTCATTATAATTGTATGTGGGTAATTCTATAATACATTCAGAAGCAATTATTGACTACTATTGTCAATAGTTTTCGACTGTATGTATCTGTGAGGATAAGTTTTACTTTGAATGCATTAAAGGAATTTAAATTTCTGCGTAATATATATAATCGACGGTATATAATCTATAATATATAAAGCTGAAGAGTTTTTCTGGTCCGATTTGCAAAATTCGAGTATTAGTTTTTCAATGAAGAATGTTGCAAAAACGGAGTTAAGTACATTGTTTTGCCGAGGTTCAATCTTGTCTTGGGTAGAATTTAAAAAAAATATTTCGTTCATAATTTTTAGCAATAAAATCATGAAAGAAACAAATTTACGCTCTCATATTATTATCACCGTTTGCTATAATATTGACAGTAGGAATATGTACATACAATATCCGATTCAACGCGTCAAAACATACAGGGTGTATTAATAAGCCGGTAGCTGGAAACCATACAGGTGTTAAATTGATACCTGATGTAGTTAAGTGGAAGTTGCTGTGAAATTGGCGTCGTAAGTACACTGCCCCTTAAATGACTGCTACTGAACTGTTTAAAGTTAGTAATGCACTGTTAGCTGTTGGACTGTAGCCGTACTACGAAGTGCCAATGCTATCATGATTCAGTGTGAGGGAAAGGTACCGTGCTATTCGTCTTGTGTAACTCCGTCTCTCTCTGACACAGGAATCATGATGGATTTAAGACGTCATGGTAGGGGTGCTGAAGTTTTAAAATGATGGGAAGTTATTATGGTTTGTAAATTGGTAGATATTGATATTTTTTTTAGCTACGTAAACTCCACAGATTGTGGAGTTTACGTAGTAATGGTTTCGGTCATGTGGCCTGTGTTTATATGAAGTCAAGTTCATCGTCAATATTTTTTAATTGATGTATGTGATATGTGGATAGTTTAATGACATTCTTTTGTTTGTTTTGACTCTCCTTAATCATCGTGATTGAGGAACTCTTTAACTGACCGACCTTGACAATTCAAACGTGTAAATGCATTTGCAATTTAAATAAATACTTTGAGCTTGAGATTTGATTGCATCCATCACGCCAATAGCACCTACCTGTGTTTATTGATATTCTGAAAATTTCCTTTTGTGGGTGTTCGTATAAATGTCCATTTACTAATGACAAACGACACTATGCCGTTTATTGTTTGGATCAACAAAAGACATTAGGGAAAGTGCAATGACCCCAATTGCGAGGCTAGAATGAATCTATCTATCTACCAGAGAGATCTATCTACTTTATAACAGCTTAGTGCATGAAATGTCCCTTTAACTTCTCCCACCAAAACATTCATTCACAGAAATATGCAAGCCATATAATATTAACTGGATATAAATTCTCAATTATCTGAAGTCTATACCGAAATCACGGCCCACCATTACCGCCAGTGTATTTCTCACGGGGAAACTAGCTCCTTTAGTCCTTACATTGAAATAGAAAGACAGGGCGATATGGCAAGCTACCTAGCCACAAATGTTTGGGGACTTCGCTTTTATAGCGTCATATGTATAGATTATAGCTGTGGGGAGGACTACCAATAGTTTAATAACCAAACCAATATAATTACTTGAGATGTGGTAAGGAATATCAGCGCTGTGGTATTTATCTATTTATTAAATATCGCAGCATATGCTGAGATAGGGACCTTTTTTGGCCTCGCACAGTTTAAATTTAATATTAAGCTTTTAATTATGTTTTTTAGTTAGTGTTAGTCCTATTTTTTTTTCTTTTATACTTTCTTTCAATTTTTATGTGGCTGGGAAATCATCAAATCAATCTTTGTTATTCCCACCCACCCGTATTCCTTCAAACGCCCTTTGCATTCCAGGGTTGCGGTTACTCTTAGGCACAATTCCACAACTCAGATGCAGTAAACCTAAAATTTGGTGCATATTTTGCTTTATGTGCTTTTATCATTTCGGTTGTAAAAGGGTGACGATCAGTGGCAATGAATTGGCTTATCTGTTCCCAAGTACATCCAGTCCAGATGTAGCTGAATACTAGTACTACCTACTTACTTCTACAACCGGTTCAGTGAATGATGCTCCACCATATTTGAGCATCAGTGAAAACTAAAGCATTTAAATATTGGTTTCTAAATGATTTAGGAGTGACAAAAAAAAGAGCTTGTATGATACAAGCAATTTCTACCAAAACATGTATAAAAACCTATCCATAAAAAACAGTTTCGTAGTGACATGTTTGTAAGCAGTAAATTCTAGCCTGAGGGCCACAAAAAAAGTATGCCTAACCCTCAAGAGGCGCGTGATCCGACAATTTACCGCCGGCCTCCATTGCGATTGAGTCGCCATTTTGGATACGTTTAATTTTGGATTTCGAATAGCACTGGCTGGTTGGAGATTTAAGAAAAAGAGTGAAGATTATGGATTTAAAAATCGAAGGGTTTTGTTTTTAAGCAATATTCGAGGTAGACTTTTGTTATTGTTGCTGGCATGCGGTTGAACACGATCTCACTTAATGGCAAGCGATGAGTACAAAGAACAATAATGGTAATGGAGTTAAAAGATTCAATTCTTTACGAGTCTGAAGTGTCATTATTATCATTATCGTAAGTAATTAGCTAGGTAGGATCGATGATCTTCTAAAATCCGTGGAAATATTGACGCTGGTTTGAGACGCACGGGGCCCGTTTTTGTGGCAAATTTTGGGGATGGACAATTGGACATGTTCAAAAACAGACAGACGTCTTTAAGCTGAAATGATGATGGTCACATTTGCAATTGGCTTGGGTCCTCCTATAATTTAATCAGGAACTATTGAAGAAAGAACCGTAGTAATCATTTTTGTTATCTATACTAATATTATAAAGCTGAAGAGTTTGTTTGTTTGTTTGTTTGAACGCGCTAATCTCAGGAACTACTGGTTCGAATTGAAAAAATCTTTTTGGGTTGAATAGACCATTTATCGAGGAAGGCTTTAGGCTATATATCATCACGCTTAAGCCAATAAGAGCGGAGCAGCAATAAAGAATGTTTTAAAATCGAGGATTCCACGGGGACGAAGTCGCGGGCAGCAACTAGTATGTTATAAATTTGACACTCACAAAAATGTTTGTTGACTAAAAAAGATTTGATTATGTTTGTTAAAAATACAAAATATCCTATTCCAATGCTATTAAGTTCTCAATTTCAATTACTCTAAGCTCGAAACACACTTAACACTGAAGATCTGTAAGCCACATAAGAGGAAACTGGCGTAAATGTAACACCTAAGTTAACGACTGTAATTCCTCTCATTAGCTGCCTTTGAGAGGCCGTACAAAACCAATAAGGAGTCGCTAAGCTCTTTGCCAAATCTATTAATAAAGCGGTACATGTATTTTAGGGGATTGTTTTAATATTGTAATGTGTTTTGTGTTTAAATATTGGGACGATTTTATGGGAGAAGATATTCAATTATGGTTGAATTTGCAGTTGCATAAAGTTAAACCTTATAATTGTATTGTTATAAATTGATCACTAAAAGGGGAGACTGGGCTCCATCAGTGGATTTTTTCCATTTAAACTAATTAAACTGCCTGTCTTGTAGATCTAATTCAGGATATATGTTCTTGAGTTACGTTGGCAATGTTCGACTTTAGTGGTGTCGCGTTGCGTCTATACATATAAATAAAATTGGAGCGTCTGTTTGTAATATTGAAATAACCGCTTTTTACTACATGCATATATGAATATATACGGTTCATATACCAAAATGTCATTTCAATTTCAATTTTTGTCTGTCTGTTTGTTCCGGCTAATCTCTGAAATGACTGGACCGATTTTGACGGGACTAGCAAGTAGCTCTATTAGCCGGTAGCTGATGTAATAAGGAGTAACTTAGGCTACTTTTATTTACTTATTTTACTTTTACGGCACCACTGTGCCATCACGTCGGGCGCCTCCCACCACTTCTCCCACCAACAAATCAATATCACAAAGAATCGAGGGTTAAGTAACTATTCCACGCACCGGAAGAAGTCGCGGAAGACTGGACAGACAGAAGCTAGTTTACAATATAGTTAATTTATCATTCTGAAAAGTGAAAATGAACTGCTTTTATTCTTGTAGATATAAATAACAACATTTCAATTATATCTAATAATGTACAAGTTGTAACACGAAGATTAAACAAAAGACAATAGATTGTTGTCTGTAGACCAATCAGCAGGGTACAAATTAATGGCAAGGTGCCCTACTGATTCATAGTGTTTACAGGTGATGGGAAATCATCAAATGACTTCTCCCGCTCTGGGCAGAGCGGAAGGGAGTGTCGACACTTACTGACTAAAACCCACCCGTGATCCTTCTTGTGCCCTTTGTGTTCCAGGGCCGCGGTGACTCTTTCGAACAAATTCCGCAACCCTAGCAGGCACTGACCCTATGGGGAAGGAAATTGGTCGACTGGCAGCGTGATGGCCCGATGACAATGTTACCATCACGGGAAGAACAGACTGAACACTGGAGCGTAGGGATTGGCACAGGAAAAGAGAGGCATATGCCCAGCAATAGTAATACAGTATGTTAAATAACAGAGGGCGTTCCCTTAAACTCGTTAATCTATATCATTAATAGATTAAAATAAAAATATCAGAATAGAAAAAGAAGCATAAAATAATCCTAATTAAAAAAAAAAAAAATGACAATAAATTCGAAACATCCTGTTTAAAATCAAAATAGTAGCGCGGAATGGTAAGTAGCGTTTACAGTGTTTCTTTAACGTATCATTTTTTATTGTTTTTTGTAAGGATTTAATATTAAACAAAAATAAAAAACATTTTATTTTCGAATGGTAATATTTTTTTTATCATATGTGGATGCTATACTATTGCGAGTTAACGGGAACGCCCTCTGTTAGTTAACATACTGTATATTGAATACGCTGGCATACCTACTAATTAATAAAATTAAGTATGTAAATAAGGCAGTTGATAATAATGATGATGATGAGACCGATTTGGCGTTAACGTGTCGCATTGTCGCATCGCGCCTGGCTATGCACAGACAAACAACAATCGTACCATAATGTAGTTAATTAAACTATACCCAGTGATGTTAGCTTCACATATGAATAACATTCGGAGTCGTCCGTGTATTCCCTCGTGTCACCGTCGACGATTCAATTACAGTGAACGGACCGCCAAAACAGTGTTATTGTATAATCGGATGTTCGCAGAAATAAGTATCTGGTGGAAACGATACACTGGCTGGTTCGGAATGGGGACTGTGATCGGAATTGTTTTGTCCGATACTTTTGTTTGACGTAAATAAAAAATGTGTTCGTCGAGTTTATACTTAACTAGCTTCTGCCCGCGACTTTGTCCGCGTGGAATAGTTTCTTTAACCCCGATTTTGAACTCTCAGCCCGATCGGTTTAAAATTGACAAGGTTTCATATAACTCTATCTATAAACTTTCATCCCCTATTTTATCCCCTTGGGGGTAAAATTAATCAAAATCCTTTCTTAGCGGACGTTATAACATCTACCTGCATGCCAAAATTCAGCCCGATCTGTTCAGTGGTTTGGGCGTTGATAGCTCACTTTGTCAGTCAGTCACTTTTGAGTTATATATATTTAGATAGAAGATAGACTATGGTGGTTGCATCTATACATATAATGCAATTGTAACAGGCCGATATCTATACAGTGAAGAAGACAGTTTTTTGATTTTTTGTTTGGCTGTCTGTGTTTGTAAGCACATCACGCAAAAGCTTCTGCATGGATTTGAATGCAGTTTCCATCGCTCTACTGCTAGATGCCTAACTTAAAATATAGAGCTACATATTACCACTTATAAATCTGTACTAGATTCTAAATACCACGCGTACAACGTCACGGGCAGAAGCTAGTTAATAATAATTGTCTAATCACATAGCGCATTTTTTTGGAAACCAGATCTTTTTTCAACGTCTTTCTTTCTCTTAAAGATATTTAATTATGTACACAACATTTATGACAGAACAATTATTGATATACAGAGAGTACAAAAGTACTGCTTATTAAAAAATCTTTAAGTAGATCCTGCGTCAAAAGACAAAGTGAGAGAGAGAGAGACAGAAAACCTAGAACAGACAGTATTATATATGGGTTAAAAAGGTAGGAGGTTGTGTTTCTTCTTTCGCATACTTTGGGTACCAAAGATAGTCCATTACAGCCACTTTTTTTTTAATCAACCAATCGGTACACAACAATTTTCTTTTTAAAAGGAACGTTATGATTTTTAAAACATATTCCATCATTAGAAGTGAGTTCCCTGTAATATGTGACTTTAAACACGTATACGCAATAATATTAATAGTCATGTTCTAGTTTGACTATCGGCGAAGTAAGCCGCACTATTTTCCTGTACAAGTATTAATTAGTAGTATTGATATAGTTCAAGGTAATCAATGAGTCATCGGATTATTACGTAGTGATGTCGCAATAGAGGACTGTTTGGGATCGGAGGACGAATGCAATTTTTTTTTATTTTTTTATTTTTTTTATGAGAAAGACCAGTCGCAGTTCAGCACACTAAGGCTGTGGTGGCTTCAAAGGCCCCCAGTCAGGACGTCGTTCGTTGAAATTGGATGTTTGTTTTTGTACCTAATAGGTTTAAGCAGAAATGGAAGTAGTAAGGTAGGTAAATACTTGCCATTTGAGTAGGTAGTGTTTTAGATCGATAGTTGAACGGTCGTTCTTAGAATTAACTATAGTACATACTTATAGTTATTCTAACATTATCCGAATGAATTGAGTGTTAACTATTTATTTATTTAATACTTTACGCACACAATTGTACAGAGGCGGACTTAATGCGTTAAGCATATTCTACCAGTCAATATTTGGGTGATGCAGGGAATAATTGTGGTGTGGCAATATGAAAAAAACAGAAACGCGATTAAAATTAAATTAATAAAAAGATAATATACAAAGTATAAAACAAATAATGATTTACAAAAATTAAGGCTGTGACGATACGCTGTAGCTATGTATATCCATAATAAGGTGACAAGGTGTGATCGGTGTGGTGGTGTGAAATTTATGAAGAAGACTTTTCTCTGGGGATAATTCTGGGACTAGCATCATCATCACCATCAAAGGACATCAATAAGTAAGTTAAGGTATGTATCTTGGTTGGTGTAAAATTGCAAACTCCGTGCAGAGAGATTCTCGATAGATACCTATCGATATATACCAACCAAGATACATACATACATTAACTTACTTATTATATAATATTACGAAAAAAAAAAAACGTTTTGTATAGAATTTATCCCATATGATACATTTTATTAAGGAAAAATAGTATACAATTTTACACGATATTCTGCAGTCTTACGGCGTTTGTGATTTTCCAGTGATTTAAACGTAGGATGATGTTTCTAATGAAAACTATTAACTGACGTAACCGTAACACACGATATAAGAAGGACAAGACTTACTCAACACAGGGCCGCAGATAATGTAGGTAGCACAAAAAACCCCGAACCTTACCTGAAAACAAAAGAAAATAACATATTATTCCAAAACATCTAGAACAATCGACCGCAAAATACCCTGACGGTACACAAAAACAGAAACGCCAACGAAACGGTAAAATCTTCGACGAAACTTAGCGTAGCCTGAACTGAGCAACGGACCAGAAAATGAGTGAAAATCAAATATGAGGTTGAGCCTCCACGAAATGAGTAAGACAAACAGGAGCTTACATTGTGTATCGCACAATAGAACCGTAGGCGAACAATTCTTGACCCTTTTTACTGAGTATAGCCGACAATGGCCGCTTAGAGCGATTACATATTCTGATGCAAATATATCACGGGCCACAAGCGAGAATTAATTGAAAAGACCCTACGTGACTGTGATTTATGGTGTACGGTGTAGATATGGGACAACGTGAATTCTTAGGCGGTTCCGTATGTCATCTGATGGCTGGTGGAAAGACGGATGGTATGGCAATTGTTTTAATATAAGCGTTTTATTAGCAGGTGTTAATAAAACGCTTATATTCAAACGATGAAATGATGAGGGTGTCATGAAATTGTTTAATAGTCAAAACGCTCTGTGGTTCTACATGGGGAATGCTAAGATTAGTCTATTAAATATCTTTAGATAAAATGTGGACTCTATCGTACTCCTTTATTTCCTCTGTAACAGGTGAAAGCATAGTCTATACTCAAAATTTTTATTTTCAGCTTGCTCTGACCACTGTAAGGCAAAGCCTTCCTTTCATTGCTCCCGGTTTTGGAAAAGTCTAGATCAAGTCTGTGTGAGACAAAAACATTTGAACAATGAACTGCTAACACAATACCATTTAGAAGCTAAAAAGGATCGTGTAACCAGTTGACATTGTCAGAAAGCTAGCCTTTAACAAAAATAAATAAATCATCACGGATCGTTAAAATCACAGACTTGGCGGCACCTTTCTCCAATTTTCAAAGAGACCAAAAATTTTATCTACAGTACCTTCAATTTCCATATCTGATCACTAGCACATGAATATTAAAGTACCTAGTAATTCTCCAAAGCAACAAAAAGGTTTTTTTAACAACCATTATTTACGTTTGAAGTAAACTCGTAAAAGGTTCTGTTAAGCTCCATTACATTTCAGCCTAATGAAATATTTACATGCGTATTATTTTCATGAGAATATTTTACTAAGAGGAAGGATGAATGAGCTGTATGAACGTAAAACTTGTTAGTCAATGAAGACTTTGTATTTGTGGCGCCAAAGGATTACTAAGTTCAACTTATAATCTGGCGACTACGACGTCTTAAAACAATCGTGATGGCAATGGCTCGTTATAGTAAGGTCCCAGAACAAGTTCAAAATGGCCCTACTTGGCTGTCGACAGACTAGAACTGGGTACCTAGTTAGGGTAAGGGAACCTATTTGGAAAGTAGGTCCATCAGGTAGATTTGTTAGGGTATAAGAACTTGGGTACGCCCCCATTGTGGCGATAAGTCCTCTCTTTGAGGAGTGGTATGGATGTGTGGTGAGAGTGGATCGCCCGGAAGACACAGTGGAGGTTCTGCCCTGCTTTGATGGAGCACCGCCGTGTCCTCGTCGATGCAATCGGCGGCAGTGAGTTCTAGGTTCCGGCCCTGGTTCAATCCGTGGTCCAGAGCGAGGGGGCATGGGAAGCGGTCACCTCCTTTTGCGAAGCATAATGCTAGTGAAGGAGGAGGTAGACCGCGTGAGGCAAACATCACGCCCCAGCCGGCGCAACAGAAGAACGTAAAGAAACGTTCCTGGAACTTAAAGGGTATTATAAGGAATACGGATGGGTTTAGTCAGTATGAGTCTGACACTCCCTTCTACTCTGCTCAGAGCGGGAGAAGTGAAATGATTTAAAATTAATAAAAAAACGGTTATTGGAACTGATTGCAGCTTGGCTATTATTGTAATTGACAAACTTTCATTTTCCTATGTCTCGTATCCGAGGACAGGCTTTTGTCTTTCATATCTCTTAAAAGCGAGATCATTTGATCCTATAGTTAGCCAAGAGTACACCCATTTCACCTTACAAAACCAGAGGACATATCAAGTCGTTCTTAACACCTGACTTTAATTCTTACAAGAGTACAATAGAATGCTCTCTAACAATCCGACTGAGTATTGCATTATCATCAACCGTCTCCTAACAGCAATTACATACCATCGCATTATCCATTTGGAAACAAAATGCCAGAACATTAGGTTTCACAAAATTTCCTTATACCGTATTAACAGTGAGTACTAACAAGAACACACGAATGAATGCACAAGTGCTTAATATCTGGAATTCCTTGCTTCAAACTACCAGGCTAAGTTGAACCCCTAACTTTGGAGTTGTTCCATCTCTCTCCCTTAATTTTGGAAATGGAAGGAGGGGGAGGAAGATCCAGGTACGTTGGTAGGACTGTACCTACATCGGGGCTCCTAGTTACGATCCACGATAAACTTTGAGTCTCGTGAAGAGTGAGAGCGTTTAAATTGTCGACGCTCAACGCTGCTAACCGTACATTCTTCTATGTTTTGTAATGGCAGCAGAAAAGTCATAACAATTTCCTTCATTTCGTTTAGTTTCTTGTTCAATGTTTTATGTAAGTTTCTTTTAAATTCAATTTTAATTGTAAAAATTCAATGTTTAGCTTTTCACTTGGTAAAATGATTGTGCGACTATGCTGTGCGTGTAACTCAAGCTTAATTTTGCATATTCATAAAAATAAGTTAGCAAACATAATACTAATAGTAACAATTAAATGTTCAACGCAGCATTGTAACACCCAGGCCTTAGCTTAAAACATACATTTTTATTTATATTCGCCCTAACACCAAAACACTATGAGCACAAGTGACAGCAACGGTTCCACTCACGCCAACACACGACGGCGCTAAAAACAATTTTACAAAATAAAACATAAAAATTCAAGCCCCATAACCCGTAGCGACAACAAAAAAACACGACGATCACCATTTTTGCCGACTGTACAATAAAAGAAGTATTTTAATCAACAAAATAAATGTTGCAATTATATAAGTGATTAAGGTGCACTATACCTATCATATATTACGTAGTAAGTGGTCGGGTGACTTCTAGGGAGGTCCCACCCCCTATTTGGTACCCTCGTAGGGTAGATGGGGACGAAATTAAACATTTTGGGGGCTCTAACGGGTTACGTGTGCGACGATCTTAACACTGTATGTGGAGGATAAAGACGCTGGATGGTGCAACGTCTGATAAGAGGAATCTTACATTTATTTTATTCTTAATGCATGAGTAAGAGTACAAATATTGTTTTTGAGATAACACAGTGCAATCCATGACTCTTGCAGTGATATTTCAGTCTTGAATATTTTGTTTATACTTAGCGAATACATTTAGGTCCTTGACTTATACTAACAAAAATCTATGGCAAAAAGAAATAATGTAATTTATTCCAAAATCTCCTCTATTAATTTTAATAAGCTGTAGTTACGCATAATGACTCATTCTTGTGCCAAGTTTCGAAGACATTGGTCGCTCCGTTCAATCGTAATTAAATAATTATTAAGTCATGGATGTAAATACACACGTTACTCATTATTCATTCAAGGCAATTGGTTGGTTCTTATAGATAATAGTAATGCCATTCTTTTAGCGAATGTGATTGTTTAAATGCAACGATAAAAGGGATCCATCACGTGCCATTTTGCCTTTTTTGGGTATAAAATTAATAATAAGCTTTTTTTTTGTTTTGTGCTGAGCGAGTCCTAAATAAATATTTTTTCTTTCTTTCTTTCTTTCCATTTCAATGAAGTTGGTCAATTTCATATATTTTTGACGATCATCTTCGCCGCGCTATAGCTGGCAGAATGTCACTTATCTCGAACCACAAACGATCACAGGCCCCGCTATTGAAAGTGACGACCTTGCACTTTCAATAAAGAGGCCATTGATCGTTTGAGGAGCCCGCATTCTGGCTTATGAAGATTTTTTCACAAACACGCAAAAAAGGCATTTCCAGTAAAAGTTAGCAGCGTCTAGGGCATGTCTAGATCGTACAAAACTTGGCTTTTCGCTTAGCGGTCACAGTTAGATCAAGATCCGGGCCAAGGGCCCACTTTATATATAATCGTACCATATCTAGTAACAAAACATCCTTAAAAATTAATGTGTACGCTATATTTGCATGTTCATTTCGCTCCAGAGATGTTATTAGAAATTCAGATTTTAGGGTATGTATGTAAGCATCGCTTAGTTTTTACGGTCCTCGTGTAACCGTCATGGGTTACGTTTATGAAGCCATTATATGGTCTCTTGATTAAATATAATGCTCTCGCGGTCCTCCATATAAAATGCCAGGTAATGTCCCCTACAATTTGCTTTGGAATTGTAGTGTGAAGGAAACAGTTGTAAAATCATACTTCTGGATGAGTTAACAGAGTTATAAACTGTTGTAAAGCAGTCGCCACAAATACCAGTAAATTATGCGTCTTTTGCTGATTATTTAATCATAAAATTTTAAAGTATAAGCAGCAATCTATCTTCCTTTTTACAATACTGCCATAACCGATATTGGTTAAGATACCTAGTTGATTTTACATGACCATTGTTTCTCGATTATAATATTTTGCAGTCAACATTTAAGCTGATTTGATGACAAAGTAAGCTGTAATACATAATATCTAAGGATGCAAATAACACCAATTTATCATACCATTTAAATTATACGTAACAGAAACTCATTACTAATATCCTAACAAATGAGATTGCCCAAAATTCATGTGCCCAACGTCTGGTTATTCGGGTGGACAAGAGCCGACTTTAGCCGCTATAAAACTACCAAATACAATATCACACGAAGAGATAAGGATCGGTTTAAGCTTCCACCACCCAAACTTGTCCGAGTAAACTGGGGTCTCAATACAATTTTCCGGGCGGATGCATTTTGAATTTATAACTAGCAAATTGGTTGAACCAATTTATACGTTGAATATCTTGGAATTAATTGGTCGGTGACCGTGACAGTTTCGCTAGGCCTTACAGCGTACTAACGACGTAGTTTATAGTTTAATGAAACTAGTGCCCATTGCTAGTATTTAGGGTTAATGCTTTAGTGGTTTAGATTTGATGATTTCTCATCCAAAGAAAAAGGGTTGACGCTTAAATTCCGTGTCTACAATTCTTGATGGTTTATGTGTGCAAATCACAAGTTTAAACTCACTTACGTAACTCATTCTTGTTTGATGCTAGGGTTTATATGTATTCATGTAGCACCAAATTAAGCACTGTTTACTACAGTGTTCGTAATAAAAATGATTGTAGTCTAGACTTAATGCGTACACCCCTAACTGTAATAAATTATCACAGTTGACTTGTTGTCCCATTTACTGAGAATTCGGAAACTTTACGTCCATATTAATAGTTTGGCCTTGTATTTATAACAATTGATGGAATTGGTCTTAGAATTGATAATAAATATACAATACTGTACACGTAGACAACTGTCCTTTGTCAAATTAACGATGAGTGAAACTTGGTGCTAGTAATTGTTTGCTTGGAGACATTGAGCCGAATAATATAGCATTTTTTACATTTGGCAAAATGAAAGCAAACTCTAAATTAAACCTTAACCTTAAATAAAACTATTGAACATGATGGAGTTAGTCCATTAGAAAGATGCATTTAGTTGTGTTGTCACTCTAAAAAAATCCTTAATGGCAGCCGAAAATCATAGATTTTTTAATAGGTATATCGGTAACGTATCATTGAATGCTTATCTCAAAGTTCATACAGAAAGCTCTTGGGTGCCTTAGATTCCAAGTATGATAACATCACGAAAGACTTTAAAAAATGTAAACCTGTTCGTGTTATCGAGACGATGAACAAAAAATGCGAAATCCGGAAATACCAAGTGCGCAGCTGCGTCTGTAATACCAAAAAAAAAAAACAGCCACAACATCCGGTGACGCAAATTTTAAATTGTTTGTCTTGTTAAATAGCTTACAAGGTCGAGGTCATATTACTCGTAAGTCTTTGAGCCACAGAAGATTGAGTATTGAGGAAAACAGAAGTCCTTTAGCTATGTGGAGATTTCATGTTCCTTTAAGCGATACTTGCTCGAAATACATGTTTCGATCTTGGACGAACAATATAATAATGTCCTGTAGAAGATGACGCCCCGAGCGTCGAGAGTCGCAGGGCGATTCCCGGTCACTGTAGGCGCGGACTGTGGATGGCGAGCTATGGCGTGAGCGGTAACACAGGTCCGGGTCGACGCGACGGTGCGTCGTCGTGTTCCACGCGCGCTTCATAGAGATGTCAGTAAAGAAGTCGGGGCCCCATAGGGTACTGACCCGGAGACTCCTCTTTCTACAACCCTAACAGGCATTGGCCTGTTAGGGTTGTTGAAAGAGGAGTCGGATAGTCCCTACCGCTCCATCCAGAGCGAAAGAAGTCACTTGATGATTTCCTAACTAGACGAAAAAAGTATTGATTGACATTTAAGTCAAACTCTGTGAAAGTTGTCTCAAATAGGACAATATCTAGTGCTATTGTGCCGGTATAATTCTGACAACATCTCACTGTGTTAACTAAGGTGAAATCAATCCGTAACTTAATTGGAACTACAGTTCACTTCACCTGACTTTTAACGGTGAGATATTTTTCAGAATCGACCCGTAGTTTGTTTTGATGAGAGAAAATAACGTTTAAACTTTGACCAAATCTATTTTCTGATAAGACTGTTATCCAATTTCATCATTCGCAGGTTTTCTAAAACTACCGAACCCTAAGTGGGTGCTTTAAACAAAAAAGAAAAGACAAATCCGAGTAACAAAACAGCGGGTAAAAAGGTCCTGCCTCTGACTACAGATAAGAAGAAAAGAAATTATACCGGCTTGAAGCTTAAGGACAAACTTTGTACGCAAGTAAAACTCGACACACTATCTACTAGGATTAAGTTTGAAAATTAGTTTCTTTTTTAGATTTTTTTTTAGTAGCTTGATGTGGGCGTTTAAAGTGTCTGTATGTCCAAGGAAAGACATTATTTTATGGCTGTATTCATTATCTGCCAAGCCTTTTCCCAGCTATATTGAGGTTGGTTCACAGTCAAACCGGATTCAGCTCCCATGAACTGGGGAACACAGTACTTCTTGGCAAGACTGGTCTCAGATTTTCTGGCTTCTGACAATCCGTAACGACCGCCAAAATTCTCCAAATGACAGCCGGGATCAACGACTTAACGTGCTTTCCGAGGCACGGAGGAGTCTCGTTATGTTAAGATGGTCACCCATCCACAGACCAACCTCGGCAAGCATCGCTTAACTTTGAAGATCGACCCATGCGGCTGTTATGATTTAGCCACGAGTACCTCTGTTATTATACGGCTATTATGATTTGGAATAATTGGGATTTAATAAATGTGGTTCGTTATCCAAAATACATTGCTTACATGGTCGACATCTCACACGCGTCACCATAACGACCAGTTCAGTGCTTCTGAAATTCAGTGTCCTCCCGTGATCTTCAAAAGGTCATCATTCAACATTGCGCTACAAGACCAAAAACGGCTTTCCAGCCATTATTTCAAAAAGCACGTCAGATGAATCGAAAAAAAAAAAACAAAACAAATTCGTTCCCACAGGTATTTAACATTTTTCCTTGATCGCTTTGTTGTTGCTCCCTCTGACCTACCTGTTAATATTGACTCAAACAAGGATAAAAGAAATAAAACCAAATTAAACGTAATTTCGTTCGATACAGTTATTAAACGGCGAAGGGAGCGTTTTAAGCGGCCGCAGTGTTTACAGACGTCACCTACTGTGCAATTATAATAATACAAACAATAGGGCGTCCTAAGCCGGCGTTCGGTCACATTTCCCTTATAAAATCACTTAGTTAAACCGATGCTGTCACTTCTGTCCAACGCAGAGACGATTAGGACAACAAAAACAATTTTCTGGACACACTATATTTTTTTTTATCAAGCTAAATCACACTCTAACATGTCACACATAAAGTTTGATTTCATTTGATGGTCGACAGTCATTTGCAATTAATGAAAATGAGCTTTACGTGCAGGTGCTAGAGTTTACAATTGATATTAAAACGGAAGGTGATGTAATATTGAAAATTTGGCGCCATTAAGAAGCGGAAAGTGACCACTGCTAATTTGCGAGGGTCTTTGTAGCCATAAACTATTGTTTTATACGTAGTTTTATTGTAGGCCTTTTTTTTTTTTTTTTTTTTTTTTCTGGATGGGAAATCATCAAATGACTTCTCCCGCTCTGGGCGGAGCGGAAGGGAGTGTCAGACTCTTACTGACTAAAACCCACCCGTGATCCTTCTTGTGCCCTTTGCGTTCCAGGGCTGCGGTGACTCTTTCGAACAAAATCCGCAACCCTAGCAGGCACTGACCCTATGGGGCCCCGTCTACATTGCTGACGGCTCTTTGAGGCGCGCGTGGAACACGACGCGCCGTCGACTCGGGCCTGGTTGCTATCGGACGGCGAGCCACCCATAGCTCGCCATCCGCAGGCCCGCGCCTACGGTGGCCGGGAATCGCCCTGCGTTTCCCGACGCCCGGGGCGTCTTCTTCTGTTGCGGCGGCTTGGGCGTGAGGTTTCCCTCTCACGCACGCGTTCCGCCTCCTCCTTCGCTAGCATTACTGCTTCGCAGAAGGAGGCGACCGCTTCCCATGCCTCCTCGCTCCGGACCATGGCTTGAACCAGGGCCGGACGCGAGAGGTCGCCGCCGCCGATCGCCTCGACGAGGACACGGCGGTGCTCCGCCCAAGCAGGGCAGACCTCCACCGTATGCTCCACCGTGTCCTCCGGGCGATCCACACAGTGATGACACCCGGACGTATCCTCCCGCTGGATCCGACACAGGTACCTCCCGAAACAGCCGTGTCCGGTGAGCACCTGCGTCAGGCGGAAGGTGAGGACGCCGTGACGTCTCTCCAGCCACGCCTCAAAGAGGGGACTTATCGCCAAAATAGTGGCGTGCCCATTTATTGTAGGCCTAGTGTCAGTTATTTCAATAGGAGGGCCCGTTGCCCCATCAAGGGTACCATTATTCTGTTTGCCTTGATTAAAATTTTGCAGAAAATTTTAGTCACAGCATTACATTGGAACTTTGCCCGGAGAATGACTGGGCTCGCTATCACGTTGGTCCCTAATAACGTTATTGGCGATTGGTGCTTGAAAGTATTTTTCATTTCGTGGAATGCAATTCAAGCTATGAATAAAATTCAGTTCTTTACACAGTGCATCAGCTATTTACTTCCAACATTACCTTTGCTATCTTTATGCCAGTATTTTATGAAGATTCGGTCACTAAGGTAGGAGAAATCACTATAAACTTGAAGAAAATCTCCTTTTGTTATAAAAATCACTCTTGTTTTTATAGTCTCTACGGGTTACTGAAAAATCAGAATAATGAAATGATAAGAAGCTGGTCTTAGACGATCATAAAATATGATCCATCATCGTAAACTCGTGGTTAAATAATAACATGAGATTAAGCGATACTTAGAGTCACCCAAATGGCAATGGAGAGGACCAGCTCGAAGTTTCCTTGCGTGATCGAACCAGAAATGATGATATCCGCAAGAGGACCAGGGTTGGCGACATAGCCCGAAGAATCGCCAAACTGAAGCGGCAGTGGGCAGGGCCCATGGCTCGCAGAACGGAAGGTCGACGGGGCCGAAAAGTTCTGGAGTAGCGACTGCGTACCGGAAGACGCAGCGTTGGAAGGTCTCCCAGAAGGTAGAACGATGACTTGGTGAGCATCGCGAGTAGAGATATGGATACGAAACGAAGAAGACCAGTTGTTGAGGCCTATGTCCAGCAGTGGACGTCTTTTGGCAGATATGATGATTATGATGATGAAGCGAAGATTGCCAAAGTCGGTCCGCCGAAGGTGGGTGGCCATCCTTTACATACTGACACTTCTCCATGCCTCGGAAACCACGTTAAGCTGATGGTCCCTGCTAACATATGAGGATCCTAGACAGTTGTTGTGGATAGTCTGAACCCAGAAAATCAACAAAATAGGATTATCATTTTTATAACTACTAAAATACCCAATTATCTAGAAGTATTAACTCCATGAAATAAACCAAGATTACAAACGTCTTAATAACTCCATCCTGCTGCTGTTTGGTATCATCGTATCACGGCCGTATTTAACTTATTAGAGATATGTATATAAATATGTAGTAAAACAATCGCGGATTGTATCCGGGTTACAGGCTTGTAACGAGTTAATGCTTATCATTGCTCACTTCAGTGTGGCGATAATATAAGACAATACGCTTGCGTGCGATCACGCCTCACTGGACTCCAGTAAAGCCATACCGTTAGAACTGCGGGTCTGTTATATATGTTACTTGGTTTCGGATGAATATATTAGGGTTAGGTGTTTTGTGTAGATTGGTCGCATTTAAGGTTAATCCACAAGTATCAGGGCCATGCACAGGACGTTGACAGACCACGGTTTACAAGGAGCTAAAAATATCGGTTGCGTACATTTTATATGAACTTGCTCACACACTTCCGTCTACTGGTCGTGCCTGGTACGCGTCAGACCATGTTGTGACAAACCATGGTCCAGCCATTGGCGTACACGGCTCGAATATGTGTGGATCCACTTTCCATATATATAATACACACACTACACTACAACACACTATATATAATATTATAAAGAGGAAAGATTTGATTGTATTTTTGTTTGCATTGAATAGGCTCCGAAACTACTCGACCGATTTGAAAAATTCTTTCACTGTTACAATTACAGTATCTCCGGTGAACATAGGCTATATTATATCCCCATATTCCTACAGGAACGGGAACTACGCGGGTGATATGCTAGTGTGGATATATAACGTTTTTCATTTAGCCTAAACCAGTAAAGCTACGCAAAAAAATTATGGATCCAGAGTTTACAACGCAATCATTGGCAAGGCTGAAGATATCGAACCGAAATATACTGACAAGAGTCGATAGAATTACATTAGTCGGTGTAAGGAGCACTTGCACATTGGGTTGTATTCTGGCTTACTGATTGATTTGGACATCACTTAAATGAAGCGTTTCCCTGCGAAGACTATCTCTTAAGCTGCACCTGACATAACCATTGCCGACTAAAGGATGTTCTGGTGCTTATCGACTCAAGGTAAATTCTCAGTTCTTTTTTTACCCCAAAATGTTGTCTTTCAAACAAGCAATAACAAAACTATCCACCCTAACAAAGTACACACGTGTTACCGCAGACCACCCCCGGTGTCTCCAAGACTGACATTTTTTACTAATTTCTCCCTCTGACATGTGTTTGCAGATAAGCTGGTGCATTTTGAATAGACGGGACGAGTGCGTGACGACTTTGAATTAAGAACTTAAATCAAGAGCGTGTATCTATATGACGATGTTGAATAACTAATGAAAAATCAGGTCTCAAAGAAGAAGAAAAAATTAAATAAACAGATGAACTCTACGTAAGAGTGTACCATAGAGATGTGTATATCATATAAACACCGTCATTTGTCACTAGAGTTAGTAACTACATACATAGTATTTTCTAATTAAGTGCGAAGCGCCTGTTTAGGGTAACTAAAGCAATTATACCAACATTGTCTGGAGTACTAACAAATGATTCCGGCAAGGATGGGTAATAATATATTTTAACACGTTGCTTTAAAAAACTTTTTACAAAAAAATACAACCGACTTTTACACAAAAAATAAAAAAAGTGCAAAATAACTTTAATTTTGGAACTCGGTGTTTGTGGTTGTTTTTTCGTTTTTTGAACACCAACTTCCGAAATTAAAGTTATTTTGCACTTTTTTGATTTTTTGTGTAAAAGTCGGTTCTATTTTTTTGTAAAAAGTTTTTTATTTTTCACTTTTCAGTGGTACCTACACCCCCTCCCCTCCCCCCATCTAAACGAACCAATCACATTGGTGTAAAAAAACGTACAGCTCCTTTGCAGAGTAAACTAAGAGGTCATTATACAAAGTAGATATTTTTTTTAGATTTTTCGAAAACCGCTTGGTCGATTTCGATAAAATTTTCATGGCACCATTTGGGAAGTAAACCCTTTCCAACAAAAAAAGAATTTTTCAAATCGGTTGACAAGCGACGGAGTTATGCGCGAACAAACATAAAAAAATACGAACATCCGAATTGAGAACCTCCTCCTTTTTTAGAAGTCGGTTAAAAATCATAGACTACTTAAAGGTTTTCCTGTAATTTATAGGTTAATACCTGTTTATTTCTATATCTATATATGTGTACCTAAATTTCTATATATATAGAAATATATAGAAATTAAGAAATTAAGAAATAAGAATATATAGAAATTTAGGTACACATACAATTAAGTAAAGGAAAGAGATATTATACTAACCTAGATTAAACTACATGAACTAACACTAAAATAAATTGTAAGAAGTGTAAACTTTAAATACTGGAAATAAAAGGCTTTTTTATTTTATTTTTATTTTACCTGTTTATATAATGTGTTATAGAATAAACAAAATACCTAAGTAAGGGGTCACATTCATCATTATGAACAACTTTCACTATGGGACCATTACAGAAACTGTGAAAGAAACAATTGATTGCGCATAATTCGACCAAAGCTACCAATTGTACAGCAGATTTTTTTACACACAGAAAAAACATTGTTTTTCAATTTATTCAATTCACACCGAAAAATTGATAAAAAAAAAATTTTTTTCGTTACGTTTTTTGTTTTCGCCACGAAACTTTATGTATGTACCAAATTTTTCTATATAGAGATTTCGAACTCTAAAAATCATAATATAGGTATAAATATAGGACATGGATCCTACGCTAAAAAACTCAAAGCAGCAAAAAGTCGTAAGCACTAAAACTCACACGTCTGCCGGAATCGAGTTTTAAGCAGGCCTGATTTATGAGTTCCAAGTTATGGTGTCGTGAGACAAGTGGCCCTACTCCAAAGATTCCGTATGTCACGTTCGTGTGTCCTTAAATGTTTTTGAGAATTTTTCAAGTGTTTAAAATATCGCGAAATGTGAAACCGACGGGGACAAGGACGCTTATCTTGAATTTTGTACGAAAAATAGACCTCCGGGGGATAAATTGCAGAAAGTTTATGAGTTTTTGGTAAAAAAAATCTTCGCCTAGTGATATACACCCCTAGTTTTTAATTAGTACAAAAAAACAAACGGGGCTCTGTCCGTACCCGTTACTGATCATATTTGTGTAGTCAAAAGTAAAAAAACAAAAACTTAAAATTGTCCACGGAGTTTTTTAATAACTGGTAAATTCATAATAGAATCAACATTCATAACAATTGGTACTAGAAAATACTACGCACAGTGTTTTTTCCATTTTAATCGTCATTTATTCATTCATAAATCAATAGCCTCTACAATATTTTCATAAGTTGAGTGGCATTTTAGGAAATAAAAAACGCTAATAACTTTGCTGTTTATGAACATAATTTTTTGAGACTTTTCTTAAATAATAACAAGACCTTTTCTAATAAGCCCTTAAAGTATTTGTACTAATTAAAAACTAGGGGTGTATATGCGGTGCGCACAAGGAAATGCTGAGTGATTGAGTGATTGGCGACGGTAAAATGTTCACTGTATGCAGGCGATTCAATTTTTGTAGCGCATGTGTGAAGAGAAGAAAAGGATTTTTTTGTCGCTTTACAACGTCCAATGTACATATGTAGTTTATTGAAAATCTAACAGCCTCCTGATCTTGAATTGTTAGTCCTATTATTGTCATTTAAGTACTTACATAATGCAAAATAGCAATTTTCGTTCGGCCTTTCAAAATGAATACTATTCAAGTCCAACAAACTTTCAACTTTCTTATTTCTTTGTACAAAATTGTATAAACACAGTTACGTCGACTGAGCTTTATCGACTTTAAATATATCTTCGCCAGAATTTACAGGATCAACGAAAATAAGTCCAAAAGCGTATATAATTCCTGAATCAGCACGGCAATAAAATGTCTTCAAAGACAACATTAATGTCGCATTAACTTTCTTAATCCTATTAACTGTTACATACATATAATGTTGCTGAACTCGCAAATATATTCCGAGATAAACACGAAACAAATTCAAACATCTGAACTGCAATAAAGGAAGTATACAATGATCATCATTCACTTGAATTACATATTACGCCATTCTCTTTTGGACTGATATAGTTTCTCGTTGATATAAATAGAAATTGTCCTCTGCAGTAAGATTGGCCTATAATGGATCTAATAAACGGATAACTACGCCCATACGAAATGAAACAGTAGTGTAAGAGAGCATAATGATGTCATGAAAAATTACTTTTATGTTAATACCAGCGTTTCTCGATGGTTATTTGACTTGAGGATTGCAAGTTACACTATAATGTGTTTAGCAAACGATATACTTTTTTCTATCGGATAAATGAAGGTTACTTTCAACTTTACTACATTTATTTATTAAAACTTTATTTACAATAGTGGTACCTGGGCGGACTTAATGCAACAAGGCATTCTCTACCAGTCAACATTTAGGTTAAAAAAACAACACTGTGGTAGGTGTACAAAAAATAAATAAAATGTAAATTCCAATTTACTACATGCAAAGGCAATATTCATGCTTTTATATTAATAGCAGCACCACCAAACTATGTAACCATATTAGGTGGACATTGCATTAAATATCGACTCTTCGACGAAATTGAATTAAATACTGGAAACACTTTATGAATACACACACGTCATCAAAAGGCTAACAAACGTAAATAGCAAAATAGACATCCTAAATCAAAACGTTTCTCCATCGGAACATAACTGCCTCATACATACGTTCGTACTAGTGATAAATCTTTTCGTGCCATCCAATTGTCCACAACTAGGTCATCTGATTGTCCCCTACCTATTTACTGTCATGTCTTTTGTGTTTGAGTTTTTTCCTGTTTCAATTTTCTTTTGTGGTCCCCGTTGTATTAAGTTGTTTCGTACGATTTTGTGGACGACGAATAATGTATATGTTGGTTTTGTTATCTTTGGGTTCGAGGTATATATCTATCTTTATATCTATACTGTTTTTAGATGAGTTGTGACAAAGCGTCTCTGTACATTCATATATCTACGAGTATCCAGCTAACATTTTTCCAATTTTGTATTCTGTATTTTCTTCTCGTTCATTTGCTTTGATCCTACATCTCAGTCTAATTGTTTCTTTTAACTTGGTTTGGCATTGTTCAAAATAATACAATAACAAGAAAATACAGTTATATTGTGGTATTAGAAAAAGGTGAACCTATGTACATTGTGTGTCTGAGCGTAATCTAGAATTCTGAATGTATCCTCCATTCCTATGTGTTTTCTACTACTGGTTTTATTCATGATCTAATTTTAAAATATTTCAGAAATATGACTACATTTTAGAAACAATATTATTGTAACTATTTTTAATAAAAACAATATTTTTACAAATTACCGCCCTATTTTTATCTTCGATTGCATTTTGGATTTATGCATACTGCAACACAAAATATCGGTGATAATATTTCCGGGAATAGACAAATATGCTTGCAAATATATCATCGTGGCCCTGCCAATCATTTACAATCGAATGGTGAACTAATAAACGGAACAACTAATATTTGAGGTGAATGTGCTGATCTATGTATATGAATAGCTCATAAATGTCTATCGCAAATTATGCTTTCATTTCACAGTTCAATGTATGCTAACTACAGACGACTGGTGACAGTATTCATCAAACTTATTAGAAGAATTAATTATTTAAAGACGGCAATGATTTACATAAATAATGGATGAAAAAATATAATGATTGTTTGCTCTAAAAATAAACTTGATGCCATCAGGCATGATATACAAATAATCCTTCCTTTTGGCTTTGCCGTAGTCGGATAAAATAGAAACCAAAATAAATATAGTGTAAACAGGTGAACTCCGCTCACCTTCATAACAGAACCTTTTAATCACAGCGCACGGATGTGACGTCATTCATAGCAGTGACAATGACAGCAGAGGACAATCCGCCAAACAGAAATTCAAATGTAAACACAATTTGACAACGCTTGAGCCAAGTTTCGAGGACAGTAGTTTGTATAACTGTGATCCCAGTAACAAGGGCCAAATGAGGTAGGCATTTAGTAGTGTGCCGGTACAAAATACAAACGACACGCCCGTTCAATCTGGGCAGGTTGGAGTTATGACGGCCGCGAGTCCATTTCATGTCCGAATTTGGGTTAAGGAGTAAGAGGAAGCGGTATAACAAATTTTAATGATACATTTAGATCTATATGATGACGTCACAAGATTGATTAATGTAAATAGTTTTGTGACTGTGACAACTGATCAACCCTTTTAACCATTAGTTGATTAAAACATCCTGTTTCATCACTCTTAATAAATATTTATAAAATTGGTGTACTACAAGGCATACTATGGGACCCTTAATCTGTAAAACAATGAATAACACAGAAAAAGCAGTGATATAACAACTGTTATTTCATGAAATTTATAGGCAAAATTGATGATTTATTTTTATGGAAAGGGAGGTAATTTTCATGCTGATTTGATACTCAGCATGGAAATTCCCTCCCTTTACACCTAGATGTCGAAGTTTACTATAATATGATTATGATTATTATGAGTAAACTTCGCCATGTACGTGTTCTTCATTAATCGCCTGATTCTCATAGCTTGACACTTTTACAACAATGAGCAATACGAGGGTCCAGTTTGGACCCATTTCATTCGGCATTAGACTAGATGGCAAGGATTTCTTGCCTTGAAATTTTCTCGTCAACCATAATTAATAGGGTGGGTCGCCCATTAGTATGCCCCATTGAATGCGCGACCCTGATAGGACATCTGGATTCGCCATCTGTCTATTGAAGATTGGATGAAAGGTTAATCAGGGGTACCTTGCCATTGTTTTGGTATTTGTCAAACGAATTGATGCGGACATTGAGTAGATAATCAAGAGTAATGCATTCTGCTTCAGAGACAATTTGATCAGCTTTATTTAAAAGAGATATGTTAACCGTGCAGTACGATACTGCATTTTAGAGGTGAGTTATTGTTTTTTTTTTTATTGTGATGTGGTTTTATATTATCAGTTTATAAGTCAATACTCTATGCATCAACAAAATTCTTCACGTGTGCGTTCATGTAAGTTAATATTGTTTATTAGTTCATGGAAAAAATACAGTGATGAAAATGAAATATAATTATGTATCTACATTCTACTATGTATTTTACGCTGTCATCACTCGTATTCTTTGAAATTCTAACTACATATATACTATAAATTCGTTAGTTAACTTGTAACAAACAAGCCAACCGACTTACGCAATTCTCTCTAATATGTACTACACTTTCATATGACATCGCAGAACCGATTTTTATACATTTCGATACAGAGGTAGATGTGACCTTGCATACGATTATGGCTATTTCAAAGCGAGTAAAAGCTTATACGTTAGGGCATGAAATAAAACTTAAAAAAAACCTATTCCTCGATTTAACATAGTGATAAACAAGTCTTCTTGACCGTTCACTTTTTTAGTTCCAACTTGTTTCGAACTATTTATTAGCATTCCCTTTCATTCGCTCGTCGCAAAGCTTTGAGATATTACAACATGCCCCTCGTTCGATTTCAAAGAGCCTTTAGTTAGTATCGAGAAATACGAGGAACTTTACTTTAACCCAGTAAAATAGAAAACTATTAAGATACAACTTGAACTGGGAGAATTTAATGAAGTTAACTATAAAATCTTATTTCAATATTGGAATGAATATCCGTTGAAATTGTATATGCAGAGTAATTCAATATCATTTCTGTTAATAACTTTGTACATCTAAATCAAACCTGGAGAGAAAACATCCAGAATAAAACAGACAATGATATAAACCAAGACCTGCAGGTATTTTTTCTTATCACCCTAAAATTTTTGGGGATCCGCACGGTTACCCAAAATGGCAATACAGATCGTACGTGAGATGTTTGGGACGTAATCATCTAAGTTATGACTGAATTTTAAAGCAGACTCCCTACCCCACTGACCGCGATAGGATAGGTCAGATGCTTCCATAAAAAATATTTTATCGTATTTTTGGGCCCGAAAATTTGTAAAAGGCTGTGTTTGTTACAGAACAAAATACATTTTTAATGTTATTCGAATAAAAAAGTACCCGCATTTTAGCTTTACGTCATTTTACAAACCATTTTTTTTTCACGTCGCTAGTAAATTACTCACGCGGAAATTACGAAAGGATCCGCTATAAAATAACTCAATCTTGCAAAGTTCTTGTACCACATGACACGTCTCGTCAAACGTGTCGCTACGCAGGACTATAATTAAATTTTGCTCACATTCGGTGATTCAATTAGGGTTTAATATTGACATTTGGTAGTGAGATCCGAAACTCGGGGATAAACACCAAAACATTAGCATAGTTGATTAAAAGGCCTCCCTAGAACTGTTAACTCGTAAATGTCATACATACAACATCATAAATCATCTTAAGATTATGCTTCACTTGCTAAATTTCGCATAATTTTAGAGTGAATGTAACGTAGTTTAGGGACCTTCGGAATTTCGCCTTACGCCTCAGTGGTTATGGTTGAAAATGGCAATGTGTTGACTAGAGATTTGGAACGTTTTGGTAATTTAGATGATTTTGCAAGTGTAGGAAAGCCAGCAAGTACTGAATCAGCATCTAGGTGGTTCTCATATAATGAAGTAGAACGGGAGCTATGATTTATAGTCCAATTATGAGCTCATCGATTATTTCTTATGAGTATAAGTAGGTAATTGTTGAGTCTTCAGTTCTGGTGTTATTGGAAATTTTGATGAATGACACAAAGATCTAGACGGTTAATTATCCATCTAAAATCACTGAAATCTAATAAACTAACTAAGACTAATTGAAAAGGGACAACTCTGATCTATTTAAGGTTTTCGATTCTCGGTAATCGATTGCCTTTTCAATCCCGATTCAAAATAGGGTCTTACTTACTGACTTGAAAATTTGCTCATATTTTTTTTATTCAGTGCTCAAATATATCCCAGTGGCTAACGTCAGCAGCTCAGGGGCCATTCTATTCTTAGCTAGAGACCACAAACAGAAACAAACAGTCCAAAACAGGTCCTAAGTTAATCCACTAAGCTTACCCGGTAAAATGAAATAAACGTGGTTATAATTAATATTTCATACGAGGTCGCTCGGACGGTACATGTATGATGTATCGTAGTGAACATCAGACTGAGACCGACTTGCATTGTGATATTGTGACCTGATTTTACAGGTGCTTTTAGAGGCGACGATTTTTGATTGGGTCGATTTGTAAACGGCAGTTTTTTTGTAATAGTATTTCTGTCCACTTTTGCAGTTTTACTTTTCCTGAAGTTTTATCTTAATCGAAATATTGAGCCTTTTTTATAAAAAAAAATCTAACGATCTCTTGCCTAATGCCTTTGCGTGATACAAACATGAATACAATCGGCCGCATATTCTTTCTTTGTGGTTTACGTTGTCGAGCAAACGATTTTTCAAAACATCGCGAAAGACATTTCGCTTTTATTAGTGACACAATTAGGATGCGGATCAGTTTAAATACTGATACCTAAGCAGATTCTTAATTAATGTATAATGATTGAATGTTTTTTTTTTTTATATAAATACCCAAGACTATCTGTAATAATCTCATTTCTTGTCTCACTGTTTTTGTGAGCTTTGCTTGTGCATCTAATTCCATCTAGTTTGTTTTCACTAGGTGATACACAATTTGTATCTGTAACACTCTTGATTTAGAGTGTCTTCGTTTGATCACCACTACAAAATACTTTTTGCAATGTCACGTTACGGTTGCATCGTGTACTGTAAACGATATAATATGTTATGAACTGTGCCGTTCCAGCGGCCGTCAGTGTCACAGATAACGAATGCGCCCTTTGTGATAATATCTCGGTATTGTGAGTACTTGTCCTGTTCGCCTGTACCTATATGAAGGCATAATGTTTGACAAGGCAATATTTTAGACTAGATTAGGAGTTTGATAGTAAAAGATACATAGAGTAATGTTTATCGGGTATTTATTGTGATAAATTATTGTGACATTACACCTCCCGTGGTGTGCCACGGGAGGTGTAATGTCTCATCTTCTTTGTTACCTATATCTGGAAATTTCATGAAAATAAAGATTAAGACAGCAGTGAAGAGAGTGGTGGCCGAGTGAGCAGTGGTGGCCAAGTGGTAACGGGACTTATGAATTGTAGATTGCGGGTCCAAACCCAGCCAGGCGCATTACTTTGTGTAATTAATTTCATCACCACTGCTCTCAAAACGGTGCAAGAAAACATCGTGAAGAAACTGGCATGTCCTAGAACCAAAAATTCGAAGACATGTGACATTCACCAACCCGCACTGGGCCCGCGTGGTGGATTACGGCCCCATTCCCTCTCCTAGAGAGTAGGCCTGTGTCCCAGTAGTGGGAACATTAAAAGGCTGATTTTGCTTATGCTAAAGATGAAGACGGGTAAGTATAGCTAAACGATGATGATTATATGACCTATAATTACCAAATTATACTTAACCAAATACAGATTAGCGAAACTCTGTCGTGCAATGGTGTCAAATAATATTTCACCTCACATTTGCATCTGAACATTAGGCCTGGCAATTGGTCACTTCTTTGTCCAATATATCCATGACATTTTACCATGGCATTTAGCCTCACCCAGTTTGTAATCTTAGCAGACTGCCATAACCCGATAATACCTAAATGCCAGCACAAACCATGGGCACGTGTGTTTGTTCGGGAGCACAACGGGTATGTACGGAACAGTTCCCTGCAGCTTGTATGAAATATAAATTGGGTTATTCCGACCGAACGCGGCTTACGATTTGCTTAATTAGCCAACGTGGTTGCTTCAAACGATTCTATTAAATGTTCTCGTATTTATTTATTTTTGGCCAGCATAAATATGTGTATCTATTAAATAAGGTTAGTATTACAGTTTATTATAGATTAGCACAGCATGACTCTTACAAGTAAAGGTATGATACAAATTTGCACATAGTACCTATCTATACTAATATTATAAAGCTGAAGAGTTTGTTTGTTTGTTTGTTTGTTTGTTTGAACGCGCTAATCTCAGGAACTACTGGTTCGAATTGAAAATTTTTTTTTGGGTTGAATAGACGATTTATCGAGGAAGGCTTTAGACTATATATCATCACGTTTAAGCTAATAGGAGCGGAGCAGCGATAAACAATGTTTTAAAATCGGGGATTCCACGGGGACGAAGTCGCGGACAGAAGCTAGTTATTTATATATCCATAAATAGTATCGTTTTATTTGGTGAAAACTTTGAAGGTTTTATTTAAAGTCTATTTTCCATTTAACGAATAAAGTTGAGATTTTTCTAACGTATTCGATCACTTTACAGAAATTTTGACATATATCTAAGTTTACATATATCTCAAAATTTCTTAACTTGCCTAGGCAAGTGACATTATGTCAGCTGTAACGTGGTGAAGGCGATTGTCAAAAATTCAAACAATGTATGGGATTCACAAACGCTGTAATTTTTGAAAATGCCCCGTGATTTTTCATTTGTGAAATTTTGACAATCGTATCTACACATATAATAAAATTGTAACTGGTCTGTATATTGAAGATAGATATATTATATATGTAGTGTAGCTTCCCAACAGTGAAAGACTTTTTTTAAATTTCAAATCGGTTCAGTAGTTTCGGAGCCTATTCAATACAAACAAACAATTAAATCTTTCCTCTTTATAATATTAGTATAGATGAGGTGTCTTTATTAGAGAAACAGAAACCAAGAAAAAAAAAACAGTTTTTTGATTTTTTGTCTTTCTGCCCGTATGTACATATGTATGTGCACAACGAAAAAAATACTGCATGGATTTGAGCGCAGTTCATACCACTCTACTGCTAGATGCCTAAATTAAAATATAGGCTACATTTTATCACTGAGAAATACGGATTCTAAATACCACGCGTTCAAAGTCGCAGGCGAAAGCTAGTTCTCTAATAGAATTGCACTTTGTCTAAAGCCTTATTCATTTAGTTTTAGTACAAATTAAGCTTTGCGTCAATGCACGTTTAAAACATACAAGAATGCAACTGGACAATGCCACTTTTTGACTTCACCACTATACAAATAATAAAAAAAAAACATACCGTTTAGAAAATAATACACGAATAAGTAGACTAACACAAATTGAGCGCTATCAGCAAACTTTCACCCCACACCACTTCGAATCCAGAAAGTTAAGTGCCCAACTAAAACCGGCTTTTATATGACCCCGGCTTATTAGTTTTTCTCCCTCCCAATAGAAGCTGAAGCAATAAAAAGACAGTCTGGATCTATCCGTAAATAAACAATAGGAACTGATAATTATTCTCATACATTGGGGTAGCCATTGTTTTAGCCTCCCCCTCGATTTCTACCCTCTACTTAGACTATACTCGATACGATGGCCCTACAATGTAGGGTTATTACTTAATTGAGCGCACATTTTTTTTTTGTTTTTAATTATTACGTTTTTCTTCGGCAATATGTTCTGGCAGCAGAGGGAACTTAGGGTTACCCTTTTGATTTTTGTTTTGAATCTTCATATTTCATCTATACTAGTCTATACTAATATTATAAAGAGGAAAGATTTGTATTTTTGTTTGTAACGAATAAACTCAAAAACTACTGGACCGATTTCAAAAATTCTTTCACCATTAGAAAGCTACATTCACTTTGAGTAACAAAGGTTATATTTTATCCCCTTAGTCCTACGGGAACGGGAACTACGCGCGTAAAACCGCGGGGCGTTGCTAGTCATTCATAAGTTTCGTCGTTTACCTAATAATAATAGTTTAGTTTGTTCAGACAAAATACATATTTAAAAAAAAAAAACAAAAAGAATACAGTTTTGCTAGTAAAAAATGGTAACAACAGACAAAGAGTAGCCTTAGCGTTGGTACATACCTGTACCAATGAAAATCAATGTACCACAGGCACCAGCGCCTTCCACAAAAGTTTATATAGAAAAATTGTCGAAGGGTGTAGGTAGTTAACTATTCAAAAAGTTAGGTATGTATTATAAAAAAAAAAATTAAACAAGACTGTAAAATAAAACTAAGAAATATTTTAACCTAAAATTAAGTTAGGCACTATTAATAACAATTTATAAATATTGTTTAAATACAATGTTTATAAATATCGTTTTTTTTTCTGGTTGGGAAATCATCAAATGACCTCTTCCGCTCTGGGCGGAGCGGAAGGGAGTATCAGACTCTTGCAGACTAAAACCCACCCGGGTGCCTCCTAGTGCCCTTTGCGCCCCAGGGTCGCGGTGACTCTTTCGAACAAATTCCGCAACATATATATCCTATGAAATGAAGAGTGTTTAAAATAGGGGTGTTAGGCGTTAGGGGACAGATTTTTTAAGTCTGGAAGACAACCAGTTTTTGCAGATTTGTGAATGTATGAGCATTCATAATACCTGAAGATCCTTAGGCACTGTTAATGAATACAATTTTTGGAGGAAGTAAGTGTCAAATTCAAATTTTTATGCCAATATTTTTACAGGTTTACAGATTAAAGTAGAGATTGACAAATACTCAACTTTAAATTCTTAATTCGGAAAGTTTGAATTAGGCTGTAATATAATATAAAATGTCATATAAAGCGCATTTGGTTAATAACCAAATGCGCTTTATATGACATTTTAACGCTAAAAAATTACTGAATGAGTCAAAAATCACTCACATTCCACGTAAGCAATATAATTATTTACAAGATTAAATCCTGTACTTTAAAGCCGCAACAGTGTCCTCTACCAATACAATAAATTAACGAAAACCTTCCCTTGGATCGTAACAATGAAGAATGTTACTAGGTATGCCAAATCGCGTGAAATTTTGTCTCAGTAAAGCCTGTATGTATACAAATACACTAGTTTTTGTTGTAGTCAAAAATACCTAGTAGTTTTGATTTTATAGGCATTCAAAGTTTCGAAAAATATCGAGACCCGCTTACAGTCACGTGACGCTTATGACGTCATGTTACAACGCGCCTCGCGTGCCGCGGCCCGCTTCGTATGCAGTGGCCAGCGGTTATAGTGGGTGTAATAGCTTGCGCAGTATTTTGTTGTGTTTTCGTCCGCGTATTACGTTAATAGTCTAATAATAGTAAATATTATTCGATTAATAAATGGATGAAGGATTCGAAAAAGGGCAATCGGATAATCTAGGTACCTAAAATAGATAGATTAATGGTTGCGCATTATTTATCAACAAATAGTGATTCCGTTGCCGCCGAAACTCTCTTTTTTTTATTAAAATGAACAAAATGCAAAAATACCTACCTAAGTAAACTTTCCTTGCTACTACTTAAGCTTAACAGTTTATCTGTTCTAAATTGTTTTATCAAAACAAAATACCCAACTAATATCGTACTGGAAGAATGCGAGGTATTCCACGAAGCACACCCAAATGAAGCACACCCAGACGAAGCACACCTAAAGTATTCCACTTAGCACACCCGTAGGTGGGCTTCAAATAAAAATTTAAAATAATTAATTTCCTATTCCACGAAGCACACCTACGAATATCACTCGCATAGTGCGGGGACTAAGAAATAAAAATGTCGATAGAAGAAAGTATTTATTATTTAAAAGACTAACTTAAATTTCTAACATCATTCAGTTTCATTATAATAATGTGACACAATAATTGACATTTTTGTAATCTTACTATTTAAAATCACAGATTGTTTCATAATTATCTTTCCAAAAAATTTTTAGTTTTTAACTATTTTTCTATTATTTTCCTTTTTTGTGCTCTTAATAAAATCACAGATTGTTTCATAATTATGCAATAAAAACTTGGACAAATATCAAAAATATTGTAAATATTGTTTTACATAGAGATCTATGTTGAAGTTTTATTATAGCTACGTGTTTAGTGAATAATAAAAATACTCTACTTTAACAAAAAATCACAGATTGTTTCAGAATTATGCCGAAATTAGAGTAAAAATGGGTTATTCAAATCATCAAAAACATGCTGAAATAAAAAATAATATAATCGAAAACACAATAAAAGATTATAAAAATGGCTTAGTTTCAGTTGGACATTGTCTAGAGAAATTAAGATTCTGATTAATAATAATTTATTTAATTGATAAGTTTAGATACTAAATTGCCCATTTCTTCAGGATTATTTAAGAATCTTAAAGATTGTGATTTGTGATTTTAAACAGTCTGTGATTTTACATAAAACTAGAGTATTTTTAACCTACTTCTAAAAAAGGAGGAGGTTCTCAATTCGGATGTTTGTATTTTTTTAACCGACTTCTAAAAAAGGAGGAGGTTCTCAATTCGGGTGTTTGTATGTTTTTTTTTATTGTTTGTTCGCGCATAACTCCGTCGCTTTTCAACTGATTTGAAAAATTCTTTTTTTGTTGGAAAGGGTATACTTCCCAAATGGTCCCATGAAAATTTTATCGAAATCAACCAAGCGGTTTTCGAAAAATCATCAAAAATCTAAAAAAAATATGTACATTTTCTACTTTGATGACCTCTTAGTTTACTCTGCGAAGGAGCAGTACGTTTTTTTTACACCAATGTGATTGGTTCGTTTAGGTGGGGGAGGGGAGGGGGTGTAGGTACCACTAAAAAGTGAAAAATAAAAAAAAACTTTTTACAAAAAATAAAACCGACTTCTAAACAAAAAAAAACCAAAAAGTATAAAATAACTTTAATTTCGGAAGTCGGTGTGTTCAACAACAAAAAAGCAACCAAAAACACCGAGTTCCGAAATTAAAGTTATTTTATACTTTTTGGTTTTTTTTTGTTTAGAAGTCGGTTTTATTTTATGTTCGCTCGCGCATAACTCCGTCGCTTGTCAACCGATGTGAAAAATTCTTTTTTTGTTGGAAAGGGTATACTTCCCGAATGGTCCCATGACAATTTTATCGAAATCGACCAAGCGGTTTTCGAAAAATCTAAAAAAAATATCTACGTTATCTACATTGACGACCTCTTAGTTTACTCTGCAAAGGAGCATTACGTTTTTTTTTCAAATTTGATTGGTTCGTTTTGGTGGGGGAGGGGAGGGGATGTAGGTACCACTAAAAAGTGAAAAATAAAAAACTTTTTACAAAAAAATACAACCGACTTTTACACAAAAATTCAAAAAAGTGCAAAATAACTTTAATTTCGGAAGTCGGTGTTCAAAAAACGAAAAAGCAACCACAAACACCGAGTTCCGAAATTAAAGTTATTTTGCACTTTTTTGATTTTTTGTGTAAAAGTCGGTTGTATTTTTTTGTAAAAAGTTTTTTTATTATTAGTTAAGTAGTAGCTATAAGAAAACATCAACATCAAAGTAGCTATAAGAAAACATCAACATAGATCTCTATAGAAAACTATATTTACAATGTTTTTGATATTTGTCCAAGTTTTTATTGCAATTATGAAACAATCTGTTATTTTTTATGTTAAAGTAGAGTATTTTTATTATTCACTAAACAGGTAGCTTTAGGAAAACTTCAACATAGATCTCTATGGAAAACTATATTTACAATGTTTTTGATATTTGTCCAAGTTTTTATTGCATAATTATTAAACAATCTGTGATTTTATTAAGAGCACAAAAAAGGAAAATAATAGAAAAATAGTTCAAAACTAAAAAAAATTTGGAAAGATAATTATGAAACAATCTGTGATTTTAAATAGTAAGATTACAAAAATGTCAAATATTGTGTCACATTATTATAATGAAACTGAATGATGTTAGAAATTTAAGTTAGTCTTTTAAATAATAAATACTTTCTTCTATCGACATTTTTATTTCTTAGTCCCCGCACTATGCGAGCGATATTCGTAGGTGTGCTTCGTGGAATAGGAAATTAATTATTTTAAATTTTTATTTGAAGCCCACCTACGGGTGTGCTAAGTGGAATACTTTAGGTGTGCTTCGTCTGGGTGTGCTTCATTTGGGTGTGCTTTATGGAATACCTCAAGAATGCAACTCAAATAGTAGAAGTACCTACCTACTATTAAATTTTACGTTAAGACAACAAATATGTATTATAGTTTTGTAGCTATAGGTAGGTACGTATGTATATAAAGGTAGGTTCCGCTCTTCTTAGTAAATTTAAATGAATACATACATTGATTTATTGCAAACTAGCTTCCGCCAGCAGCTTCGCCCCGTTTCCCTCGGGAACTGTACATTTTCCCAGGATTAAAAGTAGCCTACGTGTTATTCCAGACTTTTTCCAGATCCGTTCAGTAGTTTTTGCGTGAAAGATCACAAACTTTCGCATTTATAATATTAGTAGGAAGTAGGATAGGTACTTAGGATGTAGATGTAGTAGTGGATTGAACGTTACAGATGTACTAAACCTTTTTTTTATTTGTAATTTTTTTACTAACAAAATACGTAAGGCCATTTATTTTTATTTGATACTTATTTCAGATCGGCAAGAGAGCTATGGCGATGATTCTATTGGTTATGTTGAAGTAAAAAGAGTAAGTGATGTATGTATGGTTAAATGTAGAATCACGCCAGAACACCGCGTACGTACCACACCTTATCATTGCAGTTTAGAATGCAATGAAAAGGATCAATAAGTTTTAAATGTAACCTGCGAAGATTGTACTGCCAGCAGAGATGGCTGTAAACATACTATAGCATTTTTAATGTGACTACATCGTCGAAGCGAGGAGAAAAAACAACTTTTCCGGCGAATTGGTAGTTGTATTTTTACAGTTAGGCACAACACATGATTTCCTAGTATTTGGATTGGACATTTTAAAAAGTATTTAGGTATAATTTCGACGATAAAGGCGCGCGACCGCGAGTGGACTGAGTGAGCCAGACTGAGCGTGTTGTACGATGACGTCACACCGTCACCGGCAGCCCGCGTCGTGGAGTTGCAACTTGTTTTACTTCTAAATCGGAAACTAATTGACGTATCGAAGTAATTCTTTCACTAGTATTTTTTATTTTTGACAGAGAATATGGAGTGCTAATAATCAAAATTAGTTAACATTCTTCATTATAGCTTTGAAGCGAAATTCGCCGAAATAGCCTAACTAATGTCGAAATAAACGTTTTTACAACCAAGTGTCTCATAAACATATTAACTTTATTCGAGATTCAGTTTTTAGCGCAGTATAATGTGTGAGGGAAAAATTATCGTATCCATATTGCGAATCTGGTTGGTCAGGATATTGTTTTTCTTGGAACTTGTATGCTTCATAAAGGGAACATATGTTATATTTATGATATGGATAGTAAAAAATTAAGAGCGTACAGGGTGTTCCAGAAGTGCTTGGTCCTATTTCTAGTTAATGTTGTGAAAATGAAAAAAGTGTCAAAACGAAAAATGTTCATTTCAGAAAAAAAAAATTGACGACATAAAAAACGACTGAAAAGTAGCGAAGGAATGACTTTTCAAGCTGTGTGTTACAGTTGGTGATATTTACTTTGGTTCAACCACAGATATGATGTTTAAACAAAAATTACATTTAAAAAACTACTAGAAAGTCGTTTTTCCTAAGCGTTTATTTTTGTTGAAACAATTAGTTATTATTGTTCGTCGTGTTTTTTTTTTCAAGTAACTTTTTTATGTTTTGATATTTATCCCTTAACATATTATAACAGCTACCATTGCTACCAACATCATCTTTAAATATATCTGACCACTTCTGGAACATCCTGTAAAGTTGCTATGCGGGTTTTCTGAAAGATTCAAATCAAATTGTATTGTTTTCATGCCATCATCATCATCATAGCGATTTTGCGACCTGGTGGTGTGACAACTGATTACATTGCGGATCAAACTAGGTCGGAGATTGTTTAGAGCAAAGAAGAGAGTTGAAGAGTGGATAGAGAAAATGGAAGTCTTTGGCCGCAGAGGGACACAGGCAACGTTAGCAAAAAAGAAAGCGGTATTAAGAGATTTAAATAAGGAAGTAATTGTATGTATCAACATACAATTACAGTTAGGAACACATCGGTGTACACCATTTAGAAGTTAAAATAAACAAGGCCTAAATTAGCACAGCGAAGTATCAAGAAAACACTGTGTATAAAAAGGAAAGATTTAATTGTTTATTTGTGTTGCATAGGCTCCGAAACTACTGAACCGATTTGAAAAATTCTTTCAATGATGGGAAGTTACACTATCCCCGAGTAACATACAGGGTCCCTATCTATTCTAATATTATAAAGAGGAAAGATTTGTATTTTTGTATGTAACGAATAAACTTAAAAACTACTGGACCGATTTCAAAAATTCTTTCACCATTAGAAAGCTACATTCACCCTAAGTAACATAGGCTATATTTTATCCCCATATTCCCACGGGAACGGGAACTACGCGGATAAAACCGCGGCGTGCTGCTAGTATATCTATACTTATAATAAATCTTTAGAGAGGTCAATTCTGTACAAGGAATATATTTTCAAAATAACTATCAGGGGGTGATTAGTGATCGATACTGGTGCCAAAAATGCAATCAGTAAAATTTTTGTCTGTCTGTCTGTCTGTCTGTCTGTCTGTCTGTCTGTATGTTCTTTATAGAAACAAAAACTACTCGACCGATTTTAACGAAACTTGGTGCAATTATTCTTCATACTCCTGGGCAGGTTACAGTATACTTTTCATCACGCTACAATCAATAGGAGCAGAGCAGTGAAGGAAAATGTTGGGAAAACGGATGAAGTTACTCCATTTTTTAAGCTTCCGTCGCGTGTGTAGCCTTAATGGTTAAAGTTACATAGAAATCATGTATTACGGAAATGTTCTACATAAAATTATCTAAAAAATATCCCGAAACAGCATGTCTATCTTTTGTCAATTTTAAACCGATCGGGCTGAGAGTTTCAAAATCGGGGTTAAAGTAACTATTCCACGCGGACGAAGTCGCTGGCAGAAGCTAGTAGGTAATAATAATATAGGGTACAACGCGGGTGGAACCGCGGGGTGCTGCTAGTATTTACTATGTTTGTTCAGATAGGGTGACCTAAAAAGTCAGCAGGCATTACATTAGTTGCAAAATCAGCGAACTAAGACAGATTTAATGTGTTTATTTCTTTTCTATTTTGTAATGAGTCTTCTTTACTAGATGTTTGCTGAGAATCTCTCTGAGACTAATGTACATTCTATGTCAAAAATCGGCATCGTCAGTTTCTTAAAATGTTGCCCATTAAGCTGACAAGTTATTTAGCTTTATCTCTTAGTAACACTGACTGGCTGTTACTTGTGAGTCAGCTTAGAAATATGTTTGTGCCGATTTTGCATTTTTTTTCTCTCTATCTTTTAGAATAGGAACGCGGTCGTTAGTTCGAAAATACGACTTTAGGGACAGCTTACAATAAATTTCAGATTTTAATACAAGGTGTTTATATTTTATTTTTTATGTAAAGTTTAAGTGTGTCTAGTCAGCTTACGTCAGGGCTCCTCACTAAAGGATCTGGGTTGTTATTATGAAATACTTAAATAGGGTCTCATGACGTGACCAGGTGTTGCTTAGTGTCCTTACTAAACATGTCCTACTTAGATCTTTTTATTTGGATGTTTAAATGCTGCCTTTTTTCAACTACCAATTGCAATTTGCCTTTAAGTCTACAATCGACTGCAAGGCAAATCGCATGATACATTTAGCTTTATTTAGTATCTTGTACAAAATCATCTTTTTAACTTTTTGTACCAGTTAAGTGGTGATAATAATACAGTTTTAGCGTTCCGTACCTCAAAGGAAAAAGCGGAACCCTAATTCACTTTGATTTTCGTCCATCCGTCCGACTGTCCATTTGTTTTACAAGATCCTTTATCTCGGGAACGCGTGGAGGTATCGAGATGAAAACCACGAAAAAGACTTAGTAAGGTACCTATATGCCACAAATATATATATATATATATATTCCGAAGCTTTCAAGGGAATCAAAATAATTAAAGAGTACTTACCATTGACCTAGAACTATGAAATTTGGCAAGATCTTACAGTGCAAATACAGGAAAATATCTGAAAATGGGAAATCTAAAAAAAAAGTCGGTTGAAAAATTGACTGTGATGTATGGGAGAACATTTTGTTCAACAAAAACGTTTAATTTGTCCTTCTATCTTAGCTTCTATAATTTGCTAGGTAATGTAAACTCGGAAAAAAAACAAGACTCGGACGGAACCCTCGGTGCGTGAGTCTCAGTCACACTTTTCCGGTTCGTATCTAGAACCTCAATGTTTTTCCCTTTTCATACAGTTTTTCTTTCTTCTGTTTCTCGTACCAAAACACTTTATACGTTTACCGCTTTCGATTTTCCAGCACAATATAGTGAAGATTTACGTTACAGTGGGTAGCTTTAGGAATTTATTCGTAGTGGTGGGGGGTTTCATTGTTCGAATAAATGAGTGTTATTCTTTTATTGTCGAGACAAAGACGGCACTTGGCCTCAAAGCGAGGCGCCAATATTTATACAACCTTCGCCCGCGCCCTCCTTGTAATAACGCTGTGGGGACTAAGTGATAAGCGGCAGCGGGGCGATTGTTACCTTTAAAGGGGAGAAGTTGATATCATCGGCGTTATCGTTTCATCTGCTGACTCTATTTTGTTTTTTTTTTTTTTTCAATAATAATTGAGATTTTTAGTATTGAGCTTTGTTAATGAATATGTAGATAGAAATTACACAAAAAAAAATTGAAATTGATTTCAATTCGTCTCTTACTTTCGCAAACGATACTTGGCCTGACGATTTAAACACGCTTGGTTATGACTTTAACTACTTTATAAATAACAAGATACCTACGCGGCAGTGGCGGTACCTTCATATAAGCCCAAAAGCCCGGCATGCCTTACTAAAATGCTCGATAGATAATCAATATCAAACCCAAACTATTTAAAAGTTCGCGCGCTTAATTCCTGTCAAAATAACACAAAGTATCTACCTATGCCACACATCGCGATTGTTCGCGCGCAGAGTTTCGTATTTGCAACATCTACATATAGCTACCTTGCTTACACGCACCGGCTTTTACCGGGCTTTCAAATACACTCTCTGTCACTTTCGCACTTATAACGATGTGCCGTATAACGAGTTAGAACATTGCGCGTCTACAAATGGATCAGTATGGAAGATTTAAGCCGTGCATGCCTATGAAGTTGCACGCGTATGCTTGACCTTGTCACCTTTCCAACTCTGCAGTGTTGCTGTTTTAGCGACGTTGTGAGATCTTGGAGATTTTTAACGAGTTTGGAGACTTTTTTTTTAAGATTTAGCAACAATAAAAACTAGCGATTTTTTAAAATAACGAAATTAAATATTCAAGCAATATCTTAAAAATAAAAAATTTGCGACATCTAGCTAGATTATTCATATACCTGGCGACTTTTTTTGCCTAAATGACAACACTGCAACTCTGCGTAAGTAGCTCCTGACACCCGAGTGCAACTAACTTCAGTTTCATTTTTGCTTGAGTTTTGTTTTGTTTTGAAAAGTTTTGTTGTTAAAGTTTTTAGTGTGTTTTCTTAGATTTTCTCAGTGATACAATTGGTTTGGTGACTTACCTACAACAATGGAGGTAATTATACCTTGTGAGGATTTAAAATGCGTTCAAGTTTTGATTGGCGAAGATAAGGTAAAATCTTTAAACTTTGCTCAGAAAAACAGTTAATTTCTTCATTAAAACCGACGCCTAATCTGTGTATTTCTCAGACTAGTAAATCGCATAAACGAAAATTTAATAGATCAGTGTATAAAACTAGTTGGATTGTTGGCTGTTCGCACACTAATAAGTTGCATTGCTGGTGCTGCATATTTTTTTCGAATGAAGATTCCGTTTAGAATACACCTGGTTATAATGATTTAAATAACATATCTGGCGCCATTAAAAGGCATGCAAACTATTTCGACAAACAAACATTAAAAAGCCTTGTATTCTAGTCCTGATCTGAAAGATCGTAATGTTTTCGAATTAATTGATATCATTCATGAGAATAACCTCGAAGATGCCTTTCCCGAGCTGTTAAAGTTAGTGTATCTTGTTGTAACTATTCCTGCTACAAGTTCTTCCGCGGAACGTGCTTTTTCGTCTCTTAAAAGTATCCATACCTATCTTAGAAATACACAAGGTCAAGAGCGTCTTTCCGAATTATCAATGATAGCTATTGAAAAACAATTGTTGGTAGAATTAAAACGATCACCAAAATTTTACTCTGATGTAATTAAAAAAAATCTTATAAGAAAAATAGACGATTCCAGTTAGAATATAAATAATATATATATATACATACGTAGGTACCTACATAGTCATTCGAAAACTGAACTTTCTTTTTTTGAAATCGGTTAAAATTTTATTGGGCTTGCCTCATTTTGGAACCCTAGGCACGCCACTGCTACGCGGCCCCAATCCCTCATCTAAAATAGGTCTTCAATTGCGTGGTCTTACTTTCCCTTTCTTGGGTAAGGAGATTCTTATTAGTCACGCAGTGCATTACCGCCGTCTCCCCCCAATATGTGACCCCCTTAACTTTAACATCTGAGAAGCAGCCCTTGATTATATAAGAAAACGTTCGATGCTCTATTGTTGGATCAGGGATGTAAGTTGTTCCAAGTGTTAGCTGGTTATATTCTGCTTACGGCGTGTTTATATACGGAGAACGGAGCGTACAGGCCGTTTGATTTTATCGATGCAAGCAAAGTTCTAAGAAATGGGAACTTAATTTCGTATGTGGGGGATGGGGGTGGATGATTGAGTCATAATATCTCTGAAAGGGGATGTCTCTAAATTACGCGAAGAAATTTTGTTTTGACTTGCTGTATATCTATACTTATTATATATCTGTAGAGAGGTCAATTCTGTACAAGGAATATATTTTCAAAATAACTATCAGGGGGTGATTAGTGATCGATACTGGTGCCAAAAATGCAATCAGTAAAATTTTTGTCTGTCTGTCTGTCTGTCTGCCTGTATGTTCTTTATAGAAACAAAAACTACTCGACCGATTTTAACGAAACTTGGTGCAATTATTCTTCATACTCCTGGGCAGGTTATTGTATACTTTTCATCACGCTACAATAAATAGGAGCAGAGCAGTGAAGGAAAATGTTGGGAAAACGGAAGAAGTTACTCCATTTTTTAAACTTCCGTCGCGTGTGTAGCCTTATTGGTTAAAGTTACATAGAAATCATGTATGTATTACGGAAATGTTCTACATAAAATTATCTAAAAAATATCCCGAAACAGCATGTCTATCTTTTGTCAATTTTAAACCGATCGGGCTGAGAGTTTCAAAATCGGGGGTAAAGTAACTATTCCACGCGGACGAAGTCGCTGGCAGAAGCTAGTCATAAGTAAAAATTAATATCTTTGCTCAACCGAAGTAATGAGATTTTTTATCCATAAAAGTAGAACGAAAAAATTAATAAACAACCAGATAAGCTTCCACATTAAAGTTTGTAACACTAATTAAGATAAGGCATTTATTTTCCTTCCAATTCCCGGATCAAAAGCCTCACCTTTTATTCGGGACCCTAACTAGACATTTTGTGTTAACAATAAAATTGTCACCTTTACAAATGTTTTAATGGCACGCCATTTACGTTTTGACATTTTAATCAAAGAAGGGTGGAATTAATAGATAGAACAAAGTGGGGATACAATTACTATACTTCCCATGGGTTTACTACTGTTATCAAATTATTGTGGTTAGGGCAACTTTGGCTGGATCTTAAGGGCGTTGGCCTATGCCCTACATTATACAGACTGCCTGCCTAGCCTTTTCCCAACTAAATTGGAGTCGACTTCCAGTCAAACTGGATTCTGATGAATACACGTATTTTACGAGGAGAAGCTGCCTGCTAGACCTCCACAACCCATCAACCGGGTAACACGGTACTTCTTCGCATTGGTGTAAGATTTTCTGGCTTCTAAAAATCCGTAACTACTGCCAAAGATCTACGTATGACAGCCGGGACCAAGGGATTTACGTGCTTTCCGAGGCACCGAGGAATCTCGATATGTTAAGGTGACCCAGTCGGTCCTTACCACTTTATTATTTAGCCGCAAGCTCCTCCTATATTATACAAATTAATTTTTGTGAATTTGTTGTGAAATCAGAAAATAATACGAAAGTAATTAGAAAGGAGAGGTTGTATCCTACAGGTGGTGGTAGGACGGATGGAAGTTAAACTCCGGTAACAATAATTAGTGGACTGTATTAATTTAAAAGGCGAATCGGACTGAACATTAATTCTTAGCAAGAGAGTGTGCGCTCGGTGAGGCGGACGATGACGCAGTGTCGTGTGTGACGGCCGATGGTGCTCGCGCGCTGGTTGAGTGCCCCCTCCGCGACCGCCGCTACCGCGGCTGTCGCCTAGCGCGGGGTGATATTCTCGACATGCTCCCGGCGTTGAAGATTTGTCTTCAATGGTTATACTGGAAGAGGACAGATGGTGTTATAAGCACGTCGGACAATTCCCTTCTTCGTCTTCACGTCTGCGACTCTGCTTATTCCGTCTCTCCCAGGTATAAGACGTACGATACGGCCGAGTGGCCACATCAGTGGTGGTGACTGTTGCTCCTTGAGTACCACCATAGATCCCTCTTCAAGTGTTCCATCGGAGTCCGTCCACTTGGTTCTCTGTTGGAGGTAGAAGATATACTCGTTAGAGAATCTATTCCAGAACTGTTGCTTTAAGTATTCTATACGCTGGAAACGTTTTAGGCTGGAGATGTTCTGGTTGATGACTTGCGGATGCGGCAGGGACGTGAGAGATCTCCCAATAAGGAAATGGGCAGGAGTTAACGGGTATAGGTCAGACGGATCAGTGGAAAGAGGAGTGAGAGGACGAGAGTTTAGTATTGCCTCAACCTGAATCAGACATAATGGATTACCTCCTCAATCTTTGCCACCAAATGGAACACTACAGGCATTGTAAAAAACCGATAGATGTGATTTATTTTGAACAATTTTTACGATTTTTTGGCAAACCGAAGGGGTTGGGTCTTGCTAGTCAAGTTACTGTGATCATCATCTGCCTAGCCTTTTTCCAACGATATTGGGGTCGGCTTCCAGTCAAACCAGATTCAGCTGAATACCAGTATTTTACGTAGAGCGGCTGCCTACCAGACTTCCACTACTCATTACCTGGGTAATACGATAATTCTTGGCAAGACTGGAGTCAGATTTACTGACTTCTGATAATCCGTAACAACTGTCAAATATCTGTAAATGACAAGACCAAAGGCTTAACGTGCTTTCCGAGGCACGGAGAAAACTCGGTATGTTAAGATGGTCACCCATCCACAGACCAACCTTGGCAAGTGTTGCTTAACCTTGAAGATTGACCCGTGCGGCTGTTATTCTTTAGCCACGAGCTCCTCCGCACTGTGATACTGTTGCTTATTAATGGTTAAATTATTACCTATTTTAATCTTAAGGGATTTGGCCCCTTCATATTAAAAGGAAATAAAGTTTTTACTTCACTCGCATAAACAGTTATTTAACTTCGTTTAAAATTGAACAAAAAAATATTGGTACATATTTTTTAATTTGTCCTGTTTTAATTCAATCAGTCTACATAATCTAACAACTTATTATATTTTAAAGAACTTCAAAAGAAGGAGGAAGTTCTGAATTAGATTTATTTTTATTATTATTGATGAACCGTTTCATATCTCAAAAATATTTGTAGGCAAAATCTCAAAACATTAATTACTACCTGCTTACAGATTTCTTTGAATAGCACTTAATAACATTAAGGATAAAAGCACCATCGACTTTAATTTTAGGCTTTTCTTAATACTACCTAAACCTTCAAGCTGTGCTTTATATTAGCAGGTAATGATTACAGATGATATTATTTCATTCATGTTTGTGGTGAGCTGATTAAAGGTCAACTATAAATAAAACCAGTTACTGCGCGTGGTCAATGTGACATTCACCAACCCGCACTGGGCCCGCGTGGTGGATTACATCCCATTCCCTCTCCTAGATAGGAGGCCAGAGTCCCAGCAGTGGGAACATTAAAAGGCTGATTATGCTTATGCAGTCATTGCGCAATAAATTGTTAATTATTTTACTAGCTCTTCATCAGATAATTCACAATTTAGTAACTCCAACTTTAATTATTGTCACTCCGTCTCCGAAGATTATCGTTCCAACCAGACAACAAATAAATCTGTGAACTTATTATGCTTCTGTTTTTTCTTCATTCCATTTAAAATTTAGTTTCAAAATATTGTTTTATATTTTCAACTAGCTTCTGCCAGCGACTTCGTCCGCGTGGAATAGTTACTTTACCCCCGATTTTGAAACTCTCAGCCCGATCGGTTTAAAATTGACAAAAGATAGACATGCTGTTTCGGGATATTTTTTAGATAATTTTATGTAGAACATTTCCGTAATACATGATTTCTATGTAACTTTAACCATTAAGGCTACACACGCGACGGAAGCTTAAAAAATGGAGTAACTTCTTCCGTTTTCCCATCATTTTCCTTCACTGCTCTGCTCCTATTGATTGTAGCGTGATGAAAAGTATACTATAACCTGCCCAGGAGTATGAAGAATAATTGCACCAAGTTTCGTTAAAATCGGTCGAGTAGTTTTTGTTTCTATAAAGAACATACAGACAGACAGACAGACAGACAGACAACATTTTTACTGATTGCATTTTTGGCACCAGTATCGATCACTAATCACCCCCTGATAGTTATTTTGAAAATATATTCCTTGTACAGAATTGACCTCTCTACAGATTTATTATAAGTACAGATAACTAACGTAGGAAGTAGGTAATATTGTTTTGTCACACAAAACTTCCAGTATGCCAATTCAGTAATCCTGGGCCACCAAGATACAGGCTGGGTCTAGTTTGAGGCCCACGGCCATTTTTATCGTATACGCTGTTTGATTTGTTTCTATTCCTCATTGTGTTAAAAAAATGTGCCGTTAAATAAATGATTATTATTAATTATTATCTCACACGGTTTTTATGCATGGTAAAATCTCTACGGTAAAGACTCTTACTGACTAAAACCCATCCATGTTCCTCATAATACCCTTTGCGTTACACAGCCACGGTGACTGTTTCAAACAAATCCGCATAGAAAGCTGATTTTCAACGAATACAAGTATATATGTAGATGTGCGGCGAGATAGGCAGACGATACTGTATGTATACTGTATGTTGACATTAGGCTGTCACAGGAACGTAAGGATTGGCACAAGGTAAGAGAGGCCTTATGCGCCGCAGTGGATGATATAGTCGCACTGTGGATTATGACGGTGATAAATAAGACAGTACACTTATTGTACCTATACAGAAAATATTCTAAAAATTCGTCGCTTCCCACATCAGTATTAAGGCGTTTCCCTGACCAAATAACCTTGAGCATTCGTTCCCTCTTTGCCGCCCGCATCCTGCGCACATAAAATTCACACAATTTTTGGAATTATTTTGATTAAAAAAGATAAGCGATCTTTTGAAATGAAATAAAACGTGTATAATATAGATTTTTAAATTATCTATCCATTAGTGTAATCCTCAAATTATTAGAGCGTTGCATTTAGCAACAGATGCATAAAATCAACAATTTAAGTCATTTTTAAAAGTAGATTTTAAATTTATTAATAATACATAAAATAAATTAGAACGTGGAATATGATGATAAGACATCGAACATTAATAATGTGCTTATACATGTAGATTATTTCTCATAACTAATGAGTTAATAGTCTCTCAATAGCGAAGAAAAACGCACGCAAAAGTTCTTAGAATAAAAAAAGCTTCTACCGATAACGCAGATCATAAATTCATGAGTTAAATATACCTAATATTCTAATAGTTATGCACTAAATAACGTCACTCATATGATTTGCAAAATGAAGCTCCGTGCAATTGTGTGTTAAATGAAAAATAAAACGGGGTAAAATCAGTGATGGTAGGGGTTCACAAGCCCTTCCGAGTGCACTGACCTTTAAGGGTGGCTACGAATTGGGGCCTGATCAGCTGGACATAACAGATAGGCTTGTGTACGGGAAATTGGGTGCTTCCTACAATAATAATTTCAGTTTTACTGTGTAATTCTGTTGGTGATTTAGTTTGCAATGATTCGTATTCGGTGACCTGTTCGGCGTTTGTAAAATATTGATTGCTACAGCTGACTTCTTAATCTTCTAATATTATAAAGAGTAACGTTTATGAGTTTTTGAGGTTGTGATTTTCTGACGTTGTAAGGGGTAATCTTTGGATCTACTGAACCGATTTTCAAAATTATTTCACCAGTTGCTACAGCTGACTTCTTAATCTTCTAATATTATAAAGAGTAACGTTTATGAGTTTTTGAGGTTGTGATTTTCTGACGTTGTAAGGGGTAATCTTTGGATCTATTGAACCGATTTTCAAAATGATTTCACCAATAGAAAGCTACATACGTTATTGTGGAGTGTCATAAGCTATATTTTATCTCCGTATTGCTACGGGAACGGGAACAACGCGAGTGAAACCGCAGAGCACTTCTAGTTTTTCATGTCTTTGTGATTCTACAAATTTAATGTACACACTATACTCATATGAAGTTATTCTAAAGATGTTTGGAAGATACTCTTATCCAAAATTTTCTCTACAACAGGAAATGGACAAATTCATCACTACTTTGAAATGACGTAGCTCCAAAACGCATACTACACCTTCCAATATCATCAGCAAAGCCAAAAGTGACATTCAATATAAATACATAGGATATCGCGATCCGTGCTTTCAGAGTAAATCCTGCCACCTACACAGTATATGTAGGTTAGTAGATCGTTCCAGTTATCTGCCAGGCGCGCCAACCATCTGGCCCATCTGAATTTTTCACTTTTACCTTTTCCATCCAAAAAAGCGGTATTCCTAAAAGTGGGTCGCGCAAAATGAATGCACAACGAGATTTATATCCGGGGACTGCTTTTTTAAATTTTATAAGATCTTATTTGGATGTGTCGTCCCCGTGATTGCGTTATCTTCATTGAGTTAGAATTTTTCTGCTTCTTTTTAATTTATTTATTTACCGTGTCAGGTTTTCGCCCTTAAGTTGGAATCTTGTTACTTAGTAGCTACTTGTTTGTACCAGTTACGGTGTTTGAAGAACGACCTGATTAACAGCCTTCTACAACTTTCCCTCTTTACGTATGAAATATGCCAGTTATATATGACATTTATAAAATTTATGTGGCAAAGATCAACAATACTCGACAAGACTGACTAGATTACTCAGCAGTAAAACCAAAACTAAGTAAAGTATATGAACATGTCGGATAGCAAGGATTTTGTGGTTGCATCAAGCATAATTAACTTCAAAATTACAAAGCTCCCCAAGAATACAATACTGTGTTACACAAAATGATTGTATCATTACGTAAATGACGATCAACCCCCCCGACTCCACAATTAGTTAGTCATCATAAAGCTCAGTGGCACAAAACCGCAATTTTCCCTTCTTCAGCCAAACGATCCGAAAATTAATGATTTATTCAACATTCTCATTGTTATTCAACGATATTCCCATTCACGTATTAAGATGAAGTGTTGAGTAGGAGGCGATTTTATATTAAAATTTCATGGTTTAGCATTACAAGTGAATGTAATATGGAGCGTGCCATACGTGTCCCTCGTGCATGAAGACAGTCATAGAGCTTTAGATAAAATAACATTCTATTAGTCATAGATTGTCAAAAATTCCTAGAGCTATATAAGGACTGACAGGCGATAGAGAAATCTTTATTCCTGTTTTTTTTTCCTTTTGACCATAGTGAATTTGATAAATATTAAAAATTTGCCCACATTAATGAATAGTTAGTTACTTTGGAGATGACTGAAAATAGGATGGCGGTAAAATAACTTGGTCTCTGTTCGTCATACATTTTAAAAAGTAAACAATTGAGTATATTTTGAATTTTAATCCGTATCATGTATTTTCTGATAGGTTTTGGAGAATATAATAAAAATATATATTAAAATATTCTATTGTATACGCAGAAAAAAAAATGTCAGTCACTTTAACGGGAACCCACGGTCGGTGTTACCGATTATAAAATTTTTGTCTTTTTTAATTTAGTAAAATATTTATTCCGTGCGGGAATCGAACCCACGACAAGTAGCGCAGCAGCCAGTCGCTCAACCACTGCGCCAACCGTGTCGTCAAACAGTAGCTTTGATTTTCCCAGCATAGTTGTTGTAATTTTAGAAAACACCACTGGCGCAATGTTTGAGCTATTAATTGTTAAGCTAAGTTTTGCCCGTTCATTTCTCGCTCAGAACAAATATTTGTACGATCTAATCATTGATACTTTGCGCGCGGCAGTTTGTATATTATATTTTTGTTACTAAACGCATCTATGATTCAGGAAAAATTCTAAGTATAGAGCAGGTTTAAAGAAAAAACTTTATTTACAGAATAAAAACTAGGTACTTGTTATTAAACTGCACTCAGGATATTTTCTGAGGGTTTTCATGTTATTTTTGGTTTAATGAGAAATAGAGACATTAATTAATATTTCTTGGAACTTGTCGCATGTAGTTAAAAATAGGTTGTTTGTCAATAAAATAGCCAGTCTACAATATTATTGCATCGCTGATAAATAAATGTACGTATAAGAAAACATGACGGAAAATAACGTAACATTTTAGTTCCACTCTCTCAAGTAAAAAGCTAAAATATTACAAACAAAACATTTTATTGCAGTCAGGATTTAATCAAATGTATGAAACAAAACCAGCGCGTATTCTCGTCGTTCACCCAATTTCTTTTATATTAAGTAATTGTTTTAGACAGAATTACAGACCAACAATCTCGCTTGTGTCGTACAATATTTTATAGTAATCAGCTCTTTTTAATAACTTTATATGTATATGCATATATGGTGTCACTTTAGCGGTGAATAAAGAATCGATTCTTATTTTTTTTGTAACATTTTTATTAATATACTCAGCTGCCAATTTGAAAGATGGCTAGATGAGAGGTGGTAAGTTTGTTACAAGTTATCTCTCAGCAAGGCTGGTGTCAGATTATTTGATTTCTGACCGCTCAGACTAACAGCCTAAGTTTCCGAGGCAGAGAGGAGTCTCGGAATGAAATAGATGGCTATCCGTTATGCAAGCGCTGCTTACCCTTTTTTTCTAGATGGAAAATCATCAAATGACTTCTCCCGCTCTGGGCGGCGTGGAAGGGAGTGTCAGACTCTTAATGACTAAAACCCCGTGATCCTTCTAGTGCTCTTTGCGTTCCAGGGCCGTGTGCAGTGAGCAGGTGACTCTTTCGAACAAATTCCGCAGACACTGACCCTATGGGGCCCTGAGTTCTTTGCTGAGAGCTCTTTGAGGCATGCGTGGATCACGACGCGCCGTCGACCCGGGCCTGTTTCTTATCGGACTGCGAGCCACCCATAGCTCGCCTTGCGTTTCCCGACGCCCGGGGCGTCTTCTTCTGTTGCGGTGGCAGGAGCGTGAGGTTTCCCTCTCCCGCACGGGTCCGCCTTCTCTTCGCCAGCATTATTGCTTCGCAGAAGGGGGCGACCGCGTCCCACGCCTCTGCGCTCCGGACGATGGATAGAACCAGGGCTGGACGCGAGAAGTCGCCGCCACCGATCGCCTCGACGAGGACACGGCGTTGCTCCGCCCAAGCAGGGCAGATCTCCTCCGTATGCTCCATCGTGTCCTCCGGGCGATCCACAAAGTGTCGACACCCGGACATTGTTCTCCCGCTGCGTTGCTTACCCTTGAACATCGACCCGTGCGGCTGTTTTTATTTAGCCCAGAGCTCCTCGCTTTACTTTTTCCTACTACACATTACCTCACTGGCAACTTTGTCTGCGTTACATGAGAGAGACAAAAAAAACCGTTAATGCAACAATTATCATTGATGCTCCGCTCTTACATAGATGTTATACAGGATGACTTTTTAATAGATGCGACAAAATGAAATGGGAGCTTCAGTTACAGTAACATAGTAATTATAAACTGTTTTTTCTACAATCTAAATCGTTAAAAAAAGTTACGTGGTTGGCGTTTTAAAATGATCCATCAATGTTAATATCTTTATTTAAGTACGAATTATCGGTATTCCAGAAAAATAATTAATATGCAAAATAAATAAGAAAAATTAAAGTATCAAAAAATCTCGTCCAACTAATCGCAGTGCTCAATGATCGTTGTGGAGTACTCGCGTTATTAAACGTTGCCATTCATAGCGGTGATAAAAGTTCATTAATTTTACATTTGGTATGTTCTAAATTTTCTTGACAACACGTATTATTGTATATTTAAATATGTCGCATCTATTCAATTTCACCGTGTATAGAGACGATAAATGGGCTACACACTAAATAAGAATTTCTCAGTTCGATTCAGTAGTTACTGGGATTAGCGTGTTCAACCAAACAAACTCTTCAGCTTTAAAATATTAGTATAGATTTTAATACCCAACACTTTTTAAGTGGTTTAAACTTTGGATGCTAAGAGAGATACCTCACAAAGTTTATCATACACAATTAAAATGCAAAAACTTACTCACTAGTATGTCGTGCTTTATTTACTTAAATAAATCCTTATGAATATGATCGCTCGGCAATCACTGGAAGTTTACCTCAACATACAGTTGGAGGGAATACGTTTTGCATATATATAAAGGCTGATTGAAATTTTACGCTCGCAGGAATTTTTACGCATATTTTAGGCTCGTTTCGTAAATTCACACCCATTCTAATATAGTCGTTGGTGAACGAGTATTTTACGTATAAATTTTCACTTTGCCTTATTTTCAGCGTATTAAGAAATGTGTACGTAGAAACGTATACAGCGGAATGAGATTAGAAACACTGTTTGTCGGAATTCGGATAAGATTTTGACAAAATTTGTTTGCCTTCAATCTCGAGATGGAATATTTGATCTACAGATTCGAAGATATATTGGCAAATATAGGGATATACTTATGAGTACGTTTTAGCCTATATCAACAATCTGCGATCTTTAATTTGGTTTTATTAGTCTACTAACATTTGCCAGCGACTTTGCCTGAATGACTGTCGCAATCCAAGCGGAAATTGTCACAAAAAATTTCAAGATATATAAAAAGTATCCTAAACTGTAATCAATGTCAAGGTTTACCCATAGTTGATAAAATCAAACATACAGCCATCAACAAAAGGACAATGGCAGCCGCCCATACATTGTTTTAGCTGAGGTGAAATTCTTACGTCTTTAAATGAAAAATATCTTGTTTAACTCAGCTTCACCTTCTGAACTAGTATGTGCATGAATTTTGGTTCAAGAAGGCCGAGAAAAATAGATATTCAGTCATGAACTTTTGTAGGTTATGTCTATGGTAGCTTGGTAGGTAAAGGGCCCCCGAGACGATCAAATACACTTTACAAGTCGTCGTTTCACGTTATATTTAATAGGTATCTAAAAAATAATATATAGTAAAACTGGTCTGAGACAGCCAGTCGCCGAGAGCATTGTTTTAGGTATTGAAGCAATAAGAACTATCTAACATTCTGGGATTTAATAATTACTTGCTAAGTTTTCGCACGCTTAGCAAGTATTTATAAAATCCTAGAATGTGTGTAGAAATATCGAGTTGATAAGAACCAATAAAACAAGTTTAATTTTAAATCTATATTTATTCTTTTTCATCAATCTTACAATTATTTCATCCAGAAATTCTGTGGGTGTGGTAATATTTTGCCGATGTCAGGCCCATCCTAAATACCAGACTAGCGTCATTACATGAGCGTAACATCCTACTGTGCGACGACGAAGTAAACAATTACAGCAATGTTTACTGATTCCTCTCCGGCCTGGAATATCATTCAGTTGATACACAGGATTCAAGTCGGTTTGCTCTACGAACTTCCATCTGGCGGTACCTAGCAAACAACTAGTTCACTGATAAGTAATCCAAAACAATAAGGCAAGATCGGCGTCCAGTATAAAAAAAGCTCAATGTCACAGGGAAAGTCTCGCGAGTCCTTAAACACGCACAGGGTCACACAGGGGTACATCACAGTCCATAATATGCAGTCCGTACAAATTAAAATTAAAAAAATACGGGAAAAACAATAGAGAGCACTGATTGAATGTATCAACTCAACCAACATTAATCGTCAGTAATCAAACAATTTTTTTTTTTTAGATTATGGATACTAGTCTTTTTGCCAGTCATTAAAAGCAATTTATTTATTTTTACATCACAGTGATTTGACCTCCCTGCAAGGAACACTTACACTTAAAAATAAACTATATTGGTACTCCGTTTAATTATTCACTTCCTCCGTAATAAAAAAATAAAACTGATTACAATTCAATAATGCTGTACTTACTGTCACTTGGCAGGATAAATATAAAATGGCAACACTACACGGTAATCAAAAAGTCAAATAACTTTTCATTTAAAATATCTTTTTTCTCCGGCCTGATCTCGTAAATCTGATACATTGAAAAAATATAGAAAAATCATGGAACTTCCGTCGTATATAAGTCACTTTTAGACGCTTAAATTCATGTCAGCTAAAATTTCGCCATTGTTCTTTATACTATAGAACACCTAGTAACCTGCCTTGTTAAACATTTCACAATTGTAACTTTTGGTCCACCTAACAACGGTCTACCGAAAAAATACTGAGTACGTTAATTTATCTAAGACTAGCAGCGCCCCATGGTTTTACCCGCGTAGTTCCAGTTCCCGTGGGAATATGGGGATAAAATATAGCCTATGTTACTTTATAATGTGAATGTAGCTTTATATTTTTTTTTTAAATTACATACGAAAATACAAATCTTTCCTCTTTATAATATTAGTATAGAAAGTATAGATATAGATAGTATAGATAGTTCTGAATGAATAGCCAGCCTTATTCTCTTTCACATCACACGGCATTACCTAGAACTAGATAAACCGTATCTTTCTTTACATAGTAGGTATTACTTCTTTCCAGAACTGACTGATCCTAAACGATAAAGGAATGAGATCTCTTAAGAAAAACAGACCGTTCTAGCTAGAATCAAGAAGATTTCTTTTATCAATGGTACAACCCTCGCAGCTTTGTTCACTCCGTAAGGTTAAAAGGGCATGAAGATCTTAAGCAGGTAAAGTGCAGTTCTTGCCAACAACAGACCTCTCTAAACAATTCAACAAATGCAAAGGTAAAAATACAGAATGTGAGTCAAACATTAACATTTTCATTGTTTCGCCCCCGGCAACTTATATTAAACCGTTGAGGGACATTAGAACTTATAACACTTGAACGTAAACTTGCTACACAATTACAAACTTAAGTTTGCTGTTGCAAAACAACAACAATGACTTTAGTGCTTAGAATTTAGTGTTGCTTGTTGTGTTAGAGAGTTGTTTGCGAGCGGCAAGAATTTTGCGCTTCGTTGGAAGAAAGCATCCATTCATATAGGAGGGATGCGCCCTTATTTCTTTCACCCCACATCGGTTGTCGACGTAATTTTTTTAATCATGTTTTATACTCGTATTAATTTACTTAACGACGGTCTTAGTCGGAGGTTTTTGAATGCTTCGCTACGTTTTCGATGAATAACGAATGAGCTTGCAGTATTATAATTAAGTTGGTGATTCTTGAAGATTGTTTGCTGAAGCACGCACCGGTGCGGAGGATTCTGATCTTGATTTTCATATTAAACTGTCATAATAAGTCTGCTTTGATTGGATGCTTAATTTACATGTTCGCGTGGGAATGTGCTCGTTAAATATGCTTTTAGTAAAATGGATGCTGATTCAGAAAATATCTTTATTAAATTAAAATGTTGACTTCGACTACTTTGAAATAATAAAATGAAATCATTTTGTATTTCAAAAGTTGTAGTAGTGTCTTTCAGGTAAATAAATAAATGATACTTGAAAATTGTAGGCAGGTTACCAAAGTTCCTACTTAAGAAAGTTTTGAAACTTTCGCAACTATTTAGGTACTTATGCCCACTGTTTCGTTATCATACAAGAAACAGATCAGAAAAGAATATCATCAATGTAAACAGAGGTCCACCATTGAAACAAAAATAATACTTTTACAATAAATTGTTATTTCTAATGATCCACTTTATATTTCCCCATAAATCCATTAGGAAAACAAATGGAGGGGATTCAGATATGATTTCAAAGAATTTCAGCATCCGAATCACAAAAGGCGATATAAAATTTACAAATTGTAGCCATAAAGCGAGCGAGGGTAACTTAGTCTTTGAAATTATGTACGAGCTAAAGGTAATAGGTCTTTGAAACAATGTAACTTAACATTTATTGTTATTCGAGTCGTCCGGGGCAGATAGGGAGGCATCGGGCGCCGTAATGTGATTTTTATTCAATACAGACGTGCAACTGTGTTAATTCTAAAGGAGCTTTACAATGTTTGGTCTAAGTTAGAAGAGATAAACTGGACGGGAATTGTAATGTTATGTGTTTCTCATAATAATTTCCTAGGGGCTGCTTTAGTAAAAAAAATTAGGAACTACGAGTATATTTGCGAGGCAAGGAATCAATCCAACCAATGAGGGTGTTTTTCTAGCCATACTACTATTTTTTGCGTGTCTTTAGCTAAAAGTATTTGCGATCTGTATCTCGTGTTTTTGTGCTCAACATTATTTTATGTGGCAACATCATTCAATGAACATATACTAGTACGACATAATTATCCTAATAAAACTGGTTTCAAATTATGTTCTTGACCTTAAACTTTCAGTCTTATCGTTTTATCAAATCGCTAAATCTTTTACTTAACACCACTCTCTGGTCGAGAACACGGGAGGTAAAATTCTTGAGGTGTTGTTTGCCCTAAAGGCGATTTACTCCAAGTGTCTGTTAAGACGATAATTACGAAAGTTTTTTAATTAGTTTAATTTTGCCGTAAGCCGACGAGATTTTTGAAGCTTTTAAAGCATTATGCACGATACGTTTACGAAGAGAAAAAAGTTGCGAACTTTTCTTTGTGTGTGTTTGTTTGGTACTTTATTAGGTTTTTTTTCTTTTTTATTGGAGTCTGGACTATTTTGAACAGAATAATAATTCTATTTTATTTAATAGTCTCTTTGGTCTTGAGCTTGGGTCTCTTGATTGGAATGTAGAACGGTGGAGAGGCCGCAACAAGTGACATTCTATATATACTACAGCTACTGCTATATAACAGTTGCACGGCGAAGGCGATTGCCAAAACGTCAAGAATGATCCTATATTTTGGCATTTCGACAATCGACATCGCTGCTAGGAGGGCACTTTGTCTAGAGCTCTGATGGTATTTGTTCTGTTACAGTATGCATTAGCGGTTATGAGGAATAGAGGAATATAATGTCCGGCACCGCATATATTAGCATTGTGCGTTCCAACCACTGAAATGATACTTTAAGGTACTGCGTTCAATAGCCAATACCAGGCCCGTGTCGACGGTGGATCGTGTTCCACGCGCGCCCTAAAGAGCTTTCAGCATAGATGACGGGGCCCCATAGGGTCAGCGCCTGCTAGGGTTGCGGAATTTGTTCGAAAGAGTCACCGCGGCCCTGGAACGCAAAGGGCACAAGAAGGATCACGGGTGGGTTTTAGTCACTAAGAGAATGACACTCCCTTCCGCTCCGGCCTGAGCGGTAAAAAAGACACTGCGTTAAATCCACAGTTTATTATCATTTGTTCCTTATGTAAAATTGATGATTGGTATCTCTTGTCATTTATTGTGACGCAATACATATTACATTTTTTTTTACTCAAACATTTTTAGCACGAAAGATATAAATCTATTGCGATCTAGTTTAAAATTCCATACAAAATCTGATTTTACAAGGCTACATACCAACCAGACACTAATCCCAGTAGCTCTCAGCTTGCGATATTTACTGCTGTACATAGAAAATCGTTATCCATTCGCCATTCATCTGGCCGACCACAATCACACAATTACGCCACATTGAAGCCGAACTTGTCATAATGACGTAATGGTAGCAAGTTGAACTTCGACTCTGCTAATCTCGTTTCAATTTTTTGGTCTGGTAAAAAGTTTCCTATGATTAGGTAATTTTTAAGTCCAAGTTCTGGTTTCGGGACCGTGTCCATTAGATGGCTTTATAATCTCGCGGTTACTAATTGGTTTTTGTCATTGGAATTTTTTTTTTTTTGATAAATGAAGAATTTTATGCTAAAAAGAGGAATGAAGATTGCTCAACGTGTAGAACTTTTTGTTTTGGTTAAAGTCCCACTGAGCACTTTGACGAAGATTTAATTTGCTGACCATAGACAAACGTGTCTATGACCGATGAATTCAATTTAAGTCTCACTTAGGTTAGTTCTTTAATGAAATCTCTAGTTAGGTACACATTTAGAGGCTGGAAAGTTTAGCACAACTAATTGATCTTAAATACATAGCTCATTCAAAATCGGCCATAAACCCTTCTCAATCTATTATAATTACCACGTCTAGACATGAACCCGTCTTGAACAGGAGCGATAAAAAGAAAAACCTGTGCTTAATCTACACTAATATTATAAAGCTGAAGAGTTTGTTTGTTCGGTCGAATGCGCTAACCACAGGAAGTACCTACTGATGCGAATCGAAGAATTCTTTTAGTGTTGGATAGCCCATTTATCGAGGAAGACTTTATTATATCACGCTACGACCAATAGGAGCATAGCATCAACGAAAAAATGTTGCAAAAACGAGGTTATTTGTCTTCCTCTGATATGACGCAGGTGAAATTGCGCTGGTCAGCTAGTTAACGAATAAAGTCATCACCAAACCTACAATTAAAATCGATCTGTCCAACCTCTTTCCTTTATATGTATCCAAATCATCAAATGACTTCTCGCGCTCTGGGCGGAGCGGAAAGGAGTGTCAGACTCTTACTGATTAAAACCCACCCGTGATTCTTCTAGTGCCCTTTGCATTCCAGGGCCGCGGTGACTCTTTCGAACAAATTCCGTAACTCAAGCCTCTTCCCTTGGGTCGATATCAAGTCTAACTGGATGCAGCCTCCTTCACCCAGTAACTAAGTAATACGGTCCTTAGCAAGACTGGTGTCCGATTTTCTTGTTTCTGACTAACAGTACCGACGGCTTAACGTGCATTCCGAGATATCGAAGAGTCTCGGTATATAATAGACGGTCACCCATCCACGGACTGACCTCAGGAAGCAGTGCTTGACTTTTGACATTTAGCTACGAGCTCCATCAACAGTTTAACATAACACCTATATGCTGCCTTGTCTTTGGGATGATAGGCGTGATACAGCTTGTACCCACAGAGCAGAACAAGTTGCGACCAGCCTCGGAAGAGTAGCACGCGTAGTCAAGCACAGGATGACGTCACAGCCGAGTTTTAAATTTAATTAAAGACAACTTTGGGGCGAGGCATTGAGACTGTAAACAGATTATGTGTGGCCAAACGGGCGGTTGTTTTAGAATAGTTTATAATACTTAGTAGTGATAAATTAATTAGTCACATGTTAATTGTTTTACAAATCGTCAGTTGAAGTCGATCTGAATCCCAAATAGGAATAGAGTTTGTTGTTTGAATGTGTTAAGAGGTCTTAATTTCTGGCAAACTTATATGTTTAAACAAGGACAGCGTACAGTTTAAGTATGATAATGATTTACTTTTAAGCAAATCTGACGACACGGTTGGCGCAGTGGTTGAGCGATTGGCTGCTACGCTGCGTGCCGCGGGTTCGATTCCCGCACTGAACAAATATTTGTATGGCCTGCAGATAGTTGTTCCGGGTCTGGCTGTTTTTGTATGTGAATATATATGTTTGTAAACGCACCCACGATACAGGAGAAATTCCTAGTGTGGGACGTTTAAAAAAAAAAATAACTTTAGCTATCGTTGAGAAAACCATCTGCCTAGCCCATTCCCAATATCGTTGAAATCTGCTTCGAATCTAATTAGATGCAGCTTTTTATAAGGCGTAGAATGCAGTATTTATAATTATTGACATATCAGTATTTAGTATTTTTTTTTGAGAAACTAAAAATGCAAATTGTGCAAAAACATTGTATACGAATTCTAGACTGGTATTTAGTAACTAATTAGCTATGTTCACATATCCCAGCGTTTCGGTCGCTCGTCTGCACAGAAACGCAGTCGCCATGTGTCGCCACGTTACAGATGCACAAAGTATTGCAACGCGACATCCACGCACTTTTGCATAAAGACAACATGGCCGCCTCCCTTGTATGGGGGCTCTGTTATTATAACTGTGTTTTTTTTTGGATGACTGAGGATGTGATTCAGTGTTTGGATGATACTATTACGTTTTCGTTGGTACAATGGCACTGATTCAGTAACGCCATGTCTGAGAATGGACATATAGTACCTACCTAATAAATGTGAAAATTGACAAGGCGTAAAACGAATGGGTTTTTATTTAATTTAAGCGAAGACAAACGAATACCTGAACGAAACAGTTCTGATTATGAGAAGTGTCTTCATATCCTTACTTTAGACTTAATAAGTATAGATAAAAGTTCTGTGTTGTCGTTTTAATTCTTGTAGAACAGCGAGCAATATTCAATATAAATCTAACAGATTTTAGAGCTACAGAAAAAGTCATCAACAAACTTGCAGGTGAGAAGAGTTTCATCCCCGAAGGTTTAACGTAAAAGCTTAAGCATACATACAGAACCCGCTTTAATGCGGTAGTTCGCGTTAATTTAAAAAGGGCCTCGCCTATTACAGTTTACGCGCAAGCATAAAACTCACGACCCAATTTGGCAAAAAGAAAATTTCTCGCAAAATTACCTATTCGGAGCCAAGGCACGTGTTTTTGAAGTTTTAAAAATAAAAAAGGAATGTTGGTTTTGCCGAAGCCAGAGTCTAAAATGTAAAGAATTATTGGAACATAACAAAATATGACCGGACGCGTTTACCTCTATAAATCGTTTTACATCTGCTATAATGTAATGAGATTTAACCCTCCCATTCGCGTTTACGACATACCCGCGCCGTCTAAATACATCAAAATATTTTTTTTTCTATAGAAACTTCTTTTCTGTAAATACACGCGCCTATATTGAAAACGTGAGCGTTAAATTGAATGATGGATTTGGAATGATAAGAAACCTGAGACCATTTTCACGATTTTACAGGCTGGATAGGCAATATGTATTCACTATCTCTTCGGTTTTGCACGAAAATATATAATAAGTATGTGTGTTGTCTTTTATAGCTTGTTTTGTCTTATGGCTAAACAATAGGATATACAACGCTTGCCGAGGTTGGTCTGTGGATGGGTAACCATCTTATCTCATCGAGATTCCTCCGTGCCTAGGAAAGCACATTAAGCCGTTGGTCCCGGCTGTCAAAAATCTGACACCAGTCTTGCCAAGAAGTACCGTGTTTTACACAGTTGATCCGTGACAGGTTGTGACAGCCGCTTCACGTAAAATACTGGTATTCCGCTGAATCCGGTTTAACTGGGAGCCGACCCCAATATAGTTGAAAAAAGGCTTGGTGATGAGGTGTTTTGTCATAGCATTTGGAAGTTATTATTATTTAATTGAAATATTGAGGATGATTTGAAGTAGTTTGACGTGATGTTTCTAAGATTTCTTTACAGTGTTAAGTTGTTATTATGAAACTTAACAATGCTGAGTGCTATGCCACTGTTACAGACAAATAAGAGCTGCTAAACGTAGGGTAGAAACCTGCGCGAAAACGGTTAAGTAGAAGAAAATGCTGTAAACAATGCACAATCAAATACTAATCTAAAAAAAACTATCAACAAAAAGAAAATAAATATCATCCTCAACAATACAATTCCAAAAATGTTTCTGATACTCAGAATATCTATCTATAACAGAAACGTAGCATGCAACAGAATCAGTTAATCTTAATTTTTGCGTAAAAGTTTTCCATGGGTCACAATAATGCTTGCCAGAAGTAACTTATCACTCTTGAATTGAAGACTTCGGGGTAGGTAGCTATCAGGAAATACAGACTCCGGTAGAGAATTTTACTGTTAAGCTGTACGCACAACGAATGTATTATTACTGGCATTTTGCCGGGACAGTTAGTCTTTGTATAAGAATAGTTTTTACTGACTTTGGCTCACTCAGCGCTATGTTTTTTTTTTCGCCTTCACTAGCATTACTGCTTCGCAGAAGGAAGCAGGCGACCGCTTCCCATGCCTCCTCGCTCCGGATATGGCTTGAACCAGGGCCGGACGCGAGAGGTCGCCGCCGCCGATCGCCTCGACGAGGACACGGCGGTGCTCCGCCCAAGCAGGGCAGACCTCCGCCGTATGCTCCACCACGTCCTCCGGGCGGGATCGGTTGTCCCTAGCATTCATACTTTTGATTGAATAGCGGACCCGCACAAAACCCACGCACGTATATTTCCACTCCTTATCTTTTTAGTACAATCCCACAAAAGTTGATTGACGTATTCGAAGAGGGAATTCCTTTCTCAGAATTTGTTTAGTCCTCTCAATGGCCGAGGGAAATATTAAGAAATGCCTCCCGTCCTATTGATGCCCGATTTTTATTCGTCGTCATCACAAGATTAATTCCGATATGGCTATGTATTTATATACGGCATTAATGGTCCTTTTGAATTCTGGCTAATATTCATTATTGTATATTTGCGAAGTGGATTAACTGATGTTAATAAACGTTTAATGTTGTCCAATTACATTAAGATTTTGTTATTGATGTCTCCAAGAGTTGGGATGAAAAGTGTTTTGTTGTACTTAGAAGTTTGCTTTGAATAGAAATGAGAAATTAGAGATGAGTATTGTGATTAGAAAATGATCTATCTTTTTCAAGTTTCTTTTCTTTGTTAGTTTATTTTCTTGGTTGTTTTGTTGGATTTATCAAGATATTGGTTTTGTCTCATTATTATGTTATGTTACAGATAACCGATCTAACCCCGTCATCCATCGCCTAGCCTTTCCCCAACTATATTGGGGTCGGCTCTCAGTCAAACTGGGTTCAGCTGACCTGTAAAACTCATTAAATGAGTAACACGGTACTTTTTGGCAAGACTGGAGTCAGATTTTCTGGCTTCTAAGAATCCGTAAGACTTGTGTCAGATTTTCTGGCTTCTAAGAATCAAAGTGCAGCGCAGTCTGGGTATGTTAAGATGGCCACGCATCCACATAACAAACTTGGAAAGCGTTGCTTCACCTTGAAGATTGACGTGTGCGGCTATTATAGTTTAGCCATGAACTCCTCTAACCGATAACAAATCTAACCTAACCACCCCAATATTTTTGTCTTGTCTTAGTCTTCAGCATGAGGCCAGGACCTCACGTTACCGCTAAGAGTTTGATTCAAGGATCAGGCAGTGTCATTGGATCTACTTCTTCTTCTGGATAATAAGCCGTGTCACGTTTAACTTCAACATAATTGATAACTGTCAAAATATGGGTGTTGCCTGCAGTGGCAACAGCCATATTTTCACCTCTACCAAACTTCTTGGAGTGTACAGCCGTTACGATATTATTATGCTGCTCTTTTGGCGAAAACAAGAGCCTTACAATGTCGGTCAGGAAAACTGTACATTTAAAAGTTATCTCACGTTAACTCGGCCATGCTTGCCCGTACACGGTCTCGTACATACAATTTATAAAGAATATAACACAAATATGTTGTGCATAAATCGACAGGTTTTTGGCTCGTACCCAACTAACATCATGGTAACCTATTTCCTTCTCCTCGTTGTACAATTTCCGCGGGATGGTAAACAGCTGATGGCTTTATTTTTTTTTTCCTTTAGTTAATCATTTTGGTTTTGCTTTATGAAATGAGAAAGAGAAACGATAAAGGCTGAGCATGGTTGGCATCCATTTGGAAATGGGTGGTGTAAACAGGCCAAATTTCGTAATTTATAATAATTTTCGCATAGTTCTTAGTTGTTAGAATACAACTTCTTCTAAGATAAGAGCATTCGGATAGTGTCTCGAAGATGAATATTATCATCACTTACACACGATAGGTATTACGGACCTCTATGCAGCGAATTCGTAAAATGTATAGGTCTACATCGCAATGAGGTTTGCTATTACAAAACGCAATTCTGGTTTAAGCTCGACTTTGTGTAAGCTGTTCCGTGGAGTTTGTAGTTTATGTTTCTGAGTAAGCAATAACGAATAATAAAGAAAATAACACTAACAATGATAGCTCAATTGCACCACATAACTCATGAAGCAAGTACATACAGCCTGATAAATCTTTATGAGCAATCCAATATTCCAAGTGATAAAATCAATACCTGTTCTTGACCTTAGGAACAAAAGCTACGTAAAGCTTTAATCGTAACTCAATAATTTATATCGAGCACAACACATCACTCCAGCCTTTACATAATGCACAAGGGTAGCTAAAACTACGCTCGGATGGATTGGTACACTCCGTGTGGTAGTGTGGTTCAAATCCTTAGAGGTTAGGTAAAGTTTCGTATGACTAATGTTTTGAGATCTTGTTTCTGGATATTAATTTAATTTTCGTGGAATAAGTATTTAGGCAAAACCAAAACTATAAAATACAAGTTTGCAACATCATTTACCTATGAATATCATTGCCTTTATAGTGACTTTTTTCATGTGGACATCTTCATATTTAATGAGCTCTGTATACTAAGAAAAGAGAGAACGGTAATCTCACCAAAGCAAATATAGAAGTTTTTTACCTGAATGCACTTAGAAGTTATCCAATTGAAAGTTTTTAGTCTAGACATGATAATGGTTTCTGTTCACACCGCAACTGAGTCTACACACACGTCACTAAGCACCATTTTAGGCACCCAGTGCGCGGGCGCCTCCTATTATTTCTATCTGAATCTCTTTTATTGCATCGTAAATAAGTATAGTGACAGTTTTTATTGCGCCAAACTCAGTTCCGGAGTTAGTTGGGGTGAGATTAACATCTCCGAACGAGTGCAGAATAAGTATGAGAGGATTGTCGGTTTTAGAATTACTCTCCTCTTTGTTCCGTGTTCCTGGTAATTGCTATAACATTTTCTTGAAATGTTTTAATGATTAGCTCGTAATTGTTTAGAGGATTTGGGTTGAGCTTGAAATCCTGTCGAGGATTTGTATTTTGTCTGACTTTCAATTACGGTTTGAGGGTAATTTTATTTGATACAAGATTGAAGTTTGGCTTTTTGATTTGTGTATAACGTGGATTCATCCACGGCTTTTGTTGTCATGGGTCAAGCTTGTAAAGGCACCTTTAGCTTTGCGATAAAATGATAAATAAATAAGATGTTGGTAATCATTTGCGCTTTTAGTTTATTAATTATTATGTATCAGTCAAAACTTCTGTGACCAATGTGGTCTGTACTTTGCTCAAAAAAGTACCTACTTCTTTAAACATTGTTAAAATAATTATGTTGTTTGTAACCGAATTCCCTCGTAAAAAGTGCATTCAAGTCACGTTGTAATGAAATCTACACTCTTATTTGCGTAAAAGATAAAGCTCAAACTTACACAGCCTAAACAGGCGACTCGTATTGGATTAACAGATCAGAAAAAAAACCCCTTCAAAATCACCCCAGAATCCAACAATTTCTAACTTCACCTATATAATATAACTTATAGCTACAGAAAACCCCCAAAAGAGAGAGATACATTCACGCTCGAATTATCACTATTTGTTGCGAGTGCAAACTTTGCTCCCCATGCAGGTACAGAAAAAAACGCGAATCCATGAAAAACTTTTACGTAAATAGTAAGGTATGTTTAAAGTTTGTGCCGAGGGTGAACTGATTGTGTTGCAGCATTTGTTTCCCTTATAGATACGTGTATTTGAGTATCAGAAACGTTTTTGGAATTTTTATTTTTGACGACGTTATTTTATTTTTCGTCTTGTTGAATTTTTTAGAACATTTTGTTCTAGGTTAGGTTCTTCTTTAATAGTTAGATAGGTTATACAAATTGTAAGGTTTTGTGAAAACAACATTAATTTAGCACCTACTTTAGTTCCACCGGATTCTGTGTTTCGTGATAGATACAACCTTCCTTTTTCAGTATGGGAAATCATCAAATGATTTTTTCTGCTCGGAGCGGAGCGTGTCAAGAGTGTCAGATTGTTACTGACTAAAACCCACCCGTGTTTCTCCTCGTGTGCTCTTTACGTTCCACGGCCGCGGTGACTGGGAATCAAGAATATATATGTTACTTCAAGACCAGCGTGTTCGTTTTCCATCAGGTGGGATTGAGATCAAACGCAAGCTCATGACAACTAAAAAAAGTTGTAGCTTCTCAATGTATCTGTCACTGGAAAATGACAAACTTCCTAAGATTATAAAATATCATGAGGGATTGTAATCTCTCGATAAATTGTCAACTGAACGTTTGGAACACTTTTACGCACCATTTGATAGTTTATAATCCCTCGAAGTTATTCCGAGAAAATGTAGAAAAGCAAGTAACGAAACTTTAAGTATTACAATTTCAATATTCTAACAGACGATGGAGCCCCGCAACTCCTATTTCTGTCTATAGGGTTTAAAATAAAGAAATGAATGTCATGACGGGCGCTAAGTTCGCTCGCTTCCCTCGCCCACTCTACCTCCCGTCATACCATTCGGACCTAACCTAACCGTGTCGGGGAACCCTAAGAGTATTATATTCTATTCTAAGTTCCCTGTGCCCTGTATCCACTACTTGGCTAAGCCAGAAAATCCGATAAATTATAGAACCATACACTTATAGGTCGCCAACATGTCGTCACTTTAATATGTCCGTTCACAATATCTCGGAATGACTTATAGAGATTATTGACTTTCAAATTCTGGTGCTTAAAGAAGTATTCCAAATTTTCAGTTTCATCAATTTCTCTAGATATTTTATATTCTTATGCATTTAACAATCATCCGTTAACTCTCAATAACTATACGAGTACTATCATCAAAGTACGGTCGACTGCTGTATACTCAAGACCGGAACATATACGATTATATACTGCATTCTGGTCGGTGTCAAAATGTTTGTATAAAAAAGTAGATCATTTGTGTCGTGGGAACTACGATCTTATTGTCGGTAGATTGAATTACAAACTTGTGCAAGTGAATTAAGTTCGAGTTAAGGCGAAGCGAAGGCTATATTTTTCCAATATTTTACTGGTCAGCGTTTAAATAAAGAGTGACCAGGCATCCTTCGGCTCTAGCGTTTTCTCATTTACATAATTGTAGACTTCATCAATCGCTTTTGGTGAGATCGAGACAAAGAGTAGTTTCATCTTGAAAAAAAAAAATGTTTTTGTTTTGTTGATGAGAGCAAAATCCTTTGAAATAATCAAACTTAAAAAAAAAACCGTTACCCCACATTAGGAATTTCTCCTGTGTTGTGGGTACGTTTACAAACATACAATCTCACATACACAAACAGCCAGACCCGGAAAAACTGTATTGTAGGCCATACAAATTTATAAACTGGAATTCCAAAAGTAAATCAACAGTATGAATCACATTTAGCAGCTAGTGTAGGAAAGGAACAATTTTATGAAAATGTTCTGAAATTTCTTAGAATCGAAACAAGCTTTAAATGTTTGATTATATACGTACCTACGTAAGAGTCCTCTATCATAACACCAAATCAATTGAAGATTAGAGTTGTATGAAGAAAATCACTTATGCATTCGTGGTACTAAAAGTAGTGGGATAGGTAGGATATATGGATTGCTCGAATTTCTCAATAAACGTCTATGCACACTAAATAACGCGCTCGTAGCTAAACAATACCAGCCGCATGGTTAAGCAATGCTTGCCAAGGTTGGTCTGTAGATGGGATACCATCTTAACATACCCAGTTTCCTCCGTTCCTCGGAAAACACGTTAAGCCGTTGGTCCCGGCTGACATTTATAGATCTTTGGCAGTCGTTATGGATTGTCAGAAGCTTGAAAAATCTGACTCCAGTTTCGCCAAGAAGTACCGTGTTACCCGGTTGATTTGTGGAAGTCTGGTAGGCAGCCGCTCCACGTAAAATACTGGTATTCAGCTGATCCAGTTTGGCTGGAAGCCGACCACAATAAAGTTGGGAAAAGGCTAGGCAGATGATTAATTTTTCAATTATTGAAATAGTAGACTATTTCAATAATAGGGATGTTGCCTGAGTAAGAAATATATGATTATGTTTAGTCTGTCAGTTAGATTATAGAAAAATATTGGACACGTATTTTTTCCTTTATCAAATCTATAAAAACTGACGAAGATTAAAAGCATCAAAGCACAGGAGTGGGAGTGTGTGACGTCACGGCCCGGTAAAAATTGTAGCGAGTAGTGACGTCACACGCGTTTTTTACGCACTGTATCGTCTTCATTTTTTGTTTCTGCGAAAAAAGAAAAAATATGTGTTCAATATTTTTTGGATATCTATCAGACGGACTAATCTGATTTTTTTAGTCAACTACCCTATTGAAAAATTAATCATCTGCCTCTGGCCACTTGTCTCGCCATGGACATAAACCCGAAAATCAAAATGGTGTTCCAAATTAACTGCACTCTACCAAAGTTCTTGCCTTTAAAACTTGATCACAATACCATAACAAATCAGAACGACGGCTGCATGGAACACACTGTGGTAATTAAAGTATATCCCCTCTTATTGTTTTAATAAGATTCGTGTTTCAGATAAAAGTACATGGATTCTTATACATTAACTTGATTTCACGGTCAGATCTTTTTGATCGTAATTAATGGATTACGTAGTGTTAAAATATTAATCGTTATAAATGTTCTTGATTTTCGCACTTAATGAAGTTCAATGTGGTCGATTAACAATTATATTATATACTAGCTGCTGCCCGTGACTTCGTCCCCGTGGAATCCCCGATTGTAAATTCTTTATCGCTGCTCCGCTCCTATTGGCTTAAGCGTGATGATATATAGCTTAAAGCCTTCCTCGATAAATGGTCTATTCAACCCAAAAATAATTTTTCAATTCGAACCAGTAGTTCCTGAGATTAGCGCGTTCTAACAAACAAACAAACAAACAAAAAACAAACTCTTCAGCTTTATAATATTAGTATAGACTAGCTTCTGCCAGCGACTTCGTCCGCGTGGAATAGTTACTTTACCCCCGATTTTGAAACTCTCAGCCCGATCGGTTTAAAATTGACAAAAGATAGACATGCTGTTTCGGGATATTTTTTAGATAATTTTATGTAGAACATTTCCGTAATACATGATTTCTATGTAACTTTAACCATTAAGGCTACACACGCGACGGAAGCTTAAAAAATGGAGTAACTTCTTCCGTTTTCCCAACATTTTCCTTCACTGCTCTGCTCCTATTGATTGTAGCGTGATGAAAAGTATACTATAACCTGCCCAGGAGTATGAAGAATAATTGCACCAAGTTTCGTTAAAATCGGTCGAGTAGTTTTTGTTTCTATAAAGAACATACAGACAGACAGACAGACAGACAGACAGAAAGACAGACAGACAGACAAAAATTTTACTGATTGCATTTTTGGCACCAGTATCGATCACTAATCACCCCCTGATAGTTATTTTGAAAATATATTCCTTGTACAGAATTGACCTCTCTACAGATTTATTATAAGTATAGATAAGAATTATATTATAATAATATTCGAAGACATGTGACATTCACCAACCCGCACTGGGCCCGCGTGGTGGATAATGGCCCGTTCCCTCTCCTAGAGAGGAGGCCTGTGTCCCAGCAGTGGGAACGTTAAAAGGCTGATTATGATTAACAATAAAGTAAAAAGTTTTTTAAGTGAACGTTTTTCGCTGCGTATGTAAAATCTGTGTATATTTGAAGGTTTTTTGCTTTTCTGCAGTCGAATAAAATCTCCTTTGGCTTTGCTTACAAATTATTCTGCACCACTGTTATGTCATTTTACCAGACTTTTTTAAGCTAAAATGCTAATGGTAAAATACGTACTGTTTTTTCTGAAGAGAAGAGAAGTTGTGCTCCTGATATCTGCCGGTAGATTATTATATAGTTGAACTCCCTCATATTATATAATTATCCTGCCATATTGCGTCCGCGTATTTATCTTTGACTTCTGCCCACCTATCACCTTGATGTTGCACTTCAGCATAAAAAACTCATCATCAAAGCCATCTCCGCACCGTAAACAGAACATAACAAATCCAAATGAAAAATAATGCCCCTATCTCACTGATTCGAACGCACTTAGTATGGAAATGAAGTCATTAAGCTAAAGCCTCCCATTCACTATACGACTCGATCGCTGGGGCGACACTGGTGACGCGCGTCATTCCTACAAATCATGTTTACTGGTTGTCCGAACAACGCGGGGGCAGACTGTCAATAATCGTGTACTGCACCCTTCTGTCTGTGGTGTGTTTGAACTGCTCGATACTGTACAGCATTGAATGAGACGTTTTCTGAAAAAAAAAAAGTGTTCCTTTTTCTCTTCTTGGATTTTTCCCATTATAAAACAGTTGCTTCTGCCCGCGACTTCGTCCGCGTGGAATAGTTACTAACGCCCTGATTGTGAAACATTCTTCATTTGTGCTTCGCTATATAGCCTTGATAAATGGAAGAGAACACTGACAGAATTTTTCAAATCGAACCAGTAGTTCCTAGGATTAGCTTGTTCCAGCAAACAAACAAACAAACTCTTCAGCTTTTTATATGTATTAGTATATAGATTAAAGGCAAAAAAGAGAGGTTCTCATAATAACTATTTTGGCAAATATAGCATGAATCTATAAGATGCGAAGCTTCCGTCATAAAGACGCCAATTAGAATAGACTATGAATTAATTGTTCTCATTTCTTGTTAATGCTGTATAGTATTTAGGTCATAGGTTTGAAAACAGAATAAAGTAAGTAAATTCCCAGCAATTACCTAGTTAGGTCTACTAGCTTCTGAAATACCTTAGCTGAGCCACCAAAATCAACAATGGTATTTAAACTAACAGAAAGGATCAGAGAAGCGACATTAGGTAGATAGAATTATTAATTTGTCGTAGTTATCTGACTGACAAGTCTACTAATTTTTAAGCAACATTCGCATTTGCTTGTCAATTGCAAACTGTCAAAAATATATGGCAATGTTTCAGATTGCGACTGAACGTTGTTTAAAAATTATAAGTATTGGCTCTTTATATCTGCTGGCTGACCTCCATAAAACCATACATCAATGTTACTCTTACATGCAAAGAAACAAACGAACATATCTTGACACCGGACGTGACAAGTCATCTTCCACTTGACTTGCTCATGCACTGAACTAAACGGGTCACGAATCGACTCACCTGTTAGTGAATCTCGATGACTAGGCGGAAAGCGCTCACGTGATATACAAGTCATTCTATTTGTTTGTAACTGGTTTATACCGGTTACAGGATTACTATGTGTTTTTGTGTTGCCTCTTCTATTAATACAACAAGTAGTAATCGGTTCTGTGTTTCAGCTTTTACGCTTTTGTTAAATAACAACGGATTTGCTTCTTGCACCTGTGCTTCTGTGTTGAAAGAAGTGTTCTGTGTTTAAAATCTATTACTTTTTTTTTTAGTTTCATATAAGTAAATATTTACTTAAAATAATTATTTTACCAGTCCAGTATGTCCAATAATGAAAGTTTTTCCATACCTGAAACAAAAAAAAATCGTTATAATTTATTAGCCATTGAGAAATTAAATGTGCTTATAAAGAATTTCTGTCAATGCTGACGCGAACTACCATTAAGGCGTACTAGCATGACTGTTTAAAATAATCCCAAGAGAACTCACTACCGGAATAAAGACTTGTGTGCTATTATTACACACTATAATCTATCTCTTTGCCAAATTTCATTCAGATTCCTTCAGCCGTTCCGATATAATTGAACAGTAACCCATCCATTCATCCAAACTTTTGCATTTATACTAGTAGTAAGATTAAGCGAGTAGACAGGATATCTTCCTCTGAATTTTATTTATTTTCTTAATTTAGCCTACTAAATGAAATTAAGAAAAAAAAGTAAAATTAAAAGTCTTGACAGCTGTGTCCTGCTTGGGAAAAGTAATGCCGTGTCCTTGTCAAGCCCATCGGCGGCTGCGACTTCTCGCTTTCGGTTCTGGATGATCCATGAGCGAGCAGGCATGGGAAGCGGTCACCTGTGAAACAGTAATGCTAGCGAAGGAGGAGGCAGACTACGTGAGGGAGAGGAAAATCTCACGCCTCAGCCGCCGCAACAGATAGAGACACCCTGGGCGTCGGGAGTCGCAGGCCGATTTACTGCCACCGTAGGCGTGGGTCTGCTGATGGCGAGCAATGGGTGGCTCGCCGTCCGATAACAACTAGGCCCGAGTCGACGGCGCGTTATGTACCACGCGCGTTCCAAGAAGATATCAGCTAAGAATTGTGGAATGCCAGCAAGGGTTGTGGAATTTGTTAGAAAGAGTCACCGCGGCCTTGGAACACAAAGGGCATTAGGAGGATTTGGTTAGCAATAGCCTGACACTACCTTTCGCTCAGCCCAGGAGGAAGTGATTTGATGATTTCCCATCCATAAAAAGGCTTGACAGCGATCCAACCCGATTCGATAGACATACATAAATTAAGTTGTAATTGTCTTTTCTTATTTTCTTTCTTTCTTTTTATTTATTACTTGCGGCTCGTCCCGGCTTCGCACGGGAAGACACATAAAATAGCCTATGTTACTCAGGGATAATGTAGCAGTCCACCGGTGTAAGAATTTTTGAAATCAGTCCAGTAGTTTTTGAGTTTATTCGTTACAAACATACAAAAATTCAAATCGGTTCCCCGTATCATACTATGGTAGATGTGCTATTGAGTTCCTAAACTTCTTAAGAGGTTCTGATTGCAAAGGTCGGCTCTACATCACCATCTACTGCTTACAAGTAAACCAGAGCTGTCACATCGGTGAAATGTCACAATCACAGATCCATTCCTAATTCAGATACATTTTGACGCCAGCTCTCCGAAAAATCCCAACCCCCTGAATACAACTCCTTACACACCTAAGACCTCCCACTGTAAAGATAAGACGATCTAAACAGCACAAAACTATCTTCCGTTGACACAAAACCAACAGTTCCAATATTTTTCTTCCTAGCCCAGATGACGGCAATAAAATATAAACAAACAAACCGAACTGAATCAGTAAAACTAAACTAGCAAGTGACGAACTACGTCTCAGCAAAGACAAACAGTAGCTTTATTCGCAACAATAAATAAAGCAAGCAAACACATGAGAAATACTGGGTATACCCTTAGGAGCCCTCATTATTTTAATAGTGTAAACCACATTATCCAAACTAAAATTAACTTTATTAGCTAAACATACAACCTAAATTCGTTTAGCACGTCGCTTGAGGTATTCAAAAGTCGTTCATCACTACTTGCCAGTGGAAATGAAACCTTTTGCTTGTATTGCTTAGGGTTGATTTTAGTTTTTGGTTTTCTCTATCTTAGTGGTTGACCGGTTGGGACCGCACACAGTGTCTTGACGCCTACACTAGAATCGAAAACGCCTTCGGATCAAGGGGAGACGAATAATTAACGTGTATCAAAGTTTCCAAACTTGGGATGCTAATAAAATATTTGCATGAGAAACTTTTATAAGTCTTGGATCCATTGATTATGTATGACGTAGTTGGCGACATTATTCTTGGAAGACTTATGTACTCCTCACTGGGAAAATTACGTAGTAGGATACGCTCAGAAAAATTCATTGATTTGCAGAAACCGGCAAAATCTGACTCGCGCACGAAGGTTTCGTACCATTATCTACAAAAACGGCAAAATATCACGATTGTTGTATGGTAGCCCCCTTAAATATTTATTTTATTCATTTTTTTTTGTATTTGTTGTTATAGCGGCTACAGAAATACATCATCTGTGAAAATTTTAACTGTCTAACTATTGCGGTTCATGAGATAAAGCCTGGTGACAGACGGACGGACAGCGGAGTAACAGGGTGTGTTTTTTTCTTTGGGTACGGAACCCTATTAAAACTGTCAGTCTAATGCACTATATGAACTGATAAGTCGGCGTTTAATGTATTGGCAGAATTGTGTTGCTCTTACATGGTTTGTTACAGAAATTACAATGTTATCTAATAAACTATATTCAATTTATTTATCGATAAAGTTTTACCAACTGTTTCTGTATAAATGGTTTCTTAGGATATATTATATAAAAACCTCATTCTTACACAGTCGTAAATACAGGTTAACCAACATTGATAAAGTAAGTTTTAAGTAGGTACACATAATATAATTAAACAAAATAATTGATAAAATTTAAAATACAAATTAATAGGTTAAAATTACAATATACCCAATTTAAAAATAAAAACTATAATACAATCAATAAACAACATACCTACATTACAGATTGCAGCTAGGTACAAAGAGTATTTAAACAAAATTTTGGAAAATCGGCTTTAAAAATCATTCGTACTTCGTTAAGCCTCATTTACAGCTCATCGAAAGATTAATCTCATATCGATATCACTTCAAAAGCCAAATCACCAATGTCCATCCTAAAACAAACATAAAATCACTAATAACGATATCATGAAGACTTAAAAAGGTTATTGATACATCAAGACCACCCATCCCTTCGGTATATTTTATTTCCCTGACTAAGTAGCGGTGGCCGCCGGTACCGTAATTATTCGGTTTTATTGTAAACAGCCGGTTTATTTGTATGTATAGTGTCGGATTAAACCGTCAAAACACAGTTGAAACGTAATTAGATTTAATGATGTTTGAATTTGGAACTGTATCGAGCTGGCTGGATTTAGATTTCAGTAATTTATAGGTTGATTACGGTTTCCGATGACAGTCATTTGATATTAGATCGTAACGTGTTTTTTTTTGTGGTGTTTTGTTCCTATTATGTCACGTCTTGAGGTGTTCGTATAATCTTCAATTGGTATAATACTATTAAACGAGGAAACTGATACTCATTGCTTAGTAAGTATATAGGTATAGTGTTTCTTGGACTAGGATGTTTTATTGTTATTTAAGTAATGTAATTCGAGATAAATATTGGTCCTCTACTAAGCGGTTCAACATTTTAACTACCAAAACTACGAAATAAAGACGATTTTATAAGCAGACGCCATAATTTCTCGCCCTATTAGCAATAACACGATAAAATACAAAGATGGTGGTGCACAAAGAAATTCTAATAAATTCATATGTACCTCCTGTGTGCAGTTTCACAAACGTAAGTCACTGGTTATTGCGGTGTGCCACCCGCCTTATTCGCTGTGTGTCGTTAGCAAAACAATAAACATTAAAATATATCAAATAATTTTACTGCACAGGTTTACCGTGTGGTCTGGGCAGAATAGTGGTTCCTACCTGACACATTCTTGGTATCTAAAAGGTGAATCACAGAAGGATACGAGTACATGATACGCATTTGAAATTACAATTCACAAAAAAAAAAAAAAAAACTGACACCAGCACGAGTTTTAAGAGCACTTTTCGAACTCATTGATATATTTTGACTCCAGAACTCAGATATCTGGAAACTGAGCAAAAAAAAAAAACTTATACTGACTCACAGAAATACAAATTCTTGAAGGCCATTAAATTAATTAATTATGGTTATCACTGTACCTACACGTTTACAACAATCAGTATTCTAAATAGCTAGTGGCGATTCTCAAATACAGAAATCATGCTAAATCTAGAAAAAATCAAATTTCCTGATACTAAACACATCAAAAGTATCTAGGGATCAACATATATTTTTGCAATAACTTTTCTCCTGATTGATATTAATTAAAATTTTCTTTAAGGATTCATCAAATAAAGTGTTTTCGTTTGTCACAGTAACGATAAACCAAGTCACCTTTGCATTAATAAAGAAATTTGCCATTTTCCTAATAAAGGGATTTTTGACATTTGAACCACTAACATTAAAGTTCGAAAAAAAGACTGAAATAACAGTTTTCTTTAAAATTTTATTGGGTAACTTAAACAATTAATAATCCGTGTTTCTACCGCGAACACTAACAACACAAGAACATCGGTTTGGCATACTCAAAATGAGTTCATCCAAATCACGCTGTGGAATGGCCGCCCATGTTCGTTGCAACAACAAAAAAAGGTCTTCTTGCGACTGGATACCCTCCATATTCGGCAGAGCTCTTCTCTGTAGCATATCCCATGCATGCTCAATCGGGTTCAAGTCTGGCGACTGAGCAGGCCAGGGCAGGACATTGATGTTAGCTGCGGCGAGAGTCTGTCTTACAACTCTTGCGGTGTGCGGTCGTGCATTATCATGCATTAACTGAAATAAGGGACCGATTTGCACTTGTAGAGGAACGATGACGTCTGATACAATCGTCTCAGCATAAATTTGAGCGTTGAGGTTGCCTCTGATCCAAATCAACTCAGTTCTTCCGCCGATCCAAATACCCGCCCATACTATGATGGTTCCACCACTATAAGGATGGACTTCCTGGCAGGATTTTAATCGCTGTTGGCGTCCAGGGGTTCTCCAGTGTCGTATACGTCTTGTATCCGGTCTCATACCAAAACGAGACTCATCAGAAAAGCACACGAAACGCCATTGTTCTTCTGCCCAATTTCTGTGTTCAAGAGCCCATTGATATCGAATCCTACGATTGTGCATTGCTATAGGTGGTACCCGTAGCGGTCTTCGGGAATGAAGGTTCACTTCATGCAAGCGGTTTCTGACTGTTTGGTCGCTAATTAAGTTCCCTGAAGAGTGATGAAGCCTCACGGCTAACATCATGGCGGTTATTGTTGGAGCTCTTCGAGTTAAGATTTGAATGTATCGGTCTTGTCTCCGTGTGGTGCAGCGATACCGTCCTCCATGGCGCTCAGCCAAGGTAAGCGAAGAGCTCTGCCGAATATGGAGGGTATCCAGTCGCAAGAAGACCTTTTTTTGTTGTTGCAACGAACATGGGCGGCCATTCCACAGCGTGATTTGGATGAACTCATTTTGAGTATGCCAAACCGATGTTCTTGTGTTGTTAGTGTTCGCGGTAGAAACACGGATTATTAATTGTTTAAGTTACCCAATAAAATTTTAAAGAAAACTGTTATTTCAGTGTTTTTTTCGAACTTTAATGTTAGTGGTTCAAATGTCAAAAATCCCTTTATTAGGAAAATGGCAAATTTCTTTATTAATGCAAAGGTGACTTGGTTTATCGTTACTGTGACAAACGAAAACACTTTATTTGATGAATCCTTAAAGAAAATTTTAATTAATATCAATCAGGAGAAAAGTTATTGCAAAAATATATGTTGATCCCTAGATACTTTTGATGTGTTTATTATGACTCTTGACATGACTCATAAACACTTTTGTTTTGTGATTTCTGTGATGGTCCAATAGTAAAAGCTGTTCATAATGATGACTTCAACCGCTTTAGAGATTTTCGACCGATTTTCCCAGTGCCGCATATGTCTTCCAGGCCACTACCAGCTAAATGGTTGAGTAACTTTACCCCGGCAAGCTTTGGCTTTATATTCTCAAACCACGAAACCAATCATTGTGCAAAAAATGAAGAAGAAATATCAGAATAATAATTTATTTTTCTGCTGTCCGTACTGAAGTAGCTCACGTCGTCAAGGAGTAGCCGCCGATTAAGGTTATCGGTTCCGTATATGGCCACTTGAACATTGTCAGCACTCTGTAGATTATGTGTAGGTAGTCTTATAAAGGACTACGGAGGGAAAAATAACGCATTTTTATAAAACCCACGGTGTTTGGAACTTTCACAAAGTATAATGTGCAATACTTTGTGAAATGTCAATTTAAAAAAATGTAGGCTTTTTCATAAGGTCAACGTCCTCTCGTAGCATATGCTAGAAATCGTATTACAAGATAATCCAAAGATAGCGCTAGAATCCAATCCATTACTTAAATACTTTATGTTTAACAATAAAAATAAGAAACAAATAATTAATTCTAAATTAAATAACCAGCTAAATTAAATATCTATTTTATTTGTCTATCAGTAGGTATATCTAATTAGGATGAGTAGTAATGCCATTGCCATTGGATTTTACGAAAGTTGACATAATGTCAATAGCTTTTCAATCCATCAATTCTAATTTAAATCAATGAATATTTTAATCATAGATTAAATGAAAATATGTATAAAAATGAATACCAAAAATAATAAATAGAATTAAAATCGAAGTGAGTAGTAGAAAAATATTTACATTTTACTTTTCTTCAATAATAATATTGGACCCGTCAAGAAATTACGCGTCTTCTCGTGTATATTTATTTATTAGTCGTCTCTAACCATGCACAAGTGAAAAATTGACTAAACACAACACGTGGGATAGTGTTGTGTTTTATCGAGTATTATAATAAAACAAAATCGATTTCTATTATTAGTATTGACGCATTGATTCCATCCTTCTATTGTTAACATTGTTAAACGAACAACATCCTCACGAGGTGTGGCTAGGATCACCATGACTATGCTGGTTAATTTCAGGATTCAGGACTTTTGTTTGGCATTTGTGGCTTTAAATAATGTGTGCAGTTTAAGATTCCAAAAGAGGAAATGAAGAAGTTGTAATACAGAATCATTCGGAGGATTAATCTGTTGGATATGTTTCTGCTTTGGGAATGGTAAGGACCTTATTATCTATACTAATATTATAAAGAGGAAAAATTTGTATTTTTGTGTGTAACGAATAAACTCAAAAAGAACTGGACTAATTTCAAAAATTTCTTTAAGCATTAGAAAGTTACATTCACCTTGAATAACTTAGGCTATATTTTATCCCCGTATTCCCACGGGAACGGGAACTACGCGGGTGAAACCGCGGGGCGCTGCTAGTTCTAAAATAAGTTGAGACTTTTTATATTAATGTTTTTTGTATGCTTAGCTGGCGAAGGTAACAGATGTAAACGCTTGACCTAATAAAATACATCTGGACTTCAAAAAATAACATATAAAAATGCTATTTAAAGCTTTTCTACATTCTTTATCATTTAGAATTTTAGAATAATTTTCAATTCTTTTTCTAACTCAGTTTCTTAAATTAAAATCCTTGATTAACAAATTTCGCCGTCCCCTTTTTTAGTTCAGCTCATTGAACAACAAGCACACAGTTTCTTGATACAGCTAAGACTATATCCTTGGTACAATATTTTGATTCATAAATATAGTCAGCAGTAGTCCCGTCATAATTCTATCGCATGGTAAGCCTACCCGTGACTTGCCACCTTTCCGCACGATAATTCTCGCTTCCTGCGGTCACTGCAAGTCATCGTTGGGGTGAAATGATTAGAAATTAGTGCCTATTAGTAATCTTTTCTGATATTAATGCAGTTAGATTTATTTCAGTGAGGGTTACTTTAATTGCTGTGTAGCGGGCGTCGACCTTTGTCTGGAGAAACTTGGGTGAGGTGTTCTTTTAATGTAGAGATATGCTCGTATCTATAACAGTAAGCTAATTCTTTCCATAGATACTTTGTATAGATAAATGCTATTTAAACATTACCTTGCTGTGTTACAATATAGGTTAACAAAAAATATAAGTGCCTGATGGAATTAGGTAAAAAGAGGGGTGAACCTTGGATTACCAAGATTCACCCCTCTCCTTAAACTCTTTAGGGTCATCATCTGCCTAGCCTTTTCCCAACTTCAATGGGGTCGGATTTCCAGAAAATACCAGAACCAGAACGTAAAATACCAGATTCATCTGAATACCGGTATTTTACGTGGAGCGGCTGCTACCAGATCTCCACACCATTAACTGGCTTCTTGGCTTCTGACAATCTGTAATGACCGCCAAAGATTTCTAAAGGTGATAAAATTTAAAAATGATTATTTAGTTCCTACCTTCTTTATGTTTTTAGATACTCTTGTACATTAATATTCCTTGTGCCAGCGGTTTAGGCCATGCTAAGTCTGTCATTGAAAATTATTTTTGTCAAGTAAACTTGACATCATAAAATAAGTGAGGAATATTCCACAAAAAAGAAAGAAAATAACACGTTGCCTTTCAAAAGTCCTATAAATATCAACACACATAAGTACATAAATCTGTCTACGTCGGTCAAAAGGTTACATTACAGTTTCAGCAGAATTCAAAATGAACAAAAACAAACTTTTCGTTTCAAATAGGCTTTTACAGGCACTTTCTTATGAAACATGAATTTAGTAGCGAGAGAGAGATATTCAGAGAGTCTGACCCGACTTTCAAACAAGTGTTTGATAAAAGAGCCAATGTTCCAAACTATTGGATAATCTTTATCCAATAGTTTCTTCAATCTTTATTATGATTTAAGTTCTCGTTCCCATGGGAATACGGAGATAAAATATAGCCTATGTCAGCCGGGGATAGTGTAGCTTCCCAACAGTGAAAGAATTTTTCAAATCGGTTCAGTAGTTTTGGAGCCTTCAGTACATACACACAACCAAATCTTTCCTTTTTTAATATATTAGAATAGGAAAAAAGAATTGCAACGGCTAACCCACTATTACCTTCTGGACGTCAATAACACAATATGCTATGTTTAATTAACTTTTTCTCAATTTAAGGCTACAGACCGACTTTCCAACAATCGTCTAATCTTAAAAATTAGTTGTAGTTTCCAACCTTTGTGATTTTAGTAACCATTTAATTTTGCTAGTCTAAACACAAAATGTAAAAAATCATATTTGATATGAAACGCAATATTCCATTGTCTTTTCCATCTTTTTATATTCAAAGTTATGTCTTTGCCCGGAGTAGGTCATCTTTTCCGTCTTTTGCGTGACCGCGCGTTTTTCGTTTTTTTTTTAAAGAAAACTTTTCCATCCAAAATCAAACCTCCAATCAAACGTTTTTCGTCAAAGCCAACATGACTAACGACGATCAGTGACCACTACTAATTGCCTAACTAATCACCCGGCGTATCTCGTCTTGCGACACGCTGCACTGATCAATTAAGCAGAATGCAAAGCCCGCTCGACTTACAATCCGATTACGTTCGTCCCAGCCGCGTTTAGAAAGTAATTTGAGTAGACTTTCACCACTACCTAACCCTGTTAGGGGTTGATTTAGGTATTTGAATTTTGCAGTGCATTTTAGTTTTTATTATGGGTATTAATCAGTTATATACTAATACATAAAGCTGAAAAGTTTGTTTGTTTGCTTGAACGCGCTAAGCTTAGGAACTACGGGTCCGATTCGAAAAATTCTTTCAGTGTTAGATAGTCCATTTATCGAGGACGGCTATAGGCTATATATCATCTCGTTAAAACCAATAGGAGCGGAGCAACAATGAAAAATGTGACGCAGATGAAGATGCGCGGGTCAGCTAGTCACTACATATAGAACAAAGTCACTTCCCGTTGTCTATCTGTCCCTATGTATGCTTAGATCTTTAAAACTGCACAACGGACTTTGATGTGTTTTTTTAAAAGATAGAGTGATCCAAGAGTCCAAGAGTTCATGCATAGTAGAGATTTCGTATCAGCATTGCACCCGTGCGAAGTCGCTAGTATTGTATAAATGAACTCGTGGCTAAATATCACGACGGATCGAGAATCTTCAAGGTTAAACAAAACTTGTCAATACCGGTTCGCGGATGGCTGATCATATCTTACATTTACAGAAAGCACGTTAAAGTGATGGTCCCGTCCGTCATTTGTAAAACTGACAGTCGTTAGAGGTGACCAGAAAGCAAGAAAATCTGAACCAGTCTTGCCAACGAAACGAGTTTCCTGCTAAGGCGTTCGCTCCATGTGAAATCAGGTTAGGATGGAAGCCGACTCCATGGTAGTTGGGTACATGCTAGGCAGACTGTCTAGGTATGGGTATAATTTGATTGCAGAAGTTGTTTGAAAGAGTCACCGCAGCTCTCAAACGCAAAAGCCATTAGGAGGAACACGGATGGGTTGTAGCCAATAAGAATCTGATGTTATCATTCGATTCGATTACAACTAGCACTGGGCCCGCGTGGTGGAGTACGGCCCATTCCCTCTCCTAGAGAGGAGGCCTGTGTCCCAGCAGTGAGACCGTTAAAAAGGCTGATAATGATTATGCATTCGATGGTTTCCCATTCTTAAAAAATGGGTATAATTTATAAAACAGAAGCGTAGAACTTTTTACAGGGAACCGGCTGATCTTCACGTTTTCAGGAAAAACAGTGGCACTCTAAAACCAATATAAACAACAAATACCATCAGAGATATTGATTGTTCTATGAAATGCTTCATATTATGTACAAACAATCCAATTCCACTACATATACAGACATTAAAATCAATGCTTTTCAATCAAAGCAATTTAGTTATCAATACAGAAAACGTAAATAACAAAAAACACGGTTCTGGGAAAGCGTTTCAAAACGATTTTTGCTTTGTCATACTCCATTTTGTAACAGTAGCGGAAATTCTGTCCCTGCAGCATGTATCTCGTACGTACTCTCCCACTATAATTTACATTTCCCTCCAAGAAACACAAACAAACAAGATAACAGAATAAAAACAAAAATAGCACACAAAGAGGAATGGAAAGGGACGAATTTATCGAGCCATTACGACCGCGACTGGCGGCATTCATGTGTCATAGAAGGAAATAACAATACAGATGCATGCTCGAAATAGTATCTAATAAAATTGTGCCGCCTGACTTGGTATTTGATTCGCCACTTAGCTGGTCACTGCTTAAATGTTCTGTGTCAAGACTATCACTTTTTTTCACGTGAAGTCTTAGTAAATAAGATATAAGTTTGCTTGAATATTAAAGCATTTAGTTAGGAATTTCAAATTAAAATAGGCTTGTAACATCTATGCCAAAACGGTTTTGAAAACCTTATAGTGTAAGTATTGGCTTGACTTATGGCTTACCCGTGAATATTATGTAAGTTAAAGTACACGACACTTAATGTACTCGTACCTCACCATCACTGCTTATGGAAAAATCATGACCTTTTTACCTCAGCCAAATGTAGCCACAACCCTTCCCCGTTGACATCGATTTACCGCTCACTCTCTTAAGGCAACCAGCCTTAAAGATAAGTAGATAAATAACCGCCAAGTACCCGTTAATGTCTCGCAGATAAAAGGCGGTTCCAAGAACCACATTCTCTTAGGAGTTGTTTCCAAAGACAAGCCTGCTCCTGCAGAATAACCAATTTAATTCACATTTCTCCATATTTGGCCGCATTATGGTCGACCAGTCGACAATACTGCATTGTACCAGTAACTTAATCCGATAGGAACGAACCAAGAAATTTAGCACCTTAGTGTTCCAAAAATAGAGATCAAAGTTAACTGACGGGTGCCCACGGCGGCGCCTACGCAAGAGTGTCGTATGAGTATTTTTAGCGTCGCCCAAGAAGTTTTATTTGATTGCTACACAACACATAGTTGTTGGGATTTGTGTTTCAAATAAGTCATGTTTAAAAATAACAATGCGATAAATTCCTGAATGGGAATAAGCTACGAATAAAGGTAAATAAGAATCCATAAATAATGGAATCAGAAACTGAATGCGCTTGTTACGATACCACATCTTGCCTTACTAAGCGACATGAAGCAGCATAATCAATCATCAATCAATATTATGTATGTACCTATATGTCATCGGAAAATGCAGATTCAATAAGATTGTAAAAAATATTTAATAAATTATTATTTCTTGATAAATTATGAGAAATCATTTTGTATAGAATTAATCCCGTTCAAATTCACTAGTTTCCGATAAATCCATGTCTTAAGAAAAAATTGTTAACAATTTCAGGCCATATATAAAACGGTTCAAGATACCAAAAAATATGTAGGAAAGAATTATTCTTCTTAAAATGATCTAAAAAAAATGTCCGCGACCGTATATGTCTATCTTTTAAGATTAACTCACTAGAACCGTTTTTATGGTAATCAAATTTGGTCGAAAGGGATGAAAGTTTGTATTAAACTTTGTCAACTTTAAACCGATCGGGCTGAGAGTTTCATAATCGGGGTTAAAGTAACTATTCCACGCGGACGAAGTCGCGGACAGAAGCTAGTTATTGATATTATTCAATAAATATCTAATCTCAAATTGTTGTAACTGTAAGGACACTGCACTCATTTATTATAATAAAATATTATTTTACATATTATGTACTTCAATGTCAATTTTTGGTTTTCATAAGTCATGATTGTATACATTCTGCATTCTCTACGGTAGAATCATTTGAAACACGTTAATTTTATAACACCATTGTAACAGTGTTTTCTGCAAAAATAAATCATTTGTATTTGAACTTAGTATTCGCATTTTTTAAGTTAGTTTTTAGTATTTGCATTGGACTATTTATTTAATTAAACTTTATGTACAATAGTGGTACATGGGCGGACTTAATGCGATAAGGCATTCTCTACCAGTCAACAACGCTGTGGTAAGTGTACAACAAATAAATAAAATACAAAATATACTATTGATTGAAATGTACTATTAATCTAGTTTTGCCGAAGTCAGAAGCCCACATCTAATCTTAAAAAATCCCAATAAAGTTTAAGACACTTTAAGGTTTTGAAGTATCGTCACATTACATACATATATCCATTTTAAATTAGAATGCTATTTGATTTAAGAACTAGATTAGTTTTATCCTGCACGAAATCTGAGCACAATAATCCCAATCCTTTCTATCTTCCCAAAATCCTTACGTCACTTTATTATTCCATGGGAAATAATCTCCACCTGGACCAGTCACATCCGGCAACGGGATTTTCCATTTCCACCCGGTGTATGCCACTTCCGGGGGGGGGGGGGGAGTTAGTGGGGGACATGTCCTTACAAGTTCTCCCATTCTTGTGATTCTATGCTCACGTTAGCAATCAGTCGGCATTGTCCGGCCACGTTCGATAATTTTCGCCGCATGCATTTCGGGATGAGCATTCGTTTTAGTGTTTTTGGGTAGAAATGGTCTGTGTGTTGGTGTGGCAATGTGATTAGGGTTTGTGGTGTAACATACAAAGGAGTAGCACGTTCATTAGTCTATTAAGTTATAATGTAATATATGTACCTATTATAAGTTATCTGTACAGGACCTATCAGAATACCAGCGCTGTGATATATATTTTTTTTAATATCGCAGCATATGCTGAGATAGGAACCTTTTTGGCCTCGCACATTTACATTTAGGAACAATTGATATCTAGAGCTTTTTTAATTTATTTTTCTATTAGTTTTATTTTATTTTTTTATTTACTATTTTGTTTGTTTTGTGCGAGCCCCAAATAAACATTTTTCTGTCTTTCTTTCTTTATTAGTAGTAGGCTCTTTAGTTAGAATAGTTTTCTTTATTGTAAAATGAATACACCTTACTGGTTCAGGAGGCACCAACGTCTGTAAACCGTTTATAAAACTAAACACAACGGTGTCAATTATGTTATTATAAAAAATGATATTTTGACATGTTTGTTGTGTGTTGCACTTATGTACTCTACAAAACCACGGTTTAGTTAACACCTTAAAGGAGTTGTTTGATTTTGGGCTAGCACTATGTATACTACTTGGATAAAAAAGAAAAAAATAATAGATTCTCATAAAAATACAATTGAATTAATTGGAATAAAAGTACAGGTGTACTAATTAATTATTTGAAAAGTGTTTTAGTGACATAACCCTTTTTTAAGGTAGCCATGACAGTGGTTATGACGTTTAATTGACGACTTTGACAGTTCTAAGTTTCGTTTCCGTTCAACTTTGAATCATCGTGTTCGTAACTGTCGTTACTTGCGCCTCGTGACGCCAATGTAACTAATCTAGCTAAAATAATAGGTTATAATAGATATGCTGCCGCAATCAAGTAGTATGTTCGGAATTCGTGTTTTGTTTTTTCTCGGAGTTTTAAGGTGACACATGACACATCAATCAAACGTCATTGTCAAAATCACATTTCGCTTATTGCTGACCACCATATTTATTAGTACCTAGTTGTGTTGCTCTTCTTGACCGACTCAAATTGGATGTACATAATAACGAAGCCAAAATATAGGAAATTGACGTCAAAAAACGGTAACTATACTGAATAGTAATAGTGATATTTACATTAAGTGTACATAGTGCTGGCCCAAGCTCCATACATTTCTGGGACATCTCCTTTCGCTTAGATCTTAATAGAGCTAAATAGAATGATAATGTTATTAGCCGCTCGTTGTGTTCAAGCTAAATACAAAGGACTTTCTCGGAATCTGAATCTAAAAATGACTGCAGTATTATAAACTCCAGTTGTTAACACAAGAATTCCCACTGTTGAGCTATTCTCGTAACATAATAAAAGAAAGAATCCTCTGCCAAGTGTTCCGAAACATATTCTTTTTCTTCAGAAAAAAAAAAGAAACGAATGTTAAAAAAGACGGGAGAAAACTAGCAAATAAGCCGACTGGCTTCCGGAGACGTAAATATAAAAATAAATGAAAAATATATTATATAAACATTTTCGGGGGCGTTAAATTTGCATTTTAATGGAGATCCACGCGTAGGTAACAAGTTTAACTAATAGCCGTGAAATGAGGGGAGGCGGAATGGCGGCCGTGGCGCAGCGGTGCCTTTGTTCAGCGCTCGGGCCAAAAATGTCATAAATTCAAAAAGGTTTACTGTCTTTGTCTTAGGAGTTCACTTTTTATGAGTGTGAAGAAAACCTGTGTGGACATTCTTTATCCTTTAATAGCTTTGTTATTAATGAAAACCGAAGATAAGTACTTAACATGGGGTATGAATTCAGATGGAACTTCGCACACGGGAAATGGGGACAAATGCGGGAATAAACGCTTTTTCTTTCTTTCTTTTCTTTTTTCTTTCTTTCTTTCAAATGTTCCCATAGCATAATTTTTTAGTCAATCGTGGGTAAATATACAAAATGAAGCAAAAGAGACTCCACATTTTAAAGTATTAAAACAACTGGCTTTTGTTTTTATAACCTTGCTCAAAAACAAAACAAAAATAGACCACAAAACGCAGCTCCAAAAACCGAATAGCCTAATCCTGCAAGCACAACAGCGCAGCGGGTCAAGTTTCTTTTCGATGTAATTTCCTTTCATATCCTACGAAATACAAAACATTGTCGGGGTACAGTTGGTACGGGGGACAGTTGGTACACTAGTAATCCTGGCTGAACAATCGGCCACCGCTCGCTCCGCGGAATATGGCACTAAATAAGAAGAGAGCGCTCTCTTCGTGTGCCAAAGACTAAGCTCGTTGAGAGTTCAAAGGAATTGAGGCTGGTTTTATGCCTATATACATTTGAATGAAATAAAAAATGTTGTATATACCTAAGTCAAATATTGACTTGAACTTTATCAAAGCATTAAATGTTCCGTACTATATTTGTCATGAACCCTTTGATCGCGACTTCGTTTGCGCAGATCTCCAGACGATTTCCGTCCCCGTTTCCGTTTTTTGTCAAAATTTGCCAAAATCCCGTCTTAGTGCTCACCCACATCATGAATTAAGCCCTAAGTAGTAGTAATTTGAAGACATATGAATTTCTAGTTGGTTAGTTTCAACCATAAAACTAATATTGTATATTTGACTTTTTTATTTGAAATAGGATTGCTCTTGACTCTAGTCTAGGTCATAAATGACAGAAAGAAAGTCAACGATGGAATGAGCTTACTCAGAAGAAGCCGGTTCACTCTAACTTTGAGGAGATTAGGCTGAATGCGTTCAGAAAAACAAAAAAGAGTCACCGCGGCCCTGGAATGCAAAGGGCACAAGAAGGAACACGGGTGGGTTTTAGTCAGTAAGAGTCTGACACTCTTCCGCTCCGCCCAGAGCGGGAGAAGTCATTTGATGATTTCCCATCCAAAAAAAAAAGGCAAAGAGTTCCACTCCTTTGCTGTACGAGATTATAAAAGAGGATTAGAAACGCTTGTTATGAATAGCTGGAATAGCAACAAGGTAGCCGATTACATGGGGGCCGGAGAGATGAGGTCGTGGACTTCATGGGCAAACTCACCGAAATACAATCTGTAGACAGACAAGCAGGCAATCTTACAGCGATGAGCTAGCTAATCTTACAGAGATGCGTTCCACCTAGTCAAGAAAGGCACGTTGGTATTAAGCTGAGCCATCCCAAAGGTGGCTGCAAAATTCCATGCAGGGGTTAGGCTGGGGTAATATTTTAAATTAAAATTATTTTCGGAAATTATTCGATATTTTCTAAAATAGCGGTTAGTGACATTGACTTAGTTTTAAAAACTGAAACAAAATCCGCTTACAGGTTAATCAAAGTAATTTAATTGAATATTGAAGGATGACGATTGTGGTCTTTTTAACACAAATGTTGACTAATAGAGAATGCCAGGCTGCATAAAATCCACTCAAGTAGAGCCCAAGTAATAAATCACAAACTTGAGGCAAACAAGCTATTCTTTGAAGTAATCTCGTCATTCTTTTTAAACTTTTTCATGCAATTGCCACAGTAATTATGCCGTGGTAAATGTTATGGAATGTTTGATATATTACACAACCATAAACATTTAATTTGTGACGAAGCGTCACCACTCAGCGAGTCATTCTGTCCCTAATTCAAAGCCATCCATCAAAGTACTGTCATCTCTGTTCCAATATAATCTACGGCTCGTCGCCACATAAAGCTGTCTCAGCGTTATCTTGGCATATTGCATACCGTGCGGACGCATATGATAAGTGCATAACCCGAACGTTTGTTGGAAAAACACACTTTCATCGCGGAAAGCGCCTGGAGACGATGTTTTTCAACTATACATATGTTTGTTGTTTACATTGCTTGGGTGAATTTGTCTTGGGGAGACTGTGGGATGTAATGTGGAGGATATTTTATTGGGTATGGATTTTTATTGGTTTGGGTTATAGTATGGTTAAAATGGTGAAGTTAAGAATGGGATCTTGAGATTTTTGAAGTAACTTACATTATAATTTTGATTTTTCCCTGTAGTGTAATACTATATCTATTCTGATATTATACAGAATAGGAAAGATTTATTGCTTGTGCCGAATAAGCTCCGAAACTACTAGACCGATGTTATCTATTTTTTCATTTGTAGAAAGCTACATTATCAGCGAGTAACAGGCTATTTTATCTCCATATTCCCACGGAAACGGGAACTACGCGGGTGAAACTGCAAGGCACTAATTTTTAATAAACCGGTATGACATATCATTCCAAAGTTTACAAAATGAACAGTCAAAATGTCCTCACTAGCTAAAAATACAAAAACTAAAAAAACAGAAAATATTGGCCTGTCAGATAATGTGAATATTCGCCCTTATGATTCCACCGAGGGAGAAACACGGAGGTATACAGGAATGAATAGCACTATTCACGACACAAGATTTCACAATAAATTTATGATGGCAGTGACTATAGCTAAAGTGATAAATGCAATTGAGTCCTTTTTGATTTTTCAAAAAATATAAACCTCTTCAATAAAGAACACCATCGTATAATTCAGAACAGAGATAAAATTAACCCTCCATAAAAAATCAATGCAAGCTTACACTTTACATAATCATAAGAACAGCGATAAATTCTCTTAATCTTAAACACGACGCATAAATATCTACCTAGGTGCAAGTCGTGAGTCACATGACCTCGCCACAAAAGCTAATTGTATGTGTGCGTTTAAGAAATTCGCAAATAAATAAGTATCCCGCCCACTCGAAGTACGTGTGGTCAGAATGAAACACTCTTTGTGCTTTATTGAAGTTATTATGATCCAGTGAGGAGCGGTGCGATGGATAGGCTATTTTTAGGTCAGCGGTAAAATAATAATAAGGTTTTGATTTAACTTCTACCTGCGGCTTCCCCCGTGTCGAAGTCGACGATTATCACAAAGGAACATTATCCTGGGATTAAAAGTATAGTAGTCTACACGAGTGCCAAGTTGCAAACAAATTCATTCAGCCGCTAAGACGTGAAGAGGTAGTAAAAATAACAGACAGACAGAGATTTCACTTTTTTTTTTAAATGTTGCTCCATTATAGCATTTACTCCTATATCGTGGGTGCGTTCACAAATATATAAAGTTACATACATAAGACACCCAGACCTGGATCAACTATCTGTAGGCCATACAAACATTTGTTCCGTGCGGGAATCAAATCTGCGACACGTAGCGTAGCAGCCGAACGCTCAACCACTGCGCCAAGCGTCTTTAAATAAGACTAAGTCATTTTTAATATGAGTAAGTAAAGTTAGTATGAAATTTAAGTACGATTATTTTATTTTATTGGAAGCAGTTCTTTTATTCTATTTTACGTAAACATAAAACTTTTCTTCTTTAAAAAAACCGGTCAAGTGCGAGGCTGACTCCCACACCGAGGGTTCCGATCTTTTTTTTCCCAAGTACATATACCATTAGTTACGGAAGGTTATAGGTAAACTATGAAAGTATATAAATACTTTGACAAACATACATATATTAAGTAACATTGAAGGACCAACTTAACTTGGTTGTTCAAAAGATTTCCTTCCATACATCAATGTACGAATATGCATGTTACGGTAATTTTGTCAACCGAAAACATCAATTTGCAATTTTTTTTTTATATGATAATGCTACCAATTCCTAATTCAAGACTTTTTACTTTATTAAAAACTATGTTCTTGCTAAATTTCATGACTCTTGTTAACGGGAAGTATCCAATAGGTTTTGATTTCCATGCAGGCGTCAAAGCATGCTCCATAAACGGAGCATAAACGGTCTTATCTTAAGAATGCGTTGACTTGATAGGTATTTGATTTTTCTCACCGCTCCAAGGGGTTGCAGTTGAATATTTGATTTTAATTTAAGCTTGATTACTTCTTGCAATCCTGCAAAAAAGGGTCTTGACAGACGGACCGACAGACGGACAATAAATTTATATTTTAAGGGTTCCGTTTTTGTGTCATGAGAAACGGAACCCCAAAAACAATTTGATTGTACTTGAATATACTAACTTCTTGGTTATAAAAGTTTTACAGCATTCAGCCGAGTCATGCCAATGCGTGTCTGCATATATTAAAGGCAACTAATAGGTATTTTAAAATTGCACTAAGTTAAAATCGGAACTTAACGATAAGTTTACCGTTAAAACTATGTTCTTAATTATGAAAACGTTTTAATTTTTACAGCTCTTTTAGCATTAAACACGCAAACAAATAGCTTTCATTATCATTTAATTATTTTAAAATAAGTTTTGTCAGTCAATAAAGCCATAAAACTTCACACAGTAAAACAAGGGACATGAACGTTTTATATTTTAAATATTAATCTAACAAAATAAACTTAAAATAAAAGCAGCTAGCTTAAATATGGCATAAATTCCAAAGAGAAAGAGAGAGTCCAAAAGACTAGAGGCATTGTCACTTGTATGGCAATGCTTATTCTCTGTTCGAGAAAAGTTCTTAAAAAAAATGCATGAGCTCTTGCACCATGTGGCCCGAGTCCACATGGTACAAGAGTTTCAATCTCGAACATTTATAATTGCCAGCTAGATTTATTATATTTCCACCGTTTGAGGTTATAGTCGCGAGCTAGGAATATGGGATGGGAGAAATAAAGACAGTCCTTCTGGTCGCTTGCCATCGTCGGGCATGGCTTGGTACGGCAGTTGGGTTCTAATACGGTTGGAACAACGAGGGCGACAAGAGCGCGTCGGATAATGTCGTTAATGTATGACAGCATAACAGGCCGTGGTGCCCGAAGCTGTTGACAGCTTCGCCATAGTGGCAGCGATGAGGAGAACAGCCGTATGTGCCTAAGCGAAGGGAAGCTGCGGAAAGTAGTATCGTGGAACAAGGTAGGTATGTTTGACGAAGGTCGTGCGTGAAGCCAGAGGCCCGACTTTTACTCACCCATAGCTAGTAGGCGCGCACGCTCTGCAGAAGTAACTAAAGCAAAACTAGAGCTTGCTTAAGCAGCATCATTTTCAACATTTTCTAAAGCCCTTAAAAAAGCCAAAAATAAAAGCTTTTTCTTAAGGACCTTTTCTAATTATTAGAATAGGTCCTTAAGAAAAAGCTTTTATTTTATTTTTGGCTTTTTTAACATCGTGGTTTCTTCTTCAATACTTCCATTAGACATCATCTCAGTTTTCAACCCCCTTTGTAGATGTAGGCAACCTTTTTGACTATATCCATCGATCGTTTATCTTTATGCTCGACTGTTACTGTTAAAGCATTCTGAAAACTTTATTAAAAGCACCTGAGGAAATCATAGCTTCTTCAAATCTTCGCTTTAGCTACACCATCGCAGTTTTCAGAACTGACAATTTATTGCGCACGCAATTACAAGATGGCGGACAAAAATTGCGGTGCGCATGCGCGACAAAAGCTTGACAGCCGGCGCCCGCGCTCCGGTGACATATTTACGATTTTCTTGTTTTATTTAATTAGATATGCCATGTCTGTTTTAGATGGAGTTTCCTTTGATATGTAACTGAGGGTTATTGTTGATTGTTATCAATTAAGGTCTTCTTACTTACTATTTCATTATAAGAAAATGATTATTCATGAATAAATGACTATGACTATGGTCATTTTACCAGCTAGCATGAGCTCGAATGTCAAGAAAAGTAGAACGATGTTCTGGTGATTTCAGAGCCACGAATGTCCATTGGATGTATTATGGGAATGGTGGATGTGACGACGTTTTCGGGAGGTATGTTCAGCAATGGAAAGTTCCAAGCTGTTGTTACGTTAAGTAAACGATTTTTCGAAAAAAATCTGTTCACGGAATCCTGTCCGATGTCTGTTTTCCTTACATTGAAAACATTATAAAGAAGTTCATTTACCATTTTCAGAATCAGAACTTTATTTTTCGGTTTCATAATCGCACAATCAAAATTGGTTCATAGACCAGGGTAGAAGCCTTTAAAAATAATAAAAAGTGAAATAAAATAATAGTAGGATAAAACCCATTAGAAAAGGAGGATAATATTATGAAAATGAAAGGAAAAATAATTTACGGGCGATCTGAGGTCCGGAAGGGGAGGGGGGTGAGTTTTTAAGGGTAAAAAACGGTTTATCTCGATTTCCGGCAAAACTAAAAGTCCTATGGAAAAAAGTCAAATGGCAAAGTTGTAGGTAATAAAAAGATCTAAAACTTTTGTATTTACACTTTTTTCACATAACCTCAAAATTTATGAGAAAAATTCAAAAAACCAAGTTTTTGGTTTTTTATTTTTATCTTTTACAAAATTATTTTTTTTTGTCACGAAATTTGGTGAAAACTTACCTTTTTATGTCCCAAATACGCTGTAATTTATTTGATTAGAAATATTTATTTTTTCGCCTTATTTTGAATTAATATCGAAAAAGCACCCTAATTTTCAATCAAAAATTCACCCGTCAAAATATCAGCTTTTTTCAAAAAGTTGGTATGCTTTCTGTTCGTTGAAATCTCTACTTTCCGATGGTGAAAAAAAATATATATGTTACTATAGTAAATCTTCTCAGAAAATGCAAAAAATCGAAAAAACTCGAATCGATTTTTTTTAAATTATTATATACAATTTTGGTCTATTTATTAAAATTTACACTTTAATTACTCGAAAAACGTAAGATTACATGTCATGTTGATAAAAAAAAAACTGCAAATCAAAATATACTACTATAATTAACCAAGAAATAAGTTAATAAAATTAATATTTAATAAGACTGAATAAGACATCTACAATGTTTAGAGAAAGTTGTAGAATCTTCTTTAAATTATATGCGTAGATGCCTATTTATAACTATTTTAAGATAACTTATATACCTGAGTGACCTACGAAAAATTTTAGCCCATCAAAAGGTATTTCATAGAAAAGTGGGGAAGGGAAAACTCAGCGTGCACGTGTATTTTTATAAACGATGTTGTATACTGTACTGTATTTCGAATACTGGCTAGGCTAACGGTTGTTACAGCTGCTACGAAATAGTAGGTATGTATGTAGTAAGACCCAGACCCGCCTAGCCCCTTCCCCACTTTTCTATGAAATACCTTTTGATGGGCTAAAATTTTTCGTAGGTCATTCAGGTATATAAGTTATCTTAAAATAGTTATAAATAGGCATCTACGCATATAATTTAAAGAAGATTCTACAACTTTCTCTAAATATTGTAGATGTCTTATTAAATATTAATTTTATTAACTTATTTCTTGGTTAATTATAGTAGTATATTTTGATTTGCAGTTTTTTTTTATCAACGTGACATGTAATCTTACGTTTTTCGAGTAATTAAAGTGTAAATTTTAATAAATAGACCAAAATTGTATAAAATAATTAAAAAAAAATCGATTCGAGTTTTTTCGATTTTTTGCATTTTCTGAGAAGATTTACTATAGTAACATATATATTTTTTTTCACCATCGGAAAGTAGAGATTTCAACGAACAGAAAGCATACCAACTTTTTGAAAAAAGCTGATATTTTGACGGGTGAATTTTTGATTGAAAATTAGGGTGCTTTTTCGATATTAATTCAAAATAAGGCGAAAAAATAAATATTTCTAATCAAATAAATTACAGCGTATTTGGGACATAAAAAGGTAAGTTTTCACCAAAATTTCGTGACAAAAAAAATAATTTTGTAAAAGATAAAAATAAAAAACCAAAAACTTGGTTTTTTGAATTTTTCTCATAAATTTTGAGGTTATGTGAAAAAAGTGTAAATACAAAAGTTTTAGATCTTTTTATTACCTACAACTTTGCCATTTGACTTTTTTCCATAGGACTTTTAGTTTTGCCGGAAATCGAGATAAACCGTTTTTTACCCTTAAAACCTCACCCCCCCCCCTTCCCGACCTCAGATCGCCCGTAAATTATTTTTCCTTTCATTTTTATAATATTCTCCTCCTTTTCTAATGGGTTTTATCCTACTATTATTTTTTTTGGTTTTAAAAATTATCGACTCTGGACTATCAGTACAACCTCACAAACTTTACCTCTTTATAATATTAGTATAGAAGGACTACAGATTTAGTTAAACGACGGTGATTCAAAAAAGGCCAGAAAATGTTTCACTTCAATTATCTTTATTTCTTTGTTACTGTCTATTAACGCCAATCACAAGTTATATTGTAAAGGTATGAAATAAATCTGAAAGAACACTAGGTGATTCAATATTACACTTCAATATTGAACAGTTACAACAATAAAAAGTTAAAACAGTTTATAAGATTATAAATAAACTATTTTTAACAAAGCATTCTATATCCCCCTCAAAGTTTACGACGCCACTTGACGTAAAACAGATGGTTCCAACAAATATGTATGGGATACAGTGACCAAACAGACGTTTAGTCAGGTTTAGATACATGGAAACACATATCAATCTGGAATTACATTGGTGTTCTTTTTTTAATAAATAGTGAGCCCTGCTTCGTAGTCCTTATTTAAATGCAAAAAAGGCTCAAAGTCTGAATTAAAATCATCATTGGCCTAGCCTTTTCCCAACTATATTGGTATCGACTTCCAGTCAAACCGAATTCAGCCGAATACCAGTATTTTATGTGGATACTGGGTTGTAAACCTAAACAACCCAGTAACTGGATCTTGGCAAGACTGGAGTTAGAATTTCTTCTGACAATCCGTAACGACTGCCAAAGATCTAGAAATGACAGTCGAGACCAACTGCTTAATGTGCTTTCCGAGGCACGGAGGAGTTTCGGTATGTTAAGATTATCACCCATCCATAGTCTCGTAACCATAACCTTGGCAAGCGTTGTTTAACCTTGAAGATCGACCCATGCGGCTGTTATCATTTAGCTACGAGCTCCACCAAAATATATTCAGGATAATATTAGTACTATTCCCTTTATTCATCATACTTACCTATTAATTTACATTTTTAAATATATCTTAAAAAAAAAACACATAAAAAAACATTTAAAAATATAAAAAGTAGTGGTCCGCCGGTGTCGGGAGCAGGGTCCAAGCTACTGGTGGTTAGGGCTCCAGAGAAAGGAACCTCCTCACAATACGAGCCGTATCGAGGAGTAATGCCTTCTGTATCGGGCCCTTTAACCAACCGTGTAACGCCAGCTTCGACAGCAGACGATCGTCGAAGCTTTTGGTAACGACAATCGGCACGGTGACAGCCGAGTCCACATTCGACATATCAACGACCTCGTATGCTATGTCGAGATACTTGATTTGTTTTCTCAGCTTTCACGAGGTTCTCATCATGTGGGATGGTAACATCAATTAAATTATCATTGTGCGGCGTGCTAATCAGTCTATCACCACTATCGGCCGAAACCAATAACCTATCTATCACATACTGGAGATAGAAAAACAAATGAAACAACAGAAAAATTATATAGGTTTTCTGTTGTTTCATTTGTTTTTCTATCTCCAGTATGTGATAGATCGGTTATTGGGTTCGGCCGTATATCAGGCTTATTGGTAACAATAGTTCTATCAGTGATGATATACCGAGCCCAGTACGACGTGACATGGTCATTTTCGAGAACTGGGTCGGGCACATGATTTTAATACGGTACCTCAGAATCCGCAAGCTTGTATTTCAAAGCAAGTTGCTGATGGATAATCCTGGTTGTGCCTGTGCATGTTTATTTATTATTATATTTAGTACTATAATTATTATAGGTAACCTACCTACTACCTATTGATCTTTTTGCAGGCATATTATACGAGCATGTATACGACAAAAAATTGGGTCAAAACTTCTGACGAAATTGCACGACATAAAAACCAAATCTAAATAAAAACAACCTAATTCGCCTCTGAAAGCTTTCTAAAAGCCTGAAAACTTAAAAATAGACGAGAAAAATCATAAATTTTATTAATCCAGTCCTTTTTACAGCCACGTCACCGCACACTCATATCATACTTATATGATCCCTACATAAATCATACGCGGCCTAATATTTTGGTAGTCGTGGTACAAAGCAACCACAAGTTGGTCTGTCCGAAGTAGAACTAGGTTCGTTTATTTACTTAAGAGCCGTTTGGTAACCACATGTTGTGTTGTTTAAGAGCTAGACAACTTTGTTTTGTACGGATGGATTTGCAAGTGCGATATTGATTTCGTTGAGTTTTGGCTTGAAAAAAATGACGGGGTAGGGTAAATAGTTGTGCGTAGGGCCAATTTTGATTTAGGGTTCCGTACCCAGAGGCCAACGGGAACATATTACTAAGTGTCCGCTAACCGTCCGTCCTTCTGCCTGACAGCGGGCTTTATCTCAAAAACCCAAATTAAATTTAAATTAAACGGGACTTCCATACAAAAAAAAGAACATGTTAGTTTAAGTTTATTAATAGTACGGAGCAATTATCCCAAAGGAACATACACCCGGGATAAAAAAGTATGCAATATGTTATTACAGACTATAATCTATCTCTGCAGCTTTGTGATGAATTTCATCAAGATTAATTTAATCGTTTTTGCGTGAAAGAGTAACAGCCGTACATCCGTACATCTAAACTTTCGCATTTATAATATAAGTAGGATTAAGGGTTGTGTTTATGTTTTCTATAGATAGGCAGCAATGAAAACATGACATTAAATTGTATTTTGTTTTTTCATACTACCAAGTCAAAATCCAGTGGATGTGGTTACATAAAATTAATACAAATTAATCAAATAAAATCCTGTTTTAAAATACTCAACGAATAAAACTGTATTCGCTTAAATTTAATACAGTCCACAACAAATACATAAAACCAATTATTTACAAAATTATTTCTGGTATTTGAATCCAATTTAAATAACCGCATAGTATTTACGCACTCATACATTAATTAGTTCGATGAAAACGTATTGTTATAAAAGATCAAATAAATTAACGGTCTTAACAGGTCAGGAATTCCGAATAAATAAATACACTAGCCAGCGGTTCCGCCTCCGCAATAGGAATGTTTCCTGAGGAATAAAAATATGATTCTAATTAGTCCGTCAGTTAGATAATCGAAAAATATTGGACAAATATTTTATGCTTTATCAAATCAATAAAAATTGACGAAGATAAAAAGTTTCAAAGATCATGAGTGAGGGCTTGTGACGTCACGGCTTGGTAAAAATCATAGCACGAAGTGACGTCACACGAGTTTTCAACGCACTATATCGTCTTCGTTTTTTGTTTACGTGAAAAAAGAAAAAAAAAGATGTGTCCAATATATTTTGGAAATTTATCTGACGGAGTAATTAGATAGCATTTTTTTGTCAGCTATCCTATTGTTGGAATTATTCCAAGGGAACAGACTCCCGGAATTAAAAGCCCATGTGCTATTCCAGATTGTAATCTGTCTTTGTGCCAACCGACTGAGTAACAAAAACAGTGGTCAACAAGATTTGACCACAAAGAATATGCTTACTTATTTTGAATTACCTACCAAGCCTTATTGCAAAATCATATTTATGTTGTTTTGAGCACGCCTAGTTTTTGTGTTACAATTACATTTACTTACTTCTTTTTTTTTTTCAATCTTGTAGCTGTTTTTTTTAGTTCACTAAGTTTTTTTCTTCTTATATAGTGTGGAAAAACTATTTAAGTGATTCTGACAAGTTTCTTTACATTTATGCTAAAATTATTTTTAAAACATAAAAAGGGAGATTCTGCATCATCAGTTTAAAAAATATATGAGTTTTTTTTTTTTTGGCATTTTTAATCTAAAAGTATATGTAAGTATCCTGCCGTACTATATAATAATGAGCCTGTACTGGAACCACCTAAAACCTTCAGTATTGGCCTCAAAGCTCGCCCGGAAACCAATGCGTGTCTAAATCATTCTAATTTCACCTCTATGTACCACAAATGCGGTAAACATAATTTGTTAATAGTTTTCTTGTGACAAACAAAACCCGTTTTTTGATTGACCAGTGATATCCATACATCCAAACTTTCACATTTATAATGACAGTCATAAGATTGAAAATATTTTATCCGTAAGCTCTTGTACTCGTTGCCCCACTGAATTACGTCATCCCAAGGTCGCGCCTTCAATGGATGATAAGCAGATTGAATTCTCAAGATTTTACTTGCCTATTTACAAGAATAGACCTCATTTCGAGGAAGGTAGAGTCTATTTTGGTATAATAAATGCGCATCTGCCAAATTAGCTGGGAATTGGGAAACCATATTTGAAACAGCTGTTGATTGTTTTTTTTTTTTAATATATGTACTTTATTTTTGACAGAATGAGAGCTATATTTGACATTTCGCACGGTCATAAAGTTGTAGAGCTATCAGCGACTTCATTCTGAGAGTAAAGTACTTTATGGGTTCACTGACATACCACCCAAGATTAATATATATATGTACATTGCGGACTAGACATCGATTATTGAAATGTTTTATAGGCGATCGATTTCTGAAGTATAGTTGGTGGTGTGGTCACAGTTGGAATTATCAATTTTTGGTTTTAATTGACCTCTGTCTTACCGAGGTCAATCAATCTGAGCCTGTGTGGAGCCCCTTCACAGGATATTAATACAAGTGTCCTATTTACTTTCCTGCTCTTTAAGTCCAACCACTTGTTTCTTCCAGAACCTGAACGTGACTAATGACAGAGCAGTTCTGCATATAGCCATAGGTTCGTTGGACAAAATTTGAAAAGTTGCGTCGATCGACTCGAAAACAGTGAATAATTGATTTGATGGTATCTGCCTTAAAGGAAAGGTCAAATAGAGTGACAGGATTACGAGATCAGACATACTCGTTCCACAGACAAAGCACTTATTAGTGATTTGGATTTCAGCCAGCAGAGCATTTAAGGAGGGAGTTGATAAGAAGGTGCAAAATCAATTGACGGACCTGTTGGTCTAGTGATTAGCGGCCCTGACTGCTAAGCCGGAGGTCGTGGGTTCGATTCCCACCCGGGACAAACTTTGTGTGATGAGCATGATTGTTTGTTCTGTGTCTGGGTGTGATTTATCTATAATATTTATGTATTTATAAATTATATAAGTATGTATTATCAGTTGTCTGGTTACCATAACACAAGCTCTGCCTAGCTTGGGACAACTCACACACGGCTATCTGATATAGCCGTGTGTGAGTTGTCCCAAGATATTTATTATTTTATTATTGACTTGCTTACATAAAACCATGTTTTAACCTGAACCCAACGAACAAAATCTTGAAAACTTCAGCACTTAAATCAGAACGGCCTAACTTTTGCCCTTGAACTCCAGAACCCAAAAAATATTAAAACTTGGACCCTATTCCGTTCCGCTCGTTACAATTCTACACCCGTAAGAATTGTGTATGTAACTGATACTCTTCAAATCGTGGTCACTAGAGCGAGACACAGATAGCCAGTTCTATTACCGTCTTCCCAAATTGTAATATGAGATACATGTTTTGTTTCGTTCTAGTTTTGAGGCATAGATAGTTGGTTCATGTACGGTGTACATCACTGGTTTTGAAGCAGAGGACATTATGTGATGGCGAGCCAAAACGCTTCATGTGGATGGTTGATTGACGAAAACGCATATTGTCAGGCAGATATTGCAACGCAAAGGTCATACGGCATATTGGAATCGTAAAAATATATGAGTTTTTTTTTTAAACCATCAGTACACATTTCGTCACAGTCAGAAAAATTGTGACATATACTCTTATGCATTGCTTCATTTGCTTGACAAATTCGTTTGCGACAACGTAAAGTAAGCAGTGAATTTTGTGGAGCTATCAAAATCTCATTATTTTTGTTGTTTACTTTGGTGATAGTTGAGATAACGCAGCATCAATATGCGTGATTTTTTCTTTATAAAAAAGTTGGCATCATCCAAATTAATTTATTACTAACGAGCAATGTACTGTCAACATCCGAAAAACCATCGCATCTGAACACAAAGGGATCAGTTTCGATATAATTGTATTTTTGAACAAAAAAAATTGGGTTGACATGCATCAGCGATTTAGGATACCGATGTTATGTTGTCCGTCCGTTGTTGTATAAAATTGATTTTGACATTGTTTGTGGTTGCACTTGCTTGTTTACCCGACTGTACATCGGTGCGAGTAGGCTTGTAGATTTTTAATGTTCAATACTGATAAAAGTTACCGCTTTTTCTCTGGGGTAATCTCAATAACGCATCTTATTATTGTATCCATAATATTGTTATTAAAAGTTTTGGAAATGCCTGATGAGTACCTACATGACAGCAGGCGAAAATATTCTCTTTCCCTTATCTCTCTTTTTTAAAAACATTGCCCCGCACTAGGATTTACTCCTGTATCGTGGGTGTATTCAAAAACATGTATATTCACATACACAAAACATCCAGACCCGGAACAACTATATACTACATCTCTATACTATATTGCTGAACAAACATACAAAATTAATTCAGAAGAATTGAGAACCTTTTTCTGTTTTGAAGTACATCAAAAATAATTCCCTAATTACCAAACCTTTAAATAAAACAAACACAGTCGTAACCCTTACCGAAGCGATGACGTATTTGGAACGTATTTACAAACTCACAAAAAAGTCATTTACGCAACAATCAAATTAAATAACCATAGAAACAAACATAAAAACCTCGAAAAACCCAGCATTTAAACCATTTATTGGTCAGCAAAAACATGAACTGAGTTCCCAAGGGCCATAAATAAACGATCGGGCCGACGTTACCGCGTCTCATTTCGCCACATTTCAAAATTAGCGCGCGATACCGCGCCAATAAAACATGGCGGACCATCGCTCCGACATAAAACAGTCCTGGATTTATGTATGGTGTAAAATTTTATATTATTCCGCTCCATCTATGAATTGGTGGATACTTTGTTCAGATTGCCTGGTACTGGAAATGTTTTTATGTTTACGAAAACGATATGAAAATTTGGGGGTAGTTTGAGGATCTCAGCAGTGCGATTCTGTTAAGATCTCACCATCTCATCAACATCACCCTAGCCCGACTTCAACCACTGATGAGCATAGGCCTCTCTTTTATCAGAAGCAATACCTTCCTGTGCCAGCGTCATTCAGGTTTTACGAGCGGTGGAAATAAGTTCATCTGCTCATCTTTCAATGGAACTACCGTCACTTATTCCAGAACGCGATCACCAATACCAGCTAAATTGCAAAGGTTTCTACAAAATAGTTTCAATAATCTTTTCATTAAACAGTTACAGGGAAAATACAACAAATAAGTATAGTAACATGCCACAGTTAACAGCGCATCCAAAAATAACGCATCTCACCGCACACTTCTAATCCAATTCCAAATTCAATCGCTTAAATTCCGACGACAAATGCAGCTCAAAAACTTTCGCTCGCACAAATACGTAAATTAAACGTAACTGCATACAGAAGTTGACCATTTAGTAGCAGGTGGGTGCAAGTTTGTGACTGCACTATTGTAAATCCGCATCCGCATTGCAGCCTCCGTGAATACTTCTGAAACAGGACCGTCTGCTAGCCGCACCCGAATAATTTCGAAACTTGCTTTCACTGGCGCCGAATGTTGAGCGTTTGTTGTAGATTTGTGGTCGTGCTGCATAAATATTAGACAAGTAGATCGTTACGGCTGTTCGGTAGTAGTTGAGGGTTTTCGAACAGTTTTGCCGTGATTTGCGTCGTTTGTGATGTGGATACGGCTATGTCAGAAAGCCTAAAAAAGGTAGAGGTGGAAAGTGGTTAACTTTAAGACGAACAACGTATTCGGTATTTGTTTTGAACTAGCTTTTTCTCGCAGCTTCGCTCTCGTTAAAGAAGCCGACCTCTTCTAAGTTATCATGTATCTCTGTACCAAAATTCGTCAAAATCGATTAGACGGTTTAAGCGCGAGAGCGTAATTTAGATTTATGAACCCTTTTATCAATAACTAGCAGCGCCTCGTGGTTTCACCCGCGTCTTTCCTGTTCCTGTGTGAATATGGGGATAAAATAATTATAGCCTATGTCACCCGGGATAGTATAGCTCCCCAGCAGTGAAAAAATGTTTCAAATCGGTCAAGTAGTTTCGGAGCCTATTCAATGCAAACAAACAAAAAGACAATGAAATATTTCCTCTTTATAATATTAGTGTAGATTTGCGACTATTAGAAAAACTGGCTTTATCAAGTATTACAGTCAACTTTTACGCTTACCAAAAAAATACTGTCCCAAAAGCTGTGTTCACACTCCATAAATAAACAAAACTCTTGTCTCTTATATTTTACATCGACAACTTATGTCACAACAACATAATGTAAGCGACGAGCCTAAGCTAAGATAGCTTAAATCGCACAGCTGAGGTATTGTAAGGGTTCCGTATCCGAAGGGTAACTAACGGATCCCTATTTATAAGCCTTCACTGTCAGTTCGTCTCTCCGTCTGTCTATCAGCAGTCTGGATCTCATGAACCGTAACGGGAAGGTGGTGATATATAAAAAAGTGTTTATATATATCTTTTGCCGCTTCAATAACAAAAAAATAATAAAATGAAACAGAAGCTATTTAATTCTTTTGCGGTTTCTATTACGTAACCATTAAAGTGCAAGATTTTTCTAAATTAAGCTGAATGTCGTTACAAATTTTCAAGCGCGAATAAAAATCTAGTAAACTGAGCTATGAAATAAAACTCCAAGTGACGCCGCAGGAGGTAAGTTATAGCGTCAAATAGAAGCATTATGTGTGGCCAACACGAGCTCGGATGCCGTTAACTGTAATGTAGTTTAAAGTACAATATTACTGTTTTGTAAGTCGGCTAAACTTTGCACTTGTTCCAAAGTAAACTTGCCGTTATAAATATCGTGTGGCAACAAAAGTTTTATATGGAAACTCGATCTTTTTGGTTCCAGGATAAATGTTTCATGGTTTACATGTATGAGTTTTTAAGGACTGGTAAAACTCGTATGGTATGTGGCTATTTCCAAAACACCAAAACTCAGAGCCGTAAAGTCTTTTCGTTTAAATAAACACTAAACAACACAAAGATGCTATTCATTACCTAATTCGTTGAATATTTGAAATAAATACGAAAACTATTTCAGGGGATTCCGTGGAAACTATTGACGGCATTAAAAAAGCTATTTCTTCTCATTTATTTGACATTAAATGTAAAAATAAAAAAGGCATTATATTTCTCGGTTCTTAAACCGAAGTGATGCCAAAAAAGGAAGCCATCAATTTTAAACATGCAGCTTCTCTTTCTAATTCAAATGATAGAAAAAGATAGAAGAAAAGAGACTAATGCGACGTCATAGCTAATTAGCGCCAGTTAGTTTTAAGGCGAAGCAAGTTCATTTCGAAAATCCAAAGATACGATAATTTCATTCCTAAACCTTTAAATATAACAATACAATTATTAGACAATTCTAACAGGTTTATTTATATAACTGAACAAGACCACCCTATATAACTCGGGCAAATAATGCTAGGCTGTGATACGCAGGTTATGATGGAGTAAACATGACCAAGGAGAAATATTGAAGAGCTTGATTTTAAATTTAGTCTCTAATTACACAAAAACGGAAACTGAACATGCATATTTCTTACTAATGTATTGTTTATTATTGATACGTTCGCGTTTGATTACAAATTCAGCTGATGGAAAGCGATAATGTGGTCGTTTACGGAGCTCTTTTTCAAAGTTGAAAACTCAACGAAAGTCGAAGAAATAAAAACTAAATAGACGTGCCAAGCCTTCTCCTTAAATAAAGGCCACTTCACACGGCAAGGAGGCGAGGGGGACACGCATCGTTAGTCATGATCTTAAGTTTTTTCTTCGTTTAAAATGCCTTTTAATTGAGCCCACATGTTTTCAATATCTGATGAATCGGAGATTTTGAGATTGGTTAATACACGCCCGTAGTTTTTGTTGATGCTCAATGAAAGGGACGAAGGAAAAAAGTTTAATAATGTGGACAAATAAAAGGTAAACAATCGAATTAATGATACTGATCAAAGTTTTGGTTTTCAGTACCAAGATACCAAGCTGAGGAGACATGGCCCATGGGAAGCGGTCAGCTCCTTCTGCGAAACAGTAATGCTAGCGTAGGAGGAGGCAGATCACGCGAGGGAGATCGAAACCTCACGCCCCAGCCGCCGCAATAGAAGAAGATGCCCCGGACCTGCGGATGGCGAGCTGTGAGTGGCTCGCCTTCCGATAGCAACCAGGCGCGGGTCGACGGCGCGTCGTGTTCCACGCGCGCCTCAAAGAGATATCAGCAAAGAAGACGGGGCTCCATAGGGTCAGGATGCGGACCTGCTAGGATTGCGGAATTTGTTCGAAAGAATCACCGCGGCCCATGAATACAAAGGGTACAAGAAGAAACACGGGTTGATTTTATTCACTAAGAGCCTGACATTCCCTTCTGCTCTGCCCAGAGCGAGAGAAGTCATTTGATGATTTCCCATCAAGAAAAAATAAAAAAAAATGGTTTCGATCAAGAAATGGTAAGTACCAATTTACATAAAAAAAAAATTAACTTCATCCTGCAGTTATGTGTTTATATTATTAATGTGCCATTAAGTTTCTTGCCCTCCAAAGAAGACTCAATGAAAGAGGTATCTTCAGTACATAGTAGATACCAAGTCGTAACCCGATACTAGCAATTTTTCGATGAGATATTGACATATTCTTTAACAACCGGGAACGTTATTAGTGAATATGTCAACGGAAAAAAGACTTCGTCAAATTGTAATAAATTTTTATTACATGGATTATAATTTTTCTATTTTTATGATGATGATGAAATATCGTTTTGTATAGACCAGATCTGATTCAAATTCAATAGTTTCCAATGTTATTATGAAAAAAATGTTTCCTATTTCACGCGATATTTTACAATCTTACGGCGTTTGCAATTTTCCGGTGACAAACATATTTATACATCATATTGTGATGATGGTAGCCTCCTTGGCTGCGAGTCATTGGCAGACAAGTTTATCGATAGAACTTTGGAAGTGACTCAGCAAAAGAATAAAAAGTATTTTGAATTATGAAAACGGAAAATATGCTTTGTTTTATATGGCAGTCATGTAGTAGAGCACACATATACAGGGTTATTTGTAAAACAACAACAACCTCTTAAGAGGTCATTATACTCATCATTATGAACAACTTTTACTGTGGGACCAAGGGAACAAACCTGAAATCACGAATAAAAAATCAGCTGTTCCCTACATATTGATCAGTTAGTTATACGAACGTAAATGTAAGGAACAGCTGTTTTTTTTAGTAAACTATATTCATAATGTTGAGTACAATGATCCCTTAAGAGTTTGTTAGTGTTTTACAAATAACCCTGTATAAATGTATGTAGTAGTGTAAAGCAGATGTCCTAAATAAGTACGAAGCTAAATCCCAAACCGAGTTTTATTCATTAAAATATTAAGTAACAATAGGGGCGAAGTTCCCTGGCTTTACAATATACACTAATAGTACATAGGCAGACTTAATGCAACAAAGACTATCTACTAGTCAAACTTTCGATTAAATAGATTTCTAAGCTGTCAACGTACGTAATCTATAAAACATAAATACAGACTTTAAAACTAAAAGAATGTCTCAATGTTATTAATCAAATTGGTTTATAATACAGTAAGAAATAAACGTAAAAAAATACGATAAAATACCACAACACTAACAAACCAATTTCCCAAACAATTAACACGCTTTATATCAAACCTTTAATTGTGACGAAACATCCATATTCTACGGTTTTTATCATTTTTATCACAATTACCTTAATTTGACAGTATAGTCGTGTAATAAAATACATCCGACGCGACACGCGCCCAGTAATTACCAACAAACCAGCAAAAAAATGGTTCAAAGAAAGATTTTATCACCAACCAACAACGATCACTGAACATTTACAAAACGAAAATCAATCCAAACTCAACCTTATGGCCTTGAAATAAAGATAAGACTAACTGTAAGCGGGTGGTGAAAAATTTTGGTGAATAGCCCACACAGCAATTTACGAGAATCACTGAGTCACAGATAATTAAATAACAAAAAGAATCAAAAAGTAAAAAGTGTTGATTTATTTAGGGTTCAAATCGGATTCTAGTAAAAACGTAGATAAGCTTAGGAAAGTTAAAATTGGGAAAAAAAGTTAATAATTGGAAGACAGAGGCGCAAAATCGTAACCTTGACAAGTAATGGAGAACCCTTCATTACTTCTACCTTTAACCAGCTGTGGATTATATATGAAGAGTTGGTTTTTTTTACGAATTTGCACGGGTCAGCTATTAATTTAATATTATTAATAACACCAGTGTAGCACGTCTGAAAAAAGTTTTATGCTATCAACGATATACAGAGATAGTCAAAAAGTCTAAAATTTACGGGTACGACAAGTTTTACCGATATGTTACATGCTCAATCCCATATATTTTGAACCGACTTCCAAAAAGGAGGAGGTTCTAGATTCGACTGTATTTTTTGTGTGTATCAACCTCATAACTTTGTACTGGGTGTACCGATTCTGATGATTCTTTTTATATTCGAAAGCTGGTGCTTGTCGTGTGGTCCCATTTAAATCTAATTTGATTGAAATCTAAGTACTGGTATTTGAGTTATCCCTAATAATGCGAGGCTTAGTCTACATTAATGATGTTCTCATTCACTCTTCGTCGATGTACCTAAAATGAAAAAATAAAATTGAATACGATGGTTAGGAAGAGCATCTTAGTATTTCAAGGTGGTCCCTTACTAGTTTGGTGAAGATCTGAGAAGAACATGGATGATAGGAAACGGAACTCTTCAATAAAGGATAGCAAATCTTTCAGGATTGCTGAAATTGCATGTTTGTTTATTGTTTACACCAATGTGTTTGGTACGTTTAGGTGGGGGGTATCACTAAACAGTGAAAATAAAAAAAAAACTTTTTACAAAAAAAAAAAACAACCGACTTCTAAACAAAAAAAAGTATAAAATAACTTTAATTTCGGAAGTCGCTGTTCAAAAAATTAAGAAACAACCAAAACCAGCGAGTTTTAATGGATATGTATCTCTATAACAAAATACAACAAACGAAAAAATATAAGTCATATTTGCATTTCAATCATATTATAATTAGGATTATTTTAACGAAAGTCATAATATTCTTTTACTAGAAAATAATACGTAGGCAAGTATTGTATATCACTGCCAATGCATTGAGTTAAAAGCCGGAAAGGTATTGTTCCGATTCAATACGAATCCGGACAAACATTGAATGTGTCGTTATTTGATATTCAATTATCGGAATTACCCAGCATACGAGCTAATGGGATTTTAAATTAGTATTAATGTTTTAATATTAATAGCTGTCTTTATGTCCATTACCCCTCATGGGGTAGGTGGAAGTGAAAACGGGTTCATGAATACAGGTTTAACAAACAGTTAAAACGTAGGTATCACAAAAAATTATAAAAGGTTTCATCGTAATATTCATAGATTAATAATGCTGTATGATGAACAGCTACCTACTATAAAAAGAATTGTCATAAGCTTCAAAAAGTATAAACTCCATCAGCATTAAGTTAAATGGTTTCATTACTCACGCAAAGCTTATTTCCATTTAAGAAAAACGTTTTTCTATAGTTAAATAAAAACAAAACCTACAGTTATATTACTCTCGTGTCACTAAACCGTAAAAATTCAAACCATTTTCTGAAAACATCAGACACTATTTGGGGAACATCAAAACAAGAATCCATTTGGTACATTTAATCCAGATCTAATCTTGCACGTTATAAAACGACTTAAAATAACAATTGGAGAAGTATTTCTATTGCCGAAAAAAGAACTAGTGGAATTTTAAGCTCAAAATGAGGGAGATGTTGTAACTGGGTCCTAAACGGTGCGCCATTAAGTCTATACGACCGACATTAGTCTTCAAACGTTCGGGAAATAGGGCGAGACGTGACCCCAAGAATAGGCCCTTTCGTTCCAGGCCAAGGAATTGGAGACGCCATCTATCCGTGACGCTAGTTATGTGGTATGAATTTTGGAAGAAATAAAACTGTTTTTTTTTTATACATGTTACAATGACTTATACGTGTAAGTTATTTGTTTCATATTTGAAGCAGCTCTGCCTGAATAGTTCAGTTTAATCAGCTCTGAAAAGTCAGTTTGATATCTAATTTGAAACCTTGGCAAGGTAAATCTTCAATCCATTATGATTTATAAGGTCGGAAAATACATCAAAATAAAAATAAAACTTCGTGGTCATTCGTCTAACTGACCTTAAAAATACGAACAATATTGCGTACAATACCCGCTACGACGATTGAAAGCTGATTCTAAACAACTAATTAAAAGAAAAAATAAAATCGAAACTCCAATTTAATTACCAAAGATGTATATTCTAGATAAAAAAGTAATATGAGCGTGAAATACACGTAAATTAATTGATGACAGGTAAAAAAGATAAAACTAAATAAAACTGTAAATTCTGAACTTACAGATACAGATGTACTACCACATAATAAAAGTCAGAAATTAATTTGTCCCGTGCTAACAAATACGTTTTAACGAATAAAGCTTAATTTGATTAATCTGTGGCAAGCACTATATATATATAAATCTTGGGACAACTGTACGGGTACATGTGAGTAGAAAAGCGTAAAGAATTTTCGAATAAAAGGTTAAGTCCGATCGATGTATCACATCTTAAGTTGATTTGGGATTTATAAACTCGCGATAAAACATTAGGCATCGGGCATAGTGGGATTATGTGCCGTTATTAAAAGCTTAGAACTTCAAGGGATATCGGATTCGCAAAGTTTGAAAATATTTTATTACTAAACTGTCATACTGGCAACTTGTGAGTAGCTCTTGAGACTGCTCTCTTAAGAGATTTCTTGGTATTTTTTTGTTTTATTATAAAAAGTTTTATGATACAAACGTACATACAGTTTGGTTTCTCTCAGGGATATTTTTATTAATTAAAACTACGTACATGTACGTATTATAAACTGGTGTAAACCATAAACAGACATGCGATTTATTGAAGAGTTTCGTTTCCTATCTCCGAAGTTCTTCATCAGATCTTCACCAAACTAGAAAGGGTCCACTGCGAAATACTACGCTCCTCCAAACTATCGTAAACGTTTTTTTTTTACTTACATTTTTTATCGACAAGTGAGTATGAGAACATCATCAATGTAGTCGAAGCCACACATTATTAGGGGTAACTCAAATACTAGTCGTCAGATCACACTAAAAAAATGGGACTTGGTTTTTGTCATGTGGTCCCGTTTTTTGAGTCTTCGAATTAAAAATGAAGTATCAAAATCAAACAAAAACAAAAAAATATTCAAGCATGTCAAGATTTTGGGAAGCTAAAGGTGGTTTTGACAGTTTGCGACACCAATACGAATGTAATCGCTCCCCAAATACAAGCATTGCCCGGGTGACCTTTCTGAAGAACATCACCAACACTTTTTTATTTGACTGTACATTTTCAAGTTTACAACGTATTTAACTATGTAGTGGCTTAATACCATGCTCTGACCGAAACTAATAAGGTGAAGTCCTTTATTGTTCGCCATAAAACTAATTGATGTCCAACAATCTCAGAATTGGTATGCCAGTTTTATGGGTTCTCACCCGTCCGAGATGGACAGATTCAATTTATTGTGTGAGGTTTATCTTAGTATCGAGTAACGTACTCGTATGTGCTGTAAATATTTTTGAAAATAAGTTTTTTTTTGTTTTAGTCGCACCATATTGATACTGGTACGCAGCTCAGAATGATTGGCGAGAGAACCGATACTGTTCTGCTCAGTAGGTTCACTGAACTCCATGTGCTGCGAAACCAATGAGCCTACTGTGCAGGGGTAAACGGTGTATATTTTCTTCTTTTATTACTTTTAATCACTAACATTAGTTATAAGTAAAATTTCATACTAACAACCTTGTCTTGTCTATGGACTTTTTTGTCTGAAATAAATATATTTTTTATTTTTTTTTATTGGGGCCTGAAGTGAATTGTTATCCAGCCAATACTGACCCATTGTTGGCCAAACGCATCCCTATTCCCTCCCAGGAACTCCGCTCTCGGGCAACCTAGACGCGTACTGTGAGGGCTAGTTGGTTAATGTGTAATTAGTAGTTACAAATTGATAAAAAAACTTTTTACAAAAAAATACAACCGACTTTTCCACAAAAAATCAAAAACGTACAAAATAACTTTAATTTCGGAACTCGGTGTTTGTGGTTCCTTTTTCATTTTTTGAACACCGACTTCCGAAATTAAAGTTATTTTGTACTTTTTTGATTTTTTGTGGAAAAGTCGGTTGTATTTTTTTGTAAAAAGTTTTTTATTTTTCACTTTTTAGTGGTACCTAACCCCTCCCCCCACCTAAACGAACCAATTACATTAGTGTAAAAAATACGCACTGCTCAAATGCAGAGTAAACTAAAAGGTCGTCAATGTAGACAATGTAGATATTTTTTTAGTCTATGTTGATTTTTCAAAAACCGCTTGTTCGATTTCGATAAAATTTTCATGGGACCATTTGGGAACTATACCCTTTCCAACAAAAAAAGAATTTTTCAAATCGGTTGTCAAGCGACGGAGTTATGCGCGAACAAACAATAAAAAAAAACATACAAACATCCGAATTGAGAACCTCCTCCTTTTTTAGAAGTCGGTTAAAAAGTAATATTTAACTTCCAATCATTTAGACCTATGAAAATTCTGCACCACATTTTTGCCTATGATTATGAAAAATACTGTAAAATACTAATGAAGGTACATACATATCCTAAAACAAGACAAGTGCGATTCGAGCTCTAACACGGAGGGTTCTGTACCATAAACCGAATAAACACTTTTCTTGTATGAGAGCACCCTTTAATTTTTAATTTAAATTCATTTATATTTTTTGTTGTTAAAGTGGTAATAGAAATAAGTACACACTCTATGAATGAATCTTTCTGTGAATTTTTTCATCGGTTCTTGAGAAGCAGTCTGTTGACAGACAGATATAGGGACGGGCGGACAGCGGAGACTGTCCGAGTAATAGGTTTCCATTGGTTACCCTTCGCAATACGGAATCCTAAAAAATATCGCAGGAATCATGACAAAAATTTTGCACAACTGTAAAAAAAAATAGGTTTATTTTTCTTGACAAGCTAAGAAAAGACAGGATTTCAATCCAGTTACAATATTTTTCTTCTCAGTTACAGTTTCATACGAATCTTAAATAAGTTTTCTTCATTAATTCAAAAGCTTTATAAAACTCCTTTATAAATGTTGTATTTTTAAACATCAACTTTTTATTACCAACCACTTTATGTATGACGGCAAAAATCAATCAAGCATTCCATAAAAAATAAAACTTAATAACTATACTCTTCGCTGACATCAAATTGATTATAGCTAACAGGGAACCCTCATTAGACGTGCTCCGTAGCTTTTCATGACAGATTCATTAAAGCTCCTCCTATTTCCCAGTTTTTTTTTTTTAATTTTTATATAAAGCGCAAAAATTTCTCTTCCGGCCTTCCAACGTAGAATGAGAAATATATTTCGTTTCTGCATAATTAGTTTAAACTTGGTCCGCGGGTCACTCAACTGAATTACGTTCGCTTGTTTGTTTGTATTACAAGGACCGACTTTGATTGTTTGTTCAGGACGGTCTGTTTTATTTTTCTGCAGTGTCTTTATTTTTGTACATTGTTTGAAGTTTCTGGATTTAAGTTTACTGTCCTATTTCGGGATGGTCTTCTCTTTTGATAAGAACTCTAGGCAGAAGTATTTATAAAGGAAATATTGTGTTACAAAATATTATAGATCGTAGGACGTTTTAATATATTGAAGTTGATCTGTGATACTGAAAGGTCACATTTTGTACATGTACGTTGGAAATTCAGTTTTTAAGATATGCTATAAGTACATGAATGGAACACAGTAATGAATGAATGAAGACATTAGAGATTATCTGACACATCTTTGAAGAATTAGTCCCGGAGAGATGTTTTCCGACAATACAGGAAAAATTAACAAACGTGGATGGAGAGAAATTTTTGACCAGATCAAGTCCAATATATTAATTGACTACGATCAATATTACCCCAAAGTTAGCGACGATAACAAACTCCTCAAAGAAGGCCATAGTGGGACTGACAATACATCAAACTTAACGGTAAATGATGAATCTAATGATAATTCTGAGTTTTTTCTTTGATAATCACATGTACATCTTACACCAAAACATAGCTGGGCTCCTCAACAAAACAGACCTGTTAACATTACATATTCAAGATCTTTTGCAGAAACAAATCAATATTGAAACGATATGCCTAACGGAACACTTCGTCATTTCTGGTCATGAAAATTTAATAAACGTGCCAAACTTTAAGTTAGCATCATGTTACTCAAGACGAGAGCATAAGCGAGGAGGTTCTTGTATTTTACTTAAGACTTACCACGAATACAAAGAACTAACTGAAGTGAAGAGTTCTTCTATCACAGGCGTTATTGAATGTTGTGCTATAGAAATAATCAAACATAAATTAATAGTTGTATGTATTTATAGACCACCAAATATGTCTAACATTAGTCTTTTTTATGATACTTTGGACACTATATTGAAAAAATTGTGCAATAAATCAAATGTAAAGGTAGTATTATGTGGAGACTTCAACATTGATATTTTAAAACGTAATAGATGCACTTTGGACTTTGAATCTTTGCTCCTAAATTACAACCTTATCTTAAAAATAAACCAACCAACACGGCCAAGGAGCCTTACATGCCTAGATAATTTTGCTCTGAACTCAAATCTGAAATGTGTTGCTGAAGTAAAGGATTTTGCAATATCTGACCACTCAGCTCAAATACTCAAAATTCAAGTCAGTAGAATTTGCAAATTAAGATATTGGCGGACTCAGAAACGAGACTTCTCAAAAGAAAATTTGACTAAATTTAAAAATCATTTAAAGAGTTTATCCTTTTCTGACGTTTACAGCGAGACTAACCCTAGTGAGTCTTATGATATTTTTATGGAAATTTTTCTTCTTCTTTACAATCAGTGTTTTCCAATCAAATGGATTAGAATTCGATCGGAAAAAAGAATTAAATGGATTTCGAAAGGCATTAAACTCTGCAGCAAGAAACAAAGAAACTTGCTTTGGAAATACAGATTGAATCCGTCAAGCGAAAATCAAAAAACATTTAGGACGTACTCACAAAGATTAAAAAAGATCATTAAACTTACTCAAAAGGCACAGAATAGTAACATTATTAATAAGGCACACAATAAATCCAGGGCAGCGTGGCAAATTATCAATAATAATAACCATATTAAAGAACCTATTTTAAAAATTGACAATAAAAATGTGACAATTAAGGATCCTAAGGAAATAGCTACATCGTTTAATGACTTTTTTATTGACCAAGTACAAATTGGCTCTAACGACACATCTGACCGAATTATTGATGTAGAAAGTAGCTCAAATTCGATGTTTATGGCACCGATAATACCAAATGACATAAAAAGAGTAATTAAATCTCTCAAAAATACAAAAAGTTATGGACACGATAAAATTACCACCAGTGTAGTTAAATTTGTTAATGATGTTATTGCTGAGCCTCTAAGTCATATTGTGAACTGTAGTATTGAATCTGGTATATTCCCTAATAGCCTTAAAACCGTAGTAATAAAACCGCTACATAAAAAAAATAATAGAGAAGACATGTCCAATTACAGACCAGTAGCATTGATCCCAATATTCTCTAAGGTATTTGAAAAGATTATTTATCAAGGAATCGATAGATTTTTGAGTAAATATAATATATTATGCGAGGAACAAATGGGGTTTAGGAAAAATAAAAATATTAATATGGCAATATATAAACTCTTAAATAATATTATGATAAATGTTGACAGTAAAATTCCCGTATGTGCAATTTTGACCGATATGACTAAAGCATTCGACTATGTAAATCATGACGTACTTTTAAAGAAGCTTTACGCCTATGGTATAAGGGGAAATATCCTCGATTTAATAGAATCATACCTACGAAATCGATTGCAGTACACAGAAATAACGAGAGTATGCCTTGAAACTAAACGTGAACATAAATATATGTCGGATTGTAGAGAGGTTAAACACGGCGTACCACAAGGTAGCGTTCTGGGGCCACCTTTGTTTCTCTTATATATTAATGATTTGCCCCGTCAAATACATCATCCTATGGTGCTGTTTGCTGACGACAGTACTGTGATAATAAAAGGTACGGATTTAAAAAAATATGAGAGTGAGATTAATAACACATTAAAGAGTATTATTAATTGGCTTAGCATAAATAACTTGATAATAAATTTGCAAAAAACGAAGGTAATGCATTTTTACCAACGGATTAGTCCCGCTAATATAACTGTCAGCTATAATAGCCAAAAAGTTGACTCAACAAATACAGCAACATTCCTGGGAATTATAATTGACAGCAATCTGACTTGGAAACCTCATTCCGAGGATGTCTGTAGAAAGCTGAGTAAATTAGCTTATGTACTGCACATCTTATCGCACAAAGTAAGCAAGACCACACTTCTAACAGCGTACCATGGTTTGGTTGCATCAACATTGAGGTTCGGAGTGATTTTCTGGGGCAACTGTAGTGAGAGGGAGGAGATTTTCAAAGCCCAAAAACGATGCATAAGATCAATGTCAAATTTAAAAACTACTGATAGCTGTGAGCCTGTGTTTAAGTCGCTGAAAATACTAACCTTTCCGTGTCTTTACATATTGGAAGTGTCCATTTTTGTTAGGTCGAATTTAAATCTATTTTCGGCTCTAGTTAACATTAGATTACGCTCAGGTCCTATGAGACTACAATATAATAAATTGTTACATACAGGAAAATACAAAACAGCATTATTAAGAAAGAGTATAATGTCAATGGGCCCTATCATATATAATAAAATTCCGCACAGTTTAAAAGATCACCCCATATGCATATTTAAAAATAAGTTGACTAAATTACTATTGCATAAATGTTACTATTCTGTTAATGACTTCTTGAATGATAAGGATTTATAATTGTACTTTAACTATTTTATTTTTTGACATTTGATATGATAATAATTAATTGTAATTTCTAGGTTAACTTATTGATTTATAACTGACTATTCATTTGATAACTGACATATTTATACGAATTTTGAGAACTTGAGATTATATTTGTTGTATCGTAAACTCCAAAAATAATGATTTTGTATGCCGAAAGGCAGAATGTAGCGGAATCACCAACTCTGTCCCATCTTAAAATTGTACCTACATTGCTTGCAAATAAATGATTCTGATTCTGATTCTGATTCTGATTCTGACATCGACAGGATGGCGTTATCATTGTCTACAATCTCTCCTTCTCTTGCATTGTTATTTGCAGTGACACTTTGTTTTTTTTTTGTTGCCAGTATTATTTTCTTGGTCCCCAGTTACCTTCACCATCTCGATCAATACACCTCTATAATTGGTATCACATCAGAACGTATGTAACTCAACTAGCCGAGTTTGGAGGCAAGTCATTGTTAATCCGAACAAAGAGTACGATTGGAGCGTCGGGCATCTGCCTTCAGTATCGCTGGCTTATTGTGGAATAGACAACTGTTAGGCGGCCAGTAAGGCAGCGAGTCCAGCTATTATGGAAGCTGTGTCTGCATAAGCTAGAGGATCTGATAACGGTATCCTGTCGAGAGACGGTATAACTGGTTCCGAGAAAGACAACTTATCTAGAAGTCTTTAAACAGCAGGTAGTCAAAGAGTTGCATACCTTTTTTAAACCCTATGGGGTCTTCTTTGCTGACATCTCCTTGAGGCGCGCATGAAACGACGCACCGTCGACCCGGACCTGTTTGTTATCGGACCTATCCTTCACTGGCCATCCGCAGACACGCGCGTATACGGTGGCCAGGAATCGCCCTGCGATTTCTGACGCCCGGGGCGTCTTCTTCTGTTGCGGTGGCTGAGTAGTGAGGTTTTCCTCTTCCTCACGCATTCCTTCTCCTTCTTGGCTAGCATAACTGCTTCGCAGAAGGAGGTAACCGCTTCCCATGCCTCGTCGCTCCGAACCATGGATTGAACCAGGGCCGGAGAGTATACCAACCATTTTACTTGAGGACTCTAAAGCCTTAAGCTGCTGTAATGTTGCGCATTACTCACATTTTGTCAGTAGTTTTTAGGCTTTTGTAATAAGAAATATGCCTATCATCATCAATTGGGCTACTACTGACATTACGATTATATTATATAGAATTAAACTAAGAATTCGCCATTGTAGTTGACTAAAGAAACAATGACTTTTAAAGAAAAAAGTCAAATTAGGCTGAGAGCCAGCACGTCTGAACGTCAGTTTTACAAAAGACAGCCTCCAAACACCCAGAACAGAATATTCTTTGTCTGTAAAGATATAAAATTTAAAGCTCAGGATCGATTGATCTCTTGCTAATCAAATAATAAAACCAGCCATTTTTATGGCCATACCGAGTACATACACTAAATATCAGAGGGTCATCTTCTTATTCTGATCTGAATTGCAAATACCGAGAAAACCAGTAATCTTCAATAGAAATGAATATTTTTATCCTTCAATTACTTGGCTGTCTAACTCAAAGTTGCTCCTACATTATTTAAATACTGAGTTTTATAACAGCTTAAATAAATCGTTGTTCTGATTCGTTTGTTTACAAGTTTTTGTAAAAAGAATTAGCTTTCTATTCGATTTGTCAATGTATAAATCTAAGACCGTGTTGCATAAGAGCTTATTCTAACACCGTATGTTCTATTAATCAATTACTAAAAAAATTGTATGTACGTAATGAAAATAACGATTAATTGCGATTTGGATTCGCACACAAAGTGTGCACAAGAACAAAAAAAAACTTTGATTTCCAATTTTATCATTTCATGTTGTACCTACACACTACGTTCTAATGTGATACCAATTATAGAGGTACGAGTTACTGGGAACCAAGAAAATAACACTGGCAACAAAAAAATAGATGGACGTACATACGTACAGCAGAGGCTTAATAATACGATTTCATTGGTTTCCGAACCTTTTAAAAGTTGGATAGTTGTAAATAAGCCTCATTTAAAATGTTGTCTATTTTTATGACTATAATATTAATTTCTAATAGCAGTTTTTAATGGAACACAAAAGTATAATTTGGAAGACATAATACACATCTGCAGGCTATGCTAATTCACCAACAGTAGCCAGATTATGGTAGACACCAAATAAATTTGCAATAGAGGTCATTCACTCACCGACATACCCACCTAATTTCAAAAATGGAAAGAAACACAAAGCTGTATTATCTAATGTAATTCTTTAATTTTTCAAATAATGAAAAACGAATCATCATTCCCATATTATTATTATACTCTTTGTATGATTCGCATTAATAATTCGTTTAAGTAAAGTGCAAAGTATTTCTCTGGTATCTCTTTAGAGAAATGTCAACGTACTTTATTGCAAGTTTATCTGGTACCTACCATAGCTATAGTTAGCTAAACTACAAACTATTCGATAGCACATCACTCTTGATTTCTGGACACGCCATCGGCTTTGTGATCGAAGACATTTCATGTCAGAACATGATGGATGATGTGCGAACGATTGATCCCATGATGAATATAATTATATTGCCTTATTATACGAATAATAAGTAGCTTGTGAGTCAATAGGACGATGACCGGGAGTCTCTTAATAGGAAACATCTTTTTGAGTGATTCTTTAGGTTGGAATGTTTGATATTTTACATCTATATTTTTTAAGTTTTTTCCGACTTCAAAAAAGGTTTTAAGGGTTTCTTACCCAAAGGGTAAAAACGGGACCCTATTACTAAGACTTCGCTGTCTGTCCGTCCGTCTGTCTGTCACCAGGCTGTATCTCAAGAACCGCGATAGCTAGACAGTTGAAATTTTCACAAATTATGTATTTCTATTGCCGCTATAAATACAAATACTAAAAACAAAATAAAATAAATATTTAAAGGGGGCTCCCATACAACAAATGCGATTTTTTCGCCCTTTTTTGCTCGATATCAATAATGGCAACAGGTAGGTTGAAATATTCACAAAATATCAGTTGTATTTTTACCTAATTAATATAATTATAATATTTAACGGGGGCTCCCACACAAAAACGCAATTTTTTGGCTATTTTTATATTTCCTAGTCTATGGTACGGAATCTTTTTTTTTTTCGGGATGGGTAATCATCAAATGACTTCTCCCGCTCTGGACGGAGCGGAGGGGAGTGTCAGACTCTTACTGACTAAAACAAAACCGTGATCCTTCTTGTGCTCTTCTCTTCTTGCAGTGGTGTCTTCGAATTAAGAAAAATGATAAAGTACCTACCAAAAAAAATACTACAAAGTAAAATAATAATCATATATATATATTTTTCTGTAGTTACAACTTAATAATTATTATTGCTTGATATATGTAGTTTGAAAATATTTTGACTTAAAATACTGATAACAGTGTCAATTAGATCTGTCTTACCTTTATTGTCTGTTGATCTACTCACAGTGCATTTAAATAAAGTTTTCTTATTTATGGCCCAATATTTTTGCATGACCATCAACATACTGTATATATATTAGAGTACAATTTTAAAAAGAAACTAATACCCCGAGAGATTTTAAAGAATGTGTGGAAAGAATTATGTTCACGACAACAGTAAACTACGACCCACTTGACCCAATTTTACCAACAATTAACTTTTACTATACATTACTACTTCTAACGCGCTCAACGGATATTTACTCGCATTATTGGATGCTTTCATTGTAAAAGGTAGGTGGGTCGTTCTTCTTTTTTATCGACAATGAATTGGTGTTTTTCAATTTTTCGAGTTTTTCAAGTGACAGTATTAGATATTACAGATTTCAGTGTTAGATATTTTTTTCAGATACATTCATTTGGATCATTTAATCTTTTTTTTTCATGCCCATAATGTTGTTTATTTTATAGTGATTGTCGAGAACACACTGTGACAGAGTGGTCCTTTTTGTGTAGGACATCATTATGAATTACTACTCTGTCACGGTATTTAATGAAAAATTAACACACGCAAAAAAAAAAATTGGCTACAGAAAGGTAAAGATTACTTAGTATTAAAAGGTATAAAGCGATGGGGATGTAAATTCAAACAATAAAACATAATAATTCATACTCTAATACAACACAAAATGAGGTGAGAGACCGACCATTGTCTATAAAAAAGAAGAACGACCCAGGTATGTATATGAATTCGACCAGGAATATTGGAAAATCTATTATACTTTGTACTTACTACTTGAAACCAAGTTTCTGAAGAGATAGCGACCTTGGTTTTATTGAAAGGTCTCTCATGTACTTCGAAGGTACTAAGGGCACTGAATACACGAGTTTTGAGGAAGGCTTGCCAGATTAACTGAAAGGTCAAAAGTTTTAGACCTTAACGTAGTCTGATTTGAATTCTGAATTCCATTTTTGACGAGTAATTGGGTATCGTAGTTGTACCCCGAGGATAGTCATTAAAATGTAATTGGTAGTTTTGATAGCTGAATGGAATATACCATTATTTTGATTGAAAAATATATTTGTAATCCGCGTGATATATTCGTTAAAAGTGGATATAGAGATTCAAAGGCTCGAAGCCTGAATTTGATATTTGTATCATACATGAAATAAATTATTACAATCACTTTTTTAAACTATATATAGACTAGCTGACCCAGCAAACGTTGTTTTGCCATACTTATATAAAATAATGAAAAAATATTTTCCCGCTTTTCTGTTGAAATTTTTCCTGAATTTTCTTTGCTATAAGCCTCACGGAGCCCGAGACCTTTCCAACGAATGCAAAACCGTGGAAATCGGTTCGTGCGTTCTGGAGTTATAGCGTCAGGAAGGAAAACCCGACTTATTTTTATATAGTAGATAAGAGTTTGACCACTATCTCACCTGATGGTAAGCGATGATGTGGTCAAAGAGCATGCTTAGGCAAGCGTGCTCTTTGATCTTATAGGCAGAAGCAACCTATTCACTCTTGACTTAAATGGCAGGGAATTTCAATCCTTAGCTGTACCTACGCACAATGAATGTGTTCCCATTTTTTTTAGTGCGTGTGGAGTAGTGGCTACTACTTTTGCCTACAGCTTCACTCGCTGCACAGATTTTCGCAAAAAAGTACCAGTACTATGACCATTTCCAAGGTCTTAAATATCTCTATCCCAAAATGAATTCATAAAAACAGACAAACATATAGGTATGCATGTATACAGGGTTATATGAAAAACACCAACAACCTCTTAAGAGGTCATTGGACTCATCATTATGAACAACTTTTACTATGGGACCAAACCTGAAATCGCGAAAAAATTATCAGCTGTCCCCTGCATTTATGTTCGTATAGCTCATCAAAATGTAGGGAACAGCTTTCGAATAACCCTGTATATTTAGTGATTTTTGTTATAGTTTATCATTTGAATTAAAAATATATTTGCTATCTGTATGAATAAATAAATAGCTCGAAACATGACACTTGACATTTTTATATAAAAATAAGCTGATTTATGTATCTTTACATAAAGCAGCTTATTTTTATATAAAAATAAATATTCCAAACTGATACGTAAACAACAAAACCCTTTTATACCAACAATAAACAATTATAAGATCATTAGATACACCGCAGCGCGGGTATAATCAAAATTTTGTGACCCAGAAACCACAGTGGAATCAAAATACTCGTTGAGGGGGAAAAAATTAAGGGTCCCCCAATTAACAATAATGAATTGGAGCTTTAAAGTATTAGGCTTTCGACCTATTTGTCGCCTCGTCGCCGCCTCGTCCCAGGTTCGAATCCGCTGACATTTTGAAAGATGGCCCCACTAATATTTACAGGGCTTAATTTGTTTGAGAGCCTCTCCCCTTTGCGAATTTATTGCTGGATCTTGCCACTTTACGGTTTTTTGTTTTGTCATATTTTATATTAATACCTTACTGTTCGATTGCCGCGTCTTACCTGAAACAAAGATAATATTTTTCATTCAAATTTATTTTACAGGGTACAAAGGCTTAACAATTGCTTAAAATATTTTTGGATAATTTATGCGTGGGTCACCTCTATCATCTAAAAGGCCTTTCGTTTCTATTCACATTTTATTCGATTTGTATTGATGATACAACCAATACCAATTTAATTAACACTTGGCATCCTCTGTTTACTTCTAAGGTACATTTCTCGGATCAGATTTTAAAAGTCGCTCCATGTTGAATCGAAGTGTTAAGTTACGTATGTATGTGGGCGTTACAAACAACTTCGCTAGCACATAAATTCACTGACCTATCACAATCGGCCGTCATGAATATTATTCCTTCACCCTGCCCATCCGAGTCAGCGACGTAATAAATATGTAACGCGCGCGTGAACGTTACTGATACAGAGTAAACGGCAAGCTGCTGTGACCGTAACTCGGTCGTGTGACAGGTCAAGGTATGAACGGGTTCGATGGACTCGCAGTGATAGCGCCAATGCACTTCGTGTACAGATAGCAGAGCAGGTAAGTCAGTATTTTTGAATAACATAATTATGCATATTTTGTATGTCCCATAAATACTCATTACTTGCATGCTAGGTACAATTTTTATTTTATTTTTGTTTTGAATTTGGCATTTTTTTAGTCAACTATGTGATGCTGACTAAACATTATGTATCAATGTGTTTGCACTGTCGAGTTTTATTTTACATTTTCATTTAAATTCAAGCCTACCTTTTGTGTATCTATAAATTCCACGTATTTCGTATTTAAATTCCACATACTTCCACATTTTAAACCAACAGCTTAAAATTATTATAACTGTAACAAAGGAAATTAAATTATTAAAACTGTCCCACTAAAACATTTTTGCGGACGGTACAATAAATCGGCACACAGTGCGATGCTCCGTTGTTAGTGATACAATATAGGGCCCATTCACAGGATTGATATTTGTACGAATCACTATATTTTGGTCGTTGGTAAAAGTTATTATGCGCAGCCAATTTAGGTACTGTGTAGAGCTAAGTAATTAAAAAAAGCAGAATAACGCGCTCGCTGGTGTATTTTTTGTTGAGTTTGTGGATGACATGATGACTTTTCAAATGATGGTTACTGATGATTTTTTGTTATTATCAGTTTTTGCTGCACAGTTCATACAGGGTTGTTCAATATATTTTCCAGGAAGGGATTTTGTCTATCCGTAACAAAAATTATCTTTGAGCCCTCAAAACTAGCAGTAATTAGCACCCCATCAAAACACTGCGGACACAGCTTTTCTTTATCGCTGCCCCAAGTACATACGCAAAGTAAACACAAACAAAAACTAAATTACACAAAAGTTATTATGGCAGCTATATATTCAAGCCATAAAAATTTCAAGCCAGACGTAAAACATTACACAAAGAGCTATATTTCAAAACTTAACAAGGACTTCATTGCGAAAGAAAACTAAAGGAAATCGGGTGTCTTTTTCCCCACCTAAGCAGTTATTTTAATCCCTGGAGGAATCCTCCATTTGTCGGACGCCCCACTTCCCCGCAGCAGGGATACGTGACGTCTGCACCTTGCATTTTATTATTACTGGCCACCCCTTAACGCCGGGGAGTGGTAAGTGCCTGGTAATTGTGCAGGATAACTTAGATTGGGTTTTTAATTCGAAAAACTTATAGGGTGTGGGTAACTTAGTGTGCTTGGAGCAAGAAATTCATGAGTTCTACTTGGGTGTGGAAATTTTAATAGTGCGATCTGAATTTTTATGGTTGTTCTAACACTTTCACACACTGGCTATGCCACATAGGCGAGAGGTCTTCTTCCTTGAAAAAGTGACTTGGTGTTATACATGTCGTTTATGTCAATTTAACATTGTTTTAAAAAAAGGAATGAAAACTCGTTTATTCCGCTAGAAAAGACGCACAAAAAATAAAAGTAAAAAACTTAAAAGAAAACAACTTATCGACTAAAACTAAAAAACTGAGTCAGGACCGGACATCAACTACCGTACAACATCGACACCGATTACCGTTTTGACAGGTGTCTGCACCTGGCGCCTCAGTGCTACCACTTGGTGCTCGTCATTTCAGAAAATCCTCATTAAATGTTTTTTTTAGTGATCATTTTTATTAAATAGGCCCTAACAGTATGGATTCCAATTTCAAACTTTTTCTATTGACGTTCGATGTTCATATTTTTGCAGATGCGGTTATTTTTTCCGGCTACTAGAGATTAAAATTATTCCAAATTTAAATAATATTTTCAACATATTTAAGCCGACTGAAATATTAAAATACATAGCAATTTTCTTCATGCTTGAAGTAGCCTTACTAAATTCTTCATGGAATTCTAGTATTTATAGCTTGAATCCAGAATCTTTCCGCTGGAATTTATCCTGGGTATTAGTGAACTGTGGTCTGCTAGAAATATTAAACTTCCTTTTAGAAAAGGAATTACATCTAACTCAGCTATACGCGACAAGCTCGGGTTATAAATAGCTTTATACAAATCTTGGGAAAAATGTAATATTTTCGGAATTTTAAGACATTTGCTTAGTCTGAGATACAATTATTTGGTTTCTTAAACAACAGGAGTTTTAGGAACTTCATTGTATTTCAGAATATTTGAGATTGTTTTTTATTAAAATTCCTTTTTATAATAAGATCATATACATATTATATTTTAAAACCTTTATACCTATATATAAAAGCGACATACCACTTACTGATTAATCACAAAATCATAGAAACAATGACACTTACAAACTTAAAATTTGGCAGGTAAGTTCCTTATATGTAGACATCCATTTTCCATTTTTTTTTTTATCCACTAAAAATCTTATTAAATCTTATCCGAGATCTGAATTCAAATGTCAGAAAAACATTTAAATTTAAATATTTCCATCACAACATAAATAAATCGCCAGTCTAGTACATACCATTTCATTTTATGAAAACATCAGTTAACGACAGTACCGTCTCCGATCGTAGGCCTTATTGAGAGGAACAACTTATTTTGCACTGACGTGTACAAGATTTTCTCGTTGTCCCGAATTTATGGGCTCTTTGCAACACCCGACTCCTTATACCACTTTTCATAGGTTGAAAAACAAATTTATATCGCCTGTAGTGTATTAATTTGAAATGCTGTTGACGATGAAGTTTGTGGTAAGTTATTTTGGAACCAAATATTTTTAAAAACAAAACTTGTGTTGGGTCTTTTGATCAATAGCTCAGCCATTAAAGTCTACAAACAACTATTTGTCTAAAAAAACTTACAAAATTACTCTATCTAATCTACTTAGAGCAATTTTATTGGGAATCCAAAATCTCAAGAAACTATAATACCAGTAGGAACACATTACTCTAAAATGTTGAGGCAGGACATCTCTCTGTTAAAACAGAATAATATTCTAAACTAGCTTCTGTCCGCGACTTCGTCCGCGTGGAATAGTTACTTTAACCCCGATTTTGAAACTCTCAGCCCGATTGGTTTAAAATTGACAAAGTTTAATACAAACTTTCATCCCTTTCGACCAAATTTGATTACCATAAAAACGGTTCTAGTAAGTTAATCTTAAAAGATAGACATATACTATCACGGACATTTTTTTAGATCATTTTAAAAGGAATAATTCTTTCCTACTTATTTTTTTGGTATTTTGAACCATTTCACTCAAAGATGAATAATTTTCCCCGTTTTTTCACATTTTCCATTTTTTCTTCGCTCCTTTTACTCGCCGCGTGATGTTATATAGCCTAAAGCCTTCCTCGATAAATGGTCTATTCAACCCAAAAAGAATTTTTCAATTCGAACCAGTAGTTCCTGAGATTAGCGCGTTCAAACAAACAAACAAACTCTTCAGCTTTATAATATTATAGTATAGATGATAACAGTGATCGATCAGAATAGGTAGAGCTAATATATCTAACGTCAAAAGAACAGAGACAAAAAAGGAGACTTCCTTATGACCTTATTTTTTTCGGAATATTTGTTCTGAGTTTCGAGACATCACTTAAGTACATTTAATTTAACACAGTTAACTAATTGAATTCATTTTCCTTTTTAACCAACTTTATACAAGGAAAACGTTTTCAAAAAACCAGTAGATACGTTTTCTATCGTTATAAATTCAGGTAAAGAACTGGGTCCGTCTCATGTTTTCGTTTCCCAGAATAACCAAGACTTGCTGTCTCTTTCTATCTTTTGTTAAATCACTGGTAAACAAAGACAAAAGTGTTGACTTTACCTTGTATCGTGGATGCGTTCACAAACATATAAACTCACATACACAAGACACCCAGACCCGGAAAAACTATCTGTAGGACATGCAAACATTTGTTCCGGGCGGGAATTGAACCCGCGACACGTAGCGCAGCAGCCGAACGCTCAACCACTGTACCAACCGTGTCTCTGTTCTGTTTTGAACTTTAAGTATTTTAGCTCTACCTATTCCGACTTCTGATGATAATGCATAAGATTCCCACACAGGAAAAAAAACAGAAGTCACCACCGTGCAGACTCTACATAAAGATAAAAAAATAATACGTATTATATACTTTCAATGATACCTATTCCTTAATACCAAAATAATCGTTAATATTCTAAGACTTACTATATTTTAATTCAGAATTCGAGATAATTATCAAGATTACAAATATTTGTATAATAATTTACTCGTAGATAAACCATTGTCTGTTAGGGTCCAATTCAATTCCTAAAAATGGGTTTTCCATACAACAGTGTGCCAATTCCACTTATTCTTAAACAACTTTGGTTTTCTGTCGTTTTTTTTTTAGATTATTTTTTAAATTTCTGCCTAAACAAACCTGCATAGTTTATCCAGAAATTTAAAAACTAATTTACCATATTGCATTAATACTTCCTTCCTTGAATTTAATCACAAATGAATATCAAATATTTTAGCCCTTCAATTACAAAGCAATCTGTTATTATATTATCCTAGCTAGGGGTACTGTGAGCCTATAATGCAGTTTTATTTTTACCAAAATTGTGCTTGAGTCTCCTTTGAGTTAAACTCAAACGCAAAGCATTTATTATTAAACTATTTAAAGGCACTGAATTGTTAAGGTCAGTTAGTCGAAGGAGATGAAGCTATTTATTTGCAAAAAGCTCCACGGACACTCTTTAAATCAATCTTTATTTTTTAATGACATGGTCACATAATTCGTGTGGAAAATACATAAACGTGAGAACTATTTAGAAAGATTTGCAGTGAGTACTTTTCGCTATTCCTCATAGTTCCGGATTTGCCTATCACAGCACTTTAAAAATTCACCCTGTATTTAATTGTAGTGGTAAGTATAGTTCAAGGTGGTTCATCTAGGGGCCTGCGGACGGTGATCTGTAGGTGGCTCGCCGTCCGATAGCAACCAGGCCCGCGTCGTGTTCCACGCGCGCCTCAAAGAGCTGTCAGCAAAGAAGACGAGGCCCCATAAGGTCAGTGCCAAAAGTGCAATATGTTCGAAATAGTCACCGCAACCCTGGAACGAAAAGGGCACTAGAAGTATCATGGGGTGGTTTTAGTCAGTAAGAGTCTGACACTCCCTTGCGCTCTGCCCAGAGCAGAAGTTATTTGATGATTTCCCATCCAGAAAAAAATAATTAAAAAGGTGGTTCATGTATGAGAATATATAAACATACGGAGCGTTAAAAATATAATTACACCTTTTGCCATCTGATACTTTTTAAACAATATAATTGACAATAAATACACAATTCTATATGACATTAATTCTATAATAAAAAAATAATTAATAAGAGAGACATAACAAAAAAAAAAACCTCTTTGATCAGTTCGAACATAATCCGATCAAAATCCCTTAATCCTCGTTTCAATGACTCTTCGAGTGCCATCCAATCTTTAAAAATCTTAAGAATACTCAATGGAAAAGACATATTTTTTAAATCGGAAGATTTTTTTCGATGTAATCTATCTGTACCTGAATTTTTTACCGAACTATTCCAACTTTATCAACCTGACTGAATGACTGTTCAAACCCAGGTTTCAGCAGTCATTTAGTCAATCCAGATTAATTGGCTTTTAAAAAACATTTAATGATTAGAAATTCCACATTTGCTAAAAACTTCCGACCGTCATTCATATTAATATTTTTACCGCGAAATCAATCAGAGTCGTCCCGGTTTTTAAAATACATTTTTTTTTGTTCGGAAACTTTTAATAATTCCTCAACTTATTAACCCTTTACATCAAATGGTACAAATTATCAACACAATCAAGGTATACCTGAAAGAAATTCGCAATATACATACGAGTACCTACTTACTGTTATTTTTATTCCGGCTGACAAAAACGGATCGTTGTTATAGTTCATTATAGTAAAGGATAAAAGACGCAGTGGAGAGCTAAGGAAAAAATGGTTGACAAAACGTTTTGACATGTTGAGATAGGGCTGCTACCTGCGCGTACGGAAATGAAATATGGTTAAAATGATTTTGAATTTTCTAAGAGTAAGGAACATTTTATTTTTTCTGTCGTCTCCCCTTTTCCCTGAGACGTATGGTTTGTTCAAGAGCGAAAATCCATACCAAAATATTTTTACTATTTTATCCTACCAAGTTTAGTGATCGCTTTCAGAAAAATAACTGATACCGAGTTCAGGTTAAGTAAATTTATAAAAATAAAGTTAGCAAGTGGGCAGTTTTAGGAACTGGACGCATCTCCAATCGCAACCAAATTATTAGTTTTGGTTTACATGTTTACCTACAAAAAACACTTCCCTACCTAGCTACTTAAAAATCTGTATATTTCATTACTTAATTTTGCAAGTTTTAAGCTCCGCCAACCCTAAATTGAAATACAAGGGAGCCAAGCTAAAGACGCTGATCTTATAAAATTATTTACAAATTGTATACATTTTACGCGCTGGCAAGTTTCAATCAATGTCACAGGGCGCCCTATAAAGAATCAAGTTTGCAACAAATTACTATAAACTTTAATGCTTGACTGAATTTAGTGAATTTCTTCACAAAGTTTTTGTCGTTTGTTTAATGAATTCAATGCTATGTATAAAACGGAATGAGGGTGTACATTTTTTATTGAGTGGGCAAGAAGAAATGAATTCGTTGATAAAGTTTTGTAACGACATTAATCCGTTTCGGTTTGTTGAGTAAGAAGGAAAATACTGTATTAAATTGGGCTTGAAACATTTTATTTGGTCGCTTGTTGTTTTATTTGTTTTGGTATTAATATGATTTCTTATCTAAATGATTGGGGAAGTACATAAAATCCCGGATAAGCAGTAGTTGTATGACGCTGTTCTGCTCAATGAGCAGTAGGCCATATAAACCACTATGTCTGACTCAGTCAGAAGCTGTTGTGGCAGATCCCGTATAAGATACTGGAATGAGCTGAATCCTTTGTTAAAAGGGGATAGTGGCTGAGCTGAATCCTCATAAATCCAAAAGGAATAGTTATATTTGTCCTGTGTAGCTCAGTTTCTGTCTCCCACATGATGATGGCATTGGCAGGGCAGTGGTAACTAAAATATGTTTTTTTTCTACTTTATTTTACGTATTACTTTAGCTATTCAACGCTAATCTGGATTAGCGTTGAAAATGCTGAAAATTATTTTATCACGAAAAAAATCAAATTGTGTTTTTTTTCCGTTTTTTCGCGTGTTACATAGAAAAATTAACAGGAGTCCTTTGGAAAGAAACAGGATTCTTTCGAATGTTTCGCTTTATATTTTGAAAATTGAAAAAACAAGTTTTATTGAAATTAAAATGTATATTAATAGGTAAAATAAATTAGAAAAAAAACTTTTTTTTTTTATTCTGCCATCCATTTTATTAGTACCTACATTGTAATATGGCAAGAGTTAATGCATAAAAGTTTCCCGTTTCATACCATAATATTCATATTTATCGTTTTTAATTTTCGCAAATTTCAGTTAAATTTCTTAAAACTTTCGAATGAAATATTGAAAAAAAAAAAACAACGGAAATGGAAAGAATAGGGAATTATTCCAGCTTTTTTCAACCCTTGTCCAGATTGGGCTAAGGTAAAAACTCTTGGGATGATGCAGCTTTAAATGATTTTTATCCCCTAACCATCTTTCTCCATACACATAACTAAAGCAGGCCATCCCCACAAGAATACCAGAGCCCCAAACTAAAACAATCACCATTCAACACCGTATATCGTTCATATTTGAAATTCCTACAAAAACTGTGTAATTACTGTCACTGAGCTATTAACCGTCTTTAGGCGAAAATTGTATGGAAAAAATGTCGGTCGGGAAACGTCGAGTCACGATCCTGGCCATCTTACTGAACTCCCGTAAATTACGGTAAAAATTGGTAAAAAAAAATATCCCTGCAGCAATAATATGAGCCGGTATATGCTCCGGGCGTCAGTGTACTTGTTGCAAAATATTGCCCGATTTTATTACTGTATGTGGGAAAACTCGGAATAAATTGATGAATTCGGTTTGGAGTGCGCTTTCCGATACCTTTTTTACGAATGTTTTTGTATGGATTTTAAATTTTGGAAGGGTGTGAGTTGAGTCTTTTCAAGGAGACGGTAGTTTTGTTAATCTAGTGCGGAGTATTCGACCATAGGGCAACCGTAGGTACTATTAACTTTGTTGCGGAATTTGTTCGAAAGAGTCACCGCGGCCCTGGAACGCAAAGGGCACAAGTAGGAACACGGGTGGGTTTTAGTCAGTAAGAGTCTGACACTCCCTTCCGCTCCGCCCAGAGCGGGAGAAGTCATTTGATGATTTCCCATCCAAAAAAAAGGTACTATTAACTTTGCTTTGCTAACTGGGTCATCTTTTCATCATAGTTAGGGCGATATGTAAAGTACCTATTATTATGGAATAATAACATGAAATATAAAAATTATAATTCCATAGTAAAAAGAACTTTCATTTGATAGTCACTATATTTTAAATTGTCGATCACTAACTATGTAAGTCATAGACAAAAGAATATTTCGCGTAACTAATAATAAAAGACGACCTTTCCTGTCGCTGAATTATGACAACCGCAAAATTGCAACATCGTCCGTTTATTATCAGTCTAGATGAAAGCAAAGTTAAGTTATAACATGTCTATATTGTACTTCTGAACCCTAGATCGCAGCATCACTCATAGATCGCTTATAGGCCAATCGACAACGATCGTTCGCCATATAAGCGGATAAAACGTTTCCACCAAGCCTCATTGTTACCGGTAATGCTGGTAAAGTACGGTAAATTACCGTAAGGTTACTGCTATACAGTTATTGTGTAGATGAACCTTGATTTTACGAGGTGCCCGTGGGGTCAGAAGTAAATGGGACACGGGAAGATGAGGTATGAACGTTGAGATATGGCAGTTTCTAGAAGTATTGATGTTCTTGTAGGGACCTAACAACTTTGAGATCGATCGATGTTCGAGCAGTTAAATATAATATGCTGCTTATTACGATGATGTCATTCCATGTTGGACCTACCTTTTATTCTTCGCTCAAATAGTAAAGAAAGAATGAAACGATATTTCATTGTCACAGAGCAGACGCGTACTGTATCATGAACATATGTACACTGCAACACATAATAAACTTATTAGCTATAATTATATCATTTGTTTATTATACTGGGTAGGTTTTAGTAGATAAATAAATAAAGTTAGCAATATAGAATAGGCCTGCAAAAACACTTTATTATTATTCTTCAGAACGAAATTAAGAAGACCACAATTTATAGATACTCTAGGAGTCGAATTTGCAATCCTGTGCTACTACGCTGCGCTCCTGTAGTTGCACTGTTTGGACAGGTCCACTCAAATTTGTGTGGTACTTTCCTCAAAATACCACTTCAGACACCAACCTACATGGTTCTCATATGATTTGACCAGTACAATTGTATGGACTTCAAAAGAGACCTTGACTTCTGAGTTTATTTCGGTGTTTCTTCTCAGGGTAGTCAGCTAGGAAACACCGGCCTCATCTAATTTTTATTAGGGCCAAAAAAAGATTGACGTGTAAAAGTGTTTTTTACAACCTAATTACAAAATAAAAATCATTTATCATTTACGTGCAACATTCTGTTTGTACGACCGAATCAACAAAAGATGATCGACAATATGTATAGGTATAATTTCACTACATTACGCAGCCCTAATGTTTAGCAAAACCAGAAAACTATAACCACTTTTGCTACATCTTCTTCCTTCTTATAAAAAAGGAGGAGGTTCTTAATTCGATTGTATTTTTCTTTTTGTGTGTGTGTGTTACCTCATACCTTTGTACTGGGCAAAAACAACAAGTTCCGAAATTAAAGTAATTTGTACTTTTTGTTTTTGTGTAGAAGTCGGTTGTATTTTTTTTACTTGACTCTCATTTAGCAGGTATGCTGGAGAGATTTCTATAGAAATAAGCATCACTTTTGTTCCTATTTTTCTGTTTCCTTCCCTCTGTTATATTTTGATTAAATGTGGGTACATAAATAAAAATAACACTTGTCCGTTTTTACTAGCTCCAGTGGAATGTCAAGTGAAAGTTGACAGTGACGAGTGTACCGATGAGAATGTCTAGGCTCTCATCAAGGAACCAGACAAAACTGTACTTTTTGTTACGGTGTATAGCTTCGAGAACTTTATTGCTGCTTTTTCAATTATCGTCTTTATTCCTTTTAATGGCTTAAGATGGACAAGTTTGATGATTTCTAATGAAAAATATTATGACGTACGTCGCCTTAATTAAAATTAGCCTTTTGACCCTGTAGCAAAGGTATTGCGCAAAGCATTACCTTCTAGTCATGGTATTGCGGAACGATAATGTCAGCTGCATCTACGTGTACAAGTGTACCTTCTACGAGACGATTAGCCTAGGTGATGAGCTTATGTCATCAGCAGCAAGATCTTATAATTTGCTCGACGTAATTGCTTTTTTATAATCGATATTTTCTGTTAGCTATACAGTATGTTAAATAACAGAGGGCGTTCTCGTAAATTCGTTAATCTATATCATTAATAGATTCAAATAAAAATATCAGAATAGAAAAATAAGCATAAAATAATCAGAATAAAAAAAAAATTGACAATAAATTATTTATTGTCAATTTTTTTTTATTCTGATTATTTTATTTTCGAAAAATCCTGTTTAAAATCAAAATAGTAGCGCGGAATAGTACCTCCTCATAGTAGTAATGCCCAAACCGGCAAGTACGTGTGTACAGAGTGTTTCTTTAACGTATCAATTTAACATTTTTAGTGAATATTTTAATATTAAAAAAAAAAACATTTTTTTTTCGAATGGTATTTTTTTTTTATCATATATGGATGCTATACTATTGCGGGTTAACGGGAACGCCCTCTGTTAGTTAACATACTGTATTATGAGAGCTTTGGAAAGTGCAGATAGCTTCACCTCGATTGACCAACCTTGATAATTCAATAATGCCTGTGTAATTTCTTTGAGTTTTTATGGTGTATATGACACCAGAAAATGGCAAAGAACAATGGCGAAATTTTAGCTGACTTGAATTTAAGTGTCTAAAAGTGACTTATATACGACGGAAGTTCCATTATTTTTCTATATTTTTTCAAAGTATCACATTTACCAGATCAGGCCGGAGAAAAAAAATATTTTAAATGAAAAGTTATTTGACTTTTTGATTACCGTGTAGTGTTGCCATTTGATATTTTTCCTGCCAAGTGACAGTAAGTACAGCATTATTGAATTGTAATCAGTTTTATTTTTCTATTACGGAGTAAGCGAATAATTAAACGGAGTAACAATATAGTTTATTTTTAAGTGTAAGTGTTCCTTGCAGTGAGGTCAAAACACTGTGATGAAAAAATAAATAAATAGCTTTTAATGACTGGCAAAAATACTAGTATCCCGAATCTAAAAAAAATTAGTTTGATTACTGACGATTGTTGCTTAGTTGATACCAAAAACCATATTCAATCACTGCTCTCTATTGTTTTTTCCCGTATTTTTTTAATTTTCATTTGTATGGACTGCTTATTATGGACTGTGATATGTCCCTGTGTGACCCTGTGCATGTTTAAGGACTCGTGAGACTTTCCCTGTGACATTGAGCTTTTTCTATACTCGACGCCGACCTTGCCTTATTGTTTTGGATTACTTATCAGTGAACTAGTTGTTTGCTAGATACCGCCAGATGGACGGTCGTAGAGCAAACCGACACGAATCCTGTGTATCAACTGAATGATATTCATGGCCGGAGAGGAATCAGTAAGCATTGCTGTAATTGTTTAGTTCGTCGTCGCACAGTAGGATATTACGCTCATGTAATGACGCTAGTCTGGTATTTAGGATGGGCCTGATATCGGCAAAATATTACCACACCCACAGAATTTCTGGATGAAATAATTGTAAGAGGATGAAGAAGAATAAATATAGATTTAAAAATAAAACTTGTTTTATTGGTTCTTGTCAACTCGATATTTCTACACACATTCTAGGATTTTATAAATACTTGAACTAGGCTTGCAAAACTTAGCAAGTAATTATTAATTCCCAGAATTCAATACATCAACTGACTGCCTCAAATCAGTTTTACTATATATTATTTAGATACCTATTGAATATAACGTGAAACGACGACTTATCAAGTGCATTTGATCGTCTCGGGGGGCCTTTACCTACCAAGTTACCATAGACATAACCTACAAAATCTCATGACTGAATATCTATTTTTCTCGGCCTTCTTGAACCAAAATTCTTGCACATACTAATTCAGAAGGTGACGCTAAGTTAAACAAGATATTTTTCATTTAAAGACGTAAGAATTTAACCTCAGCTAAAACAATGTATGGGCGGTTGCCATTGTCCTTTGTGAGATTATAAAATATCTAGCTAGAGAGATGATGATGTCGTTAGTTTATGTCGATTCAAAATTTCTCAGAATGACTTCGAGGGATTATAAGCTATCAAATTCTGATGCTTAAAAAAGTGTTCCAAAATGTTTAGTTGACAATTTATCGAGAGTTTACAATCTCTCAAGAAATTTTATAATCTTACGCATTTAACAATTATCCGGTTTCATCTATACTAATATAAAAGCTGAAGAGTTTGTTTTTTTGCTTGAACGCGTTAATCTCAGGAACTACTATTCCGATTTGAAAAATTATTTCAGTTTTGGATAGTCCATTTATGGAGGAAGACTGTAGTCTATATGTCATCACACTAAGGCCAAAAGGAGCAGAGCAGTCATAAAAAATGTGACACAGCAATAGGGCACATCAGCTAGTGGTATATAATAAAGGGTATTTTATAATATTCTATTCTATCGTCTCACCCTATCTTCGAATGGTAAAATACTACTCGTATACTGCCAACTGCGGAGACCGAATTATGTATCAACCTCGGTGATCAAGGCGATGTGACTTCTCACTCAATTTTAAAACAAAACATTTACAAGTAAAACTCTTTTTATAATCTATACTAATATTATAAGCTGAAGAGTTTGTTTGTTTGTTTGAACGCGCTAATCTCAGGAACTACTGGTTCGAATTGAAAAATTCTTTTTGGGTTGAATAGACCATTTATCGAGAAAGGCTTTAGGCTATATATCATCACGCTTCAGCCAATAGGAGCGGAGCAGCGATAAAGATTGTTTTAAAATCGGGGATTCCACGGGGACGAAGTCGCGGGCAGCAGCTAGTGAATAATAATTTCATAGCAAAAGCACGATCTCTTTTACAAAAATTATTTCGTACAAAAACGGTAGTTAAAATGGCAAATTGGCCACACGACCGACACTTTCATATCATTAGTTATATTAAAGGCTTTAACCGCATTATTAAAATGTTTTCTGGTTGCTTTACGTTGTTAAAATGTTTAATGTTTTTGCTGTTTTTTGTACACGACGAACGAGATAGCGCTATTCGCCTTGAATAGCTCCATCACTCTCTTACAACGAAATCATGACACAAGGATCAAGGGCACAAGCACGTCAAGCTGGACATCTAAAACAAAACATTACAAAAGTAAGTAAAATTGACTTTCGAATCTAAATCAAAGGACGTGTATTGAAACCCGTCCAGATTCACTGTAACTCCTCTAGTCAAACAGGATTGTTATCATCATTAGCTTACAGCAGTTCATTGCTTGGCTTTAGCTTCTACAATTAAACGACAACATCTCAATTTCTAATGATAAATGATTTTTATTTTGTAAGTAGGTTATAAAAACATTTTACACGTCAATCTTTTTTTTTTTTGCCGCTATAAAAACTAGATGAGGCCGGTGTTTTCTAGCTGACTACCCTGAGAAGAAACATCAAAACAAACTCAGAGGTCAAAGTCTCTTTTGAAGTCAATACAATTGTACTGGTCAAATCATATGAACCATGTTGGTTGGTGTGTGAAGTGGTCTTTTGAGGAAAGTACCACACAGATTTGAGTGGACCTGTCCAAACAGTGCAAGCATTTGTCAGTTATCGTGTAGCTCAAACTTAGAACTTTAAGGAGCTCAACGATTTGACTAACAACTCTCATTTAGCTACTGCCAGCCACCTGGTAAAGATCGTCAGCTCACTTAGCCCCAAAGCACCTCATTGATGCGTAAGGCTAAAATATTAGCCACCTTCTGAAGCAGTCGAGTGAAAAAAAAGCACAAAGGGTCTCGTCAAAGGCCCAAATGGAACAGTCGACGACCGATACCGTCAAAGCATCTTATTTGTTTCAGAATAACGATAGACTGAGTCATTAACCGTCTGAGGTCATTATACGTAAAATTATATACATACATAATAAATAATTTTCTTCATATTAATTCACGGTATACAATGGTGCTATATTCCAAGTGTTGGGATTTATAAGATAACGCCCATGTCATAACGAACCGATGTGAGCGATGCTTTATTCCGAGGGACCGTTAGCAAAAGCAGCCTTAAGTCTTCAACAAGCTTTTCTTTATTTTCTCTTGAATTATGAAAATCCTTGCAACTTTATGGGAGACAAGATATTGTAACTACCTGTTACCAAATATTAGGTAAATAAAAATGGAATTACCCATGTCGCATAACCTAGTAATTTTTCTACTAAAAAACCTGTCTCAGTTAACGTGATCCAATTTTCAGCGAAAATGGTTTTCTTTTATTTCAATTAATGGTCTCTGAAGATAAGTAATTCATTTTTGTAGATTTTATATATGAGTTTTATCTAACGCTACTTTTATATTTATAATTTTGTCCATATTTTACTTTAAGCAATAAGTTAGTATTCAACAAACGCAAATACGATGGATAAATTATGATTGAAATAATTAAAACTTAGCATGCGTGAAATATAATGTTTAATTGCGTACGTCGCCCGTAACTTTACTTTGTTTTAATAGCTAGTATAAATATCTCATCACAGATAATACCTATGCTATCTCAAAATAAGAGCGATATTATAATAGGTACTTTTTGGTTATATCCAAGACACAATTACTAACTTCAGAATATAAATAATAAAAATATCCGTAATTATTTTTTCTGCAGACCGTACCTGAGGTCGTCACTTATCCGTGCAGCGATATATTTTTTTTTCACCCATTAGTTTCTTAATTAATATCCCGAGCTTGGCATGTTGAGGGTCCCGGGTTCGAATCAATCATAATTATTTGTTATAAAATATTTATCATTATTTTACTAATAGATTTACTATGGTTATTTTTGAAAAGAAGATCTTTTGTCTCTCTATCTACCATTACTAAGGTGCTTGTCATGTTATTTATGCTATGTGTCAATAGATAGATGGGTGGATAGTGATGAAATGGAAGTATTTCTAGTAATTGGGATTAGTAATTGGTGTTGTTACTATTAGCCCTGTAATTATAACAATACAGAACAATTTTAGATACAAGTTACTCATCTTTCTTGCCTCGCCTTTTCAGAATATGTCGAGGTCTTTTTATAATCTCACGAGATGCAGCTGAATGCCTTGCTAAGATCAAAACGTGGCGATTTTTTTCCATGGTGTGTTGCATTGTTTTGCTCTTGACTCTAGTCTGGAATGTGTCGATGTCAGTTTACAGTCTAACGAGAGTTGTTGAGATCAAAACGTCGCGATTTTTTTTTTAAGGTGAGTCGAATTTGTTCTTGATTCTAGCCAAGAAAAAAATTGAAGATATTTGGTTTTTTTTATGGTGCATTCTTCATTACAACACATACTACAATCAGCAGCGCGATTCTGTAAACCTCTCACCGTGCAAGCTTAGGTGAAGTAAACATAAAGTAGGCTGTCAATACATACATATAAGATAGAATGAGGTCACTTCATTCTCACTCCACCTAACATTACTCTGTTTACAGAATAGACCGGTTGTATCAACATCAGAGGATCACGTGATGTTATGATCCGTGGCATTGAAACCCATTGGCTTATTTGAGCAGTTCAAGATATTAAAAATATGTTTGTTTAACTGGTCAGGTCACTGGAACAACTTGCGCCCACGGATGCCTCTCAAGTTAAAGGGGAAAACTTATACTTCCGTGATAAGGACTTGTCGTACAGTACGGATCAGAATGTTGGGCTATGAAAAAAACGGATGAGAGTGGTTTGTATGTAGCGGAGATGAGAATGTTGAGATGGGTGTGAGGAGTAATGAGGATGGATAAAGTGAGAAATGAGTAAATTAGAGGTAGTTTAAAAGTGGCGCCAGTGATGGAAAAGTTGAAAGGGAACCCATTGTCTCAGTATAGTCCTGTGAAGAGGAGGGATGAAACGCATGTAACTAAAAAGGTTATGAATACAAATGTGGATTATTGGAGACCAAATAAAAGATGGATGGTGTGAGGAGTGATATGAAAGAATAGGGAGACATTGATAGCGTAACTGCTGAAAGGACAGAATAGAAGAAAAAACGTGTTGCGCATACAAGGAATAAGGAAAGGAAGATGATGATGAAATAAAACTAACCACAAGATCAATCAAATATTGCAAAAAAATAAATAAATGAATAATGAATTTTACCTCTATGATTCACGTTACTTAGATCAGTTATTATCAATAAACTGTCAAATGAAATCATTCATCAAAATGTCGACGGGCTGACAGTTCTCAGCCTAACTAATAAAACTATGCACGATAATTAATACTGATTCATGTAAAAGCTTACGTCATGTTCTGAGAAATACTTAATGACTGGACGCGATCCAATCCAGATTAATATCAGATTCATTTGCGTGTGTGTAAGATATGGGTGCAAAGCTTTGAATCAATCAATCATGCTAATGATGAAATAATTTCTAAATTTATTTGTCAACTGTTATGAACTTTGCAAGCTGACGATGGACCTCGAAGGCTCATCTTCAATACTAAACAATCTGCCTAGCCTTTTCCCAATATATCCTAACTTAATATATCCTACGTTTGGGTCCGCTTTATATTGAACGACTCCATTTCTGATCATCTTAACCCGTTATCTGGGTGACTAATCGGCAAGAATGGTTTCAGATTTTCTGACTTCTGACTATATGTAACAACTAGCTTCTGCCCGCGACTTCCTCCGCGTGGAATAGTTACTTTACCCCCGATTTTGAAACTCTCAAAGCCCGGTCATCGGGCCGGCTCGTGCGAGGCCACGCCGCACTGCAGTGCATGTGCGGCTGTTGGCAAGCCGGCCGAGCACTGGGCTGGGGGAAGGGCCTGCGCGCCATCCGCCCCGACCAAGGGCAAGAGGTCCGCCGCCGCCGCCGCCTCTGCCGCCGCCGCGGCTTCCGTCGCCGCTTCTGCCGCTTCTGCTGTGGGTGCTGCGACTCCCGGTACTCGGGAGGGGGCTGAAATGGAGTGCCAGTAGTGGTCCCATTTCGGCCTCCTCCAGAGACAAGTCGGCCGCTGTGCTATTGCGCAGTGGCTGATGCCTGTGGACGGTGAGCGTGGGTGGCTCGCCGTCCGATACCAGGCTGAGTCGACGACGCGTTGTGCTTCACGCGCGCCTCAAGGAGCCGTCAGCACCAGAGACGGGGCCCCATAGGGTCGGTGCCTGCTAGGGTTGCGGAATTTGTTCGAGAGAGTTGCCGCGGCCCTGGAACGCAAAGGGCACATGGAGGAGCACGGGTGGGTTTTAGTCAGTAAAAGTCTGACACTCCCTACCGCTCCACCCAGGGCGGGAGGGGTCATTTGATGATTTCCCATCCAAAAAAAAAAAAAAAAAAAAAAAGCCCGCTCGGTTTGAAATTGACAAAGTTTCATACAAACTTTCATCCCCTATTTTATCCCTTTGGGGGTAGAATTAATCAAAATCCTTTTTTAACGGATGCCTACGTTATAACATCTACCTGCATGCCAAATTTCAGCCCGATCTGTTCAGTGGTTTGGGCTGTGCGTTGATAGATCACTATGTCAGTCAGTCAGTCCCTTTTGAGTTATATATATTTAGACTGTCAAAGTTGAAGCCACTGTAAATACTAATTGGGAATAAATTTTGTTTAAACTTCAAGTTCGTACCGTTTTAGTGATGGTGGAAACTTGTTAGGGAATGAGCGTTACTATGAAAAGAGCTAATTTATAATACGTGCCTACATGTAGAAACATCTACACTTGCGCTCTATGGCCGATCGTAATCTTTGAATCACGATGCACATTATTCCAGCTAGCTGCTACTAATTGTGTCTTCACCTTCACCTCATAGAAACTTGTTCCCGGTAGTAAAGAACGAGACATATGTACATTTAAAACGAATGAGGGGCTTACACTCGTAGCTGTACAATTACAAATGGTTGAGTCGATTTTCAAAGACGATGCAACACAATGCTTTCCTAGTTCGGTCTGTTGATAGGTGACCCTCTAAGCCTCGGAAAGCACATTAAGCAGAGTCTGACTGTCATTTGTAGATCTCTGACAGTCAGAAGTCATGAAATCTAAATCAGTAAATAGTAATTGGCATTGTCTATTGCCATCACCCATGACTTAGTCGATACAATATTTGAACTTAGTCGGTCAGTTCCTTGAAAACTTCCAACAAAAATTCATGCCATGTAAAGTCAGTTTAAACAAGACGACATAAGCTTGCGTCAGCACTAAGTGCATGCAGTCAAGTGATTGAAGAGGTTATTAGCACAGTCGATGACTTGTAATATGTCTTTATTAATTGCGATATTTTAACATGACGTGTTCATGCGTCTGCATGGGTTTAATTGATCAAGCAAGAAAAGCTAACAACGGCATCTTCGAAGGTTTTAGGTTTTAATAGGTCTAGTATTACGAATTGCTTCATTATTATAAGTCTTGTTGCTATTTTTTAAACTACACAAATTTTGCTTTTCTGATTAAAAATAATTTCTTCATCTTCGTCTGTTCCTAGAATTGATACAAACAAACTGTAGTATTTATTTCAATTAAATCATTACAGGCATTTTTGTCTTGTAAAGGAGGGTCAGTTAAAGATATGAAGCTAGTTGCAGTAGTTGTTGTATTGACATATTACTAATACCAATTCCGTGAAGCTCTGTCTTGTCTAAGGGCATTCTTATTTCTGACATCCACCGTAAGCTTACCTATCTGTACTATTACATTAAACACTGTCGAGAAAAAAAACACAACCCATCATCCTAACTTAACATTTTACAAGTTAAAACCTTCGTTTACAAACCAAACTTCGGTGCAGTACATTAACACTTTCCTCTTATTTCCCATAATAATGAATCCTTAATTGCAGTTAGGGTGTTTTGCAATAAATTTTAATGATAACCTAAAGTTATTCATTAGCTAATCACGGCAGAGTGTGGCCAGTATGATTGATGAACGTTTCCCTAAGCTTCTTGGTGAATGAGTGAATGAATGAAGGTAGCTGAGCGGAAATATTCGGTCAATCATTCGTGTTAGAAGTGTAATGATGGGTGTAAATGTTTTGTGGGAGTGCGAATGATATTCTTTTCGGTTTAGTAGGTGTTTTGTGTAATAAACCGTTTTATTTATTTATTTGTTACCAACTTATACTAACAGCGTACACCATGAATTCTAGTGTACTTAAACATACCAGAGAACTACATCAATTGGACTTCAAAATCGAATTAATAAAAATAAGCCTTCGGCTGAGATATGGCATTTATGTACTATCAAGTTTCATCTAAACAGGTTCAGTCGTTGAGGCAAATGAGGGTAATAATCGCTGATTAGAACTAACACCAACAACATTGAGTCCTTTTAAACCCACCAAAAACAAAAACAAGTCCAAATCAGAACCACACAATTTGTCAACGCAACGGAATTCTATAAGATTGAGATATTACATGTCAATATGTGTGGCCGCCACTGTAATTTGTACGGAACAAGTGGACACCGCTTTTACTGTATACTTATATGACTGTGTCCTCATTTGTAACTGTAACGTAATTACTATTTGATAAATATTTCGTCGTTGAATAAATTATTTTGATTGCTAAAGTTTGTCGGCTGTTCATTAAAGCTTAAAATATAGGTTTCATTAGTGACAACCTAATTTATATTGGCCGTGGGTGATATTATAGTGGGGTTGAACCACAAATTGGCACTGACATTTAATAAGTAAATTTGAACTCATGATTTTGCTAAAGCAAGAATTTATCGTTTGAAACTAATAATAGGGATGATTCGTGAATAAAAATATGATTCTATTTAGTCCTTCAGTTACCAAAAAATATTGTATACGTATTTTTTGACGAAGATAAAAGACATCAATGACTTCACGTCGTCGTGGTAAAAATTGTAGCAAGTAGTGACATCACACGAGTATTCAACGCATTGTATCGTCTTCGTTATTTTTTAAGCGAAAAAAAAAAACTTATCAATATTTTTTGGAAATCTATCTAACGGACTAATTAATTTTTTTTTGTCAACTACCCTATTGAGAACAATACTCATCGGGGTGAAGTTTGATTTTAAAATATACGAGTGTCTTGACTGAAGATGATTGCAGATTTGCAGGCGCATGCTTGATCCTGTTAAGTCACACCTTTTAAAGCTAAAAATATTAAGGCTGATATTAATCATGAGATACGTTTTTGTATTCTTTATATACTTAGAAAAACTCCCACTCAGGCAGAGCGGTAGGGTGTGTCAGACTCTTACTGACTAAAACCCACCCATGATTCTTCTTGTGCCCTTTACGTTCCAGGGCCGCGATGACTCTTTCGAACAAATTCCTGCCTGTCTTCGTTGCTGACAGCTCTTTGAGGCGTGGAACAAGAGTCTGGGTTTTGTTTATGGCTCTGTGATACAAAAGATAGCAAAAATATTTATATCGTAGATACTCTCGTTTCAAATAGCTAACAAAAGAGCTATTAATAGAAAGTACACAACAAATAAAATGAACAGTCCCTTAACTCGTTAACGTATTTCGTAATAACATCCTATCATTACGTCTTCCGCCATATTGGGAGACATAAGGACAGATGCGTTTGCGCCGTTACGCTGTTCACCTGTTACTTCTTACCCCAGGCTACAAAAATGGGCTATTTTTAAAGCTTTTTAAACCCGTTTTCATTCGATTTGATGTTGCGAATTAGCATTCAATATTGTGAGCGTAAAATTATGGGACATCAAAGACATGAAAGGTATTTGCCATTAGCGATAATTTTGCCACCGATATTCCCGGAATAATTCGGAATACGCTTTATTTTTAAGCGTGTATTTTGTTCTTCGTGATCAGTCAATCACCTCAGTTCTTTACAAACTATGTTGGGTTGACTTCTAATCTCATTTAATGCAGCTGAATACCAGCCTGATATTATGAAGTGCCAATGCCATCATGATACCTTTGGAAAAGAGGGATAATGTCTTTTGATCAGCACTGCTCCGTTTCTTTAACATAACGCTTTATGACATTGTCACATAGTCGTCATAGTACTTGTTGTACGTTGACTTGGTTAGTTGTTTTTTTTTTATTGATTGTTCATCGAACTACAACTTATCTGACCGATGTATGTACATCAGGGGTACCTCGGCAACTTAGTGGGTAATTGTTAGCAGAGCGTTAACGCAAACAGTATACTGCCAACATTCAGTATAAAAACTATAAGTTCCTCATAAACAGTGAGTTGTTTACACTACGGCGGCGACGGCGAATAAACTTTTAAGCAATCTTTATAAACAATAGAATAATATGCAGGTGTGCAGATTACATTTTATCACCAATATTTTGAAAATATTTTACTAAAAACAAAAGTTTTTTATTAGTGGTCTCAAACTTTTGACCGGTAGTGTATATATTATCAGATTATCTCACAGTTATTGGGTTGTGTAAACCCAGTAACTATGAAACACTATACTACTACTACTATGATACTATTGGTCTAACCAAGACTGCGTATCATACTTGCTGGTCTGTAACGACTGTAAAAGATCTACAACAATGATATAAAACGCCAGATAAATGTGCAATAAAGGTCATTGCCCTTTCCTTGATATCTCTTCGTAGGTACATGGACAAAAAAAATGAATCGTTTTCCATTACTTACTAGTAAATATAAAGGATCACGATGGATGTCGATTCAATATAAAAATTCATTATTTCTGTTTTAAGAATTAAGGTTGTCAATAAATGTAGGTGGGTCAATGACCGTTATTGCACATTTATCTGGCGTCTGTACTATTATTGATCGAAGGGCGTTTGGTAAAGTCACTTCGTTTTTTTTATTTTTTTATTTGTAATGTTCACATTATGATTTAAACTTACAAACTTAGCCCCACAAAACCGTAGTACTGGTTTGACTGTGGGGTCTGGTAAGTCTTTTTACATTTCTTCTTAATACTAATATTACACATGTCAATAGTCTTTTCTGATGCGAAGTTGGATAAATACAAGAACCTAAGTACTTGTATTAAATGTTATAATGGTAAAAAGAGATAATAACAAATACATAAAACTTTCTCTAATTTTGAGACTATTCAACTTACTCGTACCTATATGAATATCACAAGAATTGAGAATATCACAAGAATACAATTGTTCGTACTAAACTTTTCGCTAATTCCTTACATTTTAATCTTAACTCGCAATTTAACTAATTCAAAATCACATTCTTGAAGAAAATAGTTTCATATCAAGTCTATGAATTAATTAAAAATGTATTATAAGCGTTAAAACGTGCTATCTTGTGTGTAGTTTATAATTGCATAGAAAATAATGCGCCTGGCTTTCATTATGTCTGCAAGCCCGCTCCGCAGTCCCTGCCTCGTTACGCCGAATAAAAAAGCCGGTAATTCCTTTTTCATTTTATTTATCGGTTCGTTAAAATGTTCGTTTTAGAATTGCGTATAATTTACTTTTGCTCGGAGAAACAATTTAACGATTTGCAGCAGCCAGCATCGTTTTTGTGATTGGATTTTGTGTTAGGTTAAAGTTATTTTTTATCAAGTTGACTTCTTTACGGATGCTATTGATTGCAGGGTGAAAACCTAGTATTTATAGGTGTCGTGACAGTTTAACCGGTCAATACCGGTAGTACCTACTATCATAACATCTACTCTATCTTTAAGTTTAATAAATTCATAGTGGTTTTAAATAAAAACCATTCCAATTAAGAACTATTTTTGTAGGTTAAAAATCGCTATGACTTATCGAAGATCGAAACCGCCTTGATATTCGGTCCAGATAGAAATGATGAGACGATTTCGGTACGTACCATAAAGGCAGGTTCAAGACAAGGCGGGAAAATAGTAGACGTTTGGCTGCCAAAGGCAAGGATAAGTTAACAAAAATAAAAACATACAATTCGTCATATCCGATCCGCACTTGATTCGCGTGCCGCACTCGCGTGTCGGCCTACCAACGTTGCTTTTATGCGTTTTCATACCGTAAGCCCTGGTACTCCTTCTTAACCTATATAGAGAATGAGTGGTAAGCGCTTAGCTAACGTAGGGTTTACAGTAATGTCGTACTTACATGTATATTGTGTTTGAGAAGCCATTTGTTTGTTGTTAATGTGCATGTAGAAACAATGTTGTTAGCATGGTTAAATGTTAAGATAGCGCGCTTATTTTTTGTAAGTTTTCCACCAGACTTTAAACGTGAAGTTAACGAATAGAGAGCATTTTTATAGTTTTTATTATGGCTTATGGATTTTCTACTCACCACTATTCCAACGGTTCACCTATAATGTCCACTGTTGGATAAGTTCTCCCCCCATAGCCTTCATCTCTTCCCGAAGTACTGCGTTCTCTGACCAATCCGTCTTGAACGCCCCATACGTTATAATTGTATGAGACTTGCTACTAAAAAGATACCTAGCTCTCATCATGTATGCCTCAACCCTACCAATGCACTTTACATCGACATAACTCCACTAGCTCTGACAGAACCGTACAGACAAGTATACTTTAAAACTAAAGCACGTCACTCTAACTACGTCACAACATATGATCGAACATACTCCGTCCAATTGAAACCGTTCCATTCAAATTCTTTTCAAATTCAAATTTCGAATTCGCAACGGACAACAGCCAACGACAACACTGGCCGTTTGTATAGTGACGGGAATCGGGTGCTTGAATCGATTATTCGAATGAGCTGTCTATCTGATTGTAGTCGTGAACGGGACCGTCTCATTCTGAACATATGTTGAACGAGTGAATGATGTTTTGTTGCGAATGTTTAGGGAATACCTTTCGTTTTTGTATTGTTGTTTTTTTTTTCTTTTCATTTGACTATTTTTTTCTATGATACGACTCATCAGTTATGTGGTTTTTTACCCCGTAAACAGTGGACACGACGAAGTTGCATAGTTGCTTGCAAACTGTTAGCGCCATGAGCCGTGCAAAATTATCTTTAAGAGTACTTACATCTGATTCTTTATGTATTCCAACCATGCCATAAATTAGCATGAAAATATGCACACGTGCGATCTCCAATGCATTATTAAGAGGAGAGCAAGCTGAAGCCTGCAATTCACATAAGTGAGCGGAACGAACGAACGAACGTCGTGTCGAACAAAAGGACGCGAAGATAAATATCAGGTAGAACGACGACTGATATAATCAAACCGGCCATCAATAATATCGGCGGAGCAATTTCATACAGATTATCATGAAAGTCAAATTAACAGCGATCAGATTTGTTCAAACACACGATTTTAAATGTTCAAATGTATCAGTGACTGTATTATCTCATCAAACGGCCGAGCGGTTAGAGATCCCATTAGGATAATGGTCGGCTGTAGTTGACTAATGGCCGTGTGTTCAGAGCTCTTTCATTCACTCGTTCGCATTCCATTCAACTCGTTCATACGGTCGCTCGGCTATTTACAGCTTTATGAGTCCGCGCCGAAGATCAAATAAGTCTTGATTTATTTAAATATGTTTTGGAATTTTGTGCTATATTGAAATCGTTTTGATGGAAAGTGGCTCTTCTATTCTATTCCAGTAACATCTTGAATAAAATTTAAAGGAATGAAATGCAGTAAAAGAAAGGTTTGAATGTTCTTGGAGTGGGAAATGATGCACTTTCCGAGTTCAGTTTTACTCTACTTCCACTATTTTTTGCTGCTGCATTGTGCGGCTTCTGTTTTTAAGCCAATTCTGAGGATAATACCAATATTTTAAAATTACTTATTAAAATGAACATCGAAAGTAGGTCACGGTTTATTGTTAATTAAAGCCATCTAAAAACTGTCCACTATAAGTATAAACAACACACCCTTTGCTCATATAATATTAATGATCATACAACAGTACAACCTTAAAACAACGCATTGAAATCGATTACTGATTCGAATGGTATAATCCGTAAGTTGGAAGAGTCACTCGGCTTTTGAAAATCGAATCGTTATGCCAGCCACTACAAACTAGAATCTGAATAAAAGTAGCCCACATATTTAAAAGTGTGTCTTAGTTTAATTTAAATAGAGTTGAAAATAGAATACGTGGAAATGGTTTACTTTTTTTCAACAGGTATTTTTGCAGTGTAGAAGTTGCCAGCATTTTTCGAGATTCAGTCTATTTTTATAATAGCTTTGCTGAATTCAAGTGATTAGCTAGAGAGGATTTATAGTTATATTAAGTTGATATTGCTGCTATCAGTTAATTCAATAAACGTCAGAAATGTTTGGGGCTTATTAGGAACTAGCTTCATTAGTATCGAGGCTAATTTAATTAGAACTAGTCAATAGTTTATATGAATTGATCGATGTTGAATAATAATTTCACACTTAGGAGATGATAAATAATAAGGTATCTTCCATCGCTTGTGCAAATTTATTTTTTAAGTGCTTATACTAGGTGTAACTGAGGACTGAAAATTGTGGTTTGACAGATTGAGTATCGAAAAATGTCAAACAGCAATATTTATTCTTAAAAAAAAAACACACCTAATCGTTATTGTTGGCTTTTAGGTGATGGCAGAACTTTTAATTAACAACCACTGTTATTAACACCTATAAACGCTACATGTTCCTAATTACTCTTTTACCTTTAAAATGCTCAACATTCACTTCGTCTTTTGTATCCCGCCAAAGCAAAAATTTCTGGAAAGCAAACCAATCTTGAGGTGGTATACAAGGAACACGGGTGGGTTTTAGTCAGTAAGATTCTGACACTCGCTTCCGCTCCGCCCAGGGCGAAGAGAATTCGTTTTATGATTGCCCAAAAAAAAGGAGTTATTTATTTATTTATTTATTTATTTATTTATTTATTAGGGACAACAAACAGTAGTATAAATTACAATAAACTCAAGACTTATTCAATAGGTATAGCATATACACTACTAACAACGTTATCCACAAATTACTATACTAAATAAGCTAGTTGTTGAAAGACAATATCGAATCAATTTACTCTTGTGTGATATACAGTTACATAATATAATATAATATGGCTGCTATAATCTGACTCCTGTAAGTACCATGCGACTCACGGAGTCCACATGTAAATCCTTAATGACTATAGTTGGAGTTTTAAGATATTATAGATTTCTTTTTTAAATAATGAATTGCTGAGAAACGTTATATCTACTGAACAAAATTGTTTATTATAAGTGTCGACCAAGCGACGCAACGGTGACCGAGCTCCTGAATTAGAACGACAGAAAGAGACGGCGAACAAGTGCTTTGAGCGAGAATCACGCCCATGAGCTGTACGAGGGACCAGGTAGCACAAACTATTTACCAGATTAGGACAGTCAAACTTGTTACGACATATGCTAAAAAGCGTCATCATCTCAAGAAGAATGCGTCTAGAGTGTAAAGTCAAAAGGCCGTATTTTTTAAGTAGAGACTGGTATGATAGTTTTTTACGGAAGCATCTATAGTGCATAGCGCGGAGATATTTTCTTTGAACTAACTCTATGATTTCAGAGTACTTTTTGTAGTATGGGTTCCAGATAGGCACTGCATATTCAAGCTGGGGGCGGATTATGGATCTGTATAAATGTAAATAGGTGGAAGGGCGTCGAAATTCTCTAGATGATCTCATGACAAACCCAAACATTTTGTAAGCTTTATTAACTATATTATCTATATGACCATCCAGATGGAGTTTAGAGTCCAATAGAACACCTAAATCACGTATGCATGTGACATTGCTTAACATAGTATTGCCAAGGCGATAGTTGTGTTTCACGACATTTATTTTTTTTGTAAACGTGATACTGTGACACTTAGACAAGCTGAGATAGAGTTTGTTGGCCGAGCAATATTCTGAAAAGCGGTCCAGGTCTTTTTGAAAATCGGCACAGTCTGATTGTGAAGTTATTTTTTTGAATATCTTTAAATCATCCGCGTAAAGCAAAAAATCGCAGTGTTGGAAACAGTTGTTAATGTCGTTGATAAATAGAATAAATAAAAGTGGCCCTAAGATCGATCCTTGTGGAACCCCTGACGTGACTGGGAAATAGTGCGATTCGTAACCATTGATCACAACTTTTTGAGTCCTGTTAGTAACATAAGATACAAACCAACGAAGCAAGTCACCTCTAATTCCGTTGAATGCAATTTTATTGAGTAACAGCTCGTGATCCACTTTGTCAAACGCTTTTTGAAAATCGGTGTATACTACATCAATTTGCTGCCTATTGTCTATGGTCTCAAAAAGTTGCGATGTGAAGATGAGAAGGTTGCTAATGCAGGATCTATCTTTTACAAATCCGTGTTGCTCTTTTAATATCACGCGACGCATGATGGGGTAGACTTCGTTATGTACAAGCTTTTCAAAAATTTTGGAGAGGATTGATAATAAGGAAATAGGACGATAAGTAGATACGTCGTTTTTAGACCCAACTTTGTGGACTGGGATTATATTTGCGCGTTTCCAGACCTCGGGGAATACGCCGTTAGAAATACATTTATTATATAAAATGCAAAGAGGAAAGCACAGTGTATTACATGTATTTTTTAAAAAGATCGAGGGAATGCCGTCGGGCCCAGGACCTTTGGATACGTCCACTGATTTTAATTCTTTTTGTATTTTGTGTTCAGAAAAATGTAGATTACAAAGAAGAATATCACTGTCTGGATTTGGGGGCGGCGGTTCCCATGCATTAGAATCGAACGTAGTCGGTTCATAAACTGACTGGAAAAACTTTGTGAATAGGTTGCAGGTGCTAATAGGATCGTTTGAGGAATGTTGTTCAAAATAAACTGTCGCAGGGATACTATTACTGGATTTACGCTTAGCGATGTAGGACCAAAATGCTTTAGGGTTAGAGGCCACGTTATTTTCTGTTGTTTCCAAGTATTTTTTATAGCAGACATCTGCCTCTTTTTTAAACTTTGCTCTATAAATTGAATATAATTCGTAGTCACTTATATTCCCGTATTTTTTCCATTTAACCCAAGCGCGAGTTTTGTTTCTATATATCTTGAGAAGAGATCTTGAGAACCAATGAGGGAACCTACAATTTTTAGGCTTGTACAATGGGGTATACAATTTAATGAATTGATATATTTTTTCATAAAACATTGAGACAGCTTCATTAGGTGGTAATTTCCCCAGTAAATTATCCCAATGCACAGCCTTTATTTCAGTATTAATCTTATCATAATCAGATTTGTAGTAGTTAAATTGGGTTGCTGTATTCCGTTTTAACATCACTGACAGTTTTCTAAATGGCAACTCTATGCAGAATGCAGGATGATGATTATCAATAGGCAAAAGAGATACATTAGGAGTGAGGGCTACTGCATGGGTATTGCAGAAAAATAGGTCTAAGATACGACGATTGCAGTTGATAGCACAATTGTATTGGTTCATATCCAATTGCGAGCAGACATTTAGTAGATGACGACTGACATTAGAATAGTTGCTATAAGTGGAACACTTCATGTAGAATGTGGAGTTAATCCAATCTAGCTCAGGAAGGTTAAAATCCCCAGTCAACACAACGCACTCTATGGAGGAATTATCTGCGAGAGTTGCGAATGAGTTGATGAAATTAATATAAATATCTTCTTTAGTATTAGGAGGAATATAAGTGGCGCAAACAAGAAGGAATTTGTTATTGTTAGAGGGAATTTTAATAATAGTATGTTCCGGTAGACTTAACGGAGGCAGCAGTGTGAGACATGAGGGTTGCAGGTCTTTGGAAATGGCTATAAGTACACCCCCTCCGTCTTTTTTATTAGTCACAGAACGATTACGATCGCATCTGAAAACAAGATAACGTTGATCTATGAATTCATTCTCTGAAATATCAGGTGTCAGCCAGGTTTCAGTTAAAATAATAACGTCGTAGGCGTGAGACAAGATATTAAGATATAATGTGTTAAGTTTGGTCCTGATCCCTCGACAGTTTTGATAATATATGCATATATTGTTAGCCATTATCAAAATGTGAGATTACAATAGTATTTTTATAAATTATTGAAGTTAAAAGTTCTACGTTAAGTTTTAATAGTAAATGAGGAAATACTAATATCGAAAAAAAGATAAACAGCTGCGAAGCAAAGTCATACACACAAAAAGCATAAAACATACCAAATATGAAATAAAACATCATATAAGAAAGTAACAACATAGTTAAACTTGCAAATAACGTGATCGCCAGTGTCACTAGGATCTTATCAGCAAAAACAAATAATAAAAAAAAAATCAATACAAAATTATAATTAAATGATGTTTGACGTAGTTGCCTGTTGAGATATTGCAGGCTTTGAGTTAGGCTTAATCTTACATATTTCATCCTCCGAGTGTATGGCGAGAGTAGGAGAGTGTTCTGATTCTTTAACAAGGATAGTGGCGTTCCTGATCCAGATAAACTTGAACTTATTTGCTTTTGCTGCCTCGCGGCATTTTCGAAATAACAGTTTATTACGCAGTGTTAAGTGTTCGTTCATATAAATCTTGAATGGGGTACCTGGGAGGCCGATGCGGTCAGATGTCAATCCTTTAAAAAGCCGGTATGCTGTTAGAATATTATCACGCATTATGCGAGAAGTAAATTTGACTATAATATTCTTAGGTCGATTATTTTGTACGTGTGCGTGGGGGACACGGTGGATTGATATAATATCTTTTGATGTTATTGAGATATTGACTGCAGACCCAATTGTCTCTAATATGGAAATCAAGTTTTCACCTCGCTTTTCGGGGATATTCGCAATTTCGATATTACACTGCCTCGCTTGCTGTTCCAGTGTGTCGATTTTTCTTTCCAGCAAGTCAACCGTCGAGACTGCAGAACTACTCATCTTCAATTCCAGATCTTTCAGGCGTTTCGCGCAGTCTACATAGTTATTGGAATTAAAATCAACAGTTGATTTCAGTTCAGTCACATCTTGGGAAAGTTCGACTTGTTTTTTATTTAGATCCGATATATCACTCTTCATACTTGCGTATTCTATACGTAACTCCTGAATATCTTTTTGAATTTGAGCAGAAGTTGTCGACAATGTATTAAACTCTTCCCTCAGTCTGCTTATACCCGCCCTTACGTTTAGGAACTCGTCAGCCATACCTGTTTGCAGATCCAAAATAGACTTCTTTAACTCCGATGATAATGAGTTAATCGCCTGTGTTAATTCAGAGTTATACAAAGTTATACCCGCAAAAAAAAGCCGCAAAGAGTATGCTACTAAAATACTACTACTACTACTATACTAGCCTGTGTCCAAGACAAAGGAGGGGAATGAGAAGAGCTGCTCTGGACCTACCAACAAGGGTTCGAAACAGCTAGGCCCAGCTACGGGCACAACTGACAAGGACGGCTTCGTGAAAGTGGAGAGGAACCAGTGCGGGACTGCGCTGGTAGGACCCAATATGCTGCGTCCGGCAGTACCTACGACGCAGCTCTATGTGTCTCGATTACATCACACCACGAAGGTTGAGGAGATCGTGGAGTATATTCGAGTGAAGACCAGCTGGACCTTGAGGGTAGAGAAGTTGGAGCCGCGTCATAACACGATTTTCAAGTCGTTCGTGGTGCGAGTTCCAACTCATCATGTTGAGACCTTTCTCAAGGAAGAGTTTTGGCCGAAGCACAGTATTACAATATTACAGTAGGGAAACGCCTTTGATGTCGCGCGATGCCGCCGCCAGTGTAGGTACTTACGCTGCCACATGCAAGTACGGAAGGGTTGTCACCAAATGGGAAATAAAACAATTGTGATTATTACTATTATGATGTTATCATTTATTCATATTTACATCCAAAATAATTGTGATTATTAAATGTAATATAATTATTTATTAAAAGTGTAAACCACATACGTACCTACATGTTATATAGGTAATAAGGATGTTTCCTGAGTAAAAAATATCTGATTATGTTTAGTCCGTCAGTAAGATTATAGAAAAATATTGTTCACGTATTTTTTCCTTTATTAAATCTATAAAAACTGACGAAGATAAAAAGCATCAAAGATCAGGAGTGGGGGCTTGTTACGTCACGGCTAGGTAAAAATCGTAGCGAGTAGTGAAATCACATGAGTTTTCAACGCACTGTATCGTCTTCGTTTTTTTCTTATTATATGAAAAAAGAAAAAAATACGTGTCCAATATTTTATGGAAATCTATCCGACGGAGTTATCAAATTTTTTTAGTCAACTACCTTATTGTACAACTGTTTTACTTTTCAATTACCGTCTTTGACAAGCTTCTATCCATAACTCGCGCCTGGAAAGTAAGTAGGTGCCTATTAATTCAATAAACAAACACATACCTTTACAATTATAATTATCAGACATAAAATTATAAGGAAAAGTGGCCAAAATTGTGTACACAAGTCAGTTTTGTCTTAGCGGCGTCGGCGGGGCGTCTGTAATATTCCATAAGTCTTTGGTACACAAATGAAAAAACCTAACAGAACAGTTTGTGTGCACCATTATAGAATGTAAGTATAAGAAAATTATTACACAAAAAACACGCCCGCGTCTGCCCTTCGCGCTCGGTACCGCAAACTAAGCGTGTTTGCGGTACGCGGCCCGCGCCGCCCGACACCCCGCGAGTTCCCCTCCGTTGCTCTGCGCAAGTACATTCGTCGCCGTACTGTAGGAAATATTGTAATACTGTGGCCGAAGGGTGTCGTGTATCGGCGATTCCGCGGTAGGTTACATGACACCACGCAGAGCAACACGACGCCGACACTTCGTGTACAATAGTGTATTTTTGTAGTTTTTATAAATATGAATGATAGTCTGTAAGGTATATATGTTACTAGCGACCCGCCCCGGCTTCACCCGGGTGCAATGTTGATAATAAATCTCTGCTATATATGCATGTAGTATACATATAAACCTTCCTCTTGAATCACTCTATGTATTAAAAAAAAACCGCCCCAAAATCCGTTGCGTAGTTTCAAAGATCTAAGCATACATAGGGACAGACAGCGGGAAGCGACTTGGTTTTATACTATGTAGTGATGGGTCTTTGTTACCCGAAATAAATGATATATATTATTATATAGTACGCCGCAATTTTTGTCGATGCCTTAACAAATATTTACAACTTTTATAACTATACAGTCATACTATCAAAGTACACTTAAATTAGCCTTAAACATACATTATTATACCGCAATAATAAAATGAACAACTAACTACTATAACTAAAAGACACCGACGAAGATTAATATTATTTGATAAGACCACAGAATAATCCTATAATAACAAGAAAAGTCACATTAAAACTGTGGCCATAACAACGCGTTAACTTAAAACAGTGTGACTAGGGTTCATAAAGGTCCCCCCTACTCCCATACTATATTAACCCATTCGAAATTACTTACACGCCATACATTGCTGTATTTTAACACACGGGCGTAAACGGGTGGTGGAAGGAAAACGGTAATGAAAAGCATACGTTATAGGTAGGGTCGTAAAAGGAGAGTTTTATGAGATTATGTCTTATACGAAGGAAGCAAGGGCAAGCGATAAGGTATCACAAGAGACAAATGCTATGGACTTAATAAAGATATTTCCCTCGTAATAAAACGTATGTGCTGAGTTACGTTGAAATTATGGGAGTAATAATTTCTGTACGAGGAAAGAAAGGTGACATAATAATAATAATAATAAACAAATTTATGAGCGTTGTTGTATGAAAGGATAAACAGTTGGTGCGGGGAAGTTGGGTCTTGAAAAAGATTATACAATACTATCACGTTTATGAAGAAAAATAAAAACTGAAAGACGTGTTTAGAAAAGATAGAACAGAAACATAACGCAGTTCTTGGTTCAGTGCCTGCTAGGGTTGCGAAATTTGTTCGGAAGAGTCACTGCGGCCCTGGAACGCAAAGGACACTAGAAAGATCATGGATGGGTTTTAGTCATTAAGAGTCTGACAATCTCTTCCGCTCCACCCAGAGCGGGAGAAGTCATTTAATGATTACCCATCCAGAAAAAATATATGTCTTGGTTCAAGTGAAAACTAAAAGGTACGGATACAACACAATTTCCATGATAAAATTCTCACGATTACTGAAACAAATTATGCATAAAAACTTCATAGAATTATGAACTTTCAGATGTTCAGAATAAGACAATTTCTATGCAAGTTAGTCATTTAAGAAAAAATCTCAAACTAATAAAAACATTAAAAAATCAGCAGTTTCCTAGTGATGCTCGAGTGAACAGTATTTTTGTTTTTGTAATAGATATATTTAACAATAAAAAAAAAAAACTATCAATATAGCGTCGCATAACATCGTGAATACCAGAATCGTCCGGGCAATCTGCACAACGCTAGACAATAACAACAATGGCCGCGATGGATCAACTGAGGCGAAGGGTCGCGCATGCGTCGCTGTAAATTATAATCCTGTGCTATGAACTCGCTATCTGGCGAAGTACGAATGAGCTGAGAAATGTCGGAGCTACGAAGCAAGTCCTTAGAAATTGATATTGTATTAAACATTAATAAAAATTGCATTTTTATACGCTGTACCTCCATATTCTGCGAGGTCTGCCGCGAAAGAGCTCGAGCAAGACAACATTAACAGCAAATTGTCCACACAAAGCTATATAGAAAAAGCTGGAAATCGTAGGGGAGGAATATGTTTTGCTGTAGGACGATACAGGCAGAACCAACTGTCCCATGAGAAGGGTCATCGTCCAGGCAATTTGAACAACGCTAGACATTAACAACAATGGCCGCGATGGATCAACAGCGGTGAAGGGTGACGCTATCTAGTGAAGAACGAATGAGTTGAGAAATGTCAGAGGTAGGAAGCAAGTGCTTAGTGATAGAGACTGCACATACATATCTATACTAATATTATAAAGAAAAATCATTTTTCGTTAAAAGGGGAAGGGGAAGAACTCATAGGACATCGAAAAATTCGAAAAGTGCCCTGAAAACTGGCTGCATTGCCACGTTGAATGCCAATGCTGATTCGTTGACTAAAGAAAACCCAGCAAAAAATGGAAAAGGCAAAGGGCAAGTTGTTTACACCGAGTAATCTCTGAAACTACTGGGCTGATTTGAACCATTTTTTACCAAAGAAATGCATTTTATCCCCGTTTTCCCACGGGAACGGGAACTACGCGAGTGAAATCGCAGGGCGCTGCTGGTTAAAAATAATAAATGGCGTTTTTATTAGCTGTCCCTCTATCAGCTTGTACGTGGTCTGCCTCGATGGTATCGGAGCTCGAGCAAGTCAACATTAACTGTAAATTTTGAAAAAGTAAATATTGCCCAACAGAGGAATGATGCAGGTTAACTGTACCAATGGGAGAGTCGACTTTTCGCCAGTACCGAAGTGTGTTGTGACAAATGTTTAATGACCTACAGAAGAAGAAATTTTCTAAAGAGAAGCGATTTACAAATTAACTCAGTTAAAAGCTACATTACCAGTAATATTCTGCAACGTATTTTACATTTGTAGAATTGATTTTTAACCTAACAGTTCACATTACCCCTGAAAGACACGACACCCAATTCCTATAAAACCTTCCAATACGAACAGTTCCTTCGCAAAAGTAAAGCATAACTTTAGCAATACCAAGACGACTATACCGTCTCTACTTTCCTATTTAATAATTCGGAACCAGCAGAGAAACAAAGCTGAACTATGTTGCTCCAAGTCGAACGCATAAATCTGTAGCTAGGCGCTTTGCCCCGGGCGAACCGTGGCCCGGCCATCGAACCGAAACACCTTTGAATTAAATCCAACGTATTACTCTTTAACTATTATTTCCTGATGTCGGTGAGAGGAACATTTAGACGGAATACATTGTCATCCGATTCTGAGAGAGATGTTAATCGAGAAAGTGCGAATTGTGGGTAGTTATTGCTCATTATTAAAAACCCGTCACAGATTATTGAAATGGCGGGTAAATTGTTCCACTAAGTCATAGTCTTTTTATTTTTTATTAGAGTAGAGCAACATTTTTCGGTCATCTCAGAAAGAAAAGTTTGGTGACTAATGTTACTTCAATTCATAATAATATACTAAATCACAACACACTTCAGCAGTCAAAGAAATACCACGTCGCTGTCATCCCGAAAAGAAAATAAAGTCATAAGTTCAAAAAGATCAACCACATAAAGTGGCTCAACAAAAAAAGGGCCAAATGCAGAAATAAAACAGATATCATATTCCTTCTTCGCAAAAGATTCAAGCCAATAATTAATTATGTAATCTTGTTAACCCAACACGTAGCCATAAACGTGATATAACTTTATACAGCCATTTAAACAAGCAGAATTTAGTTTTATATTCTTAACAAAATAGGGGAAGCTAACCCCAGAGAGTTAATATGAATCAGGTGGACGCAAGACCCCTATTTCGAAAACCCACGAGCCCTATTCGGACCCCTTAAAAATTTATCAAATGCACCGCAAAGGAAATATCTAGTATTCTTATATGTATAGGTTCGAGTGAAAGTTGTAAAGCAGGAGAGTTGGGGGATCGCCAGAGATTTACAGCGTTTCAAGTGGTGGCCCTAATAGACGTAAATTACGTTGCGGTCCGATTTATAGACTATATTTCTTTTGTTTTCCTTTTTTTATCGATTTATCGCCAGGTGCGGTGGTTTCGTTGTTTGGATATTTAACATTGGCAGGTGGTCGGGGAGCACAATGATGGAATCGCTTTATTTATTCAATGTTCACAGGTCTGTATTACTGTTGATTGATACCTGAAAGTTGGCACGTGATCGGTTTTTTCCCTTAATTGGGGCACTCGAAACTCTGTCGATATCAAGAGGCTAGATAGGCTATTGACTATGTTTTTGTTGTATTATTATAGACTTGAGTACACTTGAGCTGTCGTATTAAATAGGCCTCCTGATTTATTTGGAGGCAAACAATTGCGCTGTTGTTCACAATTTATTATGATTGACTGAACAGTAAACATAGATCTATCCACGTATACCATTATTCGTAATAAAATTAAGTTTAAAAAAAATCGAAATAGTGGCAATTCGTGGACACCTATGTACCTACATTTATGTCGAGTATTGGACGTCTTTCGGCTAAAATTATGTTGAAGATGTTGATTACACCGGAGAACTATTGTAAATCAATTCAATGAGTCCATACACATGCCATACACGATGATGTGATCCTGTTTGGTGTAGGTTTGTCTATGGCCTCCTTTCCACTGTATCATCAGACCAGCTCAATAGTATTATGTGTGTGTGTGTTGTGTGTGTATTGTGTAGTGTGTGTGTGTTGTGTTGTGTTTGTGTAGTAGTTGTGTATGTGTAGTATTGTGTATGTGTATTATGTGTTGTGTGTGTGTTGTTGTGTTTTTTATGTATTTTTGTTGTTTGTAGTGTTTTGTTTTGTATGTTTTTGTAAATTTCCACAGGTATGCAAACTTTTAGCTTAATCGGTTGGAAGAAAGTGCTTGAAAATGGATAGCTTTTAAGAGCGTATATTCTAGCTCAAAGCCAATTGACCACATTCCACCTGTAGAACATTTTGGTATTTCAAAGGCTTTAAGACTGTATGACCTATACCAGATCTATACTTATCGATTTTCCTCAGTTGACTTTTGAAACCTTCCTGACTATAAACGGAGTGACTAACAGCCAGTAATTTGACTCGATCGCACTTTCATTACTAATGTCATGCTTTTAGTAAGGTAAAATATAACCATAGCCGGAAAACAACCAAGACAATAAAAGAGAAGTTTCATGTTTTTTTAATTGACATTTGATGATTCCATTCTATATGTAACTTAGGATGTACGCGTGGATGTATCAATACACATTATTATACCAAAAATTGATAAAAATTACATGTGTATTTTTTTCTTCGTTATGTTGACTTATTCCACAAATCCCCCCTGATAATCCCATGATAACTTTCAAACAAGTCTTATAAAGTTAAGAACTTATGAGACCTTACAACATAGCCCATAATATTATAGTTTTACAAAATACTCAAGTTGACGACTTAAAAATAAATAAATTACAATCTGAAAGATGTTCTTTTGTAATAATATAATTTAATATAAATCTCATCGTGTAGTTTAAAGAGAGATCAAATTTTGTTTTCATCAAAATACGACTTCAATAAAGTTTACAATGAGTCTTTAGAACGAATTGTCTTGACATTTGTCTGTTGGAGGCATCTGTGACTTAATACTATTTAAGGTAATGGGTAAAGGATCGTAACCCATCACAAGTAAAAACGAATTAATTCCTTTAACAGAATTTTACTTGAAATTTAGTCCATCCTTGCTTTGCACCGGTGGACATTTTTTATTTTAATATTGCCTATATTACTGCATACCAAATTAGAACCCTTTCCTCTATCTATATTATAATACTAGCAGCGCCCCGAGGTTTTACCCGCGTAGTCCCTGTTCCCGTGGGAATTTGGGGATAGAATATAGCCTATGTTACTCAGGTTGAATGAAGCTTTCTAATGGTCAAAGAATTTTTGAAATCGGTCCAGTAGTTTTTGAGTTTATTCGTTACATACAAAAATATAAAAATACAAATTTTTCCTCTTTATAATATTAGTATAGATTGGTGTAGAAAACTCACTGACCATATAATTAGTTTTAATGCTGATTAGTAGATTGTAAATTCAAACTCTCTATAAATCATTTGCTAATCAGTGTTTAAGTTAAGCGTAATAATTGGGTATGATTAGGAATGGTGAGAAGTTTTTATTTTTGTGCCAAAATATTTTAAGTGCTTTGTATTTTATTTGAAATCCGTCGTCTAAATATCATCTCATCATACTTTTAACCGACTACAATAAAGGTGGAGGCTCTTAATTCGTATTTTTTAACTATAACGTCATCTAGATATTTATTTGAGAAAAAGTTCAACACTGCTTACTAAAGAAATCTTTGGAATGTAAACTAATTTAGTAGCAACATATTACATTACAGTCTAAATTTTAATCAAGAAAATTGTTGACTAACAATATTGCCAGACGCCGCCGTATAAATAAGCCCAATTTTACCTACGTATTAACTTTTCTGAAGCTAAAGTAAGTTGCCAGTGATGAAAATTTAAAATGTCATCATGACCTTTTAAGGGGCGCAGATGTTGCCAAACTTTTTCTTTGTAAGGAATACAAAATATTCCTAAAAGTTAATATTCAAATACTTATACTAACATCGTAATAAGTAAGTTTGTGTCTTTTAAAAGATGATCGAGAGTCTTAGACATTGGACACAGTCGATTCCTATGACAACTTTAAACCTACAATAATTTCAGAAACACTGGACATTGTTATTGGAAAAATTCTCACTGCCTAAGAAAAACGTAAGGAGTATTACTGTGTGTTTATTTTCAGAGCATCATCGTTATCAGTATTTCAGCCGAAAGACGTAGGCCTCCCCATGTCCTCAGTGCCAGCTAGGGTTGCGGAATTTGTTCGATAGAACCCTACGCGGCCCTAGAACGCAAAGGACACAAGAAGGATCACGGTGGGTTTTGGTCAGTAAGAGTCTGACACTTCCTTACGCTCCGCCCAGAGCGCCATTAAAAAAAAAGGGCCGCAGGACCGGTTGATGTGGCGATACATGGGGAGACCCATGTATCGCCACATCAACCGGTCCTGTTCATATCCAGTTTCCCCAGGTTCAGCTGTGTGCATTTTCCGGTAGCAAATGTCTATACGACCAAGACCAACCAAGACCAACCAACCAAACCGACCAAGATGACCTTGCATTTAAACGTTTTTCTTCTTACTCAGGCACTCTTGTCAGAGTAGTCGTGATTACTCGTGATTGCAGATGACGCACTTCATCTGTGCAATCATAACTAATCTAGTATGTACACAGAAATCTTAATAATAAGGCAACGCTCCACGCGCACTTTGTGTTCTACAAGACACATACGCGGCGACAAGGTCACGCGTCTTTGCGACTTCTATTGCCTTATTATTAAGATTTCTGTGAGTATGTACATGGAAAGATGATCGATGGGTTGTCGACTTTCCCCAGAAGCTCTCTCAGTGATGTGCTTCTATTTCTTCCGGTTAGTTGAATACACTGGACCATGGTCGACTTACAAGTTAATTGTATCAGGCCAGCACTGCGAGTTTTTTTTTTTTTTTTTTTTTTTAATAAAATGCCCCACTCTAAGAATTTCTCCTGTGTCGTGGGTGCGTTTACAAACCATACAATGTCACATACACAAACAGCCAGACCTGGAATGAGTTGGTAATAGACTGCGTGTCGTCTTGACTTCCACGAAAATTATATTGATGTAAATAATTATTTAGTTATCACTTTACTAAAAACTAAACTTAAACTTTATATTAAATTTTTCGCTCATATATAATGCATTCATTGATTTCTTACTACATTTTGCATCTTCGTTCCACGCCTCTTTACTGATGAATGAATTTAAGTAAAATAAATGTTTAAACAAAACATAGCAAGTGTATACAATGTTATATATAAAACGCTTGAGCTGTGAAAGTCAATTGAGGGAAAGTTATTATTGTTCGTGAAGTCGATAGCTATAACTCGTACTATTTATGTTTTATTGCAATCTATAAACTCAGCATGCCAGCTCTCGGTTTTAGGAGCACCGAAATATTTCGTGTTTTTATTACAGAATTTTGCCTAAGTGGTTTTGTTTAAAGCGATTGAACAGTAAAGTTGTTTGTATTATTACATTGTATAGTCAAAAATCAATTGAAACTGTTTGACCTGAGTCCTTCTTTCTGATGTGCTAATCTGTACCAAAATCTCAATTTTAATATCGACATGCTTTCCATTTATTTTCCCTGTTTAGGATTACGAAATATTTTAATGAAAACGTAAACGATTTTGGTAAAAACGACACTAAACCTGATAACATCAAAGACATATTTTTTAATTTCAAGACCACTTTCGTCGAACCCAAGCTTGTCGTAACGAAAAATCTACGGTAATCTCCTGCTAGTATTAAATTTTGTAAATAATATTACGAAAATGTTGAATAAAGGTAGGTATGTAAGTAAACGCGATCGTATATATTGCTATCAAGCCAGGCCACGTACCGAACCTCGTTTACTAAAGATTTACGCAACAGATAGATCTTACTCGAACCCTTTTCAGTCGTTTTATACCCCTAATTCTACCTACGCAACGTCAAAACGTAACATGTCTTTTAGAAGCCCAAACCGAATAAGTTTTTACCGAATTGATTCGGGATTTTTATTCTGCAACAATAACAGAAACCCATTCAAACGTCCTTAAAACCTTACATGTCAGACAATAAGGTTGCAGTTTCAATAACTTTGTATCAACATAAGTGTTTAGTATAAGGTTGTGGGATGCGTTCAAAAGTTAGGCGTTTGTTTTGTCCATTTCTCTTCTCCCCTACGACGGCCATAGAATGCTATTTTTAAAACATTCAGCGAGCTATCTCAGTTGTGCTATGGGAATTTGGTTTCAGAATGAATACTTGTTGATTTTTCAGGTTTGTGGTGGTTTATAAACATCACTTTGGATATGGCTAACATCGATGGGGTTTGAGCTTTTAGTCGTTATAAGTGACATAAGGCCCTATCGTTTAGGGCCTTGTGCCGCTCACGTGATATAATATTTTGACAGCGTTTGTCAAACCGATACGTGTTCGATGTTTTGACGCTTGCAAGCGGTGACAAAACGACGCTAGTCTAGAGCCTCCAAAGCACACTTATCTGAATACTTTAACATACATACATTCTGGCAGCAAATTACTCTCATAAATAAAATTTAGAGCTTTTCAACGCCTAAAACGATGTAATAAAAGGATTCAATTATGAAATCGTATACACAGCATGTATAGAATATTTATGTTTCAAACTGTTATGTATGCTATCAAATTGAAATCATGAAATAGTCGAGCAGATTAAAAAAAGCTGGCAAATCGGATATTTCTTTACTGCATATTTAAAAAAAAAACCTTTCAAAAAGGATTTGAAACGAAACACTAACCAAATAATAAAAATGCCCAATAAAAAAACAGTATTCAAAAAATCAAACGATCACAATCACCAATTGAATGAAATTGAATGAGTACCTACATGACCCGTTCGTTTTAATAATGAAATTAATCGGCGTCACCAATTGAGCGTACGCGAATGTCTGCCTGACGAGAGGCCGAAATTATTGCCTCCCAAACTTTAATGTTACCAGCCATTTAATATTTTGTAATTATAATCACGTTAATAATGTTTGCCAACACTATTTTAATGATAAACTTTGATTGCACGGTTTTTTCGGTTCGATGGGCAACTGAAATTTATTTATATTTCGAAGCAAATAACCCTTTGGGACTGTGTTCACTTTGGTATTTTGTGTTAGTTGGTTTTAATGGTAATTGTGAATTTAACGTTGAATGTTAATATTGTAAAAATATGTTGAAATAAATCGTGGCAAAATAATTACAGCTGAACGGATCGGTCTGCAAGGTTAAGCAACGCTTGCCTAGGCTGGTCTGTGGATAGGTTCACGTTGAGGACCATCTTAACAAATCGAGAAGAAAGCTAGCAGTTTATCTTGCATAATATTTTGAAACATTACGTGTAGTCATGACGTGGTTTTAAACCTTCTTGTAATTGTTATGTTCGTTTTTTTAATTCACAACAAGAAACCAGGGCGACTATAACCTGCCGATACCATTATGATTACGTTGAGAAAATTGAATTAAAAATGTGTCTTGTATGACTAGTGACTCGTGTCCCTCATACACTGCAATCACGATGGTTTTTAGACACCGTAACACCTCTAGTCCATTTATCTCTCACCTATCTACATTCAACGAACGATGACTGCACCCTTGACAGAAACAAATGTGTTAGCAGATACCTCTTATCACCCCTCTAATTTTATCATCCCCTATCTATGACCACACTGACATACGTTCCATCCTTCTTCGGGATCCGCATCGATCTTGGTTCAGTAATTATTAGTGCCAGTCCCTTGTAATTGGCGCAATCGGTCATGGCTTGCCGGTGCTCTTCCATCATTGGCAGAAGCTATTTAGTCGATGTATTCTGATTGGCGGAGACAGGGCGTGATGAGTTCGGTCTTTCAGGTGTGGAGTGAACGTGTCAACGTATTTCCTCAGTAGGTGGGTATTGGTTATGAACTAAGGGATAATCTAAAATAGTCTAGCTTAGCTTGCGTAGATAAAGTCATTTTACGAACTGACTTACATAAAGTTGCTTTACCGAAATAGTTTAAAAAATGAAAAATAACGTCAAATATAAAAGACAGCGCAACTCCTGCGAAATTATTTAAATAAAAAAACTAATCTATGATTAGTTTCGATACTGACAATGAAATCAGATTCGTAATTTGTGACAGAAAACTGAATTTTGATTGGCAGAGAACGTCTATGAGCCTTGGTCTAATCTGTATTCTATATTCAAACTGCAGCCATACCATGACGTCTTAAATCCATCATGATTCCCGTGTCAGAGAGAGACGGAGTTACACAAGACGAATAGCATTATCCCTTTCCCTCACACTGAATCATGATAGCATTGGCACTTCGTAGTACGGCCTCTGATCTACGAGTAATATTAAGTTTTATAAATAAGGTTGTTGGTTTGCAACCAGCTTAAGGTGTATGGTAGGTTTCCACTATGTTCACGAACCTCTTGCATTCTGCGCTCCTGAAACTGCTCCAAGTAGTGTGGATACCCACCATCAGGGATTGGTATTAAGGTTCCTGAAGACAAACATGAAGTGCGGAAGTGACACAATGAGGATAACCCAAGTGAGCATTAGTAGTTACAAACATGTAATCACATAAATGACCTTGTCTTGACCTACCAGGATACAGAGAGTCTTTTAATTTCTAGGGTGTAGTTACACTTCTTCGGTCATCTATCTACAAACGCACATATATCTACTCATAAACACACATATATCTACACATAAACACATATATATCTATACATAAACTCACCATTACAACGACACGCACCCACACTAATTCAATTCCACCGAAATGGTCAGTTTTCTGCAGTTTTTGTTGTTTTTGAATAGGATTTTCTATTTCTTTTGTAATATCACAAGCTTTATCAATATGTTACTATTCTAGATTACCCAAAACCATCTTTCTTTATTTTTCTTTTGTAACAGCGAAATTGTAACCCTTTAGGGAATGGAACTGGTATCTTTAACACAGGTTGCTATGTGACCTAGCTAAGATGCCAGTTGCGATACCTACTGTGAATATGAAACCAATGTGAATGTGCCTAAAGCGTTTTGTAATGTAATCTAATTTCTGGTTATTGTGACTCAATAAAGCATTATTATTATTAAATCAAACTTGCAGACACCAATACTTCCAATTCCAGAGCTAATATTCAAAGTAAGTAATTGGGTAACGAATCGAGTCTAATTTCTCGAGATACAAGGGAGACTTAGTGCTAATTCGCAATAATTGAACCATACCGATTGGATTTGCAATTGAAACGTCTAGACTCTAAGCAAGCTGAGTCATTATCACCGTTAAAAACCAAAGAGTATCGAATACTTTTGTGACACTCTCTCACCGGTGACGATTGTCAAAAAGTTCAAAATGTAGGGGATTGATAAGTGACGATGAAACAAATGACAGTCTATTGATCTTTTAAATTGAATTCGTTATGATATTGCAACTTGAATTTTGTGGCTACTGAATAACAGCCGCACGGGTCGATCAAGATTAAGCAACGCTTGCCAAGGTTGGTTTGTCTCCGTGCCTCGGAAAGCACGTTAAGCCGTTGGTTCTGGCTATCATTTGTAGATCTTTGGCAGTCGTTACGGATTGTCAGAAGCCAGGAAATCTGACTCCAGTCTTACCAAGAAGTACTGTGTTACCAAGTTAATGGGTTGTGGAGGTCTGGCAGACAGCCACTCCACGTTAAATACTGGTATTCAGCTGAATCCGGTACGACTGAAGAAGCCGACCCCAATATAGTTGGGAAAAAGACTAGGCAGATGATGATCGCAATCGTATCTTAGTCGCAGTGTGCCAAAATAACATCATTATTACAGATTCCGAATTGGTACTCAGATGTGAGTTTTCTACTGTTTTCTTTTACCATTAGAATAGGTATATGTGAGCTTTTTTCATTCGTCATTCAAAGTATTTTTTTTTTTAACTTTCATTTAGAACATTATATTTATATTACAAGTTATACTTAACATGGCAGCACTATTATTGAATGTCACAGTTACATAGGTATATGTATTTGCTATGTGGTCTGAGGTTTCATGGGGTGTCCGCGTTAATCGGACAAATTGATTGCAATTTGGAAACCAACCCCTATAATTACGAAACGTTATTTGCTATTGATGGCTCGTTTTCTTGTGGTGCAATTTTATTGGAAACCGGTCACTTTGATCTGTATCTTTTGTTTAAAACTAGCTAAGCCGCGCAACTTCGTCTGCGAGAGTGAGAAAAAATAAACCCGTTTTTGCAATATACTTCATTGGTGCTCCGCTCCTACTGGTCTTAGCGTGATGATATATAGCCTGTAGCCTTCATCGATAAATGAACTATTCATCACTCAAAGAATTTTTCAAATCGGCCCCGTAGTTCCTGAGGTTAGCGCGTTCAAGCAAACAAAAAATCTCTTCGGCTTTATATATTAGTATAGATAAAGAGTACGGTAGTTTTTAAAACTTAGTATTGTATTGATTCAAAATACGTAGGTATGTGAAAAAGCCACATTTATTCTTTCTAACTCTGGACTAAACAGCCCTTAAAAAATTTGGACTTTGCTGATGCACTTTACAATGTCATATTTTTAAGTCCTTATTTAAATATTTTTAATATTTCTAGTTTTTATGAAAATTAGAGCTTCAGAGAAGTTTGCAAAATAACATATCACATACGACAGCTTCAGCTGTCGACCAAAACGATAAATTTCTGACAGGTTAAATAGTTAGACTGCATCCATAACATATATTTGAGGTTTATCTTATAAATACTCGTAGTTAGCTATCTATATAAAGTAGTCAGCTAATCCAATACTAGGATAGTCTGATTAACAAAAGTCAGAACGAAGCCATGTAATTGATCCATGCCATTATCATGGGCACACAAAACGCTTATTGAATACACCGCAATTTGATGTCCAGAAAACATTGATCCGCAGAACCCTTGCTTGGCAAAACAGCTTCGAAGTGATATAATGACGTGGATGGGATCCAAATGAATTGGTTGGTCCATCAGTCCCAATAGGATTGAATATTGATGCACCAGATGGCGGCACATTCGACACATAATTAATTTCTCAGTCGTCCACCTAGGGTTTGGATATTGTAGTTCTATTTAAATATTTGCAACTGTTTGTTTAGTGGTAAAATGTCTGTTGATGATAGTTTTTTTTTTTTTACAACCGATGTTACACGGTATACCTACTCTCAAAGAACTTGCTGCTACGTAGCATCTATCTTCAGTTAATGGCTTTCAATATCTTCAGAAGCGCTGCTGAAATGGCATGGCGCTGATATGTCACGTAAGGTCTGACCCAAAATCATATTTCTATTCTCGACAGTTGGAGGGAAAACCTAAAGACCCCTTAAGTGATCCAAAAGACTAAAGAAGGAGAAACAAGAAAATCCTCTTGTCTTATCGAAGGCCTTGCAAATTTAGTATGACATGACTATAGCCATCACATCAAACACCTAAGCATAAGCATAATCAGCCTTTTAATGTTCCCACTGCTGGGACACAGGTCAAATCTCTAAGAGAGGGAATGGGCCGTAATCCACCACGCGGGCCCAGTGCGGGTTGGTGAATGTCACATGTCTTCGAATGTTTGATTCTAGGGCATGCCGGTTTCCTCACGATGTTTTCCTTCACCAAACACCTGGGCCCCAAGTCTGCTATTTTTTAAATTTGTTATTCCAACACGATCCCATTGTCATTTTGCCAAAAGTTCGTAATCTGATAAATTTATAATGGTCGATCATTGGTCGGTCAATGGTCTTGTAATACTTTTTGATAACCGAGCTACTAAAAGAAATGACTGCACAAACGTTGTAATGGTAGGTCACCGATCAAAGGAACTGTCAAAATTTTAGCAGATTACCGCATACGTCAGTCATTCATTTGTCATTATGTACGAGATTACCATTCTATGCCATTTCTTTCAATGGAGTGTCAGTGGTTGTTATATTAGCAGATTACCAAACTTGTTAAAATCGACCATTATGAAATCAATGATAGACCATTCTGACACTATTGTAATAGCAGACTTGGGGCCCTGGGTTACCCCAACAAAAATTTACCATACACGTTATATTCTTCGATGGGCCATTCATTACTCAATACTTCCACAAAACCACAAGTAATTGTAAGCGTGTAAACTGGTGTCTATTAGTAAGCGGCGACTAATACGAGCAAGAACAATTACTAAGCTACGAACGAGGTGACCGACCGCTGCCGGCGTGCGGTCAATTGTTTGTCGATCTACGGACGGCAAACCGTATGTTACATGAGTCAGGATTTGATTGACATGTAAACGAGCCGGTTGCTTGCGGTTTTTGCTGGTTTTCGGAACGTGGGAATTCGGAATTTACTTTAGGTATCAAAAGAAATAAATAGATAGGGTGATGGGAAAGAAAAACGTCATGGGGCTTTAACGTGATTGTCTGAAAAAAAAAAATGGATTGATATGTGCCGCAAAATGTTTTTAATTTCTCGCGCGCAATCGCATATATACATATGTATATGTTTATTTTGGATTTTGACTGTCGTTATCTCTAGTCGAATGTAACTTTGGAACCCGGAGAGAGTTTATTTTTATTTTTAACTAGCTGCTGCCCGCGACTTCGTCCCCGTGGAATCCCCGATTTTAAAACATTCTTTACCGCTGCTCCGCTCCTATTGGCTTAAGCGTGATGATATATAGCCTAAATCCTTCCTCAATAAATGGTCTATTTAACCCAAAAAGAATTTTTCAATTCGAACCAGTAGTTCCTGAGATTAGCGCGTTCAAACAAACAAACAAACAAACAAACTCTTCAGCTTTATAATATTAGTATAGATGAGTGCTGACATCACATCGCAATAATGAACTTGACTATTGGCCTTTTTGCCGATGAGCTTTTACTTTCTGGATGGGAAATCATCAAATGAATTCTCTACTAGCGGAAGGGAGTGTCAGACTCTTACTGATTAAAACCCATCCTTGGTTCCTCATTAAAGATTCACTGCGGCCCTAGCTGGCACTAACGCCCGCCTGAAAGTTGGAACATACTCTCGCAGGAAAAAGTATTCTTATCTTTTACCAGGACATGGTGTGCCCATGTTCCAAATTTCAATCAAATCCGTTCAGCTTTCAAACATGTAGAGGTAAAAAACAGAAAAACATGCCATGCCAACAAAATTTTTTTCGTATTTTCAATATTAGTATGGATACTAAGCTTGTTTTAACTGCCATACCATATTGCGTTAACTGGAAATGCCGACCTAGATAGATAATTAAGAGGAAACTTAATTGTATTCATACAATTTTGCAGTTTGACACATTTTCATCATACGCAAAATCAGCGAATACAACCGAAAGAAAAAAAATATCGTCTCATTTTCAGCGATGAAAATTACGCCCCACTAAACTTGCCACATTTGATTTACGGAGTTTTAAAAACAGAGATGTACACATCTTCAATTGGGTATTTTATTAGACATAAAAATCATAATTCTATTTAGTCCGTCCGTTGGATTTTCAAAAAATGTTGAACACACCATAAGCCTGAAAAAAAAAATAGAAAGAAAAAGTGCGTCCATGTTCTAGAGTGGGGGTTAGTGTCGTCACGAAGCTAGTAAAAATTGTAGCACGCGAGTTTTCAACGCAATGTATTGTCTTCGTTTTTTGTTTACATGCAAAAAAAGAAAAAAATACTTATCAATATTTTTCGAAATCTATCTGACGGAGTAATTAGATTTTTTCAGTAAAATACACTATAAGAACGTAACCATTTACTTCCCTTTCTCCAAGATCAACAATAAGTATTAATAGTTATTCAAAACCCATATAAGTTAGTGACAAATACGTAAAGTATGACGCATTACATATGAATATATTTGTGTTAGTACATAATATGCAGGCTCATGCATTATGCATCAGAGATCATCGCGGTAAACGTTCAGGCTAAAGGAGGCTTCACATGCGTCGAGCGCCGGAGGGCAAACGGACGGCCGGAGTAGGTGAATTGATTTGCTTTAAACTTTAATTAGGGCTGTCAATGAAGACACTGACAACAGGGAGTTAATATCTTGTAAAAATCTTACTGACATTTGATTAAATCTACTACGTATTTACCTATCCCGGGGATTGGTTTCCGCATTTAGTACTTGTTTTGGGTATTTTGCGTAGGCTATGGCGACCGGCTGCTACAAAGTTTTTTTTTATATCTTAGATTGTGTGCTAAGGGAAATGGGTAAAGATTTTCTTTAGAGTGAAATTGTATGTTTAGAAATACCAACATCCAATTATGAGCACTTATAATAAGTTTATGCCAGCTTTCAGAAATCAAGAGTAACCTAATATTTGCCAACATTTGAAACGACCAATGACCGGAACGGTGTTTTAACTACCGGACAAAAGAACCGGAACGGCAGAACACCTAATGGAAACATTCCTTAACACATAGCATGCGTCGCTATGGAGAAACGCATCCGGTCATATTTCGACCGGTATTAAGAGTTATAGCCGCATTTTTATTCATAGAGCAATTTTATAAATCCTTTCTTGGACACTCCTAGGATTTTTAGGGGTTTCAAATGCAACCAACCCTTATTTTGGGGGAGCAACTGACCTTTTATACCGGTCATAAAATGGGGTACGTAATGGCATTTCATATACATATCCGTATGACGTAAAATTTAAAGTGCTGTGCGTTTATCATGCTTAATGTGGTGGCACCTTTAAATGTGTTTTTTTTTGTATTTCCTATTCGCTTAACATTATTTTTTTCTAAATTAAACAGATTTACAAGAGTTTCTTCCTACAAATTTGCTTTCAGATTTCTTAGAAATATAGTTTGAAATGAACGAACCCTCCCACTCAAAGATTTGCAGAGTGCTGGGAAAACCGCTGAAGATCCTTTTCAATTTATTGTTATCAAATCTAACTCTTGACTGAATATAACTATTACTATAAAAACACTTAACTAACAAAAAATAAAAATATTCAAAAATGGCGTCGAAAAATGCTTCCGCATCGCTGGCCACTGGTAATGTATCCAAAAAGCTGGCAGCATTACCACGCTATATGGCAATGCTTATCCTTTGTCCAAGGTAAAAGCCAATCACGCGATGTGACTGAATAGTTAAATATTCTTCTTAAAGCAAAATCCAAACTACTCCAACTTCAGTACCGATTTTCAATTGTAATATTTTGCTGTATTGGAGAAATATTATTATCTGTCTGTACGCCCGCAAATTACGCAAGGGGATAAACAATTAATACACTTTTGATCCTTTCTTAAACCACACTTGAACGTTGGAGCAATATAAATTGAAACTCCAATAAATGTTGAAAGTGCTCTCAGAATTAATCAAAATAACCCTTCGAACGCTTCGGAAACTTAACAGAGCCATCGAGATCTTAAATCGTTTAGAAGGGGCCCCATATTGAGTTATCCGGCGGTTAGACATAAGTAATAATGTATGGCAAGGGTGTAGTAACATTGGCGCTTTAGACCCCGATACCGGTTTCATACAGACTGCTGCGATGAGAAAGGGTTAGTACCGATAGAATATTAGGTTGCTATTAATTTTGGAATGTCAATTATGTTAACAATGGATTTGACGTGGAAATTGAAGAACAGTTAACCCTCTGAAGAGTATATCGTGACCGCGAATTGACATAGCTTGTGGAGTTGTGGCTGACATACCAAGTTATGAATCACAAACATAGCGGGGTAAAGAAGAATGGCGACTATCGACAGGTAAAACGCACATCTGTTTGAGGTATCCATACATTCAAACAAAAACTTTTTACAAAAAAAGAAGAAGTTGGTTGTATTTTTTTTTGTTGGTTGTTTGGCACTCCCAGTACAAACTTATGAGGTAACACACAAAACAAAATACAGTCGAATAGAGAACCTCCTCCTTTTTTGGAAGTCGGTTGAGAAACAGTCAGTAGTAATCTAACTATTTATTCATTTTTAAGATGTTAAAATAGAAGTCTTTTCTATCTGTGTTTCTCTCATTTTCACTGTGACGCAAGCTCATCAAGATTTCATTTAAATTGTCACTTATCTAATTCAATTTTCTCGGTTGACGCTACTTGCCCGACGAACGTATCGTGAACGTATCCAAGTATCGTGTATGCTTAGACCGTAAGTTATCGAGATGCGTTAAAGGCCCAGCCTCAGTAATTAATAATGATTGAAATACGATGCATATACGGAACACAGTTTAAGCATTAGTGGGCAGAACACATTGGGTTCAGTAATGTATTCGTTGGACGATGATTCTTGGCATGATTTAAATTGTAGGTGCGGTTTATTTGGTTACTGCTGCTTCTAAATGATTCCATATTGGGTTCATTTAAGAATCTGTTCTAAGAATAAATTAACAGGTTATTAAAAATATTATTCCACATTATTTTCATGCCTGATAGTTCACGTTCAATTTGGGAAAACGTTTTCTATTAAAAAACTAAACAACGATAGGTCAAGTCTAATGAATAATAGTTCTGTCTGTCAGGTACAATATTACCTTTGCATAGTTAAACTTAATTAAAGCCTGAACAATATTTCCCAGTTTTTTTTTTTTAAACAATAACACCTTATGCATCAGCTCCACCTATTCTGAAGTTCGATAAAATACAATAGAGTTCACATACAGGGTTCTCATCATTTAAATTCTTTTCCGCCTAGCCTTTTCCTAACTTCATTGGGGTTGGCTCCCAGACAAGCCGGACTCAGCTGAATACCAGTATTTTACATGGAGCGGCTGCCTACCAGACTTTCACAACCCATTAACTGGGGAACACGGTACTTCTTGGCAAGACTGGTGTCAGATTTTCTGGCTTCTGAAAATCCGTAACGACTGCCAAAGATCTCCAAATGACAGCCGGGACCAATGGCTTAACGTGCTTTCCGAGGCACGGAGAAGTGTCATTATGTTATGAGTGTCACCCATCCACAGACCAACCTCGGTAAGCATTGCTTAACCTCGAAGATCGACCTGTGCTGTTATAATTTAGCCACGAGCTCCTCCATAATTTAAATATTCAAACAATAATAATGCATTTATTTTTTGCATCTCACTTTATTTCTGCAAATACATTAAAATTCCTTTCCTTATGAATATTTTACTTACGCATCTACCAAATATCTTGTATGTGACTAAAGTACGGGGCTATATGACGTGATAGGAAGACGCGAAAGTTTTGACATTCGTCAAGATTTATGGTCAGATCTAAGCCATAAATTAAAGTTCTAACCCGGATAAAGTCAAAAAGAAGGGTTATGAATCTTACAGGTTATGCATATATGTACCTACAAATGTATGTAAGATAGTTTTCCATCTAGAAAGAAAGAAAGAAGAAAGAAAGGAAACTCGTTTATTCCGCCATAGATGACGCACAAAAAAAAATAAAATAAACAAACTTAAAAACAAACCGAAAATAACGTTTCAATTAAACTAAAAACAATGTCAGGACCGGGCACAACTACCACGAGTCTCTGGTCACACCACAGACAAAACAGAACACATTTAAACTTCTGTCTATGGCGTGACATCCGGCACCGACATTGACAGCAGTGACAACATAATAACAAACAAATGTAAGTAGACTGTTGATTTTTTGCTAGTGTCTTGGTGAGAATAAGGACGCCATTTTTAACTTCACAGTTTGTTTGGCTTTCTAAATCGGTTTTTGCTGTCGAATCTATCGTTTTGTGTTATTTGGTGTAGGAATCTACTTATAAAGTTAGTATATAAAGCGTTCTAGGCACTCATTTCTTAGGAAATGAGTGCAGAAGAACCCCCTGACGGGGGTGGAGGAACTCCTTCTGATATCGAGTTTTTGGAGTGCTCGCAATACTCTGATGATGGTTGCGTTAGGTCTGACATTAGAAAACGCCACGCAGGATCTGAAGTCTTTGTTGATGCTAAAAGAAACAAGCCGCCGTCTGACTCTATTCAGTCAGTTTACACCATTCCAGGTTTTGAGAGCGACTCCAAAGTACTTTACAGTGAGCGCGACAGAGCTCCCTTCACTGTTTTTGTTTCTAGGATGGAAACGGACCCTAAGCAAGGTTTAACTCTAAATTCTCTGAGGTTTGCTCAGTTTATTCATAGTAAAGGGTTTAAGGGTGTTGTTCAGGGCAGTATCAAATCTTTGGGCCGTAACAGGATGTCAGTTGATTTTAATACATTTAATGACGCCAATCAATTTGTAAACAATCCTATTCTGTTAGATAACAAATATTTGGCGACTATTCCACGCTTCCACGTTACTCGCATGGGTGTCGTTCGGGATGTTCCCACTGACTGGACCCTCGAGGAGTTGGTTCTAGGCATAGAGACCCCTCGTAATTGCGGGGAAGTTATTAAAGCTAGGAGGCTCAATTTTAAAATTCGAAAAGAGGATTCCGTCTCTTGGTCTCCTTCAACGACGGTAGTGCTAACTTTCTCCGGTCAAATGCTCCCAGAAAAAGTATTCTGTTACAATGCTTCCCTTCCTGTTTCTGTGTACCACCTTCCCACTATCCAATGTCGTAACTGTCTTCGTTTTGGTCATATAAGCTCTCATTGTAGATCCAAGCCCCGATGCTACCGATGCGCTCAACCACATCTTGGTGACAGCTGCAATGTCCCAGATTCTCTAGTCACATGTCTATTGTGTTTTGGGGGAAGCCATAAGGCTACTGACGAGAAGTGCCCTGAACACTCAAGACAGAAATCGATTAAAATGGTAATGTCCCAAGAAAACCTAAGCTACCGTGAAGCTTCAGCTAGGTTCCCCCGCCCTAAACAGCTATACTCAAATGTAACTGCAGGTCCCTCCATTATGAAACCATCTCAATCTTCATCCCATGATCCTATTCTCCCAGCTTCTTTTAATAGTCCTATGTCCTCTATGTATTCAACCCCAGTTAAGAATTCTTACACCAAAACTGTTTATCGATCCCCAAGACCTAAACCGGAACTGGGCAAGTCTTATGATGCCCAAGCCCATAGGTCAATGGTTAACTCCCCTTCCTCTTCTCAACCTAATGGCTGTGCTCTGAATTCCCCTTATGTGGAATCCACACCCCTTCCTACCCCTAATGATAACTTGATAGAGCTCCTGGCATGCTCCCTCATTAACATGCTATCTAAATTTAGTGACGCAATACCGAACAATGTCGTAATTTTAGTTCAACAACTCCTGGAATCCTGGACTCGCCAAAATGGATACAATCCTTCAGTGGAACTGTAGATCAATTGGCAGGAAAAAGCATGAACTGACCTATCTTATTAATCGTTACTCTCCCGTCGTCTTTGCAGTGTCGGAGACGTGGCTCAGGCCCGAAGCTCTTTTTAGGGTTCCTGGCTTTTCATGTCTTCGGGACGATAGAGAGGACGGATGGGCAGGCTGCGCCCTATTGGTAAATAGATCTATTATTTTCTCCGAAATTTCTCTTCCTCGCCATGATCCTGGGCTACATGTGGTAGCTGTTAGAGCCATGGGCATATCCTATGTATCTGCTTACATTCCTTATCCCAATGCTGATCTTTTGTCTGAATTCAACTCTATCCTTTCTTCTATCCCATGCCCCTTGATTGTGCTTGGTGATTTCAACTGCCGACACACCCTTTGGGGCTCTCACTGTAATGACCCGTCCGCGAGCTTCTTGTTAGATCTTTTAGATGATCGCAACCTTTGCGTCCTTAATGATGGATCTGCTACCCGTAGGGTTTCTCCTACCCAAAACATTAGTGTTCCCGACCTTACTTTCGCTTCCCCTTCCCTAGTCTCAACCCTCTCTTGGTCTGTTCTTCCGAATTCTTACGGGAGTGATCACTTTCCTATATTAATTTCTTTTCCAAGTAATCATCCTCGTATTCCTCCCCTTCAACCCCTACAAAAATATCTTCTTTCACAAGCTGACTGGTCAAATTTTTCCTCCCAATTGGATTCAGAACTTCAAACCATTCCCCCAATTAACTCTTCAAATTCCCTTTCCGTTTACAATGAGTTCGTTGATTGCTTATTAAGAGCGGCTGATTCTTCTATCCCCTTGAAAAACTCTGCCCGTCACTTTATTCCTTCCCCCCCTTGGTGGGATGCTGAATGCACTGATGGCATTCGTAAACGTAAAGAAGCTGAAAATATTTTCTCCTCTAGTTTAGATATGTCAGATTTCTTATATTTTAAAAGGACTTCTGCTAGTGTCTGTAGGTTATTGGCAAAAAAGAAAAGATCTGGCTGGCTCAAGTTTTGCGAGTCACTGTCTCCACGTTCTCCAGTATCCTTCGTTTGGAAAAAAATTAAATCATATCGCAGAGCATGTGACAATCAGTCTCCCGCAGTCTCATCTAATGACCCTAGTTCTTGGTTAGAAGACTTTATAACTAGGTTAGCTCCTCCCTTTGTTCCTAGTTTTGAATGCCTTCCCACTATAGACTCCTCTTCTGCTTCTTCTGATAGGTTTGATGAACTATTTTCGTTTTCAGAATTATTATGTGCCTTGGATCATCTTCGTGATACTGCTCCTGGTATTGATGGAATACCATACTCCTTTATCTCCAAATCCTCTTCAAACTGTAAGTTATTCTTTCTTAACCTTATCAATTCCTTCTTCGCCTCTGGCCTAGTTCCAGAGTCTTGGAAATCCCAAATTATTATCCCCATTCTGAAACCTGGGAAAGATCCAAAAGATTCTTCTTCCTACCGTCCTATAGCCCTTTCTTCTGTCTTGGCTAAAATCATGGAAAATCTCATCAAGAACCGGCTTGAATGGATTTTAGAAACCCAAGGCATCTTAGCCAAGTCTCAGTTCGGCTTTCGAAGAGGCATGGGCACTTTAGATAGCCTCAGTATTTTCCTATCCGATGTCCGCATTGCTTTCTCGAACAATGAAAGCGTTCTTAGTGTTTTTCTAGACATTGCCTCAGCTTATGATAATGTTCAACTTCCTATACTTAGGCAAAAGTTGCTACAGCTGAGTATCCCTGTGAGGATGGTCAACATCATTTGCAACCTTCTTATGTCCCGCTCCATCTATGTTCGTCATCAAAACACACTTTCTTCATCCCGTCTTGTGTGGAAGGGTCTTCCTCAAGGGTCGGTCTTAAGCCCTATGCTTTATAATTTATACACATACGATTTGGAGTCATCAGTGAACTGTTTCTGCAAAGTTTTACAATACGCTGACGACATTGCTCTTTACTTTAATTCAGCTTCCCTCTCAGATGCCTCTTTTCGCTTAAACTCTGCCCTTCATTACTTAAATCAGTGGCTGATCGATCACGGCTTAAATCTGTCTGTACCTAAGTGCAATGCAGTTATTTTTTCTCGCAAACGTAATATCCCCCCTATAAACCTATTTATTGAAAACGAACCCATTCGTATACTTGATAAAGTTAAATTTCTTGGCCTCATTCTTGACTCCAAATTATCTGGACTTTATCATTTGGATTACATTTCTAAGAAATGTGAAAATGGTGTCAATATACTTCGTGCCCTTTCTGGAGTTCGCTGGGGAGCCCATCCCACTTCCCAGAAAATTCTCTACAATGCCATAGTTCGTAGCCATTTTGACTATGGTAGTTTTCTTTTAGAACCTTGCAACAAAATAGCCCTTGCTAAATTGGAAAAGATCCAATCCAAATGCTTGCGCATCATCACGGGCGCTATGAAATGCTCTCCTATTAATGCTCTTCAGGTAGAATGTCTGGAGCCCCCCCTTCACTTACGTAGACAGTATCTCTGTGATAGATTTTTTTATAAAGTCATTCAGATTAAATCTCATCCCCTTCTTCCTCTTCTTCGTTCACTTCATCAGTTAATACCAACGTCCAGCTATTGGACCCACAAAAATCCTCCCCTCCTCGTTAATAGCTTCAGTAAATTTAATAATATGCACATTTCTTTAGTCCAGTCAAATTTGAACCCCTTATTTGAAGTAAATTTTAACTCCTTACTCTTCCAACCTAAAATTATATTTAACTTTGGTATCTCGAAACATGACCCTGCTGCTAATGATAGCTTCAAAAAGATTTTATCTGAGGACTGGCAGGACTGGCTCACAATATATACAGATGCCTCGAAGCTGTCAGATAATAGCAATGTCGGATCTGCTGTGTGGATCCCAAAATTCAAAATAATCCTGAATTTTCGTAGTTCTCCATATGGCTCCATTTATACTGGGGAAGGAATAGCCCTTTTGGAAGCGGTATCTTATATTGAATCGCATGGTCTAAACAAATCCATAATTTTCTCGGATTCCCTTAGTTGCCTGCAAGACCTAGTTAAATCGCCTTTTCGATCTCGTCACAATTGTCCCCTTATTTTACAGATCAAACAAATCCTCTTTAGTTGTCACTGTTTAGGCATAGACGTTGTTTTAGCTTGGATCCCTAGCCACTCTGGTATTGTTGGTAACGAGAGTGCAGATTCGATCGCCAAGTCGGCTACTCGGATTGGTACCGAATCACATACATCCTGCTATCCCCGAGATTTGCGCTGTCTTGTTAAACCCGAGATGATGAACTGCTGGAATTCACATTGGCAAAAGACCCGTTTATTGAAGGGAAAATTTTATGGCTCCATTCAACCATTTATCCCTACTAAATGCTGGTTCAGTAAATTTAAATTTTCAAATAAACTGGCTACCTCAGTTATAATTAGACTTCGCCTTGGGTTTGTTTGCACTCCAGTTTTTTTGAAGAAAATCCACGTGAGAGACAATTCTTTATGTGAATGTGGTCTAGAGGAAGGTACTCTGGAGCATATGTTTTTTTCTTGCCCGCGTTTAATAATTCCCCTTTATGATTTACTCCCTTCTGATACTCCTCGCCCAGTTAACATTCCTTTCCTTTTATCTTTAGCCCATTCCCCCGCAGTTAAAATCCTTTATAAATTTATTAATATTAATAAAATCCAGTTATAATTTATATTATTTGTTACTTTTTTTTTTTTTTTTTTTGCTTACTTACCTCCTACTGTCTTAACACTAATAAGTGCTGTTATCTTTATAATCCTAAAACTTTTTGTTCTTTTGAACCTCGATTCACAACAAAAACTGACTCAAATTCACTATCGTTAATGAGAACTGATCATTAGTTCCTCTCCAAACCTTGACATTGGCAAAATCATCGTTAGTTAAACGATGGAGCCACAACACAAAAAAAAAAAAAAAAAAAAAAAAAAGTAGACTGTTTACTTACTGTCTACTTGAAAATATATGTATATGAATCTAGTTTGTGCTATATATAATCTATCTAATGTAATCTTAACTTATACCTGAACACTGTCGTGTTGCGCTATTCTGATAACATCAGGTATCTGTGACAGACGGGGCTCACTAGGCCAGAACCTGTCATTGTTGCGAAATTGTTTCGAAAGAGTCACAGCGGCCCTGGAACATAAATGGCATTAGGAGGAAAACGGATGGGTTTTCGTCAGTAAGAGTTTGATACTCCCTTTCGCTCCGCCCAAAGCGGAAGAAGTCATTTCATGATTTCCCATTCATAAAAAAAGCTTTTTTTGTTACAATCATATTTATTTGAGTTTAAACTAAACGGCCAGTTTTATAGGCAACCATAGAAATTGATCCGAGATGGTGATTTTCTGTTTTAAACGAATTAGTTTTTTTTTTTTTTATTCGAAATAATTTTACTGACAAAATAAGCTACTTATCAAAAGCTTTAGCAATTTTTCATAATTTTAATCCTTACTTTACTCAAAAGTCCCGTTTATGTGTTTTATAAAAATCAGTAAATATACTATTAAAATAATAATGTTATGTCCTCAGGGGTTACAAGCGACAGGAAGGGATGTCGGCGACAATCTAAACTGCCGACCTTGAACACAAAACGAAGACTTTCTGGTTTGCTGCCATGGAGATGATTTGTTCAATTTACGAGTAACAAGTAACGTACAGGTAAACGAGACAGCTCCAAGGGTTTTTTTTATTTATGATGTTATCATTTAGGTCATCTTCTCAATATTATAAGAAATTAGGTCCTTCTTTATCGACATATGTATAAGCTTGTTAAATTTGACTTCAGGAATATCTCAAAAAGACGGGGTTTCATAATTATTTTTGGACTTCGGTAATCCTCTGTATGCGAGACGCACGAAATTATAATGATGTAAACCGAAAGCACTAATTTGTATTACTCAATAAACTCAGACATCTGATAATTTTACTATTAGACCTTACAAATATCGCGTACATTTCAATGCCCCCGTCTTCAAATTGCTTACATTTCAGCATCAATCTCTACCAAAAACATAACACCGTTTCTCCATATAGGGGAGTGAAGAGTCAGGCATACATCGCCGGTGGTCGAGCGTCGGATTGTGAGCGGTTTCGGCATTCGTCGCGTACGCCGCCGACCGCTTGTGTACGCCATTTGCATTGCTTATCAACAAGGGGTACATCGTACAAATTTGGTTTTGTTGAAGGTGTGGTGATTCATTTGTTTATAAATGTTAATGTTGCTCTTGATGAGGAAACTTAGTGATTAGCGATCTTTTGGGCAATGTACATTAGGGTCAAAAGTGCGACGATTCGGATTGCGAGCGGTTTCGGCATTCGTCGCGTACGCCGCCGACCTCTTGTGTACGCCATTTGCGTTGTTTATCAACAGGCGATACATCGTAAAAACTTGGTTTTGTTGAAGGTTTGGTGATTCATTTGTTTATAAATGTTAATGTTGCTCTTGATGAGGAAAACTTAGTGATTAGCGATCTTTTGGGCAATGTACATTAGGGTCAAAAGTGCGACGATTTGGATTGCGAGCGGTGTCGGCATTCGTCGCGTACGCCGCCGACCTCTTGTGTACGCCATTTTTGGTTTGGTTTTGTTGAAGGTGTGGTGATTCATTTGTTTATAAATGTTAATGTTGCTCTTGATGAGGAAACTAAGTGATTAGCGATCTTTTGGGCAATATACATTAGGGCCAAAAGTGCGGCAATTTCCTAATATGGTCTAAGTAGCGGGGCACACCTAGATAGATGATGCTTTTTTTCGTATTTTATTTTTATAACGAGCTTTGAACTTTGAAGTCTCGATCGAATAGATCTTAGTAAACTTTTCTAATAATGAGCATTCCCTATTCAAAGTTTACGAACGATCGGCTCAAGGTTTTTAGTACTTAGATGCTAGCATACTAAGAAGAACCAGCTGCATATCCTTGTGATCGTCGAAATAAGGTGGATGCTGTCATTTTCCAATGACGCACCGCTCCATTAGTTGTTCAAATAGACAACAATCGTGTGGTGAAGAGTTGTGTACAAAGAGTGAATACAAGGAACCGTGGTTTTCCTTATACTGCCAATCAAAATTCACGCGATGGATATTTCTGGTAGTAGGTACTTAGTCATCAGGTGAGAGCTCTGTACTGAATGCGTACTGAGTCAACTTTATATCGGTATCGTATGCCTAATGTTGAACGCCTCTGGAATTTGTAATAAAGGTTGGTTTTGGTGTAACTTTTGTTTGTATATGTGCAAGGTATCGGTTGTGGACAAAGTGACGTTTAATTTTATCAATAGCAATGAAAAACTTCATACATAAATAATTTTGAAGATAGTTGTGTGTCCTGAAACACCTTATTTCAGAATTTCACTCAAATAGATCGTTATTCCACACTTATATGTATGTATATGTGGAATAATTTTTCGATACGTAACCCAATTTCACTATCACCTATCCCTGGATACCCGTCAATAAGTAATGAGAGGTGACCGCGACACCATCCTTCAGGTGTTCTGATCCGTCCGCGGCACGGGACCGGTATGGGACCGGTGCGGTACCGGCGCGGGGCCAGCATGGGAACGGATCGCGATAAATACGTTATGATCTTGTTACGGGCAATGCTTGCAATATTAATATGTTACTGGATGGATGATTTGGTTAACATTTGTATATCTGTCTGTGCTGAGGTCTGACGATGGAGTTAGGCCGAAAATAAAATGATTAATCACAGCGCATTATGTTTGAAATTTAGATTGATTCCTTGGTATGCGTTTACTTTTATTATTTTTTTCTGTTTTGTTAGCGTAACAAGTTTTAAAGCTTAATTAAGCTCAAAATTTAAAAACTAAAAGCACATCCCCTCAATAATACAGGATTCAGAGATCCTTTATTATCAGAAACTAACTTACAAATTAATTATTTAGACACCCACTAACAAATCCGTCGTCCAACTTCCCTGCCTCCGGCAACCCGCGCTTGGGTTTGTTCAGGCTGAAATAGTACCATTATTTGTGTTATTAAATAATAAAAGCTAAAATAAAGAAAGTACAACCACTAAGAAAAATATAGCAGACGCAGCCACTCGTGATGTACCACAGCACTTTGATTCGAGACACGAGTGGTTTTGTGGCCCCAGCTTAATAAGTGTGATAACATGTTCCTATTTTGATTCCTAATACACTACGTTTTGGGAACACATTCACTGTGCGTGCTGTACGCACGGGTACGGATTAAGCTGTCGCGGCTAATTGCTGCGCAGCGGACGGAGCTCCGGCGCACGGTGGGCTGAAAATCGGCTTTCATAGACTTAGGGATTTCAATTTGCAAGTGCTTGTTTTTATGTCGGATATCGCTTCTATTAGTCATTACTATGTACAAAAATGACACCCGAGTTAATTCTGCCCAAAAACGAAGGAAATATAATTTTTTTACGAAAAATTTGTATGAAGCTAGTATGAAAAATCGAATTATCTCCTAAACGGCATGTTTAACCGTAATATCCTTGGAGGTGGTCATAGTGCTAATTATTTATGATTTTTTGGTTGGCGATCGGACGAAAAATTTAATGCCGTTTTTTTTTTAAAAATCGTCAACATATTTTTATTTGTTTTTACGTATGAAACGATTCCTTTTGGTGTTTATGTTGAAGAACACGGACTTTTAACTACACATAACATAAAATAGCATCACTCCTATATTTTCGAAGGAGTTGGCAGAGGTTTATAGTACACCCACACGTAGACAACTATGTTTGAGCTAGATAATTATCAACACAAAATGAGTTTTAAAACTTTTCATACAACCAAATGACCAATTGTTTACTCTTCTAATGAGTCCAAAAAGAAGTAATTAAGTAACTACACTGATTAGGTCTTCTAATGAGTCTTAATAGGTGATTTAATGATTTTCAATATCTCACGATAATGCCAACTATGGATTACATTCAACATTTCCTGATAAGTAAGCTAATTTGTTAATTAGCAGTGCTATGAGTTCTAAGAATAGTTAGTGACAATTATAGATTTTCATTAGCTAATGAGGAGATAACTAATGAGGGTAGTTAAATAATTATTGGCGTTTTGCAATAAAAGGGCTAAAGTTTTGTTTTATAATTTAATTTGTTCACAACTGTGTAACTGCTAACACTAAATCAGCGACTATAAAATCTTAGAATGGAAAGTTTAATCACCAATTTAGACTTGTTTGTTCTTCTACGAAGTGAGAGTACTTCATTTGATCATGAAGTATTGTTCAGTGCAGTTGTATCCCGCATAGGCGATTGCCTGTCTGACGAAGATCGTGTTGTTCTCAAAGAATTTTGTCGGAGATTTACGCGAGCCGCTTTACAAAGGTGGCAGAAATCCAACCGATTCCTTGATAATTTCAGGAGAAAGTACGAGAATTGGTTGGGAGCAAATATTGATTGGCCGAGTTTTGTGCAAACTTTAGTTAATCAAGAACCAAGTGTTGATAAGGCACCAAGAGCGCCCTCAGTCTCTCCAGAACCGTCGACATCAACGTCCATTGGAACAATGACGAAAAGATCCCGTAAACCATTCGAAGATCTGGGAAGTAAACAAAAAAAGAGAAGATCTGATGAACACACAGGCGAAGATTCCAGTGAATTGGCATATGCAGCTGCAGCACGTTTAAAAGAAGAAGGGCATGGAGATATCGCCTCTGTCATCGAATACATGATGAAAAATCCTGAAGTAGCCGCTAAATTAAATGAAACGCTTAAGAAACCAGCGAAAACAATCATATTTACGCCAGAAAAGGCACTTGGATTGCTTCTTTCGCTAAAACTCTCAAAGTGGCAATATATTACGTTGCGTGAGGCTGCCATTCGGGAAGGTGCTAAGGATATTTATCCATCTTACTATAAAGTGCAACAAACTAAGCTTGATTGCTACCCTCCGAAGCAATCAGTGACAGTTACTGATTCATCGGCTAGGATTACACTTCAAGCTTTACTTGATATCACGGTTACAAGAATCCTTCAAAGCCTTTCTAACGAAGAGCATAACAAGCAGTTGAAGCTGATATCCAAGTGGGGATTTGATGGTGCTTCTAACCAAAGCCGATACAAGCAGAAAATTGAGGGTGAGGAAGATGACTCGAGCATTTTCATGACCTCCTTGGTGCCACTAAAACTCATAGATGGAGACAACATTTTATGGACGAACCCAAAACCATGCTCAGTTTTGTATTGTCGTCCAGTTCAGTTTACTTTTGTAAAGGAGAGTGAAGCAGTTGTCCTTGAGCTGAAAAAACAAATTGATGAAGAAATTGAGGCCCTTATCCCCACAGAGTGCAATAATAATAATAAGGTGACTCATCAACTAATGATGACGATGATCGACGCTAAAGTCTGCACTTACCTTTCTGAAGCTAGATCAAATGCATCGTGCTACCTGTGCTTAGCAAAGCCTACAGAAATGAACCGCTTAGATGCTGTAACATCAAAAATTGTGTGTTCGGACCTGTATGAGTTTGGCTTGTCATCCCTACACGCCCGTATAAATTGTATGGAATGTCTGTTACACATTGCATAGAGGCTCGACTTCAAACGGTGGGCAGCGAGAAGTGATGAGCACAAAGAAATGCTACAGACAAGGAAGTAAATAATTCAAAATAAATTCAAAGATGAGCTCAATCTGTTGATTGATATAGTAAAACAAGGCTCGGGAACCACCAATGACGGGAATACTGCAAGAAAATTCTTTGAGTTTCCTAATAAAACCGCAGCTATAACCGGTTTGGATGAAGACCTCATCAAAAGATTTGCTGTAATTTTACAAGCAATTACATCTGGAGAGCAGGTCGATATAATAAAATTTAGAGATTATGCTCGCAAAACAGCAGAAAAGTACGTATTATTATACGGCTGGTACTACATGTCGTCAACCGTTCATAAGTTATTAATCCATGGGGCTGACATAATCGAGAAAAATAATATTGTGCCGATTGGGACTCTCTCGGAAGAAGCCTCAGAGTCTCGAAACAAAGATTTTAGGAGGTTTCGAGAACATCATTCGCGGAAAAGAAGCAGGCAGGATTCTAATCAAGACATTTTAAATATGCTTGTTGTTTCTTCGGATCCTTTGCTAAGTGCACAAAGGCCTAAGTTAGATGCCAAGAAAAAGCAGAGCTTTTTTGCTGAAACTCTCGACTTAATTCAACTTCAGGAAACTGAGTTCGAGTTTTTGGATATATCCAATCTGGATGCTGACTCAGAATTGGAGTCTGACAACGAGAGTGATAAGGAAAATTTGTAAAAAAAATATATATGTACATATTTGTAAATTTGTATTTGAGTGTGTTTGGGTTTTTTTGTAATATTTAATGATATTTTTTATTTATTTTACTTTATTTTACAAATGCGTAGTGTTAATTCCTTAAATTAAATTATTTTGTATATAATATAACTTTATATGTTACTTTAATAATAATTTGATAATCTTTTTTTATTTAAATAATATAAATGTGTCAAAAACAGCAGTTTTTTTATTTCATTTTTCTTGATTCGTGTGTTCTTAATATTTGGGTTAATAACATATCGAACTTTTTAACTTGGACACTAAAAGGGATCGTTTTACATGTAAAAATAAATAAAAATATTTTGACGATTTTTTAAAAAAAAAACGGCATTAAATTTTTCGTCCGATCGCCAACCAAAAAATCATAAATAATTAGCACTATGACCACCTCCAAGGATATTACGGTTAAACATGCCGTTTAGGAGATAATTCGATTTTTCATACTAGCTTCATACAAATTTTTCGTAAAAAAATTATATTTCCTTCGTTTTAGGGCAGAATTAACTCGGGTGTCATTTTTGTACATAGTAATGACTAATAGAAGCGATATCCGACATAAAAACAAGCACTTGCAAATTGGAATCCCTAAGTCTATGAAAGCCGATTTTCAGCCCACCGTGCGGCGGGATCTCATGGAGGTGTGGAGACAGCGACTGCTGCAACCCAGTGCTGGGCGCCACCATTGCGGCGGTAAGTCCCCTCTTTGAGGAGTGGCTGGAGAGACGCCACGGCGTCCTCACCTTCCGCCTGACGCAGGTGCTCACCGGTCACGGCTGTTTCGGGAGGTACCTGTGTCGGATCCAGCGGGAGGACACGTCCGGGTGTCATCACTGTGTGGATCGCCCGGAGGACACGGTGGAGTATACGGTGGAGGTCTGCCCTGCTTGGGCGGAGCAACGCCGTGTCTTCGTGGACGGCGACCTTTCGCGTCCAGCCCTGGTTCAAGCCATGGTCCGGAGCGAGGAGGCATGGGAAGCGGTCGCCTCCTTCTGCGAAGCAGTGATGCTAGCGAAGGAGGAGGCGGAACGCGTGCGAGAGAGGAAAACCTCTCGCCCCAGCCGCTACAACAGAAGGAGACGCCCCGGGCGTCGGGAAACCCGGTCACCGTAGGCGCGGGCCTGCGGATGGCGAGCTATGGGTGGCTCGCCGTCCGATAGCAACCAGGCCCGAGTCGACGGCGCGTCGTGTTCCACGCGCGCCTCAAAGAGCCGTCAACAAAGAAGACGGGGCCCCATAGGGTCAGTGCCTGCTAGGGTTGTGGAATTTGTTCGAAAGAGTCACCGTGGCCCTGGAACGCAAAGGGCACAAACAGGAACACGGGTGGGTTTTAGTCAATAAGAGTCTGACACTCCCCTCCGCTCCGCCCAGAGCGGGAGAAGTCATTTGATGATTTCCCATCCAAAAAAAAAGGAGTGGAATTCCCTGCCAGAGTCTGTGTTTTGTGATAACTATAACCTAGAAGTTTTTAAGTCAAGAGTGTTGGTTACTTCTAGTTAATCTTCGACCAAATCATCGCTTACCAGCAGGTGATATAGTGTCAAATGCGTGCCTATCAATTGTAAAAAAAAAACCTTTTCAAACTTCGAATGAAATAATTAACTTAAATTTTCATAAGGTAAATTACCAATCATACACAACGGATTTGCAAAACAAATCCTCCAAGTAAACAAAAAAAAAACTGAACTTTAAAAAAGTTATTTTCAACTCTCTACCGAATATCGGTGCGTTCACTTGACTGCCTCCGGCGACACGCATACGTCGGATTGGGTCAGACTGAAATATCAGTAGTTATTTGTAACTTCATTTATTTATGGCCAGCCCAAGTATGCTCTTCAGATCATGGGGAAATGAAAAATGCGACAGCCAGATTAATGTTTTATTTAAAAGCCGGAAAATTTCGGTAAAAATATATTGTATTTGGATTCTATGCGTTTTGTTTCATAACTATTAATGTATATATGTATTTATTGTGTAATATAATTAGTACACCTAAGACTACCTATAGTACTGTATTTTCTTTTCTATTTAAAATCCATCCAAAGGTTGTCTTGAAAAGATCGCTTTTAGCGATAAGATCGCCCATTGTGTCACCCTGAGTAATGTTTTCAACATGTATATTTTCTGTAACTTATATGGTGTTCATAATAAAGAGTATTCTATTTTATTCTACCTAGTAAGCGGAGAGCAGTGGTGCCCGAGTGACGACTGAGTGAGAGACTTACGAATTGTAGGTCGCGGGTTCAAACCCAGCCAGGCGCATTAGTGTATACACTATCACATACAACATAATCAGCCTTTTTAATGTTCCCACTGCTGGGACACAGGCCTCCTCTCTAGGAGAGGGAATGGGCCGTAATCCACCACGCGGGCCCAGTGCGGGTTGGTGTTTTTACATTATCTTGCGCCTTAAGGTCTTCTAGGACATGTACTAAGGTTATGATTTATATATGCACGTCTGTTTTGTGGTTAATAAATAATGTACCTTTTTTACGTTTTAACCTATATTTGGAAGCCTTAAGTTTGAATAAATTAACCTATCAAGCAACAACTTTTCTCTACAACACAGACCTGCAAGTGATTAAAAAAAAACAGACGATCTCCGAACTGCCAATTGCGACCCGATATAACCATTAATTAAGAGGGCGCAGTTAAAAATCGTGACTGCGCCAGCGACTGTCGTAAAATATATCTTCCTTCTAAAACAAAACGATGTTTTGACGTATGCGCCCGCGCAACGGAGGCGACGGTGCCGAAATAGCCCGACTAATTACGATCGCAGTTCGTGTTGTTCTTATTATTTTTGAATTATGTATGGTGGATGGCGCAGTGATTGGTGTCAGGATATAAGTGTACATTTAACGGAAGGATAAATTGGTCCTATAAATAAGGGATAACTTATGTTCTGGAATGACTGTACCAAAATACGTACGAGAATAGCACAACACTAAGATAAATTTTTACTTTCAAATTAACTTTCAATTAATTTCCAAGAATTAAAACTAGTCCGACCTACTTAAATCTAACAACCAAAATAATCACCTTATTTCACACACTAGGCTGTTAATCCTCACAAACTGAAATCCGTACGGCCAGCATAACAGTTTCAAGAGTAGAGCGAGCGCAAGCGAGCGCGGCGCGGCGCGGCTCCGGGCAATTAATAAGTTTAGACCGGCGTCGAGACGGCCGGGGCCGGACGTCCGGCACGCGGCTGTCACATTGTTGTGTACTACCGTACGGACGGCAGAATAGATTATAATGGAAATATTGTACGACTTGCAGTTTACTACTGCAGGCTGAACGTAGAATTGGTTTGATAAAATGGTGGTAATTAAGAGGATTTTAAATATATTCTGCTGGAAGCCTGAGAAATCACCAAACTTAAGTGGCCGTGGCCAAGGCATTGCTCGCAATACAGATAGTCGATGGGTTGTCAAGGTTCTGAAGATGCGACTGTCCGTGAGACGAGGCGTAGCAAAGCCTCCTATCAGGTTGACCGATGGCCCGGTGAAAGCCGCGGGCATCAGCTGGTTGCAAAGCACACAGGCCTGGTCAGTGAGGTGACTCTATGAGAGACCTATGTCGAGCAGTGGACGTCCTTCGGCTCAAATAATTATGATGATGACGTGTCGCTTTTATGAAGTCCTATAATAACCGATGATTGCTTTTTATAGAAGACTAGCTGACCCAGCAAACGTTGTTTTGCCATACTTATATAAAAAAATGAAAAAATATTTTCCCGCTTTTCTGTTGAAATTTTTCCTGAATTTTCTTTGTTATAAACCTCACGGAGCCCGAGACCTTTCCAACGAATGCAAAACCGTGGAAATCGGTTCGTGCGTTCTGGAGTTATAGCGTCAGGAAGGAAAACCCGACTTATTTTTATATAGTAGAAATTTATCGCTGATAATATGATTTAATCAAACCACGTCCAAAATGAATTGACGGCATGAATGACATAACAACGTGCTTGTCCTGTCAACAAAACTTCAAAAAAGTTTCTGTGAAAAAAGTTTCTATTGAATTCATTTATTACAAAAAATGTGACAAATGAGGAACCGCTCGACCGATTTTGTGCAAACTTCACATAAACCATCTACTAAATATGCCGACCAAATCCTAAGCATTTGGTTTGGATAGGTGAGCCCGTTCTTGAGTTATGGAATTACAACGAAAAGTGGCATTGATTTTTATATATATAGATTGGTTGTATTCCGGTTTTGGTTATTTTAGAAATATTGTAAGTGTCTCTACAATAGCTTATAATGTTTGCTAGACAATTAAATATTAATTTGATACTGGGTGTTTATAGACGGTGTTTCTTGTCTATAAGCCTAAGGGCATTAGAAAGTTAGGGCTTACTATAATCGAAACCGTTAATAGTGCAGTAAATTATTTGTATTAGCTATTTGTATGGCGATCGTGATAAAATTACTCTCACAGATTTTCTTTTTATTAATGTTACGATTCGACTTTTTAAAAACGATTTTTATTTAATTCGATTTACGACGGTAACGTTTATTTAATTCCTCATACTCATACTAAAAAAATGTAGCAATAGTTTTGCTGACGTTACATGTGTCAAAGAAGCCAGTACTGGACATCAACCACAGCGTGGTAAATAGACAACAAGACTTGTTGTAAGTAGTAGTATTAAATTCGTGTGTGATTTTGGACAATATAAGAATTATAAATAAAAGGAAATGAAATGGAAAATGAAACGATCGTAACAAGTGACTGTTTTTTTTTTGCCAAGTTTAAGTTTATCACATTTTAAAAAATATGTCATCTACAGGTTTTATCTGAGAGCCTAAAAAAAATCCCGCTCTATAAGCGTTCGTTACAGTATCATCTCATTGCAAATTAATGTAATACAATGGATCCTCTGTTAATCTACCAATTTTGCAGACTTTAAAGGGAACATGAGAAACTTAAAAAAAAAGTTTTAAGGATTTGTTTATTTTCGTTGCTATCGTTACAGACCAGTGACAAAAGAGCCAATGGCATCGCCCCGCGGGCTGTAGCCTGACCCCGGTTTGCGAAAACTTCACTAAGTCCAGGCCAAAAGTAGAACTAGTTAGTTTATCATGTACAATAACTAGTAAGCTCAGTGGAGTCAACTTCTTTCATTTAGACCTCTTTAGTGTTAGAGTTTGGAATCATAATGGTATATTATGAATAAAAAAGACATGACCAATCATTTGAACCCTACTGAAGACGTGGCTCAGGCCTAAAATAATAATTATAGACAAGATATTATGAACTACTGAGGAAGAGGCTGCGGCCTTATTGACTTTTAGACACAAAGTATGAAGTAAGAAAACTGAAGACGAGGGTCTGGCCTTACTTATTTTGAGGAAACAAGAAAGAAACTGAAGACGAGGCTTTGGCTTTACTTATTCTGAGTAAAGAAGAAATATACTGAAGACGAGGCTTTGGCCTTACTTATTGACAAGAAGATTAGTAAATACCGAAGACGAGGCGGTATGGTCTAAGACCTTAGCCTGCCCGAGAAGGGCGAAGGGAAAAAATAACATTTGAACCCTTTAGTTAGAGCAATCAAGAAGGTCATGCATGCATATGAAGGGGTCACAGGACTTGCATAACCTTAATTGGCCGTCGTACACAATCATATGCACCATCCAAGATTTGAATAAAGCCAATGAAAAAGCTAAACAGGTTGTTCAATACTGGTCGAACAAAGTATAAATTTTAAGTTAATCGACACGAAAAGAAAAATAAGTTTTAGTGATGATGTAAAAAGTAATAATATTAATAGTAAAAGTTCCTATATTTACCCAGAAATAAGCTTATTACTTAATGGTACTTCGCACCAACGTGAACGTTAACAAATATAGTAAGCGTATGAAAACCTTGACCAATCATTCAATTTTACTGTGAAAAAAATATAGGCTTTTTGATAATCGTAAATCCTGAATGTATATATCAGAATCAGCCTTTGAATGTTTCCACTGATAGGACACAGGCCTCCTCTCTAGGAGAGGGAATGGGCCGTAATCCACCACGCGGGCCCAGTGCGGGTTGGTGAATTTCACATGTCTTTGAATTTTTGGTTCTAGGACATGCCGGTTTCCTCACGATGTTTTCCTTCACCGTTTTGAGAGCAGTGGTGATTAAATTAATTACACAAAGTAATGCGCCTATCTGGGTTTGAACCCGTGACTTACAATTCGTAATTCAGGGCCGTTACCACTCGGTCACCACTGCTCTCACCCCTGAATGTATGCCACTTTATCTATTCCTCTTTTTGTACTTATATATGCATGCAAATGGCCATTTTACACGATGTTGTCACAGTAAAAACCCTCTTTATTTTAAGTATTTTGATCTACGATAGCGTATACGCCTTAGTAATGGTATCAAAGCTCATATAATTTTGTTTGATTCAACCAGCTGTCTACATACATGGGTAATTGCAACATGGCAATGCCGGTAGTCTTTGGGTTCACTTCCAGTCGATAGTGATGTGGACGAGTTTTTTAATGCCATGGTCTAATTAGGAGGATTTTAGTTTATTTTTATTTACAGTTAAGTGTACATAGTTAGATTCATAGTTTATTTATTGTAGAGCAGTGGTGGCCGAGTGGTAACAGCCCCGACTTAAGAATTGTAGGTCGCGGGTTTAAACCCACCCAGGCACATTACTTTGTATAATTAATTTCATCACCACTGCTCTCAAAACGGTGAAGGAAAACATCGTGAGGAAACCGGCATATCCTAGAACCAAAATTTCGAAGACATGTGACATTTACCAACCCGCACTGGGCCCGCGTGGTGGATTACGGTCTATTCCCTCTCCTACAGAGGAGGCCTGTGTCCCAGCAGTGGGAACGTAAAAAGGCTGATTATGTTATGTTATTTATTGTAGCAATAAACAGGGGTAATTTGGTTTATTTATATATATAACCTAGAACACCTCAGATATTTAAAAAAAAGTGATGCTTTAAAATAGCTGTGAGTTTAACCGGCCAGTAATGTGTTCATGCATAATTCAATGGTCAGTTAGTCCCACATCACTCAATTACCTAGTACCCACTAGTGTCAAACACGCGAACCAACATTTAACCTTTTTAGTTGCTAATAATGTATTAATGTTATAATTGTCATATAATAAGTTAACATGATTTTACTGCGGTTTTCTATGATAATGTTAATTGGTGCCTTGTTGATCGAATTTAATAAAATTTTAATTAAATAGGTAGCTATTATTTTCAAAAGACTGTATGTTATTCAGCTGCCAGCTGCTATCCACAGCTTCGCCAGCGAGAATTAGTTTTTCACCCTTTCAAAAATGATGTGCAACTACTGACTATAATCTATCACTGCTCCAAACTACATCCAAATCAAGGGATTTTGATGCAGTTTGGAGACAGAGCCGTTCTGGGTTGATTAAGTAACAAACATCAATCCATTTAAACTTTCGTATTTATGTTAGTAGTATGAGACTACTATGGATAATGACTTACAGATTTAGAATAGAATAGAATATATGTTATGTATTTACCATAAAACATAATTATATGTTCGATATAGGTATTAAATAATAAAAATGTGCAAGGTTTTAAAAATAAAAGGTAGAACTGCATGTTTTGAAAAATAAAATAAAATAGCCTTTTATTTCATGCAATCTCAATGTCAATTTTAATATTAACATATACGAGTATTAAATAGATTTAAGCTTTTAGTATTATATTGTATTTTTTTGATCGTGCATTCCTTAACCCCTCAAGTAATGAGGGTGAAGGCCTCCTTACTTGAGCACTTAAAATAGACAAAAATAAAGTCGAATGTTTAACAATCTTGAGCAGTGGTCGTCAAACTGCGGCCCATAGGCCGCATGCGTTATGACGACGATTTTGTGTTGCTCGCTACGTAGAAAACAATTTTAGTAGACAATGACAATGCCACTGTAGCGGTATCAATGTTTTTTTCTTTTTTTACTTACGCAATTTTTTTTTTTAATAAATAACATATTTGTACGGCAACAAAAAGAACCACTACGCCATCTATCCGGCCAGTGACGAACCAAAATCCTGCATCGTGGTATTAGAGTTTGCCGTGTGATTTGAACATATACAACAGCCCGGTACAATTGGGCAGTTGCCCACTGGACACAACAACCGTCCGGTAGGAGGATCCTCCCTTTTCTATAGAGATTTGAAGGACTTTGCGCTCTGTTCCGCATACTTTCTATACTATACTGGTGACCCTCGACATTTTAACTTAAAATAAGAGCGTGTTTTTTTTTAATAAATAATATTAAACTATTATTTTTTCATTGTAAATTATGTATCGACGTCCGTTCCCATACAGTTGTTTCCCTAAAGTGTTTTAGGGGAACAACTGTATGGGCAGTCAACACTATAAAACACTTTTATACTGAAAACCCGATTATATTCACTTGACTTCAAAATTACATTATTCAATCGGCATAAAATCGCTTTATAGTATTGTGTGCTAAAAAATATATACATACTTAAATAAATTACTTCACTGGTTGTTAATAAATTAATACAATAAAAATGCGATAGAATTTATATGTCAATACAAAACAAACTGAGCAAACGCATTTTCGCAGCTCATAAAAATATGTCAATTGATTGAAGTCAACTGCTTAATGCACGAATGTGCAGCCCGCAGTGATACCTGATATTGTCCTATTGACCAGAAACTTGACCAGTAAAGTGTGACCAGTGTGTGTGGTCAGCACAGAATGCCACTTGTATAGAGCGTTATCTAGACGGTCAGATCAGTATACCTAGAGGCTTCTATACAAATGACATTCTGTCTGTCAGTGTTAGCGTTGTGGAGGCAATTGTCAAATTGACGAAAATATACGGGATTGATAACCATAATTAAAATGTCACGCAATCAATGTTGTTGTAGTTTCGCATTTCGACCATCGTATTCGATGATAAAATGTCTATTGTTTGGATCATCTTGTCGAAGATTGGTATCGAACTCTCAAACTGTTAAAACAAAAGAGTTCTAACCACAGTTCGCACTTATCTTATACAATTCTATTAATTCAGCAACCGAATAACCAGAGAACTAAGGGCAGCTCCCAGGACATTTACCAAAGAGGTCACGTCTGAATAACTAACAATACGGTCACAAAACTACCCCTGTATAACTCACAAACAAACTTCCCTGATAAATCTCAACCAGATATCGTATAAAACAAATTTTTCCAACTAAATACATAATTCATACAAAGACTGTATCGATAATCGGTTGGCTTGCTACCGGGTAGCATTTTCTTTGTGAACGCCTGAAGCCACGCAGATACGCCGCTCGGCAGAAATAATAGGACAAGTTTTATCAGTAGCAGAGACAAGCAAACCGAATGGTAGCTTATCGTTAGAATACTCTTTCAAATTACAGTGGCGTAACTTTATATCGGCTTGCCCCCGGGTTTGGACCTCATAATCAATAAGTGGCTATAGTGCTATCTAATGGTATGATTTCAAAGAAAACGGTGTAAGTATGAAATTGTTAAGATTTGCGTTATGGGCTTCGTTGGTAACTTTCAGGAATTGTTAAATGTTAGATAACATTAATGTAGTGGGATAACTGTAAAGTTGAAAAAATAACTTATATTTTATTTAAAGTAGACTTTTTTTTATTTGTCTCTGTCGAAATGGACCTGTTCCATGAGACGTGACTATTTCTGCAAATATCAAGGATATTGCTGATTTTTGTAAAAAATCACAATACAAAAAACAGTAGTGGTACATGGGCGGATGGGGTTTCAATCAAACTCCAAAATTAGGGCTAACCCGATCACAATCGGTACGCTCTAATCCCTGCCCATAGGCAAGCGAAGCAAGCCACACATAATACGTTATCTCACAAGTGTCACACACACAAAACATTTTCCGGCTAAAAGTGGGTTATCACAGTTCACAATGGGTCCGCTAGCCGCGACTCCATCTGATAGGCTTCTTGCCAGTTGCCTCAGACTTGGCTCACTAACAAATATGACTGGAAATACTCGGTAGGGTGACTATGACTAGCATTTGTAACTGGTTCTTTTTGAAACTGACCCTGTTTTTCGCTGCTGTCGTTTATAATGGTCATCATGAGAGATATTTTATCTAAGACACACTCTTCGATAAATATCTCTGTAAATTGGCAAGAACAGATAGTCAATCAGACTATCTGTTCCTGGCAATTTACAGAGATTTTTACCTCAAACAGAACTTATTTATTTTCATATTTGTTTCGTCCATTATGCTGAGCGATGGCTTTTTTGCGCAATCGGCAGCCCCCAATTTTTTAATACTTTTTCTTTCATTTCACTTTACCAAAGTCTTGAAAATTGCAAATCACTCGTACAACTTTTGTAACATAGAAACTGCAACCACAATTAAACATTATCGTTTCATTTACATCATGTCTGAGATCTAGAGTGCAACTAAATTTCGAATATTCAGACGCAACTTGGTAAAATAATGAATGACAATAGATAAACAACGTGGGCGTCATTTATGTTCAGCTCTTTAATTGAAGTTATCTTTCAGTATGATAAATTAACAACTAGGGAAATTAGTGGTAGACTTTAACAAAACGTTTAGTAACTCCTGTGAGCAAGGATTATTTTTGTTTTTATAGCTTAAAATATTTTGTCACATAAAATATTACTACTATTGAAACTCATGTTAGAGGATCATAATTTCAGACGAAAAACGTCTTCTACTGACCTTCCTTAAGGTTCAACCCATCGACTGGTTCTGTAATGTCACATCGTTCCACCTCATAGAAATGTACTAATATATTTGCGTGCTTGCTTCAGGAATAATTTCCTGAAGCAAGCACGCATATATATTAGTTGTGAATAAATTTAGCAAATTTGCCTAATGGCAAATTATAAAGTATAAATTTTGAAATTTATACTTTCGTAAGGTATACCAGATGCAGTAATCAGAAAAAGAAATAACACAAATATGTAAATGCATAATTTCAACTCCAACTTAATCTCAGTTCTGCACATGACATGTTTGCAAGTGATTGCTCACTTTAAACTTAGTTTCTTATTCACAAACATTTTAACTTTCATATAAACTGATTTTTAACCGACTTCAAAAAAGAAGAAGGCTTCAAAAAAGAAAAGAAGAACACATTATGCAATCTATAGTTTTTCTTCGGACCTCGAAAGTCGCCGCTTAGCACCCAGTTGTAGCCGATGTCACACAGGAGCGGCCCCAGAACGAAACCCTGTGGAATACCGCACGACAGCTCTTGCCGCTTCCACTCTCCTTGGTGACCGAGGTGGATGATGACGTCGCTTGGTTAACTTCTTACACGCGACGAGGTAGTTTGGCATCCATCCGGTGATAACGGAATTCTTCCCTGATGCAGCACCTGCCTTCAACACCACATTAGCGATGTCAAGAGACACCGCCAAGATGACCCTGCCTCGGAAAATCGCATCGTCGAGCTCGTTTTACCGTATTCGTTTTGGTCTACCGTAATGCTTTCTTGCTTTTATTATGGTACCCGTTTGGCTGTGTGGAAAAGGGAGAGGGAGGCCCAGTAGTGGAATAACTATGGTTAAATAGGTAGTATGTGTACTGAATCCTTAAATAAGTTGATAAAAACTTGCCAATCAATCAATCAATCAGTCTTCTTCTGCAATTTAAAGGGACCGAATCGGAACAAATAGAGGAAGGGCTTTGCCGAGCAGTGGGGCCAAATAAACATTATGTACACGCATTTTTTCGTGATGACTTCGTTGATTTATTTGATTATCTTCATACAGTTGAGTAAGCCTCAAAAACAAGTATTTTGGTAATGAGTTCATACACCTGAGTAATGTTTATCTGCTGACTATAAAAAATAAGTCCCGACCTCGACATCCTACCAGACAGGTAGGATATTATTATAGCTATCAAAGCTGCGTTGCCCTCAACTATACTTAATTTCCAATTTCTTTCTTTGTAAAAGCATACAGTATCTCTGGTCGTTTATGAACTAAAATTCAAACACACTAAAGCGGTGTCACAATGGCTTGGTATGTTGGGGTTGTCACGGGTTTTTTGGCTGGTAGATGAACAATGTTGTACGACTATGTTCACCACTATTTTCATAGGTCGGTATCTACCTACTACGGGCCAGCATAAAACAACCAACTGCTGATAACAAACAGGCCCGGATCGAAGGCACGTTATTTCCACGCGCCGCTCAAAGAGATGGCAGCATAGACATGTGGCCAGCTTGGGCCAGTACCTGCCAGGTTTCCGGAATTTGTTCGAAACGGTCACCGCGGCCCTGGCACGCAAAGGGCATTAAGAGGTACACGGTTTCAGTCAGTAAAAGTCTGACACTCCCGATCCGCCTCGAGCGGGAAGTCATTGAAGGCTTAGTGTCTGCAGTAAATGGCAAATAATTTATTACAATCAGAACATGAAAAGGCAATTTGAAGGTCATAATTTAAACAAAAAGAGATGTGTGCAAATAAGACATGGAAAATAAACCTCAAGATTCCTAGCAATTCAAACTGTGGAGATATAGAAGGCTAATGATTTCATGTCTTCTGTGGACATTTGAATTACTCTACTAAGTTTATTTCTAGGACATTTTCTTTTGATACCTCAGTCAGAGGTTTTAAGCTAACCTTTATTGTTCATACCATCTGGAATTTACAGATAATTATATTAAGTGAATGACATCAGTTATCACCAATTATCCAAGTCAGCAAAGCTATTTTTACTCGACTGCCCAAAAAGAGAGTGTTATGTTTTCAGAGTTCATGTGTGTTTTGTATGTATGTATGTTTGTGAGTTTCTTTATTCCACCATAACTTCTAAACGGCTTAACCGATATCAATGTATGTGGTATCGTTAGAAGCGTTGAAGCCTGGGTAACATAGGCTAGCTGAAAATGAAAATATTTTGTTTTCTTGAAAATGACGACTACGTATAATATCATCGTCTCAAGCTTGCTTAGTACAAAGCAAAAAATAAATATTAAAAAAAAGCCTGCCTTGTCAAAAAGTGAACTAAACAATTAAAAACAAGATAGAAAATAATGTATAATAATTTTTATAATTATTTGTTTTTGCTATTTCAACATGTTTTCATAGTATGGACATACTTCAGACCACGGGATTCTTTTGGTTTAAACAATATTCTTGTTAAGTTTGGTAATGATTTTTTGTATGTAACTGTGAGAATGTATGTAAATGTTACAGGTAATATCTGAACATAGATAAAGCTAGATTTGACCAATTCCTAAGCATTTATGTGAAACAGGTTGCATTGGTACGTTAGTAAGGTCGATTTTTCACGTAGATAAAGTTTGATAATGTTATCGAAATCAATTTTATTGATTACATTTTTATTTTAAGTCCCAAACAACAATTAAGAAACATTCGAAATTAAAATACTTAGATTAATGAATACAGAATTAACTATTCTTTGAATATAGAAAAACATTTTAGAAATCCCTATTTTTATATTTTTTCTCGATATGTTTTAAAATCCTGGAATTCCGGTGTCGTGTTAATATTAATAACCAATCCGATCACTGTCTATCACACAAGTTGAATTTATAATCACAAATACACGAAACACAAACACAGTAATTTCTAAAAGCTGTTTTCAGTACTTTGAATAAATATATTTTTTAGTAAAAAGTTATTAACTTACGGCCGAACCCAATAACCGATCTATCACATACTGGAGATAGAAAAACAAACGAAACAACAGAAAACCTATATAATTTTTCTGTTGTTTCATTTGTTTTTCTATCTCCAGTATGTGATAGATCGGTTATTGGGTTCGGCCGTTAGTCTGTATGTTTATTCAATTACAAATAAACTTTTGTACCTAATTAAATACCTATTTCCGCCTACCTTGTTATCTACACCCCATTACGAGAGCATGCCTAAGGCATTCAATTCTTTACTATACACCAAACTTCACACTGTAGCCCTTTTTATTAGTAGGTATGGGAATTTATCAAATGACTTCTTCCGCCCATTCACGAACATGACGCGTGTATCGGCACCATTTAGCTCAACCATTTTGAAGGGAACCGAATGATCCAACACACGCGTCACCATCAGCGAGACATTTGAGCGAGCATGACATGCTCTCAACTGCTATTTTAGTTCAAGTCATAAAGTAAACATTAACATGACACACAAGAGTTTAGAGACAAATCTCCTTACAGGCTTCATCGTGGTATCCCTACTGAAGTAGGAACAGGGCGTCATACTAGCACATTCTTTTAATAGGTCCGGTTTTTGCTGAACTATTAAATACGCAGTATGAAGCGGTTGCCAAATTGGTTTCTACTAGTTACAGCTACCATTTGCAATCTAAGAGATTTGTACCGCTCTTAGATTTTATTTTTATTGATGCTGTGGGATCTTATTGAAGAGTTTTTCCTTTCATATAGAGCAATAACCACTGAAACTCGTAGTATATAACATATTTTTTCTCAGCTACTTTGCTAGCACATAAACAATTGTTTTTGCCTTTCCATGTGTTTATATGTTTGCGGTCAAATTGGAAACGTAACATTTGAGTTGATACTCTTCAGCTGTAACTTAAAATAGATAAAAACATTTATCAATAGTTATTATCAGCTACTTACCGCGGTAGTTTTCTGCGCTTTCCTATTATATTTGGATTCCCAGAAGTTTGCCGAGGTATATTAGCAGCAGAGACACAATATACCGAAGTTATAGATTTCGCTCATAGCATGAAGAAAGATAAATTTCTGTGTGTGTGCGTGTGTTTACAACAAAATCTTCCCTCTTCATAATATTATATTTGTAAGATATCTATACTAATATATCTATCTATATAATATTATAAAGAGGAAAGATTTGTATTTTTGTATGTAACGAATAAACTCAAAAACTACTGGACTGATTTCAAAAATTCTTACACCGTTATAAAGCTACATTCACCCTGAGAATTATAGGCTATATTTTATCTACATATTCTCACGGGAACGGGAACTACGCGGCAGTGGCGTGCAGTGGTTCGAGTTAGGGTAGGCCAGAGAAAATGTCCAAAAAAAACGCACCACATTATTCAGGGTTGAAATGTGGTGTTTTTTTTTAATAGGCTATTAAAAAAAAACTCATTTCATTAAAAATCAACCCTGAATAACGTGGTTATTTTTTTGGACAATTTATTTGGACATTTTCTCTGGCCTACCCTTATTCGAACCACTGCACGCCACTGCTACGCGGGTAAAACCGCGGGACGCTGCTAGTAATATTATTAAGAGGGAAGGAAACTACCGAAATGGGACTCCAGTTCTATTTCGCTACTTTCAGATTTGATCATGGACGTCCTATAACCTCTGCCTAAACTGTACGACGTACGTGTACATATACACGTACGTCGTACAGTTTGGGCAGAGTTGAAGTCTGCCAAACTTAATACCATGAAATTACATGCAGATTCGAAGCAAGCTAAGCACCTTGCATATAGATTCCAATACACAAATTGCAAATTACCCTTTACAAAGGTGTATCTATACTAATAAATAAAGCTGAAGAGTTTGTTTGTTTGTTTGCTTAAACGCACTAATTTCAGTAACTACGTCCAATGTGAAAAAAAAAAACAGTTTTAGATAGCCCATTTATCGAGAAATTCTAAAGGCTATATAATCACACTAAGAACATTAAGAGCGGAGCAGTCAAAAAAAATGTGACGCAAACGAAGTTGTGCTGGTCGGTAGTTTGGAATATTTGTATTTTTTTTCGACATTAATTTTCATCGTGTAATAATTTTTTGGCAAAAATAACACAGTTCATTCTTTAAAATAAGTAGTCAATGTAATAATGAAACTATTGTGAAATCTTTCCTAAAGTTTTCGGATATGGTTTTATTTTGTTACTAGCTGCTGCCCGCGACTTCGTCCCCGTGGAATCCCCGATTTTAAAACATTCATTATCGCTGCTCCGCTCCTATTGGCTTAAGCGTGATGATATATAGCCTAAAGCCTTCCTCGATAAATGGTCTATTCAACCCAAAAAGAATTTTTCAATTCAAACCAGTAGTTCCTGAGATTAGCGCGTTCAAACAAACAAACAAACAAACAACCAAACAAACAAACTCTTCAGCTTAATAATATTAGTATAGATAACGCACTTAATATTTGTGTTTTATAGATATCTATGAATGCTTCAAATTATTATTTGAATTGAAATTAGTTTTCAGACGATGTCATAATTAAAACTAATCACTCAACATGAAGGACACTATGTACATAAAACATATTATTTTAAACTGAATATAAGTTACTAGATCTGTTCAGTCTTTTTACGTCTGCATAACGCACCTGTCCACTAAAGCTTAAAACTCTAAGAAAATGATTCATAAATTCTTAAGTAAAATTCAAAATTTTCTAAAAACTGTCGTCTCTTTGAAAACTTTGTTCCTACTCCGACTTACGATAGGAATTTATACAGAAATCAGTTCAAATAAAATTATTTGTTCAATTGTGATGGCTTACTGCCTTATATGTAATATTTTTTACACATTAGAACTAGTTGAAATAACGCAAGTGCTGTCGGTGTCAACTGTGATTGCTTTTTTATGTTCTTTAATTATATATTGGATGTATTCTTTAATTTCACTATTTACTGATTCAAAGCGCTATGCAACTTACTTTGACGACTTAAAATTGGTCGATAATTTAATGGGTGTTTCTTTGGGCATGGACATACCTTTCACTCGGATTGTAGTTATCTTGATGCTGATACTTGAAATCTATTTGCGTTATCTTTTATGTACATATGACTTTTGTTTAAAAACTGTAACAGTACATTTCATTCTAAGAACTTACATTAGAACTGTAATATTCATAATATTTTTACCACAGTTTGTGGTTTTTGAACTGCTATGGTACAGAGTACGAACATGCAGAAAATGCTTGATAAAACATTTATCAGAATTTAACCGATTTGGGGATCTTAAGAAATTAAAGAAGAATTTACGTTACTGCATGTTGAACTATACAAAGTTATTGGATGCTGTTAGAAAGACTGGTGCACCAATAAAGATTATGGTTAGTATACTAACTAATATTATAAATTTGAAAGTATGTAAGTTTGTTACGCTTTCACGTCAAACCGCCGAACCGATTTCGATGAATATTGAAACAGAGATAGATGCGGACCTTGTTACGAGTAACTTTAACGCGGGTGAAACCACGGGAAAAACAAGTGTTCCATGATTGATGAAACACAAAAGAGAATATCACTATCACTAACATCTGTGACATTTATGTATAATTATTTCCAGATACTGATGACTACCCTGTTCTCTGTTCCCATTATATTGGGTTTAATTTTTGGAATTGTTGAAAGTACTTCAAAAGACGTAGGTATCTATATAATTCTATGTTAAATAGAAACAATAAGTTTTTTTATATTAATATAAAGTATTTGCTATTCTTTTACACAGTTAAATGTGTCGCTGACACCAAGGCTTTTAGTGATATTCAGACAGTTCGCACTGATGAGCATACCTGTTATATTGGTGGAATTAACAGCCAATGAAGTAAGCGGAATGAAAAACAAAATTGAAAAGCAACTTCTACTATGCAAAGGTGAACATTTTTTTCCGTTACTATGTAAATAAAAAAGATTTAACTCAAGTTCCAAAAACCTGTAGAAAGTACCTAAGATATTAATAGCAGAATCAACACGGGGTACCAATCAGTCGAAATCTGTCAAATACAAGTCTAATTCCCCTATATATGTACATTTATCATTGCTGACATGACACGCAGACATAATAATTATTAACACTTTACTTGAATTCGAACATTTTTTGTATAAGAATTGGCCTTCTGAACGCCTACTGCAGAAAAAATAACATGCTAAACGATTGCGATCATCGAAATGCTAAAATATATTGTAATTATCGTGTTTCGATAACTTCGGTCAATCGCGTACGTTTTTGACGTTTTGACAACCACCCCGTATTACTGCTGGCAGAATATCACTTGTCTGGAGTTCATCATCACTACATATCTACTTATTTTGCTTCGATAACGACCAACACCACTTTTTTTGCTTTCTAGATGAGGATGCCAGAGACCTAATGGAAGATTGTCTTCTCTTCGTGGAACATAAGCCTTTCAAATACACGGTGTGGCGATTATTTTCACTCAACGTCAACATGATTGTTTCCATTATAAACCTGTGTATCACTTATTCACTCGCCATGATTCAATTTTCACATCTTTATGACTAATTTTCATTGCACACAATTTTGTTAGGTTACAACTATATTGAATTTAGTATCATTGTAACAATAGTAAAAAAATACCAATTGAATTCCGATCTATCGGAATTCAATTGGTATTTTGTTGTCATTTGAGTTCAGTCAAGTACGCGTAAGATATCATTGGGCTAAAGAGTGTTAGTTAACAAAGCGCATCTGGCACTTCTGTTCTTTAACTCTCACTGTCTGAAAGGACGGCAATGAAACTGGACTGGGGGGTGGTCAGGCGCAGAACCAACGGCTTTTCATGCTGTCCGAGCGACGGGGGTGTCACATCACAGAAATTTTGAAGTTCCACTGAGATATTTTTGCCTACAAATCGGAACTAAGAATCCACGATCAACAGTTGCGACTTCAAGACATTTAAGTTGTTACAAGACACATTCAATTTTTACTAAGATAGTAATACCTACAACTATGTCCAATGCATTATCTTTGTTTCAGTTTAACATGATTTTGTTCACTGTGCACTACATCTTCGATATAGCCAGACGTTAATGTTACAACTTATGAGTGTTCTGCTCTGAACGTATTTTAATGTTAATAGTTATTTATTTAGTCTGTGTATATATGTTAATTTTAACTGCAGATAGACTTTTGTACTCAATTTTAAATACTCTTCTCTTCACCCCACTGCTAGAGAGTGCCTAAGGCATTAAGTTCTTTACTATACACCAAACTTAATACCGTAGCCATATGGCGTCTTAAAACGCATTTTGAATCCGGCACTGAACCGAACACGTCCTAGTTTTACAACAAAATTATGATAGATGCACAAATGTAATTATTCTGATAAATATTCTGATAAATATTCTGATATCAATAGTCATATTAACAAATCGATAAGTATCTTATCTTATTAATTGAGTTGTTAGTAGTGACAGTGATAGAGTTTAATTACTATTTTCATTATAATCCAAAAATGTTAACACAACTGTTGTACATAGACTTCATTCTTTGAGTACAGTGGCGGTGGACCTACATATATATAATTTTCACTATGTGTCGAGAACTTTTAACATTGAGCTAAGCAGCTTGCACACATATTCCGATACACACCTTAGCAAATGAGCATTTGCAAAGGTGTATTTGGAACGTTTGTACGTTTACATTCACTTAGACTAGACGTAGTTAAAGAGGAGTTATAACATTAAAATGTTTGGACTCAGTAAAATTTTCGGATTTAAAAAATATTTATATTTTATTATTATATTATATATTAATTGGCTTAGCATAACTAACTTGATCATAAATTTGCAAAAACCATACCTAATATGTCTGTCAGCTATAATGGCCAAAAAGTTGACTCAACAATTACAGCAACATTCCTGGGAATTCTAATTGAGAGCAATCTAACTTGGAAGCCTTATTTCAGAATAAGGCTTCCAAGTCAGATTGCTGTCAATTGATGGATGTCTGTAAAAAAGCTGAGTAAATTAGCTTATGTATTGCACAACTTATCGCACAAAGTAAGCAATACTATACTTCTAACAGCGTACCATGGTTTGGTTACATCAACATTGAGGTTCGGAGTGATTTTCTGGCGCAACTGTAGCGAGATGGAGGAGATTTTCAAAGCCCAAAAACGATGCATAAAATCAATTTCAAATTTAAAAACTACTGATAGCTGTGAACCTGTATTTAGGTCATTGAAAATACTAACCTTCCCGTGCCTTTACATATTGGAAGTGTCCATTTTTGTTAGGTCGAATTTAAATTTATTTTCGACTCTAGTTAACATTAGATTACGCTCAGGTTCTATGAAACTTCAATATAATAAATTATTACATATAGAAAAATACAAAACAGCATTATTAAGATAGAGTATTATGTCAATGGGCTCTATCATGCATAATAAAATTCCACACAGTTAAAAAGATCACCCCATACGCATATATAAAACTAAGTTGACTGCATTCCTATTGCAAAAATGTTACTATTCTGTTAATTATTTCTTGAATGATAAAGATTTAATATATTTTACGCAAATAAACTATTATTTTTATTATAAAATTGTACTTTGAAAAATATAGACATTTTAAATGATGATATTTTATTATAATTTCTAGGTAAATTTATTGATTTGTAACTGACTATTTATTTGATAACTGACATATGTATAAGAATTTTGATAACGATTATATTAATATTCAATGTATTGTAACTTCCAAAAATAATGATTTTGCATGCCATAAGGCATAATGCGGAATCACCCAACTCTGTCTCATCTTAAAATTGTGCCTACATTGCTCGCTAATAAATAATTCTGATTCTGATTCTGAAAAACATTCATTTTTTTGGACTATATTTTGTTCTTAAAGTAATAGGTTCTTGGTTAGTTAAACACAGTTCATTCTTAATAATAGGTAGTAAATGTAATATTGAAAACATTGTGGAATCGTTCTTACAATAGTGTTTATTAAATAGGCTGGGTATCGTTGTTGTGTGTTTAGGTAGTTGGTGCCTTAGCATCGAGTAGCACTTAATATTCGTGTTTTATAGATACCAATCTATGAATGCAATACCAATCATTATTTCAATTTAGAACGTATTTTCAGACAGCGTTAAATTTAAAACTAATCACTTAACATGAAGGACAATTTGGACGTCATTAAACATACTATTTTAAACTAAAATAAAGGCACTAGGTATTGGCTGCTCAGTCTTTTGATGTCTGAATAACACATCTGTCGATTTAGGTTTCAAACTAAACATTCTAAGAAAATGATTTACAAATTCATATGTTACATTAACGATTTTCTGAAAACTGTCGTCTCTGTGAAAACTTTGTTCCTACTGCGACTTACGGTAGGAATTTACACAGAAATCAGTTCAAATAAAATTATTTGTTCAATTGTGAAGGCTTACTGCCTCATATGTATAATTGTTTATACTTTTGAATTAACTGAACCAATGCATGCAATGTCAGCAGCAACTATAATTGCTTATGTATGTTATTTAAATATATATTGGATGCATTCTTTAATTTCATTATTTACTGATACAAAGCGCTTTGCAACTTATTTTGACGACCTTAAATTGGTCGATCATTTAATGGGTGTTACTTTGGACATGGACATACCTTTCACTCGGATTGTAGTTATCTTGATGCTGATTTTTGAATGTTATTTGCATTATCTTTTTTGTGTACACGAATCGTGTTTTAAAAATATAACAGTACATTACATTCTAAAAGTTCACATTAGAAGTGTAATATTCATAATGTGTTCACCACAGTTTGTGGTTTTTGAACTACTATGGTACAGAGTAAGAACATGTAGAAAACGCTTGATAAAACATTTATCAGAATTTAACCGATTTGGGGATCTTAAGAAATTAAAGAAGAATTTACGTCACTGCATGTTGAACTATACCAAGTTATTGGATTCTGTTAGAAAGACTGGTGCACCAATGAAGATTATGGTTAGTATACTAACATATATTATAAAGAGTTTGTTTGTCACACGTTCACGCCTAAACCGCCGAACCGATTTTGATGAATTTTAAAACACAGATAACTGTGAATCTTGTCACGATTATAGACAACTTTAAGGCGGGTGAAGCCTTGGAAAAATCAAGTATTCGATGATTGATGAAGCAGAAAAAAATATTCACTAAAATGTGTGACTTTTCTTTATGATTATTTCCAGATACTGATGACTACCATGTTATCTATTCCTAATATAATGGCTGTGGTTTTTGGAATTGTTGAAAATAGTACCATAGATGACGTAGGTGTCTATTTTTTTTTTAGAATACTGTTTTTTTTTCTATGTAAAATAGTAATCACATTAGTTTTATATAATCATAATATATTTGCTGTTCCTTGTTCCAGCTGACTCCAAGGATTTTGTTGGTATTTAGACAGTTTGTACTGATGAGCTTGCCTGGTATATTGATGGAATTGACGACCAGTGAAGTAAGCAAAATGAAACAAATAATTGGAAAGCATCTTCTTCTTTGCAAAGGTGACATCTTTAACCCGTTACTAAGTAAATAAAAACCGGTTTAATTTAAGCTCCAAAAACCTATAGGATGTACCTATAAAGTACCAATTTCCCTATTTTTAAAGAACGTTCGATTTCATATCGCAGTCAGGCGCAATAGATATTAACATTAATTGTAACTGACATAATATAATAGTTATGAGTACTATAGGTACTTGAATACGAACATTTCTTGTACGAAAATAGACCTGAAGAACTCCTACGGCTGAAAAAGTATAATTCGATTAACGATTGCGATTGTTGAAATATATTGGATTTATCTCGTTTCGACAACGTTTGTCAATTACATACGTTTTTGACGTTTTGCAAACCGCCCAGAGTTACCGCTGGTAGAATATCATGTATCTTGATTTCATCATCACGAATAATTCTTTTATTTCCATAAAGACCAATACCACTTTTTTCATTCTAGATGAGGATGCCACAGATCTAATGGAAGATTGTCTTCATGTTGTGGAACATAAGCCTATCAAATACACGGTGTGGCGATTATTTTCACTCAACGGCAACATGATTGTCTCCACTATAAACCTGTGTATCACTTATTCACTTGCCATGATTCAATTTTCACATCTTTATGATTAATTTTCATTGCACACGATTTTACTAGGTTACAATTATATTGAATTTAGTATGATTGTAACAATAATAATATTACCGCTTTAATTTCGATCAATACCAACTGACTTCAGTCAAACTTCAGTTAAGATATTATTGTGCTAAAGAGTGTTCGTAAACTAAGTGCACCTTGCACTTTCTGTTCTTTAACTCTCATTGTCTGAATGGACGGACATGAAACTCGACTGTGGAGTGGTTATGCGCAGGACCAACGGCTGGGCATGATGTCCGAGCGACGGAAATGTCACTCCACAGAAATTGCGGGATTCCACTGAAATTTGTTTAATGGAAAAACCATAAACACACGTTTGCCTGAGCTACGAATCGGAACCAAGACCTCACGATCAACAGTCGCGACCTCAAGACATTTAAGTTGTTACAAGACACATTTGGTTTTTCTAAGATAGAAATACAACTGTGACAAATGCATTTCCTTTGTTTCGAGTTCAACATGATTTTGTTCACTGTACACTACATCTGTAATATAGCTAAACTAAACGTATTTTAATGTAAAGGTATTGACTTCATCTATATGTATGCATGTTAATTTTAAATTCGGATCGACTTTTGTACCCAATTTCAATTGCGCCTGCTACATACTATGTTATCTTCACTTCAGTTGAGGGAGGCCTTTGCCGAGCAGTTTTTTTGTTTAGAAGTCGGTTTTATTTTTTGTAAAAAGTTTTAGCAAGTACGTAGATAAGACACTAATCTTACTTATTGAGTTTTTTGTAGTGAAACAGATAGATTTTAATTTTACACTAAAAATAGTAACACAACTCATGTACATGGACATTCTTTGAGAACAGTGGTGGTAGTATCGCACCTATAAGTTTCCCTACGTGTCGAGAACTTTTAACATTGAGCTAAACAGCTTGCACACATATTCCGATTCGCAATTTGAAAATGCTCATTTGCAAAGGTGTATTTGGAATATTTTAACTGTAGCGGCGCTGGCGCATTCGTTTTGTATTCCTCGCACGCACAACGCTCGCCAAGTTCAGTTCGGCCAAAATCGCCTTCCGCTATACACGCGCTCGCAACCCAACTTTGTAGTACTCAGCGTACAATAAAGACTTATCCTAAATTTACCGTTTATCATTTCTCTCCGTACACACTATCTACGAACACACCAAAAGTGCGCTTACAGTTAGGTATTTAGAATAGACGTTGATACAGAGGAGATACATCATTCTTTGTTTTGGACTATATATTTTTTTAAGTAACAGGATTTCGGTTAGTTACACGCAGTGTGGAATCGTTCCTACAATGGTGTTTATTGAATTAGGTGGGTATCGTTGGTGTGTACTTAGGTAGTGGTAGTAGGTGCCTTAACATCGAGTAGCACTTAATATTCGTATTTTGTAGATACCAATCTACGAATGCAATACCGATCTGCCAATAACATTTTAGTCATGTAAAAATGTTGCCAAGACGAGTCTACGTAAATAAATGAAAACAAATTCTACATATTAGTCAAAACGTGCGGCTTGGCCGTTTTATTTCACACCAAATTAACGAATGCCTATGAAATCTTTATGACGGTAGCAAAACGTAATTTATGAACTGGTAAAGTTAAGGCGCATAGATCAAAAATCTTGGCTCTACATTAGATCTGATGTTTTCATTTATTTTGAGTAAGGTGTAGTGTAGAGTTTGTAGGTTTAGAGCTAGCAGTCTTTAGAGCTTGGATTTATACGTGATCTGATAACTTTTTCACAGGATAAGCCGTTCTGACTCGTCTTGGCAACATTTTACATGAAAATGTTTTTAGTGGGATCATTATTTCAATTCAAAACATATTGTTAGATTGCGTTAAATTTAAAACTAATCACTTAACATGAAGGACAATTTGGACGTCATTAAACATACTATTTTAAACTAAAATAAAGGTACTAGGTATTGGCTGCTCAGTCTTTTGATGTCTCAATAACACATCTGTCGATTTGGGTTTCAAACTAAACATTCTAAGAAAATGATTTACAAATTCTTATGTTACATTAACAATTTTCTGAAAACTGTCGTCTCTGTGAAAACTTTGTTCCTACTGCGACTTACGGTAGGAATTTATACAGAAATCAGTTCAAATAAAATTATTTGTTTAATTGTCAAGGCTTACTGCCTCATATGTACAATTTATTATACTTTAGAAGTATCTGAAACAATACATATGCTGTCGGTGTCAACTTTAATTGGTTTCGCATGTTACATAAATATATATTGGATGAATTCTTTAATTTCATTATTTTGTGAAGCAAAGCGCCTTGCAACTTACTTTAACGACCTAAAGTTGGTCGATAATTTAATGGGCGTTACTTCAGACATGGATATACCTTTCACTCGGATTATAGTTATCTTGCTGCAGATAAATGATCTCTATTTGCGTTATAGTTACTGCACTTATAAATTTTGTTTAAAAAGTATAACAGTACTTATTAGAACTTACATTGGAACTGAATTATTCATAATATATTTACCACAGATTGTGGTTTTTGAACTACTATGGTACAGAGTAAGAACATGCAAAAAACGCTTGATAAAACATTTATCAGAATTTAACCGATTTGGGGATCTTAAGAAACTAAAGACTAATTTACGTAACTGCATGTTGAACTATAAAAAGTTATTGGACGCTGTTAAAAATACTGGTGCACAAATGAAGACAAAGGTAAGTACTAACAAAATATTATAAACTAGCTGTCCGCACAACTTCGTTCGTGTCACATTTTTCATGTCTGCTCCGCTGCTATCGGTCTTAGCGTGATGATATATAGCCTATAGCCTTCCTCGATAAAAAGGCTATCTAACACTGAAAGATTTTTTTCAAATCGTACCAGTAGTTGTTAGCCGGTAGTTGACCAGTTAGTTTTGAACGCGCTAATCTCAGGAAGATTAGCGCGTTCAAACAAACAAACAAACTCTTCAGCTTTATAATATTAGTATAGATTTGAAAGTGGGTTTGTTCCGCTTTCACGTCTAAACCGAACCAATTTTGTGATTTGTACCTATGCCATGAATATAGGTAACTTTAATGCGAATGAAGCTACGGACAAAAGCAAGTATTTGATGATCGATTATACAGACAAATAATATTTCTAAAATATGTGAAATTTCTTTATGATTATTTCCAGATACTGATGACCACCATCCTCTCTATTCCTATTATATTGGGAACGGTTTTTGGAATGATTGGGGACACTGCAAATGACGTAGGTGTCTATATTTGTTTACGTTAAATAGAAACAAGAAATTAGATTAATATTATCATCAAATATTTGCTGTTCCTTGTTCCAGCTGACTCCCAGGATTCTGCTGATATCTAGACAGTTCGTACTGATGAGCTTACCTGGTATATTGGTGGAATTGACGACCAGTGAAGTAAGCAAAATTAAAAAAATAATTGGAAAGCAACTTCTTCTTTGCAAAGGTGATTTTTTCCCATTACTTTTTTTTATTAGTTCAAGCTCTAAAAACCAGTAGGACATAATAATAACAGAAACAAAACACGGTACCAAGTACTCTATTTTTAAAGAGCGTTCGAGTCGTTTGAGGATTTCGTGGCTAAATTATAACAGCCGCACGGGTCGATCTTCTAGGTTAAGCAACGCTTGCCGAGGTTGGTCTGTGGATGGGTGACCATCTTAACATAACGAAAGAAAGAAGAAGAAAGAAAGAAACATTTATTGCCAACACTTTAGTTGTAACATTATGAAAACGAGACTTCTCCGTGCCTCGGAAAACACTTTAAGCCGTTGGTCCCGGCTGTCATTTGGAGATCTTTGGCAGTCGTTACGGATTGTCAGAAGCCACAAAATCCGACACCAGTCTTGCCAAGAAGTACCGTGTTCCCCAATTAATGGGCTGTGGAGGTCTGGTAGTCAGCCGCTCCACGTAAAATATTCAGCTGAATCCGGCTTGTCTGGGAGCCGACCCCAATGTAGTTGGGAAAGGCTAGACAGATGATGTTCGAATTTGCATCACATTCTGTCGCAATCTGTCAAATACTACTCTAATTTACCTACATATTGACATTTATCGTTGCTGACATAATACTTATTACTACTACTTCAATTTGAATATTTTTATCTACGAGAATTGGCCTTCCAAACTCCTACTGCTAAGAGGCTCCTGAAAAAGTACCATGTTTTTAACGATTGCGGTCGTCGAAATGCTAAAATATATGATATTGATCACGTTTCAACAACGTTTGTTTATCATGTATGGTTTGTCACCCGCCGCATGTTACCGCTGGCGGCAGGGGCGTGCGCTCCATATAGGCAATTAGGCTAAGCCTACCCTACCATAGCAACGGATAAATAAAACAAATGTATTTATTGTAACTATGCAATAAAATAAAACAAAAATATTTAATAACTCATAACGCCTAGTATAATGCTTATAGCAACTTCTCGCCCCGCGCCCGTGCGTGTGACGTATTTCAAACTACGCTGTTCCTACGAAACGGTTCACATAGGCCACAATACGGAGTGCCTTATTTCAATTGATAAATTTATGCATGTGTGCAAATGTTCTTGTGTATGTACGCCCATAATTTACACACACATGTATAAATTATGGGCGTTTTCTAGGCTCGCTGGAGCCCACTACACGGGTCCTGATTGGTTCACCACACAATTCAAGGACTAGTAGTAAAATTTTATGAATGGAAATCGCTTAACAGGGTTGCCAATTTGAGAATAATAATTTCCTTAATAACTTATAGATATAGTTTAAAAAAACTGGTTAGTATTATCAAAAGTATAAAATGTACAAAATAAATGTTAAGTTGTAATTAATAACCCTCTAAATATAATTAAAAACCGCAAGAATTTAACTTTTTTCCCCAAATTTTCCAAACTTAATTTGAGAATTTGGTTTAAAGGGAGTTAGAAAAATAAAATTGGCAACTCTGTTGACATAGAATTGTCAATTTTGGCGGGTTATGATGTATAACCCGGCAAAATGTCATTACATGTCATTCTTAAAGATTACGATAGGACCATGTAGCATTTTTTTTTGGAAGTGTATTGATTGTCTTTTTAAATGATATTTTTGCAAGAAAAAGAGAAGCCATATTGTTGATATTGTTTCATGTGACAAGCAATAGTCGTTCGAATATTTTGTTGTTGAGTGTTATAAATCATAGTGCATTGATTTATAAGTAATTCGTTTTGAGTCATAAAGTAGTGTAAATATTAAAGTTTAGTTATTTGTTTACATACTTAAAAATGGTCCTAAATTGTGAAGTTTGTGCTGACAATGTGTTTGTTAGAGATTAAAAACAGTAAGTTTTCACAGCTATCGTATAATGATAAGATTCAAGTTGTTTCTAAAGGTAGATGTATACCCGAGTTACGAGAATTAACTCAAAAATAATTCATCTCGTACTCGTCATTTCAATCCTCAGAGTTATGAAACATATAACTGGCTATGTGTGTACACACAAATTATTTTGTTTTCTGTGCATTTTGTTCAATACTTCTAGAAAGAGTAGTTTGTATCGTCAGAATATCGTGATTTGAATTTGGTGAGTTTTTAAAATTATATGTTTCTCATCGTTCCGTATCGTGATTTCAACCCAGTAGAATGTGGTGAGCTTTTTTTTTGGACATTATGTCTGGCCTACCCTTACTCTAGAACCACTGCACGCCCCTGGCTGGCGGAATATCACTTGTCTAGAATTCAACATCACTTCATACTTCTTTTGCTTCGATAATGACCAACACCACTTTTTTTTTGCTTTCTAGATGAAGATGCCAGAGATCTGATGGAAGATTGTCTTCACTTTATGGAACATAAGCCTTTCAAATACACGGTGTGGCGATTATTTTCACTCAACGTCAACATGATTGTCTCCATGATAAACCTGTGTATCACTTATTCACTTGCCATGATTCAATTTTCACATTTTTATGACTAATTTTCATTACACACAAATTTTCTAGGTTACTTGAATATGATTGTAACAATTATAATCATAACGATTGAATTCCGATCAATCCCAACTGAGTTCAGTCAAGTTTGCGTAACATATAATATATTTATGCTCAAAAGTGTTCGTAAAAAAACGCTATCCGCAGGCCCGCGCTTTGATGGCCGGGAAGCGCCCTGCGACTCCTGACGTCTCGAATGTCTTCTTCTATTGTGGTAACTGGAGCGTAAGGTTTGCTTCTCCCTCACGTGGGCCGCTTCCTTCTTCATTAGTATTACTGCTACACATAAGGCGGCTACCGCTTCCATGCCTCCTCGCTCCGGATCATAGATTGAACCAGGGCCGTAAGCGAGAGGTCATCGCCGCCAATCGCTTCGACGAGGACACGGCATTGATCCGCCCAAGCAGAGCAGACCTTCACCGTACGCTCCACCGTATCCTCCGTGCGATCCACACAGATTTAGGACCCCGACGAGTCCTCCTTCTGAATTCGAATGCAAGGCAATACGACTAGGGAGTAGTCAGACGAGAGAGAAAAGAGAAGAGAAGAGATTTCTAAAGAAATAAGCATCACCTTTGCACCTATTTTTCTGCTTTCTTCTTCTTATCTTTTTATTGAATGTGTCTACATAAATTGTTAAACAAAAAAAAAACCAACGGCTTCACACGCTGTCCGAGCGACGGGTGTGTCACACCACAGAAATTTCGGTGAGCCACTGAAAAATTCTTAATAGAAAAAATCTATAACACACCTTTGCGTCCTTTTTTTCATGCAAATGGACTTCTTTCGCTTTGGGCGGAGCAGAAGGCAGTGTCAGACTCTTGCTTACTATACCCACCCGTGTTGCTCCTAGTGCCTTTTGCGTTCCTGGACCTCGGAGACTATTGCAAACAAATTCCGCAAGCAGGCACATTTTTCCGACCTGGAATTGAAACTAAGACCCAGCAGTCCCGACCACAAGAGTTTAAAGTTGTTACTAGACACATTCAGTTTTTTCTGAGATAGTAATTTAAATATGAAAATTGAATCATGCCAATCTTTTGCTTTCTCTCGAGTTTAATGTGATATTGTTCCTGGTGCACTACCTACATCCATACATCTACAATATATGTAGCTAGACGGTAATGTTATACTTATAACTTAATAACTTATGAGCATTGTGATCAATATTTTTTATGTGTTTTAAAATGGTTTAACAATTTGTCTGTATTTTCTGAAAATGTTCTGCAATAAAATGATCATCATGTTTTTCTGTTTTGCTTGAAAATATTGTATTCATAAATACCTTACTCCATAAACAAGTCAAGTCTCACAAATATTTAACTTTCCTAAAAAAAAGTCTAAGTTTTTGAAGTTAGTTCAAAACGCAAGCCTTCAGAACGGTTGATAGCGAGTGTGTACAAACTTATTTATACGTCGCTCGCAACTACGGCGGAGTGTCTGGCGTTATGGGGTGCCGAGTGCTTGCTACTGTGCTGCCTTTAGACCACTGTGCTGTTAACTTGCTGGGGCAAGTAAATACATACGCATACGCAGCTTACATTTGTTATTTTTACGCGAAGAATTCTTTTAGTTTCTAAAACTTTTACAGTGTTATTTACTTTTAAGAGTTCCTACCCGTTGACCCACGAATCTCTATTACCAAGCCTCTGCTGTACGTCCATTCGTCTGTCTATCAACGGGTTATATCTTAGAAACCGTAATAAGTAGACAATTCAATTTTTTACGAAATTTGCATTTCTGTTGGCGCTACAAATAAAAAAAAAATTAAAGGCTGAGACTCGCACTTGTGGGTTTTTTGTTCATCTTTGGTATCAAAATAATTGGAGCACTCATTAAAATATTATCTACGAATAGCGTTACTTAACACATAATGTACACAAGTTACTTTGAGCTGTCAACCCCGCTACTATCTAGTCGACGCACTGCATGCGTAAATTTACATAATTACTTATTCTGTTTTTAACATTACACTTCTATGACTGCAGATTCTTGAAACATAAATCACCTGAAAAGTCTGTATATTATTATTTTTCATATAACACATTAAAAGCTTATATGTAAGGAAGTAGTAAGGTTTAGTTAACGGAATACCGTTAGCTTTCAAACTTCTGGGCTTGTTCGCTCCGTGGAAGACTACAAGCGTCATCAAAAGCAAACGTAGGTCGCACCCAAGCGTCGTCACATCGAATGCTCCTGTGCGTCTCGCATCCAGCGGATTGTAACACCAAAACTTTTTTTTTTTTTTGAATGGACCACTCGCAGTTCAGCACACTAAGGCTGGTTACTGCTCAACCGGAGAATCCTGTGGTGGCCTCAAATGAATTTAAGGCCCCCAGCCAGGGCTAACACCAAAACTGCTACTCTCCAAATTAATATCTGAGGCTAGCAACTCGCTCTAGCCGACTCGCCTGTTGCAACGGTACGACGGGACCCGTGTCTCGTCACTCAGTGGTACTCAATAATGTATATGCAGACTGAATCGCGCGGCCTACGATCCGGTTCTACCACACAAAAATGCCACTTTGACACACTGTCCATGTAAACAAAAGCTTGATGAAATGGATTGGACTTGATGGTTTTAGGATTTTGGGTTTAGGTATTTATAGCTCATTTAAGGCCAGGACCGTCTTTGTCAGTGATACCTTTAAATAAATGGATTTTATGTTTTAAGCTGCTGTTTTTATCGAAGCTGTCGGTATCTTTACTTCACTTCAGAAAAAAGTTGTTGCTCATTACGGAGAATTAAATATATATACATACAAGTTAAATAAAATATATATATATGCAAATTATTTATGATTAAAATAACTACAAATAAAACCGTACAGTTCTAACCATTTCCCACATACTCAATAGGGTAGTTGACTAAAAAAATCTAATTAGTCCGTCAGATAGATTTCCAAAAAATATTGGACACGTATTTTTTCTTTTTTCACGTAAACAAACAATGAAGCCGATACAGAGCGTTGAAAACTCGTGTGACGTCTCTACTCGCTACAATTTTTAACGAGCCGTAACGTCACAAGCCCCCACTCCTGATCTTTGATGCTTTGTATCTTCGTCAGTTTTTATAGATTTGATAAAGGAAAAAATACGTGTCCAATATTTTTCTATAATCTAACTGACGGACTAAATATAATCATATATTTTTTACTCAGGAAACACCCCTATTGTGTCATCCTCAACACCTTTATAATAACACGCACTAAAATATAACCTTGAACCTGAATAAGGTACTTTTCGCACCCACTCATGGACACTACAGCCGTCTGAAGTAGTCTGGAGCGAGACACCAAGGGGTCTTGGCACTACTTGTACCATGAGGTCGGAAAGATAGGACACGCTGCGATGTAAAGGATTTAGAGGAGTATTTAGGTAAGCATGTGAAATGCATTGTCGTGGAAGTTTGTGAAAAACGCAATATAACATGGTCATTTAAGTTTTAACACCGCGTATGTAAAATCCTGGAACTTTTCAAGAGAGCATATAAACTGCTTAGCGGCACGTTGATACTGAGTTTGGTGAAAAAACTGAGTTACGTGTTGTTGCTATGGCAATATAACTGAGTTACACGCTGTTGCTGCTGTTTTCTGTACAATACTGACATACTTTCCCTTATGAATAACGTTTCTCCATGGTTCAAACTCTCGTGTTTGATTCGTCAAACACAGCGTCCTGTAGCCCTACCATGACGTCTTAAATCCATCATGCTTCCTATGTCAGAGAGAGACGGAGTTATACAAGACGAATAGCACTATCCCTTTTTCACACTGAATCATGATAGCATTGGCACTTCGTGGTACGGTCCTTGCAGGGAAGCAGGTGTTACGTATGCGAAATGTATTTCGTTAATTTGACTTCAGCGGCCTTAGAACTTGAGCGACGATCATCACATACCTAGCCTTCAGCTACATACCAGTATTTTACGTGGAGCGGCTGCCTTTGACCAGACCTCCACGACTCATTACCTGGGTAATATGGTACTTCTTGGCAATACTGGAGTCAGATTTACGGGCTTCTGACGATCTGTACCGACTGTCAAAGGTCTACAAATGACAGCCGGGACCAACGGCTTAACGTGCTTTCCGAGGCACGGAGGAAACTTGATAAATGTTAAGATGATCACCATTCCACAGACCAACCTTACAACAAGATATTTTCTTAATATGTATTATAAACGCGAAACTTGCTTTAGTTGTATATTTATTACATTTCCACATGTGGAAATGTAATAAATATACAGCTAAAGTAAGTTAAAAAAGTAAATCTGCAATAAATAGCTAAAAATCTGCGTCGTAGAAGGAGAAGAAGATGAAAGGAGATTGCCAATTTAATTCAAATCCGTTATTATGTATAATAACGGATTTGAATTAAATTGGCAATCTCCTCTCATCTTCTTCTCCTTCCACGACGCAGATTTTAGCTATTTATTGCAGATTTTAATTTTGAAAATAGATAGCAATAATTAGTAGCACAGTTACAAAAAAAAAAGATGTACAAGATTGAACATCTTTGAGATATTTTTGTTAATATAATTATAAACTGAATTAACCTATTATCTAGAGTACCTATTCTCTTATGTTAAGCTTAGATAAGCAATTAATATTAGTAATTTATTAGGGTTATCAATTCAAAGCGTGTAACAAGCTCATCTTCATTAATATGATTAAAATCGCACACTTTCTAATATACGAGTCGGTATTAGGTACCTATATGATTTAAGAATAGTTTGTCTGCCAATTATTTAATAAGTTAAGGTAAGCCAAAATAATTATAACTTTAAATACACTGTAGGAAATTGCAAGGTCTGTTTTTTTGAATGAATGAATGAAAAAAAATGAATGTAACTAGAATATGCATAAGTTCTAATAATGAAATTGATTGAGTCAGGCGTTACTTTGCGGAAATCCATTTTAAATTTGAAAATGAAAATAATATATCTAGTTTTAATTTCCGCGAATATAAGTGGGTTGCAGGTATGCACCTCCCTCCCGCCCGCTATATTATGCACATGCAAGATTACAAGGCAAATGCAAGGATTTTATGCACATGCAGGAAGGCAAAGCAAAACCCAACACCAATACCGAAACGTGTTTCGCCTCTCCACGAGGCATCCTCAGGGGACGTGTTGACTCGCTGACCGTTAAGTTGCGACGTCGCAACTTAACGGTCAGCCACGTTTTATGATTTCTCATGGTCAAAGATTATTTAGTATTTGCTAAGCGATGGATATCTAGTCGAATATTCCATATTCATTACAAAGTCAAATAAACCTAATTGATTAATACAAAACTAAGCTCATAATAATATTACCTGTTACCCAATAAAATTGCGAGACCCAAGCCTATTTACACAGCGTAATCTATTCCAATATAGCTTAAAATTATATCCCTAGGTACCCTAAATAAAAGGACTTATTTCCGGACGTTTACCCTTCGTTTAGGGGCTGTTTAGGACGTGACTGCCTACCATTTGCACCCTCCACCCTCACCTGGCAGACACCCCTTATTCAGTTTGCAGATTCTATTCATGATTTTAGGTTCGCAATACACGTAGTTGGGTGAAATATTTTGGATTGGCAGCGATAAAGGTAAAAGGTTTAGTGGTTTTACGCGATAGGATTTTTGAAATTAAAGATTAAATGTGTTGTAATCTATACTAATATTATAAAGAGGAAAAATTTGTATTTTCGTATGTAACGAATAAACTCAAAAGCTACTGGAGCGATTTCAAAAATTCTTTCACAAGTAGAAAGCTAAATTCACCCTGAGTAACAGTGGCTATATTTTATCCCCATATATTCCCACGGGAACGGGAACTACGCGGGTAAAACCGCGGAGCGCTGCTAGTTATAACATACATTGAATGATTGTTGTTTCACTTTTGATATTGAAGGTTATGCCAAGGGAACATACTCCCGAGTGGAAAATATCACATATCCTAATCCTAGATATGGCCTGGCCGTGTGTCAAGTTTCAACCAAATTCGTTCAGCCGGTAAGTCGTGAAAAGGTAACAAACAGACGAGTCAGACAGAGAGACAGTGCCTTTTGTATAAGTATGGATATGGATTTTTGATTGTTATTTCACCAGATATCATAGGCTAGTGTAGAATTCTTTTTGGCCTCGCACAACAAAATTAATATTGTTAGTTTATTTTAATTATTTAAATTTATTTTAGTATCACTTTTATTTTGTTTTTTTTTTTTTTTGTTTGCCTTGTGAGTCCCAAATAAAATTTTTCTTTCTTTCTAATTTCTAGGAGAGATAGTGTTAAATGTTTCTATGGTAGCCCGTGATCGATCAGTCACGGTGCCAATGTGCTGACATACTGATCCACCTTTAAAACATAAGTTTATGTTCTTGCAAACCTCTTGACGCTAAAAGATCTGTAGATGAATAACTTAGAATTCAAGCTTAGCCTTTTCCCACAATACTGTGCCCAGTATTTAACTAAATGGAACGAATCGAATTAAAGCATTCATAAAAATATCGGTCAAGACAAGTTTGCCAATACACAACTAAGCTCATAGAATGGAATAGAATAATCTTTATTATGTACACCATACAAGTTACAGAAATATAGATAAAGAAAACATTACTTTTTTTTTCATACCCACGATCAGTCAAGATGAAGATTTCATTGACATGTTTGTCAAGATTTTCCACTGACATTATCTAGTGACAAGCAAACTAATTTACACTTACGGCCGAAACCAATAACCTATCTATCTCCAGATAGAAAAACAAATGAAACAACAGAAAAATTATGTAGGTTTTCTGTTGTTTCACTTGTTTTTCTATCTCCAGTATGTGATAGATCGATTATTGGGTTTGGCCGTTAGTAGGTACGGGACCTATCTTTGTATAGCACATCCTTAGCTACCCTCAGGGTGTCTAACCCTTTAATTGTGCTAACATATTGCCGTGAATTTTGAAATCGACCAAACCGCTCGTCTATGCGGCTCCCAACTGGTGAAGCGTGATGGTATAAGTAACGGGGGATCGCAGGTACTTGTGCACGCGTTTATAACTTTTATTAGAAAAGTAAAAGGGGTGATTTTGAACAGTTTTGATTTATGAAATAAAGAATATCAAAAATTAGCTGCTACTCTGCTCCAGCGTATAATTAGTACTTCTCCCCTTTTATATTGTCTAGACGTTATTCTGATGGATCTGCTTCTTTCCGTAATTTTTTTGTGAAATACCTAGTAAAAATATCCATCCACCAAACTTTTGCATTTATAAACAGCAGTACGATGAATTAAAATATTTGCAGAAAATGGTTCTTTTAAATGAAAAGTTTATCTGTATATTTTAGCCTATCAAACGAATGTTTGCATTTTTTTTAACAGAGACAACTTTACGAAGTTTTCTTGAAAGTTTACGTAGCCTATGTTGTGGTTGCCTTTTAGTCTCCTCGGACGCAGCTTCAGATACTTGTTGACATAATATCCTTTCGTGGAGATGAGTACAGCGTCATAAAATTAATACTTCAAGTAACTTTTGACCCACACAAAAATATTAGTCAAGAACTTACCTTGAGTATACAGCATACTATTCCCAACAGGAACTTTCCATTCCCCTTTCCTCGTTTTTATCATTCATACACCACTCACCTGTAAGTAAAAAAAAAGATCTAATTAGAACCATCTTAAAGCAAATTAAATTGATATTAAACTTATTATTCAAAAACTGTTAAAAAAAATCGGGAACAATGTTCACAAAATAATCGATTTTGACTGAATTCATTTACTCTCACATGAAATTCAAAACACAGAAAGAGAGTCTTGACCGTCTCAATAATTCTAATTACAACAAGAATTAACTTCAGTACTCAAGTATAACAGTTACAACAATACCAGTAAATTTAACTGGATTGTTACATAGTTTGCGTGAAACGAACCTCACTAAATTATTTAACAGACTAGTCAAAATTCAACACAGATTGTATAAAGCAAATATTACAATGAATGTTGCTGTTAAATGCACGGAGGCTGCCGTAGGGATGGGAACAATTTTGTAATTATTATCGATAAATGTTTTGTTTCTGATGAGAGCATTGCATTTTGGAATCAACTAATTCTGAATGCGTGGAAGATGCAGTTTGAAAATTTGTAGCAATGCTGGGTAATACTTGATTATACTCCTGTTTTCTAATAGGTAATAAAACACAACGCTCAGAAATGCAATTTCCCAAGTTAAGTAAAAGCATACTCTTCTTGCGCGTTATTTATCAGCTTCGCACCTCATATTCATAACATTATAATAGGCTATTATATTTAAAACTTTCAAAGCTGGACGAAAATATACCCAATGTAATCAAACTGTAATCAATCGGCTGAAAATGTCAACGGCGTCAATACAGCTGTCCCCTAGTGGCAAACAACAATCGACAAGACAAATTCCCTAGTCTGTCGGCACACCAGTGCCCACACTGGCATGCACACAAACAAACAGGTGTTCCCGAGCCAAGTGGAACGCATAAATATCGCAAAACACAAAGTTATCGATGCCACTAAGCCGCCTTTATTGACTACATTTCCCTTCACTAGCGAAACGGCTGAACAACTGTTATTGTCACGCCATTTTAGGCTTCAACACTGGAGTATAGAGCTTAGTTTGTGTTGTATGTGTGACCAAGGATGTTCCGTTAGTGTTAGACAAACTTCGGTTTTGCAATAATGATAGCATGACAGCAACGGTGTGTATAAAGTGCGTTTCATATAGTAAATCGATACGGGGGCTTCGACATCGAATACAAACTAGAGTTAAGTACTGGGATCACTGATTTGTGGCGCGGAAAATCCTGATCCTAAATTCTGGTGGACGCGAACGGTCAAAACGGAATAAGCTGTTAATGGGTAAATTGATCGAATCCAGCAGCTTATTGACCTAGATGCATACATTGAATAATGGATTTATTTTTCTCATTGAAAGGTATCTGTACAGATAAATGGTATCATAATTATTTTTTTGTGAATATTATGTTTTATTTATTTATATAGAAATTTACAGTTGTTTTAATAAATACTAAACTACGTAAATTATAATTAAACTATGGCCTTAAGCAATTTCCTTTTTCATATTTCTACGTCATAAAAAATAGTACTTACGATATTATTATTTTTTTTGTAAAGTAGTTAAGTCCAAATTCTTAATTAATACGAGTTTATAAAAAAAATAAGTTATCCTAAAATAAATTAAACATTTTCGTTCGTATTTTTGAAAATTGAATTCTTGGAACTCGAATGCCTTTTGTGCAGTTCGTAGCATCAGACATGGTAGAAATAATCCGATTACAAATATAGACTGCTGTCTCTCAGTTTCTCTAGTAAGTAATTGCTTCTTTATTACAAAATAGCAGCTTAATCTTTTGTTTTCAAGTGGCTGGTTGTTATCGACTAAGTTCTGTGCGTTTTATTTGGTTGGTTTTGATTAATTCTAGAGTTAGATTGCTGTTTTATTGATTGGTTTGTTCAGTAAACATGTTCAGTATTTGTTACGAGTAAGTACAAGCAAGTGGTAATCGTCAAGGCATGTCTGGGTACGCATTTATCTCCCAGCAGGCCTTCATCCATTACTATTCATCAAACGTGATCGAAGGTTAGAATCTCAATATATAGGGAATAATATAGGGAATGGTCAAAATTAAAATCAAACGAGACATATAATATCTGAATTATTTTGCATTTCAATAAATAAATGTTACTTTATCCACATAGTACCAATTAAAACTTATAAGGCAAGGTTTGATTATTTCAATACGACACCCCAAAAGAATAGTTGACTAAAACAGCTCATTAGTCTGTTACATAGATTACCAAAAAAATATTGGCACACACGTTTTTTTTTTCTTTTTTCATGTAAACGAAAAACGAAGAATATACAGTGCGTTGAAAACTCGTGACGTCACTACGTGCTAAAATTTTTACTACGACGTGATATCACAAGCCCTCTCTCCTGATCTTTGTTGCTTTTTATCTCCATCCTGTTTTTTATTTGATAAAGAAAAAAATACATGTCAACTATTTTTCGCTAATCTAACTGACAGACTGAACAGAATCATATATTTTTCTACTCAGGAAAAAACCCTATTGTATAGCGATTCATACCATCAAGCTACATCTATTTACAAAACCAAACTTTCCAGAGAAAATGAACCCCATAAATGTCTACAAGATATTACCAAAACATATTCATTAAGATAACAATACCGGCGCCTCTGACGCCAATCTAAGTTTGCTCTACTCTTCATAATGACGGCAACCTCTGGCAATTTGAAGGAACACTGTGGCACTATATCTACGTTCTCGGTTTTGTAGGAGACTGAATTAAAGGCGGGGGAATGTGAAGAGGCTTTAGACGAGTACTGGATGATTTTAATGAATTGCTTGGAAAAATAATATGAGACTATTTAGGCCCAATTGCGCCAAAAACTTATGTCAGAGTTTGTTGCTAGCACGATATTTTTTTTACATATGCCCCCTTTTTTTCATACTGCCCCAGAAATTGACCAGTCCCCACAGTACGCGAGGTTAATTCAATACGATAATTAGAAATATTTCGTACATATTAGCCCCAGCTGGGAGTTAAAAAGATAATTCTGCGTTGTGCAAGACGAAATGTGTTAGATTAAAGATCTGTCAATGGCGGAAAATTTACATGTGGTGTGGTTTTTCAGTAGCTGTATTCAAGTGTCCTTGAACAACTTTTAGCAAAGACGAAATTTAGAGGGTTCCATCTCCAACAGTCATGATTGGATGCCTGTAAACTATTTCCAGGTGAACTGTGAAGTTGATAAGAAAGAGATTTGGTCGCATAGCAAACAAAATGCTGAACCGACTTTCTAAGCTATGAATCTAAACTTCTAAACTAATATAACGAACGGGTAAAATGTTAGACCTTAAATATTATTTCTGAAACTTACTTAAACTCACTTCATCGAAGCTGTGTAAGCTTCGATGAAGTGAGTTGTGAGAGAACACGGTGAGACACACAGAATAGCACTACTGATCCGAGTAAGAGAACCCTTTTATATAAGTGCAAGGTCTTTTGTCATTGATGTGAAATCATCAAATGACGTCTTCCGCTCTGGGCGGAGCGAAAGGGAGTATCAGACTGTTACGGACTAAAACTCATCCGTGTTTCTCCTAATGCCCTTTGCGTTCCAGGACCGCGGTGAGTCTTTCGAATAATTTCCGCAAATATCAGTGTAAGCTACACTATCGCCGGGTGCCATATGCTTACTTATGAAAAAAAAAACGGAAGCGAAGTTGCAAGAAAATACGAGTTATTTATGCAGTATTACTTGTAAATTGAATAAGGGCCAAAAAAAAGCTTAACTATTTGATTTCAATACAGCCAACTTAATCCAAATCCCACCCAAAAACCGGGTACCCGTTCCTGATACCCGTTCCACCAGAACATATGTATGCTATTCAAGTGATCAGTCATTCTAATCACCCCGCGCGGAATACCTTAATCCAACATTTAATTTGTCTCTTTGTCTAGTCATGTCACGTAGTAATTAAATTATATTAGCACGTACCTACTAGATTTTAGGGCGGTTTTCGCTTGTGATTCGGTCTTGAATTTATTGAGTATTTTTTTTTATTTTTTATTTTTTTTTATTTTTCATTTAGGTACTATTTGCAGAGTTTAGACTTTGATCAAACTAAACCCACACTACTCTACATCGGACATGGCAAAGGCCGCGAAAATCCACTGAATTCGAAACGTATAGGACCAGTCAACGTGGCAATTCTTGAGGGAGGAATATGCCAAGCAGTGCGTCAGTGTGCAATGTAAGGAGCGATGCCCGGGGTTTCACTGCGGAATAGAATTCGCAACGAAATCATTCACCAGGGAACTAAAGTCACCGGATAGAATCAGCGCGTAGAATCAGCATTCTGAAGTGGAAGTGGGCCGGCCATGTCTGCAGACGGACAGACGGTCATGGAGCAGACAGGTGTTAGAGTGGAGACCACGTATGGGCAAACGTAGTGTGGAACGCCCTTTGGCACGATGGATCGATGACAGAAGGAGAATGTGGCTGGCAGCGAATGGATGCGTACTGTTCAAAACCGGGATAATTGGCGCTTTTTGGGGGAAGTAACTTACGTTTCGCAGGTTACGGTAATTGGATGATATGATGATGATGATGATTATGATGCATGCCATGTTATCTCTTCACCACTCTTGGTTGACTGGTAGAGAATACTCAAGATATTAAGTCTGCCTTTGTACTTTTGTGATGCCATGATGTTACGGCCCCTGCATTATTACCGAACGCCCGCGGGACTTTCTTCTGCCGTGGGCTCTAAGCGTGCGGGACTTCACGGTGCCATGCAAGCCCGAGTCTAGTCGCCTCACCACACTAACTAATCGTTGCCCGTGCGCCGGAGCGATTCCACGCACGTCGCACGCGCCAGCAGCAATCTCACAGCCATCAGCCATTTTGTACAACAATATACACTCCTTATATTAAATTGAATAGTATTATTACGTAAGAAATAAGAATAAAACAGCGGTAACAATGAAGTTTTAATACATAACAAAAAAATAAATTCCGATTGGTAACTCCGGTACAAGTAAATGCTGTTTTAAAGATTGATATCCAGGAGATGTCTTGTTTTCAAAGCTAACGGATCGAAGGTGGTAGGGAATATATATATGTATGTATATGTCCGGTTAGGCAAAGAGTTATAGGGCTTTGCTTAAGGAATTTCTTTAAAGCAACTCCCTTGTGGCTGGGGTTAACAGAAACCTAAAATAATGATTCATCCAATGCATCTCGACCATAGTACACCTAACTCTGTTAACCGACATAGGGAATGAGGAAATGAAGCAGTAATGCTAGCGAAGGAGGAGGCGGAATGCGTGCGAGCGAGGGAAACAGCCACCGCAACAGAAGAAGACACCCCGGGCGTCGGGAAACGCAGGGCGATTCCCGGCCACCGTAGGCGCGGGCCTGCAGATGGCGGTGGCTCGCTATCCGATAGCAACCAGGCCCGAGTCAACGGCGCGTAGTGTTCCACGCGCGTCTGAAAGAGCCGTCAGCAACGAAAAAAATAAAACCGACTTCTAAACAAAAAACCAAAAAGTATAAAATAACTTTAATTTCGGAACTCGGTGTTTTTGGTTGCTTTTTTGTTGTTGAACACACCGACTTCCGAAATTAAAGTTATTTTATACTTTTTGGTTTTTTTGTTTAGAAGTCGGTTTTATTTTTTGTAAAAAGTTTTTTTTATTTTTCACTTTTTAGTGGTACCTACACCCCCTCCCCTCCCCCACCTAAACGAACCAATCACATTGGTGTAAAAAAACGTACTGCTCCTTCGCAGAGGAAACTAAGAGGTCATCAATGTAGAAAATGTACATATTTTTTTTACATTTTTGTTGATTTTTCGAAAACCGCTTGGTTGATTTCGATAAAATTTTCATGGGACCATTTGGGAAGTATACCCTTTCCAACAAAGAATTTTTCAAATCGGTTGACAAGCGACGGAGTTATGCGCGAACAAACAATAAAAAAAAAACATACAAACATCCGAATTGAGAACCTCCTCCTTTTTTAGAAGTCGGTTAAAAACGGGGCCCCATAGGGTCAGTGCCTGCTAGGGTTGTGGAATTTGTTCGAAAGAGTCACCGCGGCCCTGGAACGCAAAGGGCACAAGAAGGATCACGGGTGGGTTTTAGCCAGTAAGAGTCGGACACTCCCTTCCACTCCGCCCAGAGCGGGAGAAATCATTTGATGATTTCCCATCCAGAAAAAAAAGAACTACTATGATGACTCAGTAACTTCGTAAATTTTTTGACTAACTTCAAAGCCATTTATTTTAAAATTATGAAGAAAAATATTCGAAGCTCTTACAATATTTCATTTGATATGTGACACAGTAGTTGTTTTCAAGTTTTCAAATTTACCCGCAAAAAAATTATCCCATTTTCAAAACATATTTGTTTTTGTTGCAAATTTCAACTGACTCCATCCACAAGATACGGAGAAAATTGGCTGTGACAGATGGAAAGACGGGCAACCAAAGTGTTCGAAACCCTAAAAAAACATTATTTTTTATATACTTTGATTTCTTTGATTTTCATCTGACCTTTCAGACGGAATAGTGAAATTCGTAGACAGTGAAACCTCATTGTCTACGAATTTCACTATTTTCCTAACTATTTTATTAACGATGCCTAATATTGCACTATCCTTAACATTAAATGGTAGGTGCTTTGTCACCGAAAATGGACTAGACAAAACCTAAATACATAGATCTCATTTAGAGCAAGTGTCAGGACACTTAATTTGGATTCAAACGACTTCAAAAATAGCGTTGAAGATTTACGAAAGATCTTGATTTAACTTAATGTTAATAGTGCACTCTAATGTCGCAATGTTTTCAACGTCTTCCTTCGGGACCCTAAACACATCTAAGAGATCATTTATTTTGTCAAAATCAATCTCAGAATCATTACATTTTACTGAGTTCGCATAGTTTAACATAAGACGGAAATTATACCTAAGAAACACTCCTGGGATCAAAAATTCTATGTCCTAAACCAGGACGTTTTCTACCCTTATACTAAATTACATTCAAAACCGTTCACTTGTTGAGAAGTGAAAATTAACAAATAGACTTTTTCGCATTTGGATTCCTACCTCATTTCAAATCAGAATCACAGGCTCACTCAAGTTGCCGTGTCCTCGTCGAGGCGATCGGCGGCGGCGACCTCTCGCGTCCGGCCCTGGTTCAAACCATGGTCCGGAGTGAGGAGGCATGGGAAACGGTCGCCTCCTTCTGCGAAGCAGTAATGCTAGCGAAGGAGGAGGGGGAACGCATGCGAGAGAGCGACACCTCACGCCCCAGCCGCCACAATAGTAGAAGACGCCCCGGGCGTCGGGAAACGCAGGTCGATTCCCGGCCACCAAAGGCGCGGGCCTGCGGATGGCGGGCTATGGGTGGCTCGCCGTCCGATAGCAACCAGGCCCGAGTCGACGGCGCTTAGTATTCCACGCATGCCTCAAAGAGCCGTCAGCAAGGAAGACGGGTCCCCATAGGGGCAGTGCCTGCTAGGGTTGCGGAATTTGTTCGAAAGAGTCACCGCGGCTCTGGAACGCAAAGGTACAAGAAGGATCACGGGTGGGTTTTAGTCAATAAGAGTCTGAAACTCCCTTCCGCTCTGCCCAGAGCGGAAGAAGTCATTTGATGATTTCCCATCCAAAAAAAAAGGCTCTCAAGTTTTACAGTTCCCCAATTTCACACAAAACATTTCTTCCGAATCCTCGATCGCATAATTCTCGCCCACGTCAGTGAGACATGTAAATACGCATCCAAATACGACAATAGTAGTGTCGACAATTAGTCGTGTCGTCTAGCCGAAGCCTTTTAACTCCTAAGCTGCAGCCAGACGCCGTTGTCGCCACTTTTATTTCGACTATATCTATAGGTACGCAGCTGAAGGGCACTGGAAGTGTCTGCGTGTAAAGCCGAGGACAGTGTAAGCGTGTTGATGATTTTATGACTCGTGTAGTGTAGAAGATAATCTGGTGGTGTTAAAACAAATTAAAGTCTTCTTTTTGGATAAATATTTGATTATGTCAAATAATAAAATAATATTTATTTTAAAAATGACATTGAACAAGCTTACCATTTAATTGATTTTGACATAGAGACTGTACTATGAGTTTGGCTAAATCATCTGAAATATCGTACATTTGTCATTCCTTTTGACATTTATATATTTATCGACATCTTATCAATAAAATGATATTTTACTCTATTGAAGCTTTCAATTGAGCAAATTATTATTTTTAATTGTACAAAATATTATGATATACAGTTTATAATTTATTTAAACTTTATATACAGAACTGGTACACGGACTTAATGCAACAAGGTATTATTTACCAGTATTTTCAAATCTTTTGGGCTACGCTGTTGTAGGTACTACATACACCCCTAGATTTTTTTTAATTAGTACAAAAAATAACAGGGCTCTGTCCGTACCCGTTACTGATCATATTTGTGTAGTCAAAAGTAAAAAAATAAAAACCTAAAATTGTCCACGGATTTTTTTAATAATTGGTAAATTCATAATAGAATCAACATTCATAACAATTGCTACTAGAAAATACTACGCACAGTGTTTTCCATTTTAATCGTCATTTATTCATTCATAAATCAATTTAGGATATAAAAAACGCTAATAACTTTGCTGTATATGAATATAATTTTTTGAGACTTTTCTTAAATAATAACAAGACCTTTTCTAATAAGCCCTTAAAGTATTTGTACTAATTAAAAACTAGGGGTGTATAGATAAATATTTAAAATAGAAATTATATCCATAATTTACGATTTTGGTATACACGTAATTTATTTTAGCTAGGTAGATAGGGAAATCTCCATAGATTTATTTTCGTTCAATCAATCAGATTGATTCCAAATGTTTGTGTTTGGAGAAAGTTATAAAATTTAATATTGGATTGATATAATATATAGATTAGTAATGCCCAGAAAAAATGGAAAGTGATAATAATCAGCCATATATTAGAATACAATAGAATAATAAGGCTACTTATAAGAAATATACCATATTGGTGATAAGAATATCTGCAACATCATCAAACCTGAAACTTACGATTGATAGTATATTTTCACACATCTATCTATACTACTATTATAAAGACGAAAGATTTGTTTGTTTGTTTGTTTGTATTGAATAGGCTCCGAAACTACTGAACCGATTTGAAAAATTTTTTCACTGTTTGGAAGCTACGCTATCCCCGGGTGACAAAGGTGACAAATTTTATCCCCATATTCCCACGGGAACGGGAACTATGCGGGTGAAACCGCGGGCTGCTGCTAGTGTTTTACAAAAATAGTCTATGCCATAACCATTTATGACAAATAATGCAGGACTTTCAGTCATAAAGTTGGTAGCGTTTCTAGTCAGTATAAAATCTTCAGAGACAGGCGTATGTTGGCGAATTCTTGGCATTACCCGTGTCATGACTTGTGGGGCTTCCTCTAAACGCATTGTTCTTTATCTCCACGACTCATTTGCGTTTTAAATATTTTTAGTTTATAGCGTTTAAAATGTGGGCTTTTTAAATTTTTGTTTCAGGTAAAATTCAAGTGAAAGATTATTGATAAAAAAATCCTTTAGTCGAATAAAAAAAAGTTAAAGGGGAGTCGCTTGTATCAGTAAGGTCATGAGAAGAGGAAAAAAGAAACACATGTCACTAAAAGAGTTATGAATATACATATATGTCGATGGATAGAAAGGAAGAGGAATGCCAAAAAAAGATGGATGGATTGGGTGAGTTCAGATTTGAAAGAGAAAGGAATCAATGATAGCATGGCAGGTGATAGGACAAAATGGAGGTAGAAAAAAAATAACGCTGAGTCCCAAGTTACATGAGGTAAGAGCAGGAAGATGGCAATGATGAAACTCTAACTCAAGTTAAAGAATCTATACTTATAATAAATCTGTAGAGAGGTCAATTCTGTACAAGGAATATATTTTCAAAATAACTATCAGGGGGTGATTAGTGATCGATACTGGTGCCAAAAATGCAATCAGTAAAATTTTTGTCTGTCTGTCTGTCTGTCTGTCTGTCTGTATGTTCTTTATAGAAACAAAAACTACTCGACCGATTTTAACGAAACGTGGTGCAATTATTCTTCATACTCCTGGGCAGGTTATAGTATACTTTTCATCACGCTACAATCAATAGGAGCAGAGCAGCGAAGAAAATGTTGGGAAAACGGGATCACATAGTGATCTATCAATGCACAGCCCAAACCACTGAACGGATCGAGCTGAAATTTGGCATGCAGGTAGATGTTATGACGTAGGCATCCGCTAAGAAAGGATTTTGATTAATTCTACCCCCAAGGGGATAAAATAATGAACGTTTAAGATGAACGTTTGTATGAAACTTTGTCAATTTTAAACCGATCGGGCTGAGAGTTTCAAAATCGGGGGTAAAGTAATTATTCCACGCGGACGAAGTTGCTGGCAGAAGCTAGTTTAGTAATAATTGGTGTTTGTTTTCAAAATTATCATTTATAATGAAACTGACTGAGGATTATGATGCAAACAGCGTTCAAACATAAAAAGACACACTTAAAATTAAAGTTTTACACACATAGGTACCTCAAACTTTTTGAACCAAGAAGAAATCTCTCCCTCCCCATAGCAACGCATAATAAGTTGAAAAGATACGAGATATTCACTCGTAACTGAAGTTTACAAAACAAGCGCATCAGAGAGCTGCCGAAACAAATGTCGGCAGCAATTCTTTCTCACGGCGTTCCCAGAGTGTAACATCTCTGCCATCTTATGCATGGCGAGTGGGGTAAGGCAAGAGTGGGAGCGGGGCTAATGTGTGTCGAAGTAGGAGGACCAAAAAACCTTGATACAGTCCAGGCAGGGCCTGAAGTTTCACAAACACAAAATGTTGTGTCAACTTTCTGATTATGGCATGCTTTCATGGTTCTAGTGTTTTAGATAATCATAAAAGTAATGTATTCTTATCTGTGATATATAATATAATTTTTATTTTTCTATACCTCTATACTAATATTATAAAGAGGAAAGATTTGTATTTTTGTATGTAACGAATAAACTCAAAAACTACTAGACCGATTTCAAAAATTCTTTCACAATTATTAAGCTACATTCACCTTGAGTAAAATAGGCTATATTTTATCTCCGTATTCCCACGGAAACGGGAACTACGCGGGTGAAACCGCGGGGCACTGCTAGTCTGTGTTATAAGTCTGTTGCATATACATACATAATTTACTGGCCGACAAATCCCAAGAAAATCATTCTACTTCGTCATTAAATTGCAGTAGAATACCTTATTGGGTACTCTAAAAGTAACGGATGCTAAATAACTGATTATGTCTGATGTATAACTTTGTTCACCTATTCAGTAGTCATATTTACCGCCTAAGAATTACAAACATCCTAAACAGTTCTATGATTCACAACCGCACTATCTCTTACACCGCCCAACGAACAAGCCATCAACTTGTCAATTCGCTCCGTCTTCCCGCAAACACCATGCAAAAAGTACCTCAAGTAAAAGTTGCTATTTTTCCCGTCTTAAAGGCTTCTAATATCGCAGCTCCCCGCCTCAGGCCGGTTGTCATTTGTCTGCTGCTCTGTAGGCAAACTTCGCTTCAATGTTTGAAAGCACTACATTATATCCGTCCTTCTTTATCGTCTTCGTCTAGTGAAATAGTGAGGGGGTAATGAAAGTTATTTGCATGTCGATAGTACTATAAATCTTTTTATGAAGGCCGTAAAATAGCTTACTTGACGGTTTTACTTTACTAAATACTTATAACAAACAAAAAAAAAATACAATAATGTACGACTAGCAGCGCTCCGCGGTTTCATCCGCATAGTACCCGTTCCCGTAGGAATATGGGAATAATATTTATAAATATATTTACGGTTGAAAATGTAACTTTCCATTGGTGAAAAATTGATAAAATCGGTCCAGTAGTTTCGGAGCCTACTCGGTACAAACAAACACTACCAACCACAACCAACCAGCTCTTCGGTTTTGTGGGGCTAAGTTTATAAGTGTAAATCATAATTTGAACATTACAAATACTTAAATAAACAAAAATAATAAACAATAAAATCTTTCCCCTTTATAATATTAACATATGTAGATGTCTAATCAAAGTATACCTATGCCAAAGTGACATGTAAGCATATCTAATGTCCCAGTATGGTACTGTCCCACCTGTTTGCTATAATTTTCAGGATGCTGTAGGGGCATCAAATAAGCAAAGTCACACGGGTACCCGTATCGTATCCGTGTACCTTTAGCAAGCTAATTCCTACCGTGAGGAATAAAAAACAAAAGACATAATAAAAAAAAACATAATTATTTTAGTTATGTTCTTGCTACCATAAACGTATTAATTACATCATTAGTGGTAACGTTATAGTCTTGACAAAAAAAAAATCATATGCACACAACACAGAATTGCCAAAAACTCAAAAAGAACTGTTAATTGGATGAAAAAAGATAAAAATATACATCGCTGTGAAAGTTACAAAGCCGAAAATGTTTAATTAATATTTACTGGCCTTTGCCTACACTTCAAAGGTGTCTACATTAAAATAATTAATTTTCTGTTATTAATGAGATCATTTTGGAAAAGCGGAAGCTGATTAGGAACTTTGGGTTACGTATCTCATTTTCATTATCTATGCTTTTAATAATTTTAACATGTTATTTTACTAACAAATTTATGTTTAGTTTTGAGGTACAAAATATATGGCTGGGTTTTAGTCAGTAAGAGTCCGAAACACCTTTCCACTGCACCCAAAGCGGGAGAAGTCATTTGATGATTTCCCGTTCAGAAAAAAAAGATACATACGTATATTTTAAAAATTATATTTCAACAATTAAATATTTCAGTAAGTGCCTACATTTTCACTTCTTATACATTTCTACACTATCGTTCGTTTATGAGGAGCTCGTGACTAATTATAACAGCCGTACGGGTCAATCTTCGAGGTTAAGCAACGCTTCCCAAGGTTGGTCTGTGGATGGGTGACCATCTTAATATAACGAGACTTCTCCGTGCCTGGAAAAGCTCGTTAAACTGCTGGTCCCGGCTGTCATTTGGAGATCTTTGGCAGTAGTTACGGAGTAGCCAGAAAATCTGACACCAATCTTGCCAAGAAGCACCGTGTTCCCCAGTTAATGTGTAGCCATGGGAACCCAATATAGTTGGGAAAAGGTTACGCAGATGACGATACATTTCTTAACTATCGACAGATAGAAGAAGAGAACTATCGATAGATTTTTATCGATATCCTTACGTGACTAGAACAGCTCAAGACTCGGCACTTCGTAACATAGCTTAGATTTCTTTTTAATACCACACATTTAAACTCTTTGTAGGGAGCACACATGTCGCTGGTTAAACTTTATATCTACTTCATCTATTGTACTATATCGGAAGTTTATGTCGAGAGCTTTTACTTGCAACGGAAACTTATTCGAACTAGTTTTGTATGCTATGAGATTCTTTGGTCTATATTTTACATTGATATATCTAATTCAAGTCATTCTCTTGGTTTAAATAGCAATGAGGTCAGCATCAGCCTAGGTCATTATTCTTTTGAGTGAGCGCGTAGACATAGTATTGCAGCGTCTAATAAAATCTTTGAATTTACTGGCGTTAGTGTTATTTTATCTTTGGAAAGCACAAAACATTGGGTAGGCGCAGGCGCAGTGGAGTAAGTGAAACGGCTTGTGACCATAATGAGCTGAGTAATCTATACCTATAATAAAATCGTAGACTATCCGTGTCTGAACACTGAATACTTTTGCATTAAAATAAATAAGAAACGTTAGAAAAAAAACATAGAACACAAAAATGCAGTATTTGGATTTTTTCTCTGTTTATCTCTGTATCTGTATGTTTGTGGAAGCATCACGAAAAAGATACTGATCGAATTGAAAATCTAGGTACTTAAAAATATTAAGTGTTATTCCGAGTTGTTTTTAACGTTAATTTTATCAAAATTGTCCCGCAAAATGAAATTATATTGATTTTTTTAAGTTTAGTAAAAATCTTATTGAGTCCCTCGTGTTGACTGAGTCCTACATGCATCACGTAAAAAGTACAAAAGTAATATAGAATTATTTTATACATCAGACATTTGCCTAACTCTGAGTACAATTACTTAGCTTTCGTTTTATAGCACTCAGTTGACACTATAAAAAGATATAAATTAAAAACTATTCAAGCAGAAATTAGTTTCTACTACGGGAAGCAGCACCATCTTTTGAGAAAAAATAAAGCGCATGAAAATAGCACATATTTTTGAGTTGTGAAAACTTATAATAGATAAATTAATAAATTATACCTATTAATATAACAAAGATGACGATTTTGTTTGTGTCGCTCGCTAATCTCATTAAGTACTGGTTCGAATTGAAAAATTAGTTTATTGTTGGATAGCCCATTTCTTGAAGAAGGCTGTATAACATCAATAAGAGCGCCAGGTTCGAATAAAAATGTTGCTAAAACGGTTTTATGAATAAACTCTTATGTGACGCAGACAAAGTTGCGCGGTTTAGCTAGTCACAAAATAAATATAGAGTGCGATAGCAAATTTAGTTCCAAATGCAGCATTTACGCCTACTATTTGTATACCAACCTCCAAATATTAACTTATATCTTCTAACAAAATTATAGTAATAAACTAATGACTTTACGTGAGTGTATCCGTGGCATCACAGGCCCTATCGAAACACCAGCGCTGTGGTTTTTTTATTTTTCAAATATCGCAGTATATGCTGAGATATGCTGAGAGAGGGACTTTTTTTTTGGGCCTCGCACAGTTTAAAATTAATATTAAACTTTTAATTTTTTTTGTTTGTTTTGTGCAAGTCCTAAATAAACATTTTTCTTTCATTTCTTTCTTTATTTACTTTCAAAGTAATAAATACTTCTAATATAACCATATTTCATGTTACACATAACTTTTGAAAGTACTTATACTCACTTGAAAACACTTTTTCGTGTCAAAAACACGGTAACGTCACGCGTGTACTAGACATCCACATAACAAATAAGAGGATAAGCCATATTAACCACAAAAACAAACCTTCTATCTTCAAATCCATTCCCGAACCTAACAATCCGCTTCGCTTTCTCGCATCAGCAAGAAAATCAAATAAAATAGTGCGAATTTTAAAATCCTCCACGAAAAACTGTCGCCAAGGGCGTTCGCGAGGGTTGTGCCCACAAAAACAATAAACTGCCATAAATCAGAAGGAAAGTTTAATATACCCCTACTTCGTACAAGTTCCACCACTTTTGTACTAGCCACGTAACATTCACCAGTGCGGGTTTTGTTATTGCGGGGAATTTTAAACTTTGCCGTGATATATAACTGTGTAATGTAAATAAATGAGTGATTTTAAAGATAATTTATGAAGGAGTTCGGTTAGGATACGGTGTCTGGTCGGTTTACTGAATTTTGCAGGTTTAGATGAATTTCCTGAGTATAATAAACGAGTGGCTGTGGGAGATGAAAAAAGTAGTTTTGTTTTGTAAAGGGACGAGTATATAAACTGTTGCAACACATATCTATGATTTTATCATTCACGTATAGGAACTAAAAGTTACTCACTCCCATAACAATGAATATTTAGATTGTTTAGTATTTTTAGTGGAAATAATAATCTTCAAAATATTGTTGTTACACTCTGAGATAAAAAACAGTATTTTTGTCCTGAAAAAGCAGCTACTCGGAAAAACGTCAATATTTAATTTAATTTACAAAACCTTATCCAATAAACGCAAGCAAAAAATCCTCACTAACACCTGAGTAGAGAAATACAAAATGAAAATCCAAAAAAAAAAGTATTCCTCGTGCAGTTTAAACAAGTACATATCTAGAAAATATGTTGGCTTAGTGAAAAAATAATAATTTAGCCCGAGTAGAATTTTGTAGAAAGCAAGAGGAAGGTTTCCTTACTCAACGACCCTCCTGAGGGAATGTCGCGCTAACGAGAACGTCTTAGCGCTTGCCACGACAAATTTAAGTAGGAAATTTTCTTTTCTGACGATTAAGGAAATGTGGAAACAAACATAAACATGTTATAAAGTTCTCAAGTGTTTTAGCTCACAAACTTTCATGGTGAACTCCTAAAGAAATGTCCGTAATAAAGTTTTGTGGGACTTGCGTAAGAAACTGCAGTACTCATTACGTGTTGTTTTGCAATTTGTCTTGAATTATGCTCTTGGTAAGCATGTGGCAAAAATTGGTTATATGTACTAGGAGTTTTTATATACTGCCATCACCAGTTAATTGTTGACAAGTGTGGTGAGTACAGCATTATTTAGAACCATGCTTTGCTGTAGTTTGCTGTCTGATATATACTTTCTACGGTCTTCCTAATGGGTAGACACCATGTTTAATGGTTCCATGCGATATACATGTTGTTGCTACATCTCTACCCGACCCTTCGCGAAATACAATAAAACATTACATAACATGACACATCATCAGTTTTGATTTCCTACAAAAAGACCTTGCGGAAATATCGAAACAAAACGCAAATAAAAAACAGCAAACGTTCGTAATTCAAAACTTACTAACCCATTCACCTATTTCTAGCAAAGGTAACTGCGACAAATTTGTACCAGGATAACTAATCAAGTACCTGTATTAGATGATGAAACAAAAAAGAAAAATAACTAAGCCAAAGTGCCTGGCCACCGCCATACCGTTCACACTCCAACGGCCATACAATATTCAGGAGGTCGCATTATGCCTTGGGACATAACAAGCAAAATCAATATGGCTTTTGTACAGCGAAAGATTTCCTAAGCACCTGTGCTATCAATATTTAAAGACGCGTTGATGTTTCGTATATTTCAAGGAGTTTTTCTTCTTTTTTTGACTTACAAGATATGTATGTCATATTGGATAAGGGGATGTCTTTTTTTAGGGAAACATGTGTTTTCTTAGTTTTCGGTTTGGTCTCGGGATTATTTGTTTTTTATTTTATACTTTACGGCGCCCCGCAGTGTCAACCGCATAGCTCTCGTTCCCGTGGGAATATGCCTATATCACCCGGGATAGTGTAGCTTCCCAACAGTGAGAGAATTTTTCATATCGTTTCTGTGGTTTCGGAGCCTTTTCAATACAAACAAGCAATCAAATCTTTCCTCTTTATAATATTAGTATAGATTCCAATTCAAATCAAGATTAGAACTCAAACCTAAAACACATACAATGGGTGACCTTATCGTTTTCCGCGATCCCCTCCAGGCAACCTGGGATGGATAGTTGGTTGCGAACCCATTAATGTAATACTTGGCTTGAAATTTCATGTGTACATGTGTGTATCTATCTTCATCTGGTACCCAACTTTGTGCTTTCTAAAACAGGCTATCGGAATTGAAGGTTCCTAAAATCCTAATACCGAGAACCGACACAAATTTTCACTTTCCAGGTGACAGTTCTACAAATCTATCGTACGAAAACTCATTTGGAGTCGGGAACCCGATTTAAAGAACACACGAGTATTTCGACACATACATTTTCGCTTTTAACCCTTCATTTAACTTCGCTGTAGCTGAAAAACCCTCCCGATACTGTATTCAACGTGTGTGCTAGGCATCCGAGATTCCCCGTACGATTCGATACGTTCCCTTGACGGACTACCATAAATTCTCGTCGTAGGCTTCAAGCCGCCTCAAGAATTTGATTTCCCTTGTGGCCTGAGACACAAGTTTTTTTATTTTATTTTAAATTGGATTATTTTTGTCTGACCTTGACCTTTTTGGTATAGAGGTCAAGCCTTGCGGTTCCGGATTTGAAATTTTGAACGGTTTTGATAACTTACACTTTTTTATTTTTTCTTTAACCAGAAGACCAATTCTCGTACATACTTCATCATCTCAGTGACAATCAATGTAAAAAAAGCTTTTATTTAAATGCTCATTATACACAATTTATATGATCACAAAAGCTTGTCGCACGATTTACTTGTGTAAATAAAACTAGTACCTATTTAATTGAGTAATTTAATCTGCTACGTTTTTTTTTTCAGTTTAACTAAATACTTATAGGTACTTACGCAATCCTCGCGACAAACTTTTATGATCATATAAATTGTGTATAATGAGGCTATGAGTCGATCGCTAAAATTTTAAAGGAAAATTTTATTTTCTTTCTTTTAGAGCATTTAAATAAAAGATTTTTTTTTAAGGTTTTATTTTGCCGTTATTTTTGACTTTTTAGTTTTTAACCTGCATTTTTATTCTCAGCGAATCCTTTCATTTAATACCCTAATGCAGAAGTGTATTAAAATCACTATCCCGCCATCTTGGATGTTCCACCACATTGGATTTAGAATGACGTCACGCAGCTTATCGCGCATTGTCATTATTTGTCATCCAAACTATACGTGTATACAAAATTTCAGCTCAGTCGGTTGAACATATTATTATCTGCTTCAAAATTGAGTAGCAAGATTCCACCTGAACAAACATACATACATACATACATTGCAAGATAAATAAAAGCTTTAAAAAAATGAAAGACATAGGGAAATTAGAAGAGTTTTAACAGTTTTCGCCAGCAATGCGAATGCGACCGTTCCTTAAAAATACGAGAATTGCCCCTCTGTAAGTTTCATAATGTTTTATTGAAATACTGCTAGCGAAGTTCAATAGGTATTTCTTTTTCCTGCATTAACTGAATAAGTAATTACCTATTTATTCAGTATGTCAAGTCGTGTATAAAAGAGCTGGAAGCTAGAATAGCGTAGTAGAAAATGCCTGTTGTTTCTGTTTTTTTCTACAAGACTATATCAGAATGTTTTGCATGCATCCTGTTTATATTGAAAATCGAATGAAAAAGCGACGTGCTTTGCTGCGGCCTTCAGATCGTTCACTGCACCTATTGTCAAAGACAGTTTTAAATAAAGTCAAAAGGTGAGTTCTCACACAATAATTTAACCCGAGTGGATATAATTATAATTACGAAAGCCACTCTGTCTGTATATTTGCTAACTTAACGGCTGCACGCACATATTTAACTCACAGGTAAATCAAACCGTAGCATAGAATAGACGATAGTTTTTTATCCCAAAAGTATATTCTCTTGGAAGAATTTCTTTGCGTTCACGTGGGCAAAAAATCAGGCGGGAGTTAGTTTACCATAAACCGAACAGTTATACGATGTACATAATCGTTTTCACAGAGCTATATATAGTTCATCTAAAGATGACTCTCATGACCCCTGACTCAAGTTTGCGCATCGCCTTAGCACGATTTAGTACCCAAGCCTCTGACTAAATCAAAAACTTCGCCCACTTATTCTCCAAATATCCTTATTTATAGACCGGCTACATTTGACTAAGTGCAACCAGCTCAGCAGTTAATCAGCACGTCTAAATGTTAACTCAAGACTTGTTGAACTTAATTAGAAAGTTGAAAACGTTTGTAAGACGGAAAGGACTAACTTTTGGGAAGCGTGCGCCCGTTTCGCTGGAGTATGCGATCATGTTATGTAAAAATTGAATGTTTAAAGTATTTGGATAATTTAAAAAGTACTGGTAAGACCAATATTTTTAGTTAGTTAGAGTAATATTCTCGGAAGTGCTCGTGGGTTAATTATAACAGCCTCACGAGTCGATCTTCAAGGTTAAACAACGCTCGCCGTTGGTCCCGGCTGTCATTTGGAAATCTTTGGCAGTCATTACGGATTGTCAGAAACCAGAAATTTTGACATCATTCTTGCCAAGAAGTATCGCAATGTCACTCAGTTAATTGGTTGTGGAGGTCTGGTGGGCAGCTGTTTCACGTAAAGTAGTAGGTAATATTCAGCTGAATCCGGTTTGACTAGGAGCCAACCCTAAAATAGTTGAACAAAGGCTAGGCAGACGATGTGAGGTTATAATGGATCTACTGTATGATAGTAGATTATGAACAGTAGAAAGGGGTGACTAGCAGTAACTGTAATAGCAACTTTTATAGTATTTACGGTTTATCAAATAATACTGACGTGGCCACCTACTGAGCCCATATTAAGTGGCCACGTTATGTGCTCTGTTGAGGCGTTGAGTTGATACGTCTTATAGGGTGCAGTTTTATCCAAAATACCAGCAAAATGGAATGAGAAGTATGGGAGAAGAAGAAATATTGTGCAGACCCTAAGTAAATTAGCATAAGGACAAGAAAATAATGACAAAGTCTTAAGTCTGGGCCTAGCGCCACGGATTACTGTAAACATAGTGATTGTTGATTTTAGGATTGATCCAGCATTTTGCAAACTGACGAATGTGGTAGCATCAAGCACCATACAATTATGTTTCACTTCATGAAGTAAGAATATTTCAGTTCCTTTGAATGAAATCAGAGTTTAATAAGTACCTACGTGGTCAGTTTACCACTCGTCACTAACGCGGAAAATACTCTCCAACGTTTAAGATAAGCTTTACTTGTGTATCCAGTGGCTTGAAGTCTGTTTTAATCCCATATCAAAGATAAAACTAAGCTTGTAATAGTTGGTGTAAACATGTTTGTCCACCAACTTAAGGTAAAAACTCCTCGACGCACACCATACTTGTAAAGTCTTTACCAACTTGAGTTTTAGTGGAACGCTACATACATAGTTTGTATTGCCGTTTGATGTTACAATTAAACAAGCTTAAATTTACGTTTTTTTTTTTTCAAAGTTCACTTGTGTGTGTGTGAGTACTCTGAGTGAGTTTGGCAATTTAAGTTATATTTAATTAAGTTACACATACCTGCATGTACATTTATATTAATTATTACATATTATATTAGTACATTTTAATAAAAATAAAAAATATTATTTATTCAAGTTATTATTACCCAGCAGCGCGCCGCGGTTTCACCCGCCTTGTTCTTGTTAAACAGGAACAACAGTTTGGGATAAAATATAACCTATGCTCCTCAGGGTGAATGTAGCTTTCTAATTGTGAAAGATTTTTTGAAATCGACACAGTAGTTTTTGAGTTTATTCATTACAAACATACACACACACAAAAATACAAATATTTCCTCTTTATAATATTGGTGTAGATTTAAAATGTTTTATTAGCTTTCTATAAATTTCATATGTAGTGGTTTAAAAATCCATACATTCAAAATATTTAAATTGAAATGAAATGAAATCCCAGGAAAAAGGCTTATCCATATTATGATTTCTATGACATAAAATCAATCTACTTATTCCGGGCACTACTCATAACCAATGTGGTACTGTAAAAGTAGGTAACAACCTAATAATCTCGAATCATCGTCCATTACAGCCACCACCAACCATGTTGAATAAATCTACATACAAACAAATACCTACAAACACCAAAAAGTATTGTACCAGGCACCTGTCTTTATTCTTAACCCCATCAGGATGAAAAAAATAAATTTGTCACTAGCATTTGACGTGACACGTCGTCAACGTCAATTCGTCGCACGTCAGTTGTCGGTGAGCAAGTAAAACAACAACATGGCTGACAGAAGCGCACCAACATCCGCTTCCGGCAGCCACACAAGACGAATCGGGCCAAAGATTAAAAATGACAGAGTGACCTTGACTTTGAATTGATTTTAAAAGTGGCTTTATTTGACTTCATTTAAATATTTTTAGCACGTCGATTTTATAATCTCGGGCTCAAGCAGTAACTATATCGTGGAATGCTTCATGTGATAAATGTACCTTACCTATATTGATTGATGAATTCTTTGAAAAGTCGATTTGTTTATTTATAAGTGCAAGGTATAATTTTATTTTTTAAAGAAAAAATCACACGGACGCCACGCGTTATTACAACAGTCCTTTTCTTGTGCTAAGCTAAAACGAATTCTCTAAATAAGTCAAAGGTAAATTCGAATGATTATCCTTCTACAAGAGCCTCTTCATAAAATGACATCATATTGGCGCATGCAGTAATCGAAATGACAATACCCGTGAAACCATAGCAACACTAGCGATAGCGGCGATAGCGATACTTTTTTTCAGTCATTATCACTGATAGTCACTTCACGTGACTTTTGCTGAAGCCCTTGACTAGTTCCTACTTACCAAGTCCTACCGTAGATGTAGGGTATCCATAGAACATGACTCAAACCATTTAAATCTAATACATATAATCCGGCAGGTGATCTAGCATTGTAATTAATACGTATTAATCGAATGTCAGCCTGCATGCGTCAATGCTAATGTATTCATTAATAACGCTTGCGTTTATCGAAAATGGCTGTGTGTGTGAATGTATCTATCTATCCCTATGAATCTTTTAAAGACGGTAGGGGGTGGACTTTTCAAATATAGAAATGATGGGAATCAATCTGAAAATCTATCAAAAAGAAAAAAACAAATCTGAATTTTGTAGTAGTAGATTTTCAGATTCCTTATAGGGTGTAGACATCTGCTAAGAACGGATTTTATGAAACTCCACCTCTAAGGGAGTACGGGGTCAGAAATTGTTTGTACTCAATCTACGTAGACGAAGTCGCGGGCGAAGTGCTAGTATTATAAAGTCAATTTATAATACTAGCACTAATAAAACACCCAAAACAAAATAAAACCGCCATCACAATTCCACTAACCGTAACCCAAAAAATATTCAGTCAAAACAAGTAAACAGAAAACAACAAAAAGAGCACAGATTATTGAATCGAGTCGCCCCTCTACATCGAGTCGTGGTCACGTATGTCGCACGGTGTACGTTAATGTGTCGTACGTGTGTAGCCTGCCTAATGCCCGCTTATAAAACGTGAAGTCGCGTTGCAGTCGCGCGATTTTATTCTCCTTTTGATTGTGTCGACGTGCGTAGAGCGACACGTGTGCGGTGGATTTTTCGTTACGTTTTCATTTATTTGGCACTGGTGAATAGTCGTGTTAGTTGTGTTAAGGAAAATGGGACTCCTGTGGGGAAATTGGTAGCTAACAACTTCGTGTTCCACAGTTATAATAAATCCATCACTAGATTATTCATCCTCTTGCCTTCTTTCCAAATTAATTGGAGTTAGCATGCGGCATACAACGAAAAATAATCCGAAATATACAACTATATTTCTACATCCTGAATATCTGCCGTAATCTCAAAAAGGAGATTGACCAATCTCCTTTCAAGCTATATCACCTTTCATACTATACCATCGCTACTTGTCAAAAATGAAGTTTTATAATTAACTAGCTGCTGCCCGCGACTTCGTCCCCGTGGAATCCCCGATTTTAAAACATTCTTTATCGCTGCTCCGCTCCTATTGGCTTAAGCGTGATGTTATATAGCCTAAAGCCTTCCTCGATAAATGGTCTATTCAACCCAAAAAGAATTTTTCAATTCGAACCAGTAGTTCCTGAGATTAGCGCGTTCAAACAAACAAACAAACAAATAAACAAACAAACTCTTCAGCTTTATAATATTAGTATAGATATATTTACATCTGGCAATAATAAATTAACATTGCCATGTCTATTTTAAATTATTATTCTTTGGCCCATACAAGTCTTCGTGGTGCAGCAGACTTCAAACGATATCTGTGCATCTCGTGACCCTGGGTGTAATATTGATTTATTTTGTTTAACTATAGACACATACAGCTTACTAACAAAAAGAAATAGCTAAATTATAGCTTATTAAAAACTAAATGTGCCAGTATAAATACCTACAAAAATACCATAATTCAAAAAATAGGTAAGAAAAATTAAAACTGAATAATTGTTGTTTATTACCAGTAATTGAATAGTTTTATAAACTTCCACTACTGTAGAATGAAAATTTTATTCTTATCAAATTCAACAAAAGAGTTACTTACATTCTCAGGCACTAATTTCATAATTCCTGTAAAGCAAACTAAAAGCAAATTGAGACATAACTCCTAAGAATAAAAATCTCGTATTTCCACCGACATGACAGCAGATGATTTATTATACGAACGATAAAGCCACCATCGGCCCGCCATCTTGAATATTCGAGAATTTAAATATTGCTGCTTGGAGCCAGATTGACAGTAATATTTTTCCTCTTTAGTGTGCCACGTCACTATTTCATGGAATATATTGAATGGTGACCTTGATTTAGATGGTTTCTAATTTTCGCTATTTATCTTACATGTTTTTATCACTTTTTCCGACAAATCCAGTGCCAACCAACTTGTTTACATTTTACCCTAATATTATAAAGAGGAGAGATTTGTTTGTTTGTTTGTATCGAATAAGCTCCAAAACTACTGGACCGATTTTTACCATGTTTTCACCGATGAGAAGCTACATTATCAGCAATTAACATATATTCCATCCCTGTATTCCCACGGGAACGGGAACTACGCGGGTGAAACAGCGGGGCGCTGTTAGTGGCCTATAACTTCCTTTGAAATTTACAAATAGAGAAAGCTTGCGATTCTGATCCCTTATCAGAATCGCAAGCTATGACTAAATAAATTCATTAATAATGAAACAGAACGAGTATTTAAAGTGTGCACCTTAAATATTCGTAAAGTGAACTGTAAAAACCCTTCAATTTACCCATATATACATAAATAAAATATATAAGTAACCCATATAACATTTTGAAGTGCCCACTATAAAAGAAGTAACTACATACTACGAGAACTATACCATAAACTCACATAAACTCTATTGAAACCTATCACATAAAAGTCCCTTTTCGTATATAAATAATGTTTGAAAGGAATTGATAGCAATGATTGATTGACGTCGAGATCCCTTGCATCATAGAAAGTACTTGAGGGAGCTAAACGTACATGACAATATGGGACTCAGTTTATAGTTGAAGATGAAAAATTCTTTAAATAACCATCTCACAGTAAAATGTGATCCTATAATACTAATTTATCAAACCAAAGATATCTTTAGTGTAGAAACCTGAGTGACCAAATGTATAAGCATTTACAGTTAGACAGCAAAGTCGAAAGCATTACTGAAGTACCTGTAACTTGAAAACTAACTGAATAAAAAATAATCTGAATGTAGAACCAACGTTCGAAGTAATTATACCTCTTTGTAATCGACCAAGAAAACTACACGGGCCAAAGTCATCCATAACCTGACAGAAAATTGAAAGCCGGATATTGTAACGGCCTAAACTCTTCAAACATAATCTGCACGTTATGTAAGAGACATAGAATTGAATTTCGATTGAAAAGGCAATAAAAGTTTTGTCGTTTTGGAAGGTAAGCTTTCCTACCAAGTGTCAAACGCTCACTATTATGACGCGATAGAGAAATATCGGCAAGTTAGACACGCTCCATCGACTCTTTTTAACTTCGAATGCCTACAAAATTCGTTCAGTTCATTATTTGCTTTAAGTTGGTTTAGTGAGCTTTTTACCGTCGACATAACGGTCGGCATTTTGGGGTTTCGTTTTAAATAGCCTGCTTTATGCGATGATACGGGTTTCTATTCATTCTATGTTTTGGTGATCGTGTCATTTGAAAAGGGGTTCCTTTTTAGTACATGGTTTTGTTGGTCCACGTGTGAAAACCAAAAATACATATGTATATTCATTTCATTTTAATATGTAAAAACGATCCTTTGAAGGGTTGAAACATGCTTCTTATTTTCTGTTCTTTGCTTCCCTACTTTGGTCTAAAAGTTTTGTTGATAAGATAACAAGTTGACACAAGGAACTCAAGCTATCTTTTTTTTGTCTGGAACGTGGAAACCAATTATACCCATTGTCTTAGACATGCCATCTGCTTTTAGCAGTTTAAAAAACATCGAAGTTAATTCCAAAGTTAATCATGTACGGCATTTATTTTTGTCTGCTTAAGTGACAGGCTGAAAATTGTATTGCAATTTGTAATGTAATTGCAATTTAAGTAGTCAAATATCCAAAAATAGTTAAGAAACTTCAAAAAGATTTTCAAAGTAACTTGTGATTCATTTGTTCTTTTTCAATGCTCACTGACACTTGAGCCACAACCACGACATGCATTGTTTTTTTTTTTTTGTATTAGTTTATAAGTTATCTTGACTAACATAAATTAAGATGTACCTACTAACACTATAGTTTACGGTTTAGTTTAGAACAATTGCTGTCGTTTATTTTGTGGTAAATAAACGCTTTTTCTTTCTTTTTTCTTTCTTTCTAGTTATATTCTTGCTCATTAGTTAAAGACACCAATTTGTTTTAACTACAAAGCATTACAAATAATTATAAACAGCGCTGTGAAAGCAGGCTTCAAAGTCAAGGCCAAACACGAAGGAGAACAAAATATTTAACACAAATCATTCAATTATAAATTCCTTGTTTCCTTTTCTTCAAATTGAATTAAGATTTGTCTCAGCAAAATCTGGGGGCTTCAAGGATTCGTAGTTGTTAACCGGCATTCTGTTGACTAGCACTGATCTTTATTAGGTTTACGGAAAACGAGGGGCTGGTAGAATAAATTCGGCGCGACAGGGGTGGACTGTCAACAGGGGTACACTGTACCATTCATTGTCCCTTTTGATGACGTTAGTTCATGTCCGATGCACAAAGTCACCGTTCGCTGACACATTGTCACTTTTAGAGAATCCAGTAAACAAGTCATGTTGTTCTCTCCTATTCGGAGTGTGTATTTTTCTTTCATGATTCTCATGTTTGTTTCTCGGGATACTGTGTTGTTTTTATTTGATTTTCGATTTCAACTTTTTCGTTCGTTCGCTGGGTTGGAGGACTTCGTATTTTTATTTTTGTTTCGGATTTATGTATGAACAAGATTAGTTAGATTTTAGTATTTGAGTTCAGACCAGTGACTTTAGAAAACTTTTCATGCGCGATGCTTAATATTTTCTCAAGTTATTTGTTCAGATTTTCTGATACTAGCAAGATACAAAGCTTCATATTTACGGATATTTCTAATAAGAAAGGGGTTATTGTACTCTTTCAATCAATATTACGACTATCTAGACTTGTTTTTAAAATAAACGAACTATCAACAGATGAATAACAACAAACCCCAGATATCAACCCCTTTGGGTAAATCTTAATAATCCTTACAAAGTAATTGTCTTACTGAGACAGCTCCAGACTTACACCCTTCCTGTTACATCCCTCTGCCCTATTGTCACTTGAATTCCTACAAAACAGAGTTACATCAAAACTTCTAAAAGCGAATCTTAATATCTAAAAACAGGACAAAAGAAATGTTCATATATTAAATCCGGTCGTGTGTGTAGAGAACAATAGGAAACTCGGCAACTCGAAGCCAGAGATAAATCATCTGCCGTCGCCATGGGAACGACGTTTGGGGGACAAAATTAGAAATAAATTCCTTTCGATATGCCAAGGGCTGTTCTTAACCGTGTTATTGGTGTATTTGAACTCGAATGTAGAGCGTCAGGTGTGAAAAATGATTTTGGTTAACGCTTGATCAGTTTGTATGCTCATTTCGTTCGTGGGGTGAACCGACAGCGCCTATCTTCGTGTGTTGTTGGGTCTTGTACGGATAAGCGAATTATGAAAAACGCTGTTCGTTTGGTGTTTATCTTCACTCGGATTGGGTCAATTATAAGAATGTATCCGGGTCCTTTAGAACATAGTTGTTATTTATATATCACTTTTTCTTCAAATAAATATTTGTTGTTCACTAAATGAGTATCTTAACCCCTAAAAGCACCGCAAACCAAAATCAATCAACTACTGCGAGTATTTACAAAAACAGAAAACATCGTCTAAATGAAACTGGAAAAAGAAACACGTAAGGAATCCACAATTTTTGGCGCAAAAGTGGAAAAAAGCTGGAGCTTGATGGATTGCCTTCTCCTTATTAGTGTGCGCTTCTAGCAAACGTTTCGGTTTCCAAATGTTTCAAAGAGGATTTTTAAATCTTTTCGCATGGATTTCGGGATTATTTACTTATTTTTGTGTTAGGGTTTGCTATTAACAGAAGTTCAATGGTGAGCGTTTTTAAAGCCATCTGTGCTATAGGAAATACAGGGAATCTGTTTATTATGACGCCGCCTATATTGACCAACCCCTTAATATGAAGTAAAACACAGCTCAATTTGGTTTTCATATTAAAAACTTTACAAAAAGTGCGGATATAATGAAATGTCACCTATTTTTAGAAATTATGTTAGGTTATAAGTGAGGGACACTCCTAATTTCTTTCTGCCCCGTTATTTTTTTGATTGATCTAAACTATCAACATATTTTTTTTTGTTTCTCCTTATTACACGAAATACCTAACAAAGATGAGAATTTGTTTAGTTCCTAAGATTACGCTTTTATGACGTCCGCTTAGTATGACATATTTTTCACTTCCTTTCGATGTCATTATAAGCGGATTCAACTGAAATTAAAATCGTCACTAGAAATAATTAATAGATAGAGATAGAATACATTTTATTTTATGTAAATAATTAATTCAAAATTCAAAAACATACGTAATTATAAATACACATAAAAAAAATTTTTTTTCTAATTACCGTTAATAAGTCACAAATCAGATTGCTGTTTTTGATTCTATACGACTCATATATTTGAATAGAAGTCCCGCAAACCTACATAGAATAGGGAGGATCTTCCGACCAGACGGTAGGTGTGTCCAGAGGGTAACTGCCCGATAGTTGATATTCGGGCTGTTGTATATGTTCAAATCGCACGGCAAACTCTAATACCGCGACGCAGGATTTTGGTTCGTCCCTGGCGGGATAGATGGCGTAGCGGTTCTTTTTGTTGCCGTACAAAGCTTCGATAGGTATTCTTATGGCGGAATATATATGTATTATAATAATCAACGAGCAGAATTTACCTAAACTGAAAAAAAATGACTGCAATTTAACGGTACAAATGGAAAAGTGATTAATAACCCAATATTGACAGTCACCATAAACAAGTAAGCAAGGAATTTTAAAAGTATGTAAACTTCACGTAAAGTGAGCAACATTCTGTAAGGATAAAACAAACAAGAATTTCTTATCCCGTCAGTGCTGGTTATAAATGATGGCTGGCAACCCTTCGCGGGCGTTAAAGCTTTTCAAACCCTTGTTTTGGCAGCTTTTCTGGTTTTTCCCTTAACTAAAACGTACTTTGAGTGTCTATCTTCCTAATATGCGGTTACTTGAAACTTGCGCAATTTATAAGTGTAGCAACATTGCGTAATCTTATTAATATTAAGAGGCAAGCTCTCTGACAGATTTTCTTAGAAATCAGCGCGGACATGACACTAAAATTCCAACGTACTGCGAATGAAATGTCGATGTTACTAGGTCACCGTATTTGACAAAAAATATGTTTCGATTTATGGAATGGTTCCTGAAACATGAATGAGCAGTCGTCAAAGGCAAAGGAGTTGTGACATACGTAGAACCTATTCACTAACTAAAACTACAGCTTCATCATCATCTTCCTGCCCTCATCCCATGTTACTTGGGGTCGGCGTAACATGTTTTTTTCTTCCATTCTGTCCGTCACGCTATCACTAACTCATTTTCCTTTCATATAACTCCTCACATAATCCATCCATCGTTTCTTTGGCTTACCAAAGCTAAAATTACAGCTTAAGTTGTTAAACGTAAGTCAATCTAGAGACCGTTTCCCCAATTTAGAAAACAATCATCAAGATAAACGTAAAAAAATACTAGTACAAAAATGCAGCACAAAATATCCACCAAAAGATGTTTAACAGGTGAGTGGAAAAATAATGGTGAAAAAGTCGCGCGATTGCCTGCGGCGTTGTCGCACTGTCGCTGTGACATGCGATACGATACGGCGACGCCTTGTCGCGCGACGTCGTGCCCACGGGCGAAACAGCGCTGCAGCGCTTTTTTGTATGAACCAAATTTGGATTAGCGCGTATCGAAAAAGCGATTCTTTTTTGTTTTCATTGCGTTTTGTTTTGACAGCTTTTTGTGGTAAAACAGTTCTTGTATAGATTGTATTTGTTTTAAAACTATTTCAAATTGTAAAAGTTTTGTAACGAACATTTGTTAGATCTATAGCTGATAATGACGTTTCGTACAAAATTTGTTATGAGACAATAGACATGAAAAGAAGAAGATCCACTTTACTTTGCATTATTCTACTTTTTTGTCTAGAATATTCCAAAGAAACTTCTTTGAAACATTTGAACAACTTTGAACAAAAAAAAAGTGGAATGTGATGCCATATACCTAAGTACAATTCCTATATAAAAATAATAAAACAGATACCTACAGCAATAGAATCGGACATGTCTCTGCAACAAGAAAACTACCCCCAAATACAAGACAAACACAATAACATACCAAAAAAAACCATAAAAACATGACGTCATCGATCAACCTACAAACAAACACGATCGCATTATTCATAATTTGTCGCGCGTTCTCACCGATGGAACCCTAAAACTATAAATTGCAGCGGGCGCGCGATCAATCACCGGGTTCCGTACAGTTAGTAAATTAAGTCCGGTTTTGAATTAGCGACCGCCTGGACGCTAACTTAGTTATGGTACCTATTACATAATTATGCTGAGCTAATGTGATTCAACGTGGATGTTAAACACGTCTACGTATTAAAGTTTATGTAGTTGAAGTACACTTTTTAAATCCTGGACTTTAATTTTTTTAACATAATTTGAGTTTTAATTGCAACTTGGTGAAATGTTCAAGTTTTTTTTTGCTGCCGTCCCGTTTGCTTTGGGAATATTACGCTTAATTTTGTGGTTCTTAGCAACGATCGCCTCACCCTAACGTTCCCTGGGGTAAAAGCAAGAGTAAAAGTCGACTTTTGAGATTATGTCAAGAGGATTCGCAGTAGGGTCAGGAACGTCTTCCTTTGAACTAATTATAAGAAACTAACATCTATAGTTAAGGTGATTACGACACTGGTAATCAAATCACAGTCTATTTAAGATTCATTTTCAGCTTAGTTAAAATAACTGGTAACTATTTTAACTAAAGTGGTACCTACTTGTTATTCCTTTCCGCTTATGACTAGAAAACTGTTTTCTTTGAAATCATGAAGAAGTATATTCGATTTCCTTATCTCAATTTCTTTCCGGGACTGGACTCCAAGCCCCAATAAATCGTAACCAATAAGCCGATTATTATTATCCATTTAGACATGGTTTACCATTTGATCATTCCAATAGAGTAGACTATAATGACAATCAATGGAAAGTGTAATGAGAACTGTTGAATAATTCGTTCACGTCAATAGCAAGAGTATTAGTATAATATGTTACGATTAATTAGTGATAATAGCTATTGTTGAAATATGTACATTCAATGATACAAATAATGCGTAGAGATTAGTGGATGTTGTTCATGAATTAATACAAGTTATAATTTCGTTATTCATCGCTGCTCATTCAATAGATGAGACAGACTGTCGTTCATTCATGTAAATCTAGTTTAACCGGAAGCTGACCCCAATATAGTTAGGAAAAGGCTAGGCAGATGATGCTACAGGAATTATGAAAGTTCTTTTTTCAATGAACTTCAAGTCCATTATTTTTCAGTTAGCAACCCGATTTCGAAAGTAGCTCACCAAGTTACCAACATAACGAATGACTCACTAGAACAAAGTAGACATTAAAAACCTACCTCAACATCCATCAAGCAAGAAAATCACAAAGCTGCTACATACCTGGAAGTAAAAGGACTCAGCATTAGCAACATAACAAATGCACTGACCTACGTGAGTGAGATACGAATAAACAGAAACGGTACACAAAAAGAATAACGATAAATTACGTTAAAACGTTGGCAAAAACCAAGGAGCGTTGCTTAAAGGTGGGTGTTCAACGTGCGTCTGTTTGTACGCGTGTCGTATTACCATTTGCTTTACTTTCGTTTTGGGATTACTGCTTCTTCTATTTGAGATAGATGTCTAAAACAAATCTTAATAAATAGTATTAATCTTAATAATGTTAATATTTGTTTTAACTTCAGCAGCAGGCAATTCATCGTTAATGAATAGATCATGACCTTAGTCCAAATTATCACAGATTGTCTCGTAGATATCGGTGTCCAAGATATCATGCATCATCATGATTGAATGTATCTATGTATTTATGATTGTATATTTTTCCTCTCCGTTTGTTTTTCATTTAAGTTGCACCTGCCATGTTGTCTCTGCACTACCCTAAGGTCGACTGGTAGAAAATGCCTAAGGCCGCTTTTGTACAGTTTTTTACTAGTGCATAAAGTTTTAATAAATATATAATTTGTCTATACTAATATTATAAAGAGGTAACGATTGTGAGTTTATGAGTTTGTGAGTTTGTAACGTTGTAAGGGGTAATATCTGGATCTACTGAACCGATTTTCAAAATTATTTCGCCAATAGTAAGCTACGTTATTGTGGAGTGTCTTAAACTAGATTAGGCCGTATTACCACGGAAACGGGAACAACGCAGGTAGAACCGCGGGGCGCTGCTAGTAATAACTAAACTCATACAATTGGCAGTATCGTAAAAGAGTTACGTTGCAATTTCAATGTATGTTATGAAATTCTATTTATCTACATAAACTGCTTTGATTTTATCTGTTTCTCATTTTCTATAATCACACATGTTCATAATTTTACTTGTAGGTACTAGTTATTTTGTTCCGTCGCATTCGAAAAAAACTAAAACGCAGCTAACAATCGCGTAGTGAACAGTGTTCCTACACTCATTAATTGTCGTTCATTTATGTACGTGTACTTCTTTTGGAACTGCGCCCTTCTTTGTTTTTCTTTATGACTTATAAAACTACTTGCTTAATTATTACTGTAATATATTTCTTACTCCAGTAAATAATATGAGCAATGAGTATTTATTAAGCAGTCATAAAGTACAAAGTTCAAGTCGTATCAGAATCTGAACATACTCGTAACAGTCAGTTGTCAAAAACACCTATAGTTTCTCAACCCTTACTATGTTGACAAGTTTTTGAGATTGACTGTCGCTGAGAGAGATTTTGGCTTAAATTTAAACATAGTACAAAGATTTTTTTTAACTTAGCAAAACTAATTCATCATCCACTTAGCCTTTTCCCAACTATATTGGGGTCGGCTCCCAGACAAGCCGGGTTCAGTTGAATACCAGTATTTTACGTAGAGCGGCTGCCTACCAGACCTCCACAATCCATTAACTGGGGAACATTGTACTTTTTGGCAAGACTGGTGTCAGATTTTCTGGCTTCTGACAATCCGTAACGACTGCCAAAGATCTACAAATGACAGCCAGAAAAATAATATAAAAAAAAACATATATAAGGATCCATCATAAAGCAGGATCTAACGGAGCGGTAGTGGTGTAAGTGTGCAATCAAAAGGCAATGTTTGCGCATGAGGCGTCCTCACGACCAATTAGCGTCGACATCGCGCCACATAAATTGTATCAAACAGCTCGGTTCCTAGCTGTGCCTGTTGTGGATGTATAGCTGAACTGGATGATGGGGCTGTAGACGAAGATTTCATTTGTGTCATTAACTATTGCTATTGCTTATTTTATTAGGGATGAACCAACAAATAATGACAATGGAAAAATTATGGCAAAACCGCTTCAAACACCAACCAAATAATTACCAATAAACAGAACCAATTTCAAGAGGATAAACGCTGCCATTAAACGTTGCAATGCCACCAGTATTTTGAGTTCACTTCCAGTCGATATTGATGTGGACGAATTTTTTTATGCCAAATTCTAGTTGGGTGGATTTTAGTTTATTTTTATTTTTAGTATTTATTATTAGATTAGTATTGATATATATAATTTCTTATATAAAACCAACCCACTTTTAACTGGGTCATTTATAGACAATCTATCGGAAAAGTAGTGGTGATAGTGTGCAATCAGAAGTCAACGTTTGCGCATGAGCTATGTTCAAGATTGAATATATTCAATCTACGCACTCCAGACACAATGACGTAATTAACATAGATGTCAATCGCTACCAACAAGGTCGGGGGTTTCGATATTTTATTTTGATTTAAGTGCCTTACACATAAAAATCTACTCGTATGTATCTCGTTACGTGCTGAAGTTTTCGTAAGCTTAAGACTTCTGGAGACTAATAAAAAAAAAGGAGAGTCTTAACGCTTAAGCAGTCTTCCTCTCTCCTAATTACTTATTTAAATTTTGCTGTGCCCGACAGGAACTTATTTACCTACCACCTATTCATATGTGTACATTGTGAATTGCAATAAACACTTGAATTTAATTGAACTAACAAAGCTCATTATGATAACAAAATTAACAAAAAAAAAATTGGCGTAATGATACGTGCTACCGAAATATCACTTGGCCATCATAAATGCTTGGCTATTAAATTTTTGGATTTTTAACAACCTTTATATCGATTAGAATGTTACCTTGTCTAGAACCTAAGTTCAAAATCCTTCAGAACATCGTTAAAAACCATCTTCGAAAGATAGCCATGTTTGACTTGTGTTAGCACTTCCACAAATTTTCTACATCTACAGTTAGTACTTTTATCCCAACCCCGTCCCTGGCAAGAGTTCATTATCGCAAATAAACTGAAGAGCCTTTCCGTTTTTATTGTCCGGTGGCAATGTTCCACCACAATGTACTACGCTATTACACTTGAAACTACGAGTATGTTCAGTGTTGTTCCACAAGGTATTTTGAAGATATGATTGTTGGAGAAACAATTGAAAGAGTTAAAAGCAGTTTATTTTTAATGTGATGTGGGATATAAGATCTTCTTTATTGAGGCTCTCTCCAGTATTTTTAATGTTTATTATTAGTAGGCTTGCGTTTGACCAAAATCTATCGTGATGGATGGCAATACTGAGGTAACGATGGAGCACGCATGGATAAATTATCTCTAGGCAACCAGAAGTAATACACTCTTGGCTCAATGACACCCAGGTTGAAGCTATCAGAAAGCAGACTCTGGAAGGTACTTTTCAACTGCTTAGCTGTATGCATAATGATATTGATAAGCTTCTGCAAGTTTGTAAACAGAAGAGCATCAACGCCTTGTGCTTCTAAATTCTAAACACCATCACTGCTAAATCTGCGAACATCAAATTTTCAAATAACTTTCCCCATACTCCTAAGCCATAGGGTGAACTATTCTATACAACCCACGAAAAAAAGTTGAGGACACGATCAATAGAGCCCTATTGATTGCAACCCCCAAATAGATTCGTGTATTAATATTACTAATACACAAGGGCGTATTGCTAATTTCTTTGAGTCGTCCCCTCTTACTATTGTATCTATAGGATATGTCTTATTACATCAATCTACGAAAATGGTTATTTGATATAGGAATTGGAGCCAGAGCACACTAGGATCGTTCGCTTTTATTAACATTTTTCTGCTAGTATGGGGTCTCGTCTTTGCATTTTTGCCAAAGTTGTCTTTGGTAGAAAGGAAAACATCGTTTCGTATGTTATTTATATTTGTATTTGGAAGGTTTGTCTATGTATTGTAATGAGAACTATTTCAACTTTTGTCTATTTGATATTTAATATGATACGACTTCACACAAGAATCTATAGCAAAGCTATCATCCTAAATAAAATAATCAGAAACCAATCGAAACCTGAACCCCAAAACATTTAGATCCCCACATCAATCAAGGAAATACAAAATTTACTCCAAATCGCGTAATCCAACTGCCGAACTATAGATCCAGAAGTCCGCACAAAACATTAGTAATCTAATTAAACAGGCGAAGGATTAATGGAGTGACAATAATCTTGCGTCACGTTTGGGGTAAGGGATTATCCCGAATTTAATCAGCAGTAGATACCGCAACCCTTATGACGTTGACTCGTTATATTCAGATTGATGCGCAGTGTACGGAAACGCTGTGCGACTGGAGACGCCATCTAAATGTAAACTCATCACTTAAAGAAGTAAAATGTTTTGTTTTTAATATATTCATCGCATTATTTATTACTTGCTACAATAAATAAACATTAAATCTAATTATATACACTTAGAATTAAAATAAACTAAAGTCCTCCGAACTACGATATGACATCAAATAATTCGTTCGCATCGCTAGCAACTCAAAGTGAACCCAAAAGACTGGTGGTTGTATGGAAATGCTTATCCTCTGTCCATGAGTTAATATATTTGGACAAGGTTGATGTCTGGAAGTTCAGCACTTACTATGACGAGCGAATGGCATCATGATTCCGTTAAGAAAAAGGAATACTATACGTCTTGTATAGCTCCATCTCCCCGAAACACTTACCTCGACAGATTAGGGTCTGATACGAAAGCAGTTTCACTGTCACTGAATATCATAATCAAGGCAGACTTGATCTCGGAAAATGCAAGGCTCCTGTGATGAAAAAAAAACTAGGAACTAATAATATTTGTGTCCTTGCAATGTGCACAAACTTTGGTTATAAAAGCCATAGCCAAATTTGCAGCGGGCATTCGTCAATTTATATAAGTGAACTGTGAAATTCGTTTATACCTGCGGTAAATTTGTGTGGAAAGTTTTCGTCTCTAGCAGTGCCCGATGAAGTGGCTTGGTGCCCTGTGAATCGATGCAACTAGGGTCAGACCAAAATTAAGGAGGTACTAAATTCGATTACCCACCAATGTTTAGTGTTTTTTTTTGTGTTTGCCATAGGTATGTATATGTCAGCAGCTTATGTTACACGAACCCAAAATTATTTATATAGGATATCCCGTTAATACCCCTTGGGTATAGTAATGGGTGATTTACGGATTTATTATTTAAGTATACACAGTAGGTCCCACCTGTGTGGTGTATTGTGTTTAATATAATATTGCAATTATCCATCTGCTCGTTACATCGAGTTAGAAATGAATTCAGAATAAGTGACAGATGTGAAAAGCATTTTAGCAGTAATTGGCAAAATCATAAGTTTGTGAATGTTCTCTGATAACAAGACAGAAATGTTCAATTTATGGAATAAAACGATTATGTCATAGAAGCTTAATTAAAAACAACGAACCTTCAAAGAACACGTCACTTGATAACAACGGAAATTCTCATAAATTCTTTGTTATTCCATGAATATCATAAAAGAATGTTATAATTATTTACTGGAATGTACCTACGAACTAAGAAAAGAAGCTCTTTGTGCAAGTAATGAGTAATATTATTTCATACAATACATTTTTTTACATCAGCAGAGCCAGATGTCCGAAACTCAACTTTGAACTTTCACAAATAGAGTTCAAATTTGAGTAAATATTTTTTGCATAGAAAATATTCGTTACATGCACATAGCAGTCATTAAAATTGTAACATAATAATAAAGAGGGTCGTTTTTATAATAGACCTTGTATTGGGGTCCCATTGTGTGCCAGCGTGGTACGGGTAATTTACAAAATGTAACCTTGTAGCGACGTGTGTATCGGACATAAATAGTAACATTTCGATGACAAATAATAGTGATTTCGAGAATCATACAATAGGACCGATGTTAAATGTAAAATTAGCTGCAAATGTCGGGTTAAATGTGTAGATCATTAAAGTTTGTATGAAAGAGTAGAAATGTTGCTCGTGGCAGAGGTTGAGTTTATCGTCACTGAATTGACTCGGATTTAAGTACATCCAAAAAGAGGAGAGATGTTATAATTCATCAGTAATTAGATTACTGTTTTTTATCAGGTTGCCCCAGAGGGAAATGCAGATGGTTTTGTGAACGAAAGTTTTGCTTTTAGTTCAAACACGTATTTGATTTTTTATAAGGTTCTTTGTTAAACAGCAATGAAGTCCGATATCACATCTAAATATATATAACTCAAAAGTGACTGACTGACATAGTGATCTATCAATGCACAGCCCAAACAACTGAACGGATCGGGCTGAAATTTGGCATGCAGGTAAATGTTATGACGTAGGCATCCGCTAAGAAAGGATTTTGAGTAATTCTACCCCCAATGGGATAAAATAGGGGATGAAAGTTTGCATGAAACTTTGTCAATTTTAAACCGATCGGGCTGAGAGTTTCAAAATCGGGGGTAAAGTAACTATTCCACGCGGACGAAGTCGCGGGCAGAAGCTAGTAATTAATATAAGCAATCGTAATGAAAGCATAGTATCATTTATTGAACATCCTTGCTTCCCAAGAATACTCCTTGCTATCATAAAAACCAATGAAGGAAAAACATCAGCACCCTATCAGATATACTATATTTATGAATTCATTTGACAGTATATATCCAAGGCCCACATTACGCCACCAAATCAGCCAATGCCAGCTGTGATCAGCAAGATACGTATGTAAATACTAATTGCATCATTTGAAGTATCAACACCAGCTCGGCTTAGATAATCCTCTTATCAATAAATGATCAGAATCCATAATAAACACAGTTCTAGGAGTTCTATTCAAGTTCTGATGCTATTACTTTAGTAATTAAGTCACAAATTACGATAGATAACATGCTGTGGTAAATAAATTTATTTAAGGTATATCATAACAAAATCAGCCCTTTAACCTTCCCACTCCTGGGACACAGGCCTCCTCTCTAGGAGTGGGAATGGGCCATAATCCACCACGCTGGCCCAGTGCGGGTGGTGAATGTCACATGTCTTCGAATTTTTGGTTTCCTCACGATATTTCCTTCCTTCCTTTCTTCACCGTTTTGAGAGCAATGGTGATGGAATAAATTACACAAAGAAATGCGCGCCTGGCTAGGTTTGAACCCGTGATCTACGATTCGTAAGTCGCGGTCGTTACCACTCAGCCACCATAATATATTATACTACTATTGTAATTCTTTATTATCAGATACTATTGATTATAATAATACTAGTAGCTAGCTACTATAAGAATAGTAGCTTTACTATCTGAGTTAAGTATCTGTGTTATAGGTAACTTATTTTTGGAAACTTTGCTAATTTTCATTGAAATGAGATTTTTTTAACCGAAAATATTTATTATGAGATTGCAATAATGTTTTTTTTTTATATAAATCAAGAATATTGAACAAATATGGGTATAAATGATAAGTAAATATTTTCCAAATAATATTATTTACATAAGATAAAATTGCGTGAAAAATGTTCAGAACGTTATAACGAAATACATCCATCATAGAAAATAATATTAAAATAACTATGAAATATTATCTGCTTTCTGTTATAAGTAAGGAATTTAATAACCAATGATAGTTTCAAAGAAAAATCGGCGTACCTATGTATGAATACTTTGATATTTTGCCTCATATTGGAAATCTTACGACGGGTTTAGTAGGTATAAAAGAACTGAGTTTCCGTTTACTGAATCTACCACAGTTTTCGTTTATCATCTTGAGGGAGCTGGTATTATTTAATAGGATTGAGTCTGAAATCGATAACACCTATTGAGTAAGTAAGTATTTTGGTCAATATAGACTCAAACTCAAATAATTTATTTCAAATCATATCAAAAGTCATTTATTCAAAGTAGGCTTAGAGACAGCACTTTTTGAAAGTCAGATTTTACATAAAGACAGTCCCCCAAAACGCCCACCCGTCACCACTTCCTAGTGTTTTAGCTGGGAAAAAGAAGTGGCGCAACAAACTCCCCAGCAACACGTCTGTCTATTGCGTTTTAAGAACTTGAATTTATACAATAGTATATTATATTATTGTACTTTACTATATATATTTATACAATAGTATATATATATAAAGTAAAGTACAATAGTATGCATAAAAACTGCAAAGTAATACATGACAAAAGTAAAAAAAAAAAATAATTATCCAACATGGAAATCATAAATCAATTCATTATAAAACATTGTAAAGAGTAGATTGAGTCAATAAAGTAAAAATAGACAGACCTACATAGTCACCAAAAAAAAAAAAAAAACAATATTATATGAACTCATAATTATAACCCGTCATAAGCTAACTTATAGAGAAAGAACATGATAAAAATTAAATAAGATTGTCTTGCGTTCAACACAGCGATCAACTATTCTTATCGTCTAAATAGTCATTAATAGAATAGAATGAAGTCAAGATAGCTAAACCGCGCAACTTCGACCGCTTTACATAAGAGAAAGCGAGAGAGGAAAAAGTACCGTTTTTGTAACATTTTTCATTGATGCGCCACTCCTATTCAATCGTAGCGTGATGTTATATATAGCTTGTAACCACGATACATGGGCTATCGAACAATAAAATATTGTTTTTCAATTCGAACCAGTAGTTCCTGAGATTATTGCGTTTAACCAAACAAACAAACAAACTCTTCAGATTTAATATTAGTATAGATAAAACAATTACGAACACTTTTGAATTGTTAATGTCCATCAGTAAAAAATATCAAGCTATGTATTTGCACGTTCCAAATCGTAGTTCTCTATGGAGAAGAAAGTGACAGAATCGTAACATCTTTTAAATCAGTAAATAGGTATTTACAAAATAATAGTCAAATTATCCAGGTCGAGACCAGTGGTGGCCGAGTGGTAACAGCCCCGACTTACGAGTAGTAGGTCGCGGGTTCAAACCCAGCCAGGCGCATTACTTTGTGTAATTAATTTCATCACCACTGCTCTCAAAACGGTGAAGGAAAACATCTTGAGGAAACCGGCATGTCCTAGAACCAAAAATTCGAAGACATGTGACATTCACCAACCCGCACTGGGCCCGCGTGGTGGATTACGGCCCATTCCCTCTCCTAGAGAGGAGGCCTGTGTCCCAGGATGGTCCCAGCAGTGGGAACAGTAAAAGGCTGATCGTGCCTTATATGTATGGGAAGAAGTTGAAAAGGAGATCGGCTACATTTTTTGTACAAAATCGTATATTTAAAAAAATGCGTTAGTCTGGTTAATATTATGTTATTTTCTAAACTCACTCACAAACTGAGACTGTATTCTTGGTAAGATTAATTCAAAGTTTATCCTATCTTTCAAGCATGTCCTAAACATATCATAAGACAATGACATGCTTTCAAAACTATTGAGAAATGCATATTTTGTAGCACTTCTTCGTTATTAAATGCTTACTCACACTAATATAATTACATTCATATAACTTTGAAAATGAAAACAAAATATCTAGTTTTAATTTCCGCGAATATTAGTGGGTTGCAGGTATGCACCTCCCTCCCGCCCGCTATATTATGCACATGCAAGATTACTAGGCAAATGCAAGGATTTTAAGCACATGCAGGAAGGCAATGCAAAACCCAACACCATTACCGACACGTGTTTCGCCTCTCCACGAGGCATCCTCAGGGGACGTGTTGACTCGCTGACCGTTGAGTTGCGACTGAGCATTTAGTTTTTTTTTTTTTTTTTTTTTTTTTGAATGGACTACTCGCAGTTCAGCACATTAAGGCTGGTTACTGCTCAACCGGGCAATCCCGTGGTTGCCTTAGATTCTAAGGCCCCCAGCCGGGGCTTAAAACTACTTAAAACTAAATGGCCGCTCGCTAAGGGCATCCCCTGTGGGACACGGGCCTCGGCTTAGCGGGGTCATTGAGGAGGGGCAGCAAGGGACAGGCTGGGTCTGATTGATATTATTTAGGGGATTTAACGCTAATGGCTCAGCAGCGCGGGCTGGCTCGTCAGGCAAAAGTCGGGGAGGGTTTTGACGGGGGCGTCGCGATGGACCTCGTCGGCGAGGTCGGAATACGGAACGCGTTCTGGGTTTGCTTTTCCTAAGAGTGCTGGTTTCCCTACTACTCTCTTGGGTCAGGGTGATGGGGTCATCGGGCTCGACAAGGGTGTGCCGCGGTCGGCGGATCTTGCTGATCTGGGAGGGGGTGTATCGGGTGGCCGACGCGATAAGGGGGTTTTGGTGCTTTTCAGCGGACTCTATGAAACGCTTGGAAATACGTTTCATGAATTGTTTGATGGTGGGGATACGGAGGTCGACATGGAGACGCTCATTTCTAACGTACCACGGGGCTCCCGTAGCCTTTCGGAGAAACCAGTTTTGGATGACCTGCAACCTATGGATTTGGCGGGGCTTAGCGTGTGCGAAGGCTACACACGCATAAGTCATTATTGGACGTATGCACGTGGTGAAAATGCGTAGTTTGCCTTTCAGGGATAACTTGCTGCGTGCGTTCAGCATGTAATGAAGCCTACTGAGAGCGAATGCGGCACGATTGCGCACCGTCTTAATGTGCTCTCTGAAGGTAAGCTTTCGATCGAGGATCACGCCTAGATATTTGGCTTTCTCAACCCAGGGGATCGGCTTGCCAAATAACGTGATCGGACTGGGAGCATTTAGTACAAGGCACCCCCCTTTTATACACTGCCACCGTTGGTTATTTGTGTACAACTACCCGCAAACATTCGCAGTAAAGGGGAAGAAACCAAATTCGTCTGGTCATTCAACAGTGCAAAATTATTATTATTACTATGTTTAAAAAATCTCTAATTGTTCCAAAACACACAGCCGGAAACCCTTATCACAAATATGTAGTATATTAAAACTATTGTTGTCGCGCAAAGAATGGCCGGTATCAATTAAATGTTTCGCGAAATTCGATTTGTCCGAATGGCCATTTCTATACGCGGCAACATGTTCCCCATACCTTATGTCAAAGTACACCACACACGGCGCATACGCCGTATTTGTAACGGAAAAGATATTTTAGAAAATAGTAAAAAGTCTGGGGTGTATAGGCTGGTCTGTGATGAATGCAACGGGGTGTATGTGGGTCAGACGGGCCGAAACTTTGACATAAGGTATGGGGAACATGTTGCCGCGTATAGAAATGGCCATTCGGACAAATCGAATTTCGCGAAACATTTAATTGATACCGGCCATTCTTTGCGCGACAACAATAGTTTTAATATACTACATATTTGTGATAAGGGTTTCCGGCTGTGTGTTTTGGAACAATTAGAGATTTTTAAACATAGTAATAATAATAATTTTGCACTGTTGAATGACCAGAAGAATTTGGTTTCTTCCCCTTTACTGCGAATGTTTGCGGGTAGTTGTACACAAATAACCAACGGTGGCAGTGTATAAAAGGGGGGTGCCTTGTACTAAATGCTCAGTCGCAACTCAACGGTCAGCGAGTCAACACGTCCCCTGAGGATGCCTCGTGGAGAGGCGAAACACGTGTCGGTAATGGTGTTGGGTTTTGCATTGCCTTCCTGCATGTGCTTAAAATCCTTGCATTTGCCTAGTAATCTTGCATGTGCATAATATAGCGGGCGGGAGGGAGGTGCATACCTGCAACCCACTAATATTCGCGGAAATTAAAACTAGATATTTTGTTTTCATTTTCAAAGTTAAAATGGATTTCCGCAAAGTAACGCCTGACTCAATCAATTTTACATTCATATAATTCACGAAATTTATAAGTTTAGAATAATTTAACTGAGGGCCAATTCTACTTATCTTAAGGGCGACTTGCGCAAAAATAAACAAATTATCTAGTTAGCCTAGACTAACTAACTAACTTACTTATTAATTGAAAGACCTGTTTTTCACAGCGCTATTTCGTTAGCCCGGGTTAACTATTCTTTTAGTCCCAGAGATGAGCCATAAACAAACACGCTTACGTTTTTTTTTAAATATTTTAACTGCCCTTTTTTCTGTATGGGAAATCATCAAATGACTTCTCCCGCTCTGGGCTGAGCGGTAGGGAGTGTCAGACTCTTACTGACTAAAACCCACCGTGATCCTTCTAGCGCCCTTTGCGTTCCAGGGCCGCGGTGACTCTTTCGAATAAATTCCGCAACCATTGTAACTGCCCCTTGCATAGAATCTCAAAGGAGAAAGAGATAAGATTTATAGGTGATACCTATGAATAAAATCAATTGTATGTTGAAAAATACCTATTAACAGGAACAATTCACACAACTCACTGTATATAAGAGCGTCGGCCTAAGCTAGCGGATATGCGTACATACACACATACTAACACAACACTGTCCCGCACATTTCGTTAAATATGTAAGAACTGTGGCCCCTGGGGTCTCGCACCATTAAAAGTTATGAAATATGTAACTGTTTTTTAAACACTAGAGAAATTACCTGTCAAGTCAAAGTACCTGTCAAGATCATTCTGTAATTTTTTAAAGTAAGTCTTGGACTAGACCGTTAATCCATTGCGTCGAGCAGCGCAAGGAATAAGCAGCGTACACAATCGTATTTCAGTCGCAATCTATCGAAAAAAAAACTCTTTCGTACATTTTAGACAAGTTGCGTCGCATTTTGCATCTCAATCTGTCAAACCTCTCATTCCTCAACATGCTGACAATTTATGGAAGTTGATTGAAATGTCTCGCTGATGATATTGTGACTTGAATTGAAACGCTTTATAAGTACGCGATTATTCGTCTTCAGGATTCCACTACAAAAACTGTATATTATTTTATAACTGGTTTTTATTTTATCAGCGGCTGCATAAACAATTTTCTGCTGGTGATGTACCGAATGAAGAAAATTCCTGGATGTATCTTTGGAGATTAGTAAAAGACAAACGGAGTCCGTTCGAATAATAGACAGGTAATGCCTCCAAACCAGTATACAAACAAAATGCAGAGCAGCATACACATGCAGTACTATAAAGCCGTGACATCACACCAGCTGTGTAGCAGCCAGCAAGGATGATGGATCACTCGTCGTCGCCTACAAATAGGGTCGCCATTCAGAGGCGCTCGTTATTGTGTTAAAATCAATTTGCGCCCATCCCCGCCGAGCTGGTAGAGCTGGCCAAAGAGATTTATCGCTGTCGATGTTTTGAGGATTGATAAAACTGATGTTGAAGATGAAATAGTTGTTTGCATATATTCATGAACATGATACTATTAATTACGTTTCATTCTAAGTAGAATTCTAATAAATATAACTGTAGGCAAATGTCAAAATAGTTTGTTTATAAGGTAATACAGTGTAGTAATATAGGTAGATAATGAAAGAAAAGGAAAAATTTCTGTGGAACCTTACTCTCAGTTGTTACTATTTCGTAAAAAACCAATTTAACATATTTCAGTTTCGTTATTCCCGTTAAAATCGAATACTCAAAAATATTTCGATACGTAGTAGATACAGAAAAATTACATTTAAAAGGATATTCAATGTGCAGGGGAATCTGACACGTAAAAAATTTAAACAGTGATATTTTTCATAGTAAAGAAAAAAATGTCGATAGGTGGTGTCCAATCACTGGCCCTATTTGCGTCCGGCACGCAAAAATAGTTTTTAGGGCATTCCACCCCACAGATTGTCCATGGCCAAGACAATGCGGCCAGTAACAAAAGTCGCCCCAAAATGTTGTTAATTCGAGACGAGACAAGTTTTTGTGTTTTTTTTTTCTATATTTTTTACTAAAGGGGTGTTCGGTTACTATTTAATAAGCATTCGTTTTGATTTTGATACCAGCTAGGGCTGTAAAGGGGTAATTTTGCGTCAATGTGACAGTTGTTTTTTTTTTTTGTGTACAGTTTGTTAATTTGCTGTTGACTATTCTTACTGTTTAGTATTTTTTGTGTTGTTTTATTTTCATCACTGTAGCCATATTTTATAAATCCTGTTGCTGTTCTCAATTTGCAGAATCAAATTAAATTCAAGTTCTTAAAACGCAACAGACAGATGTGTTGCTGGGGAGTTTGTTACGTCACTTCTTCTTTCCAGCTAAAACACGTCTTTATGTAAAATTTGACGTTCAAAAAGTAGACAGCACTTTTTGAACGTCAAATTTTGTCAGCCTAGTTTGAATAAATGACTTTTGATATATGACTTCTTTTTTTTGAAAAATCACTCGAGTATTTTTATATTGAAATAAAAAGTACAAAGCAGCTTGAAAATAATCCAAGCAGACAAGTTTGATTACTTCGGCACCATAATTACGGATTGTGGCGCAGTTAATATTTAGCACACAGTTAATATTTATCTTGGAGGACACAAGAATAATAATCTTTCAAATCAATCGTATTTTTTTATTTCTGTTTTCAATTATATTTTTATAACGAGCCGTAGGTATATAATAGAAACCCCTCATTTAAAGTCTCAATACAAACGTTTTATAAAGTCCCTAGACATTCCGTAAACCGTAAAACAATAACAGGAAAAGAATGACAGCTACATCTGTCAACTCCATTACAGAATTTTTCCAAATCGGTTTATTTTAGCATTCGAGAAATGGGTTTCTGTTTATTCACGCCGGTTCCGAGAGGTTAGATAAATAATTTCTTTGTTATAAGTGCTCTGAATTAACTTGACAGTAACGTTGAATAGTTTAAAATGTTATTTTGTATGACTCAATCTTTATTTACATTCCGCAATGGGTTCTTAGGTGGTGTACTTAGTTAAAAAAAAGAAATTGTTATCATTATGGACATAGCAAAGTAAACTTTATATAGGAGAGAGAACGCTTTAAATAGCTTAACTTAATTATGTATTTCTAAAATAAATACAGTTATTCTATATTAGGAACTCTCTATACTTTTTTTATCACTCAAATATTCATTTAGACTCTAATAGCATTTTGTAATTAAAAATCGAATTTATTGTCGATAATATTGAGTGCTCAGCGTGGCTAAATATTTACGGTGAAACCTATTAATTATTTCTAGCGTGAAATTTGACATTACTCAATGCATATACATAATTATAAAGTGGGTAATCCATTTAAAGTGACGATACCCGTTTACTCGTTTTATTTAAACTTCTGAAAAATCATTAAACAATATCAGTATTATCTTCTATTAGGTAGAATACCTTAATCCTAAAGCATCAACAAAAACTATATGAGAATCAACTTTGTGTAATATAATCTTACATGGCCTTAGTTACTGAAAGTATCCAATTATTAAGAGCCCATAAAAACATGACTAATTTTTGGCATTAGTTTGAATACAAATTCCTTCAGCAAACATTATCAAAATAATGAGTTTCCCTAACAGGGTTTGTCGAAAGCCTAAATTTGTTAGTAATAAGTTCGATGTAAAAGAAAATTAGTTTTGTCTACAAATTACTAGACGTTTATTTTAGTCAGCACCAGCTTATTTTGTCTGTAAAATATGCTCGAACTATAGTAATAGAACATTACTTAAGAAAGGGGATCCACGAAATTTGTAGATAGGCTAACAGAGGTAGTCTGACTGTTAACATTGTAACACGGTTTACGTACGAGTAAGTTCAAAGTCAACTTGCCTAAAATATTTTTAGGCATCGCTACAATATCATACCAGACGCAGAACGATTCTTTTGTTGTTTTAAAAACAAAATAAAAATAAAAAACGTTCCGCGCTTGGTATGATTTTGAAACGAATATTCCAATTGAAAACAGACGACGAACGGATTGACGACACGGTTGGCGCAGGGGTTGAGCGTTCGGCTGCTGCGCTGCGTGTCGGGGGTTCGATCCCCACACGGAACAAATGTTTGTATGGCCTACAGATAATTTTTTCAGGTCTGGGTGTCTTGTGTATGTGAGTTTTCATGTTTGTGAACGCACCCACGATACAGGAGTAAATCATAGTGTGGGGCGACGTTTTTTTTTTATAAAAAATAAATTAAAAAATAAAATAAATAATAATTGAAAACATCTAGGTAACGCAAAGGCGTCACTGACATCTGTAAAGTTACTCGGCCTTCATAGCATCGCTAGTAGAGTCCAGCCCGTGGATGGGTGACCAACATAATATACCGAGATTCCTCCTATTGGAACTCAACAGTTCCAATAGGAGGAATCAAGCCGGGACCAACGTCCCGGCTATCATTTGTATATATTTGACAGTCATTACGAGGAAGTCAGAAGCCACTAAATTCGACACCGATCTTACCAAAGGACATTACTCCGTTACTGGTAATCGTTACCTGTAAAACATTGAGGTAGTGTTCCAGGAGGAGGAAAGCTGTGCACGACGCACTGAACTGATTATAAAACAAGTTATTGGAACCTCTTTCAATTTTACCGACTTTTCGTGTAACCCATTGTTTCCCGATTCTCTATTGTTTTTGAACGAGCTTGTACGCAATTTTGCTGGTCTGCTGGCCAGCTAATGGCCGGCCAATAGTGACTTTACGATCGAGCAGTAGGCTGGTCTTCTCTCTGCTGACAAACGCTTTTGTTTTACGCTCAATGATAAAGATGTGTAATATTTAATTAAAAGTTTTAGTGTACTTGAAACAGTGTTTTTAATCTCCGGCTCTATCAACCGACTCAGCTCCTTGTAAATGTGAGCTCTCCTGACTGTCGAAAACGAAAGCTATACAGATAAATTGTAATGGTAAAAATTCAGAGAGCAAATGACTAAACAGCGATAGCTGATGTTACCAATACCGTATCGTCTTCAACAACGCACACGCGCCCTTCCCCTGAGCCGTCGTCAAATATTTGCGTAGTAGAATCATCCGCGGGCCAAGTCGACGCTCCATGTAATATCGTGATGGATGACGTCAGATGTTTACCTTGACTTGCCGTTCATAGACGATAGCTGTGAGGGGTAATCAGCTTTTTTTTCATATACAGGGTTATTTGTAAAACACCAACAACCCCTTAAGAGGTCATTATACTCATCATAACGAACAAATTTTACTATGGGACCAAACCTGAAATCGCGAAAAAAAAACAGCTGTCCCCTAAATTTTGATGAGTTATACAAACATAAATGTAAGGAACAGCTGATATTTTTTTTGCGATTTCAGGTTTGGTCCCATAGTAAAAGTTGTTCATAATTATGAGTACAATGACCTCTTAAGAGGTCGTTGGTGTTTTACAAATAACTCCGTATAAAGATACCCCCTTAGTTTAAAAGTAAGTGATACTTTGTAACGTGGCCAAAGTGATTGTCAAAATGTCAAAAATGTTTATTAATGACATAAAGCTGCCCTAAATCGACATTTATATCGTGATCATTTGCATTTTTTAGTAATGATAACCCGATTCATAATTCATTTCCAAAGACAAGGATGCTTTATCTAACGGCTACCATAGAGTACACATCCAGATTTCAAGCGAGTTTTCCTTGATCCTAGATGACTCTTCCGTTATTCATCAAAACAGGAATTTGATGATCGTTTGTATAATAATAATGAGGCTCCCAAACTAGGTTGGTATGTATCACTTATCAATTTGATGCGTCTCTGAAGTACCTAATAAATATGATATAAGCCACACAGTCTAACCAACTTGTAAATTAATTTTAAGGCTGTGAAATACATAGTACCACTAACATATTTGACATTTTCAGGGCCAAAAGGCACTCGGATGAGACGTAAGTTTTGTCACATGACTAACGCACTTGTTACTTCCACATACAATCCCGTAATACCTCACCTCATTCAAAATTAACTAAAACACGCCGCATACAATATTATCAACGCATATACTGCAAGCGACAGCCTTTTGCCGCTGCTTTCATTCGCAAGCAGTTACATTTTCCGCTTGGCTGCGGCAGTCATGACTCCAAAGAGCTACGTTCAGAAACCAGACATATTGTGCTCTATATTATGCATAGAATAAAATGGTTTGTCGTTTGTTTCGGTCCTTAATTTAGGCTGCGTAAGCTTTAAGTGTGTGTGCGCCTTTGAAAGTTACTGCGGAGTTTTTACTCCTTTGGTGTCGATTTTTTTTTTGTTTTAATGTGGTTTTTTATTACCTAACTGCCTCAAACGTTTTGGATTGGCTGTTTGTATAAATCGCATTTAATAGTAAGTAATTGGAATCAGTCTTTAGTTCTTGATTATTCCTGAGATCTTCTCTGAATAAAGTTTGACTGTCAAAAAGTCCAAAATGTATGAGATTGTCATGGGCTAATGAAATGTCAGTGTACTTTTGACAATCGAACTTTGTTAGAGCTCTTAGCATGATAGAGTAATACAATTCTATAGATAAGTTATTGCATCACAAATGTTACTTAAGATAATAGAAACCAAACTCCAGACATTGTCATAATTAACAAACAATGCTCCTCAAACCCCACAATTGATTCCACAAGCTTCTGTAAGTTAACTCAGTTCTGAATTCTGATACGATTTCAATGCAAACAGTGCCACACAAACAGCACTACGTAATATGCACTTAACTATTCGAAACTAAACTATTTCAGGTCAGTATGCCACTCTATACATCGTTGAGTGACTCCATTCAATGGAGGTTTGCATGCTCTGGCTTTGTTGTCGTAGCGTGCAATTGAAAAAAAGAAAAAAAAAACTTTTGAATTTGAATGTGGAATTGCAAAATACGTCATTATGGTAATAAATATGCTCTGCACGCTTATGGTATTTGAAGTAAGCGGAGTAATTTTTGTCCTGAAGCAGTAGTTTTAGTACAGAATAATTTTTATTTATTCTTGATATATGATATTTATTTTGTAAGTACGTTGTAAAAAAAGACTTTTACACGTCAATCTTTTTGGCCGTTAAATACTAACCGATATTTCCTAGCTGACTACCCTGAGAAGAAACACCGAAACAAACTCAGAAGTCAAGGTCTCTTTTGAAGTCCATACAATTGTACTGGTCAAATGCAATGAAGGGTCCACTGCAATAATGATGAAAGTCCATTTTTGTAAAAATTCTAAGTATGCTCGTCATTCAGCCACTGGATATCTGTAGTTGGTATTCTCGTTGACAAACTTAGCCTCCTACTTTTTATAAGATAAAAGGTACTCAATAAAATCCTGTTTTTTTTTTAATAATTCTAAATAATATATGTTTTACTTTGGTCTTAAATAAAGCTTGAGTAAAGAAACAATATAATATCAATAATAAAAATGTGCTGGACAAATTAATAATGTATTATGTTTACACCTTTTAACTCGTCTTCCTGTTTCCATTAATACAATTTGAAACACAATTATCTAAAAACAAGGTAACAAGGACATTCATCGTTATTGCAGTGGACCCTTCATATGAGAACCATGTAGGTTGGTTGGTGTCTGAAGTGGTCTTATGAGGAAAGTACCACACAGATTTAAGTGATTAATGTCGCTTGCTTGTCAAAATCGCAGTATCGCCTACAAAGGTTCCTTACGTTCGCCTACTCATTTCCCATAAAACGTCAAAGCTGTTCTAGTGGCCACAAAACTCTCCTGATGCGATATTTTAGCCTCTTAATTCGAAGGGAAACAGTTTTCGTGACGGGAAGTTTTGTTGCGAGCTCGCTGCAACGGAACTAGTAACGCCATCTATTGATAGTACTGATAACTTGTGAGGATTGTAATAATTTCATAGATGTAATTTTTAATTGTTGAATTTTTTTTTTACTATTGATGCAAATTGTATTTTTGACTTTCATATAAATTAAGTTTTTTTTATTATTAATATTTTGATTTGAATTTCAACTTTTAACTGTGTATTTATTATGTTTTTGATTTAATTGTTATTTTTGTCACAGAACGTAGGTACAAGTTACAGATGTTAAATAAGTCAAACAGTTTAAGCTATAATAATAAAGACTCATTCAATATAATATTTCATTTAACATAATTATTTACTGCCACATTCAATCAAATCAATACAAATTTACCATCAAGATGAAATTCCCTAAATAATTTGAAATAAGCAATGCGATATATATTAAAATACACACATATAAACACAACGCATATCACAAACTATATCGATTTAAAATCTAGTTTCAAATAATGTTATTGTTTTTGACTCTCGGTGTATAAACTCCAAATTTTTGCCACATTCAAGAAGTAGGTAACATTATACTGTCACACAAAACATTGAAAATGCTAATTCAGTAATCCTGGGCCACCAAGGTACAGTCTGTGTCTAGTTTGGCGCCCATGGCCACTTCTGCGCATTCGCTATTTTCTTTTTTCTATTCCTTATTGTGTGAATTTGTTATGTGTAATAATTTCTGTGGGTGCCAATAAATAAATTTGTATTCATTTTTATTGTTCTTAGATGAATTGGCATAGAAAGTTAATATTAATTAAAGCGTTCTGAATGGTCAAACTACCAAAAATCTTAGGGCTTTTCTTTTTTTAAAGGAGTGTTTACAGTTGTAAGCTGTTAAAAAAACTTCTAGGTAATTGTGGCTGATATGATATTGTGTCTAGAAGATTATAGATTAGCCTTGATTCGGTTCTCCGAAATAATACAAAATCACGTCTTCGAAATGAAAAATAAAGCCCATCCACATTTTTTTCTATTGTTTAAATAAAAACATTCGTATGATAAAGCTCGGTGCAAGCCGTAATTGTGCGCATTGCGTTCGCAGTCTGAGTGACACTAGCATGCTCCCACGAGGCCATGATCATGCATTACACTGATTCGGATGGCCTGGGGCCGTATTATGACCTCTTAAATCATCATGTTTTCGGTGTGAAAAAGAGACGGAGCTATACAGGACGAATAGCACTATCCTTTTCTCACACAGAAAACATGATGGTTTTAAGAGGTCATAATACGGCCCCTGTTCTGTGTTGTGTGCAAGCAGGTATTAAGCATGGTTAGTGTTTATTGAGATGGAAGTGGTATTTGATGTACATATGTATGTTGCGATTTTATTTTGGAGTTTTGGCTCAAATAGTTTAGGACATAACTCGTTGTCGAGATCATTCTCTTTCAGTTATTTAAATTTATTTTGGGGTCGGTGCAACATACTCAAATCAGTAATCATTCCATTTCTAGCCATATCATCTCAACGCAGTCCAATCATGCCAGTGTTTAATCGAGCTCCACCACATCTATCAGGTAAGATCGTGGTCAAACGCAAGCCTTTCAAAAGCACAAATAAAACATTCATTAGTAATTTGGTGTAATAAATACTAACCATTCACATTCTAAAAAATACATTATTGATACAAATATTTAATTTCCTATGTATGATGTATTCTACGACCGATGGTGATTGGAGTAGTCGAGTTCCATAGCAAAGACTGTTAGCTGATAAGTATACCCGATGAACTAACGCTCTTAGAGGGTCGGCAGGGATCTGGTAGGTGGAGAATTGGGTATCATGCTCTTGAGAGTGGCATGCATTTCCAACTTAGTACTGCGTTAATTGACGCGACTAAACTTATTTCATTCTTTTTTCAAAATTATGTTACACAAACCGCAATCATGCACTTAAAACCAATCAGCATTACTTCAAACAAGACTCAGAACAAAAAAGGCCCACTAGCCTTACTACGAAGTGCCAATGCTATCATGATTCAGTGTGAGGGAAAGGGATAGTGCGATTCGTCTTGTATAACTCCGTCTGTCTCTGACACAGGAATCATGATAGATTTAAGACGTCATGATAGGGTTGCAGCTCAGTATAATATCCCAATAAACAAGCAGCAACTGATGGGTAACGCGGCTTCTTTGAACAATATACTGAGTGACAACGTAATTCAGAGGAGAGGCGATCAAATGGACACTGTCGTTTGTTTATCCAATTATTTTTGAGTAGACAGATTTATTGGTAATGTTGGGAGTTGATACAGGAGTATATATGGGTGTTCTACACATGCTTTAGAAGATTCTCGAATTAATTTAGACTTACAGCTTTATTGATATAACTTCTTTATGATTAGTGAAAATACTGATCAGTAGATTTCTCTATCTATATAGGTGTTTTTGTCTGGTAAGATTACAGGTCTCACGATACACCGTAAGTAGAAAATTCACGATAAAATTTAATGTATTTCGTAAAATGTTTACCTGGCTGATAACACTCACGTTTTTCAGCAAATACCGAAGCTTGAAGCTTAGATTTTCTTAACAATACCTTTCCTTAAACTTAAAAAAAACTTGGGGATAAGTAGGAGAAAAGAGCATATGCTAATTTTGTTTAAGGACAGGAATTCAATAAATGACTTTTTCCGTTCTGGGCGGAGCCAGAGTGTCAGATTCTTACTGACTAAAACCCATTCGTGCTCTTCCAAATGCCCTTCGCTTCCAGCGCCGCGGTAACTCTTCCAAACACATTCCACAACCTTGGCAGAAATGCTTAAGGGCGCATATTCCGAACGGCATTTCATACAAATTTTCAAGTCGTTATTTTCCGAAATGACTAAACCGATTTTAATGAAACTTTACACACGTAAGCAGAATACATAGGTCTAAAAAGTTAATTGAAAACATTTTCGATAAATAGTGTTACAGTTAAATTAGACCCATTTTAAATGTTCCATACAAACATAAATTTCCAGTTATCTTTTTTAAAATAAGACATTTCGAAAATGTGTTTAATTAACTTTTTAGACCTATGTAACCTGCTTATATGTCTGAAGTTTCACTAAAATCGGTTCAGTCATTTCGGAAAATAACGACTTGAAAATTTGTATGAAATGCCGTTCGGAATATGCGCCCTTAAGCTTTGGTTGATGATTATAAGGAATACTTGCATAAACAAAAATGTTACGTTTGAAAAACAAAACGACCCCCTTCCCAGCCTTACTTTTGATTTCAGTTAGACATCTGATTTTAAGGCTTCCTTTTTTTTTTTTTTGGATGGGAAATCATCAAATGACCCCTCCCGCCCTGGGTGGAGCGGTAGGGAGTGTCAGACTTTTACTGACTAAAACCCACCCGTGATCCTTCTTGTGCCCTATGCGTTCCAGAGCCGCGGTAACTCTTTCGAACAAATTCCGCAACCCTAGCAGGCACCGACCCTATGGGGCTCCGTCCTCGGTGCTGACGGCTCCTTGCGGCGCGCGTGGAACACAACGCGTCGTCGACTCAACCTGGTATCGGACGGCGAGCCACCCACGCTCACCGTCCCCAGGTATTTTAAGGCTTCCTGAAGTTATAAACCCGTATTTTTACGTCTCACTCAATCTCTAAAAAACTTGAATTTCCCCATCAACATAAAAAAAAAACTTCGGTAGAATATATCGTCAAACAAAATGTCCGTAGTAAGTAGGTACTTCGTGTATAATATTAAATCAATACACCAAACACTGTGGGATTGATACTCGTCAAATGTAAGTACACATAATAATAATAATAATAATTCAGCAATGAAAAGTATCACGTTCGAAAAACGTATTCTATTGTCTTCTTTTTTTTTTAAGAATGTCGATTATAAATTGGTAGTATACTAAACCAAACAGACATACCTGACATTATACTAAGGACAGAAATTTGTTGATCCATAAACAATATGGCTAATGATGTTAATAAATACTTTCTGCGCCTGATATCCTATAATTATTACACGTTAAAAGTTCACGGTTCCGTGTTAATAACAGCAGAAGCAGTATAGTAGCCAAAATTAGTGCTTAGACTCTTTCGCTTGAAAAAAACCGTTACTCAACTAAAGAGTCTTAGTACCAGAAAATACCAACGAATTTAAAGAAAGGCAAAGTTATCTTTAATATAGTTATTATAAATGCATAACCATGACAGAATTTAAATCGCTTCTACTTTCTCTTTTGACTTACCATGAGCTGCACATTGATAGGTCCAGCTGTGATATAGTTATTTTGGCTTATGCCCAGCAGTTTCAATTGGTAGTAAAGTTGACTGCTCAGTACAAGCTTTTAATCTACTGAAGAGTTCAAATCCACAGACAATTCCAAAGACAACCTTTTTATTTGATTTTCATTTACTTTTCACTATTGCAAATAGATTTGAACTTCGAAGCTCCCCCCTCTCTTCGGTATCGAAACAGCCTAGCTCCACAAATCCGCAATATGTCTGCCACGTCAGTTCAATCATGTAATGGAACGAACGGGACGCCCACTGTGGATTCAATCAATGAAACATTCATAGCGAGAGCTAAAAACTTATATAAAACCTTTTCTGTATCAATGCGGCTGATATTTACTCTGACTTTTATACTTTACAATTGATGTTTTCAATGCTTAGCTTGAATGGGAGTTGTAGGATTGGTAGTTAATGGAGTTGGTTTAAAAGTTACGATGATTGCAAGATGTGTGCAATAATGCTGAAAGCTTCGAAATGAAATCCATATAACTTTACAACATTACTGACGGACTTATTTTTCCTAACTTTCCTACGTTCATTATCTTCACTCCTACGGAAAACAAATGAGCTTAATGTTGTACTGATTGGTAAGAATATTTTTAGACGTATTATTCTGCAAGATTAAATTTGATTACCGCATATTAGAGACAGACAAAGAATCTTACGCCCACGAAGACAACTCTGGTACTGACGAAACGAATGGAATTTACTAATAATATAACGTAACTGGAATGTATGTACATTATTGTACATATAAGGCAGACAAAAAGGAGAGGCCTATAGGTATAGGCCTCCCCAGCAGGTAGTCTCCCGCTGGAATGATGATGGTGATTATTATAAATAATATCGGCTCTTTGGAAATGATACCACAAAACGTACAACGCCTGGTCTACCAAATATTACGATTGTCGTATACAATTATTTAAAGTAATGTCATGAACATTATGCAACACTTAAACCTCTTCCTGTGTCAAGAAATGTTAACTTACTATTATCACAAAACTGTGGAAGTGATTTTAGTTGCGAATTTAAACTTATACTTCTATAAACCCAAGTTTAACCAAGCAAGCATACGGAACTGTTACACAAACGTGTTGTTTAAAATCCCGCTACCTCGACCGCCATTATTTATTAATAAAATATAATATGGACCGAAATAACCAAGGCGCGACCCAAAAACGCGGTGGCTCATGTCGCCGCACGTTACATAATCTCATGTACAAGCATAACCTCTCTTTAATCGAGAAATACATGACATTCATAAAACTTCCCTCTTTTATTTTCCGGCCAAATTAAAAAAAAAAAGAAAAAACAGGAAAGTTTTAATGAATGAACGAGAACTGACTTAGGATCGCTTTAGGGTTTTTAGATAAATTAGGTCTTGAAGTTCTTACATGTCTTGAATCGAAGATAGCCAATAGGGTTTACGAGAAGAGTAGCATTTAAATAAAAAATGACATCCAAGAACCTCTTGAAACGTTATTCTTGGTAAATGAAGAGGCCATAGAAATTAAGGTTAAGCTACGCTTGTCAAGGTTGGTCTGTGGATGGGGGACCATCTTAATAACATACCGAGTTTCCTCTGTCCCTCAGAAAGCACGTTAAGCTGTTTGTCCTAGCTGTCACTTGTAGATCTTTGGCAGTCTTTACGGATTATGGAGGTCTGGTAGGCCGCCGCTCCACGTAAAATACTGGTATTTAGTCAAATCCGGTTTTACTGGAAGCCGACCCCAATATAGTCGGGAAAAGGCTAAGCAGATGATGAGCAATCTACCAAGCATGATTATCATAGATAGCTCACAGTTTTTTAGCCTTCAGGCCTACACTCATTTGAAAGCGTGGATTAAATTTTCTCGTGCCATCTTGAACCAAACCTCATAGTGCACGTCCAGATAACCATACCAGCTATTATCTACTATATAAAAATAAGTCGGGTTTTCCTTCCTAACGCTATAACTCCAGAACTAATTCAGGAAAATTCAGGAAAAAATCCAACAGAAAAGCGGGAAAATCTTTTTCATTTTTTTTATATATGGCAAAACAACGTTTGCTGGGTCAGCTAGTTTCTTCTAAATAATTATAACCTCATAGTTATGGCAGATTTTTATTCTTATACAAAATCTTTATGAAACTGAGGTTATAGACAAGCAAACATATCAATTATACATATCACAGTGTTAATATAGGTCACATAGGCAGCTAAGCGCTCCTGAGCTTGTCATCCATCACGATCGTTTGCATATGCGTTGTGACAAATGCCTTCCTAATCTGTTTCTGTAAGCGGCTGATATTACAGGTAAATATTTACGCTTATTTTATTCATATTGAGGTGTTTTTTTAGCTATATATTTGAGTTCTAGACGAAGAGAAATTTTATCAGTACAAATGATTGTCAAAAGTATCAAATAGATTGTTTGCAATACATTTATTTATAACTGGTACTTTATAGAGAACGTGCACGGCGTAGATTATGCCATCTAGTGTTGCAAATCTGAAACTTTTACGTTGTAAATATTTGGCCTGTGCTGCCACCTGTACTTCCTGCGCACTCCGTTTAGGGGAACGTGCACGAAGCAGACTGTGCCATCTAGCGTTGCAAATTTGAAACTTATAAGTAAAATATACTTGACATTGACGCGTCTGTGCTGCCACCTTTTCTGCACGTTCCCTAAAGCTTCGGTGTTTGCAAAAATCCGCTGCCAAAGAAAGTCCTATGTTGACGAAATGTCACGTGGTCAAATCTTAACATTTTGGTACTTCCTCAATGACTGTTGCTGGTGAAATGTCGCTTTGTCAAAAGCTTAACAGCTCTGAGTTATTTTATTTTTTAAATATCGCAGCATATGCAGAAATTGAAGCCTTTTGTTGGTCTCGCACATAAACATTTTTGTTTCCTATCTTCAGTTTAGAAATAAGTACCTAAATTGTCCATTAGGATTTAAACTACTCTTCTTCTTGTGAAATATATATATTATTTACCTTTTTTCCAAATAATTTGAGGTTGGCTTCAAATATAACTCGACGACATAGACAACAAACCTTTTTTTTGTGGATATAAATACATATATCAACACAGTTTCCTATTCTGGAGCATCTGATCCTATAGTACGAAGTCTATTATCTTCCATAGCCAGTTGGATCAATATAAGGCATAACTTCTGGCTTACTCCAAGCCTGGATGTCAAGTTTGCGAAAAGTTTGAGGTCAAAGGTCAAGTGAAACGTTTCTCGTCTATATCTTCCTATTTATTAAGTTGAGCATTTTTGTGGTCCTACGTGGCAGGGTATGACGTCAGACTGAAAGATCAAGCGGAAAATTTGGTTCTTATTTTCAAGTCCATAAGGTATGTTTTATTTCCGAGGGATCCTTGAGCGGAACGTTGAATTCTTCAGCTGTATGTGTAGGTACTGTGTGGGTAGGTACAGAAAACCTACGGTAGAATATTTGTCCTTCTTGCTTTTTAAAACAATCAATTGTTATCACTGAGAATTAATAGTATAAAATAAAAAATCAAATTTTAATCTGTCTCTAAATGCGCTAAGTTTGCCTTAGTATTCACTGTAATTTATACAATGTATTTGAGAAGTTGTATAAATGTCACCAGAAAATTGCAACTTATTATGATTGTAAACTGAGCATTTGCAATACCTACTACGTATCAAAATTTGGTAGTCTATAATCTCTCGAATTCATTCCGAGGCATTATGGAATAGCAACTTTGTGTAATTAATTTCATCACCACTGCTCTCAAAATGATGAAGTAAAAAATCGTGAGGAGACCAGCATGTCCTATAACCAAAAATTACACGTGACATTCACCAACTCGCACTAGGTCCGCGTGGTGGATTACAGGCCATTCCCTCTCCTAGAGATGGAGGCCTGTGTCCCAGCAATGGGAACGTTAAAAGGCTGATTATGCTTATGCTTATGCCATCCGTATCGGGGAGCCCTTTTTTTTGGATGGGAAATCATCAAATGACTTCTCCCGCACTGGGCGGAGCGGAATGGAGTGTCAGACTCATACTGACTAAAATCCACCCGTGATCCTTCTTGTGCCCGCCGCGTTCCAGGGCCGCGGTGACTCTTTAGAACAAATTCTGCAACCCTAGCAGTCACAGACGCTATGGGGCCCCGTCTTCGTTGCTGACGGCTCTTTGAGGCGCGCGTGGAACACTACGCACCGTCGACTCGGGCCTGGTTGCTATCGGACGGCGAGCCACCCATAGCTAGCCATCCGCAGGCCCGCGCCTACGGTGGCCGGGAATCGCCCTGCGTTTCCCGACGCCAGGGCGTTTTCTTCTGTTGTGGCGGCTGGGGCGTGAGGTTTCCCTCTCTCGCACACGTTCCGCCTCCTCCTTCGCTAGCTTTACTGCTTCGCAGAAGTAGGCGACTGCATCCCATGCCTCCTCGCTCCGGACCATGGTTTGAACCAGGGCCGGGCGCGAGAGGTCGCCGCCGCCGATCGCCTCGACGAGGACACGGCGTTGCTCCACCCAAGCAGGGCAGACCTCCACCGTATGCTCCACCGTGTCCTCCGGATGAGTATCGGGGAGCCCTAAGGTACCTGTGCGCTATGCTTAGCTACTTGTCTAGTCAAGAAAATCCAATAAATCGTAGAACCGTAAACTGATTGGTTGCCAACAAGTCGTAAGTTTATGTCGGTTAAAAATTTCTCTGAATGACTTCTAGAGATTGTAGACTGTCAAAAGATGCACAAAAAGGTGTTCCAAATGTTCAGTTGACAATTATTCATCATATAGATATTTTATGATCATATGGATTTTGCAATTATACGGTGACATAATTATTACCTATCACTAAATACTATTTATATAATTTAAAGAAGTGTCCATGTTTCGGAATGCTACCAAAGTATATACCGTGCGAGGTCTGTACTGGTAAGTCGTAAATATTCATGAGTCACGTCAATCCTCAACTAAAAAGGGCACTAATTTAATTTAATAAGCGCGATATTGCATTTCGTTCATATAAATCATAGCGACCATTTCTTAAGGTGACGTGTGACAACCCGTCTTCATCCTCAGTTCTATACGCTCAGTTTATTGGCAGCAAGTCAAGTACACTCAAACACACAAGTGATTAAAAATATATAGGTATGTAATAATTAAAGTTTGGATTTATTCTTTTTCAGATCCAATTTTTTTTTCTGGTTTAACGAAATCTGTGTTTTGTATTTTAGTTAGTTTCAAAGTAAGTCACAGACCTTTCTATACCCCATTCACAATAAGATTAGACATTGAAATAAATCTTTTTTACAGTCCGTTCAACCGATTTTGACTTCTATTGCGTTGGTGGCATGATAAATGGCAGCTGCAGTAAACAGTTGGTATTATAATCATGTTTTTGCTTTTAATGCCATCCTTATGCTTATGGAATAGAAGTTAAAATCGGTTGAATGGACTGTAAAAAGTTTTTTTTTAATGTCTAATCTTATTGTGAATGGAGTATAGGTACCTCCTGGTATCTGAACTCTTCTTGATCATTCATTTTTAGTGTTCTATAAATACATACAAAATATGATAATAAACACAACGCACGTTCTATGTTTAGTATTATAATTATGAAATGTGTGCAGTTGTAAGCGATTGTACTTTCAAGCAACACATTCAAGTATTGGATATTCGGCTATCCCTGTCTTTTTCTACCAATGTGGTATAGACAGAGATGGCGTATCTTTAAAATGTATTCGGTTTGATCTGAGTAAGTAGGTATCTAAATTATTTCTAGACAGGATACAGAGTCGGTCGTGCGTTTGAAGTCCGTTTTATTTCTGTATGTATGATGTTATATTAAGAATTTTATAAATAATACGTGTTTCTACTTTTAAATAGAAAATGGAGCGGGTCAAGAAAATATTAAATGTTAGAAATAATCTTTGAAGTTGCACAGAATTTGGATCTATTTTCAGACACATTTTCTGCCTCGTCATGAAGAAAGTCTTCACAACTAATTATACCCACTTATTCTTTCATTTCCCCACATAACCAAGGAATAGTATAATGTAACAATTTTCTCCAAACGATATTCCTACGTATTCTATTCCTCATCTAAGTTAGATACACCAAATCTGTCTCATTCACAAAATTGCTATCACACAGAACAATTGTTTGCCCACGAAAGATAAATTGTCTAGATATGAGGGTAATACAACAATTTTGCTGTTTGACGCACGCGACAGTACCTAATTCAACTTTCTTCTGCCTTCTATCTTATGTGGATGTTTGCCAATGGAAGTTAGGTAGACAACCTTCGTTTTGTTTATGTTACTTTGGAATACCATGATTGGTAAACAACTATGCCGGTTGTGTACATTCTGGGGTAGGTAGAGAGTCTTTTATTAGTAGCTGTTTATAAAAGATTGTACTACGCAATAAGAGCACCCAATGCGAGTACACCTGTTTTCATATATGTATATGTATTTGTCCTATGCTTATGAGGTAAATAGTCAAGTATTTAATAAATATTAAGATATTTTTCCTCTTGATTAATCCAAATCCTCTTAAATTTAGTTTGATCTTCGTTAAAAAACCAGTATTTTGAGTTTTCCTTATTTGATTGTCTGGTATTCATCAAAATATATTTTATTTGTGTTGTTATTGTAAAGATAATCTAAATAATACTAATTACAATTATATTTTTTATTTCACCAAATCCTTTTGTGTGTAAATACTACAGAGTAGTATTTAAACCAGATGCATCTTCGATCAATTGATTAAAGAGATGCATCATATTTTACGTACATTTGTTATACAGATATGCACATAAAATAATTTGATACCTATTCAATTTACTAAACAGAAATTTTCTCCAATTTAACCAGTTTGGCTTTTTTACTTATAGCTTTTTATTTTGATCCCTCCTCACTTTATTGTCTTCGTCTATTTATCTCCCGAGCGACATAACGTAATGTAATGAATGACTCTTCAATTTAAAAGTTTTGCGTAACTAAGCGCCATCTGTCATGTCGAGTTAGAACTGCAGCTTCATTACAAATTCTGAATCAACTCTCGTATTTTTAGCTCATTTTGTTACTTTTGAGGTAAGAATGGTACAGTAGGTAATGATTACTGTTGCGGAATTTGTTCGAAAGAGTCACCGCGGCCCTGGAACGCCAATGGCATTAGGAGGAACACGGTGGGTTTTAGGTCAGTAATAGTCTGACACTCACTTCCGCCCTGCCCAGAGCGGAAGAAGTCATTTGGTGAATTCCCATCCAGAAAAAAGGTAGTAGTTACTATGCCAAGAATGGTAACAAAAGGGTAATGAAAGATGTAGATTTATTTGCAAAAGAGTTTTATTTTGTACCTACTGTGTGTATAAGTTTTAGTAACTATCACGCACGTTGTTTTCATGATAGCCAGCACGACTGAAGAGCGAAGGGTTTTGGGTGTGATTACCAGTTTGTTTTTAAAAAGTGTTGCTGTGATTTTCATTAGGAACTTTACAGTAGCAGCCCGAAATTTGGAATCTGGTGGTATGATAACTCAGTGCCTAGGTAAGCACGTAAACCTGGTGGTCTTGCGTCTGGCTTCATCAATATCCTGATGTCATGTAAGCGCTTAGAAAAGCAGACAACTGATCCTTTGATGGACAAACCAGCGCTTTGAATGCATGACACAATAAATGAAAATGCTTGAGATGTGAAATTGCAGCAACATCCATTAGGAATTTCTTTCAAAACCCTGTCATTGAATAGAAAGATACAGGTTTGACAATGAAAGGCTACACAAAGAAGGCATTCCATATTTACACCACATCCTTTCTCAATGTCACACAAAAAACCTTGTTACACGCCCAATACTTCTTACCCAAAGAAACCAGACATTTGGGGCAAACCACACATGTATTTATAATAAATAATTAACTCACAAGCAGCACCGTTATTGGGTTTAATTAATCCCGGACAACGGGAATGTGTCCCGGTCGAATTTATTGCTATAATTTACGACAGACCGGGAAAAAAGGGAATACAAATACTGGGTAATGTGTACTGTATTAGATGGTTGGTTAGAGAAATTAGTAGGAATGTGGTTATTCACCTTAGAGACGTACAAACGGCGGCTTCTCAGTGCGGTAGAAACTGCTTCGTGGCACAAGCGAGGAAACAGGCAAGGTAACGGCAGATTATCGTCTGTATAACCGATTGAGTCACTGCGATGTTGCAGGTCTGTGTGCAGTGGGCCTGCGGACGGCGAGCTATAGGTGGCTCGCCGTCCGATAGCAACCAGGCCCGAGTCGACAGCGCGTCGTGTCCCACGCACGCCTCAAGGAGCTTTCAGCAATGAAGACGGGACCCCATAGGATCAATGCCTGCTAGGGTTGCGGAATTTGTTCGAAAGAATCACCGCGGACCTAGAACGCAAAGGACACTAGAAGGATCACGGATGGGTTTGAGCTAGTAAGAGTCTGACACTCACTTCCGCTCGCTCAGAACGAGAGAAGGCATTTGATGATTTCCCATGCAGAAAAAGAAAAGGTCTGTGTGTAGTCGACTTCTTAAAAAATCTTCAGGTAATTTTGTATAAAAAAATTGAAAAGATAAAAATATGTTTGTGGTGTAATCAGTTTTCCTTTATATTTGTTTATAGCCAAATAGCTCTTTAATTAATTAAAGGAAATAGACGTCCATATCCTCGACTCTGAAGCACTGTAATATTACTTTTTAAATTTAGAGTTACTCTATGAAATAAAATAAATACTTCCAACTTAAAATGCAAAGGTATGCGTTGTTTTACGTACTTATTGGACACTATGCAAGTATGAAGGAAGTCTTAGAACTGTTAGCACGAGATCCGAAAGTTGATACGGGGGCCTACAGTTAAATGAAATTACAGTACAAAACATACATAGAATAGGGATGTTTCCTGAGTAAAAAAATATTATTCTAAGTAGTCCATCAGTTAGATCATCGAAAAATATTGGACTCGTATTTTTTGCTTTAGCAAATATAAAAATATTAACATTAAAGATCAGGAGAGGGGGTTTGTGACCACGTCGTGGTTAAAATTGTAGCACGTAGTGACGTCACACGAGTATTAAACGCACTGTATCGTCATTATGAATGAGATTACAATTCTATGCCATTTCTTTCAATGGAGTGTCAGTGTTTGACCATTGGAAAGTCATAAAGACACTTATTTTGGTAGATTACCAAACTTGTCAAAATTAACCATTATGAAATCAATGATAGACCATTCTGACACTATTGTAATAGCAGACTTGGGGCCCTTTTTTTTTTTTTTTTTTTTTGAGGTATGGCGGTAGCCCAGAGCGCCCATAGCGATTTTTCTTTGCAAAGTGTGTGGTGTAGCTTTGAATTTGAATGATAAATTGGAGAACGATATATAATGCAACGTTCTAGTTTAAAATATGTACTGACGAATACAAAAGATTATGCTTAGATGATTTAGTTAGGTCAAACGGATGAATAAAAGGAGACTAACATACAAGGTATTTACAAAGCTGACATGAGTGAAAACGCCAAGAGAGGAACTACTACTAGTTATACTTCGATTTTATTGGCAATTTTTATCAGAGAGACCACAAACAAAACCGTTGTGCATGGTTGACCAGATACATTATAATGAACGTTACGTAACCTGGTGGTATATAATTTCCACCTGTCCACATGGGATAAAGGCATGAGTTTATGTTCCATCAATAGAAAAAAAAAACAAAGTTTTTCACAAACCAAAATCATTGCAAAATGTTGTATCTATTTAAAAAAAAAGTGTTTAAAGCGGTTTTCAATCAGATATTTCTATTCTGTTACGAAAACCAGACGCATCAGGTACTTCGATAAAACGAATCATCCATTTTCAACTAGAAGGTCAATGCCATGAACTTGAGCTTTCCAACCAACAGGATGAAGAACGTACCACACAATATTATATACATTCTGTATCACATACCAAATTAATTTAACTCCAACTAAACCCCACTTCCCAAAGACAAAGAGCGTGCTATTGCACTAACAAATTCGCATACCGAACGCGAATCGGCCATAAACATTTAAACCAAAACCATGTGTAAATGAACCGAGGATAAAATCGTAACAGGGTGTAAATCAAACGCACTGCACATGTCCGTTCCCATGATTCATGACACTACAAATCTTACATCGTTATTACAACGGAACAGAGTTCAAATTTATGAGAGACTGTGTTAGCTGTAGGCGTGTAAGGACTTATTAAGATCACTTTGCATGCATCATGCCAATTGAGTGCGGGATACATGTGTTTCTTGTTTCTTTTTTTGTTTAAGATGATACTTTGAATAAGGATGTTTAAGTAGTTTATTTGTTGCTTTTCGAAGTTGGACGCTGGAATGGGTTGAATGCACGTGAAGGTGAATTTATTGAGATCAGAATAACACTCTGGAGTTAAAGCTGTAAATTATAATACCAATGTACACCTAATTCAATTAGTGTTCGATAGTGAGTCAATTGTATGTTCATTATTATTACAAAATATTCATCATGGAAACCACGATTAATTATAGAAGGAAACAGCAACTATAAGAACATATAATTTATGTTTTAAGTAACAACAAAATGAAAAAAAGAAACGGACCTCACATAATCATGGAAAACTCAATTTATTTTTCCGCAGAAGGCATGGGTCTGAAAAACAGCAAAAAAATATACCTCTTTTACATAAGTACATCTACAAAGGGCCTTGGATTGTTCACTTAACACAATTGGAAAGAAACAAAATATTTACACTTGACAATAAAGCTTTCTTGGCACCGTTAAATGACAGTTCCCCTCGGTTGACTTCCAAGTAGCGCGGGAATGTCACCAGCTGACACTTTCTGCTTTTTCCTTCTCATCTTCTCAACATGAGAACCGAATTTAAGATAAAAATGTCAGTTTGTTATCTCTCTTACTTGCACCATCATTATTTTATGAAATCGTTTGTGTGGCTCGACAAAAATAGTTGCAACTGTTGTTTCAGAATAAATTAAGAATAGATTCTTTACGATAGTTTTAACAGATAAAAAATATTAAAACTTCTAGTTTTACTACGCTCTGTAAATATCATGAAAAACTTACCTATCACGAAAACTATTTACACTATATTCACAACCTGTTACCCAAAACTATTGAAAGCAGTTCTAAATTATCCAAACATCCAATAACTTTAACTACTACTGTCTAACATTCAGGATCCTTCTCAAAAATTAAAGTTATTCACAACACTTCGCGGTATAAGTTAGGGCGGGAGGTTGTATGGAGGCTTCGCACAGCCGCCCGACGCCACGACAGCCGGCAAACTGCCGCCCGCCCTAGCCGCCCTGAATGTTTTCGCAACAACTGAAAATTTTATTCAGAGAGCGAACATTATCTTCAAGTTTTCGAAGAGTTCGTAAGTACTGTGAATGAAAACTCGAGGCTGTATTTTAGTTATAAAGATCTTCTGTATCTTTTGTAGCTGTTCTGTATTGTTCAGTATCGGTTCGATCATTCATGAACAATTGAACACTGATGTAGGATATGAATTGCAAGAAAAAGTCTGACGGTTCAGTTTGCAATTAAATGATTGCAATTTGAATGGTTACGTTAGCTACACAAAATGTTTCTAACTCTGCTGTGTGGACTGCCTTAGTGATAAATTAGACTATGACGGAAACTTTACCGTAAATAAGAATAGCCACCACACCTCAGCAGTCACTGATAAAAAAGATTCCGTATCTACGGCCACTAATCAAAGTGACGCAACCTACCATCGCAATAAAAAAAGAAAAATAAATGGTAATTAATTTATTGGCGCGATCGCGTCAAAACAATGCCTTATCTTTGAAAAAAGCCTCTGTTTTAACGCTTCAAGTTCGCGTGCGAGTGGCTCCCCCTATCCATCACTCAGATAACATGAACAAATACTTGGTGGAATTAGCATAAACCCTAGAAATTGTTACCAACTTCAGTCTAGAATAATAATTGGATATTTTCTGGGAAAGTTTGTAGTCTGTACTGTAGTATTTCAGTCCTTTTCCATTTAACGACGATAACTGTGTTATCTTTAAGACACTGATTAATCTTGAGTATTTGGAATTCTCAATTGTATTAGTGAATTGTTACGCCTAGTTTCGTGCTAGGCTGAGCAGAATTGATCTTTAAGCTAAATTGACGAATAGAATTCTATTAGTATTTTGTGCCCGGTATTTATAGATATTTTAAATATGCCAGGATATTGATGTCTGTTCACTTTAAATTGTTAGAAAAATTATATTGTGGTAGTTAGTGCAAATAGTGAAATTAAATATATAATATAATGTTTTAAACGCAACAAGCCCTTTCAATAAGAGGAATATTATTTGAAAATAATGTTTTGAAATGGTAGAGCTTGTGGCTAGAAATAATAGCCGTCAGACGGTTCGATCTTCAAAGTTACAACGAAAAGACGAACTTAAATTTTAATACATGACAGTTCATGATCTCTGGCTGACAGGAGTGACTCATCCATTTTGGCGTGAAAAAAAAAAACAGTCGGTTTATAATAGCAATTTTAGTAATAATTTTTACTACTAATACTTTAATTAAGTACCTACTACTATGTTATACTATAGTTTAGGTTTGAGTGAAAAATCCATTAATGTTCCCGTTTTGTAGCAATTAAATACTTATTTTTCTTTTTTTTTTTTCAAGTATGTTGGTTGCCTAGCAACGGAACTGTAGAACAGCATATTAAAACACTTATTAATATCCAGTGGTACTCCAATACTTTTGTGAACTGATGAAAACAATCCAATACTGACAAGTTTTCGACAATCATATACGTAATTATTCGAAATCGTAAATACATAAACTGCAAACAAAATTTGTATGTTTTCCCTTTTTACTTTTTATTGTTTGAGATCTGAATTCGGTACATACGTTTATTTTTAACTCATAAATGTTGTTTTGAGTATACACCATGATATAATAAAATCTTCTATTCTAGAACACCGATCGCCTTTTGTGACCAGTTACTTGAAGCTTGGTTATACTACGTTTGCATTCGCTTGTCAGCCGTAATCTATCACAAATGCAAGGAAATAGTGGCTTTTTTCCACAACTTGCGGCTCAGAAAGCCATTTAAAAAATAGTAGAATTCTAAGTCAGACCTTTATTTGATAAGATTTGAAGCTCTATAAAAAGTGCCATCCTATAAGAGAATGCGATTTTTGAAAGTACAAAATATAAGGGTTTTTTCTTTCTTTCTGGATGGGAAATCATCAAATGACTTCTCCGCTCTGGGCGAAGCGGAAGGAATAGTGAGACTCTTACTGACTAAAACCCACCCGTGATCCTTCTTGTGCCCTTTGCGTTCCAGGGCTGAAGACTATGTTTTTGCCAGTTTCTCCATTTCTGACTGATATTAGGGATTGGCTCGCCGCGAGCTCACTTTATAAGTAATTATGTGCTCGACAATGGAGTTACCAGTTATCACTCTTGCTTGACATAACACCCCAACATTACACGTATCAGGAACCACACGAGTCTGGCCTGAGAATGAATATCACTTCTTAGTTTTATTCTTTTATGAGTGACAGAGACAAAGTCAACGATAGAATTAGTTTACCCAGAAGAAGCGTGTTCATTCTAATTTCAAAGAGATTAGGAATTGGGAATGCGGTCGGAAACACGGATATAGGCAAAGAGTTCCACTCCTTTGCTGCACCTCCAATTAGTTTTGAACACTATAGAAGTATAGACAGGCTTATTTATGAATGAAAAATCATCAAATGACCTGGGCCTCAAGTCTGCTATTACAATAGTGTTAGAATATGGTCTATCATTGATTTCATAATGGTAGATTTTGACAAGTTTGGTAATCTACTAATATAAAAGCGTCCTTATGACTTTCCAATGGTCAACCACTGACACTCCATTGAAAGAAATGGCATAGAATGGTAATGTCGTACATAATGACAAATGAATGATAGACGTATGCGGTAATCTGCTAAAATTTGATCAGTGACCTACCTATTAGAACGTCATAGTATAGTCTTGGAGGGCAGATTACGAACTTTTAGTAAGATGACAGTGGGATCGTGTTGAAATAACGAATTTTATAAAAAATAGCAGACTTGGGCCCTGTTCCGCTCTGAGGGGAGAGCGGAAAGGAGTATCACACTCTTACTGACTAAAACCGATCTTTCAAAAGCCCTTTGCGTTTCAGGATCGCAGTGACACTTTCAAATAAAATTCCCCAACGCTGGATAGACAGCCTATACTAAATTTCCTCTATTCAATATCGATCTCTCATAACTAAAATTTACATTAAACAAAAAACCCCACGTTTTATTACGTCTTAAATGGCCATCAACGTGTACTTTAACGACGCAATTAATGTGGCTACAGTATAAACTTGTAAACTCTTCAGGAACGAACAAACGTATGCAAATTGAACGATATCGTAAAATGTTGCGTGCGCAATCAGAACCTGCCTGTGCTATGTGATGAACTTCATGTAACAATCAAGTGTATGGTGATTGTGTTAGGGAAAAACTTTCTTACATTAGTTGACAGGGTCTGAAAACCATTTGTTAATGTTGTGAGCCACTGCAGAGCTAAGGGAAAGCAACATGAGGTAGCAGCAATGGAAGAACCATTGCTGCTACCTCATGTTGCTTTCCCAATTCTACTAACGTTTTGACAGAGCTTGATGAAATTTCTGCTCAGAGATAGATTATGTACACGCACAAGAAAAAATAATGAAGTAAAATTAATACCGCAACAAAAAAAAAACGCAGCTCCATCTATCCCTCCCGCAACGAACTACTGAACAAAATCCTACATCGCGATATCAGAGTTTACCGTGCGATTTGAACATACTACAGTGCGAAAATCAACTATCGGGCAGTTGCTCCAAATATGTATATTTTTTACCCCGGAAGTATGTTACGTATATGTATCGGAGATACATTATCCTCGTGGTGTAGTACTTCTGCCGGGGTACCACAAGGTGGCGTTTTATTCACTTCACCTTCACTTACACACTTCACTTTTTCACTCACACTTTCGCAATTATTATACACTCAATATCCAATGAACTAACTTCTTCCTACCATCTTTATGCAGACGATCTAAAAATCTATTCACGAGCTCCATCGAACGAACCGACAACACGAATCTGACCGAGGCCATCATCACCATTAATCAAAATCTGACTCGCATTTGCCAATGGAGCATGCGGTATGGACACATGGTCAATCCCATAAAGACGCAGGTTATCGTGGTGGGAAGTTCCAGGATGGTTTCTAGGATTGATAGGGCAACTCTTCCCCAGATTGTTTTCGACAACACGGTTATTCTCCTCTCCGAGAAAGTTAAGAACTTGGGGATAATCATTGACAGGAACTTTTCTGGACTGCCCAACTCCAAGAAGTTAGCTGCAAGCTATTTGCATCTGCGGCTTCTTTGAGGAAACTGCGTAATTTTCTTCCGACTGCCACCAAGATTGCGCTTGCACAGTCACTTCTTCTCCTCATCCTTGATTATGCTGATGCCAGCTATCTAGACCTTACTCAGGAACAACTCGACAAACTTGAGCGGCTTCAAAATTTTTGTATAAGTTTCATAATCGGTTTACGTAAATATGACCATGTTTCTGAATTCCGAGTAAAGCTCAAGTGGTTGCCTATTCGCCTTCGTCGGAATGCTCATACTCTTTCCCTTTTATACAATGTGCTCTTTTCCCCTTCTACCCGTTTATCTCAAGAGACGTTTTCAGTTTCTCTGTGACTCCCACACTAAATTTCTGAGGTCATCGGATAACTTACGACTTAAAATGCCAATGCATTCCACAACTTTTTTGGATAAATCTTTTACTGTGTCGCTGTGATGTCGATGTTTGCCATTTATCTATTGCCTATGTATTTAGTATATATGTATCAATTGTTAAGATTATTTATTTATCTGTGTATATATTAAATTATTCATAATAATGTTGCACCGATTACAACCCCATTTATGTCCAGGCAATTACTGTCCATTCCAGGTTGCCTGGAAGAGATCGCGGAATGCGATAAGGCCGCTCATTGTACATGTTTTTAGTTTGTAGTTTTCTTTTTTTTTTTATTAACAACTTGAGGAGCTATGGTTGGCTTGTCGTCCGATAGCAACCAGACCCGGGTCGACGGCGCGTCGTGTTCCACGCGCACCTCAAAGAGTCAGCAACGAAGACAGGGCCCCATAGGGTCAGTGCCTGCTAGGTGTTTCTCGGCTGATATGATGATGATGATGATAAACAACCGGTAAGGATATTCAAAAAGCTATTTAATGTAACACAATAACATCCGCTTAAACTGGAAGCCTACCCCATAATAGTTGGAAAAAGACTCAGAAAATTAATACATATTTTTATCCGAATGAAGTTCTTTAAGTCTATCTTTTATAATATTAATCAGAATACAAATTTAACGTAAATCGCTGATATTTAATGGATAAAAAATGCCTTTTTGCACTAAGCCCGCCCGTGCATTGCTGTGAATAAGGATTAAATAATGTTTCCACCTTTCATGTTTTTCCATACTGCCTATTTGTTTTATTTCCAGAAAAGTCTATTTTAACCAAGTCATTCTGGTTACGTTAGCTGTCCTATGAAAGTAATTTTTTAGTCGTGAGTCGCAGAATTTCAGTCGCAGAAATTCTGCTGCATTCGGTTTCATACAAAAGTCCTATTTGATTCAATATATTAAGGTTCCGTTTTTTGCGATTTGGCTGCGGAACCCTAAAAAGACTACGATAGCAAAGCCGCGGGAAAAACCTACTTTTATAATTAAACAGGGCTTTAAAAGATACCCTATTAACTTAAGCAATCTTTAATCAGCTGCCCTTGTTACACAAGTCATAAACATATAGCGAACATGGCCATAACCTTAGTCCTATACATAAAGGAACGTCTAGCACATGTGTATGTAGATTGTCTCAGAGAGCGTCATCTCACATTTTATAGCCAATTAAACTGGTAGTTAACAAAGAGTCGTTTGTCTTAATAAAGTCGGTAAAACGAGACCGCCGATAACCTTCAGTTAAAGCATATTTAACAATCGCCTGGTTATCTGGGAGTTGTGGGTGGATTATTATCTGTGGATAGTTTCAAGGTCATATAGAAAGTCGTTATTTATTTTAAGATCGAAAGTCGTTTATTTCGATCTGTTAATTTTGCCAGTTATTTATGTTGAATGTAATATACGTCTTATTTCGAAAATAATAATACGTTATTAAACTTTGAAATTGAAGCGTTATCGTGTTAAAGCCATTATAATTTTAGCCAGAAATGGTGGACTATCAAATGTGGTAAGAATCGCGTCTAGGATCCGACTTACCAGCGCCTTTCACCCAACTGCTTACATAGTCCTTACCAAAAGCAGCAGAAGTATTCCGTTCCGGATTAATTGCTTTATGGCGTCCAATAGAAAATGCATAAGTAAATAATTATCTAATTACCGCTCGGCTAGCAGATGGCAAAAGACTAGGAGTGTACCCGACTCGGATCCTGAATTATCCTCTATTTCTCTTATCAAAGAGAAACCCGCGGTCCTATGTGTTATGAAACAAACACGTTTCTAATATTACTTTGCATACACCAAATAAAAGGTGGAACATCCCAAAGACGTATAATATTTCACAATAGATACATACATATTTAAAAACCGAAGTTTTTGGGACGAGGCCGATTCCCACCGAAAAAGATCTGGCCAGTACTAGCAGAGTTGTATGGATAAGGGCTTTTGCCCAGCAGTGGGTCAGAATAGGCTAGATGTAGATACATAGATAAATACAGATTTACGTAAACATTGATAATTTATTACCACTCATTACATACTTGCACTAAATGAGCGCATCGTAACTCAGTAGAACCGATGCCGTATAAGCAATGATATATTTTAAGTCACGCTAAGATAAACGATATAATATAGAAGAAAAAAAGCTATAGTTCCATTATAATCAGCATTAAGAGTAGCTTGTGTATGGTAAAACTATCAGCACAAACGAGAAACGACATCTATGAGCAGTGCTGTATAAAGAAGTACATGGGGAGATGTGGTACTTTTAAATTATGATTTTCAGGATTATCATATAAAAACAAATCTAAGGTAGTATTTATTTTGGGCACGCCACCATTGCGGCGATAAGTCCCCTCTTTGAGGAGTGGTTGGAGAGACGCCACTACGTACTCACCTTCCGCCTCACGCAGGTACTCACCGGACACGGCTGTTTCGGGAGGTACCTGTTTCGGATTCAGCGGGAGGAACGTCTGGGTGTCAACACTGTGTGGATCGCCCGGAAGATACGGTGGAGCATACTATGGAGGTCTGCCCTGCTTGGGCGGAGCAACGCCGTTGAGACGATCGGCGGCGGCGACCTCTAGCGTCCTACCCTGGTTCAAACCATGGTCCGGAGCGAGAGGGCATGGGAAACGGACACCTCCTTTTGCGAAGCAGTAATGCTAGCAGACACAGACAGTATCAGAACTATGTACATTACTCACATTTTGAAGGACACTGCGAGTACATTATCGATTATTTTTAATTTATAGCGACCATGATCTTTTACTCTAGAGAAAGCTAAGAATAAATGAAAATGGAATGGGTACTAAACGACTTAAAATCATTTTATCTACGATGACTACTCAACAACTAGCTACTGCTACAATAGACAATGAAAAGGTTTCGTTAGAATCTTTCATAACCCAGGCAAGCCAAGACTGTCTCTTCTGACATATTGTCACTCAACTCTTCAATACCACCAGTCCAACTGTTGCACAATGCATATACCGCATCCTGCCATACTCACCTCCCACTCCACCATAACTGCTCGACTTTTTGCCCCGTCTGCAGCAACTGTCGCCATGTTTATGGTGGCCGATCCACGCTCCGCGCTTTTTTGTTTTTTACTAACGTACGTACAATTGAAAGGACACACTGCAACTAAGGACTTGGCTTACCAAATATGTATAGCCCGTATTAAGAAAGGTTTAAATAACTGGCCCCGTTCTTGTTCAGTGCATACGTACATATGTATGCATGCAATGAAAATGTGTGCCTTTTTTTTCTATGGCCATTTGGAACAATTGGTCAGTCTATACGACTAGGTTGCATGTTGTTAATGGTCATATATTCCATAGCTACACGTTTATTGTACAGCCTTAAATGCCTCAAATATCTACGTAAAATTGGGCAATCAAAAACCGACATTTTTATTTTTATTGCGTAATTTCTCCACGAACTGGTGGTGTGATCATCAGTTGGGTCTCTACATACCAATGGCTGTATCAAAACCATTTTTTTTTTAATGTATGGATAGTAACCCATCAAATGTCTTCTTTTACTCTAGATGAAGCGGAAGAGAATGTCAGATTCTTACTGACTAAAACCCATTCGAGTGCTTCCTAACGCGCGTTGCGTTCCAGAGCCGCGGTGACTCTTACGAACAAATTCCACAACCCTAGCAGAGCTGTATCAACTTTATGACATTCCAAAACACCCAAAAAATGAGACACCACCAGCACTTTGTCGGTGCCACCCACATTCGGTATAAACCTATCCAAAACAAAAGTACATGAAAATAAGTAACGGAAAAAATACACTTAAAACAAAAATAAAAAGAATATTCACCGCGCCGATTATTGTACCGAGTTAAATTTACGGACGCGGCGACGGGTTTTTTAATCGCATTCGAATTCGCTAAACGATCGCCATTTTTGTAATTGAATTTTGTTTTTAGTATACCTCTGTTTGGTTTATGTTGTGTTAAATATTATTGTATTGTATTATTCAATGAAATATAATCTGAAAAGTCCATGACCCGTTTATATATTCAGATAAGTATAGTCTACATGATATGGGACAATGGAATGTATTATTTTGTGTACAATTGTTCGCATTGTCTTCTACACATACATTTTAATGCCTAAATGTATTTATAAGAGTTCTAGGCATTGCTTTCTTTACATAAATATGTTAGAGGCTGTCTATCTTTTTAATATCTAAGTTGTTATGGCAAAATAATGGAGCTGATAATGTAGTACTTAAAACAATTATTTTTACCCTCCGGGAAAATCTCAGTAAAAATACAGTTTTCTTAACTTTTATTCTTACGAGATAGTGTAAAATAGACCCAGTCGACCCAGACACCATCACAAACGTCTCACGACTCTCCGGATAGCTGTAATATTATATAATCGTGATTACAATAAACAAGTTCGTTCGTATTGCTGTGGCTACGTTCCATTTAGCGTGGATGCACTACGTCATTGTAGATGCGAATTGTTGGTTTGGTTTCGTTTTTAATCGATTTTGATATCATTGGAAACCAAGATAAGGTTTAGTTATTGATACTTTTGAGAAGCTTGTGAGTAAATATATAAAGTTGTTAAAAGTCGTCGTTTAAAGCATATTGCATGTCGCTGTACTCGGGGAGCCTGAGGTTCAGCTACACCCAAAAGGCCTACAACGCTCTGCGGATCCAGTATAACAACGCTTTTAGGGCGCTGTTGCTTTTGCCATGGTTCTGTAGCGCGTACTGAGGCACGTACCGACTGCTTAATGCTGTTCGATGAAAGAAAAGGTTAAGCAACGCTTGCCGATATCAGGTAGCCGCTCTATGAAAAATACTAGTTCTCAGCTCATTCAAAGACTGAAAGCCAACTTAGTTGAGAAACGATCAGGTAGATTGAATCCAGGATTGAACCAGGTACCTGTTCGTTAAAATCATAAAATGATGATTCTTTTTAAGATTTCCTCAATAATAGACGTTATATTGAACTAAAATATCAGTAGCCCTACCATAACGTCTTAAATCCATCATGCTTCCTATAGCAGAGAGAGACGGAGTTATACAAGACGAATAGCACTATTCCTTTTTCACACTGAATCATGATAGCATTAGCACTTTGTTGTACGGCCACTATTACATTGGTGTCAATTACACTGTTATCTATACTAGTCAAATCAATCAATAGTACAGTTCTTCATGAAAAATGTTTTCTTAAAATAAAATTGTCCGATTCTTTTCGTGGAAAACCACCTGAAACATAAATCAATAAAAGCCACATCTACAGGGTACTGCCCCAATAACTTTACCTTAGCATGCTTCCTAAAAACTGACTTTCCCTCCTATTAACAATATAAACAGCGCATTCCCAACTAAAACAGGCGCGTCGCATACCACGCAGTCCTTAAGACAGTGTCGTTAAACAATTACCGTTAGTTTCGGTAACTGCCGGGAGGGGCGCCACTGTTTGTGGATGACCCTTTATTTACGATATTACCCGGTATGTGAATGAAGAGTATTATTTCACTGGCTAAGTTTATTCGGCTGTTAAATGTGAGGCCCTCGTGATATTCCTTGGGGAGGAAGTTTCATGGTGTATTATTCACGCTTATTTCTGACGCCTCTGTACTTGGTGCATGTGGCCCTTCAGGAACTTGGGGCCTTTTCTGCGGTCGGGTTTATTGCAGTGGTTTATGATCATTTCCTGGTCGCAGTCGCGGATGGAGATCAGATTCAGCATATAGACACAGCAATTTACGGAACAGTATTTTCAACTTACTACTTAACAATCATACATAAGATAAATTTGGCTATGGCAAATTGAATCTATTGACACGAAAAATGGGTAGCTGTGATTTTTACATGGCAAATTTCTCAAAAATAAGACTAAAGACAAGATGTAGTCAATCAAAGATTTGAAAGCCTCAAAAATCTCTTTTTGAGGCTTTCAAATCTTTGATTGACTACATCGGAGTGATGTACTTTTTAAAATCTATTATAAACAGAGATAGCACTAATTGCTTGTGACGTCACTCGCTAGATCATACTGAATTTACGCCACCCAGTACAAACGACATTTTGCGTGTCAATGATAGGAAAATAACTTAAAAAACTTCTCTTCTTTTCTACCGATATTATTGATTTATATTTTCACAAGTCTAGCACTAATCTATTACTTCAGAAATGCCTATGTAATAACTTGTTTGGATATCAGATTAATTAGCAGAGCCAATGGAGTTGACTAATAAGGAAAAACCATTTTTCACAGGAAAAAGAAACGTGTAATTTATTACATAGATACAAGAGCAGTGACAGATAAATTGTAAGAAAAATATAAATTTAAATACCTGTCAAAACAGTCATGGCCAGAGTGTACTTATTAGTATAAAAAAGGTTTTAACATAATAAATATCAAGGTATTTTTTAGAGTACCTACGGCCAGGGTGTACTTATTAGTATAAAAAAGGTTTTAACATAATAAATATCAAGGTATTTTTTAGAGTACCTATACTATACTAGGTATTTTTAATTTACCCTGTATTACTTTTAACGGTACCATCCAAAACATGTTCCAACCTCTACACTAACTTGACACTAATATAACAACCGATTATAGCGTCGTAAACAAAATAAAATAACGTACAGTCGGTGATAGCAATTAACTGACCCCCCTAAAAATTACTCGATTTTACACCCTATGCTCATAACATTAAACGTTATTCAATATGGTATGAGTTTATCAGACTAACACTACTCGATGAACAGAAACAATAAATAATTTTGATACGCAAACTTGAGCTTTAAGAGGTTGGTATTAAGGTCATTTATTTAATAACTTTTTACCTTTCTTAATAAGTGGGTAGTTAGACGTCAATATGCGTATTCAACAAAAACTGCTATAAATATGACATAAGGACTATGGGGTAGAAGAATAAATTGAACAAGATATTCTATGCACAAATAGCAGTGAATACGCGCGAACATTTTTACCTTGCCTTACTAAATTGGCTTTTTTCCTTTTTATTAATTGTTATCAGTTTTGATAGTTTAATAGTCATGTCTCAGTTGAGTGATTATTTAAAATACAAAATAATCTATTTGCATGAGGAGAATGTTGGTATTAAAGCGATTGCTAGGAAACTTAATATAGCGGTAAGTGTATTCTTTTTATGCTTCATTTATAATTATACTTTTTCCTTAATTCGTTAGTCTGCTTAAAAGCCGGTGAATGTAGAATAATAGACAATTAACTGTGTTTCATTATGAGTCTAATTTGAGATCATTTATAGGTCTAATTTGATTTATATAAGTAATCTAATTTGATAAACGTATTTTTTCAAACTTAATCGATAAATTATGTTTACCTATTCGTTACTAAAATTATGCTTATTGTGTTGTTTCAGAGAAATACAGTCAGATTGTCGCTAAGACGTTTTGAAGAGGCAGGGAATATTCAAAAAGATCGTCCTGGACCAAAACCTACTATGTTACATACTCCAGTGTCAGAACGTCATCAAGCAATTGTTAGAAGGCATACTGAACAGCGATTTTTGCCTACTCATTCAACTGCAAGTGGAAGTGATCGTTGTTGGAATATGGTGCGCGGTATGCGGGACCGCTTGCAACAAGCAATAGAAAAAATGGTGCTCCACTTCGCTATTAAAAGCATGAATAACTTGAGTAACCAGTGTTGGTCATAAACAATACTAACGTATGTCAGTGTGTGTGTTAAATTAACTATTGTTATAATTTGTAACGAAGTATTTCGAATACCTAGTTTTTTGTCAAATCCTTATTTTATAACTAAAATAACTATTCATAAAACAAATTGATATATAGTAGACCAGGTAGAACTTCAACGTATAATGCCGTTTTATTTAGTTCAATGATATTTAATGTAGTGATGTTATTGTTATGAAATAGAAATACATACCTATATTTCTAAATATTATAACATGCTGATTCACTACATTAAACTCAGTGCAGTTAACAACGTTATTAGTAAGCAGGTAAATATTATCATCTTCGTGTCGTCATCAATATCATTTATGTTATTCTTATAATATTTTTTTTATAAAATAAAATCGTTTTTACCACCATTTTGGTTTTTTTATTTCTGTTCATTTTTTTTTGTTGTTGTTGCTAAAGTTATAATTTATTATTTATAACTTAAATATACAAAACAGAAACAAACGCGTCAATTACGCTGGTTACGAACTCGCAACCACGATTTGTCAGCTCACTACAGTCACCACTAGACCACTCGAAACATGTTCAACGTGACCGAAATTACGTATTATATTACAAGTTAAAATAATATTCAAGAACATACCTACCTTAACACTGCGTATTAAAGATCAAATTCGAATAACTATTTTATTGATCGTAGACGTTGAACCAGTTCCAACGTTGTTCTAGTTCGATCGTTCGTAACAAGCAAAAGGTTCAAATTCGTTTAATTTTTAGGGGGTCAGTTAATTGCTATCACCGACTGTACATACATAGACGTTATCGCCAGCATGGTGTGACGCGTACGTCCATTGTCTACCGCGCTATTGTCCGACGCAGGCGAGACGGGGTGTCTGCACTTGTATGCAGGTAGGAATGCAGTCGGAGCGTGAGCGCTCTTTATGACTGCAGAACGTGATTTGGAAAAAAGTTATCTTGGAATTAAGGTGAGGAAATTATTACGTTGGGTGGATTTTGAGGGATGTAAGATTAAATATTTAATTATACTGGTGTAATTAGTGAGGCATTTATCTGTGTGTTTTTTAATACAGATAGTATATGCCTTAATGGGTAGTGTTTTAAGTTCCCATAATGTAAATGTAAGTTGCGAAAATTGTTCAAAATAGCCACCACGGCCTTGGAACGCAAGGGGCACTAGGAGGAACATGACTGGGTTTTAGACAGTAAATATCTGACACCGCTCCCCCCAGAATTCATATAATGATTTCCCATCCAGAAAAAAAATACACATGAAATAAAATCTCAGAAAAACATGAGTACCAACATAAGCAAGGCAATGGCAATAGCAGAGGCGAAACGTAGCTATCTCATATATAAAATTCGGTACTCCCTTTCTTCACATAAAATTGTTTGTCCGAAAATCATTATCCATAACACGTTTGCTATAAACTGCAGTAACCATAATGTTCAAAACCCCGAAATTTTGTTCAGCATAATTATCTTTAGTTCTAAAAGTATTCTGTCATAATATCGAGTACCATAATAATTGAATCTCCTAATTTTACATGCCCTAAAGTCATATGTCCTAAGTATTGTGTTGAATAATGTGTATTATTCCGAATGTTCATTTATAATAAATATTTTAGTCCTAAAACATTTGCTAAAAATAGGTTTTAGTGACAGAAACGAATCGCTGTAAATCCGACTCCACGCAGTCTTGTCTGCCCTACCCCTAGAGTGTAATTTAAAATCGCGTAGGCGCGGAGGGGCGAGGTGGCCCGCGAGTTGAGGAGCAGGTGGTTGTAACACTCGTGGAGAGCGTTAAACCCATCTGCGACGATAAACTCGCGTGGGACCGCCGGAGCCCCGCAGCGCCGGAGCCGTGACAGAAACCATGCCTGCTGCATGTTGCATGCTGCGTGCTTGCTTGCATGCTGCATGCTTGCTTGCATGCTGCATGCTTGCTTGCATGCTGCGTGCTTGTTTGCATGCTGCGTGCTTGCTTGCATGCTGTATGCTTGCTTGCCAGCTGCATGCTTGCTTGCCTGCTGCATGCTTGCTTGCATGCTGCATGCCTGCTTGCATGCTGCATGCTTGCTTGCTTGCATGCTGCATGCTTGCTTGCTTGCATGCTGCATGCTTGCTTGCTTACAAAAACCACATGTTCACAATCAACTGCTTTATTGAGTACATGTATAACATATTTATTTACGTATAATAAAATATTATAGAATAGAATAGAACACTCTTTATTATGTACACCATATAAGTTACAGAAAATATAGATGAAGATTATAATGCATGATCAAATATTTTTAATTATAACAAATGAGAGAAGCTCATAGCAATTGCTTTGTTATAAGATCTAAGAATATTATTATTATAAATAAACATTAAGTAACTTGAATTTAGGACTTATAACTTTTATTGAAAACGATTTTATAAATTATGTATATTATTGATTGTAATATTTATGACAAATGGATTTAGGACATATTATATTAAGGGATTTCATTTTTATGGCATCAGATATTAGGTGATATTAAGTTCGGGTAAGTTATCATTCGGACAAATGATGATTAGGACAAAAAAAGTTATGGCTCTTTAAATTATGGATAAAAAAGTTAGGTGACACAATAGAGAACCATAAAATTCTCGTGTCACGGTGTTTGTGGTTGAACTCCGCCGAAACGGCTTGACTGATTTTCGTGAATCTTAGCGTGCATATCGGCTAGGGTGGCGAATCGGACAATATCTATTTTTCATCCCCCTTAATGTTAAGGGTGGTCCACCCCTATTTTTTTTTATCTGGCTTAACGACTTTTGCCGGGTCAGCTAGTTACTATCACAGGTATATACTATAACCAAGCAATATGATAAATGTGTAAATATCTCTGCCTGTTTGTTACCTTTTCACTTCTAAACGGCTGAACGGATTGGGATGATTCACGTAGATTATGATTTGGGTTAGGACATAGGATTCTTTTTATCCCGTGAGAATCTTTCCTTAGGGTTACATCTGACTTTCACGAGGGCGCAGCCGCCGGCAAAATCTAGTCTGAAATAATAATGAAAAATCTATTTGATTTCTTATAATGTATAAGTAACATGCGAAAAGCAGAAGTAACAGATATTCTTCATATCGAGTAAACAACACAATAATAGATCTTGGGTCTCATGTTTTGGAAATAAAATAACTAGTCGCTATGTATTGGGAAAACTATGTAAGAACGCTATAGTCTCTCACTGTATTGAAACTAGAGTAGGTATTTCTTTGACAAAAGAATACCACTGCCTTTGTACAGAAATATGTAAAATAATGATTTGCAATCATTATTTTAAATATTCCTTTTCACTGTAAATAAGTAACGGTAAAACGGTGTGAATAGAATTGCAGGGGTAAATAAAAACGAAACTTTGACTTGAATTTTCTCTTCATTTAAATATTATTTGCAGTAATGAAAAACTCCAATTTTTCACCAATTATTTGTATTTCTAATGGATGATTTGTAAGAAACTGTTAATATGGTATTAAAGTTTCGTTTTTATTCACCCCTGTATTTCTATCCACCCCGCTTTGCGGTAAAAAAATAATAATTTATGTATGTGACATTTGAAAAATGTTGAAATATTTGATTATTAGTTGCAATATTTACATGCTGAGAAAATAGAACGCGTTAAAAATTCAAATTCCAATATTACCCTATTTTAAGTTTAGAATATACTTCTATGTATTGAATAAGGACATCGATGTCTTAGCATAAGCATAATCAGCCTTTTAACGTTCCCACTGCTGGGACACAGGCCTCCTGTCTAGGATAGGGAATGGGCCGTAATCCACCAAGCGGGCCCAGTACGGGTTGGTGAATGTCACATGTCTTCGAATTTTTTTGGTTCTAGGACATGCCGGTTTCCTCACGATGTTTTCCTTCACCGTTTTGAGAGCAGTGGTGATGAAATTAATTACACAAAGTAATGCGCCTGGCCGGGTTTGAACCCGCGACCTACAATTCGAAAGTCGCGGCCGTTACCACTCGGCCAACACTGCTCCCATCGATGTCCTAGACAGGCCGTAATTACACTTATGTAAAGGCAAGTAAGTACATCGCTGACTAACCTAACCAATCACCAATCACATTGACGAATGATACGAGATAACCACTGATGGCTACACGGATGATAGATAAGCCAGATAACGATCCGGCCGGCAATTTTCTATGCACCATTTGTATGTGTCCGAATTAGACGCGTCACACCGTGTTTGGGGCTATGAAGTGTGCGATTGAAAACTTGTATCCACACTTAGCTTGGAAAAAAGCAATTATACCGATGATAAAATATAGGAACTGAAAAGCAGTTCAGGGATTTATAATAAGTATTTTTTTTTAATTTTTAGAAATCTAGAAGAAATCTAGTTTCATTGAAATCAGATCATTGAATCCCAGGAATATGGACTAGCGAGTTTGTATAAAATACGAGTACCGTTTGGAGTACCTTAACCCTTTTATTTAATGGAAAGAAAGAAATTTAAAAACTTGTTACATGTTGAAAAACAGACCATACATGAAAGACCTTGCTCACCCTATGCACACATCAATCAGCAGAAGGAAACATCGTTCAGTTAAAAACATCGTTCCAATAAATAGTCAGTTTCTACTATTTAACTCTGCCTTCTAAGCTAGGATTTGGAAATGAAATGAATAAGGTAAATAAAATCGAATTAGTCCTTCACATTGATTTCAAAAAAATATTGGACACTTTTTTATCTTTTCTCACGTAAATAAAAAATGAAGACGGATACAGTGCGTTGAATACTCGTGTGACGTCACTACTCGCTACAAATTGTACCATGACGGGAAAGCCCCCACTACAAAGTTACAAAGCATCTTTGATGCTTTTTAACTTCGACTATTTTTATAGATTTGACAAAGCAAAAAGTACGTGTCCAATATTTTTCGATAATCTAACAGACGGACTTAAAGAATCATATTTTTATTCCTCAAGAAACATCCCTATTAGGTACCAATGTTTTATTATAAAGACCTAAGTGTTTTGTAGCGAAACTAGTTTCATTAAATTGCTTCATTCATTCCCAGCGACTTACACTCTGGTATAATTATACTCAAAATTGAAATACTTTGAGTACCACCAATAAACCAAAGGGCTTGTCTTTATCCTCACAAATGTTATGATTATCTTATCTACCAATGTATTATTATCAAAAGCGTGGTCCTCATCTCCAAAAGTCGCGGGTCTCACAGCCTTACCTTATCAACTCCGTCGATAAGGGAGCGACAAGAACAACATCTTTTATTAAAGTGAATTGTCACTTGACAGATAAGATTATATCTAAATAGTCACATTATACTTGGATGCGCGTGTGAGATCTTCTTATAAACAATATAGGAAAGCATAATTTTTTTTAATTTGATTTCCGTACCTACATTTAAGAAGCATAAAATTTCCGTTTCGAATTGACGAAGACTTAAAGAAGTTGAGGATGAGTTTTGGCCGGATTCCAAATTGAGAATTGTAGTTAAGGACGTGACAAACCTATAACTGTTGAAATTGATAAGTTTTCAGCTAGCCTAAAAACGAGTACAGTTAAAAAAATACTGAACTGTAAAATATTAATCCTGAAGTAAGTGGTTTCGTTTTATTTATTTAAAGACGTAGTTTGGAAAGCAGATAAGATTTTTCTCTTTTTTAAATAAATAAAATATACAATTTAATTAGAGTTGTGTGTGTGAATGTTGTATTAAATCAGCTAAGTTAATCAAATTAGAATAATAAACTTTTTAGGCAGTTTATATAGATTGAATCTATGATACTATTAATCAGTACCAGATATTAATCACTACCAAAATGAGGACAAAAAGACGGTACAGCATTAAAATGCTGGCGGCTCGGAACATGAGGCGAGTCGCTGTGCAGTAACAAATTCGAGTGTCAGCGGGGGTGAGGGATGCGGTACTGCGCAGCGAGCAGCGCACTTCAGAGCCGTCATAAAGATTGAATTGGAGTGTACCAAGTAAATTATTTACCGAGCTAATAACAATTTTTACTTGGCATCGGCTTCAAAAGCATAATTATAAAGAAAGACTTAATAAATTAATCTTATTAAAATTACTCTTAGCATTTTTTAAATCGGTTTATTGAACCCAATGCAAAAATAATCATTAAAATTGGCTCATAAACAAAAAAGTTATTCGCCAAAATTATATTATTATAAAAAAGTAAAAGTATAGACGAATTAAAAAAACTCCACCTTTTTATAAATCGATAAATAAACTACGTCAACTAAATTATATAAACGTTACCATAAACCAACGAATATACCCACAAAAAAAAAATGTTAAGTTGGGAGAATAAAAAAAGAAACTGGCAACACTGACAAAAAATGGCGTAATTTGGTAATCATAAAAACAATAAATAAATACGTAGTTTTCTAGTTACTTAGCTATGATAAGTGATGTATTTGGTACTTTTTACCCTTAATTTATAATTCCGTCGCAGTTTAATAACACATACCGTCATTTTATCGCTGTTTTTTGTTTATTACTCAGCGCGCGTAATACGTAGTGACACCAAAGCGGCACGATCGGCACTAATCGGCGGGTAAGTACTTATAGGCCAACAGTTGGCTGATATTTTTTGACACGTTTCCGCGCTATTGATGCTCTATCTAGACATTATATAATCAAAGCATAAATGTAAGTATGTGTCTATTCTAAAAATATCTATTTGCAGAAATAGGTTTTTATATTCAAACATCTGTCACAGAACTAAGCCAAAGACGTGCAACAAATGCTTATAGTATATTAATAATAAGACTAAATAACATCACGCTTGTATACGCCGTAGGTGTATGCAGAACTGTAGGTATTTTATGGCTTTCCCCTCACCATACTTTTTAACATGTTAAAAAGTATCGATAACTTTAACAATTAAATACACATAAAAAAAAGCTTTAAATGTTTTGTTTCATGACTTTTGTTTTTCGCATAACTACTTACCTATTTTTTTAAATTTAATTTGTATATTAATTATTGATTGTATTGTACTGTTCTCTGTATTTTATATACAGGCACTTTGGATTATCAAGGTTGGTCAGTCGAAAAAGGTAAAGCTATCTGCATGTTTCAAAGCGTAGATCTCTATGGAGAAAAAGTGCAAGAAACTTTCCAGATATATTCAAGACCTGTAGAAAAACGCCAGGCTAATATCAACAACCCTCTTCGTCTCTTCGAAATCGGGGTATTTATGACTAGTACTATTCTACCGGTATACATACCTCTGTCTCTCTCTCACGCCACAATCACTGGCAAGACATAGTAGGCTGGTCACAAATCCTAACTTTGAAATGCTATTGAAAAATTCCCCATAACACCAAAACCTTACGCTTTAACCAGGACTCTCGCGATCACCACATCAACAAAGCAATCAAGATTGATGAATATATAAAAAATATAAAACCAGAGCCATGTTGAAGTGATATCAATGAAGCACGATACATTATCTTTATTGTTTCATCCTTATCTTGTATGGGAACATAACTATTTGGAATATTGATGGTAGTGGCCGTGTCCTGACTTCAAACTTAATTATGACGTTAGATAGATAAGTAGGAGTATATCTTACGCGAACTGATAAAATCCATTTTGTCAATAAAGGCTGAGGGTCGTGTGCAAATCAACACACACACGATGCATTTTTGGCAGTTTGTGTTAGATAACTCTGACTGCTTGGCTGGTTTAGTGGTCGCAAGCGCCAATGCTGAATTCCTGAGGGTTCGATTCCCGGGACTGGTAAGACGTTATTGGATATTTTCATAGTGGATCAATAGATAGAATTTAGCAGCCTTCTTTTCTGGATGGGAAATCATCAAATGACTTCTCCCGCTCTGGGCGGAGCGGAAGGGAGTGTCAGACTCTTACTGACTAAAACCCACCCGTGATCCTTCTTGTGCCCTTTGCGTTCCAGGGCCGCGGTGACTCTTTCGAACAAATTCCGCAACCCTAGCAGGCACTGACCCTAAACTACTGTTATGCGGGTACCTATAGGTGCACCTCTGCTAACCCTTAGAGTAGTAAAGATGTGTGTGGTTATGAAATGCGTTCGATTTCTCAGATGGTTAAAAATAGATCATTCAAAAGAGGATGCATAATAACTCAAAATTGAAGCAAATCTTAATTTCGTTGTCTTTATAGGTAAAAACTTTTGGAAATCTTCACTAATCTTTCTTTCAGTTGTTGCGTAAACAAGCCAAGTTTATAATTACACCGAGCCTTGCTTACTCACAGATGACAGAATGAAATAAACCTCGAACGATTCAACATGGCGTATAATTTAATCCACACGACACTTAACGCCTTCACTCATTACATGCAACATTCAACTTTCTTTGATTCGTTATTACAAAACGAACATCTTTATCAACCACCAAACAATTATCCACCTTAATGCCTAAAAACACAGAATTCATTTCAAAACGGCAAAGCCAAATGTGTGAGCTACGCTGTTTTGATTTCGATATAAACAGTAGCGTCATCTGTCGAGATCAATAAACGTTTCAATTCTAAAGTTCTTTTTATAAATTTGGATGAGGATGGAGTTATGTGACGTGCGAGCGCGACGCTCACTTAAAAACTTGTTCCAAGTCATGTTTGGTGAAGAAAAATTGTTTGATTGCGTCGGAATTTTTGAGGTTTCTGTAACATAATTGATTTAAAAGGCACGTCTTCGAATAAAAGTTTCAAAGATGTGCCTTTTAAATCAATTATGTTTGTATTACTTCTTTTGTTTATAGGGATTCTATAAATCTACCTCCAATGAATATTTACATGACCGACCTAAACTAGGAGGATTTACAGTTATAAACAAGGGCAGACAACTATCTACTGACAACTATCAGGTTAAAACTGAAATTAAAATATGTATTAGTCAAGAGTGCCAATTTAATAAACGTTAAAAAAATGCGAAAAACTGTTAGTGCATTGTACCAGTGTCACAATTCTCAGCGGTGAGAAAGTTATTTTGAAGAAAAGATGTGGCAAGATTTAAAAAAAGCACAAGAAATATATCGAACATTTTTAAATACTAAAATTCAGCCGGAACTCTTCACCCAGCAAAGCACATCCAAACAGGGCTCTATAACAAAATTATCACTTAAGTTTCAGGACTCAGTAACGTGTAGTACGCCAAGTAAGAATCGTGATAAAGCCTTTAATGTTGCTAACCTCATTTTCTTGGCCGTCAAGTGCCATTAAAAGTTTAAGCTTCGGCCTAGGATAGTCTGGAGACCTTAGTCGCCTTTATGACTGGATTTAGTGCGCTAATAAATAAGAGTGGCCATATTACAGATAGTGTTTGTGAAACAAACTTTCCACATTGTTCGGTAGTTTGAGGATTGAAGATTATAAGGATGGACTGCTTATGGTTTGTGAGTTTTTACAATAAGTAACTGTAAGTGAGTTTGTATTTTATTTAGGTGGGAGCTGATTCTGAGATTATGATTAAAATAAGTTATACCAGCAGAAAATATGTTGTTACGTTATTGTTGGAAAAATTGTTAGGATAAACTATTTCTGCCATATTACATGAAATACCAAAATACCCGAAAACCTAATTATTATACAATTCTTCCTTAGCAGTATACGTCATGACGAAGGCTACAGTAGAGTAAAAGTATTATCAATGACAGTACGATACTGACGCATAACGATATGCGATAACGATTGATTTAATTTTAGAAATCATTTACCAACTTAAATCAGCTTTTAAATATCTGTTACCAAGGCCCAAAAACGCTTTTTGAGCGAAAAGGACAGCTCACAACGTGTTGCAGCTAGTTCTAAAATTTCACATCGCGAATTTCGCGTCGTGGCACTTGGAAAATGTTTGGTATTTTTGCTCTAATTGAGCGTTTTCGATCTTTGCGCATAACATATACAACGAGGTACAGAAAGTTGCATTAATTGTGCACTTCTTACACATTCAAAGAGTTTAGGAAATGGTAGCCAGTCGATGACAAAGTACATACACGCTAGTAACATTCATACCAATTGAGCTACTAAAAATGTCTTTCAAAAAGCAACTCGGCAAGTTCGCATCCTCTTCCTAACAATACGCATGACTACAGCATTATTTCTTCCAAAATCCTCGGTCGTCCAAACAAATAACCAAATTGGCTCCAAGTGCGATAGTTCAATGCGGACCGTTTTATCACGCGGTGGGTAGTACGAGACAAATTGAGATCCCCCGATATGTGTGCGTTACATAAATCTTCGCTGTTCGCGGGAATCCTTCGAATTATCTTGTTTTTGTTTTATTTACGGTATTGCGTAAATATTTGTGTGTTTTTTTTGGTAGGTAGACTAGTTATTGGTTGGAGTAGGGGTGGGGAAGTATGTCTTAGTTTTTGAAAACATTGTAGCTTTCATATTTTTAGGGTTCAGTTAACAAAAACTAGTGTGGCTGTCCTTGTCCGTCTAACCACCTGCCAATACTCTTTTTCTCAAGAACAAGTGGAGGAATCAAGCTGAAATTAACATCAAATACTCAGATAGGCAGAGCAGTGGTGGCCGGGTGGTAAAGGCCCCGACTTACGAATTGTAGGCCACCCGTTCAAACCCAGCCAAGCGCATTACTTTGTTTAATTAATTTCACCACTGCTCTCAAAACGGTGAAGGAAAACATCGTGAGGAAACCGGAAATATCCGAGAACCAAAAACTCGAAGACATATGACATTCACCAATGCGCACTGGGTCTAGAAAACAACGAGGCAGTAGTTAGAAAAATAGCGGAAGGGTGAGAAAAGCATAATGTCAGCTACTATTACATAATAAACATTAAATGTTGCATCAAACACAACAATACTTATACTAGCTCCACACGGCGATGTGTGGAAACAAAAGTTTGTTTAACGCCTCTCGCCGATAGATGTCACTACGTATCGGTTGCTACAAATGTTTGTGAGAGGTGAATAGGAGAGAGAAAATATTTAGGTTGACGTAGATATATTTACTCTTAACAGATTTTATTTACTGTTATCCATATACATTGTTAAGTTAATCCGCACCATGTACCTACCTACTCGCCTAATTTAAAAATGAGAATTTTATTGATTCTGGGTTGTGTAGATAAGCAATGATTCCAGGTAATGTCCTGGTACTAGGCTGTTTCTAGGAAGACTAGAATCTAACCCCAACACAGTGGAAAAAGGAGTTCAATATTTGTTACCCGTCGCTACGAGCTCTATCAACACATTATTTTTCCTGCTCAGTGCTTAGCATCCCGTTTGGGTTGCTAAACTCTAGTCGGGAGTAAAACAAATCACAAAATGCCATTCGATACGAAACGGAAATTAGGAACACATAATTATCTACATATACTAACATTATAAAGAGGAAAGATTTGATTGTTTGTTTGTATTGAATAAGCTCCGAAACCACTGAACTGATTTGAAAAGTTATTTTACTGTTGGGAAGCTACACTATCCCCGGGTAACATAGACATAGGATATTTTGATTCATACTGATGCGATTATTTAATCTGACAGTAAAAAAGGCCTGTACCGCAGGTGTTATCAAGATATGGTATCCTAACTGCTAGTTACGGTCGCACTCAAAACTAAAGTTTAAAGGAGTCGTTAGTAGATACTTTAACTGCACTTTTACAGCTTAAAACTTTGAGATAACAGTAATGAACTAAAGATTTGGTAACTTTTTAAAACCACAAGTTTTTCCAAAGCTGTTTTTTTTTATACAAGTTTAAACTGAATGTAAAGCAAACCAATGAATTATTCAATTGTAATTACAGCCAACTGATGTCTTCCGTTAGTAAAATGCCTTTTCCTAAATTAAAGGCATGAATCTTTTTCTTTAATGACTAATTGGTTGGTTGTATATTTTTGTCTAGGGAATTCGTCGAATACGGCAGGTTTTGTCTAGACCTTTACTGAATTGTAATATTAGCTATTATAATTCAGTAAAAGTCTAGTCAAAACCCGCCGTTTCTTACGTTTCTTAGGTTTCAGAACAAGGTATTTTAAAACTGCCACATTCAGGATCAACTTCAGGAACCGGTGACACACTAGACCCAAAAAAAGTGGCGAGACCAGCTGAACTCCTGGAACCTAAAGGATTGGGTTTAGTTTGCCCATGATAGACAAAAAGAAAAGAAGGCAGGGAGGCCTTTGCCCTGCACTGGGACACTATGGGCATAAATGAAAAATCAATATCTAGGTTTCAAATTCTAGGTGTCCTTCAAAAATCCTATACAGTCAATTAATCAAAATCTTAAATAGCAATTAGTTGTTATTCCAACGTCGAAATATTTGTTAGGGTAGCGAAATAGGGCACTCATCGCTTACGTTGCACTTAGGGCTTGCCACACGCCATAAGCGGGGCGTAATTTGGTGTAAATAATTTGGATATTCCATTGATTTAAATGAGCGGAAATCTTAAAGGATTGTGATACAACTTAGTACCAAATAGCTATAAACGGTCAGGGTGGTTCCTGGCCACCGTAGTGCAATGCGTACTGCAACACAGTCCAGGCTTAGTCCCATAAGGACCAAGCCCGGGTCGACGGCGAAGCGTGTGCCACGCGCGCCTCAAAGAGATGTCAACATAATTGATGAGACCCGCTAAGGCCAGTGCCTGCCAGCATTATGGAATTGTTCGATGAGCTACCGCGGCTCTAGAACGCAAAGGGCACTTTTTGGATAAATACTTTGGGTTTTAGTCAATTAAAGTCGGACACTCCCTTCCGCTCCTCCCAGAGCAGGAGTATTTCAAGCTGATTATTGTTTTGTGTTATTTATCTACTTAGTTTGTGTTCTACCTGTATTTTATTTTGACAACCGACCATAATACTCCCACTGCGCCCGCGCGTTCCATCATTTGTCTATGATATCGACAAATGATACTGGAGCACTGGGTCATTGAGTTAGTCGATATTCATTATTTTGTTGTATGTGTGTATTTTTTCCTTTCATATGTTTCATAAGTTGTTATGAACATTAGTTGATATTTATTATTTTATTGGTATTTATTTGTTTCTTTTTAATTAATAAGTATGTATCCCGTGAGTGTATCCGTGGCATCACAGGCCCTATCAGAACACCAGCGCTGTGGTATTTACCAATTGATTAAATATCGCAGCATATGCTTAGATAGGGACCTTTTTTGGCCTCGCACAGTTTAAATCTAATATTAAGCTTTTTATCTGTTTTGTGCGAGTCCTAAATAAACATTTTTCTTTCTTTCTTTCTTTTTTCTTTCTTTCTTTCTTTCTTGATAAATGAGAAGTCTTATTAGTTGCTAGCTTCCAGGTTACACGACTTTCAAGACATTTCATATGATGATACTACCAGGATCAGGAGCACTAGTGAGTGAACGCGGAATCATTATAAAAACCATATGCAGACACATTATACAAGAACTAAGAACTGTGGTGGTCAGTGTATTTGAGTTTTGTATTCGTGTTTGTTGTGTAATTTTGTGTTGTTTTCGTTTTACAAGTCAGGGCTCGTACTACCACGTAGTCATAAGTTCAGTAAAGCGATTTAGGCAAATGTTCAAGGAACCATTTTTTGCTCAAAAATAACTTTTTAGAGGACGAAACCGTCCTCTAAAAAGTTATAGTTACCGGCACGTAAGTTGGCAAAGATTTTCGTAGTGGGGGAAGTTTGCGCACACGCAATTTCATAAAAATTTACATGCGCTATCTTATGTGCCGGTAACTATATGACTCAATAAACGGCGCAGGATAGAGTGAGCTTGGGAAAAGCTTACTCTATCCTGCACTGTTCTTCAGTCGAAAAGTACATATGGTTTCCTCAGGACCTACAAATCAGTCCATCCGCTATCAGCTTTCTCCTCAATCCTGGGCCCCAAAAACCTGATTCTGGCCGTGTGCCACGAAGGCAGGTTATTAACACTACGTGAACACTTGGCACATGCCGGGTGACAAATGAAGCCGACATTATGAACGAACCGCTCATATTTTCAACTAATATTGTGCACCCACGATGGCGGTTGGACGAAAAATTTGATACTATTTTATAGTATTTTGAGTCGGTTTTAATTAAAAAACGGGAGAAGCAAACCCAGGATGACTTGTTTGTCAACTGGCGAGTGTGAAACTTGCGAATGCGTGCGTGTTGGTCGCTTCCAATTTAGGCTATTTTTTTTTCTTTTGTTGTTTTTTATTTGACTGTAGGTACTTCATATGTACGAGCGAGTCTACGAAAAAAAAAAAAATAAAATCACAAAGGTTAAAAAGTTAAAATTACGACTCAGAAGAATAAATGTGTCTACTTTTTTTCTATCAGAATCGTTTTTTTTTTTTGCTAATAAATTATTTATAATAGTATGGAGTAGGCCTACTGGGGAGACCACGTTAAAAAAACGCGCTAAGTACACTACCTCATAGGTGGCGTGGAAACATGCATTTTATGACGATTATTCTCTTTACTTCATATAAGATTTTGACAGTAGGACGATGGCCATCGAAGTTGGAATCCGCTAAAGAGTATGCAATGACTCATCTGCCCATGTAACCAGCTCTCAAAAAGGGATGGCGCTGAAGCCTTTTCCCTACAACTAAGCCCAAATCTAACTTTAGACGAAATCTTAGGTGAACACTATCAAACTGCAATACCAATATAACTACATCAAAAAAGTCATAATTTGGCGTCCAAACACATTACCCATCTTAACTGCCGCGGCGCCGGTCCCGGGATTAGAGCCGGGATCAACGAGTGCAATTCCCGGGACTCGCTCGCGCCAGCCATAGGATCCCGTTTATTGACCATTAGTAAGGTCCGCTATGGTGTTTTCTGCTTATACTTTGCTGTATGGTACTGACATAATAATGGAACTATTTTCAAATTATGGTGACTTAGTGATAATCGCTGGTGGTGGATTAGTTTCACTGGTAATTAGTAAGGGAAGGCGGGGTATAGATAGTGATGATGTTTTGACATCTTGTTTAGAATACATCGCAGATTATTTTGTACAATGTCTGCAAAGTAAGTATAGTATTTAGCATGTCCACAAGAATATAATTATAATAAACTACCTATAAAAATTTTGAAGACAGTAGATTTACAAGATTTTAAGGAAAAAAGTATTTTTATTAGATAAGGCTTACTTATACTATGGCAGAATATTTAGACGATAACATTAGATAATTTAGACGATAAAGTAGAATAGTAATTTAAGATTATATTTTTATTTAGATTATACTTAAAATCTATATTTGTATGCTTTACTAGCAGGACATAGTGATACATTTATTAATATTAAGCACCATCCTTGTTAACCTATGGCCACAAATAAAAGACTTTGAATATGAGTTTGAAAGTCTGTTGAATGCTTTCTATGATCTCCAATCAAAATGCATAACACTTGTGTATCACAATCGGAAGGATTTTTTAAAGGAAATTTATCATCCATTGCTGCATTATTATGCTTAATTAACTTATCCGTCGCTTGGCAGCGTAAACAACGCAACGAATTTTGTTGAGTTGTCAAAATTGTCATCATTATTTGTGTTATGCAATTACTTACTCCGTATTATTTAAAGTATATTTAAAAACTGTGAAAAGGTCTACTTATTTCTACAAATTAAATATAACAACACCAAAACTTTAACAAATGAATCCAGTCATAATTCAAAGATGTACGGAAAATTACAAGAAATATTAAACCAGTCTAGAATTATAACTTTACATTAATCAGACCTCGAATGAAAGCTCTCATAGCAGTTATGAAACTTCACAAACTATGTTTCATAGTTGGGCACTATTAAAATGGATATAAACCCACTGTTTTCTACACAGGGAGCGCTCAGAAGCCGGCAAGTAATCAAAGAGGCGTAAAATTTGTTAGATATCCGGCCTGAACTAGCTTTATAGGGTTGCATGATGATTTAGAGAAACTAGATGTGATATGTGAGAAATACTTGAACAAACATGAACATCATAGACGATCATATCATTGGTGAACTAAAAAGTTAGCTTTTCTTTATTTGTTTTCAGCCAGTGTTTATAAATAAAGCCACATGTTAGTGGGAAAACAAAAACAAAAGAAATTAAAATTATTTATTATCACAAACTGACATGCATACAAACTGATTAAAACCTCCTTAATGATAGTGCGAATATTATTAGTCTTCAATATAAGTTAGTAAAGACCAATATTAAGATTGGTATGGTTTACTAAATACATAAGAGAGTTATAGGAAGGAGCCAGGAACCAGACAGAGGCATTCAGTCTGTACTATAGGCGTACCAACAGCAAGGCACTGATTTTACAGTTGTATCCTACAATTTAATACAATACGAAAGCCAAATAAAAATGATTGTAAATAATATTTTAAATAAACATAGCTACAACAGTAGGTTCATGCTGACTAGCCTTTTATCTTATTGAAACTCCATACTATGCAAGGTCTGCTGAAAGTCAAACTGTTACCGCAGACGTTTAAACATTTTAATTTAAATAAACTACTTCATAACGAACAGTACGGCTTTACAAAAGGACGTTCGACTACAGATGCGGGTGTTGCTCTCCTGAAACACATATTTAATGCATGGGAGAACTCGAAAAATGCAATTGGAGTTTTCTGTGATCTCTCCAAAGCCTTTGATTGCGTACACCATGACACGCTTTTGCGTAAACTACGTTATTACGGTCTCCAAAGCGAAGCTCTTAACGTAATTGATTCATATTTACATAATAGGTTGCAATGTGTGGATATCAATGGCGTGAAATCTTCCGGACTACCAGTGCATTTAGGCGTGCCTCAAGGCTCAATACTGGGTCCATTCTTGTTTCTAGTGTACATAAACGATTTACCATTTTTCTTAAAGGGTATCTGTGACGTAGTATTGTTCGCGGATGATACCTCTCTTATCTTTAAAGTTGATAGGAATAGACAAGATTTCAGTAACGTAAACAGCGCTCTCTCAATGGTTACGGATTGGTTTACGACCAATAATCTAGTTTTAAATGCCAAGAAAACGAAATGTATAAAGTTTGCTTTACCAAATGTTAGAAATCTAGGACCCAATGTCACCTTAAGTGGCGAGGTACTTGAAACTGTGGATTCGGCAGTTTTTTTGGGAATAACTGTTGATTCCAAACTACAATGGGGCCCACATATATCAAGTTTATCGGGAAGGCTCAGCTCTGCCGCATACGCTGTCAGGAAAGTGAGACAGTATACTGACGTTGAGACAGCTCGGTTAGTCTATTTTAGTTATTTCCATAGCGTTATGTCCTACGGTATTCTATTGTGGGGAAAAGCTGCTGACATACAAAATATATTTGTCCTACAAAAACGTGCTGTGCGAGCAATATATCAGCTAGGGCCTAGAGTTTCATTAAGAGAACTTTTTAAAACCATTGGAATTCTTACAGTAGCATCTCAATTCATTTTTGCAAACATTTTATATATTAGGCAAAATATAAATTTGTACTGTAAAACGAGCGACATCCACAACTTTAACACCAGAAACAAGCACAAGCTACATGCTCCTTCCCACCGACTTCGTAAGGTCCATGACTCATTTGTGGGGCTCGGTATCCGTTTTTACAATAAACTTCCACTTTCTTTTCTTGACCTGCCTTTTAACTCATTTAAAGATAAAGTTAAATCTAACCTTTGTCTGAAGGCATACTATTCTATTAATGACTATTTAGACGATAAGAATAGTTGGTCGCTGTGTTGAACGCAAGACAATATCTTATTTAATCATGTTCTTTCTCTATAAGTTAGCTTATGACGAGTTATATGAGTTCATATAATATTGTTTTTTTTATGACTATTTAGGTCAATCTGTTTTTACATTATTGACTCAATTTACTATTTATAATGTTTTATAGTGAATTGATTTATAATTTCCATGTTGGATAATTATTATTATTTTTTCTACCTTTGTCATGTATCAATGACTTTGCATACTATTGTATAAATTCAAGTTCTTAAAACGCAATAGACAGATGTGTTGCTGGGGAGTTTGTTGCGCCACTTCTTCTTCCCAGCTAAAACACTAGGAAGTGGTGACGGGTGGGCGTTTTGGGGGACTGTCTTTATGTAAAATTTGACGTTCAAAAAGTGCTGTCTATCAGCCTAGTTTGAATAAATGACTTTTGAATTTTGAATTTTGAATTTTGAATTTTGTTGCCACCGTCGCGACGGTCTTGTGATCCTAAATACTTAGTATTAGTGATTCTTAGAATTACTCGTTGATATCAATAGTTGAACGATTGTGATAACGATATCTCAAACCTAAAGAGAGCCCCATTTAATTACCTCAGATAATGTAAATTATAAAACATAATAAAGCTGACGAATCTATTGCACTCTTTCAGATTCGATTGCAGATAAACTAAAACCGTCGCATATTCAGTCTTGCTACTAATCTTTTGAACAAAAGTTACTCCCATACAAGACTACGCCTACAGCCCCATCTAGTCACATCCAATTATAATCCCATACATACAAGTAAAGCAAGATTATTGCAGAAACTTGGTTTCTTCCCACTCTATTTGCGGCAAGGTTTATGGGCCATTCCGTTGGAAAACCAGTCGTTATAGTAATGAAAACAGAGTGGCCGGCCGTCTCATTATCATTGGATAATCTGAGACCAAGGGGATGGAACTTTCATACTTAGTAGTTTAAGATATTAAACTGTAGTGTGTTGTGGATTAGACGCGTGATTACTTCGTTTTGTTTTGGTGGACCGGTGTTTTGGGTTTATGTGTACTTACTTACCAACGTGTCTGCCTATGTATATTTGGAGTCAGGAGTATTAGATGCAGTGGCGATTGACCACAATCTCATCTGATGGTAAGCGACGATGTGATCAACGATGAAGCACTCTAGTCTAGAATTAGCCTATTCACGTTTGACTCTAGATTGTAGTTATTGGGAAAAACACACTCGGGCAGGAAATTCCAGTGCTTAGCTGTACGCAAAATGATACTATACCCAAAACGTTTTGTGCGTATTTCCAACTTTGTTGTCTATGTCACCAACTTTTCTGAATCTATTGTATCAAACCGAGTCAAAAACTCGTAACAAGGGCGAACTGTCTGCAAAGTAATAAGACAGAAAATCGTGAGTAAGTAAATAGTATAACTAATTCTGCTAAATGTCCATTAAAACAGGTAGTGGTCCCATTGTACAGGCAGCCTTTCACTCCAGTCCGGATACCTTAGCAAACTTCCTGTCTGCAAAAACAAATCCATCTCTTTCAAACCTTTCTCCTTTTCAAACACTTAAAAAACTCAACGACCAGCGCAAACTTGCCCGTTTTAAGAAATTATACGTAGTCCAATTACATTAAACTAAAATAAATGGTGAAATAAAACAGAGGAATCCTTATTAAGACCCCCACTTAGGCAACATCTTATCTGCGGTAATCCTAGAAGCGACTAAAACGTTAGGTCTAAAACACAGTGATATATAGCAAGTGGTCTGGTTTTAAACTCAGATTAACTTAGAATCAGTTGGTGGGGTTAATTTGTTTTTAGCTGTATCATAGTTGTGCTGTGAAAGATTTGTTACTTAGTTTTGGATTAAAATTGAAGGCATAGAGGTATACAATATTTGTTTGTGAGATTTTATATTCAGTTTTTACAACTTTGAGCTAAGGAATATTTTATAAAGACCAAATTATAGGCATGTATGATTTGATGTATACATGTTTGATTTGACGATCAAACTAATGAAGAAATGCAGCGAGTACGTAAAATGTAGTGCACTTAAATTCCTACATTGATCCGTAGTAGAATTTCGATTGGTACTCATAAAATTTTCAAGAGTTTTGGTTCAGCAATGCTCTAACTGCAGGCTTTTATGTCCGTAATAAAATAGGATGAGAGCGAACTCGTAGAAAATGTAACGGGGAAATTCGCGGTACCTACCATTGCTATGCTGGGTTGTGGCTAAGGTTTCCCTCTCCCCTTGCAGTGTGGCTTAGGGATGGCCATCGTAGGCCATCTTTGCAGAGGGGCAGGTGCAGACTTTTTTAAAGAAAACAAGTCAACTACTTATCTACTTGGTTAGGTATAGTTGTTAATCTAGATTGAATATATCATGTGCGTGTAACTGAGGGGAACAAACCATTCTTTTTTCTTTCTTTCTAATTGAACGAGTGAGAGCATCGCTCACCAATATACTCGTATTCACTCATTTCTCTTTTCTACTTCACTATCAGACCTTGACCACAATCGAACGGAAGTGAGGAGTAGGGTAAGTATCATGTAAATTCCAGATCATGCTGCACCATCGGATCAAGATAACTAACCTTTCCATAATTTGATCCCCTTCATGCGCGCGCCTGACTCGCAATGGCCAGATTTTTTTATCTTTGCATATTCTAGTGGTCAGGTTCAATTCAAGGTTAAACAAAGCTTTCTAAAGTTTGTCTGTAGATGGGTGACCATCTTAACATACCGAGTATCCTCCGTGCCCCGGAAATCACGTTAAGCCGTTGGTCCCGGCTGTCAGTTGTAGATCTTTGGCAGTCGTTACGGATTGTCAGAAGCCATAAAATCTAACACACAACAGTTAATGGGTTGTGGAGGTCTGGTAGGCAGTCGCTCCACGTAAAACGTGACCCTAATATAGTTCGGAAAAGACTAGGCAGATGATGATTCTAGTTGTCAGAGAATACTGTCGACAAACTATACAACATTTTTGCATAAAACATGTGTATTACCATGTAACTTTTCTTGAATACCAATTTTTTTAAAGGAAAATACATAATATTATAAGAAAGAAATCGACCGGTTATAATTTCTTGCGGAAGTTCCGCGTTAATGAAGGTGAAGGCGCGGTCCCGTTACAACACTAGTGGGCCAAATGCTTGCAGGTTAATTAAGATAAACGGTTAACCAAACGTCCAATAATCGCAATTATCGAATGACCAGTAGCATGGCACTGATTGATCACGACCTATTAGTACCTAATTACAAATGTATGTCTGTACGTTAGTATACATTGTATTTAAGTATAGGTACAGTTCTACATATACAGCATCTCAAAATTTTCTAAAAAATAACAGAATTCGATTGTTTTAAAATTATCTACAAAAATCTTTGATAAATAAAAAACATAGCAATAGTATGGTTTTTAAGAAAGATTTTTTATTACAATTTTTTTCGATCGTGTTTCTTAAACGATAATATCATAATACTATGCTATGAGTAATTGCGTACTTCAGTTAGTTGAAGTCGTTCAAGAGGATCATTGGATTAACTTTTAGTTCATGAAGCAACAAAAATAAAACGTTTTTAATGATAACTATTAAAAACGAGATTTTTAGAAAAGCTTTTTTTTTGCAACTTTCATCAGTCATGCTCCGCTCCTACTGGTCGTGGCGTGATATTATATATGGCATAATATATTCTTCTTTGATAAATGGACTATCCAACATTAAAAGATTTTTTCAATTTGAAATAGTATATATGTACATATTTATATAGTCCCTGAGATTAGCGCGTTAAACCAAATAAACAAACTCTTCAGCTTTATAATATTAGTATAGTATATATATATAATATACATTATAATATAATTATATACATTAATTACTAATATTAATGTAACAGATAAATGAACACATATAGTATAGGTACACAGATTTACACGATGCTTACTATGCTGCAGAAGTCTGTGTACAGATATTGTGAGCTCTGCCTCTCAAACTAGGATCACCTGTGAGGTTACTAAAAAATAGGGATTATACAACTGCGGACTATAATACGGCTATAATAGTTCTTGATTACATTTTTTTTCTACTTAATTTATGATATTGTAGGAGAAACCAAAAATAATAGCAAAGATAAATGAAAAAGGAACAAACAAGGGAAATATATTATTAATAAATTAAAAATTTAGTTAAAACCACTATCTAACTCAATTCCTATAATTCCAGATCTCAACAATTCACTCCACAGTACTTATGCCAGAAAATCAGCTGACACAGAAAAGTAATTGCATTAATAAAACGAAACTTCCTCTGTGGAGAATCGCCTTCGCAGTAAAATCGACGGTAATTTAATTATTATCTTACTATCTCAACCGCTGGATAGTATTACTAATTTAATTGCTCTACTCGGCCGCCACAGTTCAAGTAACTTACTTAAACAAGACTTCTTTTATACGGATAGACTTTATAAAAAGCGAGGTTTTTTAAGATATTCCTTCTTTTGGATTTAGGCCAGTGATTCCCAAAGTGTTTCTTTTGGACCCCCGGGGCAAGCAGGGGGTATATAATGGAGAAAAATAAATTTGGAGGTGTATAAAACGTTCCACGAGCGTGGATATAATTTGTCATTTATTTATTTGCTTCTTTATTTCTTATTCGATCCTGAACAGATAATATACCCACATATTATCTGCTCAGGATCAGGATAGGAGTTTTGTAACACTTTATTTTTTTAAAGATGACAGCCTTTGGAAAGCTTTTCAATAACTAGTGACTTGATTTCTATTATACGAACACTTTAGTACACGCCCTACGCCAGTATTGTTGCTAATATAATAGAATACTAAAAATGAAAAAATAAATAACACAATTTAATAATAACATTTTCAATACATACAGACTATGTAAAAAAAAAATCAGTACATAATAAATTAGTAATACTTTTGGGGTCGTATATTATGAACAGTAACAATTATAGGCAGAAGCTTGAAGTACATATATTATGTGACATCACGTCTACGTACAACAGGAAAAATCGCTTAGAACCCCACAGATCAAGATGGTTTGAGGATCCCTGACTTTAATGGTTTTGTTTTATTGTGATTAGATTTGAAAAAGATATCAGGTTTCCAATTTTTCTTATTTTTATCTTGTTTTATTTTTCGTCGAAGGTATCTTTCACCTTTTCATTTTTTTTTTGTACTTATCGAAATTCCAGGGCCTAGTAGACATACCTATTTGTCTCAAGTAGCTCTCTTGTTGCTAAGCTATCACTAAAAGACTTTCAAATTGACAAAAATGTTCGAAAAAAAAAGAAACAATAATATGTGGTATTCCTTATTTTCACATACCTGTGTTATTATTTTTCCTCACCAGTAGATATCAGTTTTGCTTCCAGACACCGCTGCACCGGTGTGTTCATTAGCATGAGGGTAGTTTCAGGTTCTACACGTTGTTACTACCGTCTGACCTGCACAGCCCTTGGGAAACAATTTTCCATAGCATATCTGCTTGCTAGACTTGTAATACTTTAGTGTGTGCATTATGGTAGGGTGCATTCATCTTAACCAACTCTAAGAAATCATGAATCCAATATTCACGGACGATATTTGAGTTAGTTCTTTTAAACGACTCTCATTAAAAAAAATATGAAAACATTTGTGTGTTCTTTATGTCGAAGATATCATTTACAAAAAACCGGCGAAATGCGAATCGTACTCGCATTTTTTTATTTAATGAAAACTACGAAGTTTTCATTAAATCGAATGACGGATTAATCCTTGTCATTTTTAGGTTTCTATACTCGTATCAAACGGAACTCAGCTTCCATTCCATCCGTTACAAAACCCATAGTTAATGCTTTGAAATTTTATTTATTTATTTAAACTTTATGTACAATAGTGGTACAGTCGGTGATAGCAATTACCTGACCCTCTAAAAATTAAACGAATTTGAACCTTTTGCTTGTTAGCAGTAAGACAACTGGTTTAACGTCTACGATCAATAAAATGGTTATTCAAATTTGATCTTTAACACGCAGTGTTAAGGTAGGTATGATCTTGAATATTATTTTAACTTGTAATATAATACGTAATTTCGCTCACGCTAAACATGTTTCGAGTGGTCTAGTGGTGACTGTAGTGAGCTGACAAATCGAGGTTGTGAGTTCGTGGCCAGCGTGATTGACGCGTTTGTTTCTGTTTTGTAAATTTATTTTAAGTTATAAATAATAAATTATAACTTAAGCAACAAAAAAAAAAATAACGAACAGAAATAAAAAACCAAAATGATAGTGAAAACGATTATATTTTATTAAAAAAAATATTATAAGAATAACATAAATGATATTGATGACGACACGAAGATGATAATGTTTACCTACTTACTATTTTACTAATAACGTTTAAATATTTAGAAATATAGGTATGTATTTCTATTTCATAACAATAACATCACCACATTAAATATCATTTAACTAAATAAAACGGCATTATACGTTGAAGTTCTACCTACTATATATCAATTTGTTTTGTGAGTAGTTATTTTAGTTATAAGGTTTTGACAAAAAACTAGGTATTCGAAATACTTCGTTAGAAAATTATAACAATAGTTAATTCAACACACACACTGACATACGTTAGTATTGTTTGTGACCAACACTGGTTACTCAAGTCATTTATAATAATGCTATTAATAGCGAAGTGGAGCACCATTTTTTTCTATTACTTGTTGCAAGCGGTCCCGCATACCGCGCACCATATCCAACAACAATCACTTCCTCTCATGAATGGTTTTGGTCCAGGACGATCTTTTTGAATATTAAAACCACACGTCAAACGTTTTAGCCACAATCTGACTGTATTTCTCTGAAACAACACAACAAGCATAATTTTAGTAACGAATAGGTAAACATAATTTATCGATTAAGTTTGCAAAAATACGTTTATCAATTTAGATAATATAAATCAAATTAGACCTATAAATGATCTCAAATTAGACTCATAATGAAACATAGTTAATTTTCTATTATTCTACATTCACCGGCTTTTAAGCCAACTAACGAATTAAGGAATAACTATAATTATAAATGAAGCATAAAAAAGAATACACTTACCGCTATATTAAGTTTCGTAGCTCAATCGCTTTAATACCAACATTCTCCTCATGCAAATAGATTATTTTGTATTTTAAATAATCACTCAACTCAACTTGGACATGACGATTAAACTATCAAAACTGATAACAATTAATAAAAAGGAAAAAAGCGTGGATTTTTACAATATAGTAAGGCAAGGTAAAAATGTTCGCGCGTATTCACTGCTATTTGTGCATAGAATATCTTGTTCAATTTATTCTTCTACCCCATATTCCTAATGTCATATCTATAGCAGTTTTTGTTGAATACGCATATTGACGTCTAACTACCCACTTATTAAAATAGGTGAACAGTTATAAATAAATGACCTAATACCAACCTCTTAAAGCTCAAGTTTGCGTATCAAAATTATTTAATGTTTCTGTTCAACGAGTAGTGTTAGTGTGTAAAGTCGAGTAATTTTTAGGGGGGTCAGCTAATTGCCATCACCGACTGTACATGGGCGTTTTATTAATAATTTATTTATTTGAAATAATAAGAAATATGTACCCTCAGTTTCCAATAAAAAAAAATGCAGTGATATAAATATGCATAAGCAAGTAACGGATGTCTCGAATTGTACCGAAATTAACGTGAATTTAGTACCTAATAGCTCTGCATAACATAAACACATTTAATTCCTTCATTCCAACATAACATGGAAATGATTTCCCTGTGAAGCTCCACACAGTACTATGACGTCCATATCACAAAGCACACCTACATGACTAACTTCGACTGTGAAGCGGCTGAGAGATTTCAATGCGGCTTTATTTATTGGGACTCACTTGTCATTCAACGTGGCAATCCAATGGTTTGGCGCATTTAAGCTCCGGCTACCATCAGTGAGCTTTCAAATGAAAATCAGGTTGAATTTTGCTCTTAATAAACTTTGCTGTTTAGAAACACAGCTGGGAATGAAAAGCTCTCGCCTAAAAACCGATACAATCGTTTTAACCCATAAGTTGACTGGTAGAGAATGCCTTCTTGCAATAAATCTGCTATTCTAGCTATTGCTGCTACTGTATATTAAGTTTAAATCAAACAATATAATAAAACTCTTGCGTTACAGATGAGTGACTGACAGACAACGCACAGCCGAAAGTACTGGTCGTAGAGAGGTGTTTGGCGTGTACGTTTGTTGGGGAGGAAAAAAAAGGATATGTGCGAACGAAGTCGTGGGCAATAAACTAGTAAATAATGAACATTCACTGAGGAAAATATTGAAAGATAGTTGCTACACAATTATCTATAGATGAATGAATGGTATTTATCAATCTGTTACTTATCTTGGTCCTTCGGGATTTATTCGTGCGTCTAATTCTCCCTCAGTACGGAGAACCACTTCCATCTGACCTCCCAGCCTATATTTGTCATCTCATCCGTAATACAGTTTCTCAAATATCTGGAGTTCTGGACATTAGCTATTCCGAACATCGAGATAAGTTCTACGGTCCAAAAATTTCACATTCAGTTTATTCAAAGTTTATAGCGGAGGAAATTTAATAATCTCAACAACACTGAAGCCAACTTTGCGTGTTTGTCTTTCTTCGCGCCGTTCCCTTGGGGCCCGTTTAATTCGCCACCCGGACCATCTGTCGCACTGCATTGCCCCTAACTTAGACCTGCCGACTTTATAATTTTACACGCCACGGCAGAAGCTGTTTCGTTTTTCGGGCCCTGGACCTATTTGAATTTACATTGTTTAGTCTTCAGGAGTTTTAGGTTGTCTGGTTCTGCCGGCCGGCCTATTCTGTAAACATTTCATCGTTAAAACTTAGTTGGACTATACTAATTTGATAAATTGTCAACTCTTTTCGTGTTCATAAGCATAAGCATAATCAGCCTTTTAATGTTCCCCCTGCTGGGACTCAGGCCTCCTCTCTAGGAGAGGGAATGGGCCGTAATCCACCACGCGTGCCCAGTGCGGGTTGGTGAATGTCACATGTATTCAAATTTTTGGTTCCAGGACATGCCGGTTTCCTCACGATGTTTTTCTTCACCGCTTTTAGAGCAGTGGTCATGAAATTAAATATTAATTACACAAAGTAATGCGCTTGGCTGGGTTTGCACCTGCGGCCTACAATTCGTTAGTCGGGGCTGATACCAGTCGGCCACCACTGCTTTCCGTTTCGTGTTCACTTCACCAAAATTCTCATGGTGATATGTTGACAGAATCAATCAAATCATCAGCTGAATAGCAAAGTTGCCTTGGAATTCCTGGCTAGAAACCAAACTATCCACAAACCAACCGTGGCAATCATTGCTTAACCTTGAAGATCGACCAGCGCAGCTGTTATTCTGTAGCCACGAGCTCCATGTATGTTTATTCAAACTGATATTATGAAAATACCAAAGTAACGTTTCTTTGCCTGTTTGTTACATTTTCACCCCTTAACATCTGAACGGATTTGGATGAACCTTGGCGGAGTAGATCATAATCTTGAAACTAGACATAGGATATTTTTCGTTCCGGGAGTATGTTCCCCTGGGATAAACGACTTACACGCGGGTGGAGCCGCTGAGAGAAGTAATTGTGTTTTTTTTTTTTTTTTCAATTAGCTGACCTTTCCAAAATAGGTTCATGCGCTTTAATTCTCGATATTATACAGCTGATACAGTCTTTTTACCAGTAAACCACCATAGCTGAATCGATACCCTATCCCCCAGCTGAAATATTTAATCCAAGTAGAACAATCTGAGGTTTTCACTCAATAAACCCATACTTATTAACTTCAAAGCGGAATGGTAAAGTTAAAGAACTACTTGCCGGTATATTTAGACCTTTCCAGAGCATGTGTAGTGCAGTTTAGGAAGGTTTAGTTATGCTGGCTATGTATTACGTTTTGCGAGAACACGGGGTTCGTTGTAGTTGGGTAGCAACTCTAATTACGTTAAAAAACAACACTTTTAGTTGTGAAAGCAGACTTGTGGCTCTTGACCCACATTCTAGCCATCCAGTGGCGTAGTTTCGTTGCCTAATTAGGTTTTTTTTTGTTTAACTAACTGGTCGTAATTTTATTGTGACTCGGTCTTTATTCGTCTGAATATATTCGGTTGGAATAATTTTGTTAAGCAACTCGTGTTTGGTTATTTTCTTGTTTTTGGCTGTCTGGATAGACTAGATTGTTTTCTTGTAACCAGCCAGGATAGTGCTGGGGCTGACTGTCCGGAGAGTGTAAAATTTTCATTTTTGTAGAAGAAGAGAGAGAAAGAATAACCATCCATTACTATTATCTACATACCGAGACACACGTTTTTTTTTAAATGTAGTACGCTATTGAAAGTTGTTACGCATAGTTAAACGCCAGAAATTCTAACAACAGACTTGCCAAGCCTCATTATAAGGGCTTTTACTCAGTTCTTCTGGGTTGTGAAGGTCAGGTAGTCGCTCCAAGGTACATTCTAGAACTCGGCTGCATCAGCTGAGACAGTAAAGCCGAACCCAACTTAGCTTAGGAAAATCTAAACAAATTGAGATTGATAAACTTTAGACAAGCTATCGACGGATTATGTCAGCCAGCAAACGTCAGATTCTGAAAATAAGTCTCGTAGTCATCACTTGACTAAATACATAATTATGTCTACTGCGAAAGTCCAATTACAGTTTGTTTAGAGGCAATAATTAATGTGATGTTATTTTACTAATATACGCTAATGGAATACCAATTAATTTGCCTGCTATAATTAAAAATTCTATACTAAGTTGAAGTTTGTGGGGGAGTAAGATATTAATAGAAATTTATATTTATAGCGGTTACTTCAACCTGTAACTGAATATTGATAAAATAAAATCAATTAAAATATATGTATGTATTTTATTCAACAAACAACTTATTGTTTAACTAGCAGCACCCCGCGTAATTCCCGTTCCCATGGGAACACGGGGATAAAGTATAGCCTACGTCACCCGGGGATAGTGTAGCTTCCCAACAGTGAAACAATTTTTCAAATCGGTTCAGTGGTTACGGAGCCTATTCAATGCAAACAAACAATCAAATCTTTCTTCTTTATAATATTAGTAAAGAAAAAAAAAATGCTAACACACAAGACTTCGAAACAAAAGTCTTCTTCGCATGTAATACTGGCAGGCTACAACCGAAAAAACTAAACCATCCACAAGGACATTTTAAACCCGAAGACAGAATGCAAAGTCTACGTCCCGACATTTTCTTTTTAATCAATCGTAAATGTCAAAGACACGGCGCTTTCCGGCCTGGGGCGCAATTAAAAATTGCTTTGTAAGCGGTGTGCGCGTGTGTCCCCGCCTTTACGAGATTAACGCGCGCAACTGACTGTAGGAGCCGCGCCTTAATTAAATTTTAAATTTTCGAACGTTCTCGTTGGCGAAAGGATTGTCGCGAGTGGGTACACGGGTTTTGTTAGTTCCTTTTTAAAATTTATTTAGGTTCTATATTTGATTAATAAATTCGCTGTGTCAACGGGAACTGGCGCAACTGTCCCCTTAAATGTAAACGCTCCCTTAGCGGTGCGATGCGAAAATGCGTCAAAGCATTTTATAGAAATTGTTCTATAACAGCAGTTCAGATAGAAAAAAAAAACTATGATTATCGCAGAGTTATTGCATTGTCGTTCCGCATAATATGATGTGTGTGAGAGGCTTTACGGCTCAATAGCTAGTTTTCTTACTTTTATACGAATTATTTACCAGCAGAGTATTCTAGCCTATTGTATTACCTATTCCTCATTATTATCATTGGTAAGATAATATAATAATAATAATATTGATTAAAATTTCAACTCAATATTATTATTATATATATTAGCTAAAAGCATAGTTACTCTGAGCTCTGCTGTAAACTGTATGGTGTCCTGGAATAGATTCCCGGCTCGGGCAAAGTAATATTGGATTTTCTCCTAAAAGAACTGTTGAGTCCTGGATCTGTGGCTGGTTGATGGCAATATGCCCCGCCCGCTTCCTTACAAGGGACTTTTAACTACTTAAACGTGGATGAACTATTAGTTACACATCTACCAGAACCTTTATAAAAACACAAGCGTAATACTATGTTACTAATATAAAGAATAATCTTAATTAATATTATAAACAAAAAAGTGTTTTTGTTCGTTTGTTATGCGTTAACACCTAAATCGCTGAACTAATTTTTAAGAGTTTTGGTAGAGAGACAGATGAGAGATCCTTTTTTTTTGGATGGGAAATCATCAAATGACCCTTCCCGCCCTGGGTGGAGCGGTAGGGAGTGTCAGACTCTTACTGACTAAAACCCACCCGTGCTCCTTCATGTGACCTTTGCGTTCCAGGGCCGCGGTAACTCTTTCGAACAAATTCCGCAACAGATAAGAGATCCTGGAGTCGGTAATAGGAGAAAATTTTATGCTACAGCAGCTACAAATTTATAAACTAATAAATGATGGGTTAAATTCTTTCTTCAAATTTTCTTTTAAGAATTTTAATTTAAAATCCTGAAAATGCCTGTATTACTGAGTCTAGTTCACACTGTCTTACAAGTAAACGTATGCGTCGTTCGTTCAAATCCTGATTGTTTGAGATGACGTCACGAGTTTGCAATGTCTCAACTACTGAGCACATCCGACGCGACTGAGTGCTGACTGAGGATTCAAATGTATTCGTTATCCAGACAAAATCCATTTTGTTAGAACTCTCTACAGTTTGCAAGCTTTTTTTCAAGAAGGAGAAAGTTACGTCAGTTAAAATTGGCCTTATTTTATTAGTTGTAAGAAATTTTTGGCTGTAAGCTTCCCTAAAACTGTAAAATAAATAAACAAAAAATATGTACAGTGGTTATAGTATGACGACACGGTTGGCGCAGTGGTTCAGCGTTCGGGTGTTGCGCTACGTGCCGCGGGTTCGATCCCCGCACGGAACAAAAAATGTTTGTATGGCCTACAGATAGTTGTTCCGGGTCTGGGTGTCTACTGTATGTGAGTTTACATGTTTGTGAATGCAGCCACAATACAGGAGTAAATTCTAGTGTGGGGCAACGTTTATTTAAAAAAAAAAAACAAAACAAAAAGACATAATAGAGCATTACAGGTCCAGTTAGAACTTGTTCATGGGAATAATATTTTCCAACAAAACTGTTTAAACATAAAGATACAGAGAGGCTCTCGAACCAGCAGTAATGCAATGATACCAATTTCGAGTTTTACATGCAGAGAGTTGCCATAAACAAATAATTATGAAAATGCAGGAAGACAGGCCCTGACCTGAAGGCCTTTAAGTCAACAGTGGATAGGTAACTTCTAGACAATCATGCTCATCCCATTCAACCAGGTGATATTGAAAGCCGGCCAAGTGCGAGAATTAACTATGATGTTATTATTTTAAAGTAATGGAAACAACCCGTTTGAGACCCAACAGCTAGTTGTATAATTCTTTATTTAATTTTGTAATAGGCCCCAAACGTGAGCCTATAATCAAAATTTATTTATTTAAGTTACACTTCCGTATTTCGTTCATAAAAGTACTTATGTGAGCCAAACTTCAACTCAATCGGTCTAGTAGATTTGGAGAAAATTGGTTGTGCCAGACGGACTGACAGACAGAGATATGAGTGAGCCTATAAGAGATCCGTTTACACATACGCAGGATGGGTACCCTAAAAGAAAGAACAATACAAGCAACAAAACATCGCTTACTTAACTAGCGTACAGTTGTCATTAAACCATGATTTACCACTATAAGCTTAAAGCAAGGCACAAGGTATATCGTCTGTCGCGTTTGAGTACGACACTGAGGCACGTTTGAAGTCGTCATCGCAACGAAGATGTTTCAAGAGCTGCACAGTCGATTCATTTGAAAAGGAAGAACGCATACAATCGGATTTGAGCCCAATGATTTTCTAATAAGCTCCCTACGAAAGGATTTGTTAGATCCCATTTTGAAAGAAAGTTTGAAACACAAAATGAGTGCAGAATACTAAGTTATTGTTTTATTTTAGTACCATTTTCCACATCGTAAACGTTCCAACAGCGTGAAAAATTGCACTAAGCTTAAAAATAAGTAAGTAGCAACAAACCCTGCCCAACTCCTCTGCGTTTGCGTTAAAACTTACGCAGACTTTCCTCATTTTTTTGTGGAACAAACTAAAATTACACACTGCCTTCTGCATCCTTAACTGCCGACTTCGTTAAAAAACAAAAGTAAATCATGACAACATGTTTCGCGCGGAAAAGGAACGCGTTCCAGAATTTCGCATTTGAATAGTCGAAAAATTTAAAAAACGAACTCGCAACCTAGCGCTAACGTTGGCAGCACTGAATAGATACTCGTGTGCTTACGGCTCTAAAGGCTAGGCTGAAAGGCCTGAGACCAGAGCACGCATAAAAAAATTGCAGCATTTTTTGCTCGACTACCGTGTAACGAACACTAGACTTTTTATATTTTTACTCTAAACCGTTTGTATAGTTTAGAATTCGTGAAAATGGAAAAGGTTTGGTTTAGTTACCTACGCTGGATGGAACTTATGCTAAAATAAAACTTTCAAATGTGAAATTATCGTGACAACATTCAAATTGGAGACATGAACTAAATTACCTCTAAATATATTCAAATATATTATGTATTAATAAATACGTCTTGAAAAACAAGTCAAATGAAAACATATGACAATTAGTTATCATATTTTATTGTTGACCGTAAAATTTTGATCCAAATTAATACTATTCAAAGTATTCAATGTAGGTATATAGGTACTAACTTATACTAGTTCTGTGATGTTATTTTTAGATCAAAAAGATTTCATACGCATTTTATACGCAATCACGATAGGTATTATCTGAATAATCTTTGGTAGGATTCTTGTTTGCCACCGTTATAACAAGAAATTAGCATCATCATCTACCTAGCCATTTCCCAACTATTGGGAGCGGCTTTCAATCAAACCACATTCAGCTGAATACCACTATTTATCATGGTTCGACTGCCTATGTAACCTCCACTGCCTGGTAACTCGGTAACACGATACTTCTTTGCAATACTATAACAAGAAATAAAACACAAAAATGAGAACAATCAACACAGTGAACACTCTAACCGCTACAACTCGGTCTTTTCGACCCCTCACGCTTAGCCGTCAACCACACATGTCTTCATAACCCGTTCACGGCTTAGCAACACACTCACGTACCTACATAGTAATTCGACGGCGAAAGAATGGACGAACAAATTGCTCGCACGATTGTCTGCAAGTACATACGAAATGAACCAATGATATGAATTGTTGCTGTTGGACTTATGGACCACCGGGCTCGTGATTGTCGCTTTTAGGGTTCCGCAATGCACCATGCAACCCCGTTGCGTGTCCAGGCTGTTTTTATCCATTGCAGGTTGCGGAATGTGGTAAGTTTTTTTTTTCTTGATGTATAATTAAATGTGTTAATGAACGAGAGTGCTTAAAAATTCGTGGACTGTTCGAATGCCGTGGACCCAGTTAATTCCAGAAAAATTAGCCTTTTTAAAAACTTCTAAAGATTAGCTGATGGTGAAGCAGATTTTAAATGCAAATATCATTATTAGTTGATTAACTACGTGTTTTTTCGTGAAGTGTATTTTGTTCATTTAGCGGATTTTAGAACGTGTGTCTTTTACAAGTTGTGAAGTTTTCGACATGCTCAAGACGGCTTATATATATAGCTATGAATCGTGCCATATGTTTTAAATGGCATGCATGTGTCAAAGGTGATCGTCAGTCAATTGACGACCTGGACATCCTTTCAAGTCAACTGACGACTCACACGTCAATACTTTGCCGGAAAATCAACGTCTGATCAAGAGAACTTGCTGAAGATTGGAGGATATCAGTTGTATCATTTGTTACGAAATTTTTACAGAAAAATTAAAGATACACCGCATTGCTGTGAAATTTGCCCCATTCAGCCCTCAGAGTATTTAGCCTATCTCGCGAGTTTTCGACCTATCCCTTCCACCCTTTTCACCTGGCCTCATTCCTTGCGATTTCTTCTTTTTCCCAAAATCAAAAGGTAAAGGCTGATGAAAACTTCAGATGACAGTAGACACGTCATGGTTTTGTAGTACCCACAATTTTGAAGTTTGAAGTTGTTTTGCATAAGGAAATTAGACACAATTTATGATTATGATTGATAATGAAACAAAAATATGATTAATTAATACTTTATCCAATTTAGGTTAAACAATTTACAGCAATGTGCTGTTATGAGGTAACATGTGTTACCTTATGCAGGTTGATAAATAAAGTAGATGCTTTATTTAATCAGTATTTCAAATAATCATGTGGTTTATTTTTTTAGTTTTGAATAAGGCTGTTCGAATGTAACCTAGACTCATAAACCTACTTCTAAGCTAAAAAAAATAAAAACTTACATAGTTACATTCTTAAGTTATAAACCTGTTCCTTTTAAAGTGTTTAAGTAGTGCAAATTAACTGAAGCGTATCAAATAAATTCTCGATAAGGGGGATGAAGTCTGGAGCCCGTAACTTAGACTTTTATAAGATTTAAACAGAAACTATGAAAGCTAACAGGATCATTTTATTAGTCTAGTCTGACGCGGTACTGAAACTAAATGTTGATACTTGTTTAATTCTTTTAGATAATTTTTTTTTTTTTAATAAGAATGAAAGGCGAATAAATTAATTTTGATCAAACTGCCAAAATCATAAACAAGGAGTGCTTCACCGAAGCGGTCACCTCCTTCGAAGCAGCAATGCTAGGGAAGGAGGCGGCAGACCGCGTGTGGGAGAGGAAAACCTCACACTCCAGTCGACGCAATAGAAGAAGACGCCTCAGGCGTTGGGAAACACAGGGCGATTCTCGGCCACCGTAGGTGCAGGCCCGCGGACGGCGAGCTACGGGTTGCTCACCATCCGATAGCAACCAGGCCCGGATTGATGGCGCGTCGTATTCCACGCGCTCCTTAAAGAGCTGTCAGCAAAGAAGACGGGGTCAGTGCTTGCTAGGTTTGTGGAATTTGTTCGAAAATGTCACCGTGGCCTTGGAACGCAAAGGGTACTAGAAGGATCACGAGTGAGTTATAGTCAGTAAGAGTCAGACACACCCTTCCATTTTTTTTATATAGGTACATTATGTTCATACACAATAAAAAAATATACAGTCCAGTATAGAACCTCCTCCTTATTTAAAGTCATTTAAATATTCTTGGTTGTTAAGACCACTGTCAGACAGTCTATGAGTTCCCGGGTGTAAACTTGTTTTATTAGTGGATACAATTACCTTTCTTGTGATACATCGATTGATATGTACCTAAACTGAATGGCGTACCTATCTACTTACAAAATTGCAAACAAATTATTCCCTTCGCAACATGCGGAACCACGTTATTAAAAATAAAACACTCTTGTGCAGTCTCCGTTGTATTGTTTCGCATGCACTATTATTATTTAACCCTTTGATTTGTTGTTGTTTTCGGACCAAGCGCTTGATAAATGCTCTGTAATAATAATGCACGAATAAATCTCTCAGGGTTTGAATCATTTGAGTGAATTAAATTTCCGTATTGGTTGTCGTTAAATAGTATAGATCCATATCATTATTATAAATGCAAAAATCTGCCTATTACTCTGTTTATCACCTGTTCACACTTTAACGATTGAACTGATTTTAACCATACCTGGCACATGGGGAGACTATTTGTCTTGGAATAGTCCATAGGAAAACGATACTTTTCATTCCGGGTGTGTGTATGTTCCTAAGGGTTAGCCTCCAAGTGAAACGCGGACGAAGCCACTGACAGAAGCCAGTTTAATATAAAGTGTATGCTCCGAAAATGAGAAAGATTATTGCCCGGTTGAGCAGTAACCAGCCTTAATGTGCTGAACTGCGAGTAGTCCATTCAAAAAAAAAATAAAAAAAAAATGAGAAAGACTGATTTATTAAAAGTATGGTTGAATATATGTACATATGTGTATTATGGAAAATAAAAGTGCCTAAAAAATTTAATCGTATTCTCAAAAACCAATTATAATATCGCACAAATTGGACCAAATATTGCATCATTACGAACCTTAACAAAATCATTCCATTCAATCACTTGAAACGGAACAAAATATTTATTAAACTTAGAATTCCAACAAACAAATCGAAACGCGCCCCGCACCGTCTAACCCTTAAATTTCGTGTTCGGTCCCAAAGACCGGAACTCTTAAAACTCTGGCGAAAACTTTCGACTCACTGAATATATTTTCTTCCACGCCTTATTAATAAAGACCGGGTGATTAGTAACTTTTGATTCCGACTTTCCGGAGCTCCGATGAGGAGCAATTATTCGACATATTGATTTATTGTTCTACCCTCGTAAAGTTTGAAACGAATCGTCCTTAGATTGGAAACATACGGTGAAGAAACTGTGGCGGTATCAGCGTTATCGTATTGGCAACTATGCTTTTAAGATGTAACTTAGTAAGAAAATTAAGTAAACCTGTCAGTGATCGCTATGTGGAGTGACCATCTTTATATACCAAAACTCCTTAAGCTGTTAGTCCCAACTTTCATTGAGAGTCGTTAAGGGCAGTAAAAAATCCAAGGCCAAGAAATCTGATCCTGAAGTGGAGTCTTGCCAACAGGCAACTTGTTACTCAGTTACTGGGTTGTGAAAATTAGAAAAGTATTAGATCTATGTAAAATACTAGCAGCATCTCGTGGTTTCACCTACGTGAGTCTCCTTTTCGTGGGAATACGGGGATAAAATATAGCTGTTGCTCGCTGAGAAAAAATGGTTAAAATCGGTCCAGTAGTTTCGGAGCTTATTTGGTAAAAAATCTTTCCTATTATTTTATAATCGTGTAGAATGGTTAGGAATACCTCTGCATCGGGTTAGATTGAAGGCTGAATTTAACAAAACTGGGCAGTGGCAATGCAGATTGAATATCATTGATCATAAGTGACACGTCCAAACACGATTTTTGTTTCGTTTCCAGGCAACATTGCCTTGATTTTATTGACAAATTCACGCAATATTCCAGTGTTACCGGAGCAGTGATTTCAGAGTACTCTAGAAGCGTATGAGCTGCTAAAATGAAATAGTCTCTGGCATATCTGGCGATATTTCGAAACTTAATTTTTTCTTTGTAAAATAATAATGATCAGCTTATCCACCTTTACTTGAACACTGATTTCCTTCAGGAAATCATTTTCCTCGTAGCACCAGCTTCGTTTTACAAGAGCGCGCTGCATTCCCGCACCCACTCGATCCCTGTTAGTTTCATTACTTAGAAAGTTTCCCATCGACCCTCTGAGACGGTGATTTCGCTCGTATAAAATATTGGTAGACGCTTTAATAACTTTCCTTTCTGATATGAAGTTTGTTATCAGTTCCCGTGATATGGCACGTTCGCGCGTTCTGCCCGCGGCTTCAGATACTTTTTTGAGTGTCTCGATATTTTGTCACACTTACTTATCATCGTTACTTTTGTTTTGGCGGGCGAGGAAAGTTTAAGCGGTATCTTGATATCTCTTGGGACTAAGTGTAGGTACGCACAAAACAAAACGATATTACATTGAAAATCTGTCTAATGGATAACGGATGTCTTTTGTTCAAGAAAGTACTCACCTTACTAGAAAATTACGTTTAGCTAAATAGACCTCGTTAAGGACAATCCATCCTAACTAAACCTTCAAACATATCATTATTAAAATCAACCCTATACACTCTACAAAAAGAGCAAACAATAGGTACCTAAAACCTCTTGCCCTGAGACGGATGGTGTCGTGAAGAACAATGCAACATTCACATTATCTATGCAAGACATCACAGGTCAAGTCGACCCACAAAAAGGAGCAAGGAGATTCAAAATATTAATATTTTTCAACTGGGCAACAATGCAAGCCGTGAAATGCTAGCGACTCGAGTACAAAATAGAATTTTTTTGCTCCTTTAAAGAGGAAAGATGCATAGCATTGTAGGGTTAGCGTTTCAAATATTGTCATAAAAATGCAGTAGGTACTTACTTACCTAACTGTATATTAATTTATGTACTAGGTTAATAAATTATACAAAGTATTTTTTTTTTTTTGGGAAAAAAGTTACTATATTTTATTACGATAATAATACTTTTAAAACTTCAGTACAGTGTTTTTTGTCACATACGATGCTGTTGGGCAAATATCACCTTATTTACATTTCTTATTTTAATGATTTGAACGAATTTGGTATAAACTAGGGTGGAAGAAATGTGTTTATTCTTTTGAATGACATAAAGTAGTATAAGTTTTTAAATAAAATAAAAAAATAAAAATAAAATAAGTAACTAAGTTGTATGCAAACCGGCTTACTACGGCAACATTTTTTTTATCAATATAAACGCGGAAATGAAAATAAAGTCGAATGTGTTGCCTCCATCGACGCAAGGTGCCGATGTCAGGTGAAGGAAATGTAACTAAATACTTATCGGGACTGAACTAACCTGTCACTGCTGGGGCGTTCGCAATCTTGGGAGAGGGATGACTATGTTTTTTTTTTTTAATTGAAATATTGCTTACATGGGAACACGTCTTAGATTTCAGCAAAAAAAAGCCATCAGCTTGAATGGCTGAAATGGTTTCAGTATGGCTCAAGCAAGGGCAAGGATGGATGCATCCCTGCTAGGGTTGCGGAATTTGTTCGAAAGAGTCACCGCGGCCCTGGAAGACAAAGGGCACTAGAAGGATCACAGGTGGGCTTTAGTCGGTAAGAGTCTAACAAGTTCCGCTCCGCCCAGAGCGGGAGAAGTTATTTGATGATTTCGCATCCAGGAAAAAAAAGCCTTCTTTTCTAATCAAGTTTATTTCCAGCCGCGACCTGCTTTCCGATTTTCCGTTCTAATCCTACATTAGCCCTTTTCCTTATATTTTGCAAATATAAGCCCACAATACACAATTTATTACAATTTAACCTCACAATACGGCTATATTTGGTATAAAAATATTAATCTCCGCGTCCCGGCTCCCCAGTGGTGACAACTAAAATATGATTTGAGTCCAAAGCGAATACAAAATGAGAGACAAAATTGGAGTTTTCTCTTCTCGGCTAAGAATGGAATAAAACCGTGCAATAGCAGTTTTACTTAAATATTTCTTGTTGGGTGTGTAAAACGCTTTTTTAGCTTTCAAAGTGTTTTTATTTGATGCTAGATATATTGCTATTTATAAATGGAATCTGTATTAGTTAGTTTGGGCTTTAGACAAATATGTAGTGCGAAGTTTTTAATATTGTTTCGTTCAATACGATTAGACTTCGCGTAGGATTTAGCCATCACATTGTAGCAATTGTTAATTTAAAAAACAATAGACTTTAAAGGCTTTGGTCAAATAAACTATACATAAAAAAATATTAATTCATTGCCAAATCTGTATTGGTTTTTTTATGATACTTGTTTTATAAATAAATACAACGTAAAAGGTATAAATTTTGATTAAATCTGAGTACACAATTCTATTCAAATTTTTATAACCAATCAACAACAAAAAAAAAACTCTCAAATAGACCATAGAACACGTAACTCTCAATATAAACACAAATTAATTGATCAACCAAAATAACAACAGAGTAAAAAAAAACAAAATAGCCAGCCACATAAGTACGATTATAAAATGAAATGAAAAAAAAAAACTGGCAATATTTTCAATCTTATTTTATTAATAAATACAACGTTTTGGTAGCGCGCACACTAATTACTAATAAAAATCACATCATTTCTATAGACGCAAAAACGAGTCTCAATATTTTATCAAGCATACAACCAACATACAAACGCAAAACCAAAACTCTCAACATCAACACCAATAATAGACCAACCAAAATAACAACAGAGGAAAATCAACAAAAAAAGCCAGCCACACACGTACATGTGTACTCGTATATGTATATAGTCGTGACAAATTGTCGCAACCAGTTCACTAATTACCTGTGTCGTTTCGACCCGCCCCGCCAGCCGAAGGGTTAAGCCTATCTATTTTTTATACCGCTTTTTTACCATTTTCTTTTTCTCTTTGATTTTTATTCGGATTGCGATTAAATTTTTAAATCGCACATTTTTTATACATGTATCGGAATCGTAAATTTTGTATTGTTTCACATACTTATAATATGCTGTAAGGTTAAACATTTAGTACATTATATGTATTTTGTGAAAAATAATCAAAAATAGTCTCAAACCTCTTCTTCCAAAAGAATTGTGAGAACAGCAAAGCAGCCATTTCTCTATTTTATTAACTAGCTTCGTCTGTGGGAATGTCGAAAATGATCCCAAGGGAACTTTATTCCCGGAATTAAAAAATAAACTGGGTGTTATCCAAAATCCAAATTTCATCCAGATCCTTTCAGCCGTTCTGGCATGATAGACTACAACTAGCATCCATCCAAACTTACGCATTTAATAATAGTTTACAAGTACATAAATATACATGTTTCACCAGAAAATTACAAACGCCGTAAAGTATTGCATAAAATTTAGAAAATCTGACACCAGTCTTGCCAAGAAGTACCGTGTTCCCCAGTTAATGGGTTGTGAAAGAAAATGTGAAATTCAGCAGAATCCGGTTTAACTGGAAGCTGACCCCAATATAATTGGGAAAAGGCTAGGCAGATGATTATAATCTGGTAAAGATCTATTACCATCTTATGGAGTCATTAGTCAGTACATATAAATATATAGTAATCATGCGTTATTTATAATTATCACCGTCGCATCTAATTTTGATTTACAAACAAAAACTTTACACATCACTGAGTTGACGTAAACATCACAACTGTCATCCCAAACTAATATTTTTTTCTTTTTTAATACGGCGCAAGTTCATTCCTCGGCTCTATGGACATCCGATTTCGTTGACAGTAAATTTAAATTTCGAAAATAAAATCAACACGGAAATAACGTGATTTGTTATGACCACCTCATTATAAATCTGTGACAGGCAATAATAACTTCGAGGAAGATAAAAACGTTATGAAATGAAACATGTTCACGATTCTTTGCATTTTCTTATTCTTCATCGAAATATTTCATCATGCAACAGATCCTGATGAGGATCTTTGGTGAAATTCCTGTATCACTGTGTGGATCGCCCGGAGGACACGGTGGAGCATACGGTGGAGGTCTGCCCTGCTTGGGCGGAGCAACGCCGTGTCCTCGTGGAGGCGATCGGCGGCGGCGACCTCTCGCGGCCGGCCCTGGTTCAAGCCATGGTCCGGAGCGAGGAGGCATGGGAAGCGGTCGCCTCCTTCTGCGAAGCAGTAATGCTAGCGAAGGAGGAGGCGGAGCGCGTGCGAGAGATGGAAGCCCCTCGCTCCAGCCGCCGCAACAGGAGAAGACGCCCCGGGCGTCGGGAAACGCAAGGCGATTCCCGGCCACCGTAGGCGCGGGCCTGCGGATGGCGAGCTATGGGTGGCTCGCCGTCCGATAGCAACCAGGCCCGAGTCGAACGCGCGTCGTGTTCCACGCGCGCCTCAAAGAGCCGTCAGCAAAGAAGACGGGGCCCCATAGGGTCAGTGCCTGCTAGGGTTGCGGAATTTGTTCGAAAGAGTCACCGCGGCCCTGGAACGCAAAGGGCACAAGCAGGAACACGGGTGGGTTTTAGTCAGTAAGAGTCTGACACTCCCTTCCGCTCCGCCCAGAGCGGGAGAAGTCATTTGATGATTTCCCATCCAAAAAAAAAAAAAAAAAAAATGGTGAAATTCCTGTTGAAATTAATAGTGAAGGGATGTTTTTTTATTTTACGGATATTTATGGTGGAATAAATTGAGATGCTCAGGAGACAGTGCAGATAGAACAAAACAGTTATATATTTTTTTAGAATGTTAATGTAGGTTAATAAAGACTCCCTTTTCTTTCTTAAATCTAATCAACACACAGGAAGCTACAACTCAAAATAATTTACACGTTGTAGATAGAAGACTCATAAAAGCTATTCATGTACACAATTATAGGAACAAAAAGGAGACGACTATCAACGGTGAAGACCGTTTTAAAATAGATGAAAAAATTAATGGGTGGTGCTGACGGTTGCGACGAGGCGATCCGATGAATTATGACCCATTTGTGTCCCATAAGCGATGGGTAATAACTTGTTTGTACCCGTAGCATCCTTGTGGTGATACTGTGTGGTATATAGTACACCGTGTTGTATGGGATGAATGACTCATGTATGCAGGTATTAATAGTTCGTGGCTCTGGCTCGTGAGTCGTTTAGGAAATTAACGTTTTGAGTTAGTATTTGGGTCCTGGCGATGGGCAATTGTTTGTTTTAATTAAGGGTGTGAGTTTGGAGAATATTTATGATGATACTACTGTTCTACACGGGTTCTGTTGTACACGGTTGGCGCAGTGGTTGAGCGATCGGCTGTTGCGCTACGTGTCGTGGATTCGATTTCCACACGGAAAAAATATTTGTATGGCCTACAGATGGTTGTTTCGGGTCTGGCTGTTTGTGTATGTGAGATTGTATGTTTGTAACCAACGACAAAGGAGAAACACCTAGAGTGGAGCATCGTCTTTAAAAAAAAAAACATAATAAGTTAGTAGATATTGTGGGGGTTCAATTTGCATTAGTGAACATGTGGACTTGATCAAAGATCAAAGAGGACCATGACCATGCAACTTTAGAATCCCATTTACCCGTGTCTCTTTTGTTTACTGAATCTAGATCTAAGGGATGTGCAGTGGACTCTGCTCAGTGAGGAAGCCACAACTCTAAGCAATAACAAGCAGCATAAAATATGCACACAACGCCTAAGTATCTTTAGTCTAAGTAAAAAAAAAAAACTTAAAATACAGTTTCTGGACAATCCGGGGTGGATTGTCCAGAAACTGTATTTTAAGTTTCAATTTTTTTTTTACTTTTTACGTGTCGCAAAATTTGAATCAAATCTAACAGATTCTGTTAGCCTTTGCTCTTTACTATTTCAGGTTTGAAAATCAAGTGTTAAAAAAACCGCGCACACATCCAAATAAAATATAACATTTCAGCTTCAAACAGACAAACTAGCTTCAAAGAAACTTATGGCTACAACGCCCCAGTTAGAAATTGTAATACAAAATGTCCCGGGGCGGAGCACTATTGTGTGAACCTTTCCTTACAATATAGAATAACTAATTGTTACTGTTACGAGTTGCATTGTTTGAATTGCCAAACATTGATCTAATGCGAAGAAAGTATTTGCTTTTTTTTGTTTGAAAAATTAAAATATTATCATTGTGCAAATTAAATTTGGCAGTTGTACGCATACGACAGTAAAACCATTGGTTGAGTTAACTACTTGGAGGATCAAAGATATCTAGATCTACACGAATATAATAAATAGGAAAGATTTGTATTTTTGTGTATGTATGTTTGTGATGAATAAACTCAAAAACTATTATGCTGCTTCCAAAAATTCTTTCACCCTACATTCCCCTGAGTAACATAAACTATACTTTTTCCCTGTATTACCACGAGAACGGGAAAAACGCGGGTGAAACCGCGAAGCGCTGCTAGTAGTTCATAAAAACTTTTTGGAGAGATCCAAATTTTTCACATGATTACTGAAACAGTCCAGCGCAATTCCAAGAATTTTGAATTACGTGAAAAGCGTGCAGATAGTTCCACAAATATGTTCTCAATTAAGTTTACAGAATTGAACAATGTCAGAATTCCAATAAAACAAGATAAAGCCATGGATGCCATCGAAAAACGAAATGAGTGAACATTGGTCCAGTTCTTGGAACACAAAAACAATGAGAAATACCTTAGTATCTGAGATTTATAGAACACTAGACATTTCCAGAAACCCCACCCATGCGAACGTAGAAATTTATCCCAGAGGAAGGTACTACCAGGATAATAATTATTCTATTTCCTAATCCACTCGATGATTTCCATGGTCTATCCATATTCCAAATGGCTAGAATATATGCTATAGCTGACCCACGCAGCTTCGTTTGCGTCACATAAGAGAGAAAAAAAAACCGTTTTTGTAACATTTTTCATTGATACTCCGCTCCTATGTATCGTAGCGAGATGTTATGTTATATAGCCTATCCCAGCCTTCCTCAATAAAAGAGCTATCCATTAGCTAAAATAATTTTAAAACTTAACCGGGCAATCCAGGGGAAGTTGGCGCGTGAGCGCCTTCGCCTTTTTATAGATGAAGCGTATGGCCGTTTCGCGCGTTAAACATAAATCAATCGTATAGCCATACTGGCGCGGCGAGATTAGGAAGTTTTATTTCATCTATATCTTGTGTGTTTATAAACCGATTTCTACATTTTTTTTTTATAAAATGTATTTTAAAGTTCAATTCAATTCAATTCAAATCATTTATTTCAATTAAACCCTTTACAGGCACTTTTGAATTGTCAAGACGAAAGAGATGAAGCTATCTGCACGTTCCAAAGCGTAGATCTCTATGGAGAAGAACGTGCAAGAAACTCCACGGACACTCTTTTAAATCATGTTCTGTATTACATAACCTTGGTTACATCCTTGGTCGCTTCTATATGTGAGGACAATGCAAAGAGAAAAAAAGGAAACTATGAAAACAATTCAAAGTATAAAGATTAAAACAAGTCATTGGCAGTCAAGAGGTGACCAGTCTCAACCGACGGCGCCCGTTCACGAACATGACGCGTGTATCGGCACCATTTAGCTCAACCATTTTGAAGGGAACCGAATGATCCAACACACACGCCGCCATCAGCGAAACATTTAAGCGAGCATGACATGCTCTCAACTGCCATTTTGGTTCATGTCACAAAGTAAACCATAACTTATTACATGTAAATGGCTCCATGGTACTCACATTTACAATATTTGAAAATAAAATGCTTCTACATTATACAAAACTATGGTTTACAATAACCAAGCAACTATAAGTACAAAAAAAAAGAAAAGGAAATTATTTATTATCAAAATAATATTATAAAAGGCGAGCATCTCTTCCAAATATGAAATCCTAACTTGTTTACCCAAGTGGTTGAGGCTGTGGAGCAGGACCGGCATTTAGCCAAGCATTATTATCTTCAATGTAATCCCCCAACTTATAATATGCTTGCCTGCATAATGTGCGTTTAATACAAGATTTAAATTTCGTTTCATTCAGTTCTAATATATGGGGAGGAATTTTATTGTAACATTTTAAACAATACCCCATGAAAGATGTGGCTACTTTAGCTAGTCTGAAACCTGGTTGAACTAATTGATCCCTATTTCTAGTAGCATAATTGTGTCTGTCGCCTCGTTTACTAAAGAGATGTAGATTTTTTCTAACGTACATAATGTTTTCGTAGATATATTGACAAGGTACCGTCATGATGTTAATTTCCTTAAACAGTTCCCTTAGAGAATCGCGCCGGCGGAGATTGTAAATGGCTTTGATGGCTCTTTTCTGCAGAATAAAAATTGACTCGATGTCTGCAGCCCGTCCCCATAATAAGATACCGTAAGACATTATACTATGAAAGTAACTGAAATAGACTAGTCTCGCGGTATCAACATCTGTAAATTGGCGGATTTTCCTAACAGCATATGCTGCTGAGCTTAGTCGTCCTGCTAGAGATGCTAAATGAGGACCCCATTGTAGCCTTGAGTCAAGCGTAATCCCCAGGAAAACCGTTCTATCGACGAATTCTAGTTTTTCCCTGTTCAACACTATATCACAATCACTACTTTTGACATTTGGTAAAGCAAACCTTATGCACTTCGTTTTCTTCCCATTTAAAACCAAATTATTAGCAGTGAACCAATTTTGGACCTGCAAAAGGGCGTTATTTACGACGTCAAGATTATTACTACGTCTATTTATTTTAAAAATCAACGAAGTGTCGTCGGCAAACAAGACCATGTTTAGCTTGTTTTGCAATAAATGGGGTAAATCATTTATATAAACTAAAAATAAAAAAGGACCCAAAATTGAGCCCTGTGGAACGCCCATTTTCACGTTTAAGCCCGATGAATTGACACCGTTTATTTGCACTACTTGCTGTCTATCATTCAAATAAGATTTAACAAGGCTTAAAGCTGTTTTCCCCAGTCCGTAGTGCCCAAGTTTCAGGAGTAATGTTCCGTGATCCACACAATCAAACGCCTTAGATAGGTCGCAGAAGATCCCTATGGCATCTTGTGCCTCTTCCCACGCATTAAATATATGCTTCAGTAAGGTGACACCAGCGTCAGTAGTACAACGTCCTCTGGTGAAACCATACTGTTTATCATGCAAGATGTTATTCGTGTTAAAATGATAAAGCATTTGATTTAGCATCACTTTTTCAAATACCTTACTGAAGACTGGCAACACGGATACTGGTCTATAATTATTTGTGTCTTTACTGTCCCCGTTTTTAAAAAGTGGTATTACTTTACTGAATTTCATTAGGTCCGGAAAGACTCCTTGATCCACACACAAATTAAATATTAAAGCTAAGAAAGGGGCTACAGTCTCAATAATTGAGGTACAAACTTTGATAGACAATCCCCATAAATCTTCCGTCAGTTTAATTTTGATTTGTTTGAAAGCCTTCATTACTGTTAAGGGGTTAATGTGCTTAAAATTAAATTCAGTCGGGCAGGCTGACACATTCGACTGTAATAAATCAAAAGCAAGCGAAGGCGAAGAATTTAAAGCTTCAGTAGTTTTAATAGGGATACTGGTAAAGAAATTTACAAATTCTTGAGCAACTTTTAGGTTATCACTAATAAGACCCTGAGTAGTCTCCAATGTGAAATCCGTATTATGTCTTTTATTCCTGTTTGTTTCGTTATTTATAATTTTCCAAACCGTCTTTACTTTGTTGTCTGCTGTTTTTACCTTATTGCTTATGTATAAAGCTTTAGCTACCTTACAAGTATTTTTATAAATTTTTGAGTAAGTAGCTACATACTTATTAAAAGCTTCAGTATTAATATAAGGCTTAAGGCCGTATAGCTCGTAAAGTCTTTCCCTACTTTTTCTGAGTCCTTTAGTCGCCCAGTCACTAAATAAAAACTTAGGGCAGATAGTTTTAGTTGTCTTTTTAAAAGTATTATTGAACTCAGTTTGGACAACAGAAAAAAATTCTTTATATAGAATATTACCATTATTCATTGTGAAATCCCGATCACTTAACTTGTTGCATAAAGTGCTGTTAAATTTATTTAATTTACCTGATGTTATTGGTCTTGATTGTATCTGCACTTGTTGTATAGGTGAGGTGGACTCAAAAGTTACCGTTAGCCCACTGTGATCAGAAGGGAGACAATTTACAATGGCTTTTTCTAAGTAGTTGCCGCAACAAAAAACATTATCAATGCATGTAGCAGTCGTTAACGTAGTTCGGGTTGGTTCAATGAACACATTTGATAAATTGAATGACTTAAAGAGACTTAAAAAGCGACTGCTATCTGAATTATCTTCACCAATATTAATATTAAAATCTCCACAGATAATTAAAAGTTTATTACCACTTGCAAGTTTTGCCATAACATCTTCCATCACCGACTCAAAAATAGAGTAGTTTTGATAATTAGGGGGTCTGTAAACGCACACTATGACATGCTTATCTAGCTCAACACAGGACAGTTCAACGTTATGTTCAACCGACAGTTCAACTATATCTTTTCGAGTTTTATATTTAATAGACTGCTTAATTAAGATAAGTGAACCCCCGCGCAGCATTGATTTACGGTTAAAACAACTGCCCAAACTATAATTATTATAATTAATTATCATTTCAGAATCCTTTAGCCAATGCTCTGTTATACAAACAATGTCATACATTGTTTTTTCTAAAAATAGTTCAATTTCCAATTGCTTCGAAGAAAAGCCTTGAATGTTTTGAAGGTATAGAGTAAAGGATTTCTGATTAGCTCCCTTTTTGTTACTGCTAGAAGATACCGTGTTGTTTACAAGCTCAGCTAATTTGTCTATGGTACCTTCTGTTGTCTTATTACCTAGTTTAAATTATTTGAGCCAGCAACCAAGACATTAGTACTATTACTAATTATTGTGGTGCTAATACCAGAGTACTTCGACATACTAATTATGTCTGAGTTAATATTAAAAACTAATAGCCTCGCTATTTGACGTCTAAAACTAACAGGTAGATACACAGTATCCCTAGTCGATTTAAGCTTATCAACAAAATTGTTGATGTCAAAAAATAAAAACTTGTCACTATGGTGACTTACTAAAAATTGCATATGCTTATTTAGCATGTGTATGTACTTATTTTGCCTATAAGATAACTAAACTAACTAAAGTGTACTTAGTAATAGTGTATTTTGAATATGGGAAGTTGATAAAGATATATCCATGTGAAATACAATATATTTATGTATTTAATACACTTTGAAGAAATGCCTAAGGATTAAAGACGTTATTGTGGCTAATTAGAACATGCCTTTGACATACAATATATGGTTGCAAGCAGGACAGGATTAGATTATATGGGATTATGACACGAATGTAACTGTCCAGATTATTATTATAATAATATATTTTTGTCGAGAAGATTATTACCTAACTGATTTTGTAGGCCTCTTTGATTGGATACAGATAATCTCGAAAGATATAAATAATAACATAATTGGAATAAGCTCTGGTTCAAGGGATAGTACGATTGATATTCTCTAAAGATATTTCTTATTTTATTTTTATGTTCAGCCAATTCTGTCCGGATCAAAGGCGTCCTGTACTTTCTTTCACTGTTCCCATCTTTGGGCAAGAGTGCACCAATCCTACCGTTAATTTATCCCACTATTACCGCCTGGATTTACCGCTTAGTCGCTGGACAATTTCTTCCAGGTTGCGGAATTTGTTCGAAAGAGTCACCGCAGCCCTGGAACGCAAAGGCACAAGAAGGATCACGGCTGGGTTTTAGTCAGTAAGAGTCTGACACTCCCTTCCGCTCCGCCCAGAACGGGAGAAGTCATTTGATGATTTCCCATCCAGAAAAAAAATGGACAATTTCTTCCACATTGTGGTTTATTTGGCCTAGTTATGAATGAAAAATAAAAATGTTCGATTCAAATTGAATTTACTATGAACACCGTATTTCAGAATTTCCTAAAGCTTAAAATTAAAATAAACTCAACAATCCAGAAAAATTAAACCACGATCAGCTGACACACAGTAAGTGTCAAATAAAGTTCTGTTCACACTGAGAGAGAAAATAGCGTGAAATTATACTGTACAAAAACAGAACGCGCCCATAATTTACGTTAACACGTCAAACTGAAGCGTGTAAACAAATTAACACATAATTTTAGCTGCACCGTTCACGCTTGGCGGCACATTAAAATATGAAGTCCGGCAAAAAAAGGATACAGTTTATATTTATCATACTTGATGTAGCAAGAAACTTTGCCTGCGGGATAGTCATCCACTATCCCACAGAAAAGCATCACGGGAACAAAAATTATCCGTCCGTCTAATCCAGTTCATGGTCCACATTTATGTTCTCAATAGGGAACATGCAATATTTTCATCTTGCTTTCATTAAAAATAATTCCGTGTTAGACTACAAAAATAAAAAATAATAATACGCTTTTAATGTATTGCCAAATTTGCGATTATAAACTGTTTTTCTTTTCTCCCGAAAACGGGCGATGAGTCACTCCTGTCTGCCACAGATCAAGAACTGTCATGTATTAAAATTTAAGTTCGTCTTTTCGTTGTTATAACACCAGTGACGTCACTGAACGCTGATTGTATACGTTCCGTTTCACGTTGTATTAAATTCTTAATAGTTGTTAAAAATCAATATTAACTACAATAAAAAAAACTTTTTACAAAAAAATACAACCGACTTTTACACAAAAAATCAAAAAAGTGCAAAATAACTTTAATTTCGGAACTCGGTGTTTGTGGTTGCTTTTTCGTTTTTTGAACACCGACTTCCGAAATTAAAGTTATTTTGCACTTTTTTGATTTTTTGTGTAAAAGTCGGTTGTATTTTTTTGTAAAAAGTTTTTTATTTTTCACTTTTTAGTGGTACCTAAAACCCCTCCCCTCCCCCTACCTAAACGAACCAATCACATTGGTATAAAAAAAACGTACTGCTCCTTTGCAGAGTAAACTAAGAGGTCATCAATGTAAACAATGTAGATATTTTTTATAGATTTTTCGAAAACCGCTTGGTCGATTTCGATAAAATTTTCATGGGACCATTTGGGAAGTATACCCTTTCCAACAAAAAAAGAATTTTTCAAATCGGTTGACAAGCGACGGAGTTATGCGCGAACAAACATAAAAAAAAAAAAAAAAACAAACATCCGAATTGAGAACCTCCTCCTTTTTTAGAAGTCGGTTAAAAACATTGCAGCGGCCTTTCTCTTAATTTATACTATTTTATCATTTCAATAACAAAATTTTCATGAATTCTGTAATTGCATCTTTTCTATTTCATCTAAATTCAGTCGATTTGTATGGTTGTATAACAAACATCAAATCATACATACCGACTCTCGTTTTCTTTTACGCAATGGCTGTTCGTATGACGTATCTTTTCTATGCATAGACTGCATTCAACATTATACTTGTTATTTTTGTAGAACTAGACAGTATTAACTGTTATCAGGATAGCTGCTTCTTCGTTATATATCGTGCACATATATGTAAGCTTATGTATAGGAGTATACATTATAAAGAGATGAGATTTTTTTGTTTGTTTGTACCGAATAAGCTCCGAAACTATTTTTACCTCATCGTGTATCAATGGATAGCACTTTCATAATGAAATAGAGGTTTCTAGAAAGATTTTTTATTTGAGGCAATAGTTTTTGAGATGTGTTCTTTCAAATTCGTAAATAATGTGTCTCCGCTCCCTCTAGTTGAGACTGGTCACCTCTTAACTGCCACTGACTTGTTTTCTCTTTCTTATACTTTGAATTTTTTTAATCTTTATACTTTGAATTTTTTTATAGTTTCCTTTTTTTCTTTGCATTGTCCTCACACATAGAAGCACCAAGGATGTAACCAAGGTTATGTAATACAGAACATGATTTAAAAGAGTGTCCGTGGAGTTTCTTGCACGTTCTTCTCCATAGAGATAGGTACACGCTTTGGAACGTGCAGATAGCTTCACCTCTTTCGACTTGACAATTCAAAAGTGCCTGTAAAGGGTTTATTTGAAATAAATGCTTTGACTTTGACTCTAACTATTAAACTATGAAGATGAAATTTAAAAAAAAATGCGCAATAGAACTTCACAGACACTTCCAACAAAAATTGGTTTGAACATCACAGCTTATATACTTTTAGAGATATGAAATTTTAACAGTGAACTACTCGTCCGTGCGTCTCAGCGGGGTGCCAACTGAAAACCAGTGTTGGGTGTCTGACGCCCAGCAAATGAGCGACAGACACCCAACACTGGTCTGAGGTGGTAACCCTTTCGGTTCGGACATGCTCGGTGCATTCTGTACTTTTCTTCTCCTTGAATGTGTGTTTGTAACCGTTGTGCTGTGTCTGTCCTGAATAAAAGTTTTTCTATTCTATTCTATTCTAACTATGGGACCCATTACTGTGCCTAGTTCGACACACATTCGGCCGGTTTTTCACCATTGGAAAGCTAAAGTATCAGAGGGTAACAGTAACAGTACGGGAACAGGAACAACGCGGGTGAAACCGCGGGGCGCTGCTAGTAAATTATACCTAATTATGATTCATTGACTTACAAGAAAGTTCTTTTAATGTATTTAATTTTACTTCTATTTAAAAATTTGCTTGAACCCTTAAATATCACAACGTCCCTGAAAAAGGTTAGGCTTAAAAAAGTTTTTAGCTTAATCGGTTTACCTTTTCTGATAACTTACACCGCCTTGGGTCCAAAAATTAACATAATTTGTACCCTTGAGTTCCGAACCCATCATTATAATTGATCTACTATAATTTTGTATCAAATAACGATTATTTTTATGATCATAAAGATTATATATTAAATTAGGTACTTTTGTATTGGAAATGTAGGCTAATTTAATATTGATGAAGTGCAATTTTTAGAACATGATTTTCGAATTTTATGCCTAAAATTAATGTTAATGTAATCAGAAGGTGTAGTTTTAGGTAATCATTATAATGTTATTGGTAGAAATTATGAATATGAAAAAGAATTTCGTGACTCAGTGGAGTGAGACACATAATATTTAATATGCATACTTAATAAACTTTAACACCGACAGATAACGCATAGCCTAGATAACTGCTCTAATTATTATTATACATACTTGTTATATTGCACAGAAATTAGCTAACTTGTAAAAACAGTGAAAATTACCCACATAAAGGAGTTGAATGGGACATCAGAATTTATATATAATGGTAGGTACCTCTTTTTTGCCGATGGGATAGTCTCAACGAATTCAAAATCAAAATCAATTATTAATTTTCTGACCACATGGTAAAATGATCTTATATATATGTACATGTATGCACACTACTAGAAGACACATAATGATTACTATGCATATTAAGTTTTACCCCTATCTGTAATCATCATCGACTAATCTTATCCTAATTATCCAACGTATATAACACAGTCTTCCACAATCGACGAAAACCAGTCATAACAAACAACGAATAATAATCAGTAACTATATTTCAGACATACATCGCCGGCTCACTTCGCACACGTCAGCTTTTAACGTCAAATGTACGGGCAATACGCATCATGTCGCTCGTAAATCTCGCCGCGACTCGACGAAGATCGATTGTGACAGGAGAGCGTTGCAACAGGCGCATTTTGGATGCTACTGGCGATTCTCGACAGTGTACTCGCGTGAATTAATTAGTGCGGCTAAGACTTAAGTTGTTAAAATGGTTATAAAATGAAAAGGTTACCTATTCAGTGAAGTGTTAATTTGCTTACAATTATTTAACAAGACACGCTTTTAAAAGTACAATAAATGGTTTGCCATGTTATAAAATAGGACTTAATTTTGCAGTATGTTTTCAAAACATTTTTTCTTATGGAATAAGACTTAGGTATCGTCTTCCAAGTCTTTTCCCTAACTAAGTGGGGGTCGGCTTCCAATCAAACCGGATTTGACTGAATACAGGTATTTTACGTAGTGTGACTGCCTATTTACACTCACAATCCTTTTAGTAACATGATGCCCCTTTTTAAAAAAAAAACTTTGCCCCACACTAGGATTTACTCCTGTATCGAGCGACACCCAGACCTGAAAAAAAAACATCTGTAGGCCATACAAACATTTGGACCGTGTGGGGATCGAACCCGCGACACGTAGCGCAACAGCCCACCGTGTCGTCAAAGTACCTTGGTAAGACTGGTTGCCAGACTTCTTCTTCTAACTCAAATGACGCGACTGACGGCCTTTTTTTTTTTTTTTTTTTGATATGGACCACTCGCAGTTTAGCACACTAAGGCTGGTTACTGCTTAACCGGACAATACTGACGGCCTAACGTGCTTTCTGAACTAAGGAGGATTCCCTCCGTATGGATAGTCAACCAACCACGAACTTGCAACTGTTATTTACAACAAATAAAAAGAAAACTATAAAAACTATGAGCAGAATAGTAAAAAGAGAAATATCCCCGCCTCCCAGTAAAAATTAACCCCATTCTGTCAGCAGCCATATTGGCTTCACATTTCCCGTCATCGCCAGAACAGGACGGAAACTAACTAACGATATTTCAAAACTGCACGCTCAACGTTTTCCCTTTACCTCTTTCGGCGCACTCAATTTTAAACGTAAGATGCATATCACACAACGCCAATGCCATACAAGATATTCTATTTACAATACATACGTTTCGTTCCAGGGAATATTTTTAAAATTTCACGCGCGACGACAATTTGTGAGAGAATCTTGAATCTCGAATTTTGCAGGTCGACCGGTAAATCAGAAATTTATATTCGAATTTCAGAAATGTAGTTTTTTTTTTTTTGCTTACTGTAAGAGAAATCGTGACAATCGGTTTTTGGTGCGCGGAATTTTAAAACTTATATCCCTTTGTGTTCGGTACAGTATGAGATCGGTACATGACCAGGGCGGGAATTGTGACTTTTGTTATATATTTAAATATAAACCCTAAACCTAGATTCTCAGAAGTATAGGATTTTTTTCGGGGCCCTAGCTTTATCAAAGTTTAGTATTTTGGTATATTTATGGTTTAAACAAAGCCATTTTTTTTTGATGTGAAATCATTAAATGACTTCTCCCGCTCTGGGCGGAGCGGAAGGGAGTGTCAGACTCTTACTGACTAAAACCCACTCGTAATCCTTCTTGTGCCCTTTGCGTTCCAAGGCCGCGGTGACTCTTTCGAACAAATTCCACAGCAAACAAAGCCATCTTGTATCCAACCCAAGAAGAGGATGAATTCTTGATATTATTAGATTTCTTGATATTGTTAAGTTTACTAAACGCGATATTCCATACTTAAATAAGTTACTGGTATCTCGAAATCAATGAAATACCTCCAAACAAAAAGATAAATGACTAGCATTTTTTTATTCATTCTTAGAACCCAAAAACAGCTTAAGAATATTAATACTATTGCTTAGGTTTCATTTATCGTGCGCCCATAAAATGTAATGCTCAATTGCAACCCTTTTTAAGACTGCTTAGCTATGGAATGATATGAAAGAATTCAATAATAAATTGAGAGCTCAGACCTTATGACCTTGACCCTGAAGACTGTCAAAATGTGACCTTGGACCTCAAAATGGTCTCAATCCTTAGATTGCATATTCGACTTTTTATTTACTGATATATTTACTCGTACTCATGAATGGAATTTTGGTCCTTAAGATAAGCGTATTTAACATTAAAGTAAATTCTTTGTTAAAACTTTATGTACAATAGTGATTCATGGACCGACTTAATGCAATAAGGCATTTTCTCCAAGTCAACCTTTCGGTTAAAAGGACTACACTGTGTCAGGTATACTACAAAACAATTAGGATTAAAAAATGAATTTTGCTTTGGAAAGAATGTAAGTACATATATTATATTCTTATAATAAATATATTATAGCGATGGCAAAAAATATACTTACTTGATTCATTTTTTTACATTATTAGATAAGTAACTAAAAATCCTAAATATATGCAAACATTGAAATAGAACATTTTTCTTCTACCTATTTATTTTTGGCCATTGTATATTTTAGAATAGCCGTGAAAATACGTACTCTGTATAAATAATTACAGAAACAAATTGGTAGGTACATTTTATGTTTAATTAACTCGATAAAATGTGGAGTAGCTGTATTTTTTTTTCATAGATGTATTTTTGATTTCATCCCATCCCTAACAAAAGTCGATCATACTTATCAGTTTTTGCTCCGACCCAAAAATAGCCAATAAATTAATAACAAGGGTTGCTTTTAATTTATACATTTTCAATCGCTCCTGAAACTTTCTTCAAAGTAAACATTAGAGCATTACGCATTTTGTTTTACGGTACAAATCAACTTCAATGCGACATACCCGACATAATATAACATAGAACGTGACAATACCTAAAAGTCAGGTTGCATTTTGGCACTCAAGTGTTAGTAGTAGCGCGGGTCGAGCCTACGGCAAATTGAAACTGCCCTCCGGTTTGATTCGCACACCGGTCACGGCCGGACACCGGGACCTAGGTACGGTCTGCAAAAATACGTAATGCTACATTGAGATTTTTTTAAAGTACATTACTGATTTTCAACCTTTATGTGTACTGGTAAAATGAATGCAACAAGGCATGCTTTACCAGTAAAGATTTTTCCTTTTATTGCAATTAAAGAGTAGCCTTTTTTAGTGGAAAATTTAATTTTCTTTTTCATAGGCACAATTAGTAAAAGATCGCTGCGTTTGAGTGTTTTTTTTTTTTTTTTACTGTCCAATGAGAATGAGGTTGTCGATGAGGTGAGATCATAGAAATATAAAATGAGATCAAGTGGGTTTATTATTTTCCTAGTTTTAAGTCACAATTATTTTTTAACATTACGTATGATAATCTGTTTTAGAATAAATAGAAAATCAACATGTATTTCATTCATAATATATTGTATTCAAAAGTCTGCTATAAAAATAGACATGGATTTTATATGAATTAGACTATCTGGTCATTTTAACTATAATGGGTTATGAATAACGAATTCGTTATAAAACAAAAACTTTGACAAATAACTGGTTAAGTGCGTGTCCAACTCGCACACGATAGATACCGAATCTCAAATCACGTATACAAGAAACGTGATTTGTTTCTATAATTCAGATGTTATTAATTTTTTATTACTTTGTTCGTTTTTATAACAGCAACAAAAATATGAGCACACACTGCGAGACAATTGCAACAGTCTATCTATGACTGTTCATGAGATACAGCCCGGTGACAGATGACAGCCGAAACTTAAAAATAGAACCTCCTAAAAATTCTACTGTATCAAATGTATCTGCTATCGGTACCTGAATGTCGGACGGTGTCCGGCGTGGACGAATTGGCATGCATTGCGCCCTGCCTTTTTACATGCCTATTCCGAAACCGGCCGGTCTGCATGTGATGAGCGAAGGCGGGTTTGCGAAGGTTAATATTATAGGTAAGATATAAAAATAATACCAATAACGTAGCACCGTTCCTGGAGCAGATAAAAGTTAAAAATCATAGGATTTTGCAGCATTGAGAAGCAGCACAGCTTTACACAATTTCTACAGAAATAAGGGGAAATAATAGTTTCAAAATGATATTATCATTTATCATGCGCGATGGGATTTCTCTTTGGCTGAAATGGTGTACTCCCATACTTACTTTCATCACACGATTAACGTATTAAAAAGTTGAAAATTAAAAAAAATCTTCCTTTTAATTATTTTTTAATTTTCATCAATTTCCTCGTACAACGAGTAGTACCTTTTACTACGGATCTTTGGTATCCTTTGAGAAAATTTTTGCCCCAGAGGTTTAGATTGTACATAATTTGTTACCAACCCAGCAATACAGCATAGCAACTACCTACTAGAAATACGATTTTCATCAATCATCAACATGTGAAATCAATTGAAACTCGACTTTTCCGCTACATCCTACTATTTGCGAGGGACCCTATGAAAACGGCCAATAACGTAATAGGCACGTTCGCCAAAAACGATATCTGTATCTCCTCTATTTGTTTATTATATTATTTGATATTGCCCCCCAGAGTATTATTTGCGTTATTTATTTAAATACTAACGCTAGAAGAATATACGTTCAATGTGGTGAGAATTGACTGTGAAATGTTAGTTTTTCGATGGTACACCTTACTTTCCCTTAGTTCCAGTTAACGAGTATGATGGGGTTAGTGGTATTTTACGTCTTATCCCTAAATAAGAGATGTCTGCTTACCAGAAAACTGAACTGATTTGTAAACTGAAGTAAATACATAGTGTAAGGCATAGGTTTGGTTTGACAAACTTTAAGACTTTGTACTAATAAAAAAAAATTAAAGCGTGCTATTTTAGCTTCAGTCCACCAAAAGGTTTTCTGGTAGATATCGCTGTCATCAATAAGACCAGTATTGTACCAATAGAACTAATTTAACGTTTTAGCATAATCAGCCTTTTAATGTTCCCCCACTGCTGGGATTCAGACCTCCTTTCTCTAGGAGAGGGAATGGGCCGTAATCCACCACGTGGGCCCAGTGCGGATTGGTGAATGTCACTTCGAATTTTTTGGTTCTAGAACATGCCGGTTTTCTCACGATGTTTTCCTTCACCGTATTTAATTATATATTTGCACGTTTAATTCGTTAAATATTTTGGAGATTTTATTCCTTTTATTCTCCCCAAGCAACACACACCCTACCCAGTTAACATTTAACAACAAATTAATCGTACATTGATTAAATGTTTATGGGTATTAACTGGTGTATACACCATCGTTATTTATGCATGGCACGACAGCAGATGGACATTACGTGACGTGTCCCCGTAGACTTAATCTCATGCTTATGTATAGCTAGCCTATGTATAGCCTATGTGGAGCCATTTATCTAGTTAGGGAAATGGGAATGGATAGATAGGTGTGGATGTGGAGGTCTCTGATTAAACGTATACCTAAGAATTAATGTGGAGATATTGTTTTTGTTGGGAAATTTAGTTGTTGGAATAGAAACGATTTAGAATAGAATAGAAATCTCTTTATTATGAACACCATATAAGTTACAGAAAATAAAGATGAAGAAAACATTACATAGGGTGACACAATGTGCGGCAATTTTCTCTTGTTAAAAGCAAAGCTTTGAATTTTTATGCATTTCTAAACCTGTTTTTTTTTTGGGCGGAATAAACCATGATGTATTCATTCTCTCTTGTTCTTTGTTTCTCATATATATATTCTCCTCTTGTTCTTTATTTGAACAAAATGTTCCGACCAGATTTTGACGTTTTAGAACCATCATGATTCCAATGTAGGAGGGAGACAGTTCTTAACAAAACACACTATTCCTTTTCTATAACGGAATCATGATTGCAAAGGAACGTCAGGTAGGTATTTTGAGCTGAATCAAGAAACGAATGCTACATGGTTCTCATATGATTTGACCAGTACAATTGTATGGACTTCAAAAGAGACCTTGACCTCTGAGTTTGTTTCGGTGCTTTTTCTCAGGGTAGTCAGTTAGAAAACACCGGCCTCATCTAGTTTTTATAACGGCCAAAAAATATTGACGTGTAAAAATGTTTTTACAACCTACTTACAAAATAAAAATCATTTAAAAATAACAATATTAAAGTTTCAGAATGTCAACATATTCACTTCCAACATTCCTCAACTGACATCTCAACTGTACCTTGGCCTACCTACCTACGTTAGTACATATAGCCATATATTGCCCAATAACCTACGATGGTACAGGACAAAGCCCCATTTAGAGCAATCAGGGGATTAATTGCTCAGATTAGACGCCGTCACTTGACCGCTAGAACGTTTGGACTACTGTGGACGGGGGTGGCCCAGTTGACAATGTTATTTAATTGCTTGCCTGATAGTTTAAGCTACATTCTTTATTGAAAGAAAAATGGACATTTAAAATAAAAACATCTTTTTAAAGTTTTAGCGTTCATTTTGCAATATAATTAACCTTACGCACAATAACGTAGCTTTCTATTGGTGAAATAATTTTGACAATCGGTTCAGAGATTACCCCTTATAACATCACAAACTCACAAACTCACAAACGTTATCTCTTTATAATAATAGTATAGATTAATTGCGATTTTGACGCATTATTTATGTTGTTGATGGTTCGACTTCCGGTCTGGGAAAATTTGTGCAGGAAAAACGCAAAATCTTTGGAAAATTATGAAGAAAAGACTGTTACAAATTCCAGGTCAAACACTACTGATAGTTACGAAAGATCTCAGCTCTGACTGTATTTGTACAGAAAAGTATTGGTCGTTACATCTAGTGAATCCCCCGAAGAGTTCATTCACAAATCGCCTGAGACATTGTCTTATACCAGATGGTACAAGCGCGTTAACAGAATCCGTCGTTTCTACTTTGCACCATCAAATCCATTCGATAAACTTGTGGGTTTAGCATTGCTGTAAAATTATACGCTCCAACATATTTTTAACATTAAACCCCGGCCAAGTTGGAAAGATAGAGAAAGAAGTTTATAGCAATGAATATCAAGGGCTCGTTAACTTATGAACAGCAGCCCTATTATGACGTCTTAAATCCATCATGATTTCTGTGTCAGAGAGAGACGGAGTTACACAAGACGAATAGCACTATCTCTTTCCCTCACACGAATCATGATAGCATTGGCACTTCGTAATACGGCCACAGGGCCCCAAGTCTGATATTTTTATAAATTTGTCATTCCAACACGATCCCATTGTCATTTTGCCAAAAGCTTGTAATCTGCTAAATTCATAATTGGTCGGTCAGTGGTCTCGTAATACTTTTTGATAACTAAGCTATTAAAAGAAATTACTGTACAACGACGTTCTAAAGGTAGGTCACGATGATATGTCATGATCAAAGGAACTGTCAAAATTTTAGCAGATTACCGCACACATTTGTCACTCAATTGTCATTATGTACGAGATTACCATTCTATGCCATTTCTTTCAATGTAGTGTTAGTGGTTGATCATTGGAAAGTTAAAATGACGCTTTTATTTTAGTAGATTACCAAACTTGTTAAAATCAACCATTATAAAATCAATGACAGACTATTCTGAAACTATTGTAATAGCGGACTTGAGGCCCTGGCCGAGCGCATAATGACAACAAGATGTTCTAGTCAGCTAGTTCTTCTATTGCCGAGCTATCCAGAATGTGCTTAAATAATAAATCGATCCTTATTCGATACTGAAGTTACAGTTAGTCTCTCGTCCTGAAGAAGAATTATTCTCTGCATCGTATTCTGAAAAAATCCTTCTCATGAAACTTTCTGTACTAGCTGCTGTAATCATTTGGCACATTTTTAATGCTATTAGAACGCAAATGACAATCATTTTTTGTTTATCTTCATACTAGAGTGACCCACCCTAATATCTATACAGCACGAGAGTGTAATTTTATTTTTTCTACTTTTTCCAAGAATTTCATAAAAGTAGAAATATGATTCTTAAGCATATTAAGTAAAATCGAATCCTATTTTTTCCAAAAGCTGCAATTTGCGAGAAATAAAATAGGTCTCTATTGATTTGCTTTCAAAAACCTAATAGATGACTAAGGGATTGTTAGCCTACTCAATAGACACAATATAACAGGTATAATAGGTACGCTATTAACAGTACAATAGGTAAGTTTATCGTAACAAGCAATTTCGTAAAGATATTTTTCGGATGGATTATTTGACGAAAATGTCTAAGTTGGGCTTAGACTAAGTGATACATCTTAATTTATGTTTATGTCTCTAGAATGTTTTTACTAAATACAACAGAAATTCGACCTGTATAAACGGTCTCGGAATAAAGCAGCACGCCTGCATTCCCCATGGGTTAGACAGAGGTGTACCGAGAGTACTTAAAATCAGTTATGTCTCTAGTCCCATGCGATACAGGATGGCCCAAAATGGCTAAAAAAATAATGCATTTAATAAATGTGGTACAGACGAATACAGAATTTCTTCCTTCTGTAAAAGCTTTTATACGTGACCTAAGACACAGAACTTTGTATTTTACAAAGATGAAAGTAGCCTGTCATGATACAGGTGCAGACCTGTGGACGGCGTTGTGCGCGCCTCAAAGATATGTCAGAATGAAAGAGCTTGTTAGAGCCAGAGCCTGCCCGGGTTCCAGAATTTGAACGAAAGAGCGCAGCCCTGGAATGCAAAGGCATTTGGACGGACACGGATGGGTTTTAGTCAATAAGAACGTGACACTCCCATCCGCTCCGCCCAGATTTGAATAAGTAATTTAATGATGTCCAATTCTTTAAAAAAAAGAAGCCAGCCATGGTGGTAACTCCTTAACGATAAAGTAGCTTTGAATCGGTGGAAGCGTTTATCCATTTAAATGATTCATATTTTTGTTAAACATAAATGAAAAATTACAGATAATTAAAAATAAAAACAAATGCACGCCAACATATCCATAGCAAAACCTTTAGGTATAAACCATATTCTCCAATTCAGCGCGCAGAGTAGTTTTGTCAGTTTTTCAGAGGCTCAACAGAACGAAAATGTTAGACTTATTTACGTGAAGGAATCGGTCTAGACAGGGCAGTCTGGTGAATGCACTGACTATTGTTATCTATCGGATTGGCCTTTGTTTAGACTCGGTCTAGGACTGGAAATTGTGAAACGTTGACGCATGTCTTTTTAAGGATGCTTGCAAAGTAAATGTCAATATACTTAGGAGGGGTGAAGCTAGTGTTTGTTTTAGTGTGATAGTATTCAATTGAGACATGGCGAAAATGTTGTATTTTTAAGTAATAGGGTATTTTACTGTAAAAATCTAATTAGTCCGTCTGATAGATTTACAAAAAATATTGAACACGTATTTTCTCTTTTTTCACGTAAACAAAAAATGAAGATGATACAGTGCGTTGAAAACTCACGTGACGTCACTACGTTGCTACAATTTTTACCAGCGACGTGACGTCACGTGAGTTTTCAACGCACGGTATCGTCTTCATTTTTTGTTTAAGTGAAAACAGAAAATATACGTGTCCAATATTTTTTGTAAATCTATCAGACGGACTAATTAGATTTTTACAGTAAAATACCCTATTCTAGTCGTGAAAATTATATTTCCTGTGTTTTTGTCCGACAATTAGTCTATGATTTATTAAAACATGATATTGTCAGAGAAATTCTTTTTTTTAGAACATAAAAGCCTTAATTTCACTAAAGGAAGTTTCAAGAAAGAATCTGCATAAAAATTTTGGTTTCATTAACCGGTACAGGTACGGGCATTTACCAATCAACCAATCCTTCATTAGCATATAATATTTGAAGCAAGTATTTAATTAAATCGCACCGCAAACAAATCAACTTAAGTCAACAACTAATTTAACAAAAAACAAAAAAATATCGAATTTTTTCAAGTAAGTATAATAGACCCTTCTTTGTGCCGAAAATGGCAAACTAAAGCTGAAAACTCTCTTGAAAAAATGTTGAACATTTAATTGAAAGAGTTTGAACCCGTCTCTGAAATTAACGTTGATTGTGATAGATCGCTGACTAATTACCGTCTCATTTTTAAGCCATTTATCACTATAGTTCCTGTAACTTGAAAAGTTTTTAACAAAATTTTGTAAAATTTCAGTAAAGTATTTGCTTCGTGAAAATGATTTCATCACCACTGCACTGAAAGGCGGTGAACGCAATAATCAAGAAGATCCGTTCAAAAAGAGGTCATCATTATAGACATATACAAAACAAGGTGTGAAGTACCACAAACCTCCATTGAAAAGGGCGGATTGTGTTGAGTCTGGTGAGTAACTGCCTGATTTATTTTTATTCAGGTCAACCAACAATTATTTACATCAGAACATAAGTAGATTGTTATTTAAAATAGGATTCAATTGCGGGTCCAACAATTAATTAAAGGTTAACACCGCTAGCGCAAAAAACAGTGGTAAAACTATTTATTATTAAATTACAACAAATTCATAAAAAAAGCTAAGTGAATAAAATGTTAAATTGATGAGAATGTTCTCATCAATTATACATATTATAAATATAGAACTATGATTTCATAGATTATAAATCAGACTAAAAAAAAATACAATTTTTAAAACGAAATTAAAACAACATAAAAACAACAATCAAAATATCCGCTGTGGTAAGATAAAAAAATATAAAATATCCAAACCATAACAGACACAAGACATAAACATTGAAACATAATTAATAAAAAAAGAAATAAACAAAACAAAAGTATAATAAATGATGATTGTTGCCGGACTGTTGTATAATTATGCTCAAATCGCAAAGAGGATTTTGTTAGCCCGATGTGAGACGCCAGGAATATATTTTTACCTGCCAGGGTAGCGGAATTTGGTCTAAAGAGTTACCGTAGCCCTGGAACGTAATGGGCATTAAGGGGAAAACGGATAGGTAGTAAGAGTCTGACACTCCTTTCTACACCGCCCAGAGCGGAAGATTTCAATAAATTATTCTGGATCCTTAAAAAAAAAAGTTATATCTTTTTAATTCTTATGGGGATATAGAAACCTAAATTTCATGATATTATCCGTTGATTTACCAACCCACACTGGGCACGCGTGTTGAGTCAAAGAAGATTCCATGAAATCTAGCGGTGGGACTATAATGGGCATATATACCTTCGACTTCATTATCTCATCTACCTAACATTTTCCAAGCATACCTTCGTGTGTGTGTTCTGGGCCTGAACTACGAAGTGCCACCTGCCATTATCGTCTCTTACGCACATCGGAATCAAGATGGCTTTAAGGCGCCGCAGTAGGGCTCCAGTTAGAAATACCTACGCCGTCTGTATTCTATCATCATTAAAACTAAGTAACCTTTCAAGAGAAAGAAAACCGAAGTGACACTGATATCGCCACAGAGAAAATACGCGTAAAGAAAATAAAACTTCCATTTTATTCTCAACAAACACTCATAATAAACACTTTACACGTGCCTGTACTTATTTAGGTAGGTACCAACATCCTATTAAACTCAACAAGGCTTACAACTTCGAGAACTTACTTAAAAATAAACGTGTAACAATCAGATTTCATATGATAATTGTGTGAGATAAACTGAATCGTCACAGACATTATTAAGCGCTGAAGAAAATTTAGAAATGTAAGCTTAATTAAAATTTCTTCTTAACAATCATGTCTAAGCGAAATACCGAGTAACTGAGGGGGGAATATGCCTGATATTTGTGACAAGTCATGACATTTCAGCGAGTTTAATAATAATTAAGATGAACGAATTAATTACGAAGACGCAGCGTTGGAAGGCTTCTCACAAGGTGGACCGATGACCTGCCGTGCTGAATCCGCAGTGAAATCATGTGAAACTAAAGTTTCGTATTCTTAAATGGAGTGAATTCGACACTGGCGCCACCAAGTGATGATCGAAGTGAGAGGAACTAAAATTTATTTACATTTTATTACCATAGAGTAATGTCACTTGGGTTCTCGAAACTCACTTCCACAGTGTCCCTTCACTTCACTTGGCCTTGATCTTGACATGTGAATACCGAAACCGTACAGGTTTCGGTATACAAGGCGAGATGAGAAGCGAAGTGAGTGTGACTTTCGAGATGACTTTCGAAGTGATTTACCATTTACAGAATAGCACTACTACTGGTGAGGGTCGCGGGTACCCGATGGATGCGAAACGCACAGGACCGGTTGTTGTGGCGACACATGGTTGAGGCTTATGTTCAGCCGTCTTTTCAGCCTTTTAGCAATTATCCTTTCACCAAAACCTAACCAATCCATCCAGAGACTGTCTTGAAAAGATCGCTTTTAGCAATAAGGCCGCCCATTATGCCACCCTATGTAATGTTTCGTCATCTGTATTTTCCGTAACTTATATGGGGTACATAATAAACAGTATACTATTCTAACCCAAACAAGTAACATACTGAATTCATCTACTGCTTTTTTGTCGGTCCCAAAGAAAAAAATACAATGCTTATACCAACCACAGGAATATGTGCTATGATATCGTGGCGATAGATAAGAAAAGATGCATTTAAGAAATGTCAATTTAATTACAAAGTAGGTACTATGTAATTAACAAAGGGCTAATGACAACAGACTGGGTATGAACTCATGTTATGAATAAACAAGACACAAAGATGACGATGACATCATGTTTTCAATTAAAATATTGTCGACAATAAGTATTGCACATTACTTTCTCATATTACAAGCTTCTTCAGCTAATTGATGTTGTAATAAGGCGTAACAGTAATTTATGTGATATCAGTGGATGGGATTGTAGACATTCTACCTTTTAAAATATATTATACTAGCTGCTGCCCGCGACTTCGTCCCCGTGGAATCCCCGATTTTAAAACATTCTTTATCGCTGCTCCGCTCCTTTTGGCTTAAGCGTGATGATATATAGCCTAAAGCCTTCCTCGATAAATGGTCTATTCAACCCAAAAAGATTTTTTCAATTCGAACCAGTAGTTCCTGAGATTAGCGCGTTCAAACAAACAAACAAACAAACTCTTCAGCTTTATAATATTAGTATAGATAAAACGTATCGTACATAATGTAAGAGCAGTGGTGGTCAAGTGGTAACGGCCCCGACTTACGAATTGTAGACCGCAAGTTCCAACCCAGCCAGGCGCGCATTACTTTGTGAAATTAATTTCATCACCGCTGCTCTCAAAACGGTGAAGGAAAATATCGTGAGGAAACCCGGCATGTCTAGAACCAATTTCTAACCACAACAGCGCTTTCCATCTGGTAAGATTGTGCTGAAACTATCAATAATAAAAAAAGTAAAATACGAGCGGTTCAGTTTCAACTGCTCTAATGTGTTCCCTAAACTTCTAAACCTTTAAAAATGTGACCTCCATAATCTCATAACTTGTACCACAACTTCAAAATTTCGAAGTTTCAGCGGAACAAACAGTAAATTTTGATGATAAGTCGTTTTAAGAATCGAAATAACTGCAACACTTGGGGTGGGGAGAAGTGCAAAAGTTGCTAAGATACTTCGCATCAAATTAATTGATTCATTGAAAATTAAAATGTTAGAAGCCCTCTGTTTAAAGCAGCTTCTGTTTTTAATTTAGATTTGTATTGTAAATGGATTCATTAATCGCTGTTAAATGCTAAGTCATTCAAATGCTCTTGAAAAATCACAAGTATTTTGATCTCTATTACTGAACGGGTTGTTATGTTTTTTAACCGACTTCCTAAAAAGGAGGAGGTTTTCAAGTCAACTGTACTTTTTTTTTGTTTTTGTTTTCTCATGACTTAGTACTGGGTATCCCGATTTTGATGTTTTTTTTTTTTATATTCGAAAGATGGTGGTTGCCGCGTGGTCTCATTTAAATTTGATTGAAATCTGACGACAAGAATTTGAGTTATCGCTAATAATGCGTACTTTTGACTACATTGATGATGTTCTCATTCACTCTTGCCGATGTAAAATGAAAAAAAACTTTTAACAAAACAAAAAAAAAAACAACCGGCTTCTAAACACACAAAGTATAAAATAACTTTAATTTCGGAAGTCGGTATTCAAAAAACGAAGAAACAACCATAAACACCGACTACCGAAATTAAAGTTATTTTATACTTTTTTGTTCACAAGTCGGTTGTTTTTTTGTAAAAAGATTTTGACAGTCATTATGGGTGGTAAAAAGTAAGGAAATCTGACATGATTCGATGAGATGAGGAGAAATAAATATATATTATTATTATTATTATTATTCTTGCCAAGGGTTATCATATTAACCAATTACTGGGTTGTCGAGGTCATATAGAGGAGTTTTCTTTGTAAAATACAGTACTCAGTTATGTCCGGAATACAAGCTGAACCTAACATAGCTTGGCAGATTGCTTTATCTAAAACTTATCTTCTAACTACGACTAAAATATTATGTATTTAGGTGATGTATTTTTAGGTGTATCTATAGATACATTCATGTTTCAATGTCTAATCTTATCGTGAATGGGGTATACCCCATTCACGATAAGATACATACAAAATCGGTTGAACGGACTGTAAACAATTTTGTTCCAATGTCTAATCTTATTGTGAATGGAGTATAGAAGATAAGTTTTTCTTTTAATTGACTGCCACATTATTCATCTACATAACATTAAGGCGTAACGTAAATAACTTCATCTTTATATCCAAGCCCGTTACAGCACTAGTTCATCCCGAATGTTTAGTCAATTAGACAGACCGACACTCAAAATGGTCGTGAATACTGAACACGATACAGGTGTACGGGCACTTATTTATTTAGGTCATATACGGAGACTAGAACAGGGTTCCCAACACGGGTTTTGTGAACCCCGGGGGGGTCGAATGTAAAATCAAGTTTGATTAGAAACATGCCTCTAAAATGTCTGTCTGTTTGTTTGTTCAATATAATTAACCATTGGAGGTTAAAAAGGACCCTTGGGTCCTTTTGATTCCGTGAGTATATTCCCTTGGAATTATTTTCGGCATTCAGGCTGGTAATGCCGCTAGCAGGCGATGATATGGTTGGCGCAGTGGTTGAACGATTGGCTGTTTCACTACGTGTCGTGGGTTCGATTCCCGCACGGAAAAAAGTTTGTATCGCTTACTTATATTTGTTCCGAGTCTGGCTGTTTTTGTATGTGAATTTGTATGTTTGTAAACGCACCTATGATACAGGAGAAATTCATAATGTGGAGAAAGGATAGAAGCTATTTGATAATATGCTTCAATTCTTTTTAGGGTTCGTCATCAAAAAGATTGAGAAAAGGTGGTCACAACGAAACATAGGTTATCCTTGAGTTATATAAGCTTCGACTGAACTATACCCGTAAACAAAACATAAACTAGGTACGGGTGCAATATGCGCCTATTAGAGGTTACTCATCAACTGCAGAGGTAACTAACTTAAGAGGTTCATTGAGTTTTATTAGAGATAAAACACTTAAAATACCTTTGTAGACATTTCTACAAAAGTATCGATCTCAATGCCTCAAGCACACAATAATAATAATAACGTAATGGCGTATGGGCGTAATGGTAGTGTTGATCTTGAATGCAGCGTTTACCTCATAATTCATTAATTATGAGGTAAACGCTGCATACAAGATCAATAACAGAGCAACCCATTCACAACATCATGTAAGTGAGAACTCAGTCACAATCGAGCAGAATAAGCAAAGTTAAAGACACAAACATCGAGATATTTTACAAAATTAACGCTACAAGACGAGACTAAACATTAATTCAGAAATAATTAAAGAAACGATTAGAGCACTTCAGCCCCTTGTAGAGGAGAGGCCAAAATTGTTAGCGCGAAACAGGGCTGTCTCTAGCAATAAACTTTGCTCAGGAATTTCATTAGTTTCCTTCAATAAATTAAGAGGTTATGCTCGCGTGTGTCGGCCCTGCAATTACCTCGTCTACGCGGAGGTGTAATGAAGAACCTCTCGGTAAGAGGATGGAGGAACTACGAAAGTAATTTGGATATGACGTTGTTTTACCTTGTAGGGGAAAATGCTATGCAGATTTGCTTGAAAAAAATATGAACGTTGAATGAATGCGGGTGAAGGAAATACAGTTAGGTACACCTCTAGTTTAGCCCCAGACTTTGTAGACATATATATCCCGTTTTATCGTTTCCGCTTTTTGGGAAATCCTATCCAAATACTCATCTACACTTCCAAAGGAACTTACATGCCAAACTTTAGCTTTTTCACGACCAGTAGTTTCGGCTGTGCGTTGTCTGTCAGTCACCCAGTAATGGAAGAGTTTTGTATGTATATATGTAGGTATGTATATTTCATTGATATAATATACATAGGGAAAAAGTATATAGGGATAAATACATAGGTACTAGTATCTACATTTTTTATACTACAATACTACAATATTATATCAACAATAAAATAATTATCATAAGTAAATAAAACAAAACTCCAGTTCACATATTGAAATAAACCTTTAGACCTTTAACCTATTTTTTTGTGTGAGTTATATGAGGACAATGATGATGTCATGTTATTTTCTGGAACTATTGCTACCGTTAGTCATGACTTTGTTACAATCAATCAAATTGAAACAAATGTTTTCGATACTATTTTTTGTCGATATGTAATACCTACCCAAACGAATTTTACAGGTATTAAACTGCTAAAAGCGCCAGTTCTCAGACCCAATAGGGTCTGTGACTCCCCGCAATAGCATCCAATGTTCTTTGTATGTTTTTGAAAGGACCAAAGGAAAAGCAAGATTCAGAACAGAACCCACATAAATCAACAGTCGAATTTTTGACCAGATGGTCGACATTCGATGATTCTGCTTATGTATTCTTTAGTAGTTTCGTTCTAGTTTCCACTTATCTCACCCTCATAACACGAAGATTGGTTTATTCAAACCACACGACGTAATTTTATATCATATCCATATAAAATACATACTTATCTCGTCTTCATGCAACAAAGTTTCTCATAATAGTTGGCTTGTCGCCCCTATTACACGACCGACTTCGATGATCAGCTCCCGGTCTTGAAATATTTTTATAACTAACTAGCTTTTTCATTATGCCGGGTTACTGATGTTCTTTACGTAAGTTTTAAAGTACAGTGTGCTTGAGGCATTGAGATCGTGAACCTGCTTTTATGTAAGTATTTAAAAAAATATAAATTACTAGTTGTGACCGAAGCTTTTAATTGCTTCCTATCTATATCTATACTAACATTATAAAGAGGAAAGATTTGTATTTTTACTTACTTACTGGACCGATTTCAAAAATTCTTTCACCTTAGAAAGCTACGTTCACCCTAAGTAACATAGGTTATATTTTATCCCCATATTTCCACGTGAACGGGAACTACGCGGGTAATACCGCTGCTATTTTGAAATAAAGAAAAAAACTGGCACTTGCACAGGACAAACAACTAAATAATAAAAAAATATTTAATACCAAAAATATACAAAGATCTGCGCGAGGCAAAAAGGTTCCTATCTCAGGATGGCTGCAATTTAAAATAAAAATAATAACATATATGACATCTTAGGTTTTGTGTTCTAACCACTGAGATAATTTTTCTTTAATTTGTAAGAACTAAACAAAATCCAGAGTACCACAAGGAAATTCAGAAAAAACTTAACAAACTAATATCTGGATCATTCATTCACAAAACAAAAATATAGCATAAAAAAATTCGTCCTCAACGCTATCAACTGGTAATGAGTCCAAGAGACTGGCGGCATTGCCACGTTGAATGGCAATGCTTAGCCTCTGGCCAAAGTAAACGCCAGCACTTGGGTCACGGAAAGTGTCAATCAGCCGTTTCGAAGTTTCTTTTAAAAGGCTGTGATCACAAGAAGAGCATCATGGTCCGAGGGTTTCAACCCCAAACGGATCGAAAATATAGTTAACAATAAGTTTTATATACGCCGCGCGAGTTTTCCGCAGCCGCAGCGGCAGCGCCAGATTACTGGCCCAGTCATCTTGTAACTGTTAAAGTCAAAGTCAAAGTCAAGACAGATGGGTATACCTACTTATTTTCGAATGATAAGGACTTCATTAGTGACGAGAATTTAATTACATTTTTCCTTAATTCTACAAGACGAAACTAGACAAACATCTCATACACATCCTACCAATTACATACTTGCGTAATTACATACACGCGAATGAACTCACTCACAAACAATCAATAATTACAGCAAGTCCACACACACGAGATAAATGTACTATAATTCAGTAATACAATTAATTCGAGCATCAATATTGTATGACAATCAATTCAATGATAATTACCTGTACTAATGACGTTAATTTCATGATAATAACTGAAGAGGATCTGCTGTTTATATCTGATTTACTTCGAATTGTTAGTTAATAATATGATGGTATTATCATTTAATATCAAAGTTGAATTATTATAACAGGAAGTCACATAATCTGTCACCAGTATTGCCAAGAGGTATCGTATTACCCAGTTACTGGGTTGTGGAGGTCAGATATGCAGTTGCTCTTTGTAACACACTGGTATTTAGCTGCTTTCTGGTAGACAAGTCGACCTCAACATAATTGGGAAACAGCTAGGAGACTGATGGATCAAATGATTAGAATTAATTATCAGTCTGTTATTTTCCTGCAGAAAAAGCATATCATCGTATTCACTGGCGAAATGTGAAGACGTATCTAAGGCTTCATCGATTTTGCAGAATATGTTCGAAAGAGTCACGGCGGCCCTGGAACGCAAAGGGCACTAGGAGTCTGACACTCCTTTCCGCTTCGCCTAGAGCGGGAGAAGTCATTTGATGATTTCCCATCCAGATAAAAAGGCGTTATTGATTCATCCTTAAAAATTTCAATTGCGTAAAGAACCAGCTCTTGATTCCGTCAGATTCTGATATATATCAATGGAGGAGGTCTATGGTGGATGCCTTTTTTACTCTTGGCTGACGAGTGATAGATAGGTAATTGGTGACACAGCCACCTGGCAATGAGCTACTCACTCTGGGCCCCAAGTCTGCTATTTTTATAAATTTTTCATTCCAACACGATCCCATTGTCATTTTGCTAAAAGTTCGTAATCTGCTAAATTCATAATTATCGATCATTGGTCGGTCAATGGTATCGTAATACTTTTTGATAACTGATCTATTAAAAGCAATGACTGCCCAATGGCAGTTCCAATGGTAGGTAACTGATTAAAGGAACTGTCATAATTTTAGCAGATTACCGCATACGTCTGTCATACATTTATCATTATGTACGAGATTACCATTCTATGCCAGTTCTATCAATGGAGTGTCAGTGGTTGACCATAGGAAAGTCATAATGACGCTTTTATATTAGTAGATTACCAAACTTGTCAAAATCAACCATTATGAAATCAATGATAGACCATTCTGACACTATTGTAATAGCGGACTTGAGGCCCTAGCCGAGCGCATAACGACAACAAGATATTCTAGTCAGCTAGTAAAACATAGTTTAAACATTTTGCGACGTTTCTAAACGTTTTTTAAGGTTTAAAAACGTCGAAAGTTCTTTTATGCTGAGCTATCGAGAATGTGCATTAATAATGAAATAGGTATAAATATGCATTATTTGTAAGACTAAACTATCCATATCACTGGTATAAACAGTAATTAGCACATTCCTAATTCATATTTCGAATATAAATTCTCTGTAAATCAAAGGTATATTTTCTAATACTCAAATTCGAAAAATCCGAAAAATATGGTTAGATCAGTGACATAATATATCATAGGAGTTTCAAGCTCTCAGAACTAAACTAAAAAATGCGCTATCACACGCTATCAGAGGCATAAATAAATATAAAAAAAATGTTACGGTTATATTTCTTATTATCTTGAGTTATATGATAATTCTTGTCTCTTAGCCATGATTTAGTACGGGGTCGCCCGTAGGGTGCGCTGTTGAGCTAAAAAAATACAGCCGTCATTATGATAAATTACCGCTGGTTATCTTGGTTGTTGTAATTTTACACCCTGTATTATCAACGGGGCTATCTGTTAGATACTGTTGCTTTGTAGAGGGTAGGTAGTGACAAAAGAAACTTGTTAAATACTTTCCTTACTCAGCAGTAAGAACAATATTTGTGTGCTTATCAGTTTTGAAAGACATTTTTAAAACCGATGCTATCTATTCATTATTTTTACTAGCAGCCGCCCGGATAAAAAGAATCCTATGTTTTATTCTAGAATATAATCTACCTCTGGGGCAAATTTCATCAAGACTGGTGCAGCCGTTCTACCGTGATTGATTAACAAAGATCCATCCATCCAAACTTACGCTTAAACAGAAAGCTGTTGATAATTTGACTGGAGAAGTACGTTCCTTTTTATTAAAATTTGTTTTTTTTTTCCAAACAAAACTCCTAGTAATCATTTCCACTAAAAAAATAATATTTGTCTGTTATTTTACGTTTTGTAAGTGCATTAAAGAAGACGGAAATCAAATTCAACCCAATATGCATAAACCCCAAGGTAGAGTATCTCAAATCAGTCCTTAAAGTAAGCTTATAATACACGAACAATCTAATCCTCACTCCAATATCACGAACAACAACTAAACCGTCTAGTGTCGATATAAATTTAATAAAACATTGTAATAAACAAGGGTTTTATGTGACGTACGCAACGTGTCCACGTTGAAAGTTCGATGGGGAGCGACATCGAAATATTGTGTCGGAATTTATGGGCGTGCGGTCAGCCCAGGAGACAGTGAGGTGGGGTCCGCTTTGGAGCGATAGAAAAGTATTAGAAGGTGGAACAACTAAAAACTCGATTTTCTCATTGTATTGTAAAAGTTATAAAATCTGTGACTTTCTGAGCATTTTTTTGTGTCGGAATTTATGAGCATTTTTTTTTAAACAGCAATTTGTAGCATTAGTTATAACTGCTTCGTTCGTGTCGTGATCGCGTGAACCTGCTTGAGAGTGCCCCCCCCCCCCCCCGAGTCGATTCCCGGGACGGGTAGTGTTATTGGATTTTTCCATTAAGAATTTCTCAGTCGCAGCCCGTAGTCTGGAATTCGACGGCGTGTCGTAGTCATGCCTCGAAAATCCCGTAAAGCTGATGGTCCTACGCTTAATCAATCATCGTAATCATCGAAGTATTGTCGTCCCATTAGTGATAGAAGAGAGTATTCCAAGCCTTAGGTGAAATTAACCACTGTGGGCGATATTCGAGCTGGAGGACTATTAACCGAAATTACGATGTCCTAATACGACGTCAACTAGAGATATGGGTATGGAAGAATAAAACTTGCTAATTCCGAATAAATTAGTTTAATCGAATAGATTGAATCAAAGAACTCTATTAATTTCTTGAATTTGAACCAGACACTGAAAATATAAATTACTAGCAGCGCCCCGCGGTTTCACCCGCATTAGTTTCGATCCCGTGGGAATATCGGGGTAAAAATTATCCTATATGTTAATTCTGGTTATAAATCATTGTGTAACAAATATCAAAAATTGTTTAGGTTGGTGAGTAAATATGTCAAAAATATTTAACTTTGTGCTCGCTGACCGCTGCAACAGGCACCCGTCCTGCACAGTTTGACATAACATTACATTATTGGAATTATTGTATGTTAACAACTCGAACACTGGAATAAGTAAATAATAAATTCGTATAAATTATGCATGTTATTATGGAGCCTACTGATAAAATTATTTTGATATAGAATTCATTTCCTAATCTTACGCCCCAAACTGTCACTACATTCACACAGCTAACTTTTCTGTAGGCCACTCATAAGTATTTAAAAAGCGTTCAAATTTAAGTCGCGCTACGATCACAACAACAATCAAAGTCAAACTCGTTAAAATGTAGGAAACGAGAGTGGTATATACTCGTACCTATATATATATTTATTTTTTTTTTTGCTATTACAAACGCTTCTTCAAATACAGGAACTGCTCTTCCAGTTTTGATTTGTTGACTTAAAATTTAAATAATAATGACCTGATACTCGATTTTCTGTTAATATAGACATAAATAAAGCTAATTTTAGTCACGATAAGTTAGTTCAAATCAAATAACTGGTAAATAAATCGTAAGGTTTTAAATGAGAAAATCTCCTTTCTCTTCAAAATCCCGCTCGACGCTCGAAGAGGAGCCCCACTGATTGGCAAAGCACTGGATTGGCGGAACAAGTTGTCTACGAAACTCGTCTATAACTACGGCTGATAATAATTAAACAGCTGTGCCGGAACACAGACGTTTTGAAGCGACCATGTCAATACAGATATTAAGTACGTTAGTGTTTGTGCGCTTTACATTGCTTAATTAAATCCGTATATACAAGCTGTGTCCCCGGGGGGGGGAGTCAATAGACATGCATGTCATTGTTTAGCACTTATTAATATAGATCCACATGACATAAGACAAGTGTCTTGGTAGGAGAACATCTTGAAGACTAGAAAAGATGTAAATTTTAAGTAACACTATTGTTGTTTTAAGACGAATAATACCTAATGAGTTATAGCTTTAAGTTTGAGACATTAAAGTTTGATAAGTAGTAGTGTATTCGTGATGGTATCAAATGAAGCGCAAAACCTTAAAACGGCTTCTTGCACTTATATTTATGTACAAAAAATACTATGGGTCCAAAAAAAAAATAACTGTCACATACATTTATCTTTTTATAACTCGACCAAATGAACTGAACAGTTTTTTTTTTCATCGTCATGACTAGTCTCATGGTAAAAATTGTTCGTAATGTTGAGTATAGTTACCCCTTTTTAGGTTTTGGGTTTAATATGCAATACCTTGTGTAACGCTATACGAGTATTATATAAATAGTGTACCTACATATATGGTACATATTTTATAACGCTCCGTTCACACGGCACCTGCAGCCCAATTCTTAGCAAACCAAAACCTTGGAAGGCCACATTGTCTGAAACATTCGTACCCAATTCTGGCCACAATTGTGCGCACGTGCGTCTTAGCAGAATTTACTATGTCTAATACAGTAAGTTGGCACCCCACGGGGGTGGGGGCCTAAATTATGTATTTTATTGTCACTGGATCCAATTTCATAACCCGAAGAACGGTCGGGATGAGTCTACCAGGGTTATAAGCTATCCTATTGAATTTTGCAATACATACAAATGCGATGGTAGTGTTTTGTGGGTAATGTTCGGACGTGGTGGATTATCGCGAGCTGATATTTATTTTTGTGAAATATTTTTTTTTACGTTTCTTCTAGATTTCTTCGTTCGTGACTGTAGTGTTTTATTTTTGGGGAGTGTAGGATCTTAAGACTGGAGTGGACTGGAAATACATGTCTCAAGTTGCCATTTTTATAGAGCAAATCCTAGTGTAACTAAAAGCATTGACATTTCAAAGGAGTTCTATTATAAAAGTGTCAATCTAGTCCCAAGATTGGATCTCTTGAGTTACAAAAATAGAATATCATATTTTTTTCTTATAAACCGTTGGTGGATAAAAATGTTATAACTGGCCTACATTATTGAATGAACAACATTATCCCCGTCACCACGCCTCTCTATTGCCCCCACGCTGCTATACTTAATTTCATTGTCGAAACCTTTTCCGTACGGAACTTTTTAAAGTGCAATATTTTAAAATAGCAGAAGCTTATCAAGTGTAAAATTAATTTCACGGCAGCCATTCTTCGAGATAGTTCATCAAACTTTCAAGATTCAGATGAGCATAAAATAGGCGGAGAGCGCCTTCGGAAAAGTTTCTGTGTAACGGAAATTAGTTCTAACATTTTACTAGTTTTTTAAAATACTTCAACGGAAGCAAGAAAGCTGAAGGAAAATGTAGAAAGAGATCGTGGCGATTATAAGGTCTCACCAAAGTAAAGATGTATTTCTTTATAAAAGGCTTCCAATAATTATGTATTGTTAGTCTACGATATCATGAAATTTTCTTTAGAACTCTAAGTGGGATTATATATGTATCATTCCGTTTGAGTATCATTATCCTGAGCTTTCACAGACGCCATTAGGTTCTTAACAGACACAATAAACCTAAATTAAATTATTATTTCTTTCGAAATATAACTCATTTTTTATATAATAATACAACAGTCATACAATATACTACTACTTTTTTTCTCCTGTGGCAACACTACAGCTAACAGCTGTTTTATAGTACTCCTTTGAAATTTTAATTTAAAATATTTAATTCCTTTATTTGTAAGGCCTATTTCCATTTATTTTTCAAGTTAATAGAATGTTAATGTGTATTTCGTGTTAGATTTGTATAACTTTGTGCAATAAAGTGTTAAAATTGTAGTGTGAATCGGTGACAGTTGAGAGGTTACCGGCTCAAGTGAATTGTTGCATTGTCATCTTGATATCAGGTATAATACTTTGTTTTACTTGGTTTTATAAAGTTTACGGCTTATTAACTTACATTGTACACCTTTTGTACGGCTACTTATTGATGCCATTGACCTCTAAATCGTAAACATAACCTTAGTTAGTTTGGTTACAGAACTTCTTAACTTTGTATCTTTTAATTTTTCCCTCGCCTAAATATCTTTTAAACTTTTGCCACAACTGCCTAGTCTTTTCTAATTTATTTTCTTTTCCTTTTTTAATCATGCCTATGACTCGTAGCGCCTATGCTCGCCAAGAAGAGTCTAAACTCAATCTGGCTTTGAGCGAACTAAAGGTGTCCAAGGAGTACTGTGACAAACTAAATAAGGAAATGGATGACAATGAAAGGGTTCTCCTTGAAGCCCATGAAAAGAATAGGAAGTTAAAAAGTGAAATGGCTCAGTTATACAGTCAATACACTGAGGCCATAGAAGACCGGGATAGGCTCCAGCTTGTTGTGGACGGATTTAGCCAGTGTAGCACAGAGTATGAACAAGCTCTGGACCACAAATATTTATTGCAACAACAGCTGCAAGAGGCTCAAATTCAAATTTCACAACTGGAGATGGTAAATCACAACATCACTGCCTCGCTAAATCAAAGTCTCTTCAGCGAGTTGGTGCCTATTGCCCCATCAATGGTTCCTCAATTTAGCCCTTCCAATATTATAGATTTGACTAGTGACGATGAAATTAAATCAGTTAAACCTAAGAGATTAGTCACTAGCAAAAATAAACTTAAAAAATATATAAAAATCAACAAATATATTCTTAAGACTAGGAAAATGGTTAAAAAACAAAAGTTCTTCATCAAAAATGTAAAACTCAATAGGGAAAGGCTAAATTTATTAAAACAATTAGATATTTACTCATTAAACTTAGAAAAAAGTACAAAAAAATACCAAACTGACACTGAAGACTTGCAGTGTGAACTTGACCGTCTACAGCAGAAGTTAAATTCAATGACGATCAAATATACCGCCTCTGAAAACCAAATGAGGGAATATGTGTTGGCAATGAATGAGTTAGTAAGTTCACAACAAAACAACTGTGAGCGGTGTCAATCACCATCTATTACCTCAGTGCCGGATCATTCATTGTCAATACATGATACAGCCTTACCGCAGTCTTGTGCCAGTTTGCCAATAGAAATTACTAATTGTATATCACAGCAAATTTTAAATAAAGAAGTTGTTATTTATTGCGATGAAATAGGTAAGGACTTAGGCCACTTTTTGACAAGTGAATACCCGGGCCACTCCATAATAAACAATTGTATGCCTGGATGTTCATTATTTGACATAATGAAAAAAATTGTAAAAAGTAAATTTAACCAAGATACTATACTTGTGATTTTTGTTGGTAATAGGGGCAATTTAAACAAAGGAGAATTACTCCAATATTATAGGACGTTAAGTAACCTTCAATTAAGAAAAATTGTTATGTTCACATTGCCATATAGCCAAAGTTTGCCACAGGAAGAAAATCTCACTAGATTTAATTTGAATATGAAATTGCACAATGTGACATTCAATAATAATTTATTTAATTTAATTGACACCAACAATATTATTGGTGATAATTTTTATTTGACAAAAGATAGGTATCTTGTAGACAGATACTATCTGACAAACTTTTGTAGGAGACAGATAGCTATGTCGCTATCATATTATTTTAATATTACAGCCAAGAACTTGGCTAAACAATTTGCTTCTATTGAGCAATGCCATGACATTATAAATAATTCTGCCAATATTTTGGCAACAAATACTGACCCAAATTATAATTTAAATTAGAAAGTAGGACAACAGAGATTATCTCTAGCACCAATGCCAATAATAATTCAAATAATGTTTTAAAATCAATAAATACTATTAACCTGGTGCATCAAAATATTCAAGGATTTATGAATAAGGACTTAGAAGTTGAATTTTTCCTTAATTTTAACAATATTGATATACTCTGTTTAACGGAACATTGGCTTAAAAGCCATCAGTTTATGTTCAATTATAGTAATCACCAGGTTGGTAGTTCGTTCAGCAGAGAAAATGCTATACATGGTGGCTCATTAATTTTAATAAATAATAATCTTAAATTTAAGGACCGTAAGGATATAGTGAGCCTCTCTGTTGAGCGGATTATTGAAATAGCCTGTATTGAATTGGAGCAGTATGTTATATTAAGTGTGTACAGACCACCTTCAGGATTGTATGATAGTTTTGAAACAGTAATGGATGAAGTTTTGCACAAAATTGGTAATTCAAGCAAGTCTATCATTATCTGTGGTGACTTTAATGTTAATTTGTTAGAAAATTCTAGTTTAAGTACGAAAATTATAAGTCTGTTTCAGTCATACAATCTTGCAAACCTTTTCATGGAGCCTACTAGAATAACCCCCACTAGTGCAACTTGCCTAGATAATATCTATACAGATGTTGTACCTACACATACAAAAATGATTAATTTAATAGATTCAGATCACTGTGGACAATTTATCTCTATACCAAATATAAATAAAACTAAAACAAAAAAGGATATCACTGTTAATCCAAAATCAAAGTTTCGTTTAGAAACATTTAAGGCTAAACTTTTAAATAAAATGCCAACTTTGTCAACGAATGATGACCCTAATCAATATTACAATGATTTTTTCAAAATGTATTGCGCAGAGTTTGATACAACATTTGTTCCCAAAACCATTTCAGTTAACTGTAACACTACCTTCAGTGACTGGGCCACCATTGGTATTTATAAGAGTAGAGAACGGCTTTATGAGTTGTATGAAGAAAGAACTTATATTAATACAGTAGAGTTTAACTTATATGTTAAGAATTATACTAAATTATTTAAAAAGGTTTGTTATATAGCCAAGTCTAGATACTTGGGTTCAAAAATTAAAAATAGTAGTAATGTGATTAAAACGACATGGAATATTATTAATAGCGAAACAGGAAGGTCTGTCAATCGAAGTAGTGATTATAGCCTTGCTATTGATGACAGTATTATTGAATCAGATTCGCAAGTCGCCGCGGCATTTGAAGATTTCTTTGCAGAGATTCCCGTATCGACAACGAAGTATCTAAATTCATCACCCAGTGCTGCAGAAGCTTTACTTAAAGAAAACGTTCCAGTTTGTGATGCTGAATTTAAATTCCAATATGTCACTTCTACTGATATTGTAAAGACATTTAATTCACTGAATGTTAAAAAAACTGCAGATCTATGGGGTAATTCTGTTGACCTTGCTAAGTCTATAATACACATTGTAGCTCCTACTTTAGCTGTTATTTTTAATAATTGTGTAGACAGTGGTGAGTTTCCTGATCTAATGAAATATAGTAAAATAATACCTTTATTTAAATCAGGTAGCACATCAGACCCTTCCAATTATAGACCCATCTCAGTGCTACCTACTTTTAGTAAAATTTTTGAGAAACTGATTTTAAATCAATTGCAAAGATATTTTAATAAACATAATCTTTTACATAATAAGCAGTTTGGTTTTACAAGGGGTCGTTCAACAACTGATGCCGGTGTTGAACTTCTAGGACACATTTATAATGCATGGGAGGACAAATGCGATGCTTTGGGGATTTTTTGCGATTTGTCCAAGGCGTTTGATTGCGTTCTCCATGAGACATTGATCAGGAAATTACACTATTACGGAATCAGGAACGCCTCTCTGGATCTTCTTACTTCATACTTGAGTGATAGGATTCAGAGAGTTGATGTCAACGGTAAAAGATCTCCTGGATCTGTAATCAGGATGGGGGTCCCCCAGGGCTCAATTTTAGGTCCCTTCTTGTTTCTCATTTATATTAATGACTTGCCGTACCTCATAAAAGACAAATACGATATAGTGTTATTTGCAGACGACACGTCGCTTTTGTTTAAACTAAAACGCCAGCAGATAGTTACTGACGATGTAAATTCTGCCCTTGCAACTGTAGTTAACTGGTTTAATGCTAATAATCTTTTACTAAACGAGAAAAAGACAAAATGTATAAAGTTTACCTTACCTCATGTGCGACAAGTGAACACTGTTGTATCGATAAAGGGTGAAGAGTTGAAACCCGAAGATACCACAGTGTTCTTAGGCATTACTTTAGATGCGAAGCTGCAGTGGGGCCCCCATATAGACAAACTGTCAAAAAAGCTCAGTTCTGCAGCATATGCTGTTAGGAAAATTCGTGGCTTAACTGATTTAGAGACAGCCCGTTTAGTTTACTTTAGCTACTTTCATAGTGTGATGTCATATGGTATTCTGCTGTGGGGAAATGCCGCCGATATTCAGACAATATTTGTCTTACAAAAAAGGGCTATTCGTGCAATTTATAAATTAAGTCCCAGACAGTCCCTCAGAGACAAATTTAAAGAGATTAATATTATGACTGTGCCTTCCCAGTATATCTATGAAAACCTCTTGTATGCACATAAAAATATTAATCTGTTTAAAAAATACAGTGATATCCATAGCATAAATACTAGGAACAAACACAATTATGTCGTTCCTAAAACCAGGCTCAAAAAAATAGGTGGTTCGTTTCGATGTCAATGTATACATTTTTATAATAAACTTCCTAGCCCTATTCAAGAACTAAGCAGAAATAAATTCAAATCATTTATAAAACGTAAGCTATGCCAGAAAGCTTTTTATACAGTTAAAGATTATCTTGAGGACAAGAAGGCTTGGGATTGAGCTGCTTCAGTTTTGTACACGGCCCAATGTTTTAATGTTTTTGTTTTGTTCTCTTTTGTGCGCTTTTTGTTTATATTTATACAGTTTGACATTTTCATTTACTTTTGACATGAATGTTTACTTTTTAAAGTATTTTTTTATTTTATTACAATTTCTTATTTTGACATGAATACTTACTTTGTAAAGTATCATATTTTTTTTATTATTTTATATCAATATCTCATTTTGACATGAATACTTACTTTGTAAAGTATTATATTTTTAAATTTTAATTTTATTCCCTATTGTGAATGTGAGGACTATGTGGGTTATTATTAGCTTTTTTCTCTTCAAGTATATTTTTTTTTTAACGTTGTCTGGCTGTTTGAGTATTTTTGTGGCCTACCCAAATGTCCTTTCATTGGCATTGTTCGTCGAGTTGTTGAGCTCCTTATTGATTCTAAGTTGAGCTAATCGACTCTGACCAAGGCTTGCACTGACTGGACAGGTCCACTCAAAACTGTGTGGTTCCTTCTTAAAAAGACCACTTCAGACACTGATCTGCATGGTCCTCATATAACGTATTGTGAATATGGGGATCATTTAGATCGCTACGTCAGGGGTTCATTCATGTTAGTCTGGCGGTTTGAGTTCTTTAGGTGGCCTACCCAAATGTCCTTACTTTGGTATTGTTCGTCAAATCGTTGAGCTCCTTAAAGTTCTAAGTTTGAGCTACACGATAACTGACAAATGCTTGCACTGTTTGGACAGGTCCACTCAAATCTGTGTGGTACTTTCCTCAAAAGACCACTTCAGACACCAACCTACATGGTTCTCATATGATTTGACCAGTTCAATTGTATGGACTTCAAAAGAGACCTTGACCTCTGAGTTTGTTTCGGTGTTTCTTCTCAGGGTAGTCAGCTAGGAAACACCGGCCTCATCTAGTTTTAAAACGGCTAAAAAAAAAAAAGATTGACGTGTAAAAGTGTTTTTTACAACCTACTTACAAAAAATAAATCATTTATCATTTATCATTTATCATTTATAGGAGAATTATGACAAAAGATTATTAGGTACAACATAGGTACAAAGCCAATTTTTGAAGCGGATGTGACTTTTTTTTTATTGAATTAAATTTTAATTGGAATGATCACTTATTTATAAGTACTCAGGTACGTAGGTACAAAGGCTAAGTACCCTACACATTCACCACCAGTCAACGAAGAGTGGTGAAAATAGAGCATAGTAGCTACATTGTTCAATTGTCTCTTCCAACTGAAGCTAAAATAGAAGTTACTCAAATAGGTTATACTCACGTACTTTACAACCGTTAAGTAATTATAATATTTTTTTAAGACAATTCATTTTTGAAGTAAGAAAACAATCAAATTATATAGCAACGATCGCTTTCCGATTTCAACAGCTCTAGTGACCTCCTTCCAAAGACCATCATAAAATCGTCAAGCCAAGACTCACCGTTAGCGCAGAAAATATAAAACTTGCCAAAGAAGCGCTTTCTGCGCTATTAATCTAGCGAACTGTTATTTGATAGCAACAAGCCAAAATTGGGCTGCGCTTTAAAACCTGTTCCGAAGATATGTGAGTAGGTCTGAAATTCACCGTAGTTTCAGTAAATAAAGGATCTGCTTGTATTTTTCAGCTTCATATCCTATTCCAGCAGTATTTTTAGCCATATACTGTGGGAGTTCTCCTTTTTTCTTTGTTTGTTCTATGGACTCTTAGGATTGTCTGTTTATTTTGATTACATATTTTTGATTTGTGAATGCTTATTGAAATTAATGGATGTGTAATCTTTTCTTGTTGATGGTGAAACCGGAACCTTTAAAAAGTTCATACAATAATAAATGATTATATAGCTAATATTTTCTATTGCAAGTGTTTTTTTTTTTTTGTATCTGGTATCCCTGTTTGAAAAATTAAATATAGAAAACATAAAAGAACAATAGTAAGTTTTATTCTTCGTATATCTCTCATTGTTGGGGTTTCAAATGTTCGTGAGGGTTTTAGAGATATAATTGGTTTCCTATATTCGATTTGAAATCGTGTCCCTTCAGGTAATCATGCATTGCTAGCCAAACCAAAAGTGTTTGCAAAAAACGGCTCAGTCGATTGGGCATAGGTTTGTACATCCATACTAACTTACAAACAAAGAAACTTAGTACTAGCTTGTAAAATTAAAGATTGTAAAGCCTGTCTCCTGAACTACAAAGATTATTGCAGATGCACTTCAGCTACAGGAGTGAAAACGCTGCGCCGTCGTCGACAGCCCTAATTAATATTTTATCTGTGGACTGCAGTATAAACCAATTACGTAGCTAGACCAAAACTGTGGTGTTTTTCGGCGCGCGCCAAATTGCTTTACACGCGAGCTTTGAAGTGTTAAGCGTTTATTAAATTTGGAATCAAAAGCGCAACATTGCTGAATGTAGCTATACGTGTGCCATCACTGCTTCATGTTTAATGAGCGTTGAGCATTCACCTCTAAAGTTGGGGAAGGGAAAATTAAACGGCGGGAATTGGCCCGGAAATATTGCTCGATTAAATTTTTTATCTATTTTGTGTTTGCGTTAAAATTAAAGTGCATATTTTTAAGTTCTATGTGTATGTGATACAATCAGTATACATGATCCTGAAACTGTTACACAAATTTCAATTATCCCATAAAAATAAATGGTTTACCATCTTTGCTCACGTAAATCCCATTAATAACACATCTCCTTTGTAAACATAACCCCAAACACATTCAAAAGCGTAATAACCACCTTATTAATTTTTAATTAATTCCCAAAATAACATCAAGGTTGCCACCCAACCACTTACCTAGACACCAAGATTTCCCAATTTGAACGCAACGACTCCTCACACAAAATAGAACAAGATTTATTCGCTAATCAGAGTTTAATCAAGGCGCGGGAGTATCAAGGAATTAATTCGAAATTAACGTCGTTAAGGGCCCGTAGAACGAGTCGTCGAACAATAACCCAGTGAGAAATTGGGCCCTTAGAAAATTATTTAAGTGGGCGGAACGCCGATAAATTCTCACTCCGGTGTACTGAGAGAATTTCTTTAGCGAGATCATTGAATGCAAAATTATATTTGTGAGGGAATTGCTGGCTGATTAAAGAGTATCCAGTACAAAGTTCACAATTTTCCCCTGTTTCAAGGGAGAAGATGCGACGAAGAACGCCGATGTGAAGTGTCTTCATCGTAATAACTGATTCTGTGCCTCAACTATAAAATAAAAATCATGAGCACATACCTTAGTTTCGGGAACCTGGATCAACAGCAAAGACCTGTAAAGTAAATATGTTAGGTTAATAAATAGTATTCAAACCAATTTCTTATCATTTAACCAAAAACACTGCAATGACTGGTGCAGCAGTAATCTTCAAAATTGACCAGGTCGAGATTCGAAGAAACGGCATGCGAACTTTCCGTCAGTACTATCTGAACTTTTGAAGTTCTGCTCTACTTCTGACTTCATTAGAAGAAACGACCGCAAAGATAACTTTACCATTAATCCGACTTCAACATCCACTTCAATGAATAAAAAAAAATGAAGTCTACGTCAAACGTCAGGTATACTTACACGAAAGAATCCGAAGTCGGTTTCATTCCGCACCGCTCTATTCATCGTTCAACTCAGCCCATTCACTTACGCGAATCTCACTCATTCCAACTGTACGGCGATTCATTCCGTCTCAGACCTAGGTATGTTATTTAAAAAGAAATTTCTAGAAAACGTCGAGACGTATGTATGCTTTGAGCGTGAGCTCATTATGGTTTTCTTTGAATACAGGTGTTCATTAACGGGAATAGTGCAGCAGCAAAGGAATTTTTCATTTTGCGAGTCATATTGAGTTCCTATTCGGTATTGAAACTTGAATGTGGATTCAATTATACGTGTTCAAGAAATTTATTTTATTAAAAAAGTCCGATCATTTTTAACAAGCGAAGTGGATTATGTTTACAATTTCTAATGAAAAGCTGTAGTTTATAATGAGTTTGGTAATACTGAATTTCGTATTTAAAAAATATGAATTTTTAAGGTGAAAAGGTAGTCAGGAGTCCTATATTTTCTAGATGGGAAATCATCAAATGACTTCTCCCGCTCTAAGCAGAGCGGAAGGGAGAGTCAGACTTTTACTGACCTGCCCTTTGCGTTCCAGGGCCGCGGTGACTCTTTCGAACAAATTCCGCAACCCTAGCAGCCACTGAACCTGTGGGGCCTCGTCTTCTTTACTGACAGCCCTATGAGGCGCGCGTGGAACACGACACGCCGTCAACCCGGGCCTGGTTGCTATCGGACGGCGAACCACCCATAGTTCGCCTTCCGCAGTCAGGAGTACTGATACAAGACTTTCGGACATGACCAATCAATGCGCATGACCCACAATCGACATTATTATTAGAGCCAGTAACTCTGGGAGAGTGTCTGGCTCGTGCTTGTCACATTGACGCCTGGACTCGCATCAACGTTGATATAGGTACCAAAATTAGGTTAGACGGATGAACTATCCTTACCTTATAGACCGCTTCTGCGGTAACCCCCACATAATACTGGTTGAAACTTGTTATAATCGTAAGAAGAAAACTGGAGAGACCTCTGTCCAGCAGTGGACTGCAACAGGCTGTTGATGATGATGAAGAAGAAAACTCAAACTGGAAGCATTAATTTCAAGTAAACCATTTACAGGCACTTTTGAATTATCTATGTTGGTCGATCAAAGAGATGAAGTTATTTGCAAATTCCAAGGCGCAGATCTCGTATGGAGAAGGACGTGCGAGAAAATCCACGGACACTCTTTTAAAAATAATAAATTATTATAAAGTTATGTTTACATAAAATTAATTTTATTATACAAATATGTGAGAATAATGTCAAAAGGCGTGCATAAAAGAGTCCGGAGTAAAAAAAAAACAATTTAAAGAAATAATTAAAATCAACCGTGACCATCGAGAGAGGACCAGTTCCAGCTGACGGCGCCTATTCACGAACATGAGCAAGCGCCAGCACCATTCTGCTCAACCATTTAGAAGGGAGCCAAATGATTCAACGCATACACCACCATCAGCGATAATTTTAAGTAAGCATGAAACTCCCAACCGCTAGAGTATATCCAAGTCAAAGAAGTACCTAAAAATTACTATTATATTATGTAGTTTAAGGTACACAGTACTCTCACATGCGCCATCAAAAAGAAAAAGATTTTCATCAATGACTAGGATGATCAAAAAGCCAGAGCATGAAATACGTTTAATATTTTTCTTTCTTTCTTTCTTTCTTTCTTTCTTTCTTTCTTTCTTTCTTTCTTTCTTTTTTGGATCGGAATCAAATCCAAAGCACTGTGTAACCAGGGCTGAATAATTGTTCGAAAGAGTTTTCGGGGCCAAGGAACGCAAAGGACATTTGAAAGAACATGAGTGGGTTTAGTCAGTAAGAGTCTGATACTCTCCCGCTCCGAGCGACTTCTCGTCCTTTAATTTCCCACCCATAAAAAAGGGAAAATGACAAACAATGACAACAACAACAACAACAATGATAACAGGCATTGTTGGTACCTACATGAATGAGGTCTGCGGTCCGTTCCTAGATTTCCCAGCACCGATATAAACCAAACAACCTTAATTCCCACAGCTGCTATTAGAAAACGTGCATACGTAAATCTAAAAGCGGATATCAGTTAAGAAAACTAAATAAGAAAGGACTTTGAAAGCGCTTCCGCGGCGTCTAGCTCACGAACCACCTCTAACCATTGTTACCTTTGCTAGACACAACTTTTTTTCCGTCGCCGCCTGCCTTCGATCCACTTACACTGTGGTCTAAAGGACGAGAAATTTACGGATTAGTTCTAACGTACTTTAATTTTTGATGTCTGTAAACTGACATTCCTAAATCTATCTCCTTTCGTTCAGTTCATCCAAAGGTTGTGTATAAGATATTTCCCTGTGCTATAAGACCGCAGATTGTATTCTAATATACAATCATTGTTTTAGACGTTTGTCCTGTGCGGTGAACAATAAAATATAAAATAAATAAGAACAAATATAAATGTAAATATAAAACAGTCCCTGAAGTATTTTAAGTATTTTGTAATACATTTCACACCAAGCCGAGAATACAATAGAAAAATTTGTGTTCATCTTGCTAACAAATTAGTTAACAATTACTATTATCAGCCCAATATTTTATAAGACTTCAGTTTCAAGATCAGTTTCGTGAGCAAAAAAAAAGCTTAAAAATAGGACATAATTTAACGGAATATTTTTAGACAAATTCCTTGTACCTGTATGTACATATAATAAAATTCATATTTGCTTTATAGATAGATAAAGCTAGATATCGTATAGCTTTATTTTCAATATATTATTTAAAATTACTCAAACAACGTTATCACAAATATAGATAACTAGCGTTTACCCGCGACTTCGTACGCGTACATCCCATTCCCGTAGGAATTTCGGGAAATCCTCTGAGTGCTCTTCTACATTCCTTAAGAAACCTAAATACCAATTTTCAGCTTTCTACTACCAGTATTTTCGGCTGTGCGTTATTTGTCAGCCACTCAATCACTAAATTATGATTGATAAATTGCTTATTAATAATATATTTACTTAATTGACATTATTTACTTAAACTTGACTTTGGATTATATAGATTCAGATTTAATACTAAAACATCTAATATTTGTACACCAAATTAATTGGTAGAACATAGAACTCGACAAAATGTATACAAAAGACCTTTATTATAATACCTGTGTTCACAAATAAAGATTAATTGATTGATTGATCAGTTTCCGAATATATGTATATACATAATGTACATAAATTGAAGAAAATACAACTAGGGAGAAATTGTATAAAAAAAAAAATGATAATGTTATGCTCTCATTTCATAGATATAGACTCAAATAACTCTTCTAATCATGGGGCGATACACTGAGGTACATACCCTCTTAAATCACTCATTTCTACCTTATACAATCAATGTATTCTTATGCCACCGGCCAGTATCTTGCCTGTACCGATCATCTGTTGCTTACCTGTCCTTTTTTTATTTCAAAAAGTCTAGAACAGAACACAGATGTTCTTAATTTTTAAATTTAGAATATTATTCTGCTAGTTTATCCCTTAAGATTACGCTTATTTACTGCCGCACAGCCCCATAGCAAGGAACTGTCTGCCACAGATTGTGTTTCCTACCAGCTGAAACTCATCAGCCTTCACGGCAAGAATGAAATTCTTCTACGTTTGATCTCAAGACCCATCCATCGGGTTATAACAATCAAGGTTGAAGTCAAAGGCGGGTAAATACGCAAAATAAGGTTTAATAATATCCAAAAACAGATTCAACCCGCTCCCTCTCATAGCTTACACCACACAAGTCGGCCGCGAACGTGATCTCTGAATACTGAGATCTCTTTGAATACTCACCCGGGTGCAATTGACGATAGAATCGCTAAAGCAATACGAGTACGTTTTATGTAAAAAATTTAAACTTAGTTACATCGAGACCCTTTATAGGAGGAATTTTTGTTTGACTTTGTAGATTTTTTTTTCTGCAGAATAACAAAAGTTCTAGATTAAAATTGTGGGGATGAAGATCAGTTTATTTTATTGCTAAGTAGATATATGTGCTCTAACCAATTTATCATCAGACAACAAAAATTACAAACAAAATATAGCTTCGATGCGCGTCTGCTTGTGGCAATTAAATATTTATTCTTAATTGCTTATTTAAATTTACCAATGCAAAATAAAATAATAGCAGAGGTTGATTCCATGCAGAATAATTATCAAAAAAAAATACAGCCGACTTGAGAACCTCCTCTTTTTTTTTGTCAGTCGGTTAAAAATGACAAAATTTCACTTTACTTCAGGTGGTGATTGTAATAACCCGTTAAAACAACAGTAAAGAAGCCATCGATCCAAGCAAAGTATCCTTCACTCATGGGCTCGCATAAATTCAAAATATCGCGATTCTCAAACCAGCATATAAATCATGGTTTCCTATAATTAACAACAACGTAACACACTTAAAACCGGGTAACAAAAAGTTCCCACCAATTTCTCGGATCATAAATTTCCGCTATTTGTGAGTTAAACGGAAAACATTTACGAATAAAATTGCACATTTCGAGTTTATTTTTTCGTTGAAAAAAAGTAGCGCGTGCATTCTCAGTTTTTTGATTTATGACAGCCTAACGTACTGAATTAATTGACTGAATTAATTGACACAAACGAAACCATATTTATTTTTTTGTGGCCACTTTGCTATTTATTTTTGGTAAAAAGTCCGGAATGGCTGCTGAAAAAAGTAAAGAAAATGTTTGTTTCAGTGAAAAAATACAGAAAGTTTTAGTTGGAGCCGGCGGATATTTTTCGTTTTTATGATGTCATGCATTTGTTGTGGTTTTTTGTACTCAAATATTGGTTTGATGATGACTGCTCAGAGTGACAGTATCTGGACAAAAACAATGCACGACTTTAAGGTTACGAGCACCAAATCTTAACTTATCCTGGAACCTACAATTAGTTAACTTGTTCTACAGTCCCAAAACTAATTTATGACCAATAAATAAGAATAAATTTAAAACATTATCTAGCTAACCTCTTCCAAAATGTGTATCACCTCTATAACTCTCTCTGCAGCGGACATCATTAAGGACGTAATGGCTCGAAACGACGACGTCACTCTGACTGACGGCGCAGCGTATTAATCAACAGTAGCACCTGAAAGATCACGTGTCGGCAGCGGCCGGACCGACAGTTAGTCGCTGGTAAGTAGCTAGTCAAGTCGCAGTGAGAGCGAGAAGCGATTACAAGCTAAAATGATATAATACTCTCGCTGTCACTGAGACCATGTTATATTATCATGACGTCGAGGGCAGTGGTATTGTACCTAACTAATGGTATCCATATTCATTCAGTATTATTACCGCTCGTAATAATATCACAAGTCGGTAAGGATCGAAGTGACAGTTAGTAATTTGTAAGTAGCCCATGAGGTCTCACTGTAAGCGAAATGCGAGGAACGAAAAGCAGATCTATCTAATGCAGATCTTCGCTGTTACTTTGTCAGCATAACGTAACGGAAAAGGTGAAGTGTATATGTCACCGGGTAATTGTAAAATGTGTAAAATTATAAAATATCTTGAGAGATTATAATCTCTCGAAAAATTGTCAACTGAACATTTCGAATATTTTTGTACGCGTCAGAATTTGACAGTCACTAATCTATGTTATTAAGAGTTATTGTGAACTGACATGTTAACGAACTATCAGTGCACGGTCCTACAATTTATCGAATTTTATGGCCTAGCCAAGTAGCGGAACATAGGGCACAGGAAATTTAGGGCTACCCGACACAGATTAGGTTCGAATGGTATGACGGGAGCTAGTGTGCTAGCGAAGTGAGCGAACTTTGCTCCCGTCTTGCTTTTCATGTTCTGTTTGTAAACTCTGCAGACAGAAAAAGAAGCCCCGCACTGCAGGGCTCCGTCGTCGGTAATAATGTTGTAATTTTATTACTTAACGTTTCGTTACTTTTTATTCTACAATTTCCCGGAATTATTTCGAAAGATTAAGACTATAAAATTTTGATGCGTAATAAAGTGTTCCAAATATTCAGTTGACAATTTATCGAGAGTTTACAATCTCTGAAACTATTTTAGAATCTTACGGAGTTTGGCATTTTCCGGTGACATAATTACATACCTTTTAAAGTTCTAATAGAAATAAATATTTGACTTCGGCCCGGTGAAATGTGAGTGAGAGAATTCCTAAAAATCACTTCCCAAACTTTTGTGAAATACAGCAATATTATTCTGTTAACATTTATTTTCATCGTGAAAAATAACCCGTCCAGATGCTACGGAATGACAGCTCACATCACCTTAGATTTTACGGTGAAATGTTTCAAGAATAGCACTGTCAGTGTGTTTAGAGAATGCATAGCGTGTTTGTATGTGTGTACAGCGTAAAATCGCTGACCGCTCTCAAAGAGGCTCCACGTACCGCCCGCTCGCTCCAACAACGCATGTTAATCAGACAGATCACGGCTAATTGCCGACTCAAGTGTGAAATGCGGGCTTAGTGATGAAATTATCTGCAGTTTAGCGTTCATATATGCCTGATTTAAATGTTACTACTTATCGGGCCGTGGTGTGAGCAGTGACTTGTAATCGAGGAGAGATGTTTTGCCTTATGGTTGCGGAATTTGTTCGAAAGAGTCACCGCGGCCCTGGAACGCAAAGGGCACAAGAAGGATCACGGGTGGGTTTTAGTCAGTAAGAGTCTGATACTCCCTTCCACTCCGCCCAGAGCGGGAGAAGTCATTTGATGATTTCCCATCCAAAAAAAAAGCCTTATGACTCCAAGTACAATTTATGTGGAGCATGATGACAAGGAGAATAAAAATAATATGGAGTGTTGAAATCGTAAAGGTAAGGATATTGTGAGCCTATAAATTGTATGTGTGGTGTATAAATAAATGATCGAAGAATGAATAATGAAAATAAAGATGTGAACGTTAGGTAGATATATCTCTTTGTTGCGTGGTTGGTTGAATGATTAGCTAATAGCATTTAATCTACAAATATGTATACTTTTTGCACGAAATACGACTTCCTGTTTTTATTTATACACGAAAGTCGATTTACCTGACGTTTTTTTTATTTATTTTATAACAAAAAATTCCAATCTACCCATGCAGTGTATGCAAGATAAAGCATTGTATTTTTCCAATATTTTCAGCTACAAGAATATTAATTTTTATTTTACTGAATCCACGATTTCAATATGTTCCCGAAACATGGCGAAAATTTGCAATATGTCAAACGACAGTTTTCATTTACTTGTAAAGCGCGGTGCACACTTATGCTCCATTCAACATCCAGTAGCACATATTACGGTGTGCACCTGCGACTCATTGCGTCGATGTCGTCACGACCTGACTCGGCAACTTGGGACGTTTCAGTCTATGTTCACCTTTAGGTAGTGATTGCAGAACAAATATATGTTTACCATGTAAAGCCCTGACTTTGGGATTAAAGTATGCGAGAGATTCCTTCAGGTGATGAGATGGTTTTTAATCTTGATATTGTTTTTAGGACTAAGTTAGAGACGCTCTCTATAACCGGCTCTCTGTAACCATTAAGAACACACTACTTGTTAATAAGAACCGGTCAAGTGCGAGTCGGACGTGCGTAAAAACGTTTCTGAATTAATCTTATTTTTGTAACATGTTAAATAAATGTTATCAAATTTTTACAGAATAGGTACAAATATGAACATGATTAGCAGTAGTTTTGGAAAAATCTCGATATAACAGACAGACATACAGACGAACATGTGATCCAATAAGGGCTCCTTTTGTACGGATGATGGGAATCCTTAAAAAAAAACAAAGGTTATATTTACACCTAGTTTAATTCCAAAGCCGGATGCCGTGATTGCGTTTTTTTTTTTTTTTTTTCAAATATAATCTCGATAAATTCATATTTAGATATCGATAAACTATCTACCGTTCGTACTTACTATAACTAAGCCTTTCAAACAAAAGACAATTGGTTTAAAAAAAGACTCAACCCCTTTAAAAAAAAAAGCAAGACTGTTCGTCTGGCGAAGAACCTCTAGTTCTCTATTTATTCAAGAACATTTTTTAAAACAAAAAATAATCGTCCATTTTTAACCGTCGTACGCTTTCTTTGCTATCGGTAGCAGCACGTCGCGGAACCGACGCGGCGCGGCATTGTCTCGGCCGCGACGAGTGCGACTCTAATTGATTCCGGGACCAATGGAACGGGGGTCGATTGGACCACCTGCTGTAGATGTGCTCTAATTATTACTAAGACTTTGTCTAGCTACCAATATTTTTATATGTATTGATTTATGTTGATCTGTAGATGGTAAGTGATTTGTTGAGAGGTAATTTGCACCTCTATTTATGGTTTACTGATATTTGCAGAAGTAAAACAAAACCGGCCAACTGCTAATGACAATAATTGAGAGGACAATATGGCGTTAATCGTTTTAATTCAGTTGTAAAACAGTTTCATGTTTCAGGGTTAGTCCCAGTAGCGCTCATAGTTTTTGCTTTATAAGTTGTAAGTACCAATACGTACTTGTAAGTACGCCAATTTCATATGTAAAGACCTAATAAAACAAAAATTGATCCTTGTGGCTTGGGTACACTACGTGGTACATTTCCACGCCAAAATCGCTGAACCAATTTCATTTCATGATTTTTTATTATTTAGTAGTGAGATTTATGGGATTCTGGAGACGGTTATAGGCTAGTTTTAACCCGAGCAAAGCCGCGGGCAAAAGATAGTTGAGAATAATTGAGAGAAAAACACAATTTAACTTTTTTCTTTTTTTCAATTGTAATGACATTGTTTATGAGTGTAGCCTTTTTTACCCACGACGGAACGGAGACGGTATATGCGTTTGGGGTGAGAGGATGTTTGTTTGTTTGTCCAAACCAATGTTCCCATTTAACTCCAGAACTACTAGTCCGATTTTCATGCGGTTTTCTGTGATGGATTCGGATTTGATTGGTGCATATTCTTAGATAGGTGTTACGGTGACAACTCAACAGGGGGCGCTGCAGTCAAGAATATTTGGGCAACCAATGTTGCCATTTATCTTCAAAACTACTATTTCAATTTTGATGCAATTTTCAGTGATGGGTTAAGATTTGATTGGTGCATGTTCTTAGATAGATGTTACGGTGACAACTCACCAGGGGGCGCTGCAGTAAACATGTTTTTGCAAAAAAACAAAACTACTCCGATTTTGATGTAGTTTTCAGTGATGAGTTTGGGTTTGATTGGTGCATGTTCTTAGATAGGTGTTGCGGTGACAACTCACAAGGGGGCGTTGCAGTCAAGCGTATTTGGGCAAACCAATGTTGCCATTTATCTTCAAAACTGCTATTCCAATTTTGATGCAGTTTTCAGTGGTGGGTTAAGGTTTGATTGGTGCATGTTCTTAGATATGTGTAACGGTGACAACTCACAAGGGGGCGCTGCAGTAAACTTGTTTTTGCAAAAAAACAAAACTACTCCGATTTTGATGTAGTTTTCAGTGATGGGTTAGGATTTGATTAGTGCATGTTCTGGATAGGTGTTACGGTGACAACTCACGAAGGGGCGCTGCAGTAAACATATGTTTATGTAAAAAAAAACAAAACTTCTCCTATTTTGATGTAGTTTTCAGTGATGTGTTCGGATTGGATTGGTGCATGTTCTTGGATAGTTAGATAGATTAGATAGATAGTTCAAAATTAATGTAACCTAAGAATATCCGTCAGGGCTGCCATTCAATGAGCTAGTTTACAGATAGTGATGACAGCCCCCGTCGGATATTCTTAGGTTACATTAATTTTGTAAGTCGGGGGTTTTTATTAATTATTTAATTCTTTTTCAATTATGTTTTTACCGTCGTGGGTTTTTTCAAAATTTTCAATTTTGCCTTTTATTTCAAACTTTTTAGAGAGAATTTTATTATGAACCAGCAGCGCCCTCTGGTGAGTTGTCACCGTAACACCTATCCAAGAACATGCACCAATCAAACCCGAACACATCACTGAAAACTACATCAAAATAGGAGAAGTTTCGTTTTTTTGCATAAACATATGTTTACTGCAGCGCCCCCTGGTGAGTTGTCACTGCAACACCTATCTAAGAACATGCACCAATCAAACCTTAACCCACCACTGAAAACTTCATCAAAATTGGAATAGCAGTTTTGAAGATAAATGGCAACATTGGTTTGCCCAAATATCCCTGACTGCAGCGCCCCCTGTTGAGTTGTCACCGTAACACCTATCTAAGAACATGCACCAATCAAATCCGAATCCATCACTGAAAACTGCATGAAAATCGGACTAGTAGTACTGGAGATAAATGGGAACATTTGTTTGCACAAACAAACAAACAAACAAACATCCTCTCACCCCAAACGCATACACTGTCTCTGTTCCGTCGTGGGAAAAAGAATTAAATAATTAATAAAAACCCCGACTTACAAAATTAATGTAACCTAAGAATATCCGACGGGGGCTGTCTTCACTATCTGCAAACTAGCTCATTGAATGGCAGCCCTGACGGATATTCTTAGGTTACATTAATTTTGTAAGTCGGGGGTTTTTATTAATTATTTAATTCTTTTTCAATTATGTTTTTACCGTCGTGGGTTTTTTCAAAATTTTCAATTTTGCCTTTTATCATTTTATTAGTTTTAATCAATTACCATGAACACGTCCTAATAATTATGTTTTCATGCAACATGGTATGCGAATTCAATCCTGCCTTATGTGTTTCCTACATTCGGAGTAAATATGCGAAATCAGCAAAATATAGTAACGTATGAAAAATCCTGAACCACGGCCACCTCTTGAGATAATCAACAAGAGGCTCTACTATCAAATTGAAAATTAAGGAGAAATTATTATACCTATATACACCTATATATATTTCATAACCTTGAAACGTGGTGAGTTTCTGACTCACTAATATATGTAGATCAGCAATAAAAGGTTTGCTCATAAAAATAGCTAAAGAAACTGGTCAGGTTTGTTAGTGTTGTAAAAGTTATGGGTATACTAAAACTTAACTTTAAAGCTACAGTAGAGCAGCGTATGTGCAAAGATAATGTAACTTAACCCAAAATTTTCAGCTGTTTAAATAATTTACCAAGATAAAAAGCAAATTCTTTCATACAACTTCAATTCAAAAGAAAGCACAGAAAGACGACACTCTAATAACCGCCGTCACAAGCCAATCTTACTAAATTAAAATAGAAGAAACATTCTCCACTGTAAAATAAAGGAGAGCATTCTTCAAGGCGTCTCCGTTCCCTGCGGATCCGATCTTCCATTGCACAAAGTAATCGTGGCTATTTGAACAGTACACACTTGCCGTCTCGCTTGCTCTCCGTCTACGTCATAAGACATTAAACCTATTGCGCGGATAATATCGGCAGTATTTTACGAGTGTTTGTATAAGGATCCTACCGTTGGCTGGAGATGACTCGAATGGAGATGTCGCTTGAAGTTATGTTCAGTTAAGGGAAGGTGCTTTATTGAAGGTGTATGCTGCTGTTTTGGCGCTCGCAGTTATATAATAACAGCCTTACTCAGCAAGCGTTGCTTAACCTTGTGCTTGCTGAGCTTGGTTCCTGTATGATACCGAGATGCTCCGTAGAGCACGTCAAGCTATTGATCTCAGCTGTCATTTATAGATCCTTAAAGTCGCCAAAAATCGGACAACAGTCATGCTAAGCAAATGCTAGGTATATTAAATGGAAGCTACCGTCTTGACCAACGGTATCGATCGTTGTAAGTCATGGGGATGAACCCAGGCGGTTCATTTTTTGTAATTCAGTTCTGCTTTTAAAACGGTGATGAAAGTATTATACCATGAGGAGACAGGCCATGATATAATGTGTGCCATCCACCAACCCGTAGTTAGGGCCCACCGCGTTGTGCAACATAATCCACTCCCGCTCGCATTTTAGAGGTCTTTTTTTCTGGATGGGAAATCATCAAATTACTTCTCCCACTCCGGACAGAGAAAAAGGGACTGTCAGACTCTTACTAACTAAAACCGGGTGACCGGTGGCCTAGTGTCCTTTGCGTCCCAAGGCCGCCGTGACTCTTTCGAACGAATTCCGCAAACCTAGCAGGCACTGACCCTAAGGGGACCCGTCTACCTTAGAGGCCTATATTAACGTGCAAGACTGACTATGCTATGGAAGAACTAGCCCTAATTTCTTGCAGTAGATTCTGCGAAATCAACATCATTTGTCATGACAGTATATAATTTAAAAAAAAATTGATGATTTTTCGAACTTGAAATAAAATCGATTCGATAAGGTCGGGGCAACATGTTGTCGTCTTTTTTTTTTCTATATTTCAACGTATTTTATGCATTAACAGTTCATACCAGCACGCGCATAAAGTAAATAATTATATTAATACTAGCTGCTGTCCGCGACTTTGTCCCCGTGGAATCCCCGATTTTCAAACATTCTTTATCGCTGCTCCGCTCCTATTGGCTTAAGCGTGATGATATATAGCCTAAAGCCTTCCTCGATAAATGGTCTATTCAACCAAAAATAATTTTTCAATTTGAACCAGTAGTTCCTGAGATTAGCGCGTTCAAACAAACAAACAAACTCTTCAGCTTTATAATATTAGTATAGACTAGCTGCTGTCCGCGACTTCGTCCCCGTGGAATCCCCGATTTTAAAACATTATTTATCGCTGCTCCGCTCCTATTGGCTTAAGCGTGATGATATATAGCCTAAAGCCTTCCTCGATAAATGGTCTATTCAACCCAAAAAGAAATTTTCAATTCGAACCAGTAGTTCCTGAGATTAGCGCGTTCAAACAAACTCTTCAGCTTTATAATATTAGTATAGATTATATTGCACACAAAGAATATTATCGAATTTTAATTCAGAAAAGCAATAAAAAAATAACGCAATCTCGAAATATAAAATATACATTTATATCCAAGAAATGAACTGTGGTAAGACAGAATGACGAAGAGTCGAGAGCCCGTAGTACGAGATTCAATTCGAAATCCATCTTTCCACTTTATGACTCGCATAGAATTGAATTGTTGATTTTTGGTGAATTTTAAGTAAGCAATAAAACGTTTTATCGTTTCACCGACTTATGCGTTTTTGCTGGTTTTCCCTCTTTCATATAAATATGGATGGTACGATAGATGAAAAGACGTAAGGTATAAAGAAGCACACTAAAATATAAATTGGCCATGATGGTTGTATCTATAATTATAACGGCACTAAGATTTATAAAACATCGAGTAAGTTTACAGAGCATGCATCAGGCGGAAGCTCGGAAGGTGAGAACGCCATATCAACTCTCCAGCCACTCCTCAAAGAGGAGACTTATCACCGCAATGGTGGCGCGCCCAGCGCTGAATTGCAGCAGTCCTTATCTCCATACTTCCGTGAGATCCTGCTGGAGATCCGTCCGCTGCGCAACAATTTTCCATGGCAGGAGAGTTTCACCCCGGCGTAGCGCCTCCAGATCCCATGGCAACAATACGGCAAGGAGGCTCACCCCCTCGCTGGAGACCGTGCGATATCCCCGTGCCAGTGGATGGCCATGACCCTCTGGGACGCTTTCAGATGGCGCAATGGCAATCGCTTCAGCGACAGCACCCACACCGGGGCCCCATAAAGGGTCATGAATCGCAAAAGTCACAGGGCCGAGCACTAATGTTTTGAACATAAACCAGAACATTTTGGTTTAATTTTATGCGGCATACACAATTTGTTTCATACAAAAATATAATATCCAATTTAAATAAATACTTTGAGCTTTTTTTATAATTTTACGTTACGTTACGTTACGTCAATATTCAGCCTAGGCCTTCAGTCAGAGGACTCAGTGGAGCATACGGTGGAGGTCTGCCCTGCTTGGACGGAGTAACGGTGTGACCTTGTTGAGGTGACCGGCGAAAGCATAGGAAGCGGTCACCTCCTTCTGCGAAGTAGTAAAGCTAGCGAAGGAGGAAGCAAAACACGGACGGGAGAGAGAAACCTCACCCCCCAGCCGCCGCAACAGAAGAAGACGCCCCGGGGATCGGCAAATGCAGGGCGAGAAGTCATTTGATGATTTCCTATCCAGATGTAGAAAATTTACACGATGATTTTAGAATACAAATTTAAATGAATGAAAACGAATTAATTGCTCACCTTGTTCGACAATTTGGCTAATAATAAAACAATTTGCTAAACTTGAATAGGCATCCAGTTAAACCGAATTCAGCGGAATACCACTATTTTACGTGGAGCGCTACTTATTTGACCTCCATAACCCAGTAATATGGTCATTCTTGGCTACTCTGGTATCAGATTTTCTGGCTTCTGACAATCCGTAACTATTGCCAAACATTTACAAATGACAGCCAGGAGTCCAGGACCAACGGTCTAACGTACTTTCTCGTCTGTCAGTTCCATCAAGACGGACGTCGGAAAACGTCGCCTGTTATAATTTGGTCACTATTTTTTCTACCATCCCCATTAATTTAAAGTACAATCTACACATGCTTTAAAAGTACGTGCAACGAGCGATCCTGCGACGGCCAAAGCAAAAGGCGGTTAGTTCATAATTTACCGGAGGGCTGGCCCGTTCGATACGCGGCTTACTTTGACACGTGACAGATTTATGAGCTCTCAAACAAAATTCGCTCGGACGCGCACCCAGTTAAAACCAGCACCGTTTGATATGTATTCTTGTATGTGGTTTTCTACAGCTTCTAGGTGTTTGTTTTGTAAAGCTGAAGTTATTTTATGGAGACACACTATCGTCACGTTATTTTGGTAGTTACGACTTTATTAGACTAAGGCTGAAACTTGTATGTGGGTGTGAGCCAAGTCTTTCAAATTATCTCATGAATACCAATGTCTGTGTTTTAGTGTTATTGTTGTTGTGTATTTTTATATGTAACGAATAAACTCAAAAAATACTGGACTGATTTCAAAAATTCTTTAACCATCAGAAAACTACATTCACCTTGAGTAACATAAGCTATATTTTATCCCCGTATTCCCACGGGACCGGGAACTGCGCGGGTGAAACCGCGGGGCGCTGCTAGCCTTTTATATTTAACTCCGAATGCAAGAAAACAAAAACAACTGTTTGGCACATTTTGTCCATTTATGTATGCTCACATCAATGTATGATTTCAGTGTTGATCTCATATTAAAAGTTTCTCATAATGACGAGTACTATGACCCCTTTTCAGATTTTGCGTTTATTCTGTCACACGTTGTACCTACATTAATAAATTAATATCTCGTAAAAGGCCCATCTATTTAGTCAAATCAAAAAAAAAACTCAATGCAACCGTAAAGAACCAACATCCCCTCAGCACATCCACCTCAACCCACGTTTAAAGCCCAAACCACTAAAACAAGGAACCCATCAGGCAGTCAACCATTACCCGACTTCGGACATAACACATCGCGACCCTCAGTGGGCCACACAAGCGGTCACGTGGTACCTACGTGCCCACAATTAATGAGACGCAGGTAAGAAATTACGAGGTATATTGGGCATAGACTAGCGGGATATTTGCAGATGTGTTGGCCGATGGCGAAGATTTGTGCCTATTTCTGGTGGAGCTCTTGGGGGGCGCTTAGAAAACATTACAGCAGCAGTTTCTGCAGATTATTTGTTCCAAAATTAAAAGGACAACTGATTCACAACTATTTGTTTTGAGTAATTGTTATTGTCTGACTACTACATAAATAATGATATAGTCCTTTACTAACTTCAGAACTTGATACATAATAATTACTTGTTATATATTTAATAGACCAAGTTTATTCAATTTTGACTTTTGATAACCGTTCTAGCCATATATACATCATAACGGTGTTTGCTGTACGCATATTTGTTAAGTTAATTAAAGTTTATAAGATTTAGATTTCATAAGATTAAAGTTTATAATGATTAAGTAATTTAAAGGATTTAACTATTATGTAATTTTAAGTGTTTGCTGTGCACTCAGTATATTCACTAATTTGCAAATTTTGTATTGCAATGAGATTTGCTGTAACCCAATTTTAAGTTGAGCTCTCGTTGACACTTGTTTGTAGAAAATCTAAAGAATACTGTTAGGAGCTCGGGGTTCGTGACAGTGAAAACAGCCGATTTAATAACCAAAAATAGACAATTCAATTATACAACACTAATTATAACTTTAAACTCGTTAATTATAAAATACAATTCCACTAATGACATCTTGATATTAGATGGCGGTAGTGGTAACTGAAGGAATTATTCGTGGTGTGATTTTATGATTAAAAGAAGACTGATTGAATAAAAAGTATATTTCCAAAAGAATTACAGTTGCACAGTTTTATCGTTGTGTCAAAGACAAGAGGGCGCGAAAGGAAGCGGAGAGCAGAGCCCTCTATAGTATAAAAATGCGTACCAATACAGGTTGCGTTCACAAATATTTAACACCCACCCCTGAACGCAAGCCCCATTTTTACTAAACAATACATATGTTTCTCTGAGTTAGTACCTTTGGTTAGAATATCTGCTATCATTTCACTACCCTTACAGTAACAGAATTTAATATCACAATTATAAACATGTTGCTTGAGAAAATGATGTCTTATATCAATATGCTTAGTTCGAGGTAAATAGCAATCACTTGTAGAAAGTTTTATGGCACTTTGACTATCACTAAAGATGATGAGGGGTTCGTTCAGCTCACAGCCAAGCTCCCCACTAAGCTGGCGCAACCATAGCGCCTCCTGCGTGGCTGAGGACATTGCCATATATTCTGCTTCCGCCGTTGACAGGGCCACGGTTTGCTGCTTGCGCGATGACCATGAGATAGCACCTCCCTGCAATATAAATATATAACCAGTGCACGACTTGCGGTCGAGGATGTCACCGGCCCAGTCTGCATCACAGTATCCCACGATGTTCATGTTACCATCTTTGGTATATATAAGTTTGAGATCCTTGGTTCCCTGTAGGTACCTCAGCACTCTCTTTACTGCAGCAACATGTTCAGTTTTTGGTTCATTATTATATCTACTTAATGTGTTGACTGCAAATGCAATATCTGGCCTTGTGCCTTGAGCTATGTATAGCAAACAGCCAATGATCTGTCGATAAGGAAAATCAGTTCTCGTTTCAGTCTTTACATCATGGCTGAATTGCTGTAAAAACACCTATAGAAGTTGCACTAACAACTTCTATAGGTGTTTTTACAGCATTGCATTCCAGCATTCCAAATCTATCCAATACTTCACATATATATTTCTTCTGCTCCAACATAATTGAGTTTCCACTTCTTGTTATATTGAACCCCAAACATTGACTCACTTTTCCCAAGTCTTTCATTTCAAAAAGTTGCATTAGTTTATTCTTTAATAGGTCCTTCATTCCTTTTTGAGAAGTAAATATAAGTAGGTCATCAACCCACACAGCAATGTAAGTATTTTTCTCTGTATTGTAATATACACAAGGGTCAGTCTTACATTGTTGCATTCCTATGGTTTGCAGTGCATTGTTCAGTTTTATGTTCCATAAGCGACTAGCTTGTTTTAGACCATATATTGATTTAAGTAGATGACATACTTTGGATCCTTGCTCATACAGTTCAGGCTGTACCATGTAGATATCAGTGTCTATTTCCCCTTGCAGGAATGCAGAGACAGCGTCCATCTGCTCAATTTCTAAATTATGTTTAGCTGCTTGACTAAGTAAAAAGCGAATGGTCTGATACCTCACTACAGGAGAATAGATTTCATCGTAGTCAATACCTTTCTTCTGTGCAAATCCTTTTATGACCAGCCTTGCCTTATACCGAACAATTTTTCCAGCCTGATCTGTTTTTGTTTTAAACACCCACTTTGACGGTAAAGCCCTTTTGTTTGAAGGAAGATCTGTCAAGATCCATGTGTTGTTCTTCATTAAGGAACTGTACTCTTCATCCATGGCACTTTTCCATTGCACAGCATGAGGGGATGACAAGGCTTCCTCTATTGTCTGTGGGTCAGACAGATTAGTATAAAGGCAATACAAACTGTTCTCATTCTTTTGTTTATTTGTTACATTACGTGGCCTCAGAGTAATATTACTGACATAATCCTGCGATTTATATGCTTGTCTAGGAGGTTGGTAAGTCTCATCTAAATCATCTGTGCCTGATTGATATTCACTTGAATCTTCATCTTGAGAATCAATTTTATATTGATTACCTGTGGCTGTAGAACTTCCTATTTTCATTGAGTTTGACTGGCTTGGGCTGTCTTCAATCAAGCTGTCATGACTGATTTTTCCTGCAACTGATGAACTAGAGCTTTCTGATGGGTGGTCCTCACCACACATATCAACTGGAACATTGTTATCACAAGACAAGTTACTATCAAATTTTTCATGAAAAATCACATCTCTACTCTTAATTATCTTGTTAGTTTTGGTGTCTAGTAAGCGGTACCCTTTACTATTATCACAGTATCCTACCAGTGTCATTTTTGTTGACTTTTTGTCCCATTTTTGCCTCTTCACCTTCGGGATGTGGACCATGGCATCAGAACCAAATATTCTAATATGAGATAAATCAGGTTTATGTCCATGCCACATTTCATATGGAGTCTTACTCTTTAGGCTCTTTGTGGGACAACGGTTTGTAACATAAGCTGCAGTAGCTATAGCCTCTGCCCAGTATTTTTTTTTTTAAATTGGCATAAAACAACATACACCTAGCACGCTCGACTTGAGTGCGGTTCATCCTCTCTGCGAGGCCATTGTGCTGGGGAGTATAGGGAGTTGACGTCTGATGGGTTATTCCATGATTTGACAAATAATTCTGAAAGTGATAGTTGCAATACTCCTTTCCATTATCTGTTCGGAGGGTTTTTATTTTCTTTTCAAATTTAGTTTCTACTTTTGCCTTAAAATCTTTGAAAATTTCCAGTGCACTAAGTTTGTCCTTCATTAGATATACATGAACCATACGAGTGTAATCATCAACAAATGTTATGAAGTATTTCTTACCTGAGCACGACTCGTTTTCCATTGGACCACATAAATCTGAGTGAATGAGCTCCAGAGGCTGTGTGGCTCTAGATCCTGCATTATTGAATGGAAGTCTCGTCTGCTTACCCTCCGAACAATGTGTGCACGTAATGTTGGTAGTTTTCTTTTCGTTCAGAGTCACTCCCTCAGCACAGGTAGACAGCTTATTTATATCTGAAACATTTAGATGAGCCATCCGCAGATGCCATAAATAGGTGTTGTTCACATTTTCATTATATGATAATAAGTGGGCAGTCTCAGAACTATTTACTGTGTTTAGCACATAAAGCTTATTATTGAGTGTTGCTGAACAAACTATTTTATTATTGCCATTATGAATATAGCAACCTTTGTCATTGAATGTTATTTTGTAGCCACTTCTGACTATACTACTGACAGAGAGTAGATTGGCTGCTAAGCCAGGAACATAGAGAACATTTTTCACCTGAATATTCCCTTCGGGCAGACTAATGTTGATGCATCCAACACCATCTACTGACAACGGCTCTCTGTTGGCTACCGTTATGCTCTTCACTGGTGGTTTGTTGACATTGTACATCCAATCTCGTTTTCCAGACATGTGCATAGATGCACCTGAGTCTATAAACCACTTCTCACTTAATCCATCCAATGTAGCTGAAAACGCTGCAACAAAATTAGTACTATCTCCATTTTTATGCTGTTTGTTTGTCGTTTTCTTTGAACTCTTGCAGAACTTTGCATAGTGGCCATGCTTGTTACAATTGTAACACCTCGGTCCCTTGGGTTTATTAGGATGTTGATTGTTCTTGGTCTTCTGTGAGTTTGTGTATAGCGCTGCACTTGAATCTGTGGACTTTACTTCTTGTATCAGCTTTGTTTTTACCAAGTCAGCGCTAATCTGTACACCAGAACTTTCTAGACCCATTATCATAGGCGCATACACATCAGGAAGACCTGCAAGCATTAGAGTTCCAAGCCACTCTTCATTAACTTCGAAGTTTATATTTCTTAGTTTGTGCGCAGTTGACATAATTCTGTTTACGTAGTCCTCGACACTATTGCTCGATTCGAGTGATGTGTTAACTAAGTCCTTCAACAGTCCTACTTTCCTTGTCAGTCCACTATCATCGAAGGCCCTTTTTAGGTTATTCCAAACCTCACGTGCGGTCTTGCAATCTTGGACATGGACATAGTTCTGAGGATCAATCAGCAGAATCAATTTTGATTTGGCCTTAATATCCTTTATATGATCAACTTCGTCACCCGAACTAGGCTCCACGCACTCCCAAAGGTCCTCGTGCTCCAGATATGTTCTAACGCTAAATTTCCATGTCGCGAAGTTTTCACGACCTGTGAGTTTCTCTAAATTAAACATATACGAGCCCATTTTGGTTCTTTCGGGGTAGGTCCTGAGAATATTTTTTCACTTGCCGGCTTCAGCACGTGTTGAAAAAAAGTCTTAACCAAAGTATTTTTCCGATATACTTTTATTTCCTGATTTCTTCACGATCACAAACAAACCACGCTCTGCTACCATGAAGGAATTATTCGTGGTGTGATTTTATGATTAAAAGAAGACTGATTGAATAAAAAGTATATTTCCAAAAGAATTACAGTTGCACAGTTTTATCGTTGTGTCAAAGACAAGAGGGCGCGAAAGGAAGCGGAGAGCAGAGCCCTCTATAGTATAAAAATGCGTACCAATACAGGTTGCGTTCACAAATATTTAACAGTAACGAATGCCGCTATTTAACAGGCTTTAACTGAAGCGCGAAGCAATATATTTATGCTAGGACCCCTTGTTTCCATATGGTTCCACGCTTTTTTTTCTTCCTTAAGCAGGATTTTTATTTATTTATACCTTCTCATATCTAAATATATATAACTCAAAAGTGTCTGACTGACTGATATAGGGATCTATCAACGCACAGCCCAAACCACTGAACGGATCGGGCTGAAATTTAGCATGCAGGTAGATGTTATGACGTAGGTATCCGCTAAGAGAGGATTTTGATTAATTCTACCCCCAAGGGGATAAAATAGGGGATGAAAGTTTGTATGAAACTTTGTCAATTTTAAACCAATCGGGCTGAGAGTTTCAAAATCGGGGGTAAAGTAACCATTCCACGCGGAGGAAGTCGCGTGCAGAAGCTAGTTTAGGTATAAAATTGACCAGTCTACTTGACTTTCATAGTCTATGATCCAAAATTAGCTCGGTTGGTGCGCATGTTTGAGCTTCTACTTGTTAGTGGGATACGTGCGTTACGTTTGGCGTTCGTTTGCCTCCATTTTGCTGCATTCCCGCCGGTTTGATCTACTGACTTTAGTTTCATGTTTTCTCATGCGTGAGTACAAGAAAAATATAGAACGAAACGTTGGTTGGCCTCAATTGTAGCGGTTGTGTCGAGGATAGATAATTTTGGTCTAGGAAAGTTTTGCGGTTTAGTTAATTTAAGATAAGATAAAAGTAGTACGTACCTTATTTATTTATGTGTGACGGTCGGGGCACTGTCTTTTTTTTTTTGTGTTGTGGCTCCATCGTTTAACTAACGATGATTTTGCCAATGTCAAGGTTTGGAGAGGAACTAATGATCTAAAAGACTGGAGTTTCTTACAACACTGTCTTTTTTTCAAAAAATGCTGGCTTGTGTGCCAGCATTTTTTAAATGTCAATGTTTTGTCCGTCCATGTCATAATTTGAATAAATGAATCTTGACCTTGACTTTACGTTTTATGAACAACTGAAATCATATTTTGAGGTTCGAATATACTACTAGATCGAGGTCTGAATAAAGAGCTAAACTGAGGTCCAAATATAGTTCTTAATATTTATTTTGGAGTACATTTATAGAACTTGGAGTAAATTTGCATTCATCACATTTCCCTTTTCTGACTTTTCTCGCAGAAATTGCCAAGTCTTATCTTGTCATACTTCAAACCAAACAAAGGTTTTAACCAAAAAGTTACGTTTGACCCTGTAAATTATACCTTTATACATTATGACCTCGAAGAATCCCAATTACGTTTGATCCAAGATATAGAACAACGCAATTTAATTAAACCATAAGCCCATTACACAGAAAACGAATTCCCGAAATATACAGGACTTAATTACTTAACGCAAAGTTATTTAACAGTAATCTTTTAAAGGTACCAGTTTCAGTTAAATCGATAATTAGTGATCTTGTTAGAACTCTTAACGAGTAAATTCACTCCAGTTAGGAAAACGAAAACTTTTACGTTTGGAATCATTTTTGCTTTGGGCGCATTGAAGTGCGAAAGTTTCGGATTCGGAAATTATATTAAAAAAACGATTATTACAAAGTTTTTTGAAATGTTTGTGTATTAACATGAATATTTAATTTATGAGCAAAGGTCACATCTTCAATTCAGCTACTGTATGCCCGCTATAACGATATAGCAGTTTCAAGGAAATTTGGCTTAGTATTTTATTCTGGTTTTAAAAGCCAAATTAGTTATTTTTGGCACAAATTATCATCACCAATTCAAGCCAGCCGATGCGGTGACTTTTAGAGGAAGCTTAATGACGCTTCCCCCAAAAGTCGCCACATCAAGCGGCCATATATGTACATACCTCCTCTATCCTGCCACACAGGTAATATTTACGAAACCAATTTATATTTTAAACCTTATTTATTTGTTGTGCACGCACCACAATATATTTTTTTAACGCAAAGGTTAACTTGTAAAGAATGCTTTGATGCATTTAGTCCGCTTATGTACCACTACTGTACATATAATTTAAATTAATAAATAAAATTACCATTGAAGACCAAAAAAAAAATACTTTTCTGTTTTTGAAGCACCATAGTACTATCACACTGTACTTATTAAAAAAAACACCCACTTCAAAAACACTAGAAGCACTAAAAAGTTAAAAATAATTCTATAACCTACCTACATATATTAATAAAACTTTTTTTTTTACGGGGGGATATCCTCATGGATGTCCTCCACCCTGGCGCGGGCGGAGGGGTCTGTCAGACTCTTACTGACTAAAACCACGCCGGTGTTCCAACTCTCACCTACGCCGGGGATCGCGGGAACGTATACGAGATGGAGCTTGATCATAAAAGGCCAATCGAAGCCTATCATAACTTTCTTATTGACTTAAAAAAAAAACACCGACTTCAAAAAACCCTAGAAGCACTAAAAAGTTAAAAATAATTCTATAACCTACCTATATTAATAAACCTAACCTAACCTATATTAAATTTAACAGGAGTCGACTCCAAAAAATTGATAAATTTTAGTATTTGAAATCAATATATCTAGTTTTAATTTCCGCGAATATTAGTGGGTTGCAGGTATGCACCTCCCTCCCGCCCGCTATATTATGCACATGCAAGATTACAAGGCAAATGCAAGGATTTTATGCACATGCAGGAAGGCAAAGCAATACCCAACACCATTACCATTATTATTTAATGGTGTTGGGTATTGCTTTGCCTTCCTGCATGTGCATAAAATCCTTGCATTTCCAAAAAAAAAAAGAATTTTTCAAATCGGTCGGCAAGCGACGGAGTTATGCACGTACAAACATAAAAAAAAAATACAAACATCCGAATTGAGAAGCTCCTCCTTTTTTAGAAGTCGATTCAAAAGAAATGGCAAACGAAACCTACCTTAAAAATACTCAGAATTAAAAGTATAAGTACCTACAAAATTAGCTCTAAGAAATGTTAAGTACATTTACGTACATCTAGACTCGTAGGGTCCTCGATAAGGTCTCACAAGTCATGGACAGACGGTCTAATTAACTGTTCGTCTATTGAAGAGTCTGAGCTTCTGAATGGTGCTTGAGATTTTCGAAGGCCAAACGTGCTTACTTTGACCTGTGTTCGTTAAGAAGCCTATGTTGAGTTGAAATAAATGAATGTAATGATAGAGCAGTGGTGGCCCAGTGGCAACGGCCCCGACTTAAGAATTGTAGGTCGCGGGTTCAAACCCAGCCAGGCGCATTACTTTGTGTAATTAATTTCATCACCACTGCTCTCAAAACGATTAAGGAAAACATCGTAAGGAAACCGGCATGTCCTAGAACCAAAAAAAAAATCGAAGACATGTGACATTCACCCACCCGCACTGGGCCCGTGTGGTGGATTACGGCCCATTCCCTTTCCTAGAGAGGTGGCCTGTGTCCCAGTAGTGGGAACATTAAAAGGCTGATTGATTACGCTAAATAGATGTGTGTCGAAGACTGATTTTCCCTGTTTATTGGAGTCTAGTTTTAGAGACTTTGGAAAGATTTTGGAGAGTTTCCTTTCAGACACTGCTTTAGGCTTAAGAACTCACCACCAAACAAAACATGTTCGGGTTTTCATCTACTGAGTTTTAGCTGTTTCTACAACATCAAAGTACCTAGACAACATAATTACTGAAGAAGTTACGTCGCTTGATTAATGTAATCTATATGTACTTCTATACTAACATCATAAATGTGGAGGTTTTGATGTTTGTATGGATGAATGGATGTTTTTTACTAAATCCCGTCAGAACGGCTAAACGAGTCGTGATGAAATTTGGCACAGGGGTAGATTATAGGCTGCAATAACACCTAGAATATCTTTTATCCCGGGAATTGACGGCCTAGTGTTTTTTTTATTTTTTATTGTGAAATGGATTTGCTCTTTACTCTAGTCTAGGTCACTGGTGACAGAGAGTCTACGATGGAATGAGCTTACCCAGAAGAAGCCTGTTCACTCTAACTTTGAACAGATTAGGGTTGAATGCGTTCGGAAACACAGACGTAGGCAGAGATTTCCACTCCTTTGCTGTGCGCATTATAAGAGATGATTGAAAACGCTTGGTGCGAATTAGTGGAATAGCTACAAGGGAAGAAGGGGCCGGTGCGATGATTTTCAACATACACGCGGCCGGCAGCTGGTAACTTATATAACTGCTTGACTCCTTTGCTTAATCCTGCCTAATAGATTCTTACTACAATATTGTTCTACAATATTCAAAAGCACCCTAATGAATAAGTCTACCAACAATTTTGAAAGCACAAAAGAAAAACAAAAGTAATAAAACAAAAAAAAACATACCTTCCGAATTTTAGCAAACACGGACAAATTAATGTCTTTCGCAATTGTCTAAGTATCTTTAATGAGTTGGCCGCTAGACGCTGCGAAGGGAAACCCCTGCTGAGCTGGTAGGGGTCCGTGAAACTGACAGTTTTTCGATAATTTTCCCAAATCGGCATTTTATTAACAAGCCAAGCAGGCGCCTGATTTAGACGGAGTTTGTAAAGATGGCGGGTAATTGGATAGAGATGTTGTTTTATGTATTCAAGGACCATAATGCTTCAATGTTAATAAATAGGAATAAGGCTACAATTAGTCTAAATGCGTTTTTATCATTTTTCAAATTTCATTCATACACTCTTGTATGAATGAAATTTGAAAAATGATAAAAGAACATGTAAGGAATTTCATTCCTGCACTTCTCTTCTCTTCTGAAAACTCGGTAAAAAAAAAATTACATTCCATAAGAGCTGAAAAAAGTAACCGTCACACGTAAGTAAACACATGCAAAATGTACACAAAACTTGACACACATATAAACTTTAATAAGACCGCCCGTTTCCATAAATCAACAGTTTCCTGCTCAAAAAAGGAGCATTTTGTTTCGAGGGGCATCCGCTACATACACTTTCAAACTCAATCTACCCCCATTTACATAGGCGTAGCTTGATGGACTGCAGTACTAACAAAATTATTCAAAGTAGTAGAATTTTTATGGAGAGAGTGCGAAAGGTCCACATTGGTACATTTTGGGCGCCAAGGTTTAAAAGATTACGGCCCAGTAAGGATTGTCAGAATATCGAGTGTTTTTTCTGCTCTCTCGCACTTGTTCGGGGCTTTTAACTTTTGTTTTTTGAAGTGACTTTTTGGAGTGATTTTACCGTTTGTGAAGAATTGGTAGGTTGCAAGGAAGGTGTTAGTAATCTGCATTCCTGTCAAGACTTTACAGAACACCAAATAAGTCACAATTATGTTCAGTGATTATACAGCACAATGTACCCACAAACAAGTTGAAACAGTACAAGAAACTCCATTACCCAACACTCGAATAGATCACAAGTTGTCAAACGACATCTAGTTTTCAAAAACATATAAAAGTCAAAGTAGAACGTATGAAGCTCACCAGTTCACAAATCAAACTATCAGATCTGCTACAAAATAAACAGGTTCTGAAGCAGTTTAAAGTTGAAACTACCCAAGTCTACAATCGAGCCCTGGAGTCTCCGAAAGCGTTCCACTCAACTTCTAAGATATATCGGTTTTGTTCCCAACTCCGTTCGATTCCTACCTTCATTTTCGCCCGTGGTATAATGAAACTTTGAAAGAAAACTCCGTGAAAATTGTCTCCGAACTCACTTTGCTAAGAAGTCAAAAATAGAACGGCTATGAAGTGACTCTTGTGTGTAAAAAGTTGTTCAATTTAGAAGATTGGTTTTATAAGGAGTGTGTGGAAAAAATTGGCAGGTGACGTTGATTTTTTTTTATGAATTGCGTATTCGGTTTAAGAGTACTAAGTTTTACTTTACTATATACAGAAATACATACATCAAGATTGTTCCCTTGTCTGATAAAAAAATTACTCGTCCTAAATTATAAAAGTGTAATAGTAAGAACACAGGCACCAATAAGACTCCAAAATCTAAAACAAATAAAAAATAAACAGTATATTTTTTTTGCGTCTATTCAAAAACAAAGCCGTCTATCAACTTCTCCCTCAATTGAAAAGCGTTTAGTTGATTTTTACGTCATTAGTATTGCAACAAGACAGTTGAAGAGTCCTGCTGGTGCCCTTGAGGGTGAGTCGTAATGAAGCGCCGTAACGAACGTGCGCTGACGTCACCAGCTTTCACTGCTCTATTACGATGCTCAAAGTTTCCTTAGAAACGGAATTATGGAGTCCAAGAAGTGCATATTAAACTAAAGCTTTGAGCTTTGCGAGGATTGCGCGGATTTTATCTTATACGGTCACATTGCAAGCTTACGATTCAAGTTTAAGGTTTAAAATTGATTTTAACTTGCGAGTAGTAGCAAATATTCTTGTTCGTGAAAAATGCTTTGCCAGTGCTCTTTAAAATCATAAAAAGAAATAAATAAGTATTTGATTTGAAATTAATTTAGAACATCCATAAAACAAAAGCAATGGATTTCCAAAAACTCGGTGTGAAAGGTATACGTATAAAGTAAATATATAAATAATATCTGACAATTCAAATAATTTCTCTGGACTCTGAACCTACTAAGATAGATCCTTAAACTTGGTAGATTTACATCGAAATTGTAGTACAGGTACAGAAATATGATCAAAGCATTCAATTCTTTAGTTACGAGCGATCACGACAAGATACACCACGATCTGTACTATTTACAACATCAACCACGATTGCTCCAATACTAACAAAATAACTACCAAGAACTTCCAGAGAACGTCAAGCACCTTCTATACAGCAGAAAAACGACGTCCTTGTATAAAAATGTAAACCCTAGTTGTTGTGTTCAACAATAAAATGGTTCCTTTGTGCAAGTTTGAGAGGCACTCGTCCGGTCCAGCAAAGAATCGTTTTGTAACTCAATTTGTGGGGGGAGCCGTGCAATGTGGCTATGTGCATAGCGAACCATCACGTGTGGGGGCAGAATTCTGCTCCAAAGAGGTTTATCGATACACAAATATGTGTCCATAAATAAAATACGGACGAAAAAGAAAGATTATCTTTAATCAATTCTATAGAAAACTTAGGAAAAAATCATTTTTAAAAGCGGCTAAGTTAAGTCTGAATGCTTTTTTGAATTCCACGTAAAGTAATCGTAATTCGATTGTGGACCTCGATTTCAATTTGGTGTCTTATTATTTAAAATTAGAACATACAAATTTTAATACGTTTATTTAAAATCCATTCGCAGTTCCATAACTTTGAATTTAGCAGTAGGTATTATGGTTGTTTTGAGGTATTTATGCGCATACGTCTTGAATTTGAGCGTTTTTGATAGTACAATTGACCTTTATATGCTACAACACCCACTGCTTTTACCTACCTGTTTGTCACTGATAAGTTTCAGCATTACCAGGGTTCAAATAGCCAAGGTATCCCGTATTCTCATGGCCAGGGTCTGAACAAGGAAACCTTTTACAGGAATCTTATTAAACGTTACGGTAAAGCTTCCATTAAGACCAGCCAATTATTTTAAGTGGAGCGTAACGTTAGTATTTTGGGCCCAACGCTGACCTACGCTTCCGTCAAGCCTGAAATTACCAGAGACTTTTGTTAGGGAGGAACATTAGTTTTTTTTTCAGGTTTTCCATGTTAATGTTATCAGCAGGTTAGTTAGTTTTTCATCAAGCCTAGTTTGTTTAAATTAAATACCAAAATCATTAAATTTTATTAATTGTTTGCTGACGAAATTTTTCATCGCAATATTAAAAGTTGTTTCTGAACTGTTATCGCTACTGTATTCAGATTTCAATTTCGGTGAAACAATAAAAGCAATTACCTTATCAATTGAAAACTAAATCAGTATTTCAAAAAATACAGTTGAATCCGCTTATAATGACATCGAAGGGAAGACAAAAATACGTCATACATAGCGGACGTCATAAAAAGCGTAAAACCCAGGAATTAAAGAAGCCATCTATGTTAGGTATTTCGTGTAATAAGGAGAAACACAAAAAAAAATATGTTGATAATAGTAGATCAATCAAAACAAAGTCTGAAACGAGAAATCAGAAATCATAAACGAACATAATTTTTAAAAAATTAAAGCGACATGTCAATAAACGAAGTCATTATTTCTATTTTGCTTCATATTAAGCGGTTGGTCAATATAGGCAGCATCATAATAAACGGATTTCACTCTATATTTAGAGACAAAATGAATCGAAAACAGACAAGAGAAGTCACAAGACACAACTGGCATTTAGCAAGAATCGCCGCTCAACTTCACCGTCCCAATAAAAGAACTTTTAATATAACTAACGCTAATTAGAAAGAAACAAAACAAAGCCAGATTTATTATTAAAGACCCGAATCAATCTCGGGGAGGATCGTCCATTTTTCCGGGACCACCTATGTACCATGACCTACTTCCAGCTTGTAATGAGAACCGTTTGTCTACTTAATGTTCGTTGTGGATATCATGTAATAATGATACAGCATCTGGCCAATGGGCTCATTATATCAGGTTGTGTGTCTTCATTTCGACTGATCGAGAGATATGAGTGCTCAGGCGAGTGAGGTGTGAGTTATTGGTTGTTTTTCGTAGTTACTCCGGTATAATTTGAAACTATGACCCTTTTTATTTCATGCGGAATCGTATACTCAATTGACAATGACTTATGTAATAAGTTATTGCTGTCTGCAACTGTAATTGTAACTTTACCTTGTTATCATGGCGCTATTTCAATACTTCTTAAAGTAGTTTTTCGGGCCAAAAAGTTTGATAGTAAGATTATAATTGGTACGTTTCTTTCTAGCGAAGACCTGAATGAGACTGAAAGTGGGAGAAGTGGAGGGAGGCCTTTGCCCAGCAGTGGGACATTTCAGGCTTTCATATATATATAAATATATATATATATTTTTTTTTAATAAAACGTTGCCCCACACTAGGACCTACTCCTGTATCTTGAGTGCGTTCACAAACATGAATACTCACATACACAAGACACCCAGACCCGGAACAATTATCTGTAGGCCATACAAACATTTGTTCCGTGCGGGGATCGAACCCGCGACACGTAGCGCAGCAGCCGAATGCTCAACCACTGCGCCAACCGTGTCGTCAAATCAATATTGGACCAGGAAAGCATGACACAAAAAGTAAGAGACCTATAGTCAACAATAGGTTTTACAAGACTACCGATGTTGATACCGATAGCCTTATACCAGTTCAAATAACTTTGATTCCATAATCATCTCACCAATCTTAGAACCTCTATTAACTGTGCTAAGACCCCTAAACCGAGCATTACCTAACCTTAAATCCAGCTGAACTTACCCTAAGTTATTGAGGCAGAAATGGCCGGCACAGTTCGGCACTCGGCTACATTCATCAATGTGTCTACCGGTCTAAATATCTAGATCTAAACAGTATTCATTTGGACGTGCTGTGTCGGGATGCTATTAATCAGGTTGGAGTTGGGCTTCTGGTGTGTGTGTAGTGTAGTGCACCTCGGGATGTGTAAAAGGGGGGAGTGGATGCGGCAGTTTAAGCGTTTGCAGTAAAATGGTACAAGGGAAGTCTTATCAAGCTTGTCTTCTGTGTTATTTTCAAAATGAGAGTAAAAAAGTCAATTTTGAAACGAGTTTTATTTTACTTCTTCAGTAGGCACCTAGAAGAAATTAGTTGAGAAATGTTCGGGAAATGCCCCTATGAATTGTTTACATTCACTGGTGTTGTTGTAACTCACCGCGCGGTCCGTTTAAAAGGTTATAAATTACAGTTAACATTCAATTCGAATGAATGCCCTGTTGTAATATATGTGTCACCAGAAAATAACAAACTTGTAAAATTATAAAATATCTTGAGAGATTGTATACTTTCAATTAATTGTCAACTGAAAATTCGCAACAATTTTGTACGCATGAATATTTTACAATTATCCGGTGATATATACAAACTGCTGACATATAAACTGTCGATGCGTGGCCCGCACTCAGAAATGGCAATATAAAAGGGAGGTACCTACTTGTAACATCTATGACGCTATACGTAGCAATTTTACAACTGATACTTGTGCTGTTTCAAAGCTGTGATGTTGGTGCATGACGTGTCTACATATACATATGAATACGTAATTGATCATGTAACTTGCACGATGACATAACTAACTACCAAATTAATCAAGCAACCATCATCAACGGCCCTTATCAACAACACACTAACTCAATCAACACACAAACACTTCATCGCACTTCTGACTACACACACGCAGATACCATATCCACCTAATTCATACACACAGCCTAGTCCATAGCTTTCCCATGTTTGCAATACGCGCCGTGATAAGAGCATAGCAAACAAAGAGCCAGTGACCTGCCAGATAGTCGGCTGAGTGATTACCTAGGCAAGTTATTGACAAGTTGCCGATATAATCGCCGCCATGATTTATTGGATGACATCAACTGATATTAGTGGCAGTTATTAGACTGTGATTAGCTTGATTTGTTGTTGGATAATGGCGTGTGTTATTAGGTGATTTAATAGGTTAGGTTTGCACCTTGTCAAATTTGTAAATGTATAAATGTATTTGTTGGTGAATTGGATGAAAAGATACCTTCGTATTTGCAGTCTTGTTGGCGCCATGCCGATATCCAAATGGCCGCCACTTTTTTTTTTTTAATTAAAACGTTGCCCCACACTAGGAGTTTCTCCTGTGTCGTGGGTGCGTTTACAAACATACAATCTGACATACACAAACAGCCAGACCCGGAACAATTATCTGTAGGCCATACAAATATTTGGTCCGTGCGGGAATCGAACCCATGACACGTGACGCAGCAGTCAATCGCTAAACCACTGCGCCAACCGTGTCGTCACACTCTATGCTTATGCAGCAGATTATGGGATATCTATCTACCATTGATATGAACTTAACCTACGATACGGACGGTGAGCGTTGGGTGGCTCGCCGATAACAACCAGCCAGCCAACCAGTGCCTGTCAGGGTGGCCGGATTCGAAGGCGTCACCGCGTCCCTGGAACGCAAAGGGCATTAAGGAGCAACACGGGTGGGTTTTAGTTAGTAAAACTCTAAAACTCCCGTCAGCTCCGCCCAGAATGGAAGAAGTCATTTGATGATTTCCTATCTTTAAAAACAAGAAGAAGATTTGACTGTGAATATTTTGATTTGTCGCTGTTGATATCTTGTGTTATAAGTTGACTTGGTCATTGGAGATGTAGGTTAGTTGTGGGATTAATATATATTTTTATAAATGATTATATCAGATATATTTCGCTCGTAAGGGTCTAGCTTGTATGTTCTTGCAAAAGACATAGTTTTGTGCCTTTGGCCAGCAGTGCGGCAAAAAAGGATCCAAAAACCAACTAAATGATCTATATTAAATTTTGCTAATTTAAGTTTAAGAATGAATTATAAAGTTCTTAGTAAAGAGAGTCACATCAATTGGGTACCTCACGCATTAAATTACCGATAGATAAGAGAGTTACCATTGGCTGATATTTCAGTAAGGCGTGGGTGCGTTTCATTCCTTAACAGTATTATCTATGTCTTGACGACATAAGTCTTGAGCTTGATATCGCCCTTTTTTTTCTGGATGGGAAATCATCAAATGACTTCTCCCGCTCTGGGCGGAGCGGAAGAGAGTGTCAGACTCTTACTGACTAAAACCCACCCGTGATCCTTCTTGTGCCCTTTGCGTTCCAGGGCTGCGGTGACTCTTTCGAACAAATTCCGCAACAGCTTGATATCGCCTGACAACACAATGTTCAAAAGATGCCTGTTCACTCTTCACTGTTCACACTTCTTTAACGGCTCACGAGTTATACCTCCTAAGAGGTAGTGAACACAACCGCTGACAGAGAGTTAATACATATGGAGAGGAATGCCAACGTTATGAAAATGCTTTGGTTCGTCTACAACCATACTTAAGTTACATACCTACACACTTGGATCAAAGGAGAACTCTGCCCTCATTTCCTAAGTCAATTTGCCGAAAAAGCGCCCTCTAATCAAGAGCTCTATTTTTTCAGCTCTCAGCCTTTAATCCACACATTCCTCAAGAACAATAGATCTCGATGTCAGAGGTAACCAATATCCACAATAGGACCTCATTAGACCTGGAGTGCTCAGCAAACACGAGGGGTTTGACCAAATGTTTGTCCAAATTGAGTGGTCACATCCTGGCAAACATTCATCAGCCAGATTAATTGTAATCGTTAATGGATCTCTTTGCAAGTGTTTGGTATACTCGATTATACACAGATTTCAAATGTTTCGCACACTGATGTGGGAATTGTGTGGATAGGCAAGATGTGATAGATTTACAATGATTTTCAAATCGGGGAATGATTATTTCCTGTCACAAATGTACGTCAGTTTAGCTGTGCTGGGTCAAGAACCATTATGTATCTGAAATCTAGAATCAAGAAAAAGTTGCTCTCTTGAAAAGCGCCGAAAAAATGAAGATTAACGAACCAAGCAACTGTCTTATTACCGCAACGAACTTAATTGTAAACGAAGAGCGGATGAGTAATTTCCACATAGATTATATATGTGTCATGTGGACGCGACAATTAAAAAATGTAACATTTTTTTAACTGTCGCGATTTCCATGTTGAAATTACAATATAAAAAACAGTACAATATTTTATCATGGAACTTTGTTCCATCTTAAAAAAAGACAAACAAAACTAGTGATGCACCATCAAATAATCGATAAATCTAAATGACTCACTCAAAGCGCGATTCGTCTCGCACGGGCGCGTACGAATAGCGGATACGCTCAAATCTGGATGCAATCCAAACTAATAGACAGTGGACAATACTATCGATCATTTTAACAATGGCCTTTCCCCGCACAATGGAAAAGAAATGATTTTTTGAAAAACGAACGTGTCTCATTCTGCTTTTGGGGTGTTACTGTATTAACGAATTTTCTGTTTTCGTATGTTTAATGTTAGTGAATTTAGGAACTTATTGTTTGCAAAATATTTTTTTAATACAAACTTAATAGTACCAACCAAAAATAGTACCAAAAAACAGTAGTAAGATCCACCACTCTAACCACTTCATAGAACTTACATTTTCTGAAAGATGGAGCAAAGTCCTGAAAATTTTTATCACTCGTACTTTACTATTTTTTCCACTCTTGAAGTTTCGGCCATATTTCTTGGGACTTTGGAACAAACACAAACTTAATTTTCCGGGTGTGTTATGCTCACTAACTTGAAACAAAGCAGAAAATTTTCGTTGATATTTTACATATCACCAAAACCAACATCATTGAACAAAAAAGTCTAGGGACACTTTCACAACAGCCTGTATAGAAAGTCTTAAACAAACTTGATGGTGTCATGTCCCCCACAACACAAAACATTATAAGTGGATGCGGCGACACCGTTATTGATAGTATTTCTGATCTTCTACCATCGTTCAAAACATTTTTTGCAGGCATCCGCCAGAAGCCGTTGCAATGTACAGTCGTTGACGAAAGTGTTAATTCTGGTATCTTAAATACAGCGTAAAAATTCGGAAGCATATCCAAACCCCAGTTCGTATTTTGTTGGAATTTAGAGCTATACGTATATACATACGTACAGATCTAAATGCATTCTCGGCTAGTAAGGAAAACGCTTTAGGCTTAATCAAGAGATAGAAAGCAGTAAAGCTGTATTGTTCTCATAATTTTTCTTAAACAGAAGAAAATCAACACGCTTACTAAGTTTTTATAAAATGAACTTCTTGCAATCGCCCGACACTGAAGCCATAACAGTGGAAAAAAAAGTAAATGACGTGCGATATTGATCAATAATAACAAGCTATTCCAAAGACACATAATGTCAATTTGATTAAGGAAGGCTAAGTCGAGGTGGAGTTGAGTGGAAGAAATGTCTTACAGAATATGGGTATAAGAAAATAACAAAGCAAAACAATATTTCAAGAAAACGAAACGAACACTTTGTCTTTTATCACCATTCTCTGCAACAGTACTCTTCAACATTTTCGTCACGGTTCAATCAGAAGGGTTGATAAATAGAAACAATTTTTGAGTGCACATAACTGCGACCTAAAGATTTATCTTACATTTTGACACGTCATTTTTCTAACATGTCACCACGTGTTACTCGTAAAATTCCATATTTCGAAAGTGTATTTTATATATCAACGTTATTCAAGACGATTTGATTTCGATTTCGCAGACATTTTTGAATTGAAATGGATGTGGAAGGTATGTATGTTTGAATTGTGGAATATAGGAGAACATTTTAGTTTAGCTTCAGATTGTACGTTTGTCAGTTTATCGAATGTATGGACTCTCAAGGAATGGCCAGCAATTACCACACATTACTTTTCAGTAAAAAAAAAATGTGGTAAAAAGCATCACATTTGTGTGTCTATACATAAGCATAATCAGCCTTTTTACGTTCCCACTGCTGGGACACAGGCTTCTTCTCTGGGAGGAGTGGGCCGTAATCCACCACGCGGGCCCAGTGCGGGTTGTTGAATGTCACATGTGTTCGAATTTTTGGTTCAGGACATGCCAGGCACCTATATTTTCTACTATTTGCCGACCGATCTGTAAGTGTCAAAAATTATCCCAAAGAAAAATACTTAAGAATTCGGTTTAGGAACTTAGTGGTTTTAGTATAGGTTACAGATAATTTCGGGAAATCATCCCCCCCCCCCTTCACTCCCCAAAGAAGCACAATTTCAGGTTTCTAAAACCAGTAGTTTCGGCTGTGCGTTGTCGGTCAGTCACTCAGTAACGAAGAGTTCTATAAAAATCATGATAGGAAGACGTAACACGGCTATGAAGCCATATAATATATATGAATAGAATAGGAATGATTTTTCGTCGCCAATTAACTGTTGTACGTAAAATAAAAATGGCGGTTTATCACTTTCTATGAACTAGTTGCTAAACCATCATATTTATTTCTTGTCATAAAGTTATTTATACTATTTTAAAATCTGACCTTGGCCCTAATCCTAAATAATACGGGAATTGATTGGAACCGTGTACACTAAATAATGAACATAACAGTATAAACATGGCCATCACAGTTCTTAAAAAAAACTTATTTACAAAAAAATACAGCCGACTTCTGAACAAAAAAAAAAACATAAAAAGTATCAAATAACTTTCATTAAAAAAAACTGAAGAAACAACCAAAAACACGGAATTCCTATATTAAAAGTTTTATTTTTTATTCTTTATTATCGTTTACAGCCAGAAATCCCGGAAGATTTGCTATCATTTAATGAAGGGTTCCATTTCCTATCTCGGTTCTTCATCAGATCTTCAGCAAATTAGAAAGGGACCAATGAGAATACTAAGATGCTCTTCCAAACCAGCGTATAGTTTTTTTTTTTTCTATTTACATACATCGACGATTACAGAATGAGAGCCACATATTATTAAGGATAACTCAAACAGTTGTCGTCAGATGTCACTCAAATTTAAATCGGACCACATGACAAGCACCATCCTTCGAATTTAAAAAGAATTATCAAAATCGGAACACACAGTACAAAGGGGTATGCCAAGCCGCCATAGTGATTTAGGCCCTGAGTGCCCACAAGTAACATCGGATGTTAATATTAGTATGCCCCACAAATAATATATTGATAAAAGAAAATTATTGAAAAAAACTTGGAGTTTCCAAATTATAAGGATTTTTTAATGTGCCCTACACAAGTATTAAAAAGTTATTAAAAACTCTTCCTACATAACATATTAAAGCTAAATTGTTGTTGGTTGTCATTATCAGAATAGGAGAATCGCCAAAGTCAGTATTTATGGTCAAAAACGTCGATTTTAATAGCAAAATACACGCAGCGAATCACTATGATGCAAATGCAAAGAAAGTGACAATTCTAATATTACATTTGACTTGACAATGACAATGACATTTCTAATATTGACAACTGACAAGTTTTAGTGTTGCCATTGCACAAAGTATCGATACGTGCATTACGTAGATCATTTTAAAATCATTATATTATATTTTGTAAGTTGATTACAAATCTAAATATATTAACATAAAATGCATTGGGACTTCTATAAACAAAAGAACGAATAAATAAAGTACAAATATGTGTAAATGTTTTGCAACAAATCTTTATTTTGTACAGTTTTTAAATTGGCAACCTAGCAACTGTCTGTTTATTTCGTTGTATCGTTTCAATATTTATTTTTTATTAAAAAATGTTGCTAACTTGTATCGCGTCGTAAATAGAAGAGTTAATTACGTAAAATTTACATATATTTTTTTAGTAAATTAAATTTATTGTGCATTGCAAGGCCTAAAATCGGCATTCCCCTTTATGAGGCATCATAAATTTGTACTGTGTGTTCCGATTTTGACGACACACAAAATAATACAGTCGACTTGAGAAATTCCTTCTCTTTTTGGAAGTCCGTTAAAAAAAGGTGTCAGTGAATAAACAAAAAAATAAAGAACTGGTGCGATCATTTGTTTTGTGACAAACATCATTATGAGTGATTTTCCAACGTGTTTCAATTCACTCAACTCAACATGAGTACTATTTCTTCTCACAACTGTATAGCTTATTCAAATCCTTGCTCTGAGATGAACGTAGGATGCTGGCACACTTGCGTTTTACTACATTATACTCAATTTACTATTGAATTAGACAGAAGTTAAAAAAGGCCCTTTTAGAGGCACTTTGTTATTAAAGTATTACAAACGTTACTACAGTCAAGATTGATGTGGAGTTAAATATAAACAATTTAAATAACAGCTGTCTCATTTAATTGTACTTATTTAACCTATCTACCTTCTGAAATTAAAAAGGCTGTCATTTAATTTTATTTAGTTTTTATATAAAATATTTTCGTGTCAATATTTAAAATCTAAAAGAAGCAGAGGCGGACAGTACCGGAAACGTTTTCCATATCTCTATAATCTACCAAATCTAAAAGGTTACCCATTCTCTTCATAAGTTATGGCAGAACGTGTTTTTTAATTTTGTCGGTTGTTAAAAAACTTGTTTTAAATAAACTGATTATTACTAAAAAAATACATTCCATGTACCTATCCAAGCATCGTGATGGAATGTGCTTTATTGTACGCCATGCATTGTTACTTACAAATAAAACACATATGTACATTATTTATTAAAATTGTTTGAACTTAACTTGAAAACAAAAGGTTTCGTACTCCTGCTTCTACGAGCCTCTTTTTTCTAATATTATAATAAATAGAGTAGGTCAATATTTATAGTTACAATTAGAAATAATTTAATGAATAACAAGTAAAGAACATAAATAAATACATTTAGGAACTCAGGTTTTGGGAGCAAATTCGAAAATTAAAAAGTTTTCCAACTTCGATATATGATATGTATTTCTTATGAAGATGCAACTGAGAAGGTTTTCAAAGCATTATTTTTCATCGTTTTAAATTATTCCATTCTGAAGTTAAAAAATAGAATGAAAATTGATCATTCCCCTTACTTTAAGGGGACCTTTTTTTTGGATGTGAAATCATCAAATGACTTCTCCCGCTCTGGGTGGAGCGGAAGGGAGTGTCTCTTACTGACTAAAACCCACCCGTGATCCATCTTGTGCCCTTTTCGTTCCAGGGCCGCGGTGACTCTTTCGAACAAATTCCGCAACCCTAGCAGGCACAACAAGTTACCTCCGCTCGTTCCTGAGAAACTACCCTAACAAAGGCTTATATAACATCACGTTAAATTTAATATAACACCTAAGAAACACTGCGCAGGGTAAAAAAAAATATTGACTGATGTGTATTGAGTTTCGTATCAAATTGAGGGTTAATGCTTATTCCAGGTGGCGGTAGACCTGATGACACGCGGGGTCGCAGCAGTCGTTGGGAGGATCCGGCAACTGGGTCTCGAGGTGGCCCTACACAAGTCCGAGGCCATGTGTTTTCACGGCCCTCGGAACCGGCCACCATCGGGATCCCAGATAACGGTGGGAGGGGTTTGCATCGGCGTCGGGTCGACGATGAGCTACTTGGGTCTCGTCCTCGACAACCGGTGGAACTTCGCGGAGTACTTCCGCCGTTTGGCTCCCAAACTGGGGCGGGCCGGGGCTGCCCTTAAGCGGCTCTTGCCCAACCTAGGGGGACCAAACGCCTCCTGCCGGAGGCTGTACGCGGGGATCGTGCGGTCCATGGCCCTTTACGGGGCCCCGGTGTGGGCGCTGTCGCTGAGGCGACTGCCAGCGCGCCACCTGGTCTCGGCCCAGAGGGTCATGGCCATCCGGCTGATCCGGGGATACCGCACGGTCTTCGGCGAGGCGGCGAACCTCCTTGCCGGATTGCTGCCGTGGGATCTAGAGGCGAGAGCCCTCGCGCACGTCTACGCGTTGCGCGTGGAGGCGCTACGCCGGGGAAACTCTGCTGCCGCGGCAGATTGCTGCGCAGCGGACGGAGCTCCGGCGGGATCTCACGGAGGTATGGAGACAGCGACTGCTGCAACCCAGCGCTGGGCACGCCGCCATTGCGGCGATAAGTCCCCTCTTTGAGGAGTGGTTAGAGAGACGCCACGGCGTCCTCACCTTCCGCCTGACACAGGTGCTCACCGGACACGGCTGTTTCGGGAGGTACCTGTGTCGGATCCAGCGGGAGGACACGTCCGGGTGTCATCACTGTGTGGATCGCCCGGAGGACACGGTGGAGCACACGGTGGAGGTCTGCCCTGCCTGGGCGGAGCACTGCCGTGTCCTCATCGAAGCGATCGGCGGCGGCGACCTCTCACGTCCGGCCCTGGTTCAAGCCATGGTCGGGAGCGAGGAGGCATGGGAGGCGGCCGCCTCCTTCTGCGAAGCAGTAATGCTAGCGAAGGAGGAGGCGGAGCGCATGCGAGAGAGGGAAGCCCCTCTCTCCAGCCGCCGCAACAGGAGAAGACGCCCCGGGCGTCGGGAAACGCAGGGCGATTCCCGGCCACCGTAGGCGCGGGCCTGCGGATGGCGAGCTATGGGTGGCTCGCCGTCCGATAGCAACCAGGCCCGAGTCGACGGCGCGTCGTGTTCCACGCGCGCCTCAAAGAGCCGTCAGCAAAGAAGCCGGGGCCCCATAGGGTCAGTGCCTGCTAGGGTTGCGGAATTTGTTCGAAAGAGTCACCGCGGCCCTGGAACGCAAAGGGCACAAGCAGGAACACGGGTGGGTTTTAGTCAGTAAGAGTCTGACACTCCCTTCCGCTCCGCCCAGAGCGGGAGAAGTCATTTGATGATTTCTCATCCAAAAAAAAAAAAAGGTTAATGCTTATTGTTACCTATAAACATATGTTTTAAAGAAGAGTGCTGCCTTCAGAAACAGTAAGCAACTCATACTCATCTTCGCACAAAGACTGAAACGTATTTTGTTCAAATTCTGTCTATTTTCAAACATTTGAAATAGTGTGGCCAGTATGTAAATAGCCTTATTTAAATCCTATGTGACACGCGGGGCCGTGAGAAGGGCTAAATAGTGCAGATTACATTGAAACACCATTAGCAGACCCGGAGTGAACCAACTAATCTCACCGAACATATTTTTACATATCAATCTGTGGCTGATTTTGTCCAATGATGGATTATGTACGATAGTATTCCTGTTGGAATAGTCCAACAGGATTTTTTTTTTCAAAAACAATAGAAAAGGCATAGGCATTTTCTACTGTTTTTGAAAAAAAAAAACATTATTTGCTTAAGTTGAAATTTGAGATACCTCCTAGTAAGGAAAAATCAACTTTGTATCTAGTCTGAAATATCCTTGTTTTAGCCGTCGTGTAAATTTAAATTTTCATATTAATTTCACTGTTGATTTCGACTATTTTAATAAAATAAAATAAAAATAAGACATGAAAATGTCTAAAGTAAATAAAACGTGTTACTACATCATTGACAGTCGTTAGGTACTCGTATTAGACAGAAGCCAAATAATCAAATACCAACCAGTATCGCTAAGGTACTGGGTTGTAGTGAGCAGAAGGCCAGTTGTTCATGTTAACACAGGCCTGGACTTGGGGACGTCCGTCGCCCCCATTCATCCGGACCCGAGGTAGTGGCGCGTGGTGTTCCCGTGCGCCCCTCTTTGACGCCCCCCGCGACGTCAAATACCTCACTCCCTCCGCTGACTCGAGGTGGCCCGCAGATGTGGGCTAGCACCAGCCGGGGATTACGGAAGTCGCATACGTTCCCACGATCCCCGGCGTAGGTGAGATGGAACACCGGGATGGTCTTAGTCAGTAAGAGTCTGACAGACCCCTCGGCTCGCCCCAGGGTGGAGGACATCCATGAGGATTTCCACCGTAAAAAAAGGCTCGGCTAGCCTTTTTTGGATGTGAAATCATCAAATTACTTCTTCCATTCTAGGCAGAGCAGAAGGGAGTGTCAGACTCGTACTGACTAAAACCCACCCGTGTTCCTCCAAATGCCCATTGTGTTCCAGGATTGCGGTGACTCTTTCACAAATTCCAATGGTCCGGTTAGCTTGGAAGCTGATCCCAACACAGTTAGGAAAAGGCTAGGCATACTGAATAGGTACAATAATGATGCAAAAAATCCACTGGCACCAATTTACCGGGAAAGGGGCATACAATACTTATAAATCCTTTAAAAACAAAGCCGCTTTGGTCCACTGTTTATGCAACGTTTTACGTTTATCACAAGGACGGTAAACCGTTAATTTCTATTCAATTTGCTTGATTGTGACACACATTTTTTTGGTCTGGCTAGAATTAACGCGGTTACGGAAAAACAAAAATTTATTTAACACAATTTGAATTACGAAGGTATACTTTACCTATCAGGAAGATCGTGGCTAAATTACAACAGCCGCACGGGTCGATCTTCGAGGTAAAGCAACGCTTGCCGAGGTTGGTCTGTGGATGGGTGATTATCTTAACATAACGAGACTTCTCAGAGAGAGCCTTGGAAAGCACGTTAAGCCGTTGGTCCCGTCTATCATTTGGAGATCTTTGGCAGTCGTTACGGATTGTTAGAAGTCAGAAAATCTGATACCAGTTTTGCCAAGAAGTACCGTGTTCCCCATATGGGTTGCCAAGTAGTACCGTGTTCCCCAGTTAACGGGTTGTGGACATCTGGTAGGCAGCCGCTTCACGTAAAATACTAGTAGTCAGCTGAATCCGGCTTAACTGGGAGCCGACCCCAAAATAGGTGGGAATAAGGCTAGGCAGATGATGATGATTTTACCTATCAGGAATATATTTCCCGGTATGGTTTGGTTCCTAATGATTACATTCTTTTATGTTGGGGTTGCTACGTTATATCTACACCCTAATATGACTGTGCGCTATGATGCGGGTTTCCTCTACCTGGCAGAATTTTTATGATCCAAAATTTATTTGGCATACATAACATACTTGGCATAATCTTCTTTATCACATCAATGGCATACATAACACACTTGGCATAATCTTCTTTAAACAAATATTAATAAGGCATAAAAAATATTTATAATTATTGTTTGGCCGAATGCTTATATGCCCGAAGTTACAATGGCATCCTTTTAAGATAGCAGAATTTTGTTTGGCATAATTACCTTTGGCATAGTTAAAATTCCGCATGCTTTTGTTAAGCACAACGTTTACTTAGAGCAACGATTATTTGGTATAATTTCACTGGGCATTCTGTGAAGATAGTAGATTTGGAATAATTTTATTTATCATATTGCCAGTTCTATAAAAATATAGCAATTGTAACATTAAATTAAAATTTAAACATTGTCTTAAAAGTCAATATGTTGTGTTACAAAAGTTAATGACAGAAACGAATCGCTACAAAACTGACTGACTATGAATCTTTTGTTACATTATAGATAAGTCTTTGAATTATTATGTATGTGAAATGTATGCCAAAAGACGATTCTGAATGTGAACTTTCTGCGATATGATGGTTCTACTTTTTAATTATTATGGAAATGAAATTTATCCCTAAAGACGATTCTGACTGAAAAATTATGAGTTTTTAATGTGTGATGAATGAGTGTATGCCAAAACATTTTCTGCGAAGTGAAGATTATGATTTCCGTTGCTATTCAAAATAATATTATGACATAAATAGTTCTGCTATAAATGGTACACCCGGCGGATGCATACCTACTGAATTCTCGAGATGATTAGCTAGACAAATAAAAGACAAAACTTAGCGGGTGTCATTGTATCTATTAAAAATTCCAAAGATTTGTTTTAGTGTTAGTAACTACATATGAGCATTAACCATAAAATTCAACATAGTTAACGGTATAAAAATTCTGTATGCAAACATTTTTTTCGCAAACAAAGCGCAATCAGCTTAAGAATAAAAAAAACCGTAAGCCAATCTTAAACAACTTCAAACATAACTTAAATCACCCTTTTGTCAAGGAGTTGAACCTCCCCTTATTGGCATGACAAACAAGCACAATGTACACAAATCAATTGTCTTGCTTGTGACTTAAAAGCAACGAAAAAAAAAAATTAATACGTTGGGTTCAGTAGGTTCAAAATAACAACTGGCTAGAAAACTGCTTGCATCATAGCTGATTATAATGAACACCATTATTTATAATTACCATGCTTTTATTTTGGACCTGTTTAACAATTATTTGGGTTCGTAATTCTGGATGTAAACTTTTAAACAATTATTTTTTTCTCATGTTTTGTATTGGCGTGTGGAAAAGTGGAATTTTGAGTGTGAAAGTGGCAATTTAAAAATGTTTTATTCTTATGTTGGTCTTTATTTGTGTCCTACTGCTAGGTAAAGGCGTCCCCTTTCTCCTTTCAAATCTTTCTGCCTTGGGCGATCTCTGATCAAGTTTTCAAAATTTAAACATTCAAAAAGTTAAGACAAAAAATGGATGAAGAAGAATTTAAATGACAGAGAATTGATTCAAATGTAATTTTACGACGGTGAAGTGTCTTAACATAATGATTTAGAGGAGCTTGAGAAACCAGATGGAAACATTTAAGAAATACAGTAGTAGATTGTCAGATTTCAGTGACAAATAAGAACAGATCGATAAATAAATAAAGGATTAACTCAACTAATAGAGCCAAAAAGGGCTCCAAAAAGCTTTCCTACACATCGACAGACCCGTAAAACCGCGAAAGAAAACGTCAACGGTAACACAAATCCACCCTAATTTGATGTTACCGCACGCAGGCCCCAATACGTTATTATTTCCATTCAAAATATTTACAGAGGGGAAATTGTCAAGGACACTGTCGACCTTATGTAGCAACCGTATATTATAATATCTACTAGGTTTATAAAAGGTTTGTCATTATAAAAACACTTAAAAGGCATTTAGACTTACTGCTGCAGGTTTTTCATTAAACTTGTTACAGATGCCAGTAATTTTAATTTTTAGTCGCCCAGTGATATCATGGACGTAAATAATTTGAAAACCGTCCAAGGCACCTTATTTTGGCCAGGCCAGTTTTTAATTTCTGTGACACATTTATATTAATTTTAACGCTTAAAATGAGTATTCTGAAAACACACTTTGATTGCATGTTACCTATTCCAAATAATCTCTAAGGAACCAAAAAAAAAAAAACACGCATCAAAAACAGCATTCCATGAAAAATAATCTCAGAAAAAGCAATCACAAAATTTGAATATCCTCAACCGACGCCGCGCTTAAAAGCGAGTATCAAACTAAATACGACAATCTAATGAATTTCAAGTGTCGATTCTACGAGCTAATATTAACGGAGCTCTCGTGGAGGGGTATAAATGTAAATTCAATAGTTGAGGAGCTAATTGCCATCCGACGGTAGTACAGCTAAATATTTACACAACGCCAGCCATACTTAAGTTTAAAATTCTAATTTTATTGAAATCTGATGTGGTGTGGATTGAGAACGGTTGAAATGTTTTATTGCTTTTTTAATTCGGTTTCAGTGGGTAAATTGCAGGGGTTTTGATTTTGGAAAAGCATTTGATGAAGATGACGGATTTCTATTTAGATTCAGTCATTTTAATCTGCTGCTATAACTTTAATATAATTATTACTATATACATATCACCGGAAACAGCAAACTTCGTAAGATAATAAAATAAATTGAGAGATTGTAAGCTTTCGATAAATTGTCAACTGAACATTTCAAACACTTCTTTATTTATGCATAAAAATTTGATAGTTTATAATATCTCGAAGTAATTCCGAGAAATTTTAGAATAACAACTAACGAAATGTTCAGTATTACAATTTCAACATTCTAATCGACGACAGAGCCCGCTGCGCAGGGCACCTATTTCTGTTTGCGGGGTGTAAAAAAAATAACATGAATGTCATCATACCATTCGAACCTAACGTATCCGTGTCGGGGTGCCCTAAGTTCCCTAAGCCCTATGTTCCGCTACTTGGCTAGGCCAGAAAGTCAGATAAATTGTAGAACCGTACACTGATTGTTCGCCAACATGTCGCCAGTTTATGTCAGTTCACAATTTCTCGGGATTATTTCGAGAAATTATAGAGTGTCAAATTCTGATGTGCAAAAAGTATATCAGGTGTCTTATCGTATCTTTTGACAATTTATCGAGAGTTTATAATCTCTCGAGATAATTTATAATATTACGCACTTTACAATTATCCGGAGAATTATACAATTTAAAAAGAAATCTTAAATAAAAGTAAAAATAGTCAAAAGATGGCATCGAAAAATTCCTAAGCATCGCTGGTCACTGGTAATATACCCAAAATGCTAGCAGCATTACCACGCTGTATGGCAATGCTTGTCCTTTGTCCAAGGTAAAGGCCACCCCTTGGGACCCGTGAATCGTCAACTAAACTTCCTTATAATATAAATAAAATAATAGGAATTATTTTATAAACTCACCTCAGTGCTTGAAGACACTATAAAACCTGTAACAAACAAGATGATAAGGATTACTTTCTCATTTAAAGACACAGTAACTATACACATAACATTACCTATATAAGAAATGTATTAAGAGATTTACAACTAAAAACGCACAATATTATACTTTAAGTTATATTGTACCTTAGGGCTGAGCTAAGTGGTTGCGGAATTTGTTCGAAAGAGTCACCGCGGCCCTGGAACGCAAAGGGCACAAGCAGGAACACGGGTGGGTTTTAGTCAGTAAGAGTCTGACACTCCCTTCCGCTCCGCCCAGAGCGGGAGAAGTCATTTGATGATTTCCCATCCAAAAAAAAAAAAAACGGTCTGAGCTAAGTATATAAAAATCATTTAATTTTCATAACATTGCCCAGAGTGGGCGAATGCAAATCTGCACTGCAACGAAAATCCCAGCAGTGCGAGCGCAAACCTTTGCATTCGGCTCGAGACCGACAAAAAAGTTTATTTCTGAGCATATATTTTCCTCACACGACAGTATTCAATTCCAATCAGGATAAAAGCTCTCATATAAAAAAAAATCTTGAACAATTTAAAAACCTACATCCACTAGGCACATCGCACATCGCACAAAACTATCCAATATCTTATTTACTTGAAATGTTTGGTATGCAACCTGCCCGGAGTTGGATCTTCAAGGAATCCCGGATTGTCAAAGCTTTGTCGCATAGCTTGGGTGCATTCCGTATCGCCATTTGTTTTTCAACTTCTTACTTACTTCGGGAAATTCAAATTCAAAGAAGTTGTTTGGTAGTTGGGTCGCGTGTAGCCCGGCTTAGCAATCTTGTCGAAGGCCTGTTTTGATTTGTGTGTGTGTCTGTGTGTTTTGGAGCGGTCTGTACACGGTTGAGATAGCAGTTTTAAAGTTTATTGAGTTTTAACCGACTTCAAAAAAGGAGGAGTTTCTCAATTCGACTGTATTTTTTGGATATGTTACCTCATAACTTTTACTGGTTGTACTGATTTTGATGATTCTTTTTATATTCAAAAGCTTGTCATGTGGCCCCATTTAAATTCTCTGTTCTGAGTTCTGACTACCAGTATTCAAGTGATCCCTAATAATGCTTATGTAATTGGCTTCGACTACATCGATGATATTCTCATTTTCACTTGTCGAGATAAATGAAAAAAAAAAGCTGTACACGATGGTTTGGAAAAAGCATCGTAGTATTTGAGGTAGTCCCTTTATAGTTTTGTGAAGATCTGTGCAGAAGTTCGGAGATAGGTAACAGAACTCTTAAAATTATAGCTAATCTTCCGGGATTGCTGAAATCGCAAGCCTGTTTATTGTTTGCATCAGTTTATAACATAAAATCACGCGAGTACGCTATGAAGGGGTACACAGATATCAACCATATTTTTGGGGTAATCTATTCAGGTATAACTTTTTGTTTATGAACCAGTCTTGATGGTTATTTTTCCTTTGAGTATACAATATATTGAATTTGCATAGGACATTGAACTTCAAAGATAAACTAATGGCTTCCTCAATTTAAAATCAATACAATCTAGTAAAGTGATATATTGTTAGTTTCATGTCCATCCTAAAGCAAAGTATTAACATGAACTGGTCTGGATTTGATCAACGAAGGCACACTAAGTAACTCCTTAACGGTAAATAGCGCAACCACTCAATATGGGAATAATTTACTTATGCGGTATCACCACTAAAAAGAGAAACATAAAAACTTTTAAACAAAAAAAAGATACTAGTGGCTTTTAAATTAAAAGTATAAAACAACTTTAATTTGGAAAGTCGGACCAAAAACACCGACTTTCGAAATTAAAGTTGTTTTATATTTTTTTTTAGTATTTTGTTTTATTTTCGTTTATTGGAATGTTGGATGTTCTCGATATGTTGTTGGGTTATTTACCCTTTTTAAATGGTTTCCTTCCGATTTCTAAATAAATCGTTTTGTGGGGGAAATTATTTGCCTTGTCTCATAATACTTCAAGTTTGTGGCGAAGGACGAAACGGCTTCCTCTCGTACGCAATATTAGTTGCTAAACTTTGAACACCTCACACAAAGCAAGTACCTTTGCCACAATCAGGATTGAATCCATTCTAACATCGATAGCTGTATCCAAAACCACATCCCGAACCACTTAAGTATACAGCACAATAGAAGTCTTAAGTTCGCGCTCAAACACTGAGTTAGACAAAAGAGGGATCCTATCAAAAGTAGTTTGGCAAAGTTACCTTCGGCCCAGCACCGTTCGAATTGTACAAGTTTTCCTACTTTAGCGTTTCCTTTTATCTGTTCGAAAGTGTGTTTTTTCTAAATTATTATTTTTTTCTTTCGTTCGGATACTTTCGCGTGTTTTATGGTGCGTGTGGGTACGACGTGGGAAGTTTTGGCGATCTTCTTTTTTTGTGTCTATGTATGATGCATGATTGTCTTTGTTACTTGGAGGATAAGTTTAGTGCGCGCTGGGTGCTTCGACCTTGGATTCTAGACAAAATAATTTTGACAAGTTTTGTGGGTGATAACGTTTGTATTTGCCATACCAATGTTGCATTGACATGTCGATAACGCGTATAAAACCCATTGGTTTTTTATTTTCTCTGTCGCTTTTTGTTGCTGACATTATTTTACTTTAACAAATAGATGCTCTTTATAAAAATATATACAATGTTGATGCAGATATGCAACATATTTTAAATTTAAGAGCGTATAGGTACGCCGTGCGGCATTTCATACAAATTTTCAAGTCCTAAAAAATAACTCTAGATGTTAAATTGGCTTGAATCAGATCTCTTAGCCAAATCAATAGACCTTATTAATTGTCTAATTGCCCGTTCCTAAGGACCTGCAAATTGTCTTAAGCTTTAAAGTTTTAAGACCTTTTGATAGGCATAATTAAACTAAAGGAAATAATTTATCATCCACAATTTTGAACTGATACTTATGTATGAGTAGGTACATTCGAATTTCCATATATTATAACAAACATTTATAGATCTAGTCTCGCATTACCAGGAAACACAATGATAACACATATTATTATATTATAGATGTTGATTTTAGCTTCCCCCCACTAGGCCAGAGATAATATCCAGAGCCGAACATCAATATTAATTTTGCTCTTCAGTGCAAGCCTAGTGGAGCTCTTGTATTATTTCGAGACATAGTAATTAGTGAAAAACCAGGCCACCCATTTTATTTTGATGCAGCAAACTGGATGGAGCTTTTTATCTGGTTTTTAGTGGTGAAATAATTTGGATAAAGAAAGAAAGAAAGAAAAATGTTTATTTGGGTCTCGCACAAAACAAACAAAAAATAAAAAAATAAAATAAAAAAAAACTACTAAAAAAAAACAAAGTAACAAACGGTAAAGATAGAATTATAGAATTTGATATCAATTTTAAGTAGGTTGTAAAAACACTTTTACACGTCAATCTTTTTCCTAGCTGTTGAAATACAAGCATATGTTGGTATCATAAAATATGATTCAGTTATTTTACATTTTGGTGTACAATAAAGTATCTTCTATCTAAATATTTATCTATCGTCTTGTTTTTTTAATAAACAAGGTGTAATAGAATAAACGCAATTCCTGAAAATGGTTCATGTTTTCAGAGTTCACTTTTATTATGGGACCAAGAATTGCGAAAAAAAATCATCTGCCTCATATACATATTTCTGACTTCAACTTGACAAAATATATCTTCTGAATAGTTGCTTTTTTTGCGTTTTTGCCTTTAGTTCAATAGTAAAGTTGTTCATTATGATGAGTACAATGATCCCTTTTAATCAGCAACAAATCCAATTTCCCACTGTTGCATTAATATAAACCCTGAACAACGCCATTCACCTCAGCGCCATATTATCGTCATAATACGTACCTTATAACAATATGTACACATTACCCATAACCTGGTGTGCAAACACATAAGCAGGTAAGCAAGAGATCAGCAAAATATCGTTGTTAGGTCATCGAGCCATCATCATTGGAGTTAACACGGGTTTAGCGTGAAAATTCCCCAACAAACACACCCGGCGAAAATGTTTACCGACTATAAAAAACTTCAACATTTTCAACGCTCAATTTCCCTTTAAGTTAGTGGAAAATTTAAAAATTTGTACAAAATGCTTGAATTTTTTGTTGATGTTGCAACCATGTGGCCTTAAGCTAAAATTGGGCCATTTTTAGTGTACATGGTTGAACTGCAACTTTCAAAGCGTATCATTTTTTAGGTGAGTATGGACTGCAGTATTCATTTTTATAACAGAAGTTGGCTAAATCATGCTTTCTGAAATATATCTAAGATGTTTTGTCACGCGAATAAAGATCCAAAGTTCCTTCTATCTTTAACAAAAATCAACGCTATAAACTCCAAATTACAACCATATAACACTACAAACACGAAGTTTCAGAAAGTCCACATTCCCATAAATAAGGTTGTACTTCAATTATCAGCGATCACCATCGCTTCCCCATAATACGGTGGAGTAACAAAACAATTAATTAGGACACGGGCTATTGTCAGATTTATACCAGTGCCTTATCTCTGCTGTCCTATTGGACGCGGCAAATTCAGATAATTACTAAGAGTAGTATCTACTGGTTGAGATATTTGAAAGTGTAGAATAGGTTACTTACATTATTAAATAAAAAAATAACATTACACGTTATCTGTTAAAATCATGCCTATCTATCATCAAACCTACTTTTGCAATCATTAGGTATAACGCAATATATTATGAATCTGTTCGCTATTTTTTGTTATATAAGCATAGTCTCCTCATTTCAGAAATAAATATCATGTCATTTAAATTTTGAAAATATTCGGTAAATAGCTTCAACTAGCGCAAAATCCGACCCGTCAAAAAAAGAGGTTCCCTCTATCTGGCAGAACCTTGATGCTCCGAACTTTACTTGGCATAACACACTTGGCATAATCTTTTTTAAACGAATATTTGTAAGGCATAAAAAATATTTAGTAGAAGCATTGTTTGGCCGAATGTTAATATGCCCGAATTTACAAGGGCATACTATTAAGATGGCAGAATTTTATTTGGCATAATTACCTTTAGCATAGTTAAAATTCCGCATAATTTCGTTTAGCATAATGTTTACTTGAAGCAATGATTATTTTGTATAATTTCACTTGGCATACTATGAAAATGATAATTATTATGGATATGAAATTTATGCCTAAAGATGATTCTGACCTACAAAATTATGAGTTTTTAATGTATAATAAATGATACCAAATAATTTTCTGCGAAGTGAAGATTATGCTATCCATTGTTATGCAAAATAATATTATGACATTAAAAGTTCTGCTACAAAGGGACCCCATAAAATATTATCAAAACCCTAAAATAACTAATATCAACCTACTGAACAATTTTTTTAAATATAAAAAAGCCTATTCTACTATCAACGAGCCCTACTGTCCCCTACCGGTTGGAATACAAGTAACAGTCAAAAGTAGTCGCATACGCACGCACCCGCGACACGCACAAAAGATGGCCGCCATAACGTATGTAACAGCCATGGGTTCCCTCTATCTGGCAGAATCTTGTTGCTCCGAATTTTACTTGGCATAACACACTTGGCATAATCTTTTTTAAACGAATATTTGTAAGGCATAAAAAATATTTAGTATAACTATTGTTTGGCAGAATGTTTATATGTCCGAATTTACAATGGCATACTATTAAGATGGCAGAATTTTATTTGGCATAATTACCTTTAGCATAGTTAACATGTCGCATATTTTCGTTTAGCACAATGTTTACTTGGAACAACAATCATTTTGTATAATTTCACTTGGCATATTATGAAGATGGCAGAATTTCATCTGGGATGAATCTATTTAACCATTTCCATAAAAAGGCATTTATCTAATCTTAGGTATATTAAAATTTAAACATTGTTTAAACAGTAAACGCTTTTTACTACAAATTTACTGACAAAAACGAATCGCTGCAAAACCGACTCCACGTAGTCTTGTCTGCCCTACCCCTAGAGTGTAATTTAAAACCGCGAAGGCGCGGAGGGGCGAGGCGGCCCGCGAGTTGAGGAGCAGGTGGTTGTAACACTCGCCGCCGCGGCTGAGGCTGGCCGGCGAAGCCGGCCAGCAAGCCGAAGCTGCGGTGGTGAGCGTGAAACCCATCTGCAACGATAAACTCGCGTGGGACCGCCGGAGCCCCGCAGCGCCGTAGCCGTGACAGAAACCATGTATGCTGCATGTTGCTTGCTTGCTTGCATGCTGCATGCTGAATGCTTGCTTGCTTGCATGCTGCATGCTTGCTTGCTTGCATGCTGCATGCTTGCTTGCTTGCATACTGCATTCTTGCTTGCTTGCATGCTGCATGCTTGCTTGCTTGCATGCTGCATGCTTGCTTGCACAAATTTTATTATTCTGGTAAGAAATGCAAAATTATTGTAACTATGATTTTTTTGTAATATAAAGATGTGTCTTTCAATTTATGGATGTCAAATGTATGCCAAAAGATGATTCTAACTGTTAACTTTCTGAAATATGACGGTTCTGCCTTTTAATGACTACCGATATGAAATGTATGCCAAAAGACGATTCTGACTGTGAACTTTCTGCGATATGATGGTTCTACTTTTTAATTATTATGGATATGAAATTTATGCGTAAAGATGATTCTGATTTACAAAATTATGACTTTTTAATGTATGATAAATGAGGGTATACCAAACAATTTTCTGCGAAGTGAAGATTATGCTATCCGTTGTTATGCAAAATAATATTATGACATTAAAAGTTCTGCTATAAAGGGTAGACCCAACAGCCATCGCTTTCCTAAACCTGCTAGCGTTAAAAACGGTGGGTTTAAAGCACTATTCAGTTATAATCAAAATGAGTGATAATACAAAACATATCTGGAATAAAAAGTTGTATTAGTCTCTACAGTTCGATTGTCCAAAAAAAAAAATATGGCGTTTATTTAAATATTCGTCGTTACTTCTGAAAAACAAAAACATAAAAGGCAATAATCGACATAAAAGCAAATAGGTACTCCTAATGTTTCCAGCAGCCTACCTCCAGCACCCAGACATAAAAGATCCTAACACCGATAAGACCTCGCCGGGGATCGAACTGGGACCAAATTGCCCCATTCCACGTGAGATCCTCTGATACGGATGCGACGGTAGATATCTTTACACGGGCCGCTTTATGGGGCCATGGTGTCCTGTCCATGATTATTGAATGGGGAAACTATCAATAGACGAAAGTGGATTTAGGTACAGTCGGCTACTGAAACTGCTGCCACCTTTAAACTAAAACACTTGAGTGCTACGAGTACTTGCTTGAACGAATGTTGTGACTAAAATCAATTTGCCTAATCAGCTGAGTTTGGGTTCTTTCTCCTCGGCTCCTCGCCCCAATAAATAGGTACCACGATACTCCTTGGCAAGACTGATGTCAGATTTTCTGGTTTCTGTTTACTATGACGGCTGTCAAAGATCTACAAATAATAGCGAAGAGCAAAACTTCATTTCCGAAGCACGGCGGAGTTTCGGATAGTAATGGGTAGATCCATTACTATCCGAAACTCCGCCGTGCTTCGGAAGAAGAGGATCGACCTTGGCTCTTCGAGAATATTTCAAACTCAGGAAAAATTACAGCTCTACAGTATTTTCATCGATCAGCTGATCAGTTGATTTTCAAATAACATTGTGTGTTACTCTCCAATAAAATAATATGACGCTTAACAATACTTCACGAAGACACACATGACAGTAATCCTTCTATATCGGCCAAAGAATATTTCACAGTTGTCTTGCACAGACATATACAGACATAAGTTTATAATCCAGACGCATTGGACTTATTGAAGTTTCTCCACGCACCATTGGCAGGGGAGAGAATTTCATTCACATGGCTTTTGTGTATCCTTGTTTTATTCTTTCGTTTTTATTTCATGCGTGCATTTGCGAATTTGATGCTACATCCGAAGGTGCCAAAATATGCTCGTATATTGCGCTGTAATTGATTTATATGTTTTTTTTTTATTATTTCAACAGTGTTTGAAATTTCTAATACTGGCCATGCTTTATCTATGAATGGTGAATGCATAAATAGAAGTGGTTTCACAAAGGCAGTCAGGTAGCAACGTGTCCTTCATAAAATAAAAAAAAACGACGATTGTCTGCAATTTCCACATAAAATAAGTCGTACAAGAACCGCATTAAGACTACGGAAACTAAAAAAAGACACAAAACTGGCTTTTGATATGGAGAAAAATTTATGACTAGGGTGGACGTCCCCATTGAGCAATCTAATGCCAAATCTATAGAGGCGCCATCGTATACCATAAGACTGTTAAATGAAGTATGAAATTAGGGGGTTTTGCGGTGGCCAGTGGAGTCAATAAAACCATACATCCACGGGACTTCTTTGATGCGATGGCTTATTGAATAAAATGGAGTTCGCTTCGTCAGCGCGCATTAGAAAGGCAGATAAAGTCGGGAGATATAAAACAGATATGAAATAGTGAATTGAAAAGGAATTTATGTTTGATTCGACCTCGGTTTGTAGGAAGTTTTGTTGTGTTTCCTATTATTTTCTTTCGACGAGTTTATATTGAGAGATTCACGTCTTATACTTTTGTGACTAAAGTTTAATGTCTAGTTTTATAGGCTTATTTCTTGTTTAGATCTCGACTAAAGATAAGACTTTTCCTGTATTTTCAGCGGTTTCTTGAAAACACCTACTTCAGTTCAATCCTTCTGCGACTATTTGAAAAAGCCTCCTTCCGCCAATTTATGAGCTAGCGATAAAGGCTTCAAATTCTATATTAAAACCTAGTTGTGAGTTTATGAATTAAACTCGTTCAATCTATCTCAGGATCAAAACCTCATATCGGCATCAAATAAGCATTGATACCAACCTAACCACACAAACGAGTTCAGCAGTACCAACATTACCTAATTGGCTCCCCATACAGTTTTATCACGCGACCCTCGAACATGGCAAGCAAGTCAGGCAAGCCAATGCCCCTGAAAGCCTACACCTAATGAAATTCGCAGGTAGATGTTGAAGCAATCCTCTCCTGGATTCACTAGACTATAATAATTAACGTTCCGCTGTTGCTTCCGTGGAAATTCGCCATAGTAGGGGAAATCCGCCATGGTGCCGCCTTTAAGCGAGCTCAGTGTTAGGTGGAGTTGAGGTATGCGCTTTACTATCCCAGAGTAAGGTAACTTTCATGCGTATATAACGAAGGGGTACTTACTGCAGTTTTATATTGCTGAGTTGTTGTTTCACGTGTGGTTAGTTCCCTAAGTTGGCCCTCTAAAGGCCCTCTAGGTTCCGTAGGCCTATTTTTTCTGGATGGGAAATCATCAAATGACTTCTCTCTGGGTGGAGCGGAAGAGAGTGTCAGGCTCTTACTGACTTAAACACACATCCTTCTAGTGCCCTTTGCGTTCCAGGGCCGCGGAGACTCTTTCGAAAAAAATTCTCAACCAGGTCCCGTAGGTCTTAGGCATATATTACAATATCTAACCCTATCAGTCAACGTTAAGAGGAAGCGGGCATCTTTTTGTCTGCTATATGCAAGGTGTTATCAACAACGCATCTGTAAAGTGTGCGGTTGAATTCAGCAGATTTTTGAGATAGCCCCGTATTCCCACGGGAACGGGAACTACGCGGGTGAAACCGCGGGGCGCTGTTAGTCATCTATAAAATGATTTAACAGGTTCTCTGTACGCACAACAGATACAATAGTTTAACAATAATTCAAGACCACTTGTCGTTCATGAGACTGTGAATCGATCAATATACTTACGAAGATCTGAAAACAAAAATCTAACGTTTTTCAACAAACACTCCCTACCGCTCCACCCAGGGCGGGAGGGGTCATTTGATGATTTCCCATCCAAAAAAAAAAAAAAAAGGGGGCGGTCCAGGTCTTTCAATGATTCACTCACACTCTTTGTACCGACAGCACCTTTGCCCGCGTTCTAATACTGGCACCAAAACTTTCTTCGAATAACGCTCTATCAATAACCACATGGACAGGTATAGCAAGAAACTTTGTTCTCTTAGAAACATAGACTACATATTCTGTCTGTATACAGTCATTATGTAGATAGATAAATATTAATCTCTTTATTTTCGTGATAATTATTTAGTATCTATTTAACTATGCATAAAATGTATATTTTATTATTAAAGATACTATTGTACCGTAAAACACACATATACGGGATGTTTAATGAGAGCGTCATAGTAAATACAACCTATTTTTATTCAACATATAATTGTTAATCGTGCTGCTTATCTTATATCTTATCTTGTACAGTCGGTGATAGCAATTAACTGACCCCCTAAAAATTAAACGAATTTGAACCTTCTGCTTGTCAGTAGTAAGACAACTGGTTCAACGTCTACGATCAATAAAATAGTTATTCGAATTTGATCTTTAATACGCAGTGTTAAGGTAGGTAAGATCTTGAATATTATTTTAACTTGTAATATGATACGTAATTTCGATCATGTCAAGTATGTGTCGAGTGGTCTAGTGGTGACTGTAATGAGCTGACAAATCGAGGTTGCGAGTTCGTAACCAGCGTGATTGACGCTTTTGTTCCTGTTTTGTAAATTTATTTTAAGTTATAAATAATAAATTATAACTTTAGCAACAAAAAAAAAACGAACGGAAATAAAAAACCAAAATTATGGTAAAAACGATTATATTTTATAAAAAAAAAAATATTATAAGAATAACATAAATGATATTGATGACGACACGAAGATGATAATATTTACCTACTTACTATTTTACTAATAACGTTGTTAACTGCACTTAGTTTAATGTAGTGAATCAGCATGTTATAATATTTAGAAATATAGGTATGTATTTCTATTTCATAACAATAACATCACCACATTAAATATCATTTACTTAACTAAATAAAACGGAATTATACGTTGAAGTTCTACCTACTATATATCAATTTGTTTCGTGAGTAGTTATTTTAGTTATAAGGTTTTGACAAAAAACTAGGTATTCGAAATACTTCGTTAGAAATTATAACAATAGTTAATTTAACACACACACTGACATACGTTAGTATTGTTTGTGACCAACACTGGTTACTCAAGTCATTTATAATATGCTTTTAATAGCGAAGTGGAGCACCATTTTTTTCTATTACTTGTTGCAAGCGGTCCCGCATACCGCGCACCATATCCAACAACAATCACTTCCCCTCATGAATGGTTTTGATCCAGGACGATCTTTTTGAATATTAAAACCACACGTCAAACGTCTTAGCCACAATCTGACTGTATTTCTCTGAAACAACAGAATAAGCATAATTTTAGTAACGAATAGGTAAACATAATTTATCGATTAAGTTTGCAAAAATACGTTTTATCAATTTAGATAATATAAATCAAATTAGACCTATAAATGATCTCAAATTAGACTCATAATGAAACATAATTAATTGTCTATTATTCTACATTCACCAGCTTTTAAGCCAACTAACGAATAAAGGAATAACTATAATTATAAATAAATGAAGCATAAAAAAGAATACACTTACCGCTATTTATTATGTTTCGTAGCAATCGCTTTAATACCAACATTCTCCTCATGCAAATAGATTATTTTGTATTTTAAATAATCACTCAACTCAACTTGGACATGACGATTAAACTATCAAAACTGATAACAATTAATAAAAAGGAAAAAAGCGTGGATTTTTACAATTTAGTAAGGCATGGCAAAAATGTTCGCGCGTATTCACTGCTATTTGTGCATAGAATATCTTGTTCAATTTATTCTTCTACCCCATATTCCTAATGTCATATCTATAGCAGTTTTGGTTGAATACGCATATTGACGTCTAACTACCCACTTATTAAAATAGGTGAACAGTTATAAATAAATGACCTAATACCAACCTCTTAAAGCTCAAGTTTGCGTATCAAAATTATTTATTGTTTCTGTTCAACGAGTAGTGTGAGTCTGATAAACTCATACATATTGAATATAACGTTTAATGTTATGAGCATAGGGTGTAAAATCGAGTAATTTTTAGGGGGGTCAGCTAATTGCTATCACCGACTGTACTAACTTTTGCCTCCGAATTCGTGCGCACACATCCCTTTTTTCCGCGACTTCGTACGCCCATGTTCCTTTAAACCACACTAACACTCCGCATGGAACCTACATGCCAAATTCCACCTTTTATGAGCAGAATTTTCGGCTGTGCGTTGCCTTTTAGTCACTCAATCACACAGTAACGGAAGTGTTATATACACACATATTGATGATTGATTGATTTAGATTTCAAGCTTGAAATAATATTCACACCAAACCACATTCACAAACCCGCCTCTATAATTGAAGATAACCCTAGACAACAAACAATAAAGATCAGGGGTACATCTCTCCCCACCGAATGTGTCTCCACGTTGTCGTCGTGGTGGGGCTTGAGCGTCCCAATGATCTTGCGAGCTTTCCCGGTAGAGCCACTCATGCCGGAAGGTCGCAAGTGAGGGATCAGACCAAGAGAGACACACGCTTGCTCGCTGCTCTCTGGTACGCGTCTGATCATCAGACGTGACTGAGAGAGCAGCGAGCAGGTGGAGAGGTGAGGTTGGGAGAGAGGGCCCTGAGAAGGGGCGGAGCGAAAAGGGACCACACCCTTAAAAGGAACAAAAATGAAAAAAGACGCTTGCAAAATGAGTCCCCAGGTGGGTCCCGACTGCTCAGCGGTCGGGGAATCCCACCCCGCTTCGGCGGGCTGCCCTCCGTACTCTGGGGTGGGCACCAAACGTCTTCCGCTTGCCAGTGGCAACAAGAGCCGAGGAGGCTCCAATTCGTCGTCGTCATCCGGATCCGCCTCCTTTAAGGAGCTGATGGCGCACGAATTCGCAGAGGAGGGTTCGCCTGAGCGCCGGGGTGGCGTGGAGTTGGATTCCGGCTCCGCGCTAGACCTAGTAACGGTCAGCTCGGCGGGCTCGGGAGATGAAAGAGGGGGGGCTGCTGCGGAGAACGTAAAGTTCTTCCGCAAGCGGCCCAGACGGGAGGATGACAGCGGGTCGTCCTCCGAGGGCGAATTTGCCTCCGCCCGCAAAATCCCCACCGCTAGGCGGGGCAGGGGCTGTGAGGCAGGGAGGGGGCTTGCACCCTCTACCCGGGAGGTGGAGCGTCGGGCCGAGAGGTTGGTGGAGGAGGGGCGTCGCCCTGGAGGGAGCGGTCGCAGGGCTCCCTCTACTCGTCCGCCTCCTCTCGACTCTGACGACTTGGAGTCCCCGGGAGAGGTACCTCCCGCTGTTGAGGACCAGAGGGCCCAGTTTGCGGAGGTCGTGGAGGCCGCGATCCGCGCTGTGGCCTTCAAGAGGAAGCAGTCCTCGAAGCGGGAGGCCATCAGTGCGGCCAAAGCCTCCATACTGGCGGCAGCGGCGGCCAACGCTGGCGGGACTGCCTCAGACGAGGCGTCGGAGTTGCGGGCGGAGGTCGCCCGCCTCGCGGTTCTTACGGAGCGACTCGTTCAGGAGAATGAGTCGCTCCGGAGGGACCTGGCGGGGATGGCCAGAGCGGCCTCCGTGGAGCCGCGAGGGGGACTGAGTCCGGCAGCGCCGGAGGGGGGCCAAGTGCTGAGCCAGGTGCGGGACCTGGTACGGCAGGAGCTGGCTCCCTTCCGGAGGCAGTTCTCCATGCTGGAGGACATGGTCCGGCGTCCCCCAACAGCGGCAACAGCGGCGACTCAGAGGGCCCCGGGCCAGCAGCAGAAGGCGGCTTCGTACGCGGCCGCCGCGGCTGCCAGCCCGGGAACGTCCGGCAAGGCGAAGGCAAAGGCCAAGGGCGGAGCAGGGCCAGCGCCTGTGGCGCCGGCGGCTGCGACGCCGGCGACGACCAAGTCGGCCCCGGCGAAAAGGGGTGGGAGGAAGGCTCGGGGAGGAGCGGCTAAGGCTGCGGCGCCAGTGGTGCCACAGCCGCCCCCACCCCCACCCTCGGACCCTCCTGCGGCCGGGGCCGAGTGGCAGGTTGCTGGCCAGAAGCGGAGGGCCAAAGAGGCGGCCAGGAGGAAGGCGAGGAAGCAGCGGCGTAAGGCCAACGCTATTGCGGCGAGGCTTCGCGCCCCGAAATCCGCGGCTGTAGTGCTCACACTGCAGCCGGAAGCGGAACAGAGGGGCGTGACGTATCTCGCCGTACTGAAGCGGGCGAAGGAGGCGGTGAGCCTCCAAGAGCTGGGCATCAGCGGGGGCATCGGGGTCAGGAGGACCCTAACCGGTGCCCGCAAGCTCGAGCTCACCGGAGCGGAGAGTGGCCCGTTCGCGGACGCCTTGGCCGAAAAGCTGAGGGCGGTCTTACCCGCGGACGAGGTCCGGGTGTCCAGGCCGACTAAGCGCATCGACATGCGCATAGTGGGCCTGGATGACTCCGTTACGGAGGAGGAAGTTGTGGCCGCCGTCGCCAGGACTGGGGGGTGCTCTGCCGAGCTCGTCAAGGCGGGCACCCTCCGGCCTGACAACACGGGCATGCAAACCCTTGTGGTGAGCTGCCCCGTGACGGCGGCCAGAACTGTGTCGGAGGGCCGAAGGCTCTTGGTGGGATGGGTGTCTGCGCGGGTAAAACTGCTGGAACCCAGGCCTCTGAGGTGCTACCGCTGCCATGTGGGCAACCACACGGGAGCTATGTGCCCCTCGGAGGTGGACCGCAGCGGTCTTTGTTTCCGCTGTGGTCAGCCCGTTCATCGGGCCGGCTCATGTGAGGCCACGCCGCACTGCAGTGCATGTGCGGCTGCTGGCAAGCCGGCCGAGCACTGGGCTGGGGGAAGGGCCTGCGCGCCATCCGCCCCGACCAAGGGCAAGAGGTCTGCCGCCGCCGCCGCCTCTGCCGCCGCCGCGGCTTCCGTCGCCGCTTCTGCCGCTTCTGCTGCGGGTGCTGCGACTCCCAACGCTCGGGAGGGTGCTGAGATGGAGTGCCAGTAATGGTCCCATTTCGGCCCCCTCCAGAGGCAAGTCGGCCGCTGTGCTATTGCGCAGTGGCTGATGCCTGTGGACGGTGAGCGTGGGTGGCTTGCCGTCCGATACCAGGCTGAGTCGACGACGCGTTGTGCTTCACGCGCGCCTCAAGGAGCCGTCAGCACCAGGGAAGGGGCCCCATAGGGTCGGTGCCTGCTAGGGTTGCGGAATTTGTTCGAAAGAGTTACCGCGGCCCTGGAACGCAAAGGGCACATGGAGGAGCACGGGTGGGTTTTAGTCAGTAAAAGTCTGACACTCCCTACCGCTCCACCCAGGGCGGGAGGGGTCATTTGATGATTTCCCATCCAAAAAAAAAAAAAAAAAAAAGGGGTACATCTCTAAATCGATTATAACACCTAATCGCAAAATTCAAGTCACATCGTTCAAAAGAATTTCAATTAAACCAAAGTGAGGGTACCTTGAATTGATTACGAATAAAAAAAAAATGATCGTCGTATCACGCACTGCATGAGAATTGGGAGAAACCATTAAATCACTTGATGCCACAGAACCTATTTAAAATGGCGATTTTTTATCCCACCCCATTCTTGAGCTCTTGAAAATGCACGTTAATTCTGTGCCAGGGTGACCAACAATGCGGGGAAACAAAAAAATCGCTTTAGTATAAAAATTAAGCTCCCCTTTTCAAATGAATGCTCAAATCAATCGAAGCAGGCACTATTTCAGCAGCAAGACACACTTTTTAAATATATAAAAAACAGTACGATTTTATTGTTTATGTTTTTTATCATTTTGTTTTTTATCGATTTTGTAAAATTGTTTTGTCCCTTTAGTTTATAATAAATAAGTGTATTTATTTAGTTGTTTACGACAAGTACGTTTTGGTCAAAAATATTGGTTGTCCTGAAAAAAATATATCACGAGATGGCAGCCCATTTCGCCGACCAAAAACTTCCAGAGATCCCTACAATTTATTTCTACAAAAATGCTGATTTGATCCTTACTTATTGGGTGCTCAGACAGCGCAGGTATTTCTAATTTATTGACATGTAGGGACTTTGTAACGTTACGAAGTCTAGATGACTTGGCAATATAAATGTAGCTTTGACAATAAATGTACATATCGACAATATTGTTATTGTTACTAAAATTTGTGTATTAAACGCAACCCTTACAGGATCGATCATGTTGAAATTAATATTAAATACGTAGGTAAAATAGTTCGACTAAAATGAATCAACACAATTGCACGTTTACGCTTGTCTCGTGGAGGCGCTACGCCAGGGCGAAACTCCGCTGCCGCGGGAAATCGCTGCGCGGTGGATGGAACTCCAGCAGGATATCACGGCGGTATGGAGAGAGCGACTGCTGTAACCCAGCGCTGGGCACACCACCATCGTAGCGACAAGTCCCCTCTTTGAGAAGTGGCTGGAGAGGAGCTACGGCGTCCTCACCTTCCGCCTAATGCAGGTACTAACTGGTCATGTTTCGACTCGAGGATCGCCCGGAGGAAACGGTGGAGCACACGGAGAAGGCCTGCCCTACTTGGACGGAGCAATGCTGTGTCCTCTTCGAAGCAATCGGCGGCGCCTGCCTCTCACTCCCAGCCCTAGTTTAATTCATGGTCGGGAGTATGGGAAGCAGTCACCTTCTTCTGCGAAGCGTTAATACTAACGAAGGAGAAGAAGGAACGTGGAGGGGTTTTAGTCTTAAAAGTCTGACACTCCCTTCCGCTCCGCCCAGAGCGGGAAAAGTTATTTCAAGATTTCCCATTCTGAAAAAAAGGGCGTTATTTTTAATAAATAACAAGCTGTAATTGCCAATTGGATTGAGGGAAACTAAGGTGAGAATAGAATCATGTGTTAAAAACCTCGTAAAGATTTTTGTGAAATATTTATCATGTCGACACTTACTGAATTGTTGTTCAAAATACTTGAAAATGAACAATATTGAATGTGTTACACAGAAACAGTACATTTTCCTCAAATTGTGGCCTGGTATTTGAGTGTGCTAATACTGACTACCGCAAAATATTTATTATTTAGACTGACTCAATTTGTATTATACCTCCCTGCGTACGCAAATGAGTTTATTACAGCGTGTGTAATTTGTACTCGTGTTACAAATATTAATGTTATTATTTATTTATACAGAAATCACTTAAAATAGAACATAACAAATACATATGGAAGAGCACCACAATGTTGCCTGTTTAATAAGTATGGTCTATGATTCTCTTCTGATAGTATTTACACGTAGGTCTTACGAGTGTATTGAATTTTAATAATTTTTAATGTATCCTATTTAATGATCCCTTGATAAGTTTTAGTTTTTTTTTGTTTTTAACCGACTTCTAAAAAAGGAGGAGGTTCTCAATTCGGATGTTTGATTTTTTTTTATATGTTTGTTCGCGCATAACTCCGTCGCTTGCCAACCGATTTGAAAAATTATTTTTTTGTTGGAACGGATAGGTATACTTCCCAAATGGTCCCATGAAAATTTTATCGAAGTCGAACAAGCGGTTTTTTGTTAATTTCAATAAATGATAGCAAATCTGTCGGGATAGCTGAAATCGCATGTTTGTTTATTGTTTACACCAATTTATATGGGTATGTTTAGCTGGGAGTGAACCACTAAAAAGTGAAAAATAAATAAAACTTTTTACAAAAAATACAACCGACTTCTAAACAAAAAAAAAACTCGGTGTTTTTGGTTGCTTTTTTGTTTTTGAACACACCGACTTCCGAAATTAAAGTTATTTTGTTCTTTTTGTTTGTTTTTTTTTGTTTAGAACTCGGTTGTATTTTTTGTAAAAAGTTTTTTTTATTTGTATAATTACGGTTATTTTATTAATGAAAAAAAATACAGGACACTTATCATCCCAACTTTTTAATTACGTCATAACATATGGAAAAAATAGTTTTCCGAAATTGCCACCAGATTGCGCTTACGTTCACGTTACCACGATCAAGTACGTTAAAAAAACGCCCGTAGACCGCTGTTTTGCTTACATTTTCAATACTAACACCAAACCAAATTTATCTGAAATTTTAATATTATTATATTAAAGTTTCAGATAAATTTGGTTTGGTGGCTATATTCTCTGCAGTGATCATATTTTTTTTCTGTTTTAAAGTAAACACAAAACAACAACATTTTCCTCCCATAGTTTTTCTTTTTGTATATTTTACCCGTATAAAGTTTTTATCCGGAAGGCATTTTCTTTGTTACCGTTAGTAATATTTTGCTTAGAAAATGAGGTTATGTTTGCTAATTAGCGTAATTTCCGTTTACGTATATTACTGGCAGACTATTGTTTGTTTCATATAAATTATAATGTATGATCAATTGATAAAAATAACCAGAAATATTTCTCGAAGGAGACGCTAGTAAAAATCGAATGTAATAAATTCTACAGGGTTGAAAAAGCACGACGAGACTGCGATCTATGAACGCTAAAACTGCCGCGTTACATGTCCTGTCCTGACTTGCACGCGAGTTACTTGCAGGTTGAAAAACGGCCAAAGTAAAGTAACATCACAGTCCACCATTTCGTGAATGTCGTAACTACATACACGAGCAATACCAACATACGATAACCAAATTCGAGGTCCATCGAAGAGCTTTGTACGTCCCGAAAACTGGCACAAGCAAACAAAACTACGAGAAAACCTAGATACCCTAGATCGACGCTACACAGACTATAGAGTTATAGACAGGATTTTCAAAAACCAATTACATTTTAGCGAGAAGTTTGCTTACAGCCAATATTCTGGCCCGGGCGGTCCAAGGCTCACTACCTCGGGCGGGCCAGGGCCCACAGATCGAACGGGTCCAATAAAACTAATGGTACTAAAGATTTTCTAACAAAGGGTTTCATCAAGATATGCCCGGACTAAAGTCGAAGAATGAGGCAGCCTCTATCGAGATAGCTGATGATACTCTATTTGATTAATTTAATTTTGTTTTTTTTTTTTTAATATACGTGATATAGAAAACGTCTCTTTTGTATTTTAGTATAGTATCTTATTGATTGTAGTTTAATACGACTTTTGTTATTTGAAAATATAAGCTTACTAATGTTAGTCAGTATTCCAAATGTTAATGTAGCTTTTACACGGTTAATGCTGCTTTCGATACAAAAAAATGTGCAGTGCCTCTAGTGTTGAATAGCGTCAACTCAAACTGCATGGATGAGTTATTTGCAACCAGGTTCGTTTAAGAAAGACTGACAGAGTCATGTGTTTGTTAGATACAGAAAATTCAGAATGTTTATATGTAGAACTAGCTGCTGCCCGCGACTTCGTCCCCGTGGAATCCCCGATTTTAAAACATTCTTTATCGCTACTCCGCTCCTATAGGCTTAAGCGTGATGGTATATAGCCTAAAGCCTTCCTCCTTAAATGGTCTATTCAACCCAAAAATAATTTTTCAATTCGACCCAGTAGTTCCTGAGATTAGCGCGTTCAAACAAACAAACTCTTCAGCTTTATAATATTAGTATAGATATGGTTTGAAACTCAACTGAACAAAATAGTAGCTACCATTTTATTCTCAACGGAAATAATGATAAAAATTATGACGCAACCAAAGACAGAAAACCAAAAGCTAAATCAAAACAAACTATTAAATATTCACATTCACAGTACTTTTAAGATTTAAAAGAGTATGTTCAAGACTCAAGAATCACCAAGAATTTCTAGAAAAGACTTCTTAAAAATCTCTCAAAAGCTTTTACATGCAATTCAGCATTTTCACCAGGCATTGCAGGGAGCTGTTCATAATGAATGAACTATGGAACCTCAAGGAGTGTTCGTTCTTTCTGCGGTCGTCTATGTCTTTGGAAACGACATGATAAAACACTTAATGACACACACATAAACACTGACAAAGGTTTAGGATAAGATCCATAGGATTTATTGTGTAGTAAATACTTAGTAGACATTTTAATTTAAATCATTTTCTTCATGAGAATAAATTCTTGATGACGTGATCAGAACAAATCGTAAAAATCGTTTCAAGACCTTTAATAATTTTTAACCGACTTCTAAAAAAGGAGGAGATTCTCAATTCGGATGTTTGTATGTTTTTTTTTTTTTTTTTTTTTTATTGTTTGTTCGCGCATAACTCCGTCGCTTGCCAACTGATTTGAAAAATTCTTTTTTTGTTAAAAAGGGTATACTTCCCAAATGGTCCCATGAAAATTTTATCGAAATCGAACAAGCGGTTTTTGAAAAATCAACAAAAATCTAAAAAAATATCTACATTGTCTACATTGATGACCTTTTCGTTTACTCTGCATTGGAGCAGTGCGTTTTTTTACACTAATGTAATTGGTTCGTTTAGGTGGGGGAGGGGAGGGGGTTTAGGTACCACTAAAAAGTGAAGAATAAAAAACTTTTTACAAAAAAATACAACCGACTTTTCCACAAAAAATCAAAAAAGTACAAAATAACTTAAATTTCGGAAGTCGGTGTTCAAAAAATGAAAAAGGAACCACAAACACCGAGTTCTGAAATTTTAATCTACTCCGGATAATGCGTCAAATAAATGAAATTATGGACTTTCATGTTCGATTTCATTCCGAAAATTAGTTGCGAACTAAACTTAAAATTTCATAATTGTAAGTTTAGCTCGCAACAACTATTTTCTAATAAAATATAGAATATTTCTGATTTTTTTTAACAAACGGCTGAAAATTAATCGAAAATCTGAACTCCACCCTACCTACATAATATAAAATGAATTTTCAACCGACTATAAGGTGCTTGAAATAAAGGTATTTCTGAAACTTTTAAAAGCAACTAAAATGTTTGATAAAATGTCTATCATATATTACTTTTGACCGTCCGAACTAAAACTATTGGAAGAAACGGTGAGCTAGATAGCTCCTCATTTTTATTGGAAACGAGCAATGTCGAAGAAATTGCAGGTAGCGATGAAATCAAAAGTATCTACAACTCTACGTCGGTATAAAATGAATCTAATTCAGAAGAAATAGTAAAAATATTTTTTTTTCTAACTAGTCCATCAAGCAACCATGAATTTATCAAGCTCTGGTGGATATTTGAACAGTTTTTCAAACTGTAAAGTTATACTCTGTTTTTTGCACGAGAAATTTCTTTGATATAAATAAAATTATTTTCAGGCACGTTTAAAAGACCAAACAGTTAATTAGTAATAAATAATAAATAAATAAATAAAAGAAATTAAGTATACTTTGCACTAAAATACGAATTAAACTCGACTGTAATGCAGAGTCACAAAATAGTTAATGCGGCCACAATTAGTCGGCGTTTACTTAATCACCACTAAAACTTTTAAACAAATGCATCATTATGGTGCATTAAATACAGTGTAGCTTTCGTGAATTTACTTAACCATTGCGGGAAACTATTATTATCATCATTGTGATTTGAGGCGAACGAAATCTACTGCTGGATATGTGGTCATTTGCCTATATAGCTAGTCAATGTCGTGATGTCCAAGGGGGACATTGCGACGTTTGCTGGAATTACTAGTCATAAAACTACTGAACCTAAGGCGAAGAGAGAAGAAAATTAGCCAAAATAATGTCACGGAAGTTATCAGATATCTCTATAGTCTATTTCTCCCATTTATTGTTATATGATAAAAATCTACGGAAACCACCAAAAAAACGCTTAAATGATTACTTAAACCATAGAGAGTGCTCCAGCTACTGACGTTTATACGTGCCCATGTAGATCCATTTAAAATTAAATAGTTCGGAATTACTTTGAATTTTTATAAACATACATATCTAAGTATATTTTTTTGACTATAACTTCTTTAAGTCATTAATTCTAGTCTATTATTGTACTCTGCACATAAAATTCTATATTTAGTTCCCATTCTTCATTCCCAGAAAATAGAAAATGCAAACCCGAATTCCGCTCAAAACAAACCAACATCCTGTAAGCGAGAATGCAGACACAGTCAACAACAATTACCCGAATCTGACAATACTGACAAACATCAAGTTCAAATTAAATCCTTCAATTTAATAACTGTCAGCACCTACAGTTTTTTTTCCTCTGGCACTTTCATCCCACTTTTGTTCCTCTATCTTATAAAAGATGCATTGAGCGGAACAGGAAAATTAATTTCAGACAATGCGACGTACGAAACAAGTCGCTGTGGGCTTACGTAGGTATTTACGAAGAAGCTTTGATATTTGACTCGATCCTGTGGTGAAAAGTTGTACGATATTTTTTACTAGGAAATAGTTTTGATGCCCGTCAAAATGAAAATCATAAATCATTCATTCAAACTAGGCTTAGAGCCAGCACTTTTTGAGCGTCCTAGTTAACGATACGATAGTCTCCCAAAACGCTTTTCATCACTTCCTAGCGATTTATTTAGGAAGAAGAAGAAGCCGATGTCATTACAAAAGCATTGTTTACAAAGCTTTGTCAACGAGCTGATCAGTAAACAATTTAGCGGTGGCGACATCTCGCTTCCGGCCCTGGTTCAATCCATGGTCCGGAGGGAGAATGGAAAGCGGTGATCTCCTTCTGCGAAGCAGTAATGCTAGCGAAGGAAGAGGTGGACTGCGTGAGGGAGAGGCACACGTCTCACCCCAGCCACTGCATCAGAAGGAGACGCCCCGGGTGTCAGGAGTTGGCAAGGCGATTGCCGGCTACCGTAGGGGTGGGACTACGGATAGCGAACGTTAGGTAGCTCACCGTCCGATAAGAATCAGACCCGGGTGGAGGCGCGTTGCGTTCCACACGCGCCTCAAAGAGATGTCAGCATAGAAGACGGGGCCTGTTAGGACCAGTGCCTGCCAGGGTTGCGGAATTTGTCTGAAAGAGTCACCAGAATTGCTTCTGGAACGCGAAGGACATCAAAAGGAAAACGGATTGGTTTTAAGAAGTCATTTGATGATTTCCATCCTTTAAAAAAAACAGTAAACATTTAAAAAAACAATCGACGCCTATAACAATCTTCACCACGCCTGTAAGTAGGTATATATAAATAGGTACCATTAATCAAAGATAAAAGAGCTCACTTACTGTACAAGAAAAACATTTCCCCATTCACAGCCGAAAATAACAGCAGTACTACAATCAATCTGCCCGCTAATCTAAAAGACTGTGACATAGGTCACATTGAAAACGAATGATTCTTAGAAATATTTAAACAGGCAAGTCGTCCCATTGTGCTGGGATTGAATGTCGAAAATTGCCTATTACCAGCCCCTGAGCACGGCAGTATTTCCTCTTTATCCAATTTATCGTTCTACTTTACTATTTCTTCAGACAATTGCGATTTATATTTGCGAGAAAGTCTTTGAATGTGAACGAGAGTATATCGTTCAGTTCAACGCCGAATAAAGTTTAGATATTTCCATTGCTAGGTGTACTGTTGTAAAGTTTATTTCATTATGTGTTCTGTAAGTATAGGTTAGAGAAGTTCTTAAAATTAAATGTAGGTTTAGTGTTACATGAATATGCATGCTTATTTTTATGAAAATAATTGTTAATCATTCATTTTAGGTAGTTATAAATTAAACAAAACTATATTCTGGCACTTCATACTTCGATGCAATAAAAAATACAGTTTCCAGTAATTTCATCTATAACTTTTCAAAGATCGCGTCAGATATAATTACTTATACGATATTAATATTTCCCACACCCTCTCCTGATATTTCCAGCACTATTATTCTTCATAATTCACATTAGGAGTATACTGCGTGAGCAATAAGACGGTGTGCGCATTTAATTTCGTCCGCCCATATATTTTAAAACGTGCCTTGCAACTACATTTTACGTGGCAAGGCATATGTTGTGGCGGTAAAACGGCTAGATTGTTTTATTGCACTCATTATGAGGGAATCTGCTCGATGGTATTAATTTGTAAGGGAACTTTAAGGTCGAAAATTATTTTCTAAGAAACGCTTGATCACAATATATAATGCCTTCAAATTGGGTTTAATTACTCGTGTAAATAACGGCTCACCTTTCGAGGGGAGAGGTGATTATGGAGCTTGTAACGATGGGATTGTATCCTGTCACTGTTTATATCTAAATTATAGGGTTATTAGCAGGTAAATACCTACTATGAGCTACATAGGTATATAATGTATGTATATATGGTGCTGTCTTCATGCTGCTATGGTTTTTGACATGTTCTGGTGTAATAGCGGCGTCATTATATAATGTACTCTGTGTTTCACATAAGTGGTGACTTTTGGGAGAGGCCTATATCCAGCAGAGGACGTCTATTGGCTGAAATAGTGATGACGATGATGATGATATATGTGTAAACTTGAAGCCAATGTTAGAGCAAGAAATAATAAATGGATCTGATATAGAAGTTAGTAAACATAACTCCAATATTATAGGAAATTAGTAGATAGGTATAAAACCACAAACAGCTGTCCACAAATCTTATCTTACTAATATTATAAACACGAAAGTTTGTAAGTATGGATGGATGTTTGTTACTCTTTCACGCAAAAACTACTGAATGGATCTTGATGAAATTTGGCACAGATATAGATCATAGTCTGGAATAACACATATGATACTTTTTATCCCGGGATTACGTTCCCTTGGGATAATTTCCGACATTCACGCGGGCGAAGCCGCGGGCAGCAGCTAGGTAATAATAATTAAGAAGTCCCACCCCAACTGTTAAAGTGGGGCGGAGTAAGAATCGTATGGGCATCCGTAGATAGAACGGCGTCTGCTGCACTTGTTGGAAGAACATGGGACAGCCAGAGCGAGGTAGACTGTAGAGGGTACCATATTGTATAAACAAAAGCATACCAAAAGCGAATTACATATTTTATGCATCTTTTTTTTCTGGATGGGAAATCATCAAATGATGTCATTTGATGATTTCCCATCCAGAAAAAAAAGGTACTAGTTTGTTCAGTTGAGTTTTAAACTATATTCTATAACTGCCTGAATGTTCTTCCGCTTTTGGTGGAATGTAAGGGTGTCAGACTCTGACTGACTAAAACCCACCCGTGATCCTCCTAGTGCCCTTTACGTTCCAGAGTCGCGGTGACTCTTTCGAACAAACTCCGCAACCATTTTGTGTACTTTAAAATGCGGTTTTTCGGCCAATTTTAGTTTTAACTAGCTTCTGCCAGCGACTTCGTCCGCGTGGAATAGTTACTTTACCCCCGATTTTGAAACTCTCAGCCCGATCGGTTTAAAATTGACAAAGTTTCATACAAATAATCAGGAAGCACCGAACTGCAAAGCTATCGGGAGTTACACGTGTTATTGTGAGTCAACCATAAAATATAGACATATGCCTTTTTTTGATAATTTTATGTAAAACAATTCCGTAATACATGATTTCTATGTAACTTTAACCATTATGGCTACATACGCGACAGAAGCTTAAACAATGGAGTAGGTAACTACTCCCGTTTTCCGAACATTTTCCTTCACTGCTCTGCTCCTATTGATTGTAGCGTGATGAAAAGTACACTATAACCTGCCCAGGAGTATGAAGAATAATTGCACCAAGTTTCGTTAAAATCGGTCGAGTAGTTTTTGTTTCTATAAAGAACAGACAGACAGACAGACAAAAATTTTACTGATTGCGTTTTTGGCACCAGTATCGATCACTAATCACCCCCTGATAGTTATTTTGAAAATATATTCCTTGTACAGAATTGACCTCTCTACAGATTTATTATAAGTATAGATTGATTGTTATTTGTTTGACCTTTGGTTCAAGCTAAATCATCATCTGCATAGCTATATATATAGGGGGTTGGCTTCCAGTCACCCCGGATTAAACTGAATTAGCAGCATTTTACGTGGAGCGGCTGCCTACTAGACCACACACGCCATTAACTGAGTTACACGTTACTTCTTGGCAAGATTGGTGTTAGATTTTCTGGCTTCTGACAGTCCGTAACGACTACCGAAGATCTCCAAATGATAGCCGGGATCAACGGCTTAACGTGCTTTCCGAGGCACGGACGATTCTGGGTAGGTTAAGGTGGTCACCCATCCACAAACCAATTGACCCGTACGGCTGTTATACATATTTTAACCACGAGCTCCATCATTAGTTAAGCTAAATATTGATAAAAAACGCATACTTACGAAAGTGTGTCCATAATTTTCAAACAATGGGATGATTTTTAAACAATGGGATGGATAAAAACTCAACTTAATTCAATCTACAGGCAAAATAATCACTAAACCAACCGAACGAACCGCTCATAAAAATCGTAAGCACCTCCCGAAACTCCCAATTAATACATCCTCAGCAAACTTAAAGTGGAAATCCTTTATAATGAATTCGCAACAGTCGATAATTGACACGTCTACGAAGGTTTAATCTGGCCCTAAGACCCGCCGCCAAGATCTCGACAACTTCTGATATTTCACACACGAATTTCTCCGAGTTAGTTTGGTTAGGTCAACGTGGAGTGGCGTAAATTGATTATTTTTGGCAGGTTTTCAATTAAGGTCAATAAGTTTGACTAAATAAATTCTTATACTAGTTAAAATGTACACTCGTACATTTTACAATATACTCATATTGTGTATCATATATTGTCATCTCTTTCACTCAAAGATTTACTGAAGGAAACCTCACGACGTCTTTGGACATTTTTATTTTAAGGATGGGAAATCATCAAATGTATTCTGCCGCTCTGGGCAGAGTGGAAGGGAGTGTCATGCTCTTATCAGATTTGGAGGAACACGGATGGGATTTAACCCAGCCTCCAAATGCCCTTTGATCCAGGGCCGCGGTGATTCTTTCGAACAAAGTCCTCCACACTGGCAGGACTGGCCCTGTACTTAGGACATAAACACCCAATTCCTGAACTAAGGATTTTTCAAATTCTACTTTACCCAAAACACTAGTAACATTTTACATGTTCTCAACTTCAAACAATCGTAAAATTAAATATATTCCATACATCTATTGATGGTATATATTTGAGAGTTTTCATAGAAGAATATTAAAATAACAAAATATAGAAACTTCTGAATGTCCTGCCTAATGTCTTTTAACAAAGCATAAAGAGTACGATTCTATGGGAAAGAAAACAATATTTTAAAGGTGGCTTTTATCCCAGTAGCCGTATTCTGATAACATTAAAGTTCGTATCTATGAGAGAAAAGATTCAACCCAAGAGATATTTTTTTCTTTCCTGTTGTGGAATTAAACCCCTCACTATCGCGTTGCTGCCGTTGTCACACAACTGTGCGGCTTAAGGTAGAACATTAGTTAGATACGACAGTAGATACCTTTTCCTTTACACAAATATTTCACTTCGTAGAATTCAACTCCACAAACTGAGAGCAGTGCTAATCTTGCCTGTTGATTTCAACATAAAATACTCGGACTATTCTCAGTGGCCAAGTCGCAATGGGGCCACTGTAAGCTCCAATACTATGAAATGTAATTAACTCAGGTAAATCGGATTGGGTGAAAGTTTTCGCACGATAACTGGAGCGGAATTGTACCCCACCTCTCCCCGCGGCTTAAAACTGCGTAAGGAGGTTTGAACGTCATTAAAATTTAAATACATTTTTGATGTGTGCTCACACGGTGTGTTTGAAGCAGTTTAGTTTTTAGTTAGTTTGACTAATGCTATCTGGTCACTGAGCATAAAGGTAAGTTTTACAATAAAATTTATGAGCTTCGACGCCTATGGAAGGATTTTTAGTGCTCATCAAATTCTATTAAAAACGAACTCCATTAAGGGACTTGATTAATTACACTAGTCAGCAAGTAACACTTTTTGTGTGCCGTAAGAAAACCTTTAACGAACCATGTTAAGTTCATGTTTTACTGTCATAAAACTGAAATTAGAATTATTTAGACACGCACTGTTTTTCTGTATATTTTGATGTGGAGATTTGAGGCAAAAGTTGTTTTTTTCAGGTGGTTCAGGCAAATTTCATCTATTTGAAAGATTAGTTGTGTAGCATATGTCAGGATACTCAACTATACCTTCCCATTCAAAAATTTCAAGAGAAAACATTTTTTTTAATTTTTTTATTTGTATTTTAAAAATAACTTCACCATAAATGTAAAAAAATTGTCAGAATCATGGAACACTTTTTCCACATTGTATAAAAAGAATAAAACTTACTAACTGAAACAGCTTCTTTATTGGAAACTAGCAGCGCCCCGCGATTTCATTCGCATAGTTCCCGTACCCGTGGGAATATGGGGATAAAATATAGCCTGTGTCACCAGGGGATAGTGTAGCTTCCCAACAGTGAAATAATTTTTCAAATCAGATCAGTGTTTTCGAAGCCTATTCAATACAAACAAACAATCAAATCTTTCCTCTTTTTAATATTAATATAGATAAAAAATCATAACTAAATAGTTAAAGGGAAAATGATGATCCTGGCAGTAGTAGTAACAAAAATCTCGACACGATCAAATAAAAAAATAATAATAACAATAATACATTCAAAATTAGTAAGCACTTTGCATATGGCAAAACCTTGCTGCCTAGTGTTTATAGGTGATCAGCGTAGCACAGGTTGCTAAGAATTATGACGTCATCCATTGTCATAATAATTATATCTTTCCTCACCCCAGTCGTCATTTTAAATATGACAAGCCCGGCTACCGTTTTAAATCCGCGACAAAAGCGATACAATTTACGCGGTTCTATTGTGCTGTTAAATTATAAAGCGGGTCTCCATCCCCCATAGTTGTCACCGCAATAATATAAAAAGCAAGAGATAAAAATAAGGAAAATTGTTATCATAACATTCCGCGGTGTAAGGCGGTCGTGGATGGTGTCATGCTGAATGTAAGAACGCTTTTTATTTTGAACATCAGTATCAAATGTTGTAAGCAATCGTGTGTCTTAAAGGCTGATTATAATGAACGAAGATATCTAAATAAAAAATAACAACAATACCTTACAATATTTTCTAAATATTACCTTCGTCCCCTTGCGTAATTTTGTAGGTATCTAAATATGAAATTACTTATTTGGCTTAGTAGTACTACGTAGAAATATCAGTAAAAAATATGATGTTCTAAGCTACGTTTGCAAAACTAGAGCTGATTATAAGAATTATTATTGTCACAGATATGAAGGTATAACTCACTGTTGTTATTGTAATTGTTGCTGCTACTTAGTTTATTATATGTTGCAACTTTTTTTAGAGTCATTGTTTTGGTTTACATGACTTCATTAATTTTGCTTTTATGTTAGAGTTGGCTCGTTCTTTAGTCAAAGAATTAGCTTTGCCATTGAAGGTAGCAAGTAGTTTCCTCTTTTTCAGCATTAAATATTTTGTATTTACAAAAAAAAAAAACTGTTGCATCTAACATAAAATCATCCACGAAGTTAAGTTGTAGTCTTCGGCTGATAAAATGCAAATTCACAAAGATTCCGCGGAAGTTTTCTTATTACTCGCGCTAATAAACGATCTCTGGCTTCGGTTTATATATCCCCGTGCGATTGTTCCGACCAACTTTTAATGTATAGCTGTATCTTGGCGCAAATTTAGAAGTGTGACCGCTGTAAAAAAACTGTAACTTATTTTATGAGGAGCATGGACAATCTTATTTGTCTAATCTCAGAAATGAAGGAAAAGAGATTGAGGAAATCTAGTTGCAACAATGTCTGAAAAATTACATTTGCCCAGCAGAAGGCAATGACGGATCGGGTTAGTTTTCTAAGTGTTATGGCCCGTTTTTTTGGACATGCATTCTCATAGTGCTAGTAAAACCTACATTTATCAGTCAACATCAAGCATAGACCTCGGTCTGCTCGGTCCTGTATTCTGTGGTCTTGTCTTTATTTTGAAGCAAAGTTTTCCATAATAATAAAAGATAATTTTTGTTGGATCTTACGAAGAGGTTGCAGGTTTTAAGTATTTTATCTAGCACATTTTTTATCTGGACGTTAAAGAGTACAAACTATAGTACCTAGTGCTTGCCATGTTCTGACATATTTTTAACTAAATAGACTTGGTAGGCATAACGAAAAATACCAGGTAGTCTTTTCCGAGGGACAAGAGTAATGTTTAGTGCGAGCCTGACTTACAATAAAGGTTAACAACCCCAAAGCTTTCGTAAGGGTAATTTTATCCTTGCTCCTACTCCAGGCTGGATGATTGTGGAAAAGTTACTATACCTACCTACATACCTTTTTTACCGCATCTCGTCTGTAACATAACTTGAAAACTTTTTCCAGGCTTTAATAAGGCTGTAAAGTTGCCCTTTACGTTACTACCTACATGAGACGGAAACATAATGTGAATATAGTCGTGGTATTCCAGTTATTTAATTTAAAATATAATTATTATTGCATAAGAACGACATATGCAATTTTAAATGCATTCTTTGTTGTTATTTTTCCTTCCGTATTTAATTAATTCAGAAATAATCAATTTAAAAAAAAATGACGCGTAAACACAGTTTTCGTGCTGTATAAACACTTTTTACCTCCGTTCATATTAAGAAAATGCCCTCGTACATCAAAAATTAACTGTATTTTAAACCTGTATCACAACTCTAGTTAACCATTTAACACTTACTTTATGCATTGCAACTTATCCGCCCCAAGAATTTCTTGTCTACGGCTTTACCAACGCACCCCGTATGTCGTAAAAGGCAGTAAAGAGATTACGCTAAAGGATGTGCGGTTACTTCTAGCTGGGCCCATAACCTCATGCCGTGATGTTTCCTTTCTAAGCCCATGATTATGGCTGGTACCCTCCTTGCTTTATAGTGAAGACTTTGGCGTAATGCGCTCTTGTATCTAATGTAATGGTTTCTTCTTCCGAGGTACTTTATACACCATATGTCTTAACTATATTGTAAAGGCGAAACTGAGTTTATTACGTTTTTGCGACTAAATCGCTAAATCAATGTTGATGAAGTGAAGCCACCGGCAAAAGCTAGTGAAGATATAAGTTAAGTGTTTACTAGTTTACTAATTAAATCTAGTACAAATAAATATTTTGTTAGTATTTTTAGTTAGATTTATTATTATTATCTTTTCTTATTATCTTGTTAATTTAGTATATATTTATATTTTTTGTGTACTTGATATACGTGTGTCAATCGCTTTTAACTCTAAATATTGCAGGACGCTTTGTTTAGAATACCAATGCCTGCCAGGGTTATGAAATTTGTTTGTATCTACGAATCACCGCGGCTCTGGAACGCAAAGAGCATTGAAGGAACACGGAGGAGTTTTAGTCAGTAAGAGTCTGACACTCCCTTCCTCTCTACCCAGAGTGGAAGAAGTTATTTGATGATTTTCCAAACAAAAAAAAGGGTAATGCCTATTGCAGTAAGTCTATCTCTGTACATTTGTGTGTGTAGTATTAAATAAATAATAATATTCATAGTATAGCCTCACGATACGACAGTCTTTATTAAGGAATTGTTTTTTTTTATTATTTAATTAGTTTATTGAGTCTCTAAGATTTACATAACATATGTGGATGAAACAGCCCCAGTAAGTAGTTAATAACACTTGTGTCGGGGTTGTCTCGCTCCCCTGAATTGGTAGACAATTTTGAGACTATGAAAATTAAAATCAAAATTAAAATAAGTTAAGAACAATGTTTTATCAGGACGTATAATAGGTGGGTGCTGTAATAGCAATTGGTTGTCGCATTGTAGCGCCGCGTCTGTTTGCGTCAGATAATACTGTATTGGCTCTACATCAAAATATGTAGTTACACACCTCTTTTACAAAACCCTTTCGTTCCATGGGCATAATGATCATCAGTGATAGTATCAACCTTTAAACCAAAACAAAGACTATCCCGTCATTCAATAATAAACATATATGAAAAACTAAGCGTTATATGTAGTTATTTCATCCAAATAGAAAGGCAGAACTGCGTAAAGAAACGTTCGCTCGTCTTTTTTTTTTTCAGAATCATAATATCAAAAGCTGCTGTAGGTTACTGGATCAAAAGGAACTCAGAGCAAACATTTTCTAGCTTTGCAAACAGTCTAACGTAGCTCTAACAATTAATTAGTTCGATCGTTTGCTATCGCTGACGTTGAAGAATTCAAACATCAGGTTCTTTTACGATATTTTAAGTTAGCTGAAGAAGTGAAAAGTCCTAATTGTTGACTGGTGATTTTACTTTATAGGCACAAGTAACTTTAAATGTTTACTTACTAATGAATAATGGTGCGTGAGTTAAAATATGATGCTACGGAATAAAATGTTCATCATCTGCCTAGCCTTTTCCCAACTACATTGGGGTCGGCTCCCAGTTAATCTGGATTCAGCTGAATACCAGTATTTTACGTCAAGCGGCTGCCTACCAGACCTCCACAACACATTAACTGGGGAACACGGTACTTCTTGGCAGGAACTGGTGTCAGATTTTCTGGCTTCTGACAATCCGTAACGACTGCCAAAGATCTCCAAATGACAGCCGCGACCAACGGCTTAACGTGCATTCCGAGGCACGGAGAAGTCTCGTTATGTTAAGATGGTCACCCATCCACAGACCAACCTTGGCAAGCGTTGCTTGACCTTGAAGGTCGACCCGTGCGCTACGGAATAAAATGTTGCTTTAAAAATAATATGTATGCAATTACGAGTATTGTACATTGTATGTAAATAGTACTCTGCCATTCTTAGGGCGTTTATATTGTCACTGAAGTTCTCCTAAACAGATGGAGCAATTTGGTTTTTTTTGGTATTTTTGAGTAGGTCGTTTGAAGGTTTAGATTCACAATTGGGCCCAGTACATGTTGCTGCAATCGTGTTTTGTTTTTATTAATCTTATCATAGGTTCTTATGAATAGCTAACATTCGGTCAGGACAACTTCTGTCTAGATTACTAGTTTAATAAATTAGAATAAATAAATTAGAAAGAAGAGAGATGATGTTAATCTGTGAGAAATTAACGCTCAACTTTAATTTGTTTTAGTTATACATACATATATTAAAAAAACGATAGAGGTAATATTTTTTTTTTTTTTTACCTGAAATTAGCAATCGAACATTTTCGCCCATACACATGAAAAGAAAAAAATAGTTGTTGCTACCATTCGCCAACTCTTGTAAAGAGTATTCATCGAGCCACCACCCCGTACCAACATAACGACAGTAAAACTCAAATGAACCGCGGTGTATGCACAAATGGCACTCACTTAATACTAGATAATACTTCATAATGAACAAGACTACTGAAAATGCTGACGTTACACTTTCATTGAATATCTGGGTCGGGCAAATGAGCCCACATTCAACCCTCCTCGTAATGAGGATAGGCAGACATTGAATAGCAACAGCTGAAACAGGAAAATTAACTCTTTTAAAAGAAGTATTTAATAGCATTTCACTGAATGAAAATTGGGTCGACTTTTTAAACGTTTAAAATAATGTTACGAGCTTCGGGTTCGTTACAATTAAAATCAGCCGATTAAATAAACAAAGATGACACTTTAATTTACACCACACTAATTACACTATAACTCACTAATAACAAAACACAATCGCACTATTAATCGCTTGAGTTCGCAGTCGAAGATCGCTCTCGAAGTTATCACTTGTATCGCAAATCCAATACTAACTCGGTCGGCACATGTGCCGGCCTTATATAGGGTGCCGAGTAGAACTCCAGAAAGTTCGCGTACATATCGGTCGCGACCGACTAAGGTCCGAGAATTCTAGCATAGATAAATCTCGAAGGTCCTTGACTTCAATAGTTCTGCTACTCGATACTAGATGGCGCTAGTAGTACCGAATGCAACCATCTTCGTTGTTTAATTCTGGCGCGCAACACTGCCCCCTCCTAAGACATGCTCGTCCCGAGCATTATCAGCGCCATAATAACGCGCCAGACGATCAACATGAACAATCTTAGGAGCGCTTCTTGTACTTTTCTGTATACGGTAGGTTACGTCATTGATCTTTGTCACAATCCGGTACGGTCCGTCCCACTTAGCTTGAAGCTTAGGAGATTTCCCTTTGCTGCGAACTGGATTGTGCAACCACACTAGTGAACCTTCCTCGAACCCTTTATTGTTCATTTTGCGGTCATAGCGGGTTTTCATCTTTTCAGACATTTGCTGGCCCGATTGTCTGACGTGCTCATGAATGTCGTTCATTTTGTTCCGCAAGTCATTCGCATAATCGGTTATACTGCGTGGGGCATCAGGTGGTATTCCGGTGATCAGGTCTGCAGGTAGCCGCAATTCTCTTCCAAAGTTTGCGAAAGCTGGTGTCACTGACGTGCTTTCATGAACAGCACTTCGGTATGACAGCAAAAACGGTTGTATGTGCTTGTCCCAATCTCGTTGCCGGTTTTCCACAACTTTGGCCAGATATCTCTCCAATGTCTGATTAAATCGTTCCACCATTCCATCCGATTGTGGGTGGTAAGAAGTTGTCCTCGTTTTATGAGTACCCATAACTCGGCAAGTTTCCTGGAATATTTGGGACTCAAAATTCCTTCCTTGATCACTGTGAATCTCCAAGGGTACTCCAAAACGACAGAAGACTTCATGAACTAGTTTATCCGCAACTGTTGAAGCTTCTTGGTTTGGAATGGCGAAGACTTCCGGCCACTTAGTGAAATAATCCATAACCACCATGAAATACTTGTTACCACTTTCACTTTCCGGAAACGGTCCCGCGACGTCTAGCGCTATCCTTTCCCATGGTGCACCAACATTGTACAATTTCAATGCACCTCTGCTACGAGTCTGAGGTCCTTTTACAGCCGCACAACTTGTACACTTGCGACACCAGTCCTCAACATCGTCACGACAGTGGACCCAGTAAAACCGTTCCCGTATCTTCAGTAGAGTCCGTTTAACTCCCATATGGCCTCCTGAACAACCATTATGGTACAGCTGTAGAACATCCGGTATTTTAGCTTTAGGGACAACCATTTGCAAATGACAGTTGTCTCCCCGAGCATTTTCCCATTTACGGCACAGGACTCCATCCTGAATCACTAAGCTGTCCCATTGGGCCCAATAGCTTTTTGTGATTGAACTCATCGCTGAGACATCACTCCACGTAGGCTTCGGAGCACTGGCCTTCATCCACTCCAGGATCGGCTTGATGTCCAAATCATCCTGCTGTGCACGTTCCAAGTTTTCCTTCCACTCATTACTAAGATCTGTCTTGATCATCCTCACAGGTACGACTTCTTTACCCTCTTGCCGAGTACAATGCTTGCAGTCTTCAGGGCAAGGTCTTCTTGATAATGCATCTGCGTTGCCATGAGATTTCCCGCTGCGATGTTCAATCACAAAGTCGTATTCTTGAAGTAGTTCAATCCATCTCGCAACTTGTCCTTCTGGATTTTTGAACTGTAATAACCATTTCAGTGCAGCATGGTCAGTCCGTAAGTGGAATTTCCGCCCCAGCAGATATTTGCTAAAATGCTGCAATGACTTGACCACAGCAAGTAATTCCCGTCGCGTGACACAATAATTCCTTTCTGGCTTCGACAGAGATTTGCTGAAGTACGCTATCACAACCTCTTGATCGCCATTCCGTTGAGATAACACACCGCCAAGTCCTATATCGCTTGCATCTGTGTCAACTATAAATTCCTTGCCGGTATCAGGATACCCCAAAATAGGTGTTTTACACAGACGTTCCTTGAGTTCCCGGAATGCACTGTCGCAACTCTCATCCCAGCAGAAATGTCGCTTCTCCTCCGTTAGCTTGTGCAGGGGTTTCGCTATTTCAGCAAAGTTCTTGACGAATCGCCGATAATAGGAGCACAAACCCAGAAATGCTCTGACCTGCGTCTTGTCTTTTGGAATTGGCCAGTCCTTGACTGCGGCGATTTTCTCTGGATCCGTGCGGATACCTTCTTCCGACACTACATATCCCAAAAAGCTAACTTGCCGTTTGAAGAATGAACACTTCTTCGGACTTAACTTGAGGTTTGCACTCTGGATCTTCATGAGCACGCGTTCCAGGTTTTGCAGATGTTCATCAAACGTACGACCTACGATGATGATGTCATCCAAGTAGACCAGACAAGCATCGCCAATTAACCCGATTAGTACTAGTTCCATCAACCTTTCAAACGTTGCCGGAGCGTTGCACAATCCAAACGGCATGACTTTAAATTGCCATAGACCCTTTCCTGTCGAGAATGCAGTTTTCTCCTTGTCCTTAGGATCAATTTGAACCTGCCAGTAGCCACTTTTTAGGTCCAACGTGCTAAACCACTTTACTCCAGTAAGCATGTCCAGCGTGTCATCGATTCTTGGCAACGGATAGCTGTCCTTCTTCGTAACGTCGTTCAGACGCCGATAGTCAACACAAAACCGCAAGCTGCCGTCCTTCTTTTTTACCAGTACTACAGGTGAACACCACGGACTCGATGATGGTTCTATGACACCATCCTTCACCATTCCCTCAATCATAGTTTCCACTTCCTTTTCACGCGCTACCGGCAATCTCCTTGGCCGCTGACGAATAGGCAACTCTTCTCCTGTGTTTATTTTGTGTTGAACTAAGCCAGTCTTCCCGATGTCAGCATCATTTGAAGAGAAAACATTGGCATACTTCAGTAACAGTCTCTTCGCCTTGACCATTTCATTTTGAGACAGAACGCTGCGACAGTCGTCTAGAAGTGTGGTCACTTTCGTTTGTGCATCCTTGCTAAGGTTCCCAGTCGATACATATTGGCTTCGACGTAACCAATCCACTTCCTCACATGTACCAATCAGCGTGCCCTTATCTATCATCTGTTCCTTATCACAAAGGTTCAGCACAGGTACTCTTGAGATGTCAGTGGCTCTAACCAAAGTATGTGCCACTTTCCATGGAAGGTCACTGTCTACCCTTTCCACAAGTACACACCGATGAGTCTGCCCAGGATTTCGAGGAAGCCTAACCGGCACAATCGTTTCCGATCTCGGAGGAAGAACAATCTTCTTTAGGCTGTACACATTTCCTGGTAATGCCCCTTCCATGAAAAGTTCCTCTGTTCCACATTTCAAAACACCTTGCTTAACGTCGATCTCACAATAGTTCTTCCTCATAAAGTCTAGGCCCAAAATGCAGTCGTCCATGATATCAGCCACGATGACATTATGAAGATAGATTCTGTTGCCTAGCTGTAACTCCATCACTTTCTCTCCATGGACGGGTATACGCTGGCCGGTGGCTGTCACCAAATTTATGCGGTCTCGGTTGTATGCGGAGTCCCCAAGGAACCGACTTACTAGTTGGGAACTGACAACCGTACGAGAAGCTCCAGTGTCAATCGTCAGTTTACATGGCGTTCCGTTGACCTCGCCCTTGATGATTAGGCTGTTCCCATCATGGGTTTGTGAGATCGAAATCCTTGGGGCTCTCTGAACATCAGCCAGCACCTGCCCCGCAGTCCTGGCTTTAACTCGTTTCCCTGCAGTTGCTGGGCGGTGCTGTTAACCGCCCTGCCCTCCGGAGATCGACTATCTTCCCTATCTACAGTTCGCTTAGGGCAACTGGACCGTAGGTGGCCCCTTTCCCCACAGCCATAGCATCTAGGGCTGTATCCTTTAAACCGGTCGCGAACAGTAGCCGCTGCAACCTCCCTGACGCGATGGGAACGATTATCCTGCCGCACAGCTTCCACCTCCAATGCATGTGCCAAGGCGTCTTTAAGCTTCTCGTGGTGCCCGAGCCTCACGGCAGCTCTAACTTCAAGGTCGCGGATGCCGTCGATAAATGCCTGCACCAGGTTCCCTTGAATAAGCGCAGGTACAGACTGGTATGCTTTTCTAACAAGCTTCTCCACCTCAAGGGCCCACTGCTGCAGGTTTTCACCGCTGCGTTGCACGCGATCCTTTAGTTGCGCCCGAAACACGTGTTCTAGATGAGCGTCGCCATACCTTGCTTCCAGTGCCTCAATCAGCTGCTCGTAAGTCACCTCGTTACCGAGGGCTTCCAGGATAGTGAGGGCCTGGTCGCGGAGGCCTAGGGTGAGAGCAGTCATGGCCTGGTCCTTACTCCACCCGTTCGCCTTCATAACAGCCTCAAATTGCATTTTGTATGCCGACCAGGAAGATGTTCCATCGAACGGCGGCACTTTGAATCCACGTAGAGAAGGTGTAGTAGCTACAGAGGTTGCAATTCCATCTCCTACTTTAAGGTTGTCCATTGCTTTCTTTATTTCCACAATCTGGGTTTCAGCTTCTATCAGGCGGTTTTCATGTTGAATCACCTTATCTTTTACAACCTTCATTTCCTTGCCGAAAGTGGCGTGCAAATCCTTGATGAGGAACATCTGTTCTTCCTGGCGACGTGCCTGTTCCTCCTGTCGGCGGGCCTGTTCCTCCTTGTCATACTGCAGCTGTTCTTCCAACCGACGAGCCTGTTCCTCCTGACGACGGGCCTGTTCCTCCTGGCGGCGGGCCTGCTCCTCCTTGTCACGCTGCAGCTGCTCTTCTAAACGACGGGCCTGCTCTTCCTGGCGACGGGCCTGTTCCTCCTGGTGGCGAGTCTGCTCCTGCAACATCATCATCAGAGCAGCAAAGTCTAGTGCTGATGATGACGCTGGAGCTACTGCGGACGAGCCGGCCTCCATGGTCGGCATCTGTCTCTCCGTCGTCTGTGGCGTTGCACCTCCAAAACGCCTCTGGTCCGTCTCTTGCTGGCGTTGACTACGGGTACGGATACCCTCAGTGTCGTCCTTCGGCAGAATCGGCATCTTTTAAATCCACTCTTCTGACACCAATTGTTACGAGCTTCGGGTTCGTTACAATTAAAATCAGCCGATTAAATAAACAAAGATGACACTTTAATTTACACCACACTAATTACACTATAACTCACTAATAACAAAACACAATCGCACTATTAATCGCTTGAGTTCGCAGTCGAAGATCGCTCTCGAAGTTATCACTTGTATCGCAAATCCAATACTAACTCGGTCGGCACATGTGCCGGCCTTATATAGGGTGCCGAGTAGAACTCCAGAAAGTTCGCGTACATATCGGTCGCGACCGACTAAGGTCCGAGAATTCTAGCATAGATAAATCTCGAAGGTCCTTGACTTCAATAGTTCTGCTACTCGATACTAGATGGCGCTAGTAGTACCGAATGCAACCATCTTCGTTGTTTAATTCTGGCGCGCAACAATAATACAAGTAATAACAAGGTCAGGGAGGAAAAGGGATTTTCCTTTTTATAGTTTTGAATAATTCCTTTTTGATGGTAAGTGGTGATTTGAACTATAGGGAGCACTAGCAGCGCCCCGCGGTTTCACCCGCATAAGTTTCGATCCCGTGGGAATATCGGGGTAAAAATATCCTATATGTTAATCCTGGTTATAAACCATCTGTGTGATAAATTTCATCCAAATCCGTTCAGTTATTTTAGCGTGAAAGTGTAACAAACGGACTCGCTTTTACATTTATAATATTGTATGGAATAGCCCTACGGTTTCACCCACATAAGTCCCATTCCCGTGTGAAAATGGGGATAAAATATAGCCTATGTTACTCGCTGATAATGTAGCTTTCCATCGGTGAAAAATGGTTTAAATCGGTTAAGTAGTTTCGGAGCTTATTCGGTACAAAATAACAAAACAAATCCTCTTTAGAATATCAGTATAGATAAATTGCATTTAATTACCAGAACAATTAAATCAAAATGAATGCATCGAATGAAAGAGCGGTACCAAACAAAGCTAACACGACAGAATGCACAAATGTTGATGTTACAGCTAAATTCATTCAATCAATTTACTCGTTTATGAAATCATTCGTTCTTTGTTTATTTAACGAGATAACTGGTGATTACTAATTTCGGTAATGAGAGGAATAAATTTTAGGAATAAGTTTAGTAGATTATAACTTTAGTGATGTTTCATTCTAATCATTGTAATTGATTCTTGAATCTTGATTGGGATTCTGTTATATTTAGTGTGACCTAATAGATTAAAAAGCGTGATTAATCTAATAATCTATTACCAGTAATTCAACCCAGCTAAAACCTTTCTAGATAAGAAACAGTAAAAAGTGTTCTGGAAGACGCAATCAATAATTGTTTTTTAGTCAATTTGGTGGTTTATTTTTACCACACACATGTATGTACACATGATGCCAAGATATAATTTTTTTTTGTTTATTATTGGCATTTACAAAAAACTTTGACTTAAAACCACTTCCACTCTGCTTTGGGATCTTATCAGGAATTACTATTCATATATAATCAAAAATTGACACAGAAACAAAACAAAGACAAAATCTTGAATTTTTTGTCAAGGTTTTGTCTTTGTTTCGTTTCTGTGTGTAGCTTTAAATAAAACCAAATACATCGTTAAATAACACAACTTGTTCTGTTTTGAAGTTAACAAACACACGGTAAACAGCTTGCAAACGATCCCAGGATACCTGAACAAACCAGCACAACAGTATCGCATAAACGGCGACATTTTAAAAGTAAATACGTAAAAATATGAACCGCAAAGATTTGTGTCGGCCCGAATGCCCGACTATAAAGTGCATGCACTTCCCGAAAATATATCGCCAATAAACCAGTGCGACAAAAATTACCATACAACCTAAAAAAGACCTTAAAATTTCGCTATATAAAGTTGGAATTTCAATGGGAGGTTTTTAACGAAATTATGCCACTTGGCGAATATGTTTGGTGATAGATAAATTTTAGTTCTCCATCGTCAGTGCAAACAGCTTGACGTGCATACATTTGGTCTCACCTCGGATGCTGTATCTCTGTGAAGATGGCTGAATGTTATCACGTTTATTTTGTTAGAACTTCTGTTTATTGCACCAGAGAATTGTTGAGTGATGAGAATGGCTTTAGCGGTTCTTTTTTGAGATTTGAAAGCCAGCATTTTTAAGATGTGGATAAATGTATTGACACATGGATGTCTCTTTCTATCTGTTCTTCTCTTCATAGTCGGACACTTTTGACAGAGTGATGGTGAGTGCGCAGATGAACTATATGGTGAGATGTTCGGTGGGTCGTCGACTCTCCAAAGACTGCTATCCCTGCGTTGCGCTTCTATTTCTGCCGGTTGGTCACGTTATATTTTTTTCTGAATGGGAAATCGTCAAATGACTTCTCGGCGGGAGAAGCCCGCTCTGTGGGGAGCGGAAAGGAGTGTCAGACTCTTACTGACTATAACCCACTCGTGATCCTTCTAGTGCCCTTTGCGTTCCAGGGCCGCGGTGACTCTTTCGAACTAATTTCGCACCCGTAGCAGGTACTGACTCTATGGAGCCCCGTCGTCTTTGCTGACAACTCTTTGAGGCGCGCCGTCGACCCGGGCCTGGTTTCTATCAGACGTCGAGTCACCCATAGCTCGCCATCCGCAGGCCTGCGTTTACGGTGGCTGGGAATCGCCCTGTGTTTCCCGACGCCCGGGGCGTCTTCTTCTGTTGCGGCGACTGAAGCGTGAGGTTTCCCTCTCTCGCACGCGTTCTCCTTCGCTAGCATTACTGCTTCGCAGAAGGAGGTGATCACTTGCCATGCCTCCTCGCTCCGGACCATGAATTGAACCACGGCCGGACGCAAGAGGTTGCTGCCGCCGATCACCTCGACGAGGACACGGTTGCTCTGCCCAAGCAAGGCACACCTCCACCGTATGCTCCACCGTGTCCTGTGGGCTGACCACGTTGCAAAAAATACTGAGTCTACCATAGTCCAGAGTACAAACTCTGGACTATGGTAGACTCAGTATTTTTTGCCAGGTTATAAGACGACAATTAGAAGTTTTTAATACTAAAATCCTTACCAACACTATAATGCGAAAGTGAACTTTTTTGTTTTCCTTTCATGTCTAAATCGCTGACCCAACTTTAATGAAATTTGGCACGGGATTATGTTTATGAGGCCCTGGACACTGTTATAGGCTTCTGCGAAAACTACATTAACGCGATCGAAACCACGAGCAAGAGAGACATCTATACTAATATATAAAGCTGAAGAGCTTGTTTGTTTCTTTCAGTGTTAGATAACCCATTTATCGAGGAAGGCTATAGGCTATATATCCCCATCCCCAGCGCAACAACAATCACTCTAAAAGTGTATAATCCACTTAAAAATAAATAATTTAATACCAACTAAAAATCGGTCTCATTTAAGAAAAACAAAATAGCAGTGCGAAGTTCACTGGCAAAAGTTGTGTAACAGGCGGGCGGTGGGCCGTGGGTTCGAGTCTGTGCAATTTTACGGCGGAGTGGCCGCCAGCAACGTTGCACGCGCAATTTTAAACTTTAAAAAAAGTTGCTCCGTACATAAATGAATATTACCTGTTCGGCAGTGTGATTAGCGAACTCTTATGTATTTGAGGGTTAAGATATGCGAGGCGGGTGGAAATGAGAATGGTTGAAAACGCAAAAATAGAAGATCTGACTATCTTTTCTATAGTTAGGAATAAAAGCCTGGCTTATTGTTGAGGGGCTAACCCAGACTCTTAGAGAAAGAACCCAGATAGTCAATTCTACTAATTTTAAAATAACGTTCGTATCTCAGTCGTAATCTGTCAAAAAAGCTTCAATGTTTCTAAATTTTTGGCCCCTTGATAGGTACACTAGCACTACGACCTTATTTTTGAAAATTAATGAACTGATTTTGATGAAACTAGCAATGCAAGGTACCACCCTAGCTCGATCTAACACGTAAGTTAAATCTTATTCGACAAACAGTTCGAAATGAGACAGCGATTTTAATTTTTCTATCGAAAACTTAGAGTTGCTCCCTTTAGGTACTTTGCGTATATGCAACAATTTGTTCATTAATTTCAAGAAATTTTAGAACTTGTGAGTATTTATGAAATACCATGAAGAGTAAATGCTTTAAAACCAAGAAATTATCAAATTAAAATCAAATTACTTTTGCGTAAAACCATTCGTGTCTTTACAAATGCCCATTGAGTTCCAGGACCACAGATACTCTTTCGAATTCTCTTCTCTTTCGAATCTGCAACCCTGACAAGTACTGGCTTTAGCGGGGTAATAATCAAGTGCTAAGATCTACAAAACACTTAACACAAGCCACTGTTTTAAGTCCCATCGTAAAAACATCTAAAAAATGAGATCAAAGTCGATTTATATATATTCAAGATCTGAAAGTTGAGTCAAGTAAGCCATATTCATTTGATTTAGTAGAAAACTGAGTCGAACTGAAACTTTTCATTTTACAAGTCGACGAAAATATAGATGGTATTAAAGTTCTGATGGATATTGACTTTTAAAACTTTAACTTTTCTATTACTTACATGATATTGAAATACCATACAGAATATCGGAAATATTAGGAAGTTGTTGGCTTGAATCTTTGTAAAACGCTTCAGTTTCAAAACCTTTTTTCACATATCATCATTGACATTTAAAAGGAAAGAAAATGCTTTTACTGTCACATAACAGAAAATTAAATCTATCATAATATGTCACCGGAAACAAACACCTCTCGAGTACGAAAAAATTTCGCTCTCTAAAGTACAAAATATGAAATATTCTTGACTGCCAAGTGCGCATCGTCCAATAAGCAGACAATGTACATTCATATACATTTACAAACATAGTGGAGTGGAAGTCAGAAAATACCCGTGGTTGTATGCCAGTTCACCCTTGTTACCCTTCCTTCTGGCCGTAGTCAAATCAGTATTCCCATACAATCGTCACGTCAATCTTTCTACTACATTTGTCAACACTATCGCCGAAACAAAGCACATTCAATAAAGCCTATACTTTATCAGCGCGCATACGTTCTAAGAGATTTATTCTATCGCTGAGCCGCCATCTTGGATACGGCAGTTTGTTGGCCCACTGAGCACCGGTAACACGCACGGTTTCGAACCCACGGTGATGATAGCACGATATGTGTGTACAGTCGATCCCGACACATCCCTACATGGAACGTGCAGAAACTATAGGTGGCAGCACAGACGCGTCAATTTCAAGTACGTTTTACTTATAAGTTTCAAATTTGCAACGCTAAATGCCACAGTCTACTTCGTGCACGTTCCCCTAAACGGAGAGTGCAGGAAGTAAGTGGCAGAACAGGTCAAATATTTACTACGTAAAAGTTTCAGATTTGCAACACTAGATGGCATAGTCTACGCTGTGCACGTTCCCTATACATATTTTTTACAACACTCGATATACTCGAAATATGTGACCTAATCATAAAAACTGTGAAGGTCTTGCCAGCTAGTCACCAACCAACAAAATTAATCTTTTTTCAAAAGTAATTAGCGTTATTATTCTGATTATACCTACAAGGTGACTTAATTTGTTAGCAGTATTTCAGGTGGTGACTAATATAAAATAAATGAAAAAAAAAATGATATATTATTATTATTATTATTATTCCCTTTATTCATATTCTATACATATTGTTTACATTTTTAAATATTTCTATTAAAGTAAAAAAAAAAAACATTTAAAAATATAAAAAATAGTAGCCCACCGGTATCGGGAACAGGGTCCAAGGTACCGGCGGTCAGGGCTCCAGAGAGAGGAACCTCCTGACAATGCGAGCCGTGTCCAGAAGTACCGCTTTCTGAATCAAGCCCTTGATCCAGCCGCCTAACGTGAGCCTCCTAAGGTGTTGGTCGAGGCTCTTGGCTATTAAGCCATTGACGGAAACGACTATCGGTACAATGATTGCTGAATCCACATCCCACATGTCGACAACCTCGCGAGCCAAGTCAAGATATTTAATTTGCTTATCTTTCTCGGCTTTCACGAGGTTCTCGTCATGTGGAACAGTTATGTCTACAATCATTGCACGCCTCACGATTCGGTCCACCACCACTATATCAGGCTTATTGGCAACAATAGTCCTGTCAGTGATGATGGACCGATCCCAGTACAATGTGATATTGCCATTATCGAGAACTGGGTCGGGCACATACCTGTAGTACGGCACCTCCGATTCCACAAGTGAGTATTTTAGAGCAAGTTGCTGGTGGATAATCCTGGCTACGAGGTTGTGCCTATGCAAATACTCTCCGTTAGCTAGACTAGAACAACCAGAGACAATGTGGCGAATTGATTCTCCCGGACGGTGACATGCCCGACATATGTCAACCGTGCCGTCCTTCACAATAAATCTCCGGTAGTTCCTAGTCATGATAACTTCGTCCATAATTGCACAGACAAAACCTTCGGTTTCTCCAAAGAGATCACCGAAGCGTAGCCAGGCTACGGACGCTAATTGATCTACGTCGGGCCCATGTAGGGCCCGGAAAAATTATTATTATTATTATTATTATTATTATAAATGTCACAACAGTCCAATCAAGAAAAATATTGCTATTCCTTACATTGTATTTAAATATGCAAAAATGAACTGACCGCTTGTTCTTCTATAGCATAAAAGTACCCCCAAATATCACCCATAAAATTGTTAGTCAACCTACAATGATTGAAGGGGTGATGAATCAAGAAATTATGTTTTTTAACCTGTAAACCTCCCCCATTAACATTCATAGGCATCAAACAGCAGCAAGCCAAGGGTGTATCTCGACAGGCTCGCGATATTAATGTGCCTGTAGTTAACCCCCAAACTCTGCAAAATGTTAGTCGTTTGTCAAACAACGCGGCAATTATGTTGTTATTTATGCACTGGAGGGTTATACGGCTAAGATCCATTTACTGTGTCTGCTTTACAACAAAAATGTGAATTTTCTTGTTTTTTATTCAGTATTCTATAACACAAAGCAATGGGCTCAATGACAGGTCTTGAATTCAAATCTTTTTGAGTTATATAGAGTTTAGACTGGCTCTTATAGAGTCCACTTTAAACTCTTGAAGATACACAAAATGGAATGTGTCGACAATGAAGCTTGCTTGTCCAACCTAACCTAACCCCAATATTACTTTTAGCCAAGCAAAGAAACTCAAGAGTAGTAGCTGCAAGCTGGGCAGGTTGAAGCTATCAAGAATTACTGACTCCGGCAGGGAAGTCCGCAGCTTAGCTATATGCACAATGAAAGTACTCACAAAACGTTTTCTGCGTATGGGTGGTCCACAACCGGTGTTTTGCGGAATTTGCTCGAAAGAATCACCGATGCCCTAGAACGCAAATGGCATTAGGAGAAACACTGATGGGTTTTAGTCAGTAAGAGTCTGACACTTCCTTCCGCTCCACGTAGAGCGGGAGAAGTCATTTGATGATTTACCATCGAGAAAAAAAAAAGGTTTAAACCTAGATATAAAGAAAACGTTGCTATGACATATGTTTTTATACAAACTGAACGTGATATCAAATACAAAACATGTAAAATGTTGTTAGATGTAGTAAACAATATGTGATTTGATTGTTATAACTTTTGTTAATAGAGCAAATATTCTTATACTAAATGAGCGGCACCCGCACCAAACACATAATATACCACAGCAGTTCTAAAGCTTTCTACCACCATTAGTTAATTACTAGCCGTAACGAAACCACGCATGTACGCAACAAACACCTTTACAAATAGGTGCTGAAATAGGAGCGCATTTTCAGCATAAGCATGAATAAAATTAAAGCATCAATTTGAATATAATCACTTCACTACAAATACATTAGCATAGCGAATGATTAATTCCTGTTGATAACATGCTTTGCGACACCAGCTCAGGAATTTTGATACAAATTTTCATTACGTTACTTCGAGGGAGTTTTTGCACCTTGTGATAAATTAGACGGTGAGGGAATATTTTGTAGGGAGTAATGCTTGAGTTATGTGGTCAGGTTTTTTGCGCGGCACGCACCAGTGTGACACATGTATTGTCACGGGGTGCGTGCCGGACTGGGTTGTTTTTGGTGCACGTAAATGTAAATTTATAATGCGTTTATTTGCGTGCACTTGTGGTTGAGTTGAATATAAATTGATTAAACACTTTACATTGCTTTTAATTGAGCTGTCGTGGAGGTAGTTTGTGGTTAAATATTTAGTAAACGATTTATCGGATACCGATTGTTGTAGTGTTGTAGCGGCATCAATACCACCACAAACAGCTAACGAAGCAAATGAAGGGCTCACTGCAATAATGATGAAAGTCTATTTTTGTAAAAATTCTAAGTAAGCACGTCATACAGCCACTAAATATTTGTAGTTGGTTATCTCGTTAACAAACTTAGCAATATTACTTACAATCCCGATATTTTAAACCGTGCACGCTTATATTAAATAAAAGGAGGGTACTCAATAAAGTCATGGTTTTTAAAAATAACTTTAAATAATATACATATTTTTTACGTTCTTACATAAAGCTTGAGTAAAGAAACAACATAATATCAATAATAAAAATGTGCTGTAACAAATAATGTATTATGTTCATACCTTTAAACACGACTTTCCTTTTCCAATTAATACAATTGAAACGCAATTATCTCAAAACGAGGTAACAAGGACATTTATCGTTATTGCATTAGACCCTTCAAATATGTACGTTGACAAAAAGAACTGCTACGCCATCTATCCCGCCAGTGACGAACTAAAATCCCGTATATTTAAGAATCTTTCGCATTCACATCGCCATAGCAATCTGACATAAGCATATCTAATGTCCCTACATTAACATTGATTGTTGCTGAAATTACATCACGACTTGACTTTGAACGTGTTTTAAGTATGAGAATTGGCGTTCAGAACTCATAAAAGTAGCCGTTGTATGTAGTTTTGTGTCATTAAGTGGTTCACACTTAATGACACAAAACTACATACAACGGCTACTTCCCGTTATGTCACATTCCCGATTGGACAACATGTCAAAGATTTAAAAACAACTGAACGCTAGTGGCGTTTGGTCAAGATTTTGATCTTCATACATCCATTCTCGTTTTGTCACCCTTTTTTTAAACTAGTTCTTTGTACGGTACAGTCTATAAAAGTTACCAAGTTCTTTTTGACGCTCTTTTTATCACCCGACTTTCCCAGAGGTTGGTATATTGCTTTCCTAGCATATGTAATATCCTAAATTATATACGTTACATGCATTTTACCACACACCATTTCCCGGCGTGCAAATATTCTTATTTTAAACCGTTCCTCTTAACAAAACAAAACTAGTGGAGTCGTACACTATAGCCTACACCTGGCGGCTATAATTCGGCTCCAACCTCTATAAATTTCAACGTAAGAAAACAGTTAAATCGAACGGCCCCAGTGATATATGTCGAGGAGAGAAAAAATCGTAATTCTGAATAGTTGGAGGATTTGTGTACTGGGTGGTTATTGTGGTAGGCGATATGTTATCTATTGCTTCGAGAATATTGCGACCGGTTGTAGATTATGGAAATGGAAAATGGAACTTTGCGGGTGATGTGGTTAAGGTTAGTGTTTTATGATTTCAGTTACTGATTTAGGTTTTTGATTTACTGTATAAATATGAAATCCAGTCTATAGAAACTGGGTTAGTAAGCAACCATACCAATAATGTACAATTATTAGCATAGCTAGATGAGCCTTTGAATGAAATTGTAGGGTAGATTCTCGAGAATATTTTACAATACTTGGCTTGTTCAGTTTTTTAGTAAAATTTCACACTTTTAACTACCTTTCTAACTCTAGACGACTATTTCGTAACCCTTTAAAACCGTCCCTACCTATGAGGCCCGATGACACCAAATAATAAACTATAGTTAACTAACACGCCTCGCGTTCCTGGTCACAATTTATGGGGGGCGGGCGAACCCTTCGGTTTGAATTAGTTTTTGCGACACGCTGTTAACTGTCGTCCGCGGTGCGCGGTGTCTTCCGACCGCGGGTTGGCGCACATGGACAAATGTATTGGGCCCTGGAAAACGCGAGAATAGATAGATGTTAGGTAACTGTAGGAGTGACCATTCAGTGTGAAATTGTTATTTGCTACTAGTGGCAGGACGTCAGACATCATCAGGAGATCTGTCATACAGGTCCCGAACACACTACAGATTCCAGCTCTCACAAAGGTAAAATTGATTGAGTCAGGCGTTACTTTGCGGAAATCCATTTTAATTTAAAATTGAAAACAATATATCTAGTTTTAATTTCCGCGAATATTAGTGGGTTGCAGGTATGCACCTCCCTCCCGCCCGCTATATTATGCACATGCAAGATTACAAGGCAAATGCAAGGATTTTATGCACATGCAGGAAGGAAAAGCAATACCCAACACCATTACCGACACGTGTTTCGCCTCTCCACGAGGCATCCTCAGGGGACGTGTTGACTCGCTGACCGTTGAGTTGCGACTGAGAAATTAGTACAAGGCACCCCCCTTTTATACACTGCCACCGTTGGTTATTTGTGTACAACTACCCACAAACATTCGCAGTAAAGGGGAAGAAACTAAATTCGTCTGGTCAATCAACAGTGCAAAATTATTATTATTACTATGTTTCAAAATCTCTAATTGTTCCAAAACACACAACCGGAAACCCTTATCACAAACATGCAGTATATTAAAACTATTGTTGTCGCGCAAAGAATGGCCGGTATCAATTAGATGTTTCGCGAAATTCGATTTGTCCGAATGGCCATTTCTATACGCGGCAACATGTTCCCCATACCTTATGACGGTCAGACGGGCCGTAACTTTGACGGCCGTAACTTTGACGGCCGTAACTTTGTGATAAGGGTTTCCGGTTGTGTGTTTTGGAACAATTAGAGATTTTGAAACATAGTAATAATAATAATTTTGCACTGTTGAATGACCAGACGAATTTAGTTTCTTCCCCTTTACTGCGAATGTTTGTGGGTAGTTGTACACAAATAACCAACGGTGGCAGTGTATAAAAGGGGGGTGCCTTGTACTAATTTCTCAGTCGCAACTCAACGGTCAGCGAGTCAACACGTCCCCTGAGGATGCCTCGTGGAGAGGCGAAACACGTGTCGGTAATGGTGTTGGGTATTGCTTTTCCTTCCTGCATGTGCATAAAATCCTTGCATTTGCCTTGTAATCTTGCATGTGCATAATATAGCGGGCGGGAGGGAGGTGCATACCTGCAACCCACTAATATTCGCGGAAATTAAAACTAGATATATTGTTTTCAATTTTAAATTCTCACAAAGGTTACAAATTTGATTGAAATAATATGTCACGAACCAATGTCTGTACCTTTTTGAGAGAAATAAATCATTATTATTATTATATTATATTATCATCGTCAGACATAAGCTCGGCGGTGGGCCTGCAGACGGCGAGCCACCTAACGCTCGCCATCGCCGTCGAAAACAACCAAGCCCGGATCGACGGTGCATTGTGTTCCACACGCACCCCAATGAAATGTCAGCATAGAGACACAGCCCGCTAGGGCCAATGCCAAGTCACCGCGGCCCTAGTAAAGGGCATTTGGATGAACATGAGTATGGGTTTTAGTCAGTAAGAGTCTGACACTCCCTTCCACTCCGCCCAGAGCGGAAGAAGTCATTTCATGATCCCGTCCATAAAAGAAGGTGGAAGATTATCAGTTATATTGCCTCTTTTCTGAGGAAAACCTCAGCGAGTAAAACTACGAAAACAATAGGTACAAGATTTTGTAGCTAACTAACGCAGTTTCGACATTTTTGCCCTTGATCACCAAAAGGCTCACTAAATTTATAACAAAAACAACATTTAGCTTTCATGCCAAACAGCAGGTCAGGTATGACCTGTCTCTCCATTCTTAAATAAGAGAGGTTCAGGACGCAGTAGTAGAATCAGCATTCAGCCGTCATGAATTTCCTTAACCAGTCTAAAACCTAATTTTAAACCCAATAAACTGACAGTAACAAGACTAAGACAGGAGTCTAAAACATAAATTCCAGTATTAAGCCCACTTGTTGTCCCTAATTACACAAATAAATTCCGTCTAACTATTCACCTCTAATTTCATTGCCGCACATTAGCGACATACAGCGCTAGTTTATAAAGGTGCCGCCATAGTTGGCGACCTCTGCATTGCTAATACCGACCGGTGTAGTGACATATTCATTGCTACCCACTTGGCGTATTTAATTTATTGTTTTAATTAACATTCGCAGATGGCCTTCGGTTTTGCTGTACGTTTTGTTGTTTATGATCTATTTGGGGGGATATCGGAGAATATGGAGTTGGAACGTTGTTTGTCTGCTGTGGTTGCTTGCTCTTTGATGGCACTTGCTTTCTTCTATAAGAATAATCTATCGTACATACTACACAAAAACAATAATTGGTTCCGTAAATTATAACTATTTGAGGATTTTTCCGTTGTCATGGCGACTGAATGCGAGTGGGGGTATTTCAAACTGACTTGGAATATGGGTCTTATTGACTTCTCAAATAACATTAAAAATATATAACAATCAGAAGTTACAAAATAGGATGACTTGTAAATCCTTTTTTTGTCATCTAATTGACTGGCCTCAACTGACCTGCCTCTAACAGCATAATTGTTACGCGAAGGAGGACAATACAAAAGGAGTCAAAGAAAGCCTTTGTTATCTTGGACACAGAAGTCATTAACAAGGTTCATCACCATATCAACCGGAAGGCACGCTGTAACATAGGCCTCCCCATACATTTCCATAACAAAACGCTTACTTTGTGGTAAAATTTAGTTCCACGACTATCGCAGTTGCGTAAATAAATTTCAAAGAAAACTGACCCCTCAAGTAATTTTAACTAAAACGTTTCGCTCATTAGATATCACGCCAGACGATGATAAGTCACTTTCTTTCACACCAAAATGAGCGAAAATGCATACAGAAATAAAAATTTACGCCATTTTTACGTCGCGGTACTTAAAAGTGTCGGTCGGTCTAATTGCGTCATCAGCCGCACCGTATTGTCAGTCGCCACTCGTGACGTCATCCTGCAGCGAAATGGACCGAATGACGGTCGCAAAATGGCGGATAAAATCGGAACACGATTATTTATAAGCGCGAAGTTTTTTAGTTCCGTCAGTTTTAATGGTGTTTTAAATATGAAATAGGAATATGGATGGTATTTTTCTGTGCATTAGTAATGTAGGTTATTGGTGTTTTTTTTTCTGATAGGTTTAGTGGAATGGACTTTCCAATTTATGGCCCTGTTTGAATGAGAGTAAAGCAATTAAGTTTGAAATTGTCGATGCAAGCAATCATGGATAAAAAGCTGAAATATTGTTCAGTATCGCATGATGCTCTTTTAGCCTCAATTCGCTACGTCCAAACATCATCTTGCCAATCTAATAGAAAAATTTCCTTAAAAAGATAAAATAAAACAATTTGAAAGTAGCAAATTGATTCATAAGTGAGCAGAGGGATTGTGAGTCGGCGCACGACCGCCGTAAGTTGCTGTAATGTATTTCAAGTGAGGTGGCTCGTTGCCGGATTAATAGAGTATTGCGGACCAAGCGATGCCGACTGTAGAGGACTGTTTGACCACCACGGCGGCGGTATTAGGGTTAATACTTTTCTTTGCAAGTGCTCGTATAAGTGAGTAATAGTACTGTGAGTTACAAGACTCACAGTACTATTACTCTACACAGTTGTAAGGCTTTACAGCCTTTAAGATTACCAGTTTGATAGATAATTTTCTTTTAAGCTGCTTTTAACATAATCGAAACAACTCATTGCTATAGGATTCCAAAGTACATTTTCGTCAAATGGCCGAAAGAAAAACTGTTTAATCAACAGATAGAAATCAGAATAGTTCGTATTAGATATTGATATTTGGTGGTGGATGTTACTAAAACAATATGACCATAGTTTTTTTTTAATTTTTATGCTAATTTAAAAGAGTAGACTGTTTGACCACCCTAGCGGCAGTATTACTTTTCTTTACAAGTGCTCGTAGAAGTGAAATGTTTTCCACATCAATGTAATCAGTTTGTAAATTGTAACACTTTTGGAAACGGGGCTTTTAGAATTTTGATACTTCTATTGTTTTACTTTTATCAACACCGTTTATGGTGAAATGTACTTAGTGCTCCAAATAGCCAGTAGAATGAAGGGTCGAATGATCGGCAGCGGCGACCTCTCGCGTCCGGCCCTGGTTCAATCCATGGTCCTGAGCGAAGAGGCATGGGACGCGGTCGCCTCCTTATGCAAAGCAGTAATGCTGGCAAAGGTGGCGGACCGCGTTCGCGTGAGGGAAACCTCACGTTCCAGCCGCCGCAACAGAAGAAGACGACCCGGGCGTCGGGAAATGCGGGGAGATTCCCGACCACCGTAGGCGCGGGCCTGCGGATGGCGAGCTATGGGTAGCTTGTCGTCCGATAGCAACTAGGCCCGGGTCGACGGCGCGTCGTGTTCCACGCGCGCCTCAAAGACCTGTCAGCAACGACGACGGGGCCCCATAGGGTCAATGCCTGTTAGACTTGCGGAATTTGTTCGAAAGAGTCACCGCGGCCCTGGAACGTAAAGAGCACAAGAAGGATCACGGGTGTGTTTTAGTCAGTAAGAGTCTGACACTCCCTTCCGCTCCACGCAGAGCGGGAGAAGTCATTTGATGACTTCCAATCCAGAAAACAAAGCGTCGAATGAAAATTTTGTTTAATCACATCGAATGGTTTTCGTGTTATTTAATGATATTTCGTGATCAAACGAAGATAAAATGATAAAAGTTATTACCTAGTATTAGGCGGCCACTACGGTCTTACAAATGAGCTTGTAAGTTCTAACTCGTTTGGAAACGGGGCTTTTAGATGATGGTACTTTAATGTTACTTTTACCAACACCTTCAATTTCTTAATATAGATACTTACTGCCAAATTACCACTACCACTGCCAGTCACCACGAATGGTGTTCAACACGGAAATGAATACTGGAGATTTTTTTTTTTTGGTGATCGAACTTAAAACAAGAACAGATAACCTAGTAGGTAGTTATCGTAGTAAAGTCTAGCGTAATATATCTTTTATGTGTGTATATTCTTTCAAGCTGCTATTTTTTTTTCTGACAGCGTTGAGGACGGAAATTTTTTGATACAATATTTTAGATTTTTGTTAGATTAGTTTATTACAATGTATTGAATAAATAAATAATACCAATAAGAAAAATATCGCTGAATTTAGAGTTTTTTTTCCCTTCCGCCTTCGTAGCTTTGTTTTGCATGAAGTTTTAACAAATACGTAGTAAATACCCAGATTAGTTTAAGAGTTGGAGATAATTGTTTGCACAGTTTATTGATGAGAGACTGATAAAATTTGTCATTACAGTTACTATAGTGTCCTAATTATTTGTTGAAATAAATACCTATCTCTTACACTCCTGTGTATGAATATTCAGTGTCCAGATAAGTAATTAATAATAAATCAAATAATTATAATCTTTCAGATATTTGACGGGAAATCAAGCGAAATTTTCCAACAATGTTTACCATAACAATTTCTGTTTCACATAAAATCATCTTTATAGCATAATCAGCCTTTTAACGTTCCCACTGCTGCGACACAGTGCTTCTCCCTAGGAGAGGGAATGGGCTGTAATCCACCACGCGGGCCCAGTGCGGGTTGGTGAATGTCACATGTCTTCGAATTTTTTTATTCTAGGGCATACCGATTTCCTCACGATGTTTTCCTTCACCGTTTTGAGAGCAGTGGTGATGAAATTATTTACACAAAGTAATGCGCCTGTCTGGGTTTGAACCCGCGACTTACAATTCGTAAGCCGGGGCCGTTACCACTCGGCCACCACTCTCTAATTTAAAACCACCTTTATACTCAACCACCATAATCTATTCACATCAGACGCCATAAAGCCAACAATACCAGCCGAGTAGGTAAGCCGCACTTTCCAAATTCGACGCACTGACACCGCAAGTCAGTCTGAAACGGCATGGCGAATGATGTAATTACTTTAAAAGCTTAGCAAATATTTTTAAACGGAATAAGTGTGTACTAGACCGTAATAATATGAGCATGGGTACCTTGCGTGAGGGTATGATGTATTTGGAAGCTTTTAGTGGGTGGCGTTATTTAATTCTATTATGGAGATGTCTGTAGTGAGTGTGTGGAATTATGATGATGAGAGTAAAAAATGGCTTTAAGAAACTAGTTTGTTTATCTTGGTTTTTTGGTTTGTAATAATGATGTGATTTTTTGTGCCGCAAAAATCTTTACTTATTTTTGTCTTTAAAATAAATTGCATTAGTGTGTTTTTTTTTTTGTAATTTTAACAGGTCCAATCATGGGAATCAGCAGAAACTACTAAAAAAATATGATATGACGCCTGAAAGATATGACGCCCATCCAGTAGCACTCGACACGAGAGACACATTGTACCGCACTCCGTGTCACAAAGAGGAGGAAATCTCTGTACCATTAGCGGATAGAATATAAACTAAATTTGCTGTACAAAATCCGAATAATTTATAATTGTTTTACGATTTGACTAGGCCAGTCAACAATAGTCTGTTTGTATTGTGTGCAGTTGGCTTCCGATTATTCAGAGCAATGCAATGTTGAATAAACGCTTATTATTTGTTTTGAATATGCTTCAAGTATAGAAAAGGACCTTCCTTTTGACTCCAAATTAATTGCCTTTTTATATGACTTCCAAAAAAGGAGAAGGTTCTCAATTCGACAGTATTTTTTTCATGTGTATTACCTCATAACTTTGTACTGGGTGTACTGATTTTGATGATTCTTTTCGGAAGCTAGTGCTTGTCGTGTGGTCCCATTTAAATTTGATTGAGATCTGACGACTAGTATTTGAGTTATCCCTAATAATGCGTGGCTTAGACTACATTTATGATGTTCTCATTCACTCTTTTCTATGTAAAATTAAAAAATAGAATTTTATACGATGGTTTGGAAGAGCATCTTAGTATTTCAAGGTGGTCCCTTTCTCGTTTGGTGAAGAGCTGATGAAGAACAGATATAGGAAAGTGAACTCTTCAATTCTTCAATAAATTATAGCAAATCTTTCGGGATTGCTGAAATCGCATGTTTGTTTAATTGTTTACACCAATTTATACCGTGTAGGCTGTGATGGGTACATTTTAGCTGGGAGGGGCACTAAGTCGATGTTCAAAAAACGAAGAAACAATCAAAAACACCGAGTTCTGAAGTTAAAATTATTTTATACTTTTTTTTTGTTTAGAAGTCGGTTGTTTTTTTTTTTGTTTTTGTAAAAAATCTTTTAGCTCCAACGATGTGTGATGTAGTCAAGTTATCAGCAGTAGCAGTAAATATATATCAACAGATAAATAATTTCCTTCCTAAAAATTTTCAGTAAAACAAATCCCAAATCCGTTGGGAATACAATGAACCTTTCAATCCGCCATATAATTAATTTAAAGGACTCATTAAGAAATGGATGCAGTCAGATTTACATTCCAATCAATGTCAATATTCGTTAAGAGAAAGTAAACAGACTCCTCCCCCGTGGAACATTGTACGTAGTCGGCAGTTTATGTAATTGTACTGTTATGAGGTATTACTTTTGGTTTTAATGGATTTTGTGTAATTACAACAATAGTACACACAGACAAGACAGAATGGAAGAAAAAACATGTTGCGCCGACCCCAAGTAACATGGGATAAGGGCAGGAAGATGATGATGACAACAATAGTAATTTTAAACAAAATCAGCAACACGATCCGGTCAGCGAAAAGTTTGCGTTCCCATTTCCCATATAAATGAGTTTGTTATTTTTTTTTTCTTTTTTTGCTAAAATATTGAATGAAAACATCATAACTTCTTAATAGTATTAACTATTACAAAGTTATGACGGTACGACGTTGTTATTTATTAAAAAGTATACTCGTAAGTATATAGGAGAAATTAATCAAAAAGTCCCGATTCAACCTTTATTCCTTTCACCTAAAACAATTATATAACGTTTTTATAAAATTGCTTGTAACAACGATTTCTGAACAACAATATATTGTTTTACCAGAAAAGAGAAAAAAAATATGCTCAAAGAAAAAAAAATATAGTGACACCAAAAATCAAACATCTTCTTGGTACCCAATCTTAATGGTAATTAATAAATACTCGTCATTATTAAAACTACGCGGCTACGGCGTAGCAAAGTATAACGTCTACGGCGGCGTAGCCACGTGCACTCGACGTAGCTCTTCGCTACGAAAGTGCAACACGCGCGTTTGTCAGTAAAGTTTACGAAAAGTAGTTTGACAAAGATTTGAATAAGAATAAATTATGAATTTTTCATGAAAGAATATTTAAGTTTTTTTCATTTCTTTTTTGTAATAAGGGTTTTTTGTTTATCCTTGAAAAGTATTGTTAAAAATATTAGAAAAAACGCATTTTTAAAGGAATATGTAATTAAAACTTTTTAATGTTTTTGAATTGTTGAATTCTTATTGATGTCAATAGGAATTGTTTCTCAGAATACGAAAAATATAACTCCAATATTTTGTTAACAGTTTTACAAACTAAGAAATAATGTGATCTAAACTTACCGCAATGATGATACCACAGATGGCGATAACTCGATACAGTTTATACAAAGTTCTTATAACTTTACAAACTACAGTAAAATCGTATACAAAGAGCCTACACTAACACTGACTACCACGACCTAACATGCAACTACGACAACTTCACAACCAGTGAGTAGCTTCTTAACTATACAACTAGCCTAAACACTTCTTAATTACTTTTAAAAATACTTTTTTTTAAATTTAAAAACACCTATAGAATAAAGACTATTAGAAAAATCGAGAAGTTCTATTTATGAAAATTTGAGTTTACATTAGAGCGTTCGGGAAGACTGAGCCTGGTATTACTGGCCAGTTTGAAATTGTTTAAAAACTTTTTGTTAGTTTTTGTAACTTTTTTTTTAAATAGGGATGTGAAGCGCGTGCTACGGCGAGCGCCGGCGATGTAGCACTGAGCTCGGCGGCTATCACAGAGTAAGGACTGATATCGTAGGTCTAGGATAGGTGTAGGCACAGCATCCCTAACTACGGCGGTCCTACCTAGTGCATGCGAGTTCGCCACGAGTTTCAACGTAGTAGCGTCTGTACACAGACTGATTCAACGTTTTAGTTGTAGTGCTGTTTGCATTTAGTTCCACTGTTTTGATGGTATACTGTGTCTGATTGTGTTGTCAAATATTTCGAATGCAAATTGGTTTTTCACTTTGTAATTCGTGAGTGGGTTAGATGAGGAATCTTCGGATTTAGTTATTTGTGGTATATTTTAGAAAATTATAAATTAACCAGGTTATTAGTAGTATTATAATCTACTACTACTATCTACTTATTTATAATCTACTTATATAAGTACCAGTTTCAGAATAGATATCATTAACTTTGAATTTGCTCACAGTTTTCTTTAAAAGTCCTTCAGTTAATATTATGCAAATAAATTACACGTTTCATATACCTACTATCTATCAGTATCTAAAAAGAAAACAAACCGTAAATTCGTCCTCAAAAAAACGTTTTTTCGCGGCAAACGTAACAAAACTCAATAACCGATTCCAATACAACTTCAAACGCTGGAAACCTAAACCAATTGAATCGCAGAGGTGATCGACGACCACGTTCCACGTAATCGGCTCTCATCGGAACGCGCCGAATATAGGCCTCGCATTCCCTACTAGTCGGAATCAAACTTCGACCATTATTGCCTTCTGCGTCGACGCCCAAAGAAATTTACGAAATCACGTGCAAGAGGCCACGGCTCAAAGCGAACGTTGTGATTTCAACCCGAAATAAAGGCCGGAAGAACGGCCCTGGGAACATTTTCGTATTTTCAGCACAATAGCTGGTCAAAGGCGTGATTGCGCTCAGATAGGAACCATCGAATATAACGCAGCGCCATCTATGCGCGGAAATAGGAACCGCTTAGTCGCGCCTTGATTGAAGCATCGTATTCCGGCTGCAGCCGAATTGCAGTTTTAGTGTTTGATTATTTTTGTACTGGACTCGTTGTACGTGATGTGGAGTTTTATCTTTGATATTTCGTTTGTTCGTATTTCTTTTGAAAACTTTTCAAGCGCTTTGCTAGTATTGTCATGCTATTACTATTGTAAAAATGCTGGCAATCGCGCGATCAAATCCTTTTGAAAGTTCTCAAATAGTAGGTTAACATAATGGTTAGTTCACAGGTCATAGATCCTATGTGAAAGTAAGGATTTTAGTAATCTTACATCGAAAGGTTTAGGTCTGAATTTTAAATAGTCAGATCTTTTTAACTGAAGAATCAATTTGGCTGTTTGACATATTTTCTTTACAAAAACGGTCACACCGTTATTTATGTGTATTCCGCAGATAAAAGTTATCTGACTATTAAACATCTCTTAATTAAACACATGCAACTAATTCCTACCCATCGCCAACCAATGCAAACCAGTTTTCTTCTATATATATAGTTGGGAATTAATCGTACAATCGAGCAGTGGTGGCCGAGTGGTAATGGCCCCGCCTTACGATTTGTAGGTCGCGGGTTCTAACCCAGACAGGCGCATTACTTTGTGTATTTAGTTTCATCACCACTGCTCTCAAAACGGTGGAGGAAAACATCGTGAGGAAACCGGCATGTCCTAGAACCATAAATTCGAAGACATGTGACATTCACCAACCCGCACTGGGCCCGCGTGGTGGATTACAGCCCATTCCCTCTCCTAGAGCTTTTATGTTATGCTAGTCGTACAGTGACTAATTTTAAATCAACATTACATAGTACTTATTCAAAAATTATTTAAATAAAGTAACAGCTACTTTATTTAAAATCATCCTCAACTTCTAATTGCCAGAACATTCCCGAAACGTCCTCGAGCCGACCATAAAGCCGACAGCAACTATATGACGATTTTGCTCCAAACATTTACATTACAAATTGTATGAGACCGAGGGGCAGTCCCCAGCGATTTTTATAACACAAACAACTCACTATGTACACGACTTATTTACTTGGAACATTTAGAAATAGGAGTGTTTCCTTAGGAGATGTAACTGACCATGTAGACAAGTACCTAAATTATTTATACCGGTCTTTTAACGTGGTTCTGATGGCATTTCCTAACAAAAGACAATCGCGCATTTTTTGGTAATATACCAGCTTATTGGCAGTGATATTGTAGCCTCCTGTCAGTAAAGGTATTCCCGTAATGGCATTGAAACTGCCCCTTACAAACTATTTTACCTCTGTACAATATTGGTTTAGATGTTTGACGTTTCATACATAAAGTTCGATAAATATTATAATTTAAATGCATGACTTAATGAGCGGTGTCTTCCGATAGATGGCGTGATAGTCACCTTGCGCAGTAAGCAAAATGCGACTGAACCATTATGGGAATTAGTTGCACAAATCATCTTTGGTTTAAGTTTCTAGTGACTTAAAAATAGTATGAGATAGTACTAACGAAGGAAATTAATTCTATATTCCAACTAACAGCCAACAAAATTGTGAATCTTATGGCATATTTTTACAACCAATCGTACCTTATAATGACAGCTAGTGTAATGTGATTTTGTATAACCAATCAGTCTATAGTCACCAACCCGCACTGGGCCGGCGTGGTGGATAAGTGGATTACGGCCCATTCCCTCTCCTAGAGAGCAGGCCTGTGTCCTAACATTGCGAAAATTAAAAGGCTGATTATGCTTATACTTATAATCAGTCTATACAAAACTCAGACAACATTTCGATAAATGTTTACAAACATTCAAGTTGTTTATTTTAATTCCCTTTATTCTTATTTAAAGAAAACATATATTTCTAACAACTCGATCCCCACAGTATACACAGTAAAATACAGTTGTTAGGCTGTGTAGCGTAATGTAGCGGCGCGAGCCCGCTTGTTACTCAAGATGTCTAGGGAGACACTGTAAAGTGACTCGCTGTATTTTCTGCGTACACTAGTACTCTACGCAGCTACGTAGGTACTACACGCTGGTCTTATGATCGCGTGGAGTCGCATAATTGTACGCAGCTATGTTGTAAAGGAAGTATGTTGCGTAGTTGTGTAAGAATTAGGTGTTAGTTGGCAGTTGTAAGAGTGTATTTCCGATTTATTACGTGTTTGTATTTATGTTTCAGTTGTTTTAAAATATTTCAATGTGGGAAGCTACGACTTCCTTACCAAGCCCATATTCCAAGTCAGTTTGTCTTGACGCAGTCAGGATGACAACGGAATGTGTCCTCCATGAATGCGTAATTAATTATCTTTACCTAGCTGTCAATTTCTGCTATGGTTGCAAAATTTGTTCTAAAGAGTCACCGCAGCCCTGGAACGCTCCGCTCAGAGCGAAAGAAGATATTTGATGATTTCCCATCCATACAAAAAACCTGTCAATTTGATGATTTGAGGCCGAGTTCAACACAACTTGGAATATTAGAGTTGTCCCTTTTTAGCTGGCAGTTGGTTTGGTATGCAGTTATATGCCAACAGAATTGTTTTTTTTTTTTTAAAGCGTTGCCCCACATTAGGAATTTCTCCTGTGTCGTGGGTGCGTTTACAAACATTCAATCTCACATACACAAACAGCTAGACGCGGTACAACTATCTGTAGGCCATACAAATATTCATTCCGTACAGGAATCGAACCCACAACACGTAGCGCAGCAGCCAATCGCTCAACCACTGCGCCACCCGTGTCGTCAATTGTTGAAGGAAACATTTTCGGGAAAATGCATTGAGCAAGATCAGTGAGAAAATTGAAATGTGGTCGTACGAAGTATTCGCACCTAATACAGAGAAATCTTATCCAGTTCCAACTCAACTCAATTTGACCACTCAACAAAAGCAATTCTCTAGAACATATTATTCCCATGCTAAAGCTGAACATCCACAAATACCTGTACATCAAGAAACATCAACTTGTCTACAAACTAACAAGTCCAAAAACAATTTACATGGCGTCCCCTTCTCCCCCCCCCCCCCCAAACGGCCGCTCGGCCGGCTCGATTTCCATAACTAATTAAATTGTGGGACAAAGTTGGCTCGCAGGTGTGCCGCGGTCTGCTACTTCAAGTCCTCACGACCTGTTTATTTGAGTATATAATGCTGGGATGTGTTTTCTATTGTGGGTATGTGTTTTAGGATTCTAAGTTCTAGACAAAATGTGTTGTTTCAGCGAAAGCGATTGGCAAAAAGTCCTAAACATTTGAGATTGTCATTGGGTACCAGAATATCAAGTAGTCAATGTTATAAATAGTATTAGTATATTTTGAGACCTATACGAGATAAAAGCCATAGCAAAACTATTGTTTTTAGACCGAGACTTCGTGACATTTTGGTAAGGCATGTCAGTTCATCACTAGCACGGATAACATGTCACTTTGTCTCAAGCTCCTGTGTTTCCAGTTTTTCACAATGTGGCAGCTACAATCGCTAAGACCAAGTCTTATAGATCTCATAGCCTTTCTTTTATTTGCTCCTATGGATAGGCACGCGTTTGACCACTATCTCACCTGATGGTGAGCGATGATGTGGTCGGAGATGAAGCAAGCTTGCCTAAAAGTAGCCTATCCACTCTTTAGCTCCAAACGCTTTGATTAAATTGCCTTCAATGCAGCAGTGGTGGCAATTTCACCGTGTGAACATGCCCAGGTAAATTGAAAACAGTGCCTAACTTTCTCGGACAAAAGCTGCATAATTTTGCAACTATACAAGGGACTGTTTCTGGTCAAATAGTCGCAAAACTTAGCTCGTTAATTCAGTAATTCAATTATTCAGTTTAATGAGTATTTAACGTTTCTTTTTTAGGCTGTCGGTTCACCCTTTATAGCCATTTTAGGGCCACCATTGTCAGTTTGTCTGTCAGTCGGCTTATGTTGTTTATTAGGTATTTGTTGTAATATCTGCCTTAAGGGTATGCCAATAAAGACCAAGGAATGGTGTTTTGTTATGATAAATTTATCATGTGAGCCGGACTCGCACCAGTTCAGTTTCTTTACTAGGTATGTTCCTATTCTGTGGCAACGTTTGATATATTATGATTTACCTTCAGTAAATTAATAATGAGTACAATTTACAGTGACTTTATCAACTTAATTCTATCTACTTCGATCGACTCGAACAATGATCACCAAACTAAATGCTTTAACAGCTCAGCAGCCGTATGGAGCCATTACTTTTTATTTGGCCTATCGCATCGAATCCGTGCCGGCATTGCATCCGATACCTGCGCTCATTACCGGAACGATTCAATTTCAACCGGATAACCGGAAGCGTTACCGTAATGATAATGAGTTTAATGGACCGTTTAAAACGTAAAATCAATTTAATTACAAGGTAGGCTTGAAATTCACCTGTTTGTATGTGTGGTGGTGGCGTAACGTCTCTTTGTGTTTTTAATTTTCAGTTGTAAACAATCGCTAAGTTCCTATAAATATAGCCGGCAATATGGTAGTTGACAAAAAAATTCTAATAAGTCCGTCAGATAGATTTCCAAAATATATTGGATAATGGATAGGTACTTTTTCTTTTGCACTGGCACTTGTGAGTTGCAGCTGAAAATCCCCGCTTCCCTGGAAAGTAAAGGGCACAAGAAGGATCACGGATGAGTTTTAGTCAGTAAGAGTCTGATATTCCCTTCCACTCCACCCAGAGCGGGAGAAGTAATTTGAAGATTTTCCATCCAGAAAAAAGGCCCTTTTGGCATTAGTAATTCGAAAATGAAAACAATATATCTAGTTTTAATTTCCGCGAATATTAGTGGGTTGCAGGTATGCACCTCCCTCCCGCCCGCTATATTATGCACATGCAAGATTACTGGGCAAATGCAAGGATTTTAAGCACATGCAGGAAGGCAATGCAAAACCCAACACCATTACCGACACGTGTTTCGCCTCTCCACGAGGCATCCTCAGGGGACGTGTTGACTCGCTGACCGTTGAGTTGCGACTGAGAAATTAGTATTTTTTTTTTTTTTTTTTGGAATTGACCACTCGCAGTTCAGCACACTAAGGCTGGTTACTGCTCAACCGGACAATCCTGTGGTGGCCTCAAATGAATTTAAGGCCCCCAGCCAGGGCTAAAAACTACTAAAAAGCTAAATGACCGCTTCGCTAAGGGCATCCCCTGTGGGATACGGGCCTCGGCTTAACGGGGTCATTGAGAGGGGCAGCAAGGGACAGGCTGGGTCAATTATTATTATTTAGGGGATTTAACGCTAATGGCTCAGCGGCGCGGGCTGGCTCGTTAGGCAAAAGTCGGGGAGGGATGTTACTGGGGCGTCGCGATGGGCCTCGTCGGCGAGGCCGGAATACGGAACGCGGTCTGTTTTTGTTTTTTCTAATCGTACTGGTTTCCCTATTACTCTCTTGAAGTAAGGTGATGGGGTCGTCGGGTTCGACTAGGGAGTGCCGTGGACGGCGAATCCTACTAATCTTGGAGGGAGTGTACCGGGCGGCCGATACAATGAGAGGGTTCTGATGGGATTCGGCGGACTCAATGAAACGCTTGTTAAGGCGCTTCATGAATTGTTTAATAGTTGGAATGCGGAGGTCGACATGGAGTCGATCGTTTCTAACGAACCACGGGGCACCCGTGGCCTTCCGCAGAAATCGGTTTTGGATTACTTGCAATCTATGGATCCGGTACGACTTAGTGTGCGCAAAGGTAGCACACGCATAGGTCATAATCGGGCGTATACACGTTATATAAATGCGCAACTTGCATTTAAGGGAAAGCTTGCTGCGTGCATTCAGCATGGGGTGGAGCCTACCGAGAGCGAAAGCGGTGCGATTACGCACCGTCTTTATGTGCTCACCGAAAGTAAGCTTTCGGTCAAGGATTACACCTAAGTATTTGGCTTGCTTCACCCAAGGGATCGGCTTGCCAAACATGGTGATCGGACTGGACTGAGAAATTAGTTTTTTTTTTTTTTTTTTTTTTTGAATGGACCACTCGCAGTTCAGCACACTAAGGCTGGTTACTGCTCAACCGGACAATCCTGTGGTGGCCTCAAATGAATTTAAGGCCCCCAGCCAGGGCTTAAAACTACTTACAAACTAAATGACCGCTCGCTAAGGGCATCCCCTGTGGGACACGGGCCTCGGCTTAGCGGGGTCATTGAGGGAGGGCAGCAAGGGACAGGCTGGGTCAGATTGATATTATTTAGGGGATTTAACGCTAATGGCTCAGCAGCGCGGGCTGGCTCGTTAGGCAAAAGTCGGGGAGGGTTTTGACGGGGGCGTCGCGATGGACCTCGTCGGCGAGGTCGGTATACGGAACGCGGTCTGTGTTTGTTTTTCTTAAGAGTGCTGGTTTCCCTACTACTCTCTTGGGTCAGGGTGATGGGGTCATCGGGCTCAACAAGGGTATGCCGCGGTCGGCGGATCTTGCTGATCTGGGAGGGCGTGTATCGGGTGGCCGATACGATAAGGGGGTTCTGGTGCTTTTCAGCGGACTCTATGAAACGCTTTGAAAAACGCTTCATGAACTGTTTGATGGTGGGGATACGGAGGTCGACATGGAGACGCTCATTTCTAACGTACCACGGGGCTCCCGTAGCTTTTCGGAGAAACCGGTTTTGGATAACCTGCAACCTATGGATCTGGCGGGGCTTAGCGTGTGCGAAGGCTACACACGCATAAGTCATTATCGGGCGTATGCACGTGGTGAAAATGCGTAGTTTGCATTTCAGGGATAGCTTGCTGCGAGCGTTCAGCATGTAATGAAGCCTACCGAGAGCGAAAGCGGCACGATTGCGCACCGTCTTTATGTGCTCTCTGAAAGTAAGCTTTTGATCGAGGATCACACCTAGATGAGAAATTAGTACAAGGCACCCCCCTTTTATACACTGCCACCGTTGGTTATTTGTGTACAACTACCCACAAACATACGCAGTAAAGGGGAAGAAACCAAATTCGTCTGGTCATTCAACAGTGCAAAATTATTATTATTACTATGTTTCAAAATCCATATATAATATGTTTGTGATAAGGGTTTCCGGCTCAAACATGTAGTATATTAATATACTACATGTTTGTGATAAGGGTTTCCGGCTGTGTGTTTTGGAACAATTAGAGATTTTGAAACATAGTAATAATAATAATTTTGCACTGTTGAATGACCAGACGAATTTGGTTTCTTCCCCTTTACTGCGTATGTTTGTGGGTAGTTGTACACAAATAACCAACGGTGGCAGTGTATAAAAGGGGGGTGCCTTGTACTAATTTCTCAGTCGCAACTCAACGGTCAGCGAGTCAACACGTCCCCTGAGGATGCCTCGTGGAGAGGCGAAACACGTGTCGGTAATGGTGTTGGGTTTTGCATTGCCTTCCTGCATGTGCTTAAAATCCTTGCATTTGCCTAGTAATCTTGCATGTGCATAATATAGCGGGCGGGAGGGAGGTGCATACCTGCAACCCACTAATATTCGCGGAAATTAAAACTAGATATATTGTTTTCATTTTCAAATTTAAAATGGATTTCCGCAAAGTAACGCCTGACTCAATCAATTTTATTAGTAATTCGGTTTATGTTATTTTGTGTTTTTTTTTTTATAATGCCAGTCAATAAACACATTTTTCTTTATTTCTGTCACGTAAACAAAAAACGAAGACTACGAGACACTGCGTTGAAATCTCGTGTGACGACACTTCGTACTACGATTTTTACCACTCAACCCCACTCATGATCTTTAAAGCTTTTTATCTTCGTCAATTTTTATAGATTTGATAAAGCAAAAAATACATGTCCAATATTTTTCGATAATCTAACTGACGGACTAAATAGAATCATATTTTTATTCCTCGGGAAACATCCCTATTGCTTGTAAAGTGTCAAATAAAATGCATCAGCCAGTTGCTAAAACCAAAAAGCCGCCTCAAAGAAATAATAAGCCAGGTAAAGTAAATAGCGAATAAACTCTTGCCAACAGTACCCTGCTGGCGACATGAGCATCGACAGTTCCCGAAAGGTTTCTGATAAAAGAAAAAAATAATTGTGCTATAAGTTTTTGATGATTGAAAATAAAAATTGGACTTGTAATTTCCTTTTCTTAACCTTCTACTCATTTCTATAGCAATTCTCGCCGAAATCACAACTTCACAAACCACAGTGATTTTATTCGCGTAAATGCTTTTTTTATTAATATTTATACGCCATACACATTTCTACACGCCATGGCAGAGGAATAAGCACATTTGTTAAGAGGGTCCCCTTATTAATGGTTAGTTCGTACCATTAAAATTCAGATAAAACAGAGGGGAGGATAATGTGTAAGCGATATTTTGTAATGTATCATTTTACTGGTGAAGCGGGAAAAACAGATTTTGTGTCAGCTTTTGGAATTGTTTTAATATTAATTTTGCCCGCGGTTTCGCTCGCGTTACTATAGATTTAATAATAACCGTCTCCAAGGTCCTATCAACCTCTGTACTAAAATTCATCAAAATCGGTTTAGGGATTAGATGTGAAATTGTAACAAAATACTTACTTTTGCAATTAAAAACATACTTTAGTAATCAGTTGGGGAGATGTTGAAATAGTTTTTTTTTAAACGAGCACATATCGGTACTAAATTGGAATTTTATGGCATCGGACCCTGTAGTATGTAGATGAAGTGTAGATAAGATTTGAGGCTTGCGTTAGCAGAACTTTACGTGACAAAGTTTGATTTACACGTCGAGCTAGTATAGCATATCGTTTCCAGATCTATACAGAGGCCCTAGACAAAACGTCATTTTATTAAAGATGGCCAAAATATAAGGGACTAGCGGTCTGTCCCGGCTTCGCACGGATGACTTCGTACATTTATCTGTAGCCTGTGTTACTCATGGATTTTTTAAATTTTCCAATAGTTTTTGATTTCGTTACAAAAGTACAAATGTTTCCTCTTAAGAATATTATATTAAGTGTACAGTGTAGATTGATCACGTAATACTTTGGCATCTGTCAATCCTGACTGTTTGTCATTTTGACAAACGCCTTTACCACGCTACCCCTGACAAAAAGTAACCCTAAACCTCATTTCAGAACCCTTAGGCCTTAAGCTAGGCTTATAAAACTAACATTTTAATAAGAACCAACCACAGAACTCTTTTCTATTTATAAACGTAAAAATCTATAGAGTGGAAAGAGAAGCCATTGGGCTAATGAAACACCCCGAGCGGCGTTAATGAGGCATGCGGAGCGCATTCCATATGTTATGCCACGTTATAGTGTAAGCAGAACTTAACGGCATCGGTATAATGTAGACTGTGGTTCATATTATTAGAGGCGAATTCTTTTACTGACTTATTTTAACTTTACTGAAGGTTAGGTTCAACGATGAATATCCTTCCTAATATCTTAAATAGCAAGTAATTTTTTTAAAAACGCATACAAGCCTAAAGTGAAGAACTGTTTTTGATATTTTTTGTACAAAGATAAATAGGATTCCGGAGACGGTTATAGGGTGTGCGATTGTAGGGTGTGTAGGGTGGTGGGGGGTTATAAGGTGGGGTGTATCATAATGTGATAAAAAATGCATAAGCATACATAATCCTATCATTGAAGGACTTTACCAACTCACTATAGTCAACGGAGTCGATACCAGCGAAAGCTAACAAGCAGCTATATATTATTGTAACACAGCAAATTCTATGAACACACATAGCGTAGCACATCGTAGCATAGAGAGTACGTAGCTACGCGCTTCGTAGCAGCGTAGCACATTCGTAGCCCTTCAATTTGTTATGTAAATGCATCTTTTGTCCGTCCATCCGTCCGGAGCTCGACCACTCTATAAATTTGTTCGAATACCGTTGGGCGTGGGGATTTCGAGCAATTTTGCACAATTGCCTGTTCTCTGCTGGACAACTGCTGTAGTTGTCAAGGTTACGGCGTCCGGGCGGAAAGCTTTGATCTTAGTGGGCGAGTATTGTTAGGGAATAAGATAAAGTGGATTCTAAGTAATTCCTATCTGTATTGTGAATAGGAACAGTTAATTATGTATTATGCTATGAATGCACTTATGTTTGTTTAAGGAATTATATATTCGAAGAAAATGCCATGATAGCTATTTGTATTTTTTTTTAATGATCAACCGAATCTCAAATACGTGCCACGACTATTCTGAAAATTTGGAGATTAGCATATGGTAGGTTAGTTATACCAATTTTGGCTATATATATTGTTTGAATCATGACGATGTAACTCTGAATTTAATAAACATAAAATACATTTTTTTTCTCACACACATCTTTCGCGAGATTTTCCTATTTCAAGATTATCTTTAACTCTTTAGTTAACGAACTAAATGTCTCGACTTTTACCCGCTTTTTCTCTAAATTCCTAAATTTTTAGACTATATTTATACGATAAATTTAACCTACTTTACGTACAAAACTAGCTATAACCCGCCCATAATTCCCAGCACAGTATTACGTGAGCATTGCGTTGATAACGCCGAAATGGTATAACAGAGCCCATGAGAGCAATTGCCTTATCTACCGGCGCGGCGGCGTTCGGGAATCAACCCACCTAATAACGTATAGTTACATCTGATATATCAGTGGTAGATAATTTTGATAATGATTTATTTTAATTTTGATAATTTAACGTCAATAATTTACATGAATTTGCTACCTAAATGGAATTAACATTCTATATAATAGTATTAACAATAATTTATTTCAGAAAATAATTCTGTACAAAATTGTTAATAAAACTTAAAACAATTTTATAACTACTTATTCATATTATTGTTAAAATTATCTTACACTAGCAGTGCCCCGCGGTTTTACCCGCGAAATTCCCGTGGGAATACGGGGATAAAATATAGCATATGTTGCTTAAGTTGAATGTAGCCTTCTAATAGTGAAAGAATTTTTGAAATCAGTCTAGTAGTTTTTGAGTTTATTCGTTACATACAAAAATACAAGTCTTTCCTCTCTCTATAATATTAGTATAGATATAGATTAATTAAAAAGAACATCACCAGAACCGTGTACCTTATTCCAGTGCCCCACAATAGAGGCACTCAACCCTTTCGGCTATGGTGTTTCGAAGGTTGATGCTGCTCCCCATGCGCCACATCAAGGAGGCCACTCTCTTGCGCAGTATTGCTCTAAAGCAGTTGGTGTTAGCCTTCGCAAACATCCCAGATACACTACAGCATCGCGGCAACCCCATCAAGATCCTTAATCCATTTTTGTAGAGGATCCGCAGGGCACTGAAAGATCTGCGTAAAGCGGATCCACAGGCTGCAGGTGTAAAACGTCTGATCGCAGTATGCCCTAAATAAAGGATTTTTAACATTTCATAAAAAATAATAACTAAATTTATGTGGAATTAACTAATAAATAAGTTAACAGGAAAATATCCGGAGACAGTATAATGTGCCAATATTAAAACGCCTCATGCTTATTAAAAAACTTCAAGTGAAAAACTCATGATCATCACGAAGGTGATTATTATTAAAATATACGGAAGTTCTACTAAAACTAAACCTAGGCTTTTTGTACCTCCTGAGGCTCTAGAGAAGTCACATTCTATCAGCGCTAGCGTGACAAAGTGATAGTCAAAAGGCGAAAATTGTATGGGATTGATATACACTGTCGAAATGTCACATGATCCCTTATATTTTGTACATTCAACAATCGCATTCTCTTATAGAGTGGCACTTTTTCTAGATCTAATCTCATAACCAGTAACCTTAGTGCGAGTTTTTTAACTTTCTCGATCGCGTATGCGTAAACGTCTATTCGTATTGAAACTGAATAAGCACTGTCTGGTGACAAAAACGGTAAAACTTTTTTTATACAATTTTACATAAACTAAAGTTAACGTTAACGCGATCGAGTACGTTAAAAACTCGTACTAAGCCCTCTGGAGGCGAGAATACTCGCGTCCGTTTACGCGTGGCGCGTGGAGGCTCTACACCTGGACGACACTCCGCTGCAGGCAAACCTCAACGCGGCGGAGGGAGCTCCAGCAGGATATCATGGCGATATGGAAAGAGCAACTGTCACAATCCAGCGCTGGGCACGCCACTTTTGTGGCTATAAGTCCTCTCTTTGAGGAATGGTTGGAGAGGCACCACAGCTTCCTCACCTTCCACCTGACGCAGGCACTCACTACACGGTCGTTTCGGGAGCTTCCAGGCAAAATTAACCACACACTATTTAAAACTAAACCATATGAAAAAAACAACAAATCCTAACAAAATTAAAACAACATCCCAGGAAACAAAACTCGACCCTATCAATCAATCAATCAGTATTCACTTGTAACAAACGCATTGAATACGATAATGGGTTACCAATCATCAAATCATCGAGTCCGTCATCGAATCATGGGCCATTGTGTGCACGAAGGGGGCGCCACTGAGCCTCTCAATATGCAAATTGCTCTGCCACCGAAAGCCTAACTGGCTATTGTAGGAACGACCTGGATCGGTATAAACGGCTTTACGGCGCATCTGAGAGTATGTACCGGTTATGTGTACGTATTTTGGGCTGTTTTATGCTGGGTTTGTATGTCAAGATGTTTATAGAGTTGCCTGCTTGTGGTGGAATTGTAAATGTTCCGTTCTGTAGAAGTAAAAGTAATACAAGTAAATCTTTCCTTTAGATTTATTTGTTTTACTTTTACTTCTACAGAACTAATTAAAATTAATTGTTTAAAGACGGGGAAAAATCGAATTAAAATCCATTGTGCAGTTTAGAAAAACACAATACTACGAAAAACAGACTACCACGAAAAAACATTTTTTACGCTATTATTTTACACAAACACAACCGTGGCTGTCCAGTAGCACTACTGTACCTAATTGGTACTGACGATTAATAAAATAAAATATGTCAAAATAGCCTTTTCCTAAGTATGTTTGGGTTAGCTGAATACAAACATTTCACATAGACAGACTGCCTGTATAACCTGCAATTGCAACTGACTGGTTAACGCGATGGTAACCCACTTGTAAACAATGGTTATCAAACCTTCACGCTTCTGGCTGACTGTTGATATATATGATCACTACATTATAATAACATGATTTCTTAGATTTTCTGAGGTCGTTTTAAGACGATAGGACACCGTATTCTTCCTGACCCATTATTTTTATTCGATCCATTTTTCAATTAGACTATTACCTACTTTTTAAAAGTTTTCCCCAATCATAAACCAACACTTTTAACTAAATATTTCCTTAAATAACTGAAAGTAACGACCAGCTGGACGCGTTTGCTGGGCCGGATATTGACATTGCCGCTATTTCCGGCCCACGCGATGTATCAACAGAATAAATACCGCACGGAATTAGGACGCCGCGCCGAAATATGGACGTGCGTTTTTTTTATGTGTTGTGAATAAATTAGAAAGAATTTAACTGCCACATAGCAGACCATCTTTAAATTCTCCAGCTATATTCTTTATTATAGGTAATAGTGAAAGCAGAACTTTACGGTATCGGTATTATGTAAACTGGTTAATTTTTTTTACGATATGAATTTATGAAATTATGAATCTTAATAAGTTGAACAGAAAGTTGAAAGAATCACCGCGGAGAAGGATCACGGGTAGGTTTTAGTCAGTAAGAGTCTGACACTTCTCACTCCGCTCCGCTCAGAGCGGGAGAAGTCATTTGATGATTTCTCATCCAGAAAAAAAAAAGATTGTAAAGATGTTCGAATGAATAGGTAGATAGAAATATGGATACGAGTATTAGCCTTTAGTGTACTGAACAAAGTCAAAACTTCTATATTAAGAAGGCCAGTAGACGGTAATCTTGAACTTCATCAGTTAAAGTTAAAAAAATAAATATGGAAATAATAATAATAAAGTGACTCTAATCCAACTCAGTCTAAGTCAACTAAGGTCCAATCTTCATACCCATATTTCTCATAAGGATTCATAAATTAATTTGCACATCCCAACTATCTTCAAGATGGCTAACCGAGTGTAGTAAAGTACCAATATTTTAGCCTTTTTTTTGGGTGGGAAATCATCAAATTACTTCTCCCGCTCTGGGAGGAGCGGAAGGGAGTGTCAGACTCTTACTGACTAAAATCCACCCGTAATCCTTCTTGTGTCCTTTGCTTTCCATGGCCGCGGTGACTCTTTCGAACAAATTCCGCAACCCTAGACCAATATTTTAGCCTAATACAAGCAATAGGCATGTTTCCTGAGTAAAAAATATATGATTTTGTTTAGTCCGTCAGTTAGATTATAGAAAAATATTGGACACGTATTTTTTCCTTTATCAAATCTATAAAAACTAACGAAGATACAAAGCATCAAAGATCAGGAGTGGGAGCTTGTGACGTCACGGCTCGCTAAAAATTGTAGCGAGTAGTGACGTCATACGAGTTTTCAACGCACTGTATCGTCTTCATTTTTTGTTTACGTGAAAAAAGAAAAAATACGTGTCCAATATTTTTTGGAAATCTATCCGACGGACTAATTAGATTTTTTTAGTCAACTACCCTATTAGGTACCACTATCAGGTTCGTGAATAACTGGTGCTCCTACCCAACATGAACGTGACAGAAAAAAAAAGTGTTTTGCTAACAGTTCTAACAAACGTAACATTTTAATTCCGTTTTGTAACTAAAACACTCGTTTAGGCACAGGTGGAATATTGAAATCAGTAAATTATTTTAGTATTTGTAGCAGATTGACTTTATGTACTACTTGCTTCTGCCCACGACTTCGTCCGCGTGGAATAGTTACTTTACCGCCGATTTTGAAACTCTCAGCCCGATCGGTTTAAAATTGACAAAGTTTCATACAAACGTTCATCCCCTATTTTATCCCCTTGGGGGTAGAATTAATCAAAATCCTTTCTTAGCGGATGCCTACTTCATAACATCTACCTGCATGCCAAATTTCAGCCCAATCCGTTCAGTGGTTTGGGCTGTGCGTTGATAGATCACTATGTCAGTCAGTCACTTTTGAGTTACTTAGATTATTTATAAGAGATATACAGGGCGTTTCAGAAGTGCGAAACGACCGCAAGTTCCGATTAAAAAGTACCAAAGAAATCATTTTTAAAGCAGTTTGATGCAGTTAGTGTCTTCAAATCTGTGATTGAACTTAATTAAATGACACCAACTGTAACAAAATTGCTTGAAAAGTCATTAGTTCGATACTTTTTAGTCGGTTTTTGTTTTTTTTTTTTCAGAAGTAACTTTTTCTTTGATTTTACTGTTTTTACCTTAATGTATGTACACAAACAGACAACACTACCTACAGTAATGTTTTTCCTTTTCTCGTAAAAACCCATCCAAAGGATTTCTTAAAAAGATCGCTGTTAGCGATAAGGCCGCCCATTGTGACACACTATGTAGTGTTTTCTTCATCTATATTTTCTGCAACTTATGTATATGGTGTACATAGTATTAAGAGTATTCTATTCTACCCAACTTCACCCTTAAATATGAGTAAAAAAATATACAAAATAAAAGTCCATAAAGTAGCTACAATACTACGTAATTGTAGTTACTGTACCTCCTTAGATACAGAACTAACAACAAAATCAGCCCTCAGATAATAATAATAAAATACAATAACAAAATCACGCCTCCATCTCACAGTAAGATACTCAAACTTATAAAAAGCATTCAGATGTTAAAACAAATAAAGCCGCGGATATTAAAAATAATACCCAAAGCGACACTCAAAATTAAAACGCAGAAAACTCAAGAAGAAAATCTCAGCAAGTTTTAAAAGCATTTCCCGGTTTATTTGCGTAATGATTAACATTCATCATGTAAATTGTGATAACTTGTTAAATCGAAATGTAAGACCGAATCGAGAATTCCCAAGAAGAGAAAAAAAAAACTTATTTCTTGAATATTTTCCGTTTTATACTTCATAAACTTCGCGATTAAGATTCCCACTCTGGTTTAGGAAAATTTACTTTTCCATTTATCTTTTCAATTTCTTTTTTACATATTAAACAGGATACTTTTGCTTAATAAGTATTAATATTTATAAGACTGCCGCGAATTCGTGAATTTTGTTTAAGTGTTTAATTACAAAGACGGGAAGATTAAAATGATAAATTCGGTATATCGTAGACAGGGAAACAAATAATTTTAGGTAAAAAATGTAAGTACTTTTATAATCAAAAGTCAGAATGTACTGTATTTTTTAAAGATTTATAAAAGCTATAATTTGTTGACTTTATTTGATTTAACTACATCAATAACAAAAAAAATACCTTTTTAAGCTACGCTACGGTTGAATAAGTAGGTAATATTTCACAAAAACAACGAAGTAAGCATTATAAAATTGCTTTAAAACCGTTAATTTCGAATTTCTGCTTGCATTATCGGTTACTAATTAAACGATTCATCATTAAAACAAACAATTACCGTTATAACTCTAAAGAACGCACTCACGCGTACGTTATTACTGTTTTATTAACCAAACCGCTGAATTAACTTAACTAATGGGTGCCCATAACAATAATTCATTCAATACAACGCGAGATTATAATACCACAGAAACATCATCTATTCATATTCCAAATGATTTTTATTAAAAAGATTGGTGACCTCTTAAGATGAAAAATCGTTCAATTGCATTGAATAATCTTTTCAATCTCGAATGAAAAAAAGATTTGATCTCATAGCAAGGGGTATTACACATTAATTTGTGGAGCTCATGGAAAATGAACAGATTTATACAGGGTTATTATATATTATATTTTCTCTATCCTTATCCGTCGTATCATATATACATATCAGTTTTCAATATAAAGAGTCTTGATAGTAATGCTTTAATATTTTTAACTTTAGTCACAGTCGAAATTGTGCATTATTTCATAACTAGAATAGTTTATTACAGACTGTGTCTCACCTAACCCTGTGAAAAATAAAATGAGTCCGTCACAACTTTGAAATGCAGAGATAATAGCGATGACAAGCCTATGCGTAGCGTAAGCAAAAGTTGTCAGAAAAACAAAAAACTGAGCCTGTAGACTTCACAACGGCACATAAATATTGTCAGACACACAATGAATGACGTATTTTCCTCAACTCACAACATGCATGCACCGACTGACGTACAACTACGTATGTGCATTCCTATAGGGCTGTTCTTCACCCCTGCGCAACGCGGATTAATTAATTCATTGAATACTCTCAAAAAAAAAACCAATACTAATGTTTTCCGTTTTACTGATGCACAAACACAGACGTCTTTTCATCCTCCCCGATTGCGGAAAATAAAATGTATCTCCTCCCCCGTCAGTTTTAGTAAAAGAACCATTTGTATATGAAACGACCATTACCATTAGCTGGCGTTTCACTTTGCCATTGATGGCCAGCCCCTCGGCCATTCAATGTCCGATGCACGCGTATTATGTTGAGTTCATTACATTGTGCTGTCCGTACAGGACTGTAGGTGTGTACGCGTAATGGGAAATCGACAGCAAAATACACACACGGAAAATAATGTATTGATGTTTTTATGAAAGGAATGGAGACTACTTCTAATCTAGGAGTGACAGGAATGGTTAGTTTCTTTATAACTGTAATTTTTTTTCGTCCTATTGTCAATCTAGGTACTACGCGCAATATGTTCATTTTATTTTAGGTAACTGTCCCTACCTTTTTTTTCACTAACAATCCCTTATCCAGATTACTTTCAGATAGATGTTCGTATCATCTTGATTGGCATGATCATATTTTGGACTTAATTTTTGGAACCAGAAAACCTCTTCACCATCTCATGCTTGATGCCCAGCCAAATAAGGATCTTTTCTTTTTTAAAGACGAAATACGCATCCTCAAAATCTTTAAAACGCCCTTCGCGAAATCAAACAAACCTAAGCACACATGTTTATTATATGCATAAAATTCCAAACACGAGTGCAAATCTGAAATCCTCTTACTGGAATACTTCGCTCTCATTGATATACTGTAGCAATAGCCTCTGTGGACTTTGCATTATCACCGTCCATGTTCAAGACGATTTGAATTTCAATACACGCCGAACTGTCCCAGGGAGGCGTGGATCATGTAGCCAACATAATAATACTGGGAGTTAAGCATCATAATATTGGCATTAAGGTTTTGCATAGCAATCTGTGAGATGATTGTGGTTCTTGTAGTTCGATGATAGTTGGGATAGTTAACTTTGTGGAATTAGATGGTGTGAGTGAGGTGGGACGTACTCTTAAAAACTTTTTCCGTACAAAATGCTTTTACAAAAGAAACGTAACACGCTTTATCCGTGACTTGATAAGGGCCCTAGAAAAAGTGATATTCTGTTAACAAAAAAAGGAGTCAAATAGTCCTGAATGTATGAGAACATACCAAAATTACGCGTGTTAAATCCCTAGATTTTTTTTTTTAATTTTTGTTGATGATTTGTCACTTTGTATCCCTGTAGGTCACATGTTGTGTTTTTAATCACATAAATAAACCAATTGCCAAATTTACTATCACATCCCACGGATGATGCGTACCCAAGAACTCTCATGTCAGCTTACCGCTTATAAAAATAAACATCATATAAAATATCTTCTTTTAAAACCTTAGCTCGTGACATCGCGGGCCGACGCGTATCGCCTCAGTATATAATACACAGTTGTCCGGTCGCCGATCTTAAACAATAAATCTATTGGCGTCCGAAAGGGGCTTAGCCGGTCCCCTTGGCGTCTCTTTGTAAATTCCCTGTTCGTATCTTTTCGCTCGAATGGCGACTTTATCTTCGGGACTGTATTGGCTTCGATGGAAAATGTATGGTGTGGAATTAAGACCGTCTCTTGTTTGGAACGTATTTACTTTTTTGGGAAATTGTTGTTGTTTTTATGGCTGGTTATAATGTTTTTATAGAAGCTTGGAATTCAGTGGATTATTTTTCAATCCTGAAAAAACGCGAGATGAAAATAACACCATAGTTTGGCATTATATTAAAATAATAAGACAATATGCATGGTCCTCTGACTACTTGGACAAGAATCTGACAAAAGACCGATCCAAAACCAAAACTGCAAACTATTTCACAGTAAAAAACCAAAAAATACACTATGATACTGAAAAACGCGAAAAAAAACAAAAAACCGAAAAAAAATCCCTTACGATCGACCAATTGCGAATTTTAAAAGGGAATTGCTCCAATTTCGTTCTGCTATGGAAGAGTGCGCAAACTTATTAGCAAGCGACCGTTGGGTTATTGGCGATCTTCCTTTACTTTTTTCAGGTGATGGGAAGCTAGGAGATTGATTGGACGATCCCGATTGGACCCTGCCCTCGTGACTCATTTTAGACGTCACCAACTGAATTCTGCGATGTTTTTTAACGATTGCCGATTGCGTTTTTAATTAATGAAGGATTTGCTATCGTTTGTGCAGAGGTGAGAGTCTTTAGGGTTTGTTCTTTATAGTGATTTCTGTTTGCATGATAGATTGTTCCAGAGACAATATTGCAAGACATCCAATTTGGTAAAGGGGGGATATCTTAGTGAATCGGCTGAAGGGTGTAGATGTGGAACTGAATCCTATCTACTTTCCTGCCCTGTATATTCCAAACCCCACAGTGAAATCAACCAATGCGCTACTGCTGGCGTTGTCTTGGAGATGGCAGACTTGGGCCAACTTACTATCAATAAGAAGAAGACGACTGATTGACATGCAAATTGATTGATATTCAAATTAACAGTACACGAATGATGTTCGAGAAATACAATTCCTCGCTGCCAAAAATAACCGTTAGTGTCAGTGACTACAGATGACTTGGACTTTACGCTACAAGTAATATACAGTACTAGCGGCCCGGTACGTGCTTCGCTACGTATAAAGTGAAATAAAATAAACAAATCGGAACATCAAATTCATTTATTTAATCAAAAAAATATTTTATTTAAAATCGAAATCAATTGCTAGCTATTTACAACACACTTAATCCAAAACATTTGGATAAACAATATTTTTTGTTTTTCCATTTTGAGCATAAATAAACAAACGGCTGGGGGTACCGACTCTGGAACAGGCAACATATAACTGGCCATGTGAAAAACAATGTTCCTCCAAATTCACACCACAAACGTGAAGTGTTTGACCTTGGGCCTTGTTGATGGACATCGCAAATGATAAACGCACAGGATATTGTAAACGTTTGAACTCAAAAGGCATATCAGTTGGAATCATAGGTATACGCGGTATCAAAACAACTTCTCCTTTTGATTTACCAGTTAAGATCGTAGCTTCAATCAAATTTGGCAATAACTTTTTCACTGCCAATCTGGTTCCGTTACACAGTTTTGGTGGATTAATATTTCGTAACCTATATTTGCTCGTCTGGCTGGTGGCATTTTTCCCGTATGCACATATGTTTTCGCTTAAAAATCGAAAAAAAAAATTAGAACAAAAAAAAAACAAATTCCCAAGAAGCTGTCGCATATGATGCCATGTGAAATCATATACGGCAACTTAGAAAAGTATACATAAATTCAGGACTCACCGTTTGTATGAATGCACTGCAAATGCAATTATGTGAAAAGAAAAAATTTATCGCTGATAATATGATTTAATCAAACCACGTCCAAAATGAATTGACGGCATGAATGACATAACAACGTGCTTGTCCTGTCAACAAAACTTCAAAAAAGTTTCTGTGAAAAAAGTTTCTATTGAATTCATTTATTACAAAAAATGTGACAAATGAGGAACCGCTCGACCGATTTTGTGCAAACTTCACATAAACCATCTACTAAATATGCCGACCAAATCCTAAGCATTTGGTTTGGATAGGTGAGCCCGTTCTTGAGTTATGGAATTACAACGAAAAGTGGCATTGATTTTTATATATATAGATCTTCCTCTTAAAGTCTAAATATAACTCATGCAAGCTTGTTTTAAGCAAAATGCACACAAATTTAAGCATGTCAAAATCGTATTTACAATGTCCCCAATTTTACCTTGTATTTATTTATCCAGTTAGACACAAGACATATGTATGTGTGTGTAAATGATAATAGGATTTATGCGACGTTCGTTACGAAAAATGTTAAGCCACAAACGTGCACACGTCTTCGCCAACAACATTAGAATAATTGATTAACTAAACGCAAAGAGAAATAATCGCGATTCAGCGTTTTATCAACTAAGGATTGTTGAACGATTGCGGTTGAGCTGGGTGGTACTCGCGACGTAATACTGTGACCAGTCGTAAGATTTTTTTCAGTTGTTCTTCAACCAATATTGCTGGATGACTGTCTTTTGGGTAAGGCTGCATCATAAAGAGACGTCTATAAAAATAACTATCGTCCACCACAACCAAGACTTTCAATGCTTGATAAACATTACTTAAGCCTGAAGGCGAACGCCACCGCCAGGGCCGGTGCAAGACCAGACGAGGTGAACTGATTCAAATACTGTGAGGTCTGATACAAAGCGGCGTTAGAAAAGATTTCCTGCAGGGGCTTGGGAGAAAGAAGCCTTTGCCTACTTGTGAGACAGCATAATATACTAAACAAGAGGAATTTTATTTTTGGGTACAAACTTCATAAATCGTCCATTACTTCACTCCTTTCCTTCATTACGATGTCAAATGACAAAACACTCGCGATAAAATCTCAACCATGCAGCCAGCCTAAATCTCTTCCGTGCCAGGAAAAATGATTTATAAAAGCTCGCTCCGCTATACACATCCTTTTCTCTCAACACCAAATCGCATACACCCATCCTTGTCTATACTAGTCCAATTTCACAGGCGGCTGCTTGCTTCCGTAGGACCTCGGTAGTAATGCCTCTATTGATTAAGAAACGTGAATATTCATTCAATTATATGGTAGCGCGGCTCCAGATGAAACCTCGTGGGTTATGGTTTTAAAGAGTATTTACCAACTTCATTCTCAAGGAAAATATTTGAGCTGTTCTATTGACATTGTCGGTCCTCACTTAGTGGTTTGTTTTTGTAAGTATTAGCTGGGGAACTGCAGCTCATCTAGTTAAAAGCTGGGTTAATAAGGAGTTTTGTTTGACTCCTTGGTTGCAAAAAAATATAGGTGATTGGAAGAAATAATTAAACATTTTTGTTCGCTTAGAGGAGCTCATGGCTAAACAATAACACCCGTACGGGTCGAAGTCCAAGGTTAAGCAATGCTTGTTAAGGTTGATCTATGGATGGGTGACCATCTTAACATACCGAATTTCGTCCATGCCTCGGAAAACACGCAAAGCCGTTCGTCCCGGCTATCATTTGTAGATCTTTGGCAGTCGTTAGGGATTATCAAACGCCAGAATGAGTTGTGCAGGCAACCGCTCCACATAAGATACTGATATTCAACCGATCTGAATCTGATTTGACTAGAAGCCGACACCGGTATAGTTGGAAAAAGACTAGGCAGATGATGTTCGCTTAGAGGACACTGCTGACATATTTTTTGAGGTGGCAAAGATCTTGTGAATTGGACACATGAGACTTTTGATTTCGTAAAACAGTTTCAAAGCCCTTGGTGTTATTCTTTTGCTGCAGACAGGTAGCACACAAAACAATTCATACCAGCCAAACAAATCCATTCAATACGCGAACGACAAATACGTCTTCATTATTCATTTCCCCAATACGCGGTACATAAGCAAACAAAAATATTCATCGAGGATGTGGAAAAAGATTTCTTTCGTCGCAATATGTAGGGAGGCGGCAGGAGCGGAGGTTTCCGCACAATCTATCGTCGGTATAATGGAGCTGTTAAAGACAATATGCTAGGAAACATATTGGATGCAGCCCGACGAATGTGTAAGCGAGCGAGCGGAGACGACCTGGGAAGACTGGGGCACACTGGGTGGAACATATCGGTAGGGGTTCGGTTTTGTTCTTGTGCTCAAATTCTTTGACAGCTTGCTTGGGTTCGAAAGGGTCACCGCGGCCCTGGAGCGCAAAAGCTACAAGAAGGATCACGGGTGGGTTTTAGTCAGTAAGAGTCTGACACTCCCTTCCGCTCCGCCCAGAGCGGGAGAAGTCATTTGATGATTTACCATCCAGAAAAAAAAAAAAAAAAAGATAGTAGTGATACGAAAACATAGCCCATCTCTTTTCTTGTCTTATGAGATCTGGTGCCTGTTGCATAGCTGCTATGATCTTATGAAGGTTAACGAAAGCGAAAGTGTAAATAGCAACACTATTGTTTGATGCATCGTAATAACATATTAGCATCAAAACTGAAAATAACTGGAACCTGAGGGTATGGATTTACCGGTAAATAATAAAGTGACTGATGATTTTCTTTGCAGAGATCGTAGGCATGTATCTACACAATAAAAGACAAGCTGCTTCTGAGTCACAAGTATTTATTCTTTAAGAAAATACATACTCTAAAATGCCATTGGAACCAGTGTGCCTCAAAGTTTAGCTGGCGATAAATCCATAGCTACATCTGGGCAGGCGCTCGGTTCAATTTTATTACTATTCTCTCTGCCGACGACTTATTCGATTCACCCGTCAAAGCGGGCCGTCCTACGGGAACCTCGGTTACATTATCTCTTCGCTTTAGATTCTCACCAGCTTATCTACGCCTCACTCTTTGAGAACCAGATTCTGCATAGGCTAACCTAGATTGATAATCGAAATAGGGATGTTGCCTGAGTAAAAAATATATGATTATGTTTAGTCCGTCAGTTAGATTATAGAAAAATATTGGACACGTATTTTTTTTCCTCTAACAAATCTATAAAAACTGACGAAGATAAAAAGCATCAAAGATCAGGAGTGGGAGCGTGTGACGTCACTGACCAGTAAAAATTGTAGCGAGTAGTGACGTCACACGAGTTTTTTACGCACTGTATCGCCTTCATTTTTTGTTTATATGAAAAAAGAAAAAATACGTGTCCAATATTTTTTGGAAATCTATCAGACGGACTAATCAGATTTTTTTAGTTAACTACCCTAATGGTGCTTTTGTTTTGTTTATTTACATACATATTATGGTTTATATCATCTTCAGCATCATTTTAGTCGAAAGACGTCTACTGATGGTCATAGTCCCCCCAAGAGTCGCCACAACCACCGGTCCGGTACTTCTCGCATTCAGCCGTTTTAAAAGTATTTTATAGTCGTTAATTTTAAATGGCATGGTGCAGTTCTATGATCAAACTGTACAGTTTCCATCGAAGTCAAAACATTCAAAAGTAGGCAAATTAAATATTTTATGACCATAACATTTGTTGCTTAATTAGATTCTAGCTGCAGTTACTAAACGTGCGCAGTTATTTTGTCGTATTTCCTTTCAAATAGTCTTATAAACCATGTCTCAGTTAAATAATTCTATATTTTTAATATTTACCGTTTTGCTTACATGTGTTAATAGTGACATCCTATTTAATAGCTTAAGCGAGAAACTAGTTTTGGTAATTTGGCTTTTGTTAATATTAACGTAACGGCAAGGTCCAGTTGAAAACTCCGTGAATGTCGGAATATTCTCAAATAAAAAACTAGCATATGTCCTTTTCCAAGGTCTAAACTATCTCTGTACCAAATTTCATCCAAATCCCTTCAGCCGTCAAGACGTAAAGAGGTACCAGACAGACAGACTTACTTTCCCTTTAACAATATTAAGTATAGACATCTGTTGCAGCCAACTGTTGAAAACTGCTGTTTAATTGCTTGGCTAGCCCTTTTATTGAACAACGCTATACATTCAAAGACTTAGTTCTTTATTTCAATCATCACGGTGTTTAAAACATTCAGCATCATGGCTGTCTGCTACGATGTTACGGCGGCTTTTGAAAGGCGCCGTAACATTGAATTGGCTAATCATCTATTTATTTAACAAATCGAAATTTTGTTCTGATGTATGTATTGAACCTACCAAAATAAGTGTTCTCTATATTACTTTCAAGTTCTCAGTCAGTCAAACTAACACGAAGTACATTGTTACAGAGCCTAATAAAAGTGACACCGAAAAAAAACGTAGTAGCGTCTGAGCATCTGGTGCGAGTGTCGCTTTGCAAACTAGCTACTATAGCTACGGGGGATGCCAAACAAGAGCTGATGTTAATACTAGGATACCGCGATGACGTTGCTGTGAGTAAACTACCACACTGACTTCTTGATGAGGCTATTTTCCTGCCCAAACTTAACAGTGGTGAATTTTATAAAATCCGTTGCTATCAACGAATGAGTGAATTTATGAATATCAGTGTTTGGCAGTGTGGTGGAATATATCTAGAACGCATCAGGACAAATGAGCTAGAATTGTTGCACTGCAGGATGCAGAGGCCGGGCCTCGACGTCGAGAAAAGCTTAGGAAACGCTGGCGAAGGACTAGAGGTGTTCGTGATGGATTGGTCGGCGAAGGCAATACAAGGCCTAGGAGAAAATAAAAAGGAAGAGAAGCTGGCTATGACGGAGAACTTTGCCCAACATTGGGGAAATAAAGGTTGATGAAAAACATCACCATCTTGCTATTACTACTCGCGCACTAAAATCTACAAATTGCATGATATTGTAACTCCTTCCATATATTTCCTTTTCAGTTAAGTAAGTGCTATTCAAAGGTCGCACCCTGTATCAACATAATGAAAATGAGTGACCTTACGGTAACCAACAGAATATACTTGAATTATACGTCATATATAGATCCAAAGTTTATTAAAGATTCCTCTGAACATGATGGAGTACAAGTGGAGAAAGTCGGTTTCAATTACCCTAATGCAGCTATTGCGCATATTAATAATTTGGTGAGTGTATTGCTAATCGGAAAAGCACCAGCATTTTTTTTTACTCGTTCTTAATTGTAGATTGAGAAGGTGGAGTGAAAAGAAAGCGGAAGTGAGAAGACGAAGAAGTGAGAAAAAGAAGAACTGAACAATTAGGTCGAATTACCCGTGACTCGTCGAGATGGCCACAATGGTTTTGTAGCTATAAGGACTGGCAGTTGTGAGGAATACTGTGCGAGCATGTCCCAAAAAAAAAAAACATTGATGTGAACGTTTATGAATAGAAGTTGCAAAATAATAAAATAGCACAAAAAATAAAATTTATAATTATGATTCTTACAGCTCAGTGCTATGACATATAAAAGAATAACAGACATAGTGGATAGTGACGATATCAATAGAAATACAAAGATGATCATCATATCTGGTGCGCACTACAAAGTGAGTAGTTTTTTTTTTTTTTTCTAGATGTTAAATGAAATAAGTAAAGAAAGAAAATGACTTGTTTCGTCGAGCATCAATGCTCACCGCTGTCACACCAAGACGAAGCAACGATGATTGGGTCTTTCATAATACACTAGCAGCGCCCCACGGTATCTCCTACGTAGTCACCGTTCCTGTGGGAATGCGGGATTTAAATATAACCTATACTCGTTGATAATGTAGCTTTTCATTGGTGCAAAAATGGTTAAGATCGGTTTAAAGCAGTTTCGGTTCAGTTTGAGCTTATTCGGTACAAACAAACAAATCTTTCCTCTTTATAATATTAGTAAAGATATTATATAGATTTATTTTCTTTAGCTTATTATCTTATAATAAAGCGTATTATTATGAATTTGTTTATGTTGACAACAGCTTTATATAGGTATTCGATCGATTATCGTTATTGATAATGCTTTTATCGCACAACATGACTCATTCTAATTGTAAATCAATTACTGCCTTTTTATTTCATTGAGTATCGTTTGAATTAATTATTTCTTATGTTATGCCAAACGTTATTTAATAGGGCACATGGGAGACTCCATTTGACTATCGACTTACCAAGCTGACTAAGTTCAATCATATAGATGGAAGTATCTCAAAAATACCAATGATGAACACAATAGGGGAATTCGGGTACAGCAAAGGCAAACTCTGTGAGGTAAACTCTTAGTAACTAAACCTAGTTCATGATAATTTTGTTTCTATCTCTATGATGTATAAGATGAACGTTTACTTTCTTTACAATAGGGATGTTTCCTGAGTAAAAATTATATGATTATGTTTAGTCCGTCAGATTTCCAAAAAATATTGGACACGTATTTTTTCCTTTATCAAATCTATAAAAACTGACGAAGATAAAAAGCATCAAAGATCAGGAGAGGGATCGTGTGACGTCACGGCTCGCTAAAAATTGTAGCGAGTAGTGACGTCACACGAGTTTTCAACGCACTGTATCGTCTTCATTTTTTGTTTATGTGAAAAAAGAAAAAATACGTGTCCAATATTTTTTGGAAATCTATCAGACGGACTAATCAGATTTTTTTAGTCAACTACCCTATTGAAGACTTTATTTCAAAAACCACCTTTGTCAAAAATTTCATGATATGAGTTAGTTACGCCATCTTGTAGACGAATTCGTGAGCTCATCTCATATCATAGGAAAAGAAATTATAATATAAAAACTTAAATATGACGTTGTAAAGAAGTTTTTTTACTCTACTGTAAAACTATCTCATTTGACTAAGGTGGTTTTTTAAATAATGTCTTCAATTGGAACTGCATTTTGCGACTTTTTAACCGCGCCTTTTTAACGCTATTTAGAATACTTTACATCTATACCTAATCTATTTGTGTTTGTATTTATATCTAACATACACAGGAGTTTTTTTTTTGTATTCTATTTATTTATCTGTAGCTCCACTTTTTCCAGTCTCAATCTTTAGCAGAACCCACGTTTAAATCTAACTTAAACATTTTCAGGTCCTAACAATGAGGCTAATGAGTTTTCAAACTTCTATCACATTTGTAGTACCAGACCAAGCAAAAGACTTTGGTAATTTGCTTGAGACAATTTATAACCAGAAAAGTTTCGTTAGCAACCATATCAAAGCAGGAGAAGTAAAACTGATGAAAATAGCAATCCCTAGAATTAAAATTAAAACCTTTGTAGATTGGAATGGATTCCTTCAAGGGGTAAATCTTAACTAATATTTTGTTACTATAAGCATTCACATTGTGTGTACTATTTCTTAAATCTTGACAAATGCACAGTTCCTCTGGATGGGGTCACGGATGTTAAACCACGGAAATAACTGTTTAGATAATAGCAATTATATACATTATACATACAGTCTCAATGTATATCATTGCTAGATCATTTGTAGATCTTTGGCCAGAAACCAGTAAATCTGACTCCAGCCATGCCAAGAAGTACCGTGTTACCCAGTTATTTGAGTTATGGAGGTCTGATAGGCAGCCGCTCCACGTTAAATACTGGTATTCAGCTGAATCCGGTATGACTGGAAGCCGACCCCAATATAGTTGGGAAAAAGCTAGGCAGATGATGATAATACAGTCTCAATGTTAGTCACAGGCCAACATTCCATTCGGTAATTTCCTCAATCAGTCATTTGGTTTATCAGAACCACTATGATCTGATCTAAGGCTGCCGCAACCCAGCAGGTAATTTTTTGGAAATTAAAATACTGAGTTGAACTAATTGAAAGAAATAATTAGGTACATTTGTTTGACACAGTTGCCAAATGAAACGCAAAAACAAAAAAGACTTTTCACTTATCGGAAGGAATGGGCCATTTCTTCCTTCATTCCTTCTGACTCGTGTGGAAAAAGAAGAGGAAGGCCTTTTGCCCATATTGGGACAGTAGTTTGCCTTTGTTACCAGAAATAAATTATATATTATTATTATAATAACGGAATAATTTAGATTAGATTATATTACATGTGTTATAAACCCACGTAACATCATAGTTCTATTCCCCGAGGGTGAGGCAGAAATGGATCCATAATACGCATTATTTCTAAGCACCATTTTATGGTTTTTAAGCTCCATGAAACATGGACTGAGGACATAGTCATCAACCGGGTGCAAATAGAGACTCCGGACTGCGACTGAGAAAGAGAAAACAAGAATAACCTTATTCACGGTTGAACTTGATCTGCTCGGGCAAACAGGCAAAGCTAGTTTTTATAATGTTAGTACGGTGTTCAAAAATACCGATTAGGTTTTTTCATACTTTCAGTTGGGGCTGTCATCAATTTTCAACAATAGCTCAATGGATATGGTAGGAATTTTCAAAGAAGACAGACAAAATCAAACCATTTCTTTAAGTAGAGTTAAACAAAAAGTGTTTTTCCAAATCGATGAAATGGGTGTGGGCAGAAAGATACCAGGTGAGAACAAAAAAAAAATACTTGTCGCAGCCTAGGTGGCTAGCATGCGCAACATCGGGTCTTCTTCACGATCCGTCATAGTTCAGTTAGTTGTAGATACTGCCATGGGAACTCGAACAAAAGATTAATCGAATTAAAGTTTCGCAAAATACAAACGCAATAAACACGTGCGTTAAAACGTGGCGGGTGTCTGCCACGGCTGTCTAAGCTCGATTGTCGCAAGACTCCCGCCAGGCCGCCAGCCACCGCAACAACCCCTCTACCGACGATCGTATCCAAGCGGTAGCGCGATTGCGTTTCCAATCACGCGATTGCTCGTTCACGAATCATGTTGTAAGATGGCGCTATCTATTGTACGGTAGCGCCATCTATCCACAACATATTTAAGAATATAAAAAAACTGTTCGTTTTTATTACCTATTATTATTATTATAAATAATAAAAAGTACGGTTACTGACGTTTCTAAAGAGGGCCAAATAGCCCCGTAAAGTAGGATATTAGTAAATATTCTATAATAACATCTAATCGAAGCCATCAAGACTCATTAGCCTCGTGAGAATATGAGACTTTTTCCAGTCTTAAGAATGCCAAAACAAAGATTTGCACCAACGTGCAGCTTATTCGCTCCCATTCTGAGGATTGCCAGTTTTTTTACTGTATTTGTCTTTGGTAATGTGGCTGATATCTAAATTAAGAATTAAATAATTAATTTGTTCAACTCTAGCCTGAAACTTTTGCATTAAATCAAGGTGTGATACGTTCTTAACTCTCAATTCTCAATTAGAAAACCATACAGTAACCCTTTAAAACCTGTGTTATATCATGAAATAAATATGTTTATGTCCACAGATCCAAAAATGACGGAAAAGACACCAGAATTGTCTTACTACCATGTGCCAACATTCGTTGTTGATAAACCTTTCTACTTTGAAGTGGCCTGGGATGTTGATGGTGGTCGCTACGATATGTTCGCTGGTGTTTATTATGGTCCAGAACCTGATCTTCCTAGTTTTTAGTTCACTGTTGAAAATTTAGTCAAAAATATCAGAAAATTATCACTGTACCTGAGTTTTATTTCTCACTACATCTAATTTCGTAGCATAGCTAAATCCTATCCATAGTTCTCTCTCATTATCACATGAAAGGACCCTCCCCGAGCTATGTTAATCTCTATCGAACAACATTTCCAAACGGCTGGCGCATCCTGTACAGCTAGCACTCAATAACGCATATACTAGGTGACAAATATTTTCATCACGAAGACTCAAACTCAAGACCAAATTCAAGGGCACCAACCTCAATGGTCACCAAAATCCATCTGTCAAATTATATATATCTCTCATATCTTTGAGACGCGCGTGGAACACGTCGCGCTGTCGACTCTGGTCTGGTTGTTATCGGAAGTCGAGACACCAGGCCCTTCGGTGCAAAACTACTTACACACTCCAGAAGCTCTAGAGTTTACAGTGTGATTCTATGAACACTATGTGAAAAAGTCCACAATGTTAAAAATTGAAATGCGCTACCAAAATATCAAGTTATCAATCCCAAACATGATGACATTCGTTATCGCTGAGTTTTGAAAACCAATATAGGCAGTAGCTCTATGTAACATTCTGGTACTCTGATGCATCGGTCCAGACTGGAAGCCGACCACAATATATGTAGTTGGCAAAAGGCTACACAGATTCAACGCTATCGCTGATAAAATTTTACTTTGTCTAGAACCTCAGACTTTTATTTAATAAAATCGCTGCGTACAGCACGCAGAAAATATAAAGCACTAGCTGCCGCCCGCGGCTCAGCCCGCATGAATAACAAAAACTATTCCAAGGGGACAAACTTCCGGGAAAAAAGTATCCTTTGTGTTATTCCAGACTATAATACGAGTATACCTCTATGCCCAACAACGTTCTGACATGATTAGGTATTTAGTAAATATGGATGCTTTGACGGATGAGTCAAAACATCCAAATTTATGATATTAGTAGCTGTGAGTGAGGAGGTCGTGGCTAAATCATAACAGCCGCACGGGTCGGGGGATCTTCAAGGTTAAGCAACGCTTGCAGAGAATGGTCTGTGAATGGGTGACCGTCTTAACACAACGAGACTCCTCCGTGCCTCGGAAAACTCATCATTGGTCCCGACTGCCATTTGGAGATCTTTGGCAGTCGTTGCGGGATGTCAGAAACCAGAAAATCTGACATCAGTCTGCCCCAGTTAATGGGTTGTGGAAGTCTGGTAGGCAGCCGCTTCACGTAAAATACTGGTAGATATTCAGCTGAATCCTGTTTAACTGGGAGCCGACCCCAATTTAATTGGGAAAAGGCTAGGCAAATGATGATATACCACTATTGTACATAAAGTTTAAATAAATAAATTATTAAACATGGCTTCTCATCTGTAAACTAGTCTATTAGTATATTGGCTGCAATTTAACGCCATCTTTTTTTTTCATTACAACCCCTTTTGAATTGGTCTACTAGTTTGTAATCAGGGGTCCATTTGCAGGACAGCGCGTGTGGGACACGTGGCATGCTAGTTGGCAATGATTGTGTATTACGTTTTGTAATAAGAGAACTCTAGTTTAAATTATTTAACAAAAGGTCTTTTTGTGTTTCAATGTATATTATGTCACTTAAAACTTGTTGTTTGCTGAAGCGCGCGCTGATGGTTTCTAGGCTATCATGCGAAAAAAAGCAGCTTTTATCTGGGCCCCGAGTCTGCTATTTTTATAAATTTGTCATTCCAACACGATCCCATTGTCATTTTGCTAAAATGTTCGATCATTGGTCGGTCAATGTAGCCGTTACGTAGCCAAAACTGCAAAAAGCACGACGAATGATTGTTTACAAGCAGGTATACTTTTTAATATAAGCGAAGAAATACTAACGAAGCAAAATGTATACAGCAACAATAAGAACCGGAATGCCATCTAGCTCACGAGCAGGGAACTTCTAACGAATTCCTGCATCGCGGTATCAGACTTTACCGCGCGATTAGAACATGTACAACAGCACGAATATCATCGGGCAATTGCCCGCCAAATAAAACAACCAGCTGGTCTGAAGTCCCTACCTTTTCATACTTAAGTTATATAAGTAATAAAATTCTAACTTACAATATTATAAGTTGTTGTTTTCTTGTTTATTACCTCTTCACGTCTTAACGGCTGAACAGAATTGGATAAAACATGCAACACGACTAGGCCATGTCCCGGATTAGAACAAAACATTACAGGATACTTTTTATCCATATACACCCCTAGTTTTTAATTAGTACAAATACTTTAAGGGCTTATTAGAAAAGGTCTTGTTATTATTTAAGAAAAGTCTAAAAAAATTATGTTCATAAACAGCAAAGTTATTAGCGTTTTTTATATCCTAAAATGCCACTCAACTTATAAAAATGTTATACAGGCTATTGATTTATGAATGAATAAATGACGATTAAAATGGAAAAACACTGCGCTTAGTATTTTCTAGTAGCAATTGTTATGAATGTTGATTCTATTGTGAATTTATTAGTTATGAAAAAAACTCCGTGGACAATTTTAGGATTTTATTTTTTACTTTTGTCTACAAAAATATGGTCAGTAACGGGTATGGATAGAGCCCTACGTTTTTTTTGTACTAATTAAAAACTAGGGTTGTATAAAAAATCGTGACCTACACGAAAGCGAAGTCGCGAGCTGCTATTACCCTATTAATAAATTTATTTCTAATAAACACAATAATAACTCAATATATCACACACAACCCATTAAGTTCAGCTCAAACAATAAATTGCTTTAGATAGGAGCTCGCATTTGAATATTATCAAGTATTTTGCCATACATACAAAATGGGGTGTGTAATGATGAATAACTTAGAAAAAAAGACCTTGAAAAGATTTCCATGACCTTTATATATCTATTGCTCCTCGTTGAAGAAGGACATAACGTTGATGATAGTACTTTAGAGGTTTGTTTGCCATTGATATTTTGAAACAGTAATATATGACAGGTCTGTTTTCTCTTCATGAAGCGATAATTTGTAAAAAGGACTGACGAGTGATGTTTATGTTTTCAATTCCTATTCAATCAATTGAAAACCTCGTCACCAAACTAAATGAATCCCAATGAAAGATTTAACAACAAATGACTGTAAAAAGATCACTTCAAATTCTTCTTTTGCAACATCAATACGAGACAAGACACAAATGAGCGTCTGTCCTACCCAACATTACCAATCTCTAACGGCCGAACCCAATAAAACAACAGAAAATCTATATAATTTTTCTGTTGTTTCATTTGTTTTTCTATCTCCAGTATGAGATCGGTTATTGGTTTCGGCCGTAAATGACTTCCATGGATATCCATTGCTCGCCAAAAAATCTAAATGAACCAGGTGTTCATAAAATCATTGGTCTATAAATCAGTAATAGGTTTCGGGCAAAGCTTCTCGGACCAAATCCGACAGGGAAAGCTCGAAGTATTGCGACTCAACTGGATTCCAACCAGTGGGAAATCGGCTTTGTCTGGATCGAAAACCGGAATAAACTTCAGGTGTCAACTGTTAAATATTAGCTGGAAGATTTGTAAGGTTTACTTCGTGGCGGTGGAAAATTTGAGGTTGAGTGAGTAAACTGTTTTTATTTTTATGAATTGGCTACGGATGTAAGGGTACTTAATGAAGTATTATTTATAGATTTTTCAATTTACTGAAAGGTTTTTGAGGAGCAATTATTGCAGTTTGTTAGCTCTGAAAATTTGATATATTTTCAGATCTAACAATCCCCAATCATTTCTCCACCACCATTTTTTAAAGTAGATTATAGGGTCCCATAAAACCATTACATATACGTAATTATTATGCATCTAGGTTAAAAATACTTTATGGTGGAATTTTGTGGTATTCGGCTTTGGAAAAAACTTAATGCCTATTCAACATACAGACGCTTAGATATCAAGAAAAATCCTGATTGCTAAATCATGACCCAAGTTTTTATCATTCCTTACTCACCAGAATCTCCTGCACATCTAAGATGTTTCCTCTCTAATAACAAACCCAGTATCAATCATAACAATCCCACCAGACTTCGTATACACCATAAACCCAACATTAATTCGGCGGTACCAACAGCAGCAACGAGAACGTACCAGTACCGCCAACCGCACCTACATCAAGCCGTTAGGTACGGTGCGCAGAAAAATTGTGCACCGCGCGTACAATGACAGCGGGTCATTTGTTAATTCGCTGAAATATGGTGGCAGGCGACGGCTATTCATTATAAGGCCGGCTCGTTTGCGCCACACGTGTGGGCCGGTACGGACAGCAGGGCAAGGTGCACCCCGGTTGTATTTAGACAAAACATAGCAGTTTCGCAACGGAAATAAATTGTCCATGACTGTCTTTCTCTCTATGTAGGTACTTCCGTTACTTAAGAAGTACGTATTATTAACATCTTGTATTTATTTTTGTATTAATTGTTTGTTCATATTATCGCATTTGTCTTCGAAACGATACAATTTTCTTTTTATTCTGAAGAAATGTTTAATTACGTTAGGTACTATTCAGAGGCTCTAATCACAGTATCATGTTATCCGCGATAATGATTTGGCTTTTTACATAAGCTATCGCTGATATAATGTCACTTTGTCTAGTCTAGAACTTAGGACCCGTAATACCCGTAACCCGAAGTAGTATAATTTAAGTCGAAAATTTCATAAAAACAGAGCTATTTACACGGACTGCATTATTTTATCTGTTAACTGTACACAGCCGGTGCATTCGCTCGTGCAATGGAGACGAATTGCGTTCTCTACGTGCATCTCTTTCTATCATCCCATGGATGCATCAACCTGTCCCTCTCTGCCACACGTTAACCATGCTGTATTTCAGTAGGCCTACGCTGAAGAAGACTTTAAAAAATGAAAAACGCAGGTATAAAACCTAGAACAGAATTAAATAAAATTCAGCGAATTGTATATAACATAACCTTTTGAAAAGTTTTGGAATTTGATGGATTGCTTTTTGTGGCTTTTAGTGGATATATTTTTTGGCAACATATTTGATTTAAAATTTTAAATCACCGTTTTAGTTTAGTTTATTTTGGATGGCTATTTCATGAAATATGGTTTTCGGAAGTTTGATGTATGACGTGAATATAAAACAGGTCATAGGTCTCAAGATCAATGGATGTTTTAACGCCTTTTACTATTCATATATTAATCCATAAATAATTAATTAAATTCAGCTTAGAGACAAGATTAAGTTATTAACTAGTCATCAGAAAGTTCCTTTTCATTTTCCCTTGCTCTGTACATTTCTTCAAGGCTACCCACTTTCATCGGGTAATTAATCATCTCATCTCAAATTTGGTCCATTTATCTTGTCAATGTTTCTGCCCATTTCTCATCATGGCACTATCCCAGGCAGAATCATTTTATATAGGTACGTAGGTATGTAGGTGATGCAGCCATTGTATCAGTATATAATGGCAGGAAATGGTTTTATATATCTTTTAAAAGATCGTGTATATTTAAGATAGGATTTGAATTTGTTAGAGAAGACAATGATTTGTTTTATAGTAGCTTGTAATGGTATCGGTTTCCACTTACTTTTCTTATCTGGAGAATAATAAAAATTGCAACTAATTTTTGTTAGTTTTATAAAACTCATTTAAATATTGAGAAAAAACGTAATTTATTCCAATAATGATGTCTGGTTTGACTATCATTAACATGTGAATTTAATAAAAATGCTGACCTAAATTCTTACCTGGAAAAACGAACGAAGTGGGAAAAGCTGTGAGTATGATTCCCCAAGGATCACTGCTTGGACCTTTACTCTATATACTGTATATTTTTGTATGGACCACTCGCAGTTCAGCACAATAAGGCTGGTTACTACTCAACCGCACAATAATATATACTGTATAGTTCCGACCTAACTACATGTATTAAAAACTGTAAGTACCATGTATACGCGGATTATACTCAGTTGTATGTGTCGTTCAATACTAGGGACACTACAGCCGGCGTGCGGACCCTAAATGAGGAACTAGGCAGAACAGCGTCGTGGTCTATGCGCAACTCACTTGGGCTGAACCCAAAAAAGTCCAAGTTTATGGTCATGGGAAGCAGAAATCAAAGAAAGTAAATTCTTTCTGCGAAACCTGAAGTTAAAATCATCGGAGAAAACATTCAGAGGGTGGAAACCGCTTGTAACCTAGGGCTGGTCATGGACCCCGAACTTCGTTTTGAAGCGTATATCACTGGCTTAGTAAAAACTGTTTATATAGATTAAAACTTCTATACCGGGTGAAAGACCTCCTTAGTTTTGCAATGAGGAAGAGATTGGTAGATAGCCTGGTATTGTCCAAACTGAATTACTGTGACACTGTTTACGGGCCGTGTCTCCTTTCCCGCACAGAACGTCTAATACAACGGGTACAAAATGCGTGTGCGCGTTACTGCTTCAGTAGGGTTCCCTACTTGAAATCGAATGACGCGAGATCGAATAATACTTGCTCGAAAACGTTAACTCGATAGTACTTGAAATCGATAAATTATGAGCTCGACAGTTCACTCCCTCGATGCATCAAAATCTCGAATAACTATAAGCTCGAATCATCGGCAGCGCGAAGGCTCTTTGTTCGATGTATCAAAATCTCGAAACATCATTTCTCGACTGACCGATCTATGCGAAAAAAAGAATCAGCTGTTCCGTATACCCCGGAGAAATCATATAACACCGTATTTAAATAAACATAACATGTTAAAAATGGCTGCACGGCGGAAGTTGCATTTAACAGTCTTATTGTTCGGCGTCATACAAACACACAAGCCGGAATACCTGTTTAAAAAGCTTAGCTGGAGACACGAGCACTACAGCTACTCTGCCCGTTCCCTGTCCAGACCGCTTTCGTTGCCTCGTCATAGGACCACAGCTTTCAGAGGATGTTTTAAGTATGCCGCCACTCGCTGCTGGAACAATTTACCGCATCCTATAAGATTGCTGAAAACAAAACAAAGTTTAAGTTTAAAAAAGAAATCCTATTAGAAGAACAGAAAGTAGAACAACGTAAGTTGTATTTTTAAACTTAAATTTACTTACTTAAAGTTCATAATCCATTAGCATCGTATCCAAGCCGCTCGTGGCGGCATGCGGCATCGCAATCATACAGGCAGCGATGTGTAGACGTTTCTTTTTGATGATTACCATTTTTTCTTTTTCTTTCACTGTTATTATCAAGCACAGTTCGACCACAAGCACATACCATGACACATGGCTGCACAAGACTCGTGCGCCACAACGCACCGACTTGCAGCAATCCTGGCGACACGCAGCGCGCACGCGAGTGTACGACGTCACGTAGGCACGTAGGTTTTTAAAGTAAGGGAAGGTTCATATCTGACGGAACATGCGTTGCGTATTATCGGTCGCGTAACGCCAGAACAGACAAATCTATAGAAAAACACTCGAGCGTTCACACTCGACCGATGATACGTTAGTGCGTCGAGTGTGAACGGTCAAGTGTTTTTCTATACATTTGTGTGTTCTGGCGTTACGCGACCGATAATACGGGACGCATGTTCCGTGAGATATGAACCTTCCCTAAGGCTTAAAAAGAGCGCCAAGCGATTGTAGGTGTGGGAGCGAGACAGCATGGAATGTGCCTGCGTTTTGCGGGTATTACTTTTATGTTTTTGTCAAGAAACTCCTGCTAAATTTTAGTGGCGTGATCACATAAATACACACAAACACATTTTAAGTACCTAATGTATTTTTATCTCACTGTATTTATATTTATTTTATTATTGTTTTCACATATACACACAGCAGGCTTGGTTTCCGTACGTCATGTCCTAGGCGACCACTGAAAATCAGCGCCGTGCCGAGGGTTCCTCACGGCACGGCATTTATGCTGAGTGGAAGCCTTTTTGTCACAACCACGACATGCATTTCCTTTATATGTATACTCATAAAATCACTTTTATTATTGATTTGTATTGTTATTAAATTGTAATTTGTCTTTCATATGAAAAAAATCACCAATGCAAATTACCCACATCAAAACGAAAACAATCATTTTATTTCTATATGTTCAAAAAAACAGAAGATACATATAATTACATACTACCTGACCCGCGCAACTTCGTTTGTGTCACATTTTTCATGACTGCTCCACTCCTATTGGTCTTAGCGTAATAATACATAGATACTATAGATAGGTATAGTATATAGCCTTCCTCAATAAATGCTGAAATTCGAATACTGAAAGAATTTATCAAATCGGACCGTAATTCCTGAGATTAACACGTTCAAGCAAACAAACAAACTCTTCAGCTTTATGCATTAAGTATAGATATGTGACCGGAAAATTGCAAACACTGTAAGATTGTAAAATATCACGTAAAATCGTAAACTATCCTTTCTTAATACGGAAATATTGGATACTATTGAATTTGGAATTTATTTTATACAAAACGATGTCGCTCTAATACATATAACGAGAAATTATAATCTAATAAGGATGTATTACATCAAAATGAACAGAGAAGAAGTTTACACCCGAAATCAACGCGAGTGCAATTGGAAGCAACCCATAGTTCAGTAATAAAATATCACATAATATCCTATCAGCCCTGAAGCGTGAATATGGGATGACCCATGGGTACTCATCAGGCATACGCAAATTCATTTGTAAATGACGGCTGGTGTCAATACGCTACGAGTAATATTTTAATGACATTTACCTGGCTCGTATTAATTTAATAAGTTGAATTATTTAATGTGCTCCGAGTACCCCTGTCTATTAATGTTGTGAATTTGTATTGAGTTCGTCTTTTTGTTTGTAAGCTTTCACAGGAATACATTTAACTGGATTTGAGTGAAATTTTGCGTGGCAGCTTTGTATCAGTGCCTCAAGTCTGCTATTACAATAGTGTCTGAATGGTCTATCATTGATTTCAAAATGGTTCAATTTGACAAATTTGGTAATCCACTAACATAAAAGCGCCATTATGACTTTCCACTGGTTTACACTCCATTGAAATAAATGGCATAGAATGGTAATCTCGAACATATGAATGACAGACGTATGCGGTAATCTGCTAAAATGTTAACAGTTCCTTTGATTAGTGACCTACCATTAGAACGTCATTGTGCAGTCATTGCTTTTAATAGCCCGGTTATCAAAAAGTATTACGAGAAAGGAAAACAAACAGTTTCACTAAAGTTTCGTAATTAATAAACCTTAATATATAATATGAATAATGTCATCATCATCACTCATTTTAACCTTATGAATAATAGGAATCTTCTTTAAGTGTAAACTGCTATAGCTCCCTTTATACTTGTTTGACACTTTGACAGGCTGGAAGCAAGCTTGAGTAGGTAGATTGTACAGTTTAATGTCAAATCTATCATCTGTCAAAGGCTAATATGGCCATATTTAAAAAGAAATATCGATTAGTTGCATCGGATTTTGGTCTTTATCAATTTAATTTATATCTAACTACGGCAAAGCCAAACAGTGATTTTATCATTATAAAGTATAGTATCTCTGGTCCGAGGTATTTTTGAACATAATTGGTCTAAAAGTCGAGTGGGTTTCATTAAAAAAAACTAAAATGGCCGCCAATTTTCTCAGATTAAAATACTGAAACCTGACTAACGTTTAGTTTTTCCGTAATCGATTAGATTGATTAAATAATATATGAATTTAAATTAAATTGACCATAAAATGGCAACCCCAAACGTCACGTGAAAATAAAAGTTGCGTAATAATAAGTAAAATGACTTATTTATTTGTTAAGATCACGGCGTCTTAGTTTGAGATAAAGCTTTGATGGATAATTCCTATTTAAAATACTTATATTTTTGTGTTATCTTTCTAAACGTGTCTCAGGTGGGCCATATCTGGGCATCATTCTTTGGATTACATTGTTTCAAAATCTTTTACACGGTAGTTTAAAAAGATCTATGTCTGTTTTTTTTTTGTTTAAATTTTTTATCTATACTAATATTATAAAGAGGTAACGTTTGTGAGGTTGTGAGTTTGTGACGTTGTAAGGGGATCTACTGAACCAATTTTCAAAATTATTTGACCAATAAAAACCTACGTTATTGTGAAGTGTCATAGGCTATATTTCATCCCCGTATTGTGATGGGAACGGGAACAACGCGGGTGAAACCGCGGGGTGCTGCTAGTTAAAAATATAGCGCCAACCCTGAATAGTTAATACACTAAAGTTTATTTGATGAATAACCGACAAAACCTATTTACTCAACCGCAACTAATATTAATTAAAACACGCAGTTTCTATCTAGTAGTTCAGCTTATTGCTAGTTACTCAAAAGTCGAACTACAACTAATTGGCGAGAGTTTCAACATTTAATCGAATCTTGTTCATAGCCCGGAGATTAGGAAGTTTTATCCTATTGTACGGATAAACAACTCCGCAGAATTGTTCTCATATTTGCTGTGGAGTGAAATGGTTTTGATCGTTTAAACTTATCTATTGTTGTTAGTTGGAATCTGATACTCAATGTGTCCATGAATTTCTAAAACTTATAATTTTTTGTTACTTTTATGATATGAATATAATCGAAAAAAAATAGTTTCTAATCTTAAATAGTTCTTATCACACAATTTATCATAATTCAGCGATGGGTCGTTCTTATTTTTTATCGACAATGGCCGGTCTTTCACCTCATTTTATGTTATATTAGATTATGAATTATGATGTTTTTATTGTTTGAATTTACATCCTCATCACTTTATTACCTTTTAATACTAAGTAATCTTTACCTTTGTAACGATGTCGTTGCGTTTTCAGTCTCGTGGACTTTAAACCTCCACGATGACTGAAAACTCCTTCATTTCATTGTACTGAAAAGAAAATGTATCTATTTTCAAAAATATTTTGAATTTCGTTTTTTCATTGACTGCGCAGATTTTTGAATCAGTCCTACCAAATCGCTCAAGCAGAGCAATACAAATTATAAATTTTCAATAGTAAGTTACCAGTGTGATCATATTTTATAATATTATGTAACAGTGTTAGAAACCCGGGGTAAGTTTTGTAATAAACATTGTACTTTTATAACCATCTACCTACCTTCCGTTTGTAACTCTTTAGGACTCCTTTTGTAACCTTTTATTTTGTTTTGTTACAGTTTCTTTTATCTTGACTATGAAATAATACACACTGTAGACGAGTTGGGAGGTAGGAAAACCTCTCATCTTGTGACCCAGCGTCACACCTTTCTGTAGCCAATATTTTTTTGCGTGTGTTAATTTTTTATTAAATACCGTGAGAGAGAGATTCATAATGATGTCCTACCCGAAAAGAACCACTCTGTCACAGTGTTTTTTCGACAATCACCATAAAATAAACAACATTACAGGCATGAAAACAAAGATTTTCGAGACATTGTCGATAAAAAAGAAGAACGACCCCGATACTAATATTATAATTTGGAAATTAAATCTGAAATACTTTTGAGTACAGAGGTATGTATGTTCCTTTGGGTAAGGTCTGAAATTATACTTTTACGCGAGAATCCGCTGGCAGAAGTTATCCCACAGCTGGGACACAGACTGCCTCTCCATTCACTATGAGAGGAAATGAACCGTCATCCACCACCACGCACGGATCCAGTCCGACTTCGGCCTCTTATGGATTTCTGACCCATTGTATGATTCCTAGTGAGGGGCAACGTTTTTTTTATTATTAAAAAAAAAATAAGAGGGTCTCGCTGGGCAGCTGGACCAAGGGCCTGATCCAGAAAGCAGCAGTACTTCTGGATACGGCTCGCATAGTTAGGAGGTTCCTCTCTCGGGAGCCCTGACCACCGGTAGCTTGGACCCTGTTCCCGATACCGGTGGGACACTATTTTTATATTTTAAAATGTTTTGTTTTTATTTTTTTAAACAAATATTTAAAATGTGATGAATATGTACATAAAATAAATAAATGGAATAATAATAATATCCCATTTATTTCGTAATATATACATATTTACATAAACCACTTAAATATTACTATTATCGGCTTCGTGTTGCGCTGCGTTGTGTCGCTTAGCCTTCCGCGGAAACGCCAATACACTACACCCTTCGACCAAAACTCTTCCCTGAGGAAGGTCTCAACAGGAACTCGCATCACAAATGACTTGAAATTCGTGTTATGGCTACTCCACCTTCTCTACCCTTAAGGTCCAGCTAGTGTTCGCTCAAAAATACTCCACGATCTCCTCAACCTACCAGGTGTGATGAAGCCGGGACACAGAGAAGAAACATAGTACACAAACATAAGACACTGTTTTATACTTGACTTAAATTTTATGTCAATATTTGTGTAAAAGAAAAGAAAGAGTTATAAAATCAGTTTTTTCTTTTTTTCATTGATAAAATCTTCACAAATAAATAATATTGGAAAGAAAATTCGGTACATTTAAAGAAACACCAGAATTTACAGTAAATTAGTAATAGAATTTATAAAAGAACTATTTAAAACCACAGTTGAAAGGCATTTATGTAACTCGGCCGTCTTTCCGCTGGTCATCCGAGCGCATCGACTTTATTAGATTACCGCAAGCAAGTCGATAAACTATAAGCCTTCGCACACACTAGACTGTAACGTTACACCATAAACACGGATAATGAAATAGAACATAAAAATTAAGCTAATAAATAAAATTATATTGACAAAACTTACAAAAATATTACAAGCGTGGCTCTAAAATTTAAGAATGAAAATAATATATCTAGTTTTAATTTCCGCAAATATTAGTGGGTTGCAGGTATGCATCATGCGCGTAAGAGCCCTCACGACGGGGGAGGCGATTTCCCGGGGTGGGGTGGTCGTGGCGGTGTCCCTTGACATCGCCAACGCCTTTAATTCCCTGCCCTGGAGTTGCATCAGGGAGGCACTCCGGTATCACCGGGTGCCAACCTACCTCCGTCGCGTGGTTGAGGACTACCTGACGGACAGAGCCGTCATCTACCCCGGTCACCGGGGAGAGTGGAACCGGCGAGAGATGTCGTGCGGTGTTCCACAGGGTTCGGTTCTGGGGCCGCCCCTGTGGAACATCGGCTACGACTGGGTGCTGCGCGCCGACCTCCCTCGCGGCGTCAGCGTAGTCTGCTACGCTGACGACACGCTGGTTCTGGCGCAAGGGGGGTCGCACCAGGCGGCGGCTGAGTTGATGACACGCGGGGTTGCGGTAGTCGTTGACAGAATCCGGCAACTGGGTCTCGAGGTGGCCCTGCACAAGTCCGAGGCCATGTGCTTTCATGGCTCTCGGAACCGGCCACCACCGGGACCCCAGGTAACGGTAGGAGGGGTTCACATCGGCGTCGGGTCAACGATGAGGTACCTGGGCCTCGTCCTCGATAGCCGGTGGAACTTCGCGGAGCATTTCCGACGTTTGGCCCCCAAACTGGGGCGGGCCGGGGCTGCCTTCAAGCGGCTCTTGCCCAATCTAGGGGGTCCAAACGCCTCCTGCCGGAGGCTGTACGCGGGGATCGTGCGGTCCATGGCCCTTTACGGGGCCCCAGTGTGGGCGCTGTCGCTAAGGCGACTGCCAGCGCGCCACCTGGTCTCGGCCCAGAGGGTCATGGCCATTCGGCTAGTCCGTGGATACCGCACGGTCTCTGGCGAGGCGGCGAATCTCCTTGCCGGATTGCTGCCGTGGGATCTGGAGGCGAGAGCCCTCGCGCACGTCTACGCGTTGCGCGTGGAGGCGCTAAGCCGGGGTGAAACTCTGCTGCCGCGGCAAATTGCTGCGCAGCGGACGGAGCTCCGGCGGGATCTCACGGAGGTTTGGAGACAGCGACTATCGCAACCCAGTGCTGGGCACGCCACTATTGCGGCGATAAGTCCCCTCTTTGAGGCGTGGCTGGAGAGACGTCACGGCGTCCTCACCTTCCGCCTGACGCAGGTGCTTACCGGACACGGCTGTTTCGGGAGGTACCTGTGTCGGATCCAGCGGGAGGACGCGTCCGGGTGTCATCATTGTGTGGATCGCCCGGAGGACACGGTGGAGCATACGGTGGAGGTCTGCCCTGCTTGGGCGGAGCACCGCCGTGTCCTCGTCGAGGCGATCGGCGGCGGCAACCTCTCGCGTCCGGCCCTGGTTCAAGCCATGGTCCGGAGCGAGGAGGCATGGGAAGCGGTCGCCTCCTTCTGCAAAGCAGTAATGCTAGCAAAGGAGGAGGCGGAACGCGTGCGTGAGAGGGAAACCTCACGCCCCAGCCGCCGCAACAGAAGAAGACGCCCCGGGCGTCGGGAAACGCAGGGCGATTCCCGGCCACCGTAGGCGCGGGCCTGCGGATGGCGAGCTATGGGTGGCTCGCCGTCCGATAGTAACCAGGCCCGAGTCGACGGCGCGTCGTGTTCCACGCGCGCCTCAAAGAGCCGTCAGCAACGTAGACGGGGCCGCATAGGGTCAGTGCCTGCTAGGGTTGCGGATTTTGTTCGAAAGAGTCACCGCAGCCCTGGAACGCAAAGGGCACAAGAAGGATCACGGGTGGGTTTTAGTCAGTAAGAGTCTGACACTCCCTTCCGCTCCGCCCAGAGCGGGAGAAGTCATTTGATGATTTCCCATCCAGAAAAAAAAAAAAAAAAAAAAAAAGGTATGCACCTCCCTCCCGCCCGCTATATTATGCACATGCAAGATTACAAGCTCTCTCTGTCAATATGTAAGTAAGTTTTATGATTATGCTAATTCTGTCTGTCCGCATAAATAAGTATCCAATAAACTTATCAGACTCCACCTGCAATGGCCTCTGTGTTTACCTACATCAAGTACAACTGTAGTAATGAATTTAATTTACGCCTGATTTATCAATATGGCTGTTAGACATATGTATATTTTCTAAAACAACTGAAAATTTCCATTTAAGTAAATATCTGTTTGAAACAAGCATTTATGTACTAAATGTAATATAATTTTGTCAATAAACCTCATCTGACCAGCTCCATGTTACCATATTATTGCACATTGGGCAGGTGACAAATATATACGAAGTTTAAGCTTAATCGGATGTCAGGAATCGAATGCTTGAAAAATGTATGACTACAATCCAACCAGACACACCTAAAAAGCATGTAGTGCAGAATAAGACAGTCATGTGGAGCAGGGCTGTTCTATACCGTCCCTAGATTATATACTGCGTATTGAGCTTATTGTTTAAAAATATGTGTATTAGAAACCTTAATATGAATATAATAAGGCCCTGTCGTAACTATAGTTGCAAAACTTCTGAAAAATTCGGAATAATTCCGGAATACTTCTGGGAAAGTTTCTTTAAATCAGAATTATTCAAAATGATTTTAATTAAGATTTTTATTTTATTTGCGGAAAAATCGTATTTTGCATCGATCGTCGATCGCCGCCGACGCTGCCCTTCTGTGCGCCGGCCGCTGGCGTCGCGCGGCGGCGCGCGCGCTATATTCATCTATGGCCACGGTGCCACCGGCCACGAGTCGTGCGTGCAGGCAATGGCGGTGCGGGGTGCGGTAAGAGGGGAGATGCTCCCCGGAGAAGTTTTCCCTCACCCCGCGAGAAAGATTCGTACCCCGCAATCGAATGTTTCCGCCGAATGTTTCCGCCGAATATTTCGCCCGAATAATTCAATGGAAATAATAAACGTGTTTGTTTGTGGTGTGGTGGGTGAGTTAGTTATTGTCAGTGGCACATACGTAAGTTTTTACTTACGTATGTGCCACTGAACAATAATTATCTCTATAAATGTTTATTTCATTATAAATGGGATTGATTAAGTATATGTTGATATTTTTATAGGTAGATGTTAGCCTGCGATTAACAGGATTTTTATTCTTTTGTTTTTAGGTAGGTACCTACTTATTTCGAAATCGAATGCTATTTTTATAAATTTTTCAGTTGTGGAATAAAAACCCAGACCTAGCATAATTATTTGATTTGTTTTTTGAAAAAGGGTTAGGTACCTGGGTCGTTCTTCTTTTTTATCGACAATGAATTGCTGTTTCTCAGTTTTTCGAGTTTTTCAAGTGACAATATTTTGATTTCAGTATTAGATTTTTTTTTCAGGTGAATTTAATTTTCATTTGGATTATTTTAATCTTTGTTTTCATGCCCATAATGTTGTTTATTTTATGGTGATTGTCGAGAAAACAAAGTGAAAGAGTGGTCCTTTTTGAGTAGGACATCATCATGAATTACTACTCTGTCACGGTATTTAATGAAAAATTAACACACGCAAATAAAATATTGGCTAGAGAAAGGTAAAGATTACTTAGGTACCATTAAAGTGTACAAAGCGATGAGGATGTAAATTCAAACAATAAAAACATAATAATTCATACTCTAATACAACACAAAGTGAGATGAGAGACTGACCATTGTCGGTAAAAAAGAAGAACGACCCACCTATGTTTTTGGTTAAACTAAAGATAATATAAATAATTTACAACTTCCAAGTGCGAAATAGGTAGTAAGGTCGATTTTCCTGTTTTTTTTTTACAGTTGAAATATTCCCAAAGTTTCGGAATGTTTCGGAATACTTCCGAAGTATTCGACGGGAATGATTCGGAATTTTTCCCGCCACCATCTATAGTCGTAACAAACAATAAATCACCACACTTATGCTAAAGCTAATATGAAAAAAATACTTTCATGTTTAATCTCTATCCTAAACCTGTAACAAAGTACACAGTCGCAACGCACCCAATGGTTCAGTCGCCAGCGACCCCACACATTCGCTTAACAACTGCTAACTAGTAAATCGGCATTAATTAAACGGAGTGCATCTAGTCGAGGCCGTCTGCATAGTTGAGTGTTTGTGTTCAGTTCCAACCACTCATGAGTCGGTATCTTTTGTGGAACGGACGAATACCTTCCGTTCAGGTACAATTTGTGAACTATGGTTTTGTGGAAAGGAGAATTACTTTTATAAAGGTGGGAATTATGGAGCCGGTATTCCAACTACACTGTCGTGTCGGTCCAATACGACACATAGTTCGTAAATGTGCACTCAGGAAAGTGTATTTTTCTTTACGAACCGAAGGTAAATGTACATATTAACATAACGGAGGTCATCAAGACCGGGTCGCGTGCATAGTGGTGGCGTGTTTGTGTTCAGAACTTCAGATCCAACCACTCATGAGCTGGTATATTTTGTGGAATGGACGAATACCTTCCGTCTGGTAGAAATTGTAAAGTATGGTTTTGTGGGAGGGCAGAATGAGTTTTATATCGGTTAGCATAGAAGTATATAGCTGCGCTAATCGAAGTACACATTCAAACATGGTCTTTGACACTTCACCAATTTGGAGATTTGCCATAGAGCGCAGTATCCTATTTTTTGGATGGGAAATCATCAAATGACTTCTCCCGCTCTGGGCGGAGCGGAAGGGTGTCAGACTCTTACTGACTAAAACCCACCCGTGATCCTTCTTGTGCCCTTTGCGTTCCAGGGCCGCGGCACAGATAATATAATAGGCCGCGGTGACTCTTTGGAACAAATTCCGCAACAGAGCGCAGTATCTTGGGGTCCGTGTTTCGAATTGTGTAAAGAAAGCAACAATTTGCGTTAAACCAAAATCATAAACGTTACTGGTATCGAAGTCTCTGATGCATGTCAAACGAGAAATGAACCAAAAAAATACGCATATAAATCAGGCTCAGTCTATTACCAGACCTAACCGCGACATCAGTAGCATCAGACGGTGGGGTCCATAATTTCCAATTACCTACTCTAGATGGTGTTTGCAGCGGTCTACTCAGCCGGTTGTATCAAGTTCAACCAAGAATATCTACAGCAAGTTTTCTATCAGCTGATTTGGCTATTATGTACAACAAAAGCTCCTGTTTAAAATATATGAATAAATTGTCCAAAGGGCTGCTAGTAAAATATTTTCAGCAAAGTAAATCATATTTTTTCCTTATAAAATATACAATTTATTTGGACAATTTATACAATGACATTTTAATCAGGACAACAGCAAAAATTTATTATCGCTTGTATTGAATGTGTCTTCGAACGCCAGTCTCACAACGTTAGACCGGAAGCGAAGGCCACAATCATCAAAGTATCTCGTAACAAAAATACATAAATCAACTTATACAGCAAAGCTTAGTATTCCACTCACCCAGTGGCAGTTTAACAGCTTGAACATAATTCAAACAATAAACCGTTGACAATAACACATTGGTTCATTCGATTTCGCTTCATTTATATGGGTTCGTTCGTTCGCAGTAGTTCTGCTGAATAACTGAGTAACAATTTAATGCTGTTAACTTTTGCGCAGTGCCGATGGTCGGCAGCCTTTTGTTTTACGTTTTTAGCTCTCCTCGTTTGACTGTGTCTTGATGTTTGTATGTGATGAACTGGTTTTGTTCGTCGTTCCTATAATATAGGTTTACCTGCAACCCACTAATATTCGCGGAAATTAAAACTAGATATATTGTTTTCAATTTCAAATATAGGTTTGTCACCATTTGGGATTTGTTTCTACCTCCTCCCCTCCTTCTCCTGTCTTACCAAATAATGGTGATTTAATCAACTTGGTTAGCACTGCGGAACTACCCGGATGGGAAAACAGCTGTACAGTACATTTTATCGAGTTATGAGTTCATAAATGTATGGAACGCAGTAGATTGTTTTTCCGCGATTTATTTGTTGGTCCCTTAAAAAAAGTTGTTCATGATGATGAGTACAATGAGGGGTGAATATTGTACAGCATCCTTGTCGAAAAACACTAATAACGTAAAATTCTTCTTCTCCAGTTTTGAAGCAAAACAATACCGAAAATGACAACCACCACAGTAAAAAAATATATTTAAGTCTCGACGATTTGGTTGATCGATGTTCAGTGTTCGACAGCCATAAAGTACCATGCCATTTTCATAATAAACCATAGTACATACTTTTACATGGATCGCACAATAATAGTGATTATTTAACTAGCAATATTGGCGGTGATGTTAACGAGATGTGTTGCAAATCAAACAAAATGTAGCTGATTGCGTCCCGTCGATTCATATTCTGTTTGCGGTCGTTAACTACGGCGGGGCAGGACTGCTACGTTCATTATACCACTTTATGTGCTCAATTATAGCTGGCGTTGATCATGGTAATGTCAATCATCAGGCTATTGAAGGTTTGAGGCAGTCCTGCTGATATTGGAGGTACTGAAGTTAGTTTTTTTTTATTTTTAATCTATACTAATATTATAAAGCTGAAGAGTTTGTTTGTTTGTTTGTTTGAACGCGCTAATCTCAGGAACTACTGGTTCGAATTGAAAAAATCTTTTTGGGTTGAATAGACCATTTATCGAGGAAGGCTTTAGGCTATAATATCATCACGCTTAAGCCAATAGGAGCGGAGCAGCGATAAAGAATGTTTTAAAATCGGGGATTCCACGGGGCCGAAGTCGTGGGCAGCAGCTAGTCTATACTAATATTATAAAGCTGGAGAGTTTGTTTGTTTGTTTGCTTGTTTGAACGCGCTAATCTCAGGAACTACTGGTCCGATTTGAAAAAAATCTTTCAGTGTTAGATAGCCCATTTATCGAGGAAGGCTATAGGCTATATATCATCACGCTAAGACCAATAGGAACGGAGCAGTCATGAAAAATGTGACACAAACGAAGTTGTGCGGACAGCTAGTTCTAAATATGGCTTAAACATCCTTGATAACACTATAGCTTGATTACTATTTTATAAGGATTGGAAATCATTAAATGACTTCTTTCGCTCTGGGCAAATGAACCCATCCGTGTGTGTCCTCCTAATGCCTTTTGCGTTCCAGGGCCGCCGTGACTTTTTCGAACGGTGGCCGGGAATCACCCTGCGACTCCCAACGCCTGGACGTCTACTTCTGTTGCGGCGGCTGGGGACTGGAAAGTGAGATTTGCATCTCCCTCACGTGGTCCAGTTCCTCTTTTGCTAGCATTACTGGTTCGCAGAAGGAGGTAACTGTCTCCCATGCCATTCGCTTCAAACCACGGATTGAACCAGGGCCGGAAGGGAGAGGTCGCCGCCGCCGATAGATTGATTACCTAGATTCTACAAGAGCTTGTTTTTTCGTATCATAGGTAATGGAACCACCTACATTGAGAAAGAATGAGCAAACGTTTACGGTTGAGGGATGAATTGATTCATATCCACAAAAGACATCTGATAAATTCTAAAAAATATATAATACATATGTTTTTTTTTCTAGACAATTTAGCAATACAATGTCTGTGAGCATTTCAAGCGTCTGCTTTTTGCCATTATTAAGATCGAGCTGAAGACGCCAAAAAAAACACGTACCAAATTTTTAATCTATTTTTTTTATTATTTGTTGTCATAGTGACAACAAAATGCAAATTCCTACCTATTGCGGTTCATGAGAGACAGCCTGCTGTCAGACAGACGGACAGCGCAGGCTTAATAATAGGGTCCCGTTGGCCTTTGGCAAGGAACCTTAAAAACGAGATGAAGAGAGAATCATTAACTGCAGCGGAATTTGTTCGAAAGAGTCACCGCGGCCCTGGAAAGCAAAAGGCATTAGTGGGTGGGGAACACGGGTGGGTTTTAGTCAGTAAGAGTCTGACACTCCCTTCCACTCCCGATCATTTTTGATTTCCCGTCCAGAAAAAAAGGCTTCACTATAATTACGCTCAATCATAGGTGGCGTCATGTTAATGTCCATAGTCAGGCTATCAAAGGTTTGAGACAAGAAGTGCTAGGTCATCAGATAATGTTGAATACGGACAATCTAAGACTTTTCATAAATATCAAGGCTTTTCTGGGCAAACTTGATCTTCAGCTTACCTAGACTATTCGAAGTAAATCGAGGACAATAGAACGCATGCATGTGCTTAGAAGTCTAGTATCCACTTTTGGCAGTCGTCACAAAAAAAAAGTCATCTGAACCCCGATACTTCAGCACTGCTCGAATTTTCACCGGCTCTTAATATACACTTGGTAATACAATTAGGTATATAATTCTCACCGCCTGATCTGGTGACTGTGAAACTAAAAATCAATTATAAAAAAAATGAGATTAAATTAAAACTTCACGCTGTCCCTTCGATTCTCACGCGGCTTTATCCCCCTCGTTAGAGATTAACAAAACTAGTGATATAATAACGTTGCCCTCTATTGTGTCCCTTATGTTTTTTAACTAAGCTGTAAATAAAACAATAATCAGAATTGATACTTTCTGTTACAAACTTGTCCTTGTGAATTAATTACATTAAAAACAGGTTCGGAACTCTCTTAAAATTTAAACTGTGGCTTCGGACACGCGGTCAAGCATAGGTATTTTTCAAGATAAAAGAAAGAATATAAATTTATTTGGCACATACAGATACACATAATAAAAATAAAAGGAAACTTAAATTTAAAACAATAACATTGTGTGAGCCGCGGCTGCGCCAAATAAGTCCAGTTCAGCAGAATGCCAGACAACTAGGAGCTTCCTGACGCTGGTTTTAAACGTTTGGATCAAAAGCATCCTCTTTCACCCCTTGGTCTATTCTACTTATATAATCATTTACACACATCCGGTTTCAAATTGTCACAGATCACATACAAGTTTTTGTTAAAACATGATTGACTTAGGTTTGTTTACACTTTTATATTATTTCAAGCCGTGAATGAACTATTGACAAAAGTAATTGAAACCCACTCCCAACTTAATAATCCAAGATTGCAAGTCAGCTAAGCAAAGGATCTCTGAAACTCATAACGTAAAAGCATCTTCAACAGTTTCAATCTGATCAAACGTAGGAACCATCTAACTAGAACTTAAGCTGTGACCCGCAACTTGCAACTTAGATTGCGTGCGAGTAATGGAACCGTACTTACCTACTGGTATCAATCAAATGTAATGTTTAATTCAGTTTAAGCTGCATGGTAGTTGCCTTGTTTCCCATTTAAGAGGGCCCGGGTAAGTGCTTAGCGATGTTTTCACGCGGAAGTACTTGTACGTAATTTATAAATGCGGATATAATCATTTCATTAAACTTTTTTTTTTAAGTACCAAATATTTTATAAATTCAACGAAAATAAGATGTTGAAAGATGTCCACTGCTGGACGTAGGATTGGAATTTAGAACGAAACTGACAGATGTCACCTTGACGTCTCTACTTCTTTATTCGTCAATTGAAGAATTGTGTTAAAACTTGTAGAGTAGTAGGTAATAGTAAAGTGGACGATTGGTCTTCATATCTTCATATTCTACATTCCTGGTGAAACGTTGGTTAAGTTCATGAATTCATTTCGTCAGATCGTTCAGAAATACGTACAAATGAACGTTTTAACCGACTTCCAAAAAAGAAGGAGGTTCTCAAGTCGACTGTATTTTTTTTGTGTATTACGTTACCTCATAACTTTTTATTGGTTGTAAAAATTATTTCATATATGAGTGACATCAGTCTGACAACAACTATTTGAGTTATCCCTAATAATGTGTGGCTCTCATTCTATTATTGTCGATGTAAGTAAATAGAAAAAAACAACACTATAAGTATACGATGGTTTGGAAGAGCATCTTAATATTTCGAGGTGTTCGGTTTCTAGTTTGGAAAAGATCTGATGAAGAACAGAGATACAAAACGGAACTCTTCAATAAATGATAGCAAATCTTCCGGGATTACTGAAATCTCTGTTTATTGTTTACACCTGTTTATAACACGTACGCTGTAATGGGTACGTACAGGTACTTAGGTGTCCCCACTAAAAAGTGAAAAATAAAAAACCTTTTTTTACAAAATAAAACAACTGACTTGACTCGACTCGGTGTTGTTGGTTGTTTCTTCTTTTTTTGAACACCGACTTTCGGAATTAAAGTTATTTTATACAGTTTGTGCTTTTTTTGTAAAAAAAGTTTTAAACTACTGGTCTACAAAAACCACGCAATATGGCCGGTCCTTTTCCGACATGATGACGTTATAATAACATACATAGGTATATATTAGGGGTTTCCGCGATTGATCAAAAACTGTTTGTTATAAACATTACACATGTGTGTAACATTTGCAACAAAACTTCAAATAAGTATTATATCTCTAAAAAGTCCCTCAAAAATATAAATCCGTTTGAAGGTTCCCGGCTGCACAGAGAATGGTCCCCTACGCGTCTTGTCCAATTACACGCGAATGAAGATAATAAAGAGTGGACGCCCTGCCTGTTTCTTTCACGTGCACACAGGACGATTATTACGGCCAAATGACCGGCTTAAGACTGGGTTTGGTCCAAGGTGGATGAAAATGGCTATCAAAAGCTAACTCGTGAAAATCTTAACTTTCAAACTAAAATAAAAAGGAGGAAATAAAAAGGTCTAGAAAGGGGCTTTCTTTCGGCATTTGTCGAAATACCAGAATATAAGGCCATGATCACGTGACAATTCGACAACGTTTGTCGCTCCCATTCATTTATGACGTTCTGAAAATCGACTTCACCACGATACCGCTGACCGAATGTATAGATGCTCTAAAAAAGTGATATTATTTATTATAATCAATTTGTTGTTTCTTTTTTTTTTTGAACACCGACTACCGAAATTAAAGTTATTTTATACTTTTATGTTTTTTTTTTTCTTTAGAAGTCGGTTTTGTATGTAAAAAGATTTTTTTTATTTTTTTACTTTTTAGTGGTACACCCCAAGCTAAACGTATCCATCACTTATCGTACGTGGTATAAATTGCTGTAAACAATAAACAAACATGCGATTTCAGCAATCCCGAAAGATTTGCTATTATTTATTGAAGAGTTCCGTTTTTTATCTCTGGTCTTCATCAGGTCTTCACGAAACTAGAAAGGGACCACCTTAAAATACTAAGATACTCTTCCAAACCATCGTATGCAATTTTATTGTTTCATTTTACATCTACAAGAGGGAATGAGAACATCATCAATGTAGTTGAAGCCATGCATTATTAGGGATAACTCAAATACTTGTTGTATTGAGCGTACATATACATATATAAATACTTGGCGTTATGGAACCACACGACAAGCACCAGCTTTAAGAAAAATAATCATCAAAATCGGTACACCCAGTACAATTTTATGAAGTCACACACAGTCGACTTGAGCACTTCCCCCTTTTTGGAAGTCGGTTAAAAAAGGGACCACATCCCCATATCTACAAGATACTGTACGGAACTCTTCGTACGCGAGTCCGTCTCGCACTTGGCCGCCTTTGTCAAATAAATTGGCGTTTTGGCCAGAGATTCAAAAACTAGGAGCTGAAAACATCACTACTTTCTATAAATCTCTTTCAACGACCATACAGCCCGATCGCTCTTCCTTTCATAACTTGCACCACCATACAAGCGGAGATACACGGCGAGCTCCCTATTGCCATCATTATGGAAACTCATCTCTCGATATAGGGAATTGATAACTGAGTCGTTCCACGCGATTGAACGAACCATTCTTAAGGAAACTATTTAAAAAGCTTGTCTTTTTAGTTTGTAACAAAGTCCAATTTTCTTCAAAAAATATTCACTTAAAAAATTCTTTATCTATAAACTCTTTTTGGAGAAGGGTTCGCCATTGGAGCACCCTTATTGAGAAAGTCTTCTATAATAAATAAAACATGGATTAATAAATTTATAAGGTTACTAAAGCCGATCATCTAAGTATGAATATTTTTTTAAGCACCAACAACCGTTTTTACAAACCTAAAAATAGCTCTCATTTTCTACTTTTTAATTTTGAAGAGAAAATTCAAATATTAGATTTATTGTACGTCAGACTTATTCAGTACTTGAGAATTCTGAAACTGATATCGGCTAGAATAAAATGCTTGTAAAGTTCAGGCCGGCCAGTATTTATAAAATTAACTATTCAGACTGTTAATACGAATTCAAATTATTATTTCATCAAAAATACGTATCTCAACAAAATACACACACAATAATTTACACCCCAAAACGCCACAAAATTGCCAAAAAGCAACGTTAATTTAACACCCCAAAGGGAAACCAAGCGACAAAGATCAGAAAGCGGCGTGGCGAGATCAACTGAACAAAAGTTAATAACTAAATAAAATAACGAAGGTCTAGAGAAACGTGGCCAATCAGCAACCCTTGTAATGTGTGAAGTGACGCGGATAACTACCAGTGACGGGGTGACGCCGGGTGACGGGGTGACCATACAACCGGACCCTCAGGATAGTGCCCCTCGCACGGGTCACCGAAGGACGCATGTGAAAAAATTAAAGGGTCACCATACAACTCTTTTTTGTGTTTTTAATGTCTTTAGTTACGGTACGAATTGATGTTTTAGATTGCTCTAAAATGTTGCGTCATTGTTTGAATTACGTTGGCAGGAGTGATGGTAGAAATTAATGATTAAAGTGCAGTGGTCCGTAACGACATTTTTATAATTTGTTTTTTTTTTTTTGTGTCCTGCTGAATAACCAGATTACGGGAAGTTTTGCGTCTTAGAACACGTCTAAAAATCGTTTTGGTCCGTTCGTTGGTTAGATTACCAAAAAATGTTGTGCACAAATCGCGAGTTCTTTTTTTTCATTTTTCGCGTAACCGTATTGTATATATTGTGGAAAAGTATATCAGATGGATCATAAACCCAAACTAGTTCAGCTTTTTTATCAAAAATCTTGATTCTTACAGGTTTATGATGAAATTGAGTTTAAAATGTGTCATGTTCCGGTTCCATCAAAAACCTAGGTTTTTGATCAATCAAAGAAACAACAAATCGAAGAAACAACCAAAAATACCGTGTTCCGAAATTAAAGTTATTTTATACTTTTTGTGTATTTTTGCTTAGAAATCGATTGTATTTTTTTGTAAAAAGCTATTTTTTACCTACAATCATTGTCACTAATCCACAATCCTGAACTTTACTTCGCCTATGCTTTGACAACTTTTATTAATTTGAAAAGGCAAAAATAAGAATCAATTTTTTTTAATGTAACTGACGTACCAAGTGCAATTATTTTTCAACCAGGTAAATAAGCTACTGTAACATACCCTCGCTGGCAATTCCTTACATCTTAAGCAATGTAAACACCCGATACTCAACATTATTCTTAAGAGTAAACCGACAGGTACGTAACTCACGAATTCTGAGAGCCGAATCCAGACACCCCGAGATAGGATTTGAATGGTAAAGTAGCTTAAAATTAACATAATCCCGTATTTTGTATCTTTAAGTTCTCACTGCATTATTTGCAGCTAAGATCTTTTGAGACATCGATCTGTGTATATTAACAATTTTGGGGAGGGTAGCAGGCTTCCCCACCTGGAGTTCCGTCCCAAAGACAAACATAATATTGGCTAGACCTTGCGATCTGAGTTAGGTGACAGTTGCTCTGGATATGGTCTGGTTTAGTTGTTTATAGAGATATGTATTTTGGTACCTATACCTCGACTGTGTAGTACAGATCCCACGAAGCAGGTTTTCTTTATTACGAAAACCGTCACATTGAAACCAAAAAATGCCTTTCAGTGGTCTATCAGCTGTTGCGGAATTTGTTCGAAAGAGTCACCGTGGCCCTGGAACGCAAAGGGCACAAGAAGGATCACGGGTGTGTTTTAGTCAGTAAGAGTCTGACACTCCCTCCCGCTCCGCCCAGAGCGAGAGAAGTCATTTGATGACTTCCCATCCAAAAACCAATAGTGGTCTATCAGCCAGTTTTAAACAGATCTCGTAGCTTATAACCTCCTTTAACATAACTCTTCATCAAAACACTAACAAACACCCAAAAAATCAGCTAAGTCAGCACACACATGCCTTGTAAATGAAAGTAGTTAAGTGCAAACTATCTAGTCTTCCCGGGGCCCGCGGGGTATATGCAAATATTCGCAGCGGCTGACGATTGTGACGAACAACTGTAACTTTGATCATTACACACTGTTTTGCTTTGTCTACGTACTAGATTGCGCTGTGAAAATCTAAATTATGCATATTCTGTGATTTCGGGCCGCAAGGATTGTACGAATAATTTGCGTTTTGGGAATTGGGGGAGGGGGGGGGCGATAAGATTATTGGTGGGAGTCGGGGTCGTTATCAGACGTGGTGACGTCAATCGTAATGTGACTATATCTACATCTGTAACCGTGTACAGAGACACTGGAAGCTTGGTTCAATGATGAGCAAGCTTTAAAATTATATGATAAAGCATGCAGAATAAAGACTGACAGATAGACATTTTTCGAGACTTCGGAACGAAAAGAAAAATCTAGTATATGGAAAAATAGTAGGAAAATTATAACGGTACTATTCATACCTATATAAAATCTTACTATATATCTATATCCTATACTATAAAATGTTGTCAGGCCGATGCCTGTAAAAAAATGTATGGGGTATCTTTAATAGAGCAACAGAAACCAAAACCGCAGTTTTTATAATTTTGTCTTGTCGTCTGTATGTTTGTACTCGCATCACGCTAAAACCACTGCATGGATTTAAACGCAGTTTTCATCGCTCTACTGTTAGATGCCTAACTTAAAATATAGGCTACATTTTACCATTTAGAAATACTAGATTCTAAATACCATGCGTAAAAAGTCGCGAGCATTCACTGAGTTATCGGGAAATCTCGAAAACTACTTGAACCACGATGTTGAAATTGAGTACCAAGGTAGGTTATGAGTAGGAGACGTCAGTTAAGAAAGGATTTTAGGAATCTCCTCCCATAAAGGGGTGAAATAAGGGTTTGAAGGTTATGTATTATTCTTGCCAAATTTCAAGTTTATAAACCGAAGGAATAAGATTTTACATACAAACTTTAACACCCCCTAAATCGTATTTTGGTAGTAATTCTGAAAAACGAATCATGACACCTTCATGATTCATTTAGGCCAGTATTCGTGCCTTTCAAGTTAACTTAAGGAATAAAATATATAGAAGATTAAATAAAGTATTAAATGCTACACTAAAAATATCTATTTACGATACGATTTAAATAAAATATATTATGTTGTGAGTAAAACATATAGGTAAAGGGTCCACTGCAATAGTGATAAACGTCCTTGTTACCTCGTTTTGAGATAATTGCGTTTTTAAATTTATCAGTTGGTAAAAGGAAAGTCGTGTCTAAAGATATGAACATAATATATTTTTTGTTATAGCAAATTTTTATTATTATTTAGGTTATTTCTTTATTCAAGCTTTATGTACTAGGAAGAAAATGGTATTATTTTAGGTAATTCTTAAAAACCAAGACTTGTAAGTAGCAAGTACTTTTATCTAATATTAGCTTTCACTTTCGAAAATCTCGAACGTAATTTATATATTGCTGAGTTTGTTAACGAGATTAACAACTACAAATATCCAGTAGCTCAATGACGTGCCTACTTAGATTTTTTACAAAAATGGACTTACATCGTGATTGCAGTGGGTCCTCTACTTTTTGTGTCACCATTCAACATCATTCGGTGATTTGATTCGTCATCCCCGTGTTAATTATTAAACAATAAACGTAGACGAGGCAATAGACACATATTTGACAAGCATTGTTTATGAATTCAAGGCGCGGCCGACTGGCGCCGAACGCTTGCGAATTAATAACGATTAAATTTGTCAATAGGTACCTATCGCCAACAAATGTTTAAGTTCTGCGGCGGTTTAAACGAGGAACGTATTTTATTTAAACTGCAATTGTTACGGTTGCGGATTGAATAAAAATGAATACCATTTATTGAATGCGAAAATAAAATATCGCTATTTATAGCATAATTCTGTTTGAAAGACATTGTCTACTAGTGTTTTTCAAATTTCGATTTCGGTTTTCCGTAACAACTGTCCAAGATCTATAAATGACCGTGTATACAGAAGCACGGTAAACAGATGGTCCTGGGTGTAATTGGCCGAGGAGTCCTTAAGAGTGTTATGTATGACTTATGAATAGACCCATCCACGGACAAACCTCGGAAAGCATCGCTTCACATCGATGACCGACCCGAGCGGCTATAACTATTTAGACACGAACTTCTTTTTATTCTTGTCTGCCACGCCCACTCAATGGCATTGAAACAATCTTAGTTCACCGTAACAACTCCCATCATAAATTCATAAACAATATTTAAGAAATAATACCCAACGGACAGCACATTAAAAATCTTCCTCAGCCCTTAAAACCCTCGCCTAAAGATTCCTTAAATTTCGTCATTATCGTTTAGGTAAGTTGGAAAGTGACGTCACGCTAATTCGCCGCCATTCGCGCGATATCGCGCGGTGTCGCCCGGCGTCGCAACGAGTAATTTATTGCCGAACGAAAGTTACTTGTAACCTTTAACGCAGATTTGATACTTTCTTTGCCGCCTTATTGAGGTTGCGTTTATTTTTGGACACTCTACGCTTAGCTAAGCTTTGGTATTTGATGATCATTTTGTTTACATATTCTTGCATTATTAGCTACTTTTGAGGAAAGGCCTTATATGATTACTCCATAATAACACAAGAGTACATAGAAACATCAAAAGGCCAATTCTCGTACTAATACACCGGTAAAATTCAAGTCGCAACATTTTCACAGAGAAATGTCCTATTTGTGGGCCTGTAATAAATATGTAGCACAACGTTAGCGAGAAGAATAAAAATGAAATGGCATGGAAGCAGCCTCGCCATCAATGAAGAGAGTAAGCTGAAACTCTAAACGTAACACTTAGTCATAAGTTCACAGCGACTTCATCCCATAATTCTCAAGCAAATATTTTCGCATATAAATCAAAATGTAAATAAGAAATATCGAAGGAAGCTGACGGTGCCATCGGTTCGTTGGTCCACCATTTGTTTGGAAACCCCATCCCGCTCGGTCCGGTCCGCACAATTCAATTTGTTACGTTTGATTGAATATAACATTTCAGTTTAAACTGGCGAATTCTCTCAAAATGCGTTATTATTTGAGAACAAAAATATGGCTTGTGGAGCATCGATTTTGCTGTGATCATCAGTACATTGGAGAGCTCGCAACCACCGAGCCTATGTGTAAAATACAGCCTCGACGCGTTTTTTTACTTAGGATACAATAGTTAACGCATTTAACTTGTATATACGTATTTTTTGTCCTCATTTATCTTTTTAACCGACTTCCAAAAAAGAGGAGGTTCTCAAGTCATCTGTATTTTTATTGGGTGTACAGACTTGATTCTTTTTATATTCGAAAGCTGGTGCTTGTCATGTGGTCGCATTTAAATTTGAGTGAGGTCTGAGTACCTACTAGTATTTGAGTTATCGTTGATGATGTTTTCATTCTCTCATTGTCAATGAAAAAAAAAACTGTATAATACGATGGTTTGGAAGAGCATCTTAGTATTTCAAGATAGTCCCTTTCCAGTTTGGTGAAGATCTGATGAAGAACAGAGATAGGAAACGGAACTCTTCAAAAAATTATAGCAAATCTTTTGGGACTTCTAATCAAAAAAAGTATAAAATAAATTTTATTTCGGAAGTCGGTGTTCAAAATACGAAGAAACAACCAAAAACACCGAGTTCCGAAATTAAAGTTATTTAATACATTTTTTGTTTAGAAGTCGGTTGTATTTTTTGTAAAAAGATTTTTTTTTATCTCATTTATCTTTTTTTTCGCTCGGTTTTAACTTACATAATTCTTTAAAAGCTTGTAGGTATTGCGGAGTATAAAATGTTTATACATTACCAATATCAGCCCCTGTTATTCTTTGAAGGGCTAACAAAAGAAATGCCATCTTTTAAACTCCTCAACACTGCACTATAAAACCTTCAAACAGTTTCAATATTTTTACGTCTAAAAGTGAAAATACGCGAGTATCGCCATTATTGGCCAGTTGACGACAAACAAAGGGTGCGCGCGTGCAAAAAGTTTGACAGCTCGTTAGGACGGGAGGCAAACTAATTGGCTACCTAGGGGACATTTTGACTATGACTGCCCGTTGTACTTGCCTTTGTTTGTGTGTTTAAGGTAATTCGAGCTTGAAAATTCTTGGTTCTTATTTGAATAGACAGGATAGTACACTGTTGATCTTTTATGGCATTTTTTTAAAGAATTTTCATATATTTTTAAGTTAATTCCCTGTTCCATTGTTTCATTCCTGAGAGACATCTGTACTGAATTTATTTATCACCGGATGGTTGCAAACTTCATTAGAATTTTATAAATCTTTGTTGGATTATAAATTCTCGATGTTTTTTTTTCATTTTGCTTACAATAAAATCATCAACAATTTAATATTTTTTAAATTGTTGATGAGTTTCTAATTTATCTGTTTATTATTGAAAAAATGAGTTTACAATTTCTCGCGATATAGGTATTACGACGTCTGCAACTATCCTGTGACATAAACTCGTACATAGTTTTTATATTGCATTGATAGCATCGATGTCAGAACTGATCTCATTGTTTCACCCTATTATTTTAAGCCATTATTGTAATTTCTTTTTGGTGTACAAAAAATGTATATATGTATCTATATACATACATATCTCATATCGGTCTGACTCTGAATGAATTCTTACGCAACCAATACACAACATTACCACACAAAAGACCCACTCCAGCAACTCCCAATAAAACTCAAAAACCTCACTATAACATTAAAACGTACAGCGTTTACATTAAGAAAGCCCTTACCGGCAGCTATTTAATCTTGGTAATTGCCCCGAAAGCTTATCAAACTTGTTCCGAAGTTTGCTTATTACGATTCAGCGTACGAGGCTTGGTAGGCCACTCATGAAATTAAATTACATCGAACCACGCCGCCCGAGCTTCGTACAAAACTCGACGTTTTAAAAAGTGGCAGTAGTTGATTTTTTTAAGGACGTGTCGATTTTATGCCTGGATGTTGATTGCTTCTAGGAAGACCGGTTTTTTAACTGGGCAATTTTTTTATCAGAAATAGCAAGGTTTTCACTGAAAGGAAAGAGCAATACGCAATCATGGAGTTGTTATTTTTACTGTCTATCGCTAGAGCAAAGTAACAAGTGCTTAGATGGTCTTTGAAAAAATATTTGGCCATTTTAGTCAAGTCTTTTCTGAATGCAATTTTATAGTCTCTGACATATTGGTAATACATATTGCGATATTGCCAAGAAAGGCAAAGTTTTGTATGCACCACGCTGCGCTCAGGAGAGTGAGCGAATGCTGTTTTTTTAACAAAAAAACACGCAATTTTGAAGGGCAGACATTAAAAGTTTACCATACAAGTTGAATAAAATATCAGGTTCCGTTAGTTTGGAATAAATTAAAGGTACACAACTGACGAAAATTGGTTGACGTCCGATCTTAATTACGCCAATTTTCCACTAATTGGAACAATAAATAAGCTTTATACGAACGAGAGACTTTACGATGGCCATAAAGATATTGTAAAGGCAACTATTATTTTAACTATTCAGCTTTTCTGATTGGATTAATTTTGTGATGAAAATGGAGTTATGGTTTATTGCTTCATCGTTTCTTTTATTTTCATCTTTTACGCACAAAATAACTAACAAAAGCTAACTAACTTTTCCCTATCTACATAAGTAACAAAAAGTACCTTTAAATAAAATCATATGACAAAAGTTTCATGTAAACTTTTCTCACTGGCTGAACGCATCCGTTTCCAGCCCAAAGAGCTCGTTCAATAACAGTCGCCAATCATGCGGCATTCGAAATTTAAAAAAGCAAAATGGCCGATCACAACCGTCACTAATTTGACAAGCGACATCACATTTTGTTCTGCGGCTGTGGCCAGCGAGTCGTGTTGAAACTGAAAAATTAATTGGCCATATAAAAAACTATGTTCACACTCTATTGAAGGGGAAATTAGAACGCTTTGTTTTTTAGTCTTGTTTTCTTTTACTGTGATGCGCATGTTATAGGTACAATCAAATTTTCTATAGAGACTTTGAATTTAGAATCCGTCAATCAGTTAAACTATGCATTTGGTTCAAAAGATTTTATGAACAGGGCTGTTAATAGATAGCAAATAGTGAAGGTCATTGTATGTAGTAAGTAATTTAACCGTATAGTTCGGTAGTAGTACCAATTGGTACTAGACATGCAAACCTCCGCCGGCTCGGTTGTAGTACCAATTGGACCTCAGAGTTACGTCATACGACATCCTAATTTATAATTGCTTTTTTGATAAAGCCACTTAAAAAATCTTATGTATGGGAGTTAATTAAAACAGTTAGATAAAATGCTCATATCTTAGCGCCATTAATTCTTTAATATTTAACCAACAAGTTTACTAATTTTCATAAATAAAATCGAAGTGCATAAAACTGATAATCGCTATCAACCATCATTCTTATTGTTTTTTTTTATTGTTAGGGTGTACCAAAACGATTATGCGAATCGATTTATTTTTTATTTCAACCTAATCGATTAATTTAAATTCGTTACTAAAATATTAGGAAAATATACGTTTAAGACATAAAATACAATAAGCATTAATTATAATTATTATTTATGCTTTCTTATGTAATTCAAATAGGATTTTCTACAGTAAAGAAAGAAATCTACTCAACAGATTTATCGGACCCAAGGTTAATTTGCGCAGAATTGTCTATGTTATTCAAAATAAGAATGAAAAATGTTTTATTCCCTTTTAATTACTCAGAGTTGTATGTTAAATACTTTCAGCTGGTTGCGTACGAAATACCAAGCTTATAGTTTATGTATGTTAAGTAGGTCTAGACAAATTTATACTGGTAGTTAAAAAATATTATTTATTTATATATATTGAGTAAAGGTATCAGTTTTTTTTTATAATGTTATGAACATTGAATATTGCTTTATAAAATACTTTCGATTTTTTCATCCTGCCCCTGAAACCCAGTATCTAATATGTCCATGCAGGGCACGGAAAAATGCATTTTGGGCGATTCAAATTACACATACTTACCTACAAAATATGTTTTCAAATTAAGGTTCTAAAACAATCTTCTAAAAAAGGTTATTAAGGCCAAATTCTACTTGTTAAATAACCTATCTCAATAAATTTCAATAAGTATTATAAGTGAAAATGGCATCGACTAGATTTTTCTAGTTTTTTGCTATGGGTGTTATTTTCATGGTTTATAGGGATCCTAATCACGAATCTGCGATCAACATCCATGAAAAAAAATCGGGTAAAGTGCGAGCCGGAATCTTATTTGGGTTGCGGGAATTCATAATTATTACCCACCGAATTTCATCTGAATCGTTTCAAATGCATGAGTATACGTGACATGAGTGGTCCTTTGCTTTATAGAGCTTTTTTAATGCACATATTTAATAAATATATAATAATGTCCGCACAAATCGAACTTCGAAGTTAAGCTACGCTTGCCAAGATCGGCTGGTGGATGGGTGACCATCTAATACAGATTGGAAAGCATGTCGTTGATGCCGGCTGTCATTCGGACATCTTTGACAGTCGATAGGCCACAAACTGTAACCCCAACATTGCCAAGAGGTATGTTCTAATCAGTTACAAGATTGTGGAGGTCTTATAGGGAACGTGCAGAAACTATAGGTGGCAGCACAGACGCGTCAATGTCAAGTATATTTTACTTATAAGTTTCAAATTTGCAACGCTAGATGGCGCAGTCTACTTCGTGCACGTTCCCCTAAACGGAGGGTGCAGGAAGTATAGGTGGCAGCACAGGTCAAATATTTACAACGTAAATGTTGCAGATTCGCAACACTAGATGGCATAGTCTACGCAGTGCACGTTCCCTATAAGCGATAGCTCTATGTAAAAAAAAATGATATTCATCATCATCCGGTTAGGCTAGATGCCGAACCTAACATAGAAAAGGAAAAAGCTAGGCAGAATGACGTGAGTGTGTCTCGAAAAAAAACTTTTTTTTTTTTTTCAAAATTCGAATAGCCTATGACAGTTCGGCATTTATGACTATCGAATGATACCTCATTTGAAAAACCTATGCAGCCGTTTAGGCTACCGGATGTTCCAAAAAAATAGACGTAACTACAAAAATACATATAGGTATACATATATGTGTACCTACACATACATGTATATATGTACACCTACTTACATACATAGGTACATACTTTCAACAAACATTTTATAATAAAGATAAGGTAAACTTATCACATTATTTAGAATATCGAATTGAAATAACATTATATCAAAGTTCAAACCTACTACTACCTAACCATACCATAGTCAATATACTTAGAGATAAAAAAAGTGAAATAAATAAATATTTCTGAATCACGAGCGCATTCTGGTTCTACATTTAAATTTTGAATAAAATAGACATTTTGGCGCAATTGGCACGGGTCCGATTAATTTGTTCAGTTGATTTTATTCGTTGATTTCCAAAAAAAAAGAACTATTTAAATTACATAACAAAGCGCAAATATGGTTTTTATAAATGCTTATTGGATTTTATGATAAATAAAATATTTTGCGCTAATTTTTAATAATCGATTTACCATAATTGCTCATTTATATTTATCGAGTCGAACGAAATTAAAAAACCATCGATTATAATAATCGTTTTCCCACACCCTAGCATTAAAAAAATCAATATGGCTGCCGATTTTAAACAAAAATAAATTAGCGGTAATGAATATTACGTGTTATTGGATCTGTGTTCGTTAATTGCGTTTAGATCTGGGCTTTTTCTTGTTCTTCACGATATTCAGAATCATAATATGTGTATTTGTACTTAATAGTATTTACATGTGAGTGTGTGATTTTTGTGTGAAATAAAAACGTAAACAAACACAGTTGGCGCGAAACTTTGACTTTGGATACCAAAAAACTTCATTACCGCTACATATTTCCTTAGAAATATGGATGAATTCGTCAAATAATGTAATGATGAACAAACCACTACTCCTCAAGTGGAGTTTGGGTTTCTGGAATTCATAATTTTCATGTTTTTTAGCGTCGAACACCACTGCCATCAAAGTTGAAAAGTAATATTTTTTTGTCAATATTGAACCCCTATTTTAAACTAACTTGCGTATAGAAAATGAAGAAGAAAGACCGCAAATATAATGAATATGTCCTGATTTTGCGGTTTTGCCTCTTCTCAGCGAGCGAGAAGGTTGTTTACATATATAATTTTAACAAATCTAAGACGACTATCTTTTGGAAGGGTGTAGTAATGCGTATTTTAGACGCATTTTTAGGTTGACTGACGTGATTTGAACGATCTTAAGTTGTAATTTATGATATTTCTCAATAACTTATCGTATAAAATTGCTGCAGAAACAAATTTATCATAGTTAATTAAGATGCCGAAAGTTGAGATAATTTCTGAAATTCATGACGTAACATGAAACACCCCGTCGACTCAGCTAGTGTGTCAAATGTCAAAATCTTGTCGAGCAGAGTGGTTAAGGCAAGATTATAAGATTTTACAACATAAATATAACTTTTCATCAGGTTAGATCAGGCCAAACGTGAGCCAATCAGCAATACAAAATCATAATAATAATAATTAAAGGTTTTAAACAGCCTTTTGTCGGGCGGAAATAAGGTGCGCGCCTTCAACGGTCGGGTCATGCCGGTACTAATGTACTCTTTCGGCATACTCAAATGGACTCAAACCGAACTCGACGCCCTGGATAGGAGAGTCCGTACACTGCTGACCGCAAATCGGATGCATCACCCACGATCGTCGGTGATGAGACTGTACATCCCCCGGAAGTGTGGAGGTCGAGGCTTTTTAAATGCTAAGACTCTCCACAACCGCGAGATGTGCAGTCTCAGAGAATATTTTCTCAAAGTTGACGTGGGTATGCACCGAGATGTGGTCGCAGTTGACAAAGGACTCACCCCGTTGTCCATGGCTAACGAGAACTGGCGCAAACCTGTGATACATACTACAGATGACCGCAAGGAGGTATGGAAAGGCAAGGAGCTCCACGGGCGCTTCTATCGGGCTCTCTATGGGTCTGATGTAGATTTCTCAGCGTCCGTGGCCTGGCTACGTTTCGGTGATCTTTTCGGAGAAACTGAAGGTTTTGTTTGTGCAATTATGGACGAAGTTATCCTAACGAACAACTACCGGAGGCATATTATGAAGGACGGGACGGTTGACGTGTGTCGAGCATGCCACCGTCCGGGTGAGTCCATCAGACATATTATCTCTGGCTGTTCTCGTCTGGCTAACGGCGAGTACTTGCACAGACACAACCAAGTAGCCAGGATTATCCATCAGCAACTTGCTTTGAAATACAAACTTGTGGATTCTGAGGTACCGTATTACAAGTATGTGCCCGACCCAGTTCTCGAGAATGGCCATGTTACGTTGTACTGGGATCGGTCTATCATCACTGATAGGACTATTGTTGCCAATAAGCCGGATATAGTGGTGATAGACCGATTAGCGCGCCGCACAATGATTATCGATGTTACCATCCCACATGACGAGAACCTCGTGAAAGCTGAGAAAGAGAAACAGATCAAGTATCTCGACTTAGCACACGAGGTTGTCGATATGTGGAATGTGGACTCGGCTATCATTGTGCCGATTGTTGTTACGGCCAATGGCCTAATGGCCAAAAGCTTCGACGACCATCTGTCGAAGCTGGCGTTACACGGTTGGTTAAAGGGCCTGATACAGAAGGCAGTACTCCTCGATACGGCTCGTATTGTGAGGAGGTTCCTTTCTCTGGAGCCCTAACCACCGGTAGCTTGGACCCTGCTCCCGATACCGGCGGACCACTACTTTTTTATATTTTTAAATGTTTTTTTTTTTAAGATATATTTAAAAATGTAAATTAGTGAGTAAGTAAAATGAATAAAGGGAATAATAATAATATAGCCTTTTATTCAGATCTTAAGTGTTTACAGTAAATTTATATCTAAAACTACACATACTCTTAAACTAAATAAACTACTTAACTAATATCTGTTCTTTTGTTATCATCGATAGATCAGTTTGCCAGTCGGCAAAGGCCTCCTCCAACCTTTTCCATTCTAATCTTTCTTGAGCCACTCTGTTCCACATTACTCCTGCCACTCGTCTGATATCGTCATCCCATCTTTTTTGAGGTCTGCCTCTCTTCCTTTTGCCTTCTCTGGGGTACCACCGTGTCACTCTTTTGCTCCATTTGTCGTGACCTCGCATCACGTGTCCAGCCCATCTCCACTTAAGTCTTTTGACTTTGACTGTTACATCTGTAGTTTTTGTTCTACTTCTAATAACGCAGTTTTTCAATCTGTCAGACTTTTTAACGTTCAGCATACTCCTTTCCATTGCATATTGACAAGTTGCCAGTTTGTGCAATATATCCTGGTTTAGAGTCCATGATTGGCAGCCATATGTAAGGACGGGTAGCACGCAGGTGTTAAACAGTTTACTTTTTATGTTTATATGAAGTGTTTGGTCTTTCATAGCCTCTCTTAAGCTCCAGTATCTCTTCCAACCGTTTGTAATTCTTCTCTCCACTTCTTTTTGCATGGGTTCTTTTCGAGTTATTAGCTGTCCCGAATACAAAATGTCCTGAATACAAAATCATACTGAGACAAAACTCCGACAAGATTTTCCAACTTCAAAAAATAAAATCGTTTTACAACCTAGAACAGAAATGTAACAACCATCGATTAGGCTATTAGAGCTAAAACGGCTATCACATAGTCCAAGTAACGCGAGTGCTATGAATATGAAAAGTCAATAGGGTTACACCAATTATTACCAGTTCGATTCAAAGTGCCTAATGGAATTTTAAATGCTTGCTTCCGTAGCATTCAATGGGACGGTGGGAACAACCCTAATTGTTACTTTTTTAAGTTTTTCATTGTCACTTAAAGTGTCAAATTGGCTATTGTCGAGGCGCATTCATGTGGATGTAGGGCTGGTGACTCTCATTCTTTCTTTTTCATCCACAAAGCGAGGCATTGCGTGTAACGAGCATTCCTGCTTTGTTGCAATTCTGTTTTGATTAAGTGAGGACAAAAAATTCAATGCAAACGGTGTATTGGCGTTTTAGAAATCTATAGAAACAGTTTAGTCTATATTCATGGCTGGCACTATTGGTAAAAATGGCTATAGATACTTGTATATATCAACAAATGATCGAATTACCCTCTAATAATCTAATCCACAAGAGATGTTGCCAACACAGCTATCAATAGTATCAATAATCCTCTCAGATAAATTTTCTCATTTATCTTTAACAATAGTTCACGAAACATGTTTCAATACGTGATTGATGTGTTCATTAAAACTAATACGGGATTACTCTAGTATCTAAAATAGAATCTAAGCGCAACAGGGGAAAACAACAAGGGATGAATACAGATTATATTTATAGCTGATTGATATTTTTAGAAGGGTTCTTTATATTTTTTTATGAAACTCAAACAAATGGGGTACTGTTAAATACTGATGAGATTGATAGGAAATTGTTCTGTTTTTGAAACCACACAGACATAATCAGCCAATATAGATCGCACTATACTCCATTCACAATAAGATTAGACATAGGAACAAAATTGTTTACAGTCCGTTCAACCGATTTTACTTCTATTCCGTACGCATAAGGATGGCATTAAAAGCAAAAACCTGATTATAATACCAACTGTTTACTGCAGCTACCATGTGTCATGCCGCCAACGCAATAGAAGTCAAAATCGGTTGAACAGACTGTAAAAAAAATGTATTCCAATTTCTAATCTTATAGATCGGGCTAGAATTGAAGCCTCTTGTCCATCTGTATGGTGACTTAGTACTCTCTGTCAGTGTTGCTGTATTATCACTAACACTTGCTGTACTAGCTGTGCCTTTAATTTTGACAATTCTGCGACACATAAAAAAAAAACACTTCAAACTTTTAAAACATTGTATTACGAATTTCCTTCAAACACCTTCTCTTTGATTTATGTGAAGTATTTTACTCAAACATGGGTAGTAAATGGAGCTAAGTACTAACTCATACTGTGGCGAATGATATGCTCTGATTTTAAATTTTAAGAACATATATAAAGAACTTAAACAACAATTCTCATCCAGTTTTCAAGTCAACAGCAGAACGTGATACTGCAACACGTCACACACGAGTTGCAGAGTTGCAGCGTCAAACGAAGGCGGCGCAAACAGACGTCTGAGCTTTGAGGTCTGCTAATACAATCTGTGGGCGCGCTGCCGCGGCGTTCGTTACAATTAGCACGTGTGAAAAACTTTGAATCACATTATGAGTTTATGGTAATGTGGAGAAACATAAATATTGAGTTGATTACGAATGAGGAATGTATTTATACAACACATTTTGATGGTGTAATTCATCATGTAAACAGTAAGCGCACTTATTACGTATAAATATAGTTTGAGATAGGGAAAAGTCACAAAAAGGAATATTGAAAGTGATGATTTAAAACACTCCAAGGCTGCATTTACTATAACTGACAATATGACATTTTGTCAAAAGATGGCACAATTTCGTGACTGTGACGTGCTGTTTAATAAAGTAGAAAACGTATGAAAGAAGATTACAAAATTTTAAGTTTTCAAAAGCAATGTTGATAAAACATAATTATTTTTCACCATAATTTATTCATAACTTACCTCAATATTCACGCAAGATCCAACAATGTGCGATCACAATCGACAAGTTAAAAAAAAAAATTAAAACATAAACTAGTAAAAGCCTGCATAAAAATTAAGCCATTACATTATTAAGCCATTAAATGTGATTAAACCAAATATGGAATTATTATTCATATCAGAGCGAACGATTTGTCGTGTTTTTCGCCGAGCGCAATGGGCACGTAGGTGGCCAATTATCAGCCACCTCCTCTTGCCACGTAACCGTTTGCATTACAATTAGTCCACATTATGATGTGTAAATGCACATTTCATATCGCACGCCGCCTGAATGCGTAATGGTCGTTATGAACGCACAGCACTGACTGAATAGTGTGAATACTGCTTTAGAATTGATAGTTCTATAGAGCTATCATTGATAAGCAATTTAAATCGTGAATTTCGTAGAAAAAATTAAACAAGTGAACGCCGATAGATTCTGAATTTGAAATTGCCTGATATTTTATCGAAAAGTAAATATAAAAAAAAATACAGAGATTATGTTATGCCAGCTTTGCATCACCCTTTAATCGTTTATCGAAAATTATAAGCAGATTTAGCATGAGGGATTATCGATATCTCTTCAATAGATAGAAAATAAATAAAAGACTAAGCTTTCCACTGAAAATAAAAGTATTTCTAAATTAAATCTTATCTTTAGCTCAAGTACAGGTCGTATCATTTCAAATGTTGCCAAGATAAAAATGTATGAAGAAGACGCACTTATCAGGCGGGGGTCACGGATTTCATTAACAGTATCAATAGGACCTCTTGGGGACCGACCCTCGCTTTATGTCCGGTATCTGCTTCCAGTGTACGTTGGCCTTTTGAGGATTTATCATGCGAAAATACTAAATAAGTTTCTTGGTATTACTGTACAAGAAACGCATTTTTGTATAGGTTTGTCGACGGGGCTTGACTGCTACGGGTGTTAAAGTCTTAACACAGCTACGATCTTTATTGTATATATTTTCTATCCCGAAAATATATGTATCTATACTAATATTATAAAGAAGTAACGTTTGTGAGGTTGTGAGTTTGTGACGTTATAAGGGGTACTCTCTGGATCTACTGAACCGATTTTCAAAATTATTTCACCAATAGAAAACTACGTTATTGTGAAGTGTCATAGGCTATATTTTATCCCCGTATTGCCACAAGAACGGGAACAACGCGGGTGAAAACGCGGGGTGCGGCTAGTATGCTATACGGTATATAATTGTATCTCTAGATATCAGCCGCTAGCATATGTCATGCATGACCCCTTAGCTAAACATTTCAGGAACTCAGTCATAATGAATTGTTTACATAACCCTCAAAAAAGGCCAGCCAAAATAATCAAATAACAAATAAACAAAAACTCAAATTACGTTCGATTTCTAAATAAAACGGGTCCAATTACACTGGCTGATCCGTCCAACCGTCACCATTGTCAACTGTCCAAGGGTTTATCAATACGTAAATAAATTGACCCTTCCTCAGCTACCCTGTTGACGGACATTTTGCTCTTTTTCGCCCTTCATTTTACCCCGTTTAAATAAAATTGGATTTAGTATACTCACTTTGTGATAACTTAATCGGACGAAGTATTTGCTTACGAGAATAGTTAAGCCATTTGGACATCATTTTACGGTACGATAAACAATGTGGTCTGAATTGGAAAATGGTTGTCCGGGGAGCAATTTCTTTGTACAAATCTGGGCACTATGATTTGCCTTCTAATGTACAATCAGATGTCCTCTGAAAATACGAAATAAATTGCTAACTATTTAGGTGAGCCGGAAAACGAGCAAAAATCCATTTGTATTGTTTATTGACATAGATTTTATTCATATTTTGGATATACCAAATATTGTTCGAGGTATTTAATGCTAGTTAAAATATACCGATTGGGTGACTTTGAGGATTTAACTTCGGAAAATCTCAAACAGCCCTCATTACCACCTTAAAATAAAATAAAATAAACTTGCCGTCTGCCATCAGTCACTTGTAGCAGAGTAGCAGAAATTCGACACATAGCGAAATCAGCTTATCCCTTATTGCATATAATTGGCACGCGGCCCCAGCACCCGGGGGTGCGATGTGACCAATCAGTACACAGGGACACGTGTCATTTCGCACCCCTTTTCCACATTTTCCTTTGATTTATGAAGTGTAGACGAGCGTTTTGTAGCTGCGTTTATTACCGTGTTTTTTGCTTTTTAGTGCAAAAGTACTGCCGCTTTTCACTTAATACCAACGTAAAAGCGCAATAATTTTATTATATTACTTATATAAATCACATAAACACTACACTGAATGACTAGAGCTGATGATTATATTATGACGCTAAAATAATTCTTGCAATACGTTTACGGAATGGTATTATTCGCAATAATATAAAAAAATACTTAAACTTTTACAATTCTATCGATTTTTTTCACGTTAATTCCTGCACCAAAAACAACCAGGGGCCTAAGTCTGCTATTTTTATAAATATGTCATTCCGACACGATTCCATTGTCATTTTGCTAAAAGTTCGTAATCTGCTAAATTCATAATGGTCGATCACTGGTCGGTCAATGGTCTCGTAATACTTTTTGATAACCAAGCTATTAAAAGCAATGACTGCACAATGACGTTCTAATGGTAGGTCACTGATTAAAGGAACTGTCAAAATTTTAGCAGACTACCGCTTATGTCTGTAATTCATTTGTCATTATATACGAGATTACCATTCTATGCCATTTCTTTCAATGGAGTGTCAGTGGTTGACCACTGGAAAGTCATAGTGACGCTATTTTATTAGTAGATTACCAAACTTGTAAAAATGAACCATTATGACATCAATGTTAGACCATTCTGACACTATTGTAATAGCAGACTCAGGGCCCAGGACCAATTTTATAAGGCTGCAATACTAACGTAACCTTTATAAGCAGCAGCGATGAGAATTCCACTTAAACTTAGTTAGAGGTGGCACTTTAATTTAAATTTTAAATAGCTGCGTGCTCATCATCATCAACAGCCTATTGCAGCACTGCTGGACATAGGCCTCTCCAACTGCACGCCACTTAGATCTATTTTCGGCTTCTCGCATCCAATTCCTGCCAGCCGTCCTACTGCCTGCGTAAATCGTCACTCCACCGTGCTACGTAGCTGCGTGCTAATCTAACCTAACCAAAAATAAACGCGCGTTCACGTTCCCCCGCCCGTCTGCTCGCCCCAATAAATCCCGTGGGACGCGACACCGACACATTGCATGTGACGGATTAACATTATCATTTGACACTGCATTTATTTAACTGTAGCCGTGCTACACCTACGTTTGTTGTTGTTTATTGTTTGTATGTGTACGAGAAGGATTATTGTATGAGAAACTTGAGGGAAGTGTTGTTTACCAGAAGAGTTAGAATTTAATTGAATCTATATCGATACGTGCGGTCTCTGAATGTTAAAGATGGTATCTGGTACCAAGACATTTGATAAAAGTTTTTCAGATAAAAGGTAGGAAAGTTTAGAGACCCTGTGAGAATGTGTAGATGGGGGAAATACTAAATAAATAAATGATTAATGGACTGTTTAAAAGATAATATGACTAAAATGGTGAGACTTCAGAAATGCTTAAGAGAAATTGGGAAAATGACAAAAGAATGTTCATCAAAAGTAATATATGGCATGGCACACCTTGGGTTTTCAATTGATCAGAAGATTAATTTTTTCACAGCACCTCCTGCTCGAAAATATCTCAACGATAAACTATTTCATGCAAACTAAGTTACCTAAGACTGGGCTGACGCAGGGATCAATCAGCCCAGCGGCGCCAGGTGACTTGCTGAATACCTACTATCGGTATGTAACGGGGAAATAATATTGTACCAGCACTGCTCGCGGTGGTCAGCGTGGTGGTTCCTCATTTCCTCATGGTTTGCTTCAATTATATTGTCTTGCAGTAATTGTGAAAAGCCGATTACGCTCCTCTGCGAAAACGACCAGCATGTCATGGCTAACAAAGATATGCTTCCTCAATGACGCTTCTTTACTTGTACATTGTTACAGTTTCTACAACTTCACCACAAAAGTCATGGTGACTGCACGTGTGCGGTCACTTACACCATGGCTTTATATTAGCTGGTAACACTAATTGCGTTTTCAGAGCACAAAGCTACAGCGCAGCTCCCCGCTTTGAGTGCAAAGGCAGCATAAGGGACAAGCGTTACCTACTATTAAATTACTGGTTCAAGCGTTCTAAATTGATTACTAAATTATAGTCATAGAAATTGTATGTTAAACTATTTATACACTAAGAAAAATTAAAACTAAACTACGGTCTGTACAAAAAAAACTAACAATAACGCGTGAAACGATGTATAAGCTATTTTATTAAATGTGGCTTCCTCAAAGATATAGCAAAAGAATAAATAGTGAAGTAAAATTTCCGTGACATACAACTTTTACATTTTACAACTACAACATTTACATTAATAATATTACATATGTTTCATTTATTTTTGGATTCATTGTTTAAGTCTGTGCAGAGGAAGTCACAGGCACTAGCTATTGTATTTAATATATGTATTTTGAAACGAAATGTACCTAATAGTCACGCTTGCCGCGGTACCTATGTACATATTCCTCAGTAATCCTTTTCAAAACAATATAATGAACAACTACGAACAATGGCGGACGCAAAATTAACGAAAACCATAAAATGCACAACTCAATTCAGAGTTGGCAACTAGTATATTATATTAAATGTGGAACAAACGGACTGGACTGGACGCTGCATATTAGGGAAACCTTAAAATTACTCACAGAGTTGTCACGGATTTTCGGCGAAATTATTAAGGCTAACTGACTATAGAGGGGTTTCCTGTTAATAAAGAGTTAGTCATTAATTATTTTGAGTAATCTCACTTGTTTTTCGAGCATCGACTTGCACTACTGGATTAGAACTCACCACTTGCACTGTCTCGCTTCCTAGTTAAGTTCATTACGAGAGTCATAACAGCCTCCTCAAAAATCCCTGAGATTCTACTTGCGATGTAAGTAAGCAGTCTTGAAACATTTTCTAAAAAACGTTAACAACGGTCCAATAAGCAAAAACAAAAAAGTTATAAAGTTATCAGAGGTGTTAGACAAGAAAACGAGTTCATTCAGCTCGAATAAACATCGGCGTAACAATTCACTTTTTATGAATAAACCGCTAAATCTTCAAACAATACAAAATGCCCGTTTATTTCGGCTATTTCGATTGGACAGCCACCCCTGAGTTATAAATCATATTGGGAAGCATTGCATGCTGTTTAGATCACAAGCCCTGACTCACGTACGATGCGAGCGATTTCACACACCGCTGCGCACGAGTTGACGAACACAAATCATTCATGAAATATTGAACTTTGCTGAATTTTGAATTTTTGAGCAAATGTTTGAGATGTGCTTTGGAACTTAATGTTTTTAATACGTTCAACTTGATATACGTTAGCAGTCTGATCAGGATTTAGCCTGAAGTCAGAAAATGTTTAGGGATCATGAGAACTGGCTGTTTATTTGTCACACCCGGTCCCGTCACAGTTCCCCACTATAGGGGTTATGGATTGTAGATGAAACCTAAAGTTTACAACCGTGTGAAAGTAAATTTATAAAGGTATATATACATAAATATCTGGAATGACTGAAATTAAAGACATACCTCAATACACATACAAAGTTTATTCACTATAAAAAGAAGTATCACCTTGCATAGAAATACAGTGAATGAGGCAGCTAATCATAAATAATACCTCCCAGACTTACACACTAATATGTGTAACCCTGTTAGACCCTGTCTCCGTACCAAGGTATAACAGAGGTACACCACATGAGATATTACAAAACAACGTCTCAGGTCGCTTGTAAGGATTCGCGAGGTGAACGCATAAGTACCACTAGCTCATCGCAAGGTATTGACCAACCAGGGCTGTGCACGTTAAGAAACCTACTCACTATGGTACAGTATACCCGTGACACAACTTAATACAAAAGGAAGTTATTACTGGTCTTGTTACTCAACACATTAACAAAAGGCCTAACTCCTTGTATGAAAACAAACCCAGTAGACAGGTCTAATGCATCTCCCTCATAATAATTAATAGCAGCTCAATTACTACTCACTTAATGCTCAAGTCTCTCTACTCAATTAGTGAATTGCTCAATTAGCTCAATTAGTGGAACAGAATCCCTCGGCATGGCACCAAGGCTAAAAACCTTGGTACCCACGAACAGACGCGGCCTACGGGAGAAGTCCAGCAGGATTGCTGTTACCTGGAACGGCGATGTTTCCTCAACGAGGTTTCGGATTGGTAAGGCCTTCCTGTACCATGGACGGCCACACTGTCTCAAATCTCGTCGAGCCAAACCTGAACGATGCACGTTCTCCGGATGGCTTCAGGCATTCATCAATCCCGGACCTCAAATATCCAGGCTAGTAAAATAGCCAGACCTGGAACAAAATCTCCGTAGTCAAATACACGTGCCTTTGGACTTTCAGAATGGGAAACAAATGGAGGACGAAATACTCACAGGGTTCAGCCTTTTAATGCACTTGAAAACCCCTCGGGTTTCGGGTCACCGTTGTAAAAACAAGTGCTTTTATAATATCATTTGTTCGTCTCTCTGTGACCTCTGCGGTGTAAAAGGACGCCACAATTCTCCACTCTGTCAAAAAGTCCTTTGCGAGAAGCTTCCATGCCACAGACTAAATACTCTCGATTCCGACATGTTCCTAATTATTTTAATTTATTAAGCTTTATGCGTTTATGCAATTTTTATGTGTTTTGATTAATTTACATCTACTTATTTGATAATATTTATTAAGTTTTATAAAGACGATCGATCTCTAGCGCCATCTGTTGTTTAAACTAGGGGCTCTGTCAAATGTGATTCCATTTGTCCGCTAAAGATGTCGCTGCGAGTAACATTTCTTGTTTTGCAACGTCACATATTCGACAAAAATGAGTTGTCACTGACACTTAGTTAAAGTTAGTTGTCACTCCACCTATGCTAGGGCTTGACAGCTCACTACATCTTAGTTTTAAATGTGTTTTTTAAAGAATACCTGTATTGTCTATAAAGTGGAAAGTCTACTATGAAGCTCCAAATTTCCCTATTTAAAAATGTTCAAATTTAAAGTCGCAATCAAAAAAGATCTCAGCGACCATTAATGTAAAATAAATGACAAATATTAAAGGTATTTTAACAGATTCCAGCTGTGATACGAATGAATTGGTACCCTAATCATTACAACTTTTGGCTCATAAACCTAAACACCATTATAATCTGACAAAATATTGACAGCTAACCCTCCACCCCATCCACGAAACTCTAGCCCAAAACTTAATTTAATTGTCTAAATCAGGGTACCCAAGTCAGAGAACCACCGAAGAGTGAAAACGAAGACAACCGGCTGGGCCGGTTCCCATCGCATCACGTTGGAATCCGCCGGATCCACCCGGCCGGGTAATTGGGGCCCGCCAGAGCGGATAAAAATTAACGAGCATTATCATATTCAAACCGAAAGGCTTAATTTAATAGAATGTATAGAAGTTTCGGGACTGTTTATTTTGGTGATTATAATGCGTGTGTATGAAATTTTTGTTTCTTTGTGAGGTGTGAGGTGTGCTGTAAATTTTGTTTGGGTAAACGTGTGTTCAGGGCCCCAAGTCTGCTATTACGATAGTGTCAGAATGGTATATCATTGATTTCATAATGGTTGATTTTGACAAGTTTGGTAATCTACTAATATATAAGCGTCATTATGACTTTCCAATGGTCAACCACTGACATTCCATTGAAAGAAATGGTATAGAATGGTAATCTCGTACATAACGGCAAATGAATGACAGACGTATGCGGTAATCTGCTAAAATGTTTACAGTTCCTTTGATCAGTGACCTACCATTAGAACGTCGTTGTGCAGTCATTTCTTTTAATAGCTCGGTTATCAAAAAGTATTACGAGTCCATTGACCGACCAATGATCGACCATTATGGATCTAGCAGATTACGAATTTTTAGCAAAATGACAATCGTGTTAGAATGACAAATTTATAAAAATAGCAGACTTGGGGCCGAGCCCCCTCCGGATTGACTGTTTATGGTAAAGTTCATGTACAAAAATGACAAAATCCCATTTAACTATAGACTGTTTTCATTCATAACCCTGTGCGACTCCTGAACTTAGATGACACACAATAACTGTGTTGTTATAAATTCCAAAAGCTTTCGTTTCTGAAAATTTCCAGAAATAATTATGCAACAACTCTGTTTGTTACAATTATAGTTTAGATACGTGTATAATAATAACAAGCTCAACCGCACTCATCGACAGATTAGACATATGATGCAGAATAAGGAGGAACCCATTCATTATTTTTAGACCTGTTAGTTTCTAAAGTGACAATAACTACCTAATTGATTTTCTAGCTTCAATTAGTGCGCGTAAAATCTTTACGGTACAATAATCGTATGTATAGGTACTGAACAGTGACGTCACACAACACTCGGGCGGTTGCGTGCGCGCTGACGCTGCAAATTTGATCGCGCGGTTTCGGCTTAACGGATACGTTTAGTTATTGTTCTATAGGGTGCTCTGCAAATTAGCGCAGCTTTTTTTGTTCATTAACATTTTCCTGAGGGAAAGTAAAATAAATTAAATTCTCCAAGCAAAGTGACTATCAGCGAAAACGATTGTCGAAAAGCCAAAATGGATAATCACAGGGCCAGTCTACTCATTTTTAAGCCACTTTCGCATTCACATTACAGTAGTCAGTCAAAAACAACTCTAGTTTCCATACATTTTTGACAGCTTGCGAAAAAAAACGATACTTAAAAATTAGTATTATTAAGCTTCAAGTGTAATTTCAGTATCGCTTATCAATCCTATTAATTTTCGAACTTTTGACATTTATCATCGCTCTTAGGGTGTCATTTTGATTGTTCGAACATTAACAATTCGAAGTAGGTTAATTGATCAAATATTTTTGAGAATTATAAAAATAATAGGCATCAAACCTTTTTCTGAATGACCTTAAGACAAAGAAGTTTTCTTACTGATTACATTACATTGAAACAGCCGTATCTTTATATCGTCTAACTTTTCTTAAATGACTCTGTAAAATCCCGAGTATAATTCCAAGTTACCTCGAAATAACAGTTTTTTACCTACCATAGCTCTAAGACGACCTACTTTAAAAAAATAAAAACTTTTTATGAAAGAAGTTTTTATTTACTGCAGTAAAAATACAAGAATTTAGCAATTGTTTTTACATGTCGAGGGCGCAAGAGTGCAATAAGAATTGAAGACTTTATTTAAAAAACCACCTTTGTAAAAAAATTCATGATATGAGTTAGTTACGCCATCTTGTAGAGGAATTCGTAAGCTGACTGATTATATTTTATATTTCTTCAAAAACAAGTTTAGCCATAAGATATTTGCTTTTATTCGATGTACCGGTTCCTCATAAACAATCTTTATCGACGTGGTTTCGGCAAAAAGCAAAAACAAATATTTGAGACTTTTAAACATATATTTAAAAGTCTGAAACATGCAAAATGATAACTAATATAGTGCAAATCATAATAAATAGCAAGTATAATATAAAAAGTTAAATATGACGTTTGAAATTGAAAACAATATATCTAGTTTTAATTTCCGCGAATATTAGTGGGTTGCAGGTATGCACCTCCCTCCCGCCCGCTATATTATGCACAAATGCAAGATTACAAGGCAAATGCAAGGATTTTATGCACATGCAGGTAGGCAAAGCAATACCCAACACCATTACCGACACGTGTTTCGCCTCTCCACGAGGCATCCTCAGGGGACGTGTTGACTCGCTGACCGTTGAGTTGCGACTGAGAAATTAGTATTTTTTTTTTTTTTTTTTTTGAATGGACTACTCGCAGTTCAGCACATTGAGGCTGGTTACTGCTCAACCGGGCAATGGAAATTAGTACAAGGCACCCCCCCTTTTATACACTGCCACCGTTGGTTGTTTGTGCAGTGTATAAAAGGGGGGGTGTCTTGTACTAATTTGACTTAGGTGGTTTTCTAAATAATGTCTTCAATTTTATTAAAATTACTTAATCTTATTACTCTTGCCTCTCTTTTTTTCCTAAACTTCCTTATTTAACTTGTATTTTTATGCAGCCTAAACAAAACACTATCACCTACGGTACCTAAAAAAAAAAAAAAACCATCTCGCCACTGGCAGGCCAAGGCATTCCGACGCCTCCTGTATAAGCCGCGGCGGTTCGCTGCGATTCGCGACCAAAGAACCGTGAAATTGGTTTATTCGCTCGATCCGATGAATAATTAATATTGTAACGTACGTCTAGCCTACGCGGCCCTAGATTGAACGGATCGCATCTGCATATATAAACCCTGTGGGAACTCAGCATGCTATACTCGATATTAAAAGGCGGAATTAAGCATTTTTTAGACAAACTTATCAAGCAATTCAATCTTTCTAGCCTTATCCCTATTGTGTTGAGTTTGTTTCTAGTCTAACCGTATAAAGATGGTGATGAATTGCAGTGTGTTAACTGGAGTATCATAGGGAGTATCATCTACAAACCAATAACTTGGGAACTCGACAGATACCTCTTGGCAGGACTGACACATTTTCTGGTAACTAGCTAACTGTAAAAGTAGCTAAATATCTTCAAAAGACAGCCGGAACCAACGTTCTTTCCGAGGCACGGAGTTGTTTTGGTGTCAAAGAACAGATCGGATGCCGCGGCTCTCGGTATCAAACGCATGATGTCTGGTGCAACTGCTATTATTTAGCAACACGCGCTTGAGTTTTAAATTGTGCAGTAAATAAAGAAATTTGTAACGCGGAACGGAACTACAACAAAACGTCAACTGTGATATACAAACTAAAGGTTTTCCACTGATAGCAAACGAAACTGCTCCATCCGTAATAAGCTATGGCCCAATCATTACCTTTCAAGATCGACCACTATCCATTCCAATTTCAGTATACAATAGTGCAGCACATAATATACACGTATACATACAGCTACACATAAGCCAGGTGATACTGGCCAGCCCCTCGGCACAGATTAATGATACAATATGTCACCGACTCCCGCGTATTATGGAGTTAATCTACCTTCGGCAAGGATTGATGCATCATTCGCTACGAAATTAGCGTCCCAGTAATTGTTAATAATATCGGTAAAAAATAATCGAGCATCATCGATTTCGTGGTCCGTTAATCGAGATGGGCTGGTGATTTTTCTGCGGGGTAGGGTTTTATTTATGGTAATAAATAAAAGAGGATATTTTATGTGTATACTTATAATGTGACAGTCTCATTGGTTAAGACTGGTATGGAACGTACCTATGACAGTGTTAATCTCGCGAGGGATTTTGATGAAGGACTAGTACCATAAAAATCATATACCCTGCATAATAGTTGATACTTTTGGACGTTAAAGTAGCAATAGCAATACACACTCTGTGAAAATTTCAACTTTCCAGCTACAAGTATTACGACACATGAGACAGATAGACGGACAGCGGATGCTTAGAAACAGGGCTCTGTTGGTTGCACTTCGGGTACGGAATCCTAAAAATGGACTCAGAAGACTCGAGATGTTTTTTTTTAATTGTTAAGTATTTAGTTCATGAACCTAGTATTAGTAAACCGGGCTGGTGTCCGCAACTCCACGACTAAGCGCGTATTTTGCGTTTCGTGAACCTAACAGTAACCTTTTCTTTTGTTTCTCTGAATGCTCAATTTCTCAGCCTCTGGTTATTTTCCAAATGAACAATCGAAATATAGCAATTAAAAACAACTCTACAGCTCCAAACTTTCTAAATTTTCTAATACAGTAATCAACAAAGGGCGAATAAAATCCCGCAGCGAATTAATAAGTCGTCGAGAGATACTCGTAGTGTACCGCCAAGTTCTCCCGTTTGATGCCTCTGATTGGCTCTCTCTATATTTAATTAACTCGTAGAAAACTCTTGTTTAAACTTTGTAACTGTTATAGGAGGCAATGTTGTGGTTGGATTGATTAAATTGTATTGATTTTTTGATTTCGTTTGAATTTAATGGTTAATATAGAATTCGCAAAAATCTGCTGCTCCGTTCATTTTTATCGATTTACAAAAGGTGTCGTTTTCTAGTTTTCAGTTATTTAAATAACATCTTAAATTAAATTGTATACAGTTGTCCATTGTATTTATAAATTAGTATATAGTTATGGAGACACACTTCCACTCTGCTTTATCGACTGAAAAGCTACGATCCGCTCAAATTAACAACTCATAAAAAATCCGATCTGAAAGTCCAAACAGTTGATTTCGAAGTTAAAAGCCGCGATAACTCACAGAAGTCAATCTTTTTCAGGACACGTCTATTCAAATGGCATTTTTCCCGATTCAAAAATCTACAAAGAGCCTATGAAAGTCAACTACCCTCTCTTACTAATACTGTGGCTCGGGCGTGGTGAGGTGACAATATTATTCGAGCTAAAATTGGGGATTCGCCGCATTTATTAAAGAGAAAACCAGCAACAAAGGGATGATATTGAATTGGAAGGAACGGTGGTGAAGATTTACGAGTATTGGATGAGGCATTTTCGGAATCATATTTTTCAAAAAAGCAACTGTTTCCGCCCGGGATCGAACCGGGGACCTTGTGCGTGTGAAGCACACGTGATAACCACTACACTACGGAAACGCTGACAGTGCGTGCCGAAAATAGCCACGTAAAATAATCAGTCCATAATGAAGTGCCTCTAGGCACAAAAACCTCAGAATACCATGATAAAACCTGATGGATTGCACCTATTAAAATTCATTTCTCTTTTTTAACAAAAAATAAACAGTATAAATGTACACATATAAATATAATCTGATGCATTACAAGCTTACTACTATTAGTTTTGTGACAAAATATTTTATAAACATATTTACGTGGTTACGTAACGGTACCTTCACGTCTATAATCCTCAAAGGGCTATGCAGACATATGCTGTTATACGCCAAAGTGACTATTGGTTTCATTACTTCTTATGAGATGAATACGAACATTTTGCTGCATCTTTGGACTGCCCTAAAAAAACTTGAATCAAAAGTGTACGCTGGACCCAATGGGCGGTAAACTAATGATTCGTCTATAAATTATTTGCAATTGTGTAGAGGAAATGCGCAGGATAGGCATATTCAGCCTTGATGGCAGGTTCCGTCCAGAAAACGCTTGTGAGGTTCCATTTTAGCCACTAACCCTTTAAAAATAAAAAAATAAACAATTTTTAGTTGATATAAAGTCAACTAAACCTTGTTTGTTTTTTAGTCGTCAAGAACCACAGAGTATACTTCCTCGCTTCGTGTGTCAGATCGCAACGGCTCCGAGGGTCGGGCGGGTGACACGCACAAAGAACCTCCAACTTCTTTCATTGTAGATTAAATTCTTGGATTCCCCGCTCACCTAGTGAGCATCCACAGGGAGCGTCGCGAATGCGATGTTTCACCGGTGAAAAATGGATGGACCAATCCAATATTTTTATTCTAGTCCCATCTTTTTCAGTAAAGATTAGCCAAGGTATGATTTTCCGATGTTTATAAATTTATGGTCATACTTTTCCAGGTAATTTCATAATAATTAAATAGTGAATAGGTGTGTCTAATATGTACATAATAATACTAAAAATGATTTTGATGTTTTAATTACAAAACACAACAAAACGCATTATATTACTGGCTTTTGGACAGACACTGGCTTATCTTTGTGCCAATATAAAAAAATAGACCATCACGCCTGTTTTCCCAAAAGATTAGGATGAGGTGACCAGCTCAGCTACAATTTACAGCTATGTATGCTTAAGTGTCATATGATAGGATGATCTAAATAAAATTTATGTTTCTACATCTATATTTAACTCCTTTATAATAGGCAAAAAATAATACACGAACTAATGACCCCAACCTTTTCCGCCATCTTGAAATCTCTAGTTTCCCGCGTCGCTCCCGCTGGAGGTCCGCCCTCATTAATATCTGATCTCCCGTCAGTAGCTTAATCTCAGCGGCCCAGGATTTAATACATATTTCATTTCGGTATTTCACGAAGCATTACCTTCATTCGCGCCAGTTGTTTGACAAATACCTGTTTATTACCAGCTTCTTTGTAAAAATGGGTATTGTTTAAGTTTTTATGTATTGTCTTGTCTTGTCTCAGATGAGATGTCAAGGTTCTTGTCGAGAGATGAGAAATTATTTGCTGGATAGAAGTGTTTCAAAATATTCAGGCTTTTATTTCATAAAAGTTTGCAGCATTATATTTTATAGATCTTTTGTTAAAAATATTAAGTTTCGCCGGTCATATAATTAAAGAGTATTCGCGGCCCTGGAACGCAAAGGGCACTATGAGGAACAAGGGTGGATTTTAGTCAGTAAGAGTCTGACACTACCTCCGCTTCGCCTAGATCGGGAGAAGTCATTTGATGATTTCCCATCAAGAAAAAAAAGGTCATGTAATTAAGCTTGATCATAGTTCAAAATGTTTCTTTACTCTTACAACTCACAACAACAACAGACACACCATAACCGCACGCACACGCTGCGCGGCATCTTGAAATACAACGATATCCGCCAAATCTTATAAACGTACTTTTCTATCTGGTAACTATTTGTATTCTTATTTTTTCTGAGCAAACATTATTAGGCAGTGTGGCCAATCTCAAGCAATTCCTGATTCCTGAACGTAAAACATTCAGCAAATCCCCGATTATCGCACACAATAACATCCAAAACAGCACCGCCTCCCAACGCCGTCCATTTAACAAAACTTGTGTAGCTTTATCATCGGTAGTGTTAATTCAGATCGTACCAGGGGCTCAGGAGCAGGCAAGGGTGTCCTCCGTAAACTCGTAAACACAATTGTTGCGACTTTAAATCAAACAGTTCGCGGAGTCATTACGAACACGTGCTACTGGTACGTCGCTGTTGATGTGCAGTTCCAATATTCACACGATACGATACGGGATACTAGGATTACGGCATGTTTCCACCTGCAAGCAACTCGCATGCTAGTTAGTTAATAGCGTCGCGGTGTATGATCGCAATGTAATGAAACTTGCATGCGAGCTAGTTGCAAGTGTAAACGGTTCCTTAGTTTTTCAGTACGGTAAAATGGCAGCTAAAGGCTTTTCGAAATCTAGAATAGGTTCGTGATCTCCTTGATACAAGAAAAAGTTATCAATGGTATATTGGAACCCAATCACCATCTATCTAGCCATTTCCCAATTATTGAACTACTAGCTCAGCCACACTACTTCGTTTGTGTCACATTTTTCATGACAAGCAGTCATGAAAAATGTGACACAAACGTAGTTCGTACGCTCCTATTGATCTTAGCGTGATAAAATATAGCCTGTAGCCTTTCTCGATAAATTGGCTATCTAACACTGCAAGACATTTTTCAAATCGGACCAGTAGTTTCCGAGATTAGCGCGTTCAAGCAAACAAACAAACTCTTCAGCTTTATATATTAAGTATAGATGGGGTCGACTTCTAGTCCATATTCAGCTGAATACCAGTATTTAACGTGGAGCGACTGCCTATCTCACCTCCACAACCCAGTAACTGGATCACACGGTACTTCTTGGCAATACTGGTGTCAGATTTTCTGGCTTTTAACAATCCGTAACGACTGCCAAAGATCTCAAATGACAGGTGAGAACTTGCTAACTTTGAAACTTGCTTTCTGAGGCACGGAGGAGTCTTGGTCAGACCAACCTTGGCAAGCATTGCTTAACCCTGAAGATCGACCTGTGTGGCTGTTATTGTTTTTTCATGAGCTCTACTACTTAAGTACCACATTATACGTAGTGTCAAAAAAATCATGTGCATTATGTTCTGAAGAACCAGACAACGGTTAATCGATAGGCGAAAGCTACTTATGATACGATGGCCTAAGCTAATAATAGGGTAGTTGAGGTAGATTTGTCCGTCAGATAGATTTCCAAAAAATATTGGAGACGTATTTTTTCTTTTTTTACATAAACAAAAAATGAAGACGATACAGTGCTTTGAAAACTCGTGTGACGTCACTACTCGCTACAATTTTACCGGGCCGTGACGTCACACGCTCCCAATCCTGATCTTTGATGCTTTTTATCTTCGTCAGTTTTTATAGATTTGATAAAGGAAAAAATACGTGTCCATTATTTTTCTATAATCTAAACTGACGGACTAAACATAATCATATATTTTTTACTCAAGCATCATCCCTATTCCATGTAAAAATGTCACCTTCAGAGCTTCAACCCAAAAAGGACCGTGACAAAACAACGAAAACACGCTCCAAGAATAATGAAAGTACAAGTGAATGGACACGCAAGTGTAGTAATTATCCGCGCCAACTTTGTTGTTCCTCTTAATTTATCGCCAGTGTATCATACTCCCTCCGATGGCGCGATGGCGGCAACTTCAGCAGAGATGCTAAACAGATACGGGACAACTTTCGCTTTGTTTTGTCTCAAATTATATGTAACAAGCGTATTGTTCAAGTTTTAGAATGAACTGTGTAGCGTTTCGAGTGTGGGCGAAATACGAAGTGTTGTGTGCGGTGATTGGTTGAAATTATTTACATGTGGTGTAACAGGCATGATTTCTAATTCTGGTTGAACCACCAGTTTCTACGGAACTTTCTGGATGCTGGAGAAAAACTATGCAGTTGAAGGTGACGTTGATAGTGTGACTGCCACATCCGCACCGCACCTCCGCCCGCTCACTGATGATGATGACGTGTAGCTCGATCACGTTGCCTACGCGTGCCGTCTGCGTATCTCCAACAGGCACTATTCCCAACAATAGCAATGAGCATACAGCATGCCTAATAGCGTAACTTTCGACCATCCGCATCTAGGTTCGGGCAAGATTCAAGTCAATAACTGATTAGACAAATACGAAGACAATAGGGATAATAGTGCTAAAATAGATGATGCCCATGATATTAATTAGACCATCGAGAACAAACATACAGATGGTTTTTAGACCATGCACATTTTTAACAAGCTATAATAAAACTAATTGTTGGGCAGTCACTAATGCGGTGATAGCTGTGTATGTGTGCCATAAATTTCAGCGATCTCTTTATCGATTCTATACACCAGTAGACTTTATTATTATTCATTAGTTTTTTTTTTAAATCTACACAAAACATAGTTACATAAATTCTGCTTAACTGCATAAGATTTTTCATTTGTTCTCGTTCGAACAATACTAAAAAAATATTTTTTAAATTCATATTAAGTGTGTGTTAATTAAAACTTTTCTAACTTATCAAATTAAATTGACTAAGAGCATTTTTCAACAGTCAGATAAATTTGAACTAAAGAATAAAAATGGCTGTTTTACATATACCTCCTAACAATTTATAATACTTAATTATTATTTGTGTTTTAATTAGTGTTATTGCCTACAAGTATAGTTAGTTTTAGGAACCTAATATATATTTTATTTAAGTAGGTATGTACAGAACGCAAGAACATATCCAAGCCGTAGTCAATAACCGAGTCAGCCAGTCCATAATACAACGTCTGCAATACGTTTCCGCTGACAATATATTTAAGATTTCTAATATAGCCAGAATTTAGTGTTAGCTTATTACGAACGTTTTTACAAACAGATTCCACGGGAACGTGTTACCTATGACCATAGAAATATTGTTTATTATATCTATGCCTATGACTAATCCTAAGTACTTATAAGAGACACCTGTTTTCAAACGTACCCACTCTTGTTCGGTTCAGCCCGTCACTAGCTGCTCTATCTATCTATAAACCCTTTTTTTTGGATGGGAAATCATCAAATGACTTCTCCCGCTCTGGGCGGAGCGGAAGGGAGTGTCAGACTTTTACTGACTAAAATCCACCCGTGATCCTTCTTGTGCCCTTTGCGTTCCAGGGCTGCAGTGACTCTTTCGAACAAATTCCGCAACCCTAGCAGGCACTGACCCTATGGGGCCCCCTCTACGTTGCTGACGGCTCTTTGAGGCGCGCGTGGAACACGATGCGCCATCGACTCGGGTCTGGTTGCTCTCGGACGGCGAGCCACCCATAGCTCGCCATCCGCAGGCCCGCGCCTACGAGGGCCGGGAATCGCCCTGCGTTTCCCGACGCCCGGGGCGTCTCCTTCTGTTGCGGCGGCTGGGGCGTGAGGTTTCCCTCTCACGCACGCGTTCCGCCTCCTCCTTCGCTAGCATTACTGCTTCGCAGAAGGACGCGACCGCATCCCATGCCTCCTCGCTCCGGACCATGGCTTGAACCAGGGCCGGACGCGAGAGATCGCCGCCGCCGATCGCCTCAACGAGGTCACGGTGTTGCTCCGCCCAAGCAGGGCATACCTCCACCGTATGCTCCACCGTGTCCTCCGAGCGATCCACACAGTGATGACACCCGGACGTGTCCTCCCGCTGGATCCGACACAGGTACCTACCTCCCGAAACAGCCGTGTCCGGTGAGCACCTACGTCAGGCGGAAGGTGAGGACGCCGTGGCGTCTCTCCAGCCACTCCTCAAAGAGGGGACTTACCGCCTGCGTTTATCTTTGGCCATATTTATAAGTTTCTGAGTTTTATTACGGCATCTAGTACACTGTAATCGTTTATTATTATTTTTGGTATTGTTTTTCCACTGTTTATGTAGACAACCTTCTATAAAAATACAAAACTTATTAATAACCTATGGCTATGTTTTACGTTTTGGGTACACCGTATTTCACCGACTTCCTAAAAAGGAGGAGGTTCTCAATTCGACTGTATTTTTTTTGTGCGTGTTACCTCGTAACTTTGTACTGGGTGACCCGATTTTCATGATTCTTTTGTATTCGAAAGCTGTTGTTTGTCCCATTTAAAATTGATTGAAATCCGACGACTAGTATTTGACTTATCCCTAATAATGCGTGGCTTAGACTACATTGAAATATTAAGATGCTCTTCCAAACCATCGTATACAATTTAATTTTTTCATTTTACAGAATGAGAATATATGATGATATTCTCATTCTGTCAGGTCGATGTAAAATGAAAAAAATAAATTGTATACGATGGTTTGGAAGAGCATCTTAATATTTCAAGGTGGCCTTTTTCTAGTTTGGTGATGATCTGATGAAGAACAGAGATAGGAAACGGAACTCTTCAATAACTGATAGCAAATCTTTCGGGATCGCTGAAATCGCATGTTTGTATATTGTTTACACCAATTTATTTATTGGGCACTAAGTCGGTGTTCAAAAAACCAAGAAACAAATAAAAACACTGAGTTCCCAAATTAAAGTTATGTCATACTTTTTTTTGTTTAGAAGTCGGTTTTTTTTTTGTAAAAAGTTTTTTTTCTATTCCAGAACTGTTAAAAATATCGCCAGATATCGTGGTCATTTCTGCGTACAACTCGTTTGGTTCTTGTGTATCTAAGAGCGATGAGTCTATGTTGTTAAGTTTATCTCTTATAGCTTTGTTATCGTATTTGGTTTCACTTACACACACATGTCTATGGCGTGTTCATTCCGCTCGAATGAATCCAGTGTCAAAACCGCCCGTGTATTCATTCTCACCAAGAAAATCATAACACAGGAACGACAAACCTGGTGCAAAAATGCATGAATACCCTCTAAAATTTTCCTTGACTCCTAAATCGCTATACCGAGCACTGCCGAGCGTGCCCGAGCGCGCCGAGCGGCCGGTCGCAAATCGTGCTCAATGTAGCGTCACAAACGCGTCGCCGTCATGCCTCCTAACTATTTGATGTCGCCCGCAATGGATAGTGCCCTACGGCTAATTACGAGTGTGCTGCCTACTGTTGGGGAATGTGGATGCTAAATATTTTGTTGTTATATAACTTTGTATTATTTGCATAAAAGTTGATGTCCAGTTTTATTGTCCTCTATTTTTCAACTATCTGAAAACAGGCTTTTCTTTTCTTCTTTTAGGCAACTCCACATGATTCACTTTTCAATTTCTCATGGCTCTTCATCATCCACTTTAAACTGTATTTATAAAGTTAGTTCTACAACTTTCAACATTGTCATTTTTGGTGGATTAAAATGTTCACCCATGTGTCGAATAATATTCTTTAAAATAAAATATTTTACTATTTGCGTTAAAGTCGACACGGAGCAAAGACAAACAAGCCCTCACTATGATCGGAAACATGACACAATCGCAAATAGTTTATACCGACAATTCAACCTTTAAGTGGATGATATAAAGATCATTTTTCATTGATCCAACTTCAAAAAATGTATTGCTTTTAGCGTGACATACACAGATAACTTTTCAGGACGCGTAGACTTTAGACTGTTGCAATAAGGGTGGTTTTAAGTTTGTTTATAAATCTGTTGCGTTGGTGCAGAAGGCAGCGGGGTTCCGCATAAGCTGCACTGGACACCAATGGATTTATCGTTGGAGGTTTAGACAAGAAAAGCAGCTTTGTCTTTGAGACAAACGGACGCCAGCTCCTGGTGTCACGGAGGGGGCGATAAGAAATAAATAAAGATATTGATTCTCACAAATACTAAAGGGATGTCATAAATCGGAGAATCTGTTCCTATTTCAAAAGATTTTCCCCTTGAAGCTTGGGGGAAATGTCTATTTAAAGTACACGTCTAAGTCCCTGTTAATGGTCGCAGGTAAGGTCGATTTAAATAAAACAATTATCCAACCACGAACCTTTTCATTCCGTAAAATTAACCTTTACGCCTTTACTAAACAAACAATTAACAAATCTCGGAGCATGGAAATAACAAAATCGAAAGGTCAATACGTCCCTTGGCAAGTAAAGCGTGTTATTTAATAACAAAAATCAATATAACATAGTTTGAACAGGCACAAACACGATTACTGGGGACTGACAATCAAAGGGAGCTGGTCATTGTCGAGTTGGCAATAATAACATTATTATGAATTACCAATGCAAATAAATGGACTGAAGGTTCGGTGCCAAAGATAAGAATAATTGTGCAGTAGCGACAAAAGCCTTTGGACTCGAAAACAGACATTCTATCAGCTATCACGATTATCAAAAGTCAAAGTTTTCTGGGATTGTCCAAGTGACATTTCAGTAAAGTATATCAATATATTTTAGACTTCTTGAAAATCATATCTTTGTATGTCACTTTGACGAGGCCCTCTCGCGAACAATTAAGCTGAGTGTGCATGTATCAGGTTAGGTATCTATACGTACTAATGTTATAAATCTGAAGAGTTTGTTTGTTTAGTTGAACGCGCTAATCTCAGGAATTCGAATTGCTTTAGTGTTGGATAGTCCATTTATCGCGTGCGTACCGCGGTGACTCTTTCGAACAATTCCGCAACAAATTGTCGCCTCTACGACTTAGTCTCGCCAGTTATACGTCATAGAAGCGTAACGGCCAGTTGGGCGGCAGTGTCCGGCCGTGATTGCCTGTGTGCTCATCCAATAAGACCGGGCCCTTCACGGCTTATCACTCCCACAGTCCGCACTCCACCAGACACCCTCCTGTCAATATTTGACTTGCTTGCTGTATTCAAGATTAAGTTAGTAATGAATGGCTTTAGTTGTAACGATTTTGATAGTTAGCTACCCAAGTTACAATCCGAAGTTGGTCCTTTTTATGACATTGTATTACGGACTCATAAATAGTAATTAAAGGTCTGAATTAGCACCTAAACGTATGTGCATGATGTTTTGGAACTGTTTTCGAAAGTTTGTTACTTAGTACTTCGTTCTGGCTATAATTTTCATCTGGTTCCAAAAGTTGAAACCGGTCTTGAATTTGTTGCCACAAAACATGTACCCTGAAATACATGGGTGCTGGTTTTTAGACATGTGTTGCCACAAAACATGTACCCTAAAATACATGGGAGCTGGTTTTGTTCTTATCTAGACACTTTTCGTAAACTTTCAGCATACATAGCTCAATGATCCATTAATTGAGAATTTTTTTGGTGGCAGTACTCCGGTGAGCCAGCATTCGTCTGAAAAGCCACATCATATGCAATGTCTCACTCAATCTTCAATCTTCGCTTATGCTCTCAGTGCAAAAACACCTGCACCATCAAAGAAAAAATCTGGTTTGAAGTTGATATGAAATTTTAAATAGAATAATTCGAGAACAAGTAGGAGGAATTCTAAATTAACCGTTATCACATATTTGCATTTGATACACCATAAATACCAGAACCATTTAATACCAACGAAATCTGTAGTCTTTTTATGGATGGTGAATCGTCATATGATTTTCCCGCTCTGAGCGGAGCGGAAGGGAGTGTCAGACTCTTACTGACTACATACAACCCATCCGTGTTCTAGCTAATTCTCTTGGCGTTTCAGGGCCGTAGTAACTCTTTTGAACTAATTCCGCAACCCTGACAGGCACTGGCCCTTTGGGACCGCGACTAAAAACTACATTCCTGCGACTCAAAATTAGCCACCCATCTAGTTAGGATATTTTAGCCAAAATCACAAGCCGACATTTGTTCCTGTTTACCTTGGCTCCGGAGCACACCCGGCGGAAAGTTGACAACACAAGTTTTTCCTAATGAAGTCACTTGGCAAGACTGTTTCGGCATTGCTTCAATTTTTGGTTTCGTGGCGTACGACAGAGAACGTGACCTGAATGGGTGATGGGTAAATATGCTGCTTGTACAAGTTGTCGTACGGCTGCAGTCTTGGTGGAAGATGTTGCTTATACATTCATTACATAACGATCATTCATTGTAGAAACATTTTAGAGGTTGCTCTGAATTTCAATAAAAAGTTTTTTGTGTGTGTATGAAGTGTGTTATTTTTTCATCAATATTCGTTAAATCGTATATTTATGTGTGTTTCAATAACAAACATTTTCACCAACTTATCATCCTCTACTTAACCTTTTCCCAGCTTTGTCAGTTCCCAGTCGAATCAGATCGACCGAAATACAAATATTTTACATAGATCTACTCTTTTTCTTCATGACCATCTCACGTCCGCAACCCAGTCATAGGTATTGTATTTCCCAGTAGCTGGACTCCTGAAAATTTCACAAAGTCTTCAGTATACATTACTCAAAAGATGTACCTAGAAATCAAAAATCTCTCTTTACATATTTATTTTTCGTGACACAATTTATTGTAAATACTATTTATATCTAGCACACAAAATTACTACCGCAAAGATTCAGCAAATTGGCATAAGTAACAGATACATATACATCATCCGAAGAATACTCGGCTAAATCATCAAGCAGTCATATCAGAAGACCAAATAAACCCATTTTTAAAGGACCAAACGCGGGGACGTAATTAAAAACCTAAAGTACTATCTGCTTAAGGAAGCAATATCGCCTATCATCTCCCGTGTTCGATTGTTCGAGAACAATCTAGACGGATCGAGTAACGTTGACATGTATACACAAAAGTTTCAGAACGATTCTCATCTATCGTCGCGCCTGGGGCCTCATTGAGTTCCTTGCAACTTTCTCCAAGTGTAATCAAAGGATAAAACCTTCTGGAGCCAGAGTCAAGTGGCTGCATAAAGGGGAAAATTCACTTACTCTTATAGCGGACGCGGCTCCAAACATTGGGCTGGAGATACAGTCGCTGTATGGACGGGGAGTTTGATACTAGTTTGGCTGCAACGCAAAATGCTACTGGACCAGTGAAACCTGAAATATCAGTGCCTTATACTGTTGTCGTAGAAATGCTATGCGAGTAAGACTAATGCGAGTAGGACTTTTCAGGAACTTTACCAAAAATCTGACTATCTTGACTTATCTGACTAACTTAGGTCACAATTTAAAACAGCATATTCAAATTCAAATCCAAATTCAAAATTCTTTATTGCGTACTAAGTGTACAGAAAGAAGATGTTAACAACAGATAGGTGCTAAGAACTAAGTTGCCTGTTAGGGCATTGCAATTTAAATGGTTATCAAACACACTAAAATTTTATTTCGTTACCTAAACATATAGTTTATAGTAATCTTATAAATTAACATACTACATTAAATATTACAATGTTTATGAGCTAAATAATTATTTTTCTTCAATGATTCCTTTTAAAACTGCCAATTGGATGTAAATTCTTAATCCCTATTGGTATTAAGCAAACTCTGATAACAAGTTTGTGATTCTAGCTTTAAGAATGCACAATTACATTCGAAAAGAATATAATCATTTATGGAGTACAAAAACGGATTGACTGTGTCTGTTTTCAATATGGACGGAAAAGTGTGAATTTTCGCATCACTATCGGCTAATTATTTCAAGAATAAGATAATTATTAAGCTTGTTTTGGAGTAAATACCTTAAATGTTCCCTATTCGAATCAAACACACAACAGTAAACGCGAACACAGCCCTTTATATAAAGCCATAGTTGGTTCAGCGAGCGAATTTGCATCGGAATGGCTGATTACAGAGTCATATCATAGGCAGTAGCCTGGACTTGGCTTTAGCCAGGTACCACCGAATGGCTTTCAGACAACTAGATTTTAAACTTGCCGTGAATGCCCTGCTTTATATACGATATAATGTGTTTGGTTTGCGCTTGAAAATGTATGCGAGTTTGTGGGTTGTGTTGGGACTAGGAAAATGGTATTTAGTTGCTACTGTTGTTTAGGAGGAAGTTTCGGGATGATTTGGTTCAGAAGACTCTTTAAGGGCAAATTTTTCAATACCCAGAAAACTTTTTTGACATAATTTCTGCACAAGAGCTGTAAAAACAACAATAAAAATATAATCTAGCTAGAAAAGTAAATAATATTCCCAACAAAAACCACAATATAAAAGATAAGATCAAAGAAATAAGTTGTTTAATTATTTCTAAGTAATAACTAAACTTGTACCGGAAGGTAAAGCTAGTCTTCGTAAGGTAAATGCGTTCATTTGCATCGGGTAAAGTTTTTCACGGTAACTTGAACTTTAATTAAAAACAGAATTAAGTATATAGGATCAAGCGGATATTTACAATCGGTGACAAAAGTATTGGCACAGCAAAACTTTGGTACTACTTTTCCTTTGTTTTAAGGTTTTCCCGGTCTTGGACTAGAATTTTTCAAAGCAAATTGTCTGTTGTGAAACGTCTAAAAGATTCTTCCACTGTTTAAGCCTCTAAAGTCGTGCGGCAAACTCTATAAAATATATCTTTCAACCGAGTCAGAGTTCTTTGTGTGCAAATGTCAATATTAGCCCAAAGATTTTCGATGTAATTTTGCAAGAATCTTGTTTTATTTAAGATTTTTTTGCAAGTTTTCCGATGTTCAAATAGCAATGTCCGCCAGTTTACATTCGCGTGTGAGTGTACCGGTCTCCTTGGAGGCGCATTTTATCAGCCGCAACCAGCCGTTGTACTCCCCACGGAATGAAGTCAAAGCAAGAATGAACTGATCATTTATGTTGCTTCATTTAGTTGGCTCATTATTTTGTAACTTAAGTGTAAGTTTTTAAAGATTTCAATCGGTCGAAAAAAACATTTTAAATGGTTATTTTATGGATATGGACTTTGCAACAATACGTTGAACAAAGTTTCTAATTTCAAATATTCTTTTAAACAATAACCAATTTAAACAGTGAAAAGAAAACGACAATTACCAGCAAGTCATACCATACTGTAAAACTCATTGACTTGCCCACTTTCTCATTATTATTTTTCTCCCACGTCCATTTCTAAAGGTCCCACATAAAATATGTACTTATAAACTATTCACTGCCTATAAAAATAGCGATAAAGGTACCTTTACAGCCACTTTTTCTGTAAATTACATTTTCTATTATGTCCTTAGGCTAACCTTTTATGCCTCTTAGCTTGCAGGGCCGTCGGCTCATCTGTCTTTGTTAGTGCGTTACCTAAGATAGATGACGCTATGGCTAGGCATATCTACAGGCAGGCTGCATATGTACGTATGTTGACATGGAAACAAAACAAAGTTCGTTGTCTGTTTGGGTTATTTCTGGTCAGTTTCACACTGTTGTCTGTTGTCTATTAGACAGATATCTCAGGACAATATCTGCGAAATGAAGGTTACCAGTCTATTTATATACCAGCTGAAACTAAATTTACTATGTAATATAATTTACTGTCTACGCGAAACAATTGCCTCCAGCTCCCCGACACACCACAGAATTCTGTTTTCATCGATTAACTCTATACGTCTGAGACACTATTTCATTTCGCGCCCAACAACAAACTTAGCAGCGTTACCTGATAACGCTGAACTTTAATGGCCGCTGTGTTTATCACTGGCCCGGGCTAACGGCAGCTAAACCGCCCTTCAAGCATTTTACGGCGTCCTCACGTCCACGAAAAAACTACCATCAGCTCCTGACAAAATTACATCTCACTTCAAATAGTGCTCGTAAAATTTACGCCAATTTAGATTCCCTTTACTCGGAGAAAGTCGTTTTTACAAAACGTTGTCGTATAATAAGTCGGTAAAACGTGTGTTTTACGAGGCTAGACAGACCCTCTGTTGTCTGCGTGTCTGTCACAAGATTGTCTGCCGAGCTGCAGATGAGATGGCAGATGGAATGTGGGGATACTTTCTATCATGTGGAGCTTACGTCTAACCGGGCTATTCGGAGGAATTGAGTTTGTTTCAACTGCGCTATTGTGATTGCATGGTTTTTTAAGTGGAAGATGTGAGAGGCTAAAGAGCGCATTAGGGTGTTATTTTATTTTGGTTTTACTTTAATTCGACAAATTACTAAATTGAAATGAGATATATACGCATACAACCCTGATCTCTTCAAAGTTAGAGTGAACAGGCTTTTCGACAAAGTCGACGATGGAATGAGCTTACCCAGATTCTTCTGGGTAAGCTCATTCCATCGTCGACTTTGTCTCTGTCACCTAAGACCTAGACTAGAGTCAAGAGCAAATCCATCTGACAGTAAAAATAATAAAAGAAATAAGGGTTTGGTATACAAAAATTTAACAAAGCAAAACGGCAAAACGAACCACCTGAAAACCTTTAATTATCTAGTTCAGTGTGAACTTATAGTATCTAAAGTGCCGGATCACGCACAGAAGTGTCACAGACAACTCCCCATCACTCAATATTCCATCAGGCTGAAACGGCGACAAGCAACTGATACCGCCATCCCATTCCGAGCGACACTAGCGACATCGCAGCGCGCGCCGCCCGACACACGCGTCGTCAATCAGAAACGTCGTAATCCGGCAATAGAACGAAAACAATTGCCACACACACACCTACCCGCCAAATTACATTTCCAATTCATGAAGGCTGTTATCCAACTTTTTCCCTTTCTTCATCCCTTACCCAATCCCACCCCACAGTTTTCACCTCGCGATCTTTTTCTATGAATAATTTTTCGGAGGAACTTGTTGACTTAATTTTATATCGGTATCCTTCTTTTTTAATGTGGACCTAAACCGATAAAAGTGTTTGTACCGCGAATTGGTCCCGGATTAAACGGAGTTTTTACATCTTGCTTATCACTTTCTTTTTAGGGTTATGGTGCTGCTGCAAATGGGGTGGGCGGCTGCCCATCATCATAACAGACCGTAAATGGTAATTACTAAACATCTAATAGAACTGTCATGAAAGAATATTCTCGTTGTGACCGAGCTTTTTATTCACATTGATTTTTGCAATTCAACCTTCTGCGTTTACTCTGGGCCCCAAGTCTTTTATTTTTATAAATTTGTCATTCCAACACGATCCCATCGTCATTTTGCTAAAAGTTCGTAATCTGCTAAATTCATAATGGTCGTTCAATGGTCTCGTGTTGTGAATGACTGCACAACGACGTTCTAAAGGTAGGTCACTGATCAAAGGAACTGTCAAAATTTTTGCAGATTACGGCATGCGTCTGTCATTTCGTTTGTCATTATGTACAAGATTATCATCCTATACCATTTCTTTCAATGGAATGTCAGTGGTTGACCATTGGAAAGTCATAATGACGCTTTTATATTAGTAGATTACCAGACTTGGGGCCCTGGAAGATATCCAGTATTAGACTCCTTTTGTTTGGAAACCAGTATATTACTGAAAACAAAGTTTCGAATTCGGCTGTTGATTGGTTCTACTAATCAGAACTGCAGCAGACAGATAAATTACATCAATTAACAGATCTCAAAACAAGTAAAACAAAACCTAATCACAATCAATACTTAATTAATTAATTAATCCAAAATATGCCAAAAGCAAGTTAAGCGCATCAATTATGATCCCGTCACGGTAAAGTAGGAGTTAAGCTGAAGCCGATAGGTTCGGTTAATAACCAAACTTCTGACGCAAGTGCTTTGACAAACGACGCCGCGCCGTAGATAACTAACTTTTAGTAGTATATTGTTTTATTCTCGTTTGATAGTAATTTCAGCTAATTATGGTACGGTATTAGTTTTAAGGGCTTTTAGGGTTATTAAGGGCTTTAAAGTTAAATGGATGTAAGTGTTTGTTAGCTTGCTTATACTGTTTTATGGTCTGAAAGCTTAGACAGTTTATAATTACTTTGAACTTGTGTTTGCCTATCCAATCATGTAGTACCTACTAAAATATTATTTTCGTGATGTTAAACTGTTTGTAAAAGTCGATTTACAGAAATAAATACCATGTAGCTGTTATTTAATATAGACAACTAAAATTATTACCAAAATAGTAACGTTATGTTTATGATATAATGTGCATAATTATCCCTTATTTAATTTTGGTTGAGATGTGTCAAAAGATGTATGGCGAGGCGGGGGCTATATATATCTATACAGTTATATACATACTCAGCATTAAGCAAATAAATTTACTGAGTATACCCTTCTCCCAGTTTCTGAATGTTAATATTGATTATACATTAAGAAACTAGGTACTTATGAGTTCTTGTCAAATATCATTTTAACTGTCTTTGGAATTCAGGGTAACGAAGTTCCACGAATTTTTGGCAATTTCTACATTAATTTGAAATTGAAAACAATATATCTAGTTTTAATTTCCGCGAATATTAGTGGGTTGCAGGTATGCACCTCCCTCCCGCCCGCTATATTATGCACATGCAAGATTACGAGGCAAATGCAAGGATTCTATGCACATGCAGGAAGGCAAAGCAATACCCAACACCATTACCGACACGTGTTTCGCCTCTCCACGAGGCATCCTCAGGGGACGTGTTGACTCGCTGACCGTTGAGTTGCTTTGCCTTCCTGCATGTGCATAAAATCCTTGCATTTGCCTTGTAATCTTGCATGTGCACAATATAGCGGGCGGGAGGGAGGTGCATACCTGCAACCCACTAATATTCGCGGAAATTAAAACTAGATATATTGTTTTCAATTTCAAATTAAAATGGATTTCCGCAAAGTAACGCCTGACTCAATCATTTTTTTTTTTTTTTTAATTTCTACATTCTCAGCATTGAGCAGGTAAATTTACTGAGTATACCTTTCTCCTAGTTTCTGAATGATTATACATTAAGAAACTAGGTACTTATGAGTCCTTGTCAAATATCATTTAAACTGTCTTTGGAATCCAGGGTAGCAAATTTCCACGAATTTTTGGCAATTTCTCACCGAAACGTTCCTTACAATTTACGGTAATAGTATCAGAAGAGCGTGTAGGCAAAATATTTCCACAGCACAAGCACGTCGATACGGCCGGCCACCGGTACAGCGCTAAGCCTTCTGAATTTTCCACCCAATTACCTTGGAGCTCGTTTGCTACGTAACCGGCGCACTTGAGATTTGCTCTCTGTGCTCACAGCGCGGCTTATGCCGTGTTCGAAGAGTTATTTTTAGAATTTTTTTAGTTTTTTCCTGTATTTAATTTTAGTAATAATTTTGTTCATATAAAAAAAAATACTTGTAGCCAACAGCAATAAGATATTTAATACAATTTGTGTGCCTAAAAATAAACTAAAAGTAACATTATTATTACAGATGCAAGACTTCGTCCACGTGGAATAGTTACTAACCCCCCGATTTTGAAACAATCTTCATTGTAATTATATAAATATAAACCTATAGCCTTCCTCGATAAATGGGCTATCTAACACTGAAATAATTTTTCAAATCGGATCCGTGGTTCCTGATATTAGCACTTTCATTAAACAAACTCTTTTGCTTTATATACATACATACTAGGATAGATACTGGTATTCAGTTGCATCCATTTATAGTGATAACCTACAATAACATAGAAGGCCAAAACACTAAGCAAGTGATGTAACCAGAGGATGTAACGCAAGATTATTTTTAAGTCACCCTCACTGTCAAACACTCCAGTTTGTGGAACCAGTTTATAATAAAATGATAATGTTAGTAAAACAAACACGAGACAAGCCGCCATGTTTGAACAAGCCGTACAAACAGCAAGAGCCACTCTTGACATGTTGCGAGCCGGACGAGCTACGCAAGGCACGCTATTTTATACAAAATTATTTTCTTCGATTTCATGCGAAAAATCTAGAGAATTAATCTATATGCAAAAATATGCATTTGATCTTGGCCGCTTTGCTCCCCTGGCAACAAGAATCGTGCATTTGTCCGATTAAAACTGCAGCGCGACTCGGTAAACCTCTCACCGTGTAAGCTTATTTATTTATTTAAAAATTTCTGTAAACACATTAAATAAAAAGATAAGAAGAAGGAAACAGAAAAATAAGTACAAAGGTGGTTCTTATTTCTATAGAAATCTCTTTCAGCTTTCTATAGAAATCGCTTTCACCTGCGAAACGAGAGTCATGCAAAAGGAGTAGACATTGTGTGTAAAAGTATTACATACAATCCATAAATATCATCATCATCATCATCAACAGCCTGTTGCATTCTACTGCTGGACATAAGCCTCTCATATTGCACGCCACTTAGATCTATTTTCAATCTAAAAAAAAAATACTAAATCATATTATAAGATAAATAATAATACATACATATAGTCATATATTATACTATCTAAGATGGGAAGCAAACTGTTCATTCACTCTTCTTTTAAAAACTACTACCTAGAGTTTTTAAGCTGGAATGGCAGTTCACTTCATGCCCACACTACCTTAGTTTAAACGGTGAGATGACCAGCTGTAATATTATACTTTCAAACAGTGCAGAATTTATAAAATCAGATGTACGTAGTCACGGGTTAGGTCAAACACATGTTTCTGTGCATAGAGAGTGACTGGTATACATACATATAATAGAACGCGTTCCTTGAAACGAGAGCTGTTTTGTAATGATTTCCGACTACTTGAGGTCCAATTTCCGTTGTTTCCGAGATATCGTCTTTTTTAAGATTTCTTGATTGATTTTCTGCCTCATGACCAAAAACTGCAAATGGTGAGAAATCAAAATGAATGAACAAGCCCCAAAAATAACAATTTATAAAAACTGCATATCTGTAGAAATGAAAGTTTTGTTTATGAAGACAAACTGTCTTCATAAACAAAACCTCGAAATAAATGTACCTACGCTATTTGACGAACAAATTACAGGAGATACGAAAGTAAATAAGTAGATATCTCCTGAACTAAGAAATAGTTCAGGAGATATCTACTTATTTACTCTAAAACAACTTAACCGGCTTCAAAATATGTAAAAACACTACAAAGTTTAAAATAACTTTAATTTCATAAGTCAGTGTTTTTGGTTTTGTTTCTTCGTTTTTTTGCACCGATTTCAGAGTCGCTTGTAATTTTTTGTTAATTTTTTTTTCAACTTTTGTGTGATTGGTTTACTCCACAACTAAATTGACATTACTTATTTATTTATTTAAGGACAACCAACAAAGCATACACCAAAAACAAGTGTAACTATCAAGGATCAACAAATTTTGAACATGTTATAGTGTAGCCTTAATTATAGGCTGCCACGGCATGCATTACGTAACTATGGCTGTAGGAAAAACAGTACTACATACAGTCTATTGATACAAAAAAACTTTTTACAAAAAATAAAACCGACTTCTAAACAAAAAAACCAAAAAGTATAAAATAACTTTAATTTCGGAACTCGGTGTTTTTGGTTGCTTTTTTGTTGTTGAACACACCGACTTCCGAAATTAAAGTTATTTTATACTTTTTGGTTTTTTTGTTTAGAAGTCGGTTTTATTTTTTGTAAAAAGTTTTTTTATTTTTCACTTTTTAGTGGTACCTACACCCCCTCCCCTCCCCCACCTAAACGAACCAATCACATTGGTGTAAAAAAAACGTACTGCTCCTTTGCGGAGTAAACTAAGAGGTCGTCAATGTAGGCAATGTAGATATTTTTTTTAGATTTTTCGTAAACCGCTTGGTTGATTTCGATAAAATTTTCATGGGACCATTTGGGAAGTATACCCTTTCCAACAAAAAAAGAATTTTTCAAATCGGTTGACAAGCGACGGAGTTATGCGCGAACAAACAATAAAAAAAAAATTAAAAAAAAAAACATACAAACATCCGAATTGAGAACCTCCTCCTTTTTTAGAAGTCGGTTAAAAATACAAGGGAAAACTTACTGGTTATGTTACAATCCATATATGTATATGGTTGAGGTTGTGCCAACGCCAACTGAATTAAAAGAAAAGAAAAATGTTACAAACAATTATCTTAATCTTCATGCAAGTGAAAAGGCAAAGAAAAAGAATCTACAATATTCGAATATGTTCTAAACTAATACAAATTCTAATTCTACTTTGTGATACTATCTTATCTATACTAATATTATAAAGCTGAAGAGTTTGTTTGTTGTTTTGAACGCGCTAATCTCAGGAACTACTGGTTCGAATTGAAAAATTATTTTTGGGTTGAATAGACCATTTATTGAGGAAGGCTTTAGGCTATATCATCACGCTTAAGCCAACAGGAGCGGAGCAGCGATAAATAATGTTTTAAAATCGGGGATTCCACGGGGACGAAGTCGCGGACAGAAGCTAGTCTTACATAAATATCGTAGGTACATTTATTTCGAGGTTTTGTTTATGAAGACAGTTTGTCTTCATAACACCGCTCGCCATCCGCAGCCCGCGCCTACGGTGGCCGGGAAAATGCTTTTCCTGACGCCCGGGGCGTCTTCTTCTTTTGCGGCGGCTGGAGCATAAGGTTTCCCTCTCCCGCACGTGTTTCGCCTCCTCCTTCGCTAACATTACTGCTTTGCAGAAGGAGGTGACCGCTTCGCATGCCTCCTCGCTCCGGACCATGGAACTAAGGCCGGACGTGAGAGGTCGCCGCCGCCGATCGCCTCGACGAGGACACGGCACCTCAAAATCCAACTAGGCTTATATGATATTGATTTAGCATGTAATGTAGTAATGGCATATCACGTGGCCGACTTATAACCTCTCTAATATTTTTCTTTATTTTAGTAATAGACTTTTAGGTGTAAGAGTAGATTCATGTTTTAAAAAGCAACATTATCACCAGGTCAATGCTGAAACTTCCATGATAAGAGATGGACGTGCACAAAGTGTTCACTTGTTTTGCAGAATTTGTTCGAAAGAGTTATCACGGCCCTGGAACGTGAAGGGCACTAGAAGGATAACGGAAGGGTTTTAATCAGAGTCCAGAGCGGGAGAAGCCATTCGACGATTGCCCATCCAGAAAAAAGTGTGCAAACATGCACGTGACAATGTCACGTGTACAAGTCCTGCCCGGCAAAAACAGTGGTTTAACATAAAAATGACTAATTCGAGATAACGAGGCTTTTAAGATTTTTTAATATTTACTAGATTGTTAACGTAAAAATTTTACTAAAGAGAACTTAGTGCCATCTCTCGGTAACTAATTATTGACTATAGCTTCCTTAAAGTTTCCTTGTTTATCACAGTTCACCTCAAAGTAACAGTTGTTGCTTGCAGACGCCGCCGTGTACACTGAAATTAGAGGATCTACCATACAACATCGATATGCCCTGTAAACAGAAGCTCCTCGCTCCGTCGACCTAACCTCGAGAGCCAAAGTTCAGCGTCTACGAAAACTCGTACGACGTATAGATCAGGATAGGTACCTTTCTTGCGTATTGGAATATGTGTTATACAGGAAATCTAGAGGAAAATTGCAAACACCGCAAGATTGTAAAATATCGCGTGACATTCCAAAATTTGTTTTCTTAATTAGACACGGATATATAAAGTACTGAATTTGGATGGGATTTTTTGTATACAAAACGACTTTTTTATAATATATCGAGAAATAACAATCTAATAAATATTTAATACAATCTTACAGAGTCTGCAATTTCCTGGTGACACATTCATACGTTTAAATTACTGTGTGTTAAGTGAAACAGGATAAACAGTATTTATTTATTTCATGATTTTTCAGTTATGTAATTGCGTTAGACAAAAATGATCGCGTTTAATTTGACATCGCAACCGTATTCAATGTCCATTTTACATTGTTGAGAAGACGATTTCTAAACACATGAAGTAATATATCGGGGCCTCAAGTCTGCTATTTTTTATAAATCCTTCATTCCAACACGATCCCATTGTCATTATGCTAAAGTTCGTAATCTGCTAAATTCATAATGGTCGATCATTGGTCGATCAATGCCATTTCTTTCAATGGAGTGTCAGTGGTTGACCATTGGAAAGTCATAATGACTCTTTTTACCCACGACGGAACGGAGACGGTATATGCGTTTGAGGTGAGAGGATGTTTGTTTGTTTGTTTGTTTGTATATTAGTACATTACCAAGCTTCAAAATCAACTATTATGAAATCAATAATAGACTATTCTGACACTATTGCAATAGCAGTATTGAGGCCGTGGCGAGACATTCGCTTGTAAATGACACTGCGATTTTATTAGTTAAAAGTAGGCAGTCCACTGACTCGTTTTGCAATTCGTATCCAGAATAAATTAAGCAATTTTGCATTTTTATACGTAACCTTTAAAAATCATCGCAACTGTGTCATGAGACTATGCACAATTCAAACGGTGTCAAACGCCAACGAATCTATGACCCGTTTCTGTTTTCTCATCGTACTTTCCTTTACAAAACATGGCCTCATTCTCAAAACAAAAAAAAACACGAAAAACGCTGGCACACATTAAGAACATTACATAAAAAAGGGTTATTATAAAAACAATTGACTATAGCAACTCGATACACGAAACAATTGGACATTAATTAGCCGAATTAAAATAAGCTTTCACGGTATTACTGAGGCAGCTGTTAAATGAACTGTGGACTTTTAATCCGGCAATCGTATTTACCGGTCGACGTTTAATCGCCGCACTGGATTACAAATTAAAATCGCCCGGTTGGTCGCAATTGTCGTCCAGTGTTTGTACACTGGACACTGGACATTGTGTATGCTACGTGTTTATTATTTTGAATTGATTGCAATGATTTTATAACATGGATTCAACCCATCAACTCAACTACTTTAGATAGGTACTCCGTCGTAATATAGTTTAATAACATCATCAAAACATTCAATAGCTGATTAAGCACTTAACTATACAATCGTTTTCAGGGAGGTTATACGTCGAATGATATTTAAATGTTACACGATGATTCTAAGACTGAATTATTGCACAAGAACTTCAATTAATTTAAGTACTAAACCTAAGACAGTGGACACACGTAAAATATAGTACCTACGGGAAACTATCATTTACACTTACACAAAAAATAAAAGCGTTTAAAAAAATCCACGTATAAGATTCCGCAAATGAATTCACAACCAAATAAAACCTTAAACACTTAATACTTCAACCGATAAACATTTAACACTGAACAAAAGACGATCCATCTCAATTCCAAATTAGGTATTCAACGCAAAAACGTGATCTGTTCTCGTTAATTCCGAAATCCTCTTAGCAATTAGCGAGTTAGGAATAAGGCCGGGACATCACAGGTGCGTCGAACAAGACGGCATGGCACCCCCGCCCCCCGCTTGGTATAAAACCATTACATGGGTGGCTGGGCCCCGTACATTATCTGTACTTTGTTGCGTTTTCACGGCTCTTATGCCTTGGGAATTGACGGATAAAAATGAGCTTTGATGCAATTGAGAAGTTTTATATTCAAATTCGGGTATTTAAATAAGCGTGATGCAGATTTCTCTTTAAATTAACTTCGCTTCTGTACATTTGTATGAGTAAAGTATGATATACATAAATGAGTATCTACTAAATGGCGAAAAATGTATTTTATTGTTAATAAATCATTATGTTTTCGGCGGTCACTCTTTCGAAGAAATTCCGCAACCGTTGAAGTACATACACATCTTTTATTTTTAGGTTACCATGGCATCACTCAGAAAAATTCGTGGCTTAACTAATTTAGAAACGGCCCGTTTAGTGTACTTTAGTTACTTTCATAGCGTGATGTCATATGGCATTCTGTTGTGGGGAAATGCCGCCGATATGCAGACAATATATGTTTTACAAAAAAGAGCTATTCGTACGATTTATAAATTAAATCCCAGTCACTCCCTCAGAGACAAATTTAAAGATATCAATATAATGACTGTGCACTCTCAGTATATCTATGAGAATCTCTTGTACGCACATAAAAATATTAATCTGTTTGAAAAAATACAGTGATATCCATAGCATAAATACTAGGAACAAGCACAATTTTGTCGTTCCTAAAACCAGACCTAAGAAAATAGGTGGTTCGTTTCGATGCCAATGTATACATTTTTATAATAAACTTCCTGGCCTCATTAAAGATCTAGAAAAAATCTAGTTATTTATAAAACGTAAGCTCTGCCAGAAAGCTTTTTACACACTTAAAGACTATCTTGAGGACAAGAAGGCTTGGGATTGAGCTGCTCCAGTTATATACATGGCCCAATATTTTATGTTTGTTTTTTCTGTGATTTTCTTTTATATTTTTACACTTTGACATGAATACTTACTATGTAAAGTATTATATTTTTATTGTATTTACTTTTGTGAATATGAGGACTGTATGGGTTATTATTTGTTTTTTCCTCTTCAAGTATTTTTTTAACGTTGTCTGGCTGTTTGAGTATTTTTGTGGCCTACCCAAATGTCCTTTCATTGGCATTTTTCTTCGAGTCGTTGAGCTCTTCCCTTGGTTCTAAGCTGAGCTACTCGACTACTGACCAAGGCTTGCAATGACTGGACAGGTCCACTCAAACCTGTGATCTGCATGGTCCTCATATAACGTATTGTCAATGTGAGGACCGTGAAGATCGCTATGTTAGGGGTTCATTTCATGTTAGTCTGGCGGTTTGAGTTCTTTATGTGGCCTACCCAAATGTCTTTACTTTGGTATTGTTCGTCAAATCGTTGGGCTCCTTAAAGTTCTAAGTTTGAGCTACACGATAACTGACAAATGCTTGCACTGTCTGGACAGGTCCACTCAAACCTGTGTGGTTCTTTCCTCAAAAAACCACTTCAGACACTGATCTGCATGGTCCTCATATAACGTATTGTCAATGTGAGGACCGTGAAGATCGCTATGTTAGGGGTTCATTTCATGTTAGTCTGGCGGTTTGAGTTCTTTATGTGGCCTACCCAAATGTCTTTACTTTGGTATTGTTCGTCAAATCGTTGGGCTCCTTAAAGTTCTAAAGTTTGAGCTACACGATAACTGACAAATGCTTGCACTGTCTGGACAGGTCCACTCAAATCTGTGTGGTACTTTCCTCAAAAGAACACTTCAGACACTAACCTACATGGTTCTAATATGATTTGACCAGTACAATTGTATGGCTCTCTGAGTTTGTTTCGGTGTTTCTTCTCAGGGTAGTCAGCTAGGAAACACCGGCCTCATCTAGTGTACAACGACCAAAAAGACTGACGTGTAAAAGTGTTATTTACAACCTAATAACCTACTTGCAAAATAAATAGAATTTATCATTTATCACCCTTAAACAATATTTGCCGATCTACGGCCAGCCATCGAATGTCTTACTGCTGGACTTTCAGAAGCATTTCATGTACCAGGTAATAACATGACCGAGCATGTCATAAAACATCCCTAGCCTATTCACTCTATAAAACACAAAACATCTTCCCCAGACCCAAACCCTCCAAAAAAAACTGACCAAAACTTCCTCACACATAATAAATTCGCAAACTTAAAACATATTCAAATGAAAGCCGCTGAAACACACATAAAACGTGTCGAAATCTTTAGGGTCACATCCGTGAGGATACCGCTGGGATCGAAAATATCGTCGTTGACATTAGCATATGAATTCTGAGAGAGTAATAAAGGAATAATATGCAAATAAAGCTGAGTGTAGAATGCCAGCGGGCAATGAAACGCGTGTTGTGTTCCGCTTATGATTATCGTGTGTTCACATAAATCTAGAACTCAGCTTTATTGGCGCGTGGGGTGCAATGATGGAGCTCAATGTGGAACTTCATTATTACTGTTTTAACATTTGCGGGTTGAATTGCTGGGTTTGAAGAACTGGGATGTAATTAACTGAATGTTTTATTTGTTAATTACTGCTGGAACTTTAATCATTGAGTAGCCTCTTCAGAAACTATAGGAACAGTTTCGCCTGCAGTTAGCAGTAACTGTGGCGTGGCGTTCAGTTAAAGGAAACGGTATATTGACAGAAGGTTCTAAATAGCAATTGTAGCGTTTATGTTTTGCGTTTTTATCAATATTTATTAGATAAATATTTTTATTAATATTCATAAGATTTCCCAAAAATAAAAAATAAATGGAAACATGGGAAGTGTCCCTATTTTTAACGAACTTAAAAAAAAGGAGGAGGTTGTCAACTCGGTTGGTTTTTTTTAAAACTTTCTGAGGCATTCGGGTATAAATTACACGCTTGCTTTGAGATTTACTTTATGAATCACAATTTCGTTTAGATTGTATTTCTAGAGATATGGTTATTTCGACTAGTCCATCTTTTGCGAAACTTGATACAAACAACAACGATGCCAAAAAAAAACGGAATTGTTACTACCGTACACTGAGACGTGTAGAAGAACCTACCGCTTTTTAACCGACTGTCATTGACGGAAGATAATGTTTTTTAAGAAGCGCCGAATTTACAACTGGGTTACTCTCCGCAACCCCACGTCCAAGCGCGCATTTTGTGTACCGTACAGGTTATATACAAAAGAAACAAGATGGCGACCGCCGCGCCGTTGCGTAGGTGGAGCCGTATTTTTTCGTTGCAATTCATTGTTATAAATAATTAGCTTATTTTCAAAAACACAACCGCGAAAACAAAAATATGATCCGATCAAATCACTTTTACGTTGTCTGATCTTCAGAGCAAGGCATCAAATACAGGATGACTTTGAATAGATGCGACAAAATGAAATGGGAGCTTCAGTTACAGTAACATAGTAATTATAAACTGTTTTTTCTACAATCTAAATCGTTAAAAAAAGTTACGTGGTTGGCGTTTTAAAATGATCCATCGATGTTAATATCTTTATTTAAGTACGAATTATCGGTATTCCAGAAAAATAATTAATATGCAAAATAGATAAGAAAAATTAAAGTATCAAAAAATCTCGTCCAACTAATCGCAGTGCTCAATGATCGTTGTGGAGTACTCGCGTTATTAAACGTTGCCATTCATAGCGGTGATAAAAGTTCATTAATTTTACGTTTGGTATGTTCTAAATTTTCTTGACAACACGTATTATTGTATATTTAAATATGTCGCATCTATTCAATTTCACCCTGTATATGTTTAGATCATTAATTCTATGAAGGAACGAAAATAATTGCCAATAAATATATTTTTTCGCCTACGAGAACAGATTTTAAAAATCACCCTATCCATTCAGTAAAATTCACAGTCCATTCTAACACAGCTACCTTCCGTTTAACTGTGGCCGCATATTTGGAGGTATACTCGTACAGTTCTGGTGCGAGTATATAGCGGGTGTTGGTGCGTGAAATTGGGCAGCGCCGGGCTACGCCGCCTCATAAAACATAGCTGACACGTAATGATGAATCACATAATAACTACATACTGTATATTGACGGGCATAAACACTGGCTGGTCGGAATTTTGTAATATGTGTATTGGCGTTTAGTATAAGGGTGATATTGAGATTAGAGCAGTTGATTTGACATGTGATGAACCATACAACAAGATAACAATGCTATTATTGGGATATTTTGCTAAATTTTTATTTATGATTACTCCTGATTTCTTAGATTAGGAATAGTGTATATCATAATACCCTTCACTTTTATTTAAGTTTTTATATTGAAAACTGGACTGTTAGTAACATATGACTCTAAAGCTGTATGTACTCGTATCTTAAATTTGACTGCGAGAAACGAATAGACAGACAAATATAGACAAGAGTGATCCTATACCGTTCGGTACCCTAAAAATTAACTTTAATTCATTTCATTTCCATTCAGCCTAGCCTTTTCCCAACTATATTATGGTCGACTCCCAGTCAAACCTGATTCAGCTGAATCCCAGTTTTTTACGCGAAGCGGCTACCTACCAGACCTCCACAACCCTCTAACGGGGGAACACGGTACTTCTTGGCAAGACTGGTGTCAGATTTTCTGGCTTCTGGCAGTCCTTAACGACTGCCAAAGGTCTACAAATGACAGCCGGGACCAACGAGTTAACGTGCTCTTTGACTCTTTGAGGCAAAGAGGAGTCTCGTTATGCTAAGATGGTCATCCATCCACAGGTTAACCTCGGCAAGCGTCGCTTAACCTTGAAGATCGACCCGTGCGGCTGTTATACATTAGCCACGAGATCCTCTCAACAGTCAACTTTGATTAACTTACTGAAATATTTCCATAAGACATCGTTAAAAACGCGTAGCTCATGAAAAGGGTTATTAAACGAAGATTTTAGCACCAATCGTCTTAGTTGAGAACTTGGTTCGTTTGCATATTTATTACTTTTTAATTTTTGCCGCTGATAGTGATATCTTGGGAAACAACTTTAATTCCTTAAAATTAAATCAGTTTCTTTCAATGAATCTGTAGAAAATATTCATATAGTACACTAGCAGCGCCTCGCGGTTTCACCCGCGTAGTTCCCGTTCCCGTGGGAATATGGGAATAAAATATAGCCTTCCTCGATAAATGGGCTATCTAACACTGAAAGATTTTTTCAAATCGGACCAGTAGTTCCTGAGATTAGCGCGTTCAAACAAACAAACAAACAAACTCTTCAGCTTTATAATATTAGTATAGATTAGATGGCGTTTCATGTACAATACAACAATAATACACAACAACACACAATAAGGAAATCCAATTTAAATGTTCCATATAGGAATATGGAACATTTAAATTGGATGCTTGCATGCCTGCACTTCTTCAGGTCTGTTGTGTATCTGCTTTTTTTGAAACCCCTGCAATTCCTGAAAGCTAGAATCAACAGAGGCGACCACCAGAAAAACGAGTCAGTGAAAATCGAAGATTCCCGGAAAAACGATTAAACTGTCTTGGGCAACTAAAGTAATCAGAAAAGAACAGGGTAAGAAAAACATAACCCCCGACGAAAAAAAAAAAGAGGGAGAGGAAGTTTACGTGTCTGTCTGTTTGTTTGTCTGTTTGTCTGTCTGTCTGTCTTTCTGTCTGTCTGTCTGTCTGTCTGTCTGTCTGTCTGTCTGTCTGGGGTTCGCGAACGGATGAAGCGATTTCAATTTAGTTATTTTTGGTGAGTTATGGACGAGTGTTCAACCGATTGAACGGCTCAACCGATTTTCATCAAACATGTCTAAACATGTTTGATGAAAATCGGTTGAGCCGTTTAAAAATTGCGGGAGGTGAAAGCTGCTTGATACACTTTGAGATCCTACCCAGACTCACTAGTAGCTGAGTGGTCACTCTAAAACAATTCAGTGGCAGTAGTTTCCTTTTTCCTTTGCATTTTCCTCACATATAGAAGCATCAAAGATAATGTTACTATGTTTTTTGTAATATTGAACATGCTTTACAAGAGTGTCCTTGGAGTTTTTTGCACGTTCTTTTTCCTATTCATCTACGCTTTCGAACTGACCGACCTTGACAATTCAAGTGTAAATAAAATGAAAACTGTAAATGGTTTATTTGAAATAAATGCTTTGGATCTTGAATCTTGAACTACCAACTTGACAACTTTTCTTCATCTTCCTAGTCCTTGTGTCCCATATACTTGGAGTCGGCTTTCCTGTTTTTCTTTTCCACTGAGCACGATTTTGTGCAGTGTCATCATTGAGTTGTCTTTCATTTAAAGGAATTATAAATGGATCTGTAGCCTTGGTGCGATATTTTGGCTACTTCGCGCTATGTCACATTCCCGATTGGGTATGTCAAAAGTTTTAAAAACAACTGAACGCTAGTGGCGTTTGGTCAAGATTTTGATATTTTTTCGTACTTACTCAAATCGTTTCAAAAAAGGTGTTCCCGGTATTGTCACTTGTCTATACATAATTATAATAAAATCTTTGACTCGCCGTATCTGTAGATTAACATATTTTTACATAAAAATAACGAAAAACGTTAGAAAGAAGATATAGAACACAAAAACGCAATTTTCGAATTTTTTGTCTGCTTAACTGTTTGTCTGTATGTTTGTGGAAGCATCATGCAAGAACCACCGATTGGATTCAAAATCTAGATACTCAGACTTATTAAGTGTTATCCGGAGTTTTATCTAGCCTTTATTTCATCTAAATTGACTCACGAAATCAAAAGATATTGAGTTTCTAATTTTAGTCAGAAACTTCAGAGAGTCCTGCACGCATCACGTAAAAAGTACAAAACAAATATATGTAGATTTGTTTTATACATAAGAAATTATAATATATAAGGCTATATATAACATCACGACACGGCCCATAGACCCACGCAGCATCAATGAAAAATGTTGCAAAAACATTGTTTTCTTTCTCTCTCTTTTGTGACGCGGACGAAGTTGCACGAGCCAGTTAGTTTTATCATACTTACGTTTACGTTAACGGAATCGTATATGTTAAAAAAAACTGGCACTAAGGTTACAGATCTTTCTTCAATTGCATGTCGTCGACCATGTGATGAGTCTTCCACGACCAACTAAATCGACCATGCCAACATCCTTTTACGTTTAATACTGCAAGCTCCAACTCTTTAACCCTTTTTTTGGATGGGAAATCATCAAATGACCCCTCCCACCCTGGGTGGAGCGGTAGGGAGTGTCAGACTTTTACTGACTAAAACCCACCCGTGCTCCTTCTTGTGCCCTTTGCGTTCCAGGGCCGCGGTAACTCTTTCGAACAAATTCCGCAATAACTCTTTAACCCTGAAACACAACACAGTGCTATTATTTACCCAGGACCTAACTAGCAATCATTCACGTCCTTATCTGCTCGAACTAATTCCTTTACAAGGAAATCTTCATCAAAGTCTTAAAGAGTTCCGACCTGAACTCCTGTCTTACCCTTTTAAATTGCAGGCGTGAGCATATTAGTCTTGATTTCGTGCCGTGCGGATAAGGTGCTTCATTTGTCTTTCGGCTCTTAACTGGTATTTACAGTTTACGAGTCACTGATACGGGCTGGGAATTTATACACTACTTAAACCTATGTATGTGTGTGTACTAGAATTTGGGTTTTGAAACAAATTGGCAAAGTTTAAGACAGAATATCATACAGGCTGATTGGTAATAGAAAAAGCTGCGAAGAGCTGATGTGCAGCGACTTTTAACCAATGGGTTAAAAGATTTGCAGTGACTTTTAACAAACGAGTTAAAAGATTTGCAGTGACTTTTAACAAATGAGTTAAAAGATTTGCAGTGACTTTTAACCAATTGGTTAAAAGTTGCTGCAAATCATCTCTAGAATGTCGCTTAATGAATGTACTTGGGGATCAAAACGGGGTTTTTCAAATATCATATAAAGGTAATCTATTTTCTATTTTCAGTTATTTTAGAGGCTTTCTACGTCACGATCAAAAAGTCTAATAGTTCAATTCAAACAACCAGACGAAACATGGTTAAGGTTGCCACAGGAGCGTTGACTGAAGAAAAGTAGGATCTCTACCTAGCAATAGGAGATGATGGCTGTCAATCACCTTTATTATTGCAGTGAAGAAGGAATTTCAAACTCAGTCATTAGTTTGTACCTAGTGCAGTAACGAAAATGCATAACGTAACTGTTACTGTATATTTATTATGTACTAGCTTCTGCCTAAGACTTCGTCCGCGTGGAATAGTTACTAACTCTCCGATTTTGAAACATTCTTCATTGCTGCTCCGCTCCTTTTGATCTTAGCGTGATGGTATATAGCCTATATCCTTCCTTGATAAATGGGCTATCTAACACTGAAAGAATTTTCAAAGCTTACCAGCCCCCTAGCCAAGTTGATAATCTGCAATCGTTAACGCTAGTCGAAAACGAATCAAATGTATGAGAATGAAATCGTCTCAACGTTAAGTCACGTGGTTAGAGCAAACGAATAGAAAATTCGTAGCCAAGTTCACATCTTTCAAAGAATGAATTGTTATCGTTTATACAATGTTTAACGCGACATCCTTTGTTCAAATGTTTAAAGCATTTAAACAGAGTTTAAATTTTAACCTGTTTGACAAACGTCAAACAGGTTAAAATTTAAACTATAGGATCAATCACCAGAGACTAAAGAATAAGTCGTTTTTCTAAAGACATTGTAGAACGAGCGGCCGACTCAGGCGCGTAAACATGGCTACCAACTTATCGTTTTCTACAGTTGCTGACACCGAGCCGTTACCGATTGGAGAACAGAATTCGACACGAAACGTTTGTAACTTGGCTAGGGGGGCTGTGGTTCCTAAGATTAGCGCGTTCAAGCAAACAAAGAAACTATGTATGTATGACCTAAGTAGTACACATGTACATTGTTTACAGCACAAAGAAAGATGATGTGGATGTCCCTTATAGCTTTCTATCACTATTCGATGAATCCATTCAAAAAATATATTCCTAAATGGTAAACAATATGTTCTTATTGGCCAGTCTTTGGCTTTGTATTAGACCAAAATATAATTAAAATTAAATAATATCTGATGATGATCAGATTGAAATCAATTTTCTATACCCAAAATTGATCTAAAGCCATTCCTTCTCGAGTGTATTGAGCCAGTGAGTATATAGAATCACTTGAGACGGTACGTCGGTTCGATTACCGAGTAGGTTTGCATACGGTCAGCCGAGTACTCCCCGAAGCCGGGTGACTCCGGCACTCTTGGACTAATGCATTTGCGATTGCATAGCCATTGTCGGGTAATATGCCAATTTTCAACTATCTACTTAAAGTTCGCACTATGGAATAGTGGAACTGTGGTGGATGTGTTTTATAAGTAGATAGAACGAATAGACTCCGTCGAATTGGTTAAGAAATGATCGTATGTTCATTGTTAAAACCTGTCATTTTTGTACCAAGCTCCTTTCAGTTTGTGGATTGAGCACTTGGTTAAATTCTAGTATGCGGTGAGTAGAGAGAAATCCATTAGATACGTCCTTGAAACCCATTATAGGATACGCTGTAACTCTCAACTTTTTTTTTATTGTCACAGCCCTCCACACTATTCCAAACTACTCCTGAGAGCAAAACACCGAGGCATTGAAGCTCGACGAGTCCTGGAAAAACGATTCATCTGTCTTGGAAGCCGCGATGAAAAAATCTGAGTAAGTACCACTCTCAACTACACATAAATCCATGCGTGACTAACCCAACTATCCACTCCACACGATACCAGCTTACAAGTCTGCTCACCCTATCGCTTTAAAACCCGTCCACTCAAACACAAGCAATTCCCAGCAACAGTCTGTTAATACGGTACAAATTGACAATTTGTTCCCCCAGACACCGCTCTCCACCCGGCACCGCCACCCCGCGGCATTATTTCCTGATATACAGCTAATTTGCGAAGACATTTCTTTAAAAAGTTGCAGAACCCATAAGCGAGATAATCAGAAGTTTTGGCTTGTAACCCCGGCTTGTTATCGCATTGTGGCCTCTCTAATCAAGTTCTAACGAGGTGGTTTTGAATGGGAGGCTTGCACACTGTTTGTGTGATAGTTGGATCTGGGACTGGATATTAAGTTGTAATGTTATAGTTGAATTGAAACATAATGTTGAGTGCTTTGGCCACAAGCTGCAATGTGAATTAAGATGCTTACACCTGAACTCCACGTCTCGTTTCCTCTACTTCACTCAATCATATTGACTTTTAAAACTTGTTATTTATTGACATTAAACGAGTGTTTTTTTTTCGTTGTAATGGCGACAGACTTCATTCGAGTGGACGTAGTTTCAAAGTTATTTTGAATTTAGACCTTAAACTTTTAAGACACTGATTCTTTAACATAGCTCCAGATAGATTGGTGGTTCTAAGCTGTATTTATTTCATTTTACAAATCACATTAATTTATTTTAGTTTTGCTTTTGAAGACTTTTTCTTCACACAATAAAAGTATATAAAAATATTGTACTTTTCTTTCGGTGTTGCTTTTCATTTCTCGCCCATTGCGTTCTCAAAACTTCCTTGTCATTATTTCCTAGGGGAGCTGTCGGGCTCCTTATTATGCAAATAAGACGTGTTTTCATTTAACACGTCATTTCGTAGTAACAGCTGTACTCGAATTTTTCATATGCACCCTTCTTTTTTGTACAAGGTCTAGTAATTACACCACTTTTGATTCCAATTAAATTTTCTTTTCGTGTAATATTCTACAAATTATGCCGCATCACCACTGCTAAGAATGGTTCTTATTCTTGTATTTTCTCATTAACATCAAAAGTATATTCTCCTTTTGATTTTATTGACTGGAAGAGCTGCGTCAATATACATATCTAGTCCGTAGAGACACCAACAAACAACCAACCAACAAACTTTTACAATGATCAAATAAAAAAAAAACATTAACCTCCCGAAAGTTTAAAGCAACTTATACAAACTCTATTCATAAGTACTTCATTTCATTTGAAGAAAATGCTTGCGACTTCTACTCACGAAAATTAACCGGTACGTTGTAGCCGTCTGTCTCGTGTGCTTGCTCCCTTACGGTATCGCTAGCGTAATCAAGTCTTGAGGAGAATAATATGAATCATCCACCGTTAGGGCGGTTTGATATCTTGGCAGGAATGTTCCCCGGTTTAAATTGTCCCCGCGTCACTCAGACGTAGGTACGGATAAAGTTAGGACCTTAGCTTAGAAGTTATTTATGTATCTACTTTATTTATCAGTCTTTATTACTTTGTGCTTGATAGGATTAAGATATACGATTCGTTTCGGTTGAAACAAAAATACTTTTTGTTTATTTGATTCTTGTTGTTGTGAGCTTCGTCTGCCGTTTTATATGACTTGTATGACAGTTTGATTAGAAACAATAAAGATGCGGTATCAATAGTATGGATAGAGGCTCTAGACATTATGTTGACTGTAGCGTGGCGAAGGAATTTGTCAAAACGTCAAAAAAGTTGGGATTGACAAACGCTGGTGAAATATCACGTGTAGATAAGATAATAAGCCTTTTACTGTTCCCACTGGTGGGACACAGGCTTCCTCTCTAGGAGAGGGAATGGGCCGTAATCCAGCACGCGGGCCCAGTGCGGGTTGGTGAATGTCACATGTCTTCGATTTTTTGGTTGTAGGACATGCGGGTTTCCTCACGATGTTTTCCTTCACCATTTTGAGAACAGTGGTGAAGAAATTAATTACACAAAGTAATACGCCTGGCTGGGTTTGAACCCGCGACCTACAATTCGTTAGTCGGAGCTGTTACCACTCGACCACCACTACTGTAATGAAATATCACGTGTATCCCTTTATTTATATACCTATCCCTTATATTTTGGAATTTCGACAATCGTTATCGCTGATAGAACAACACTTGCGCGTAAAGCCGTAAATGTAGTAGAAGCCTAGTACCGAAGGAATTTGCTTCCGTACTAGAATAAGGTACAAGGTGAAGTTTGATGTGACATACATTTTTGGAAACAGAAAATAACGATCTGAGGCAGTTCTCGTATTATAAGCAGCATCGCAAGTCGTAAAATGTGAAAAACACCTCGAATTTCCTCGCAAGTTTTTACAATTTGTTCGAAAGAGTCACTGTGGCTAGGGAACGCAAAGGACACTAGGAGGAACATATATGTAGGTGGGTTTTAGTCAGTAAGAATCTGACACTCCCTCGCCCAAAGACGATAAAGCCATATAAAAAAAAATGTTACAATTTGGCAAATTTTCGACATTAAGTAACGATCGCTGAGATATTTTGACTTCAGTTATAACGCCTTTTAAGCACGAGGATATTGGCCTTCATTTCTTCATTCCGCCACTATACAAACAACCCTTTACATTAACAAATAATAAAGACCTTAACCCCCTCTCGAGCGAGCCACTCTAATAGCAAAGAAACCGGATAGATTCGCCGATAAAAATGCGGAATCCTCTTGCAATGAAATTGCGTATTGGGGCTCAGACAGGGTGTAATCTGCCTACGGTACCCAAACGCTCCCAAGGGTTCCGTGGAGTTGCACTCGCCACCATAGATTAGATACGTCTTTCTGTAACGCGTGCCTATTTTGAAAATATACGGTGATTTAAAAGTAAGGCATACGGCAAATGTGAAGTTAAGAAAATAATCGGTGTTTTAAAATATCTTCGTGCTTTCGATATTGGACTTGCAAACCAACTCAAAAAGAAGAGGTTTCTGACTACTTCTTATCCCGTGTATAAATGGACATGACGTAGGAAAAATTGAAACATGTCAGTACAATAGTTGGGCTGGCTGCACAAGCGACGCTACTCTTGGAGGCTAATTTAATGCATTCGAGAGCATCATCCACAATACTCCTATCATAATCGTCATCTTTAACAGTTAAACAATAACATAATTATGATATATTCTAGGGGATTCCGGTGTCGGGTCAGCCAGAACTATAAAAGACGCACTGATATAACCTTTTTTCACAACGAAATTATCTCAGGTCTTTTGCTGTCCACAGTGCTAGATGCAAAATTAACTTTACCGTCATCTTTTAGCAGTAAGTAACTACTTCAAACTAAAACCATGTAAACAATCAAGAATGTAAATCGCTCATATTGCAGGTAAGTAAAAACCCGGTCTGCCGGTACAGGCGTACCATGCTCTCTGGTCGGCACATGGAATCGCGCCAGAACTAAATGAAATTGAAATTAGCTTTCCCTCCCTAGAGCCACTCGCGGAATTTTCCAAAATAAAAGCGTATTATATTTTAAAATACGATTCTAGTCGCTCTCGTAAATGGAAAAGTCACGAGAACTTAGTGCTTAGTTTTTCGATACGGGAAAAAGTTGCAACGTTTTTTGTTTTTGGTAATTTTTGTGCTGCACTTCGTCAAAATACCAATTTATTTGCATTTTGTTTTCTGGTTTTTTATTTATAAATTAATCATCCACGAAAAGAGAAACGCTTTAGCAAAAAGAGATGTCGAACTTGTGTTTCCAGAAAACACACAAAAATGTAGACCTAAATAGAATTTCCTCGATTAAATTTAATAAATAAAACCAAGATAAAAATAAAGTTTTACTATATGTATATTCAGGACAAATAGAGTAAAAAACTTTCATTTTCAATGTAGGCATTAAGTCAAACATCAATCAAAGTTCCAAATATTCAATTTATTCAATAAATTAATATTCAATTGATTGATTGAAAACCTAAGTATTTATTTATTCAGGTTAGGGCTGTGACAAATAATGACTTTGAAAGCTCGCTTAAATTCCTGTTAAATGATTGGAATTTAATTCAGACTGCTGATGGGAGGACCCTGTTACTGCAGCGTATCAGGGATATTCGTAGAAGCTCATGTGCACAGTCTCAAGGTTTTATCTGAACCTGTAAATTTGGGGTACTTAGTGCTGTCAAAAACTGATTTCATTTTTTGCATTTATATGAATACCTAGTTTCTAAGTAAGTAGTGACTTACACGACGAGTGACTATGTTACTTGGAAATAAATATTAATTATATTATTATTTAGTAAAATCGAAGCAAGCCAGATTTGCTTGTTTCTAGCTATCCGAAACAATTCTGTATAAATCATTTATTACAGGAATATCGTGTGAAGCGCCAATAAAATACGTATTGTAGAGGCTTACGGGGACATGTTTGAATACGCCGCTCAAAATTCAGAGGCGCATACTTGATGAGCCTCTGTGGGAACAATGACAAGCCGCGCGTACTGCAAGTACTACGCCACTACGCCGCCGGTACGCCGCTACGCCCGGCGTATAGTGTGAAATATATTAAATTGTTACCTTCCGAATAATTTACCTGGAGTGTCGGTAAATCGAATACGTACCAGAATTGTAGTGGTAAAATAAAATCGTGTGACTATTTTGAATTAGGTTTTTTTATAATTTTATCAGCACTACCATACGACGTAGGTATACGACTAGAAAAAAAATCATCATCTGCCTAGCCTTTTCCCAACTATATTGGGGTCGGCTTCCAGTCATTCAGGGTCGGATTCAGCTGTATTTAACGTGAAGCGGCTGCTTACCACACCTCTACAACCCAATAACTGGGGAACACGGTACTTCTTGGCAAGACTGGTGTCAGATTTTCTGGTTTGTGACAATCCGTAACGACTACCAAAGATCTACAAATGAATGAGCTGGGGCCAACGGCTTAACGTGCCCATGTAACACTATTGTACTCGTACATAAAGTTTAAATAAATAAATAAACGTGCTTTCCGAGGCACGGAGGAAACTCGGTATGTTAAGAAAATAAAGTGGAAAAAAACAGAAGAAAGGAAAACAGTTTTATCTGTAAGCATTTTCTAAAATAGTAATATATTCATTGGTATAGAAAATAGTAATAATTATATAATGTAGGTGAAAAGTCACTAATTATAAATGAGCATTTACTGAACAATGTATACAATTACTTTAACTAGATGACAATAATTTTATATCATTACTAGCTGACTCACGGAACTTCATCTGCGTGAGATAAGAGACAGAGCAACATTTTCTGACTTCTTTTCTATCTCTGCTCAAAAATTTAAATATCTTGTCAACAAGACAATTTTAGATTATAATAATTTCTTTATTATATACTCATTTTCTCTGCCTCTCTCTCTTTTTCTCTATTGTTATGCAAACAACAGAGAAAAAGAGAGAGAGGCAGCATTAAGAGAGCTTAATTTCAGATTAATTTCACTAGTAAGTAACTACTATTCTGTTTTAATAGCTTAATAATAGCCCATTATTAGATATAACTATTAATGTGTTGTGGAAAATGTCGTAAGTCATACATTTATAATTTTTGTATACCTAAGTAACTGTAACTTAGTATAAGATTTCTCTCGACTGTTTATTTTCCCAAATGAATAAAATAAAATAAAAACATTTTACATTGACGCTCCGCTCCTATTGGTCTTAACGTGATGATATATGGGCTATCTAACACTGAAAAGAATTTTCGTTTTTTCGAAGAATTGTACCAGGACTTCCTGAGATTAGCGCGTACAAGCAAACAAACTCTTCAGCTTTATATATTAGTATAGATTGTAATCGGCGGACTCAATGGCCCAACGGCTTAACGTGCTTACCAAGATACGGAGGAATCTCGATATGTTAAGATGCTCACCCATCCACAGACGAACCTCAGCAAGCGTTGCTTAACCTTGAAAATGGATCCGTGCGGCTGTTGTATCTTAGCCACGAATACAAAAAAAAATCGGTACGGAAGTAAAATGGCAGGAAAAGCTTTTGTAGATCCATGTGCATCAAAATATGTGGCAGGCGTTCGATGGGGTTGTTCTAGCTCTACGATCGACTGAGACAGTGTTTCGTATTTATGTGAGTAAAATTATGTTAAAAAGCAAACTCATTTCTAAAACAATGAAATGGAATAATATGTAACATTTCTTACTAATTTTGTTACCAAGAATTGAGATGGTTTTCGTGATAACAAGGTTATGAAAGGTACTAACTTAGAACAAGTAATGGATCCACCACGAATCAACAATCTTTATTCTTTTGTATTTCAGATACTACTTATTGTCTTGCATTTATTCTTTTACGCGAGAAAGGTGATAACCGCATTGGAAATCAAGGAAAGAGCTATAACATTAACTTATATCGAACTTTGTCATGGTTTCCATAAGGAACAATGCTTCTGAAGGAAACAATGACAAAAAAAAAAACAATCTTAAGAGATTTTAACTACAATGTCATTGTTATAATGGGGATCCACACGCAAAGCTCTGCGCAGATGTCGCTAGCGGCGGGATGGCTGATGTCAAATCGCATTCGCTTTGTTTACGTTGGGTCTTGCTATTTTTTGTGTTGAAACTGGTCCGCTATCGATTATATAATATATAATAAAGATTGTCACTACTCGTTTTTACATCTACAACCAAAACAGAATTTAAATTAAAGATTGTATGCAATTGTATGGAAGATTATAAAATTGATAGTTTACTAATTACCTGTTGACGTCTCTACGGCAAGCAGCTCGCTCACGTGTAGACAATGTGGATTTAGACATAAAATCAACGATACAATGAATAAATATTACAATCATTTTAGAATTTCACGCGGAAAAGTCAATAAAATGTAAAACTGTCAGGTCTTAGATGGGCTCTAAAACATGGCATTTTTGGCAAATCAGTTGACAGAAATATACAAGACAAACATCTCAGGTATTCAAACGCTATGCACCACCCCTATGAGACGAAAACAAACGACCTAATTCTCTTCTTCAAAGAACCATATACTGACTCCAAACAAGAGCGAACATCCACAGCAATAAACTCGCGCAATTACTCATACATACATTGCAACAAAAGCGAATCCGCTAGCACAATTTCATTGTCGCGTGACTCTTGACGCGTGCAACATTGACGCCGGCAGACGTACGTTCCGCAACAATGCCTCACGTCGACTTGTCGTGTTGCTGCATAATTCCGTTAATTCTAATTCAGTGGCATCTAATATGTAGGATACTATGTTGAGGTTTACAAAGGAAAGCGATCTCAACTTACAAGCGATTTATTTAACTCCTTTTCCAACATTCTGGTCTACCATTGTAATTCTCGTTAAACATCTGACATTTCGTCTCTTTATTTATTGCACTTAATTATACGATGATTCTTTTTGGAAAAAACATAAAATATCTTCTAAGTTTTTTCTAAAAGCAAGTTTATGCGAGCGTTAAATCGTTGACCAAGCTAAAGAGTTACAAACAATACCTGGATCGATAACTATCACCTTTTGTTTAATGCTTCTACATAAAATCTTCAATCTTACGCCATTCTGTGTCACTAGCTTCTGCTTTTTTTTTCTTAAACCACCAAGTTACTTTTCCCGCTCTGGGCGGAGCGGGAGGGAGTGTCAGACCCTTACTGACCAAAACCCACCAGTGATCCTTCTAGTGCCCTTTGCGTTCCAGCGCCGCGGTGACTCTTTCGAACAAATTCCGCAACCCTAGCAGACACTGACCCTATGGGACTCGTCTTCTTTGCTGACAGCTTTGAGGCGCGCGTGGGACACGACGCACCGTCGACCCGGGCCTGGTTGCTATCGGACAGTGAGCCACCCATAGTTCACTTTCCGCAGGCCCACGCCTGGTGGCCGGGAATCGCATCTAATTTCTACCTTCATCATGCATTTAAACGATTTTAAGACCTTTTTTTTTCAAAAACTTCCCCACACTAGAAATTTCTCGGTGTGTTTACAAACATACAAACTCACGTACTCAAACAGCCAGACCCGGAACTTATTTGTAGGCCATACAAATATTTGTTCCGTGCAGGAATTGAACCCGCAACACGCAGCGCAGTAGCCGATTGCCCAATCATTGCGCCAACTGTGTCTTTGGAATGGAAAGTGACCTCTCGCAGTTACATCAGGAACATCTTCCACGCCATCATCACTTGTGCACATGTTTGCTGTCTACAGTCTGGCCATAGAGCTGATAGCCAACGTGCTGGTGGAGTTTGCCTTCACGTAAAGGCCTGCCAGAAGGTGGACCGACGACTTGTTGAAGACAGCGGGAATTTGTTGGATGCGAGACGCACAGGACGCGTCTATGTGGCGACACTTGAGAAGGAGTATGTCAAACAGTGCGCGATTTTGGGCTGAAATGATGATAATGTAACATTTGAAATGAGAAAATGTAGAAAGTTGTGGTTGACAGTTTGCGACGACGATGCGATGGAAAACGGTTTTAAACAATATGAGAATTTCCCTCTGGTCGAGTACAATTATTAGGACAGCGATGGCAGAGGGTGTTGACTTAAAAAGTTACATTGTCTGCTTCAGGTGATTCCCTCAAGATTCGTTGCCTGGAGTGGCGCAATCCAAATATATAAACTGCTCTTTTGAAAAAAGGTATGCAAACACTTCTAAACTGACCGACTGTTATTGTTGGCTGTTGTTGTTGTTGTTGTTGTTGTTGTGGTGTGTCTTAAAAAGATCGCTTTCAGCGATAAGGCCGCCCATTGTGTCACCCTATGTAATGTTTTCTTCATCTATATTTTCTGTAACTTATATGGTGTACATAATAAAGAGTATTATACTCTGTTATTTTATTCTAATAATCTTGCTATCATCGGAAACCTATTTCTCATTCACATCTAATTTGCATGATAGGTTTTCATTATTGTGAGGAAAATCTTGGATTCTGAGTTGAATAAAGTACGAGAAACCTTTAACAATTCACTATTGCAACAGTATATATAAAGTTATTTGACTCGACCACATAGTCCCAACACTACTAAGAATATTGACAGTGTTTTGTTCTTTGCCCTAAACAGCGAGTAGGTGCCGTGAGACGCACGGACGGACAAAAAGCCAGCCCCGGAGCAAACACACGCCGTTTACTGACCATACGTGCATCAACTGTATGGAGGTGCTAAGGAAGCTGACTGTGGACGCGGTATTACTACATTACATATTTGCATTGGATAGTGTGATATGTGAATAATTGTAAGGCGAGATTATACAACTACTAATATGTAAAAACTTTCATCAGGGAGTAACTAAGAGCTGCAAATCAATTCATGGTAAAAAGCTGTTGTAGAAATCTCTTTAGGTAAACGCACAAACATTTTTTTAAAACTAATGTAGTTAAAACAAAGACGAACACAAAAAAAGTAAACTTATTAACTGTTCCAATGAATAGTTACTAAAATATAAATCCTAGCCTAGAAGGCAGAGCCAAATAGTAGAAACTATTTGGCTCTGCCTTCTAGGCTAGGATTTAGAAATGAAATGAATAGGGTAGTTGACTAAAAAAATCGAATTAGTCTGTCAGATAGATTTCCAAAAAATATTGCACACGTAGTTTTTCTTTTTTCACGTAAACATAAAACGAAGACGATACAGTGCGTTGAAAACTCGAGTGACGTCACTTCGTGCTACGATTTTTACCATACCGTGACGTCACAAGCCCCGATCTTTGAAGTTTTTTATCTTTGTCATTTTTTATAGTGCGTTCGATTTTCGCCGAGAGCAGTAGTGTTGCATGCGATCACGCGCGTACCACAGTGTTAAGTGCTTGCGCATCAAAATAACGCCGTCAAGTCGGCTGCATCGCAATGACCTAGTTATTGCGTAATGCTGACGGCTGACGGCGAATATTATTGTTAAGGCGAAGTTAATACTCGTGAAATATTACAATGGATTCGAAAAAAGATACACTGGGTGATACCAGAGTGAGCTTAAAAACAGAGACAGAACATCTGTTGTACAAATGTTATTGTGAAGAAAAAAATGAGCGCCTAAAGCTACAACAGAACCTAAATGACTTAAAAAGTCAAATAGAAAGCCTCCAGCAACAGCTGAAAATACAAGCGCAAAACGCAACGAAATCGGCAACAACTACCATTGAGTCTTCTTCAGCACCTATTGAATATTCAACGGACGAAGAAGAACTCGCTCGAGAAACAGGGTGGATACGGCAAAAGAGCAGGAAGAAAAGAAAATTGAACACCTCTCCTGCCCAAACTACTCTAAATGAACACGGAAGAGACGTGAATAGAAGCAATGAAAAAGTCATCAGAACTGCATTGCCACCACCTATTGTTGTAGATGGTATCCAGAATTATCAAAAATTCTTTGATTTCCTTTGTAAGAATCAATCAGCTGACTCGTTCAACATCAAAATGATGAATTGATATCTCCATTCCATCCCGTTAAAGTAAATGCCAAAAACGAAGAATCGTACAGAGCAATCTCAAAAGCCCTCTCAGACAACGATTGCCTTTGGCACTCATATGAAAACAAGCAAGAGAGGCCAATAAGAGTTATGGCAAAAAAATTGCATTCCACATGCACCCCTGAAAGAGTAGTCGAAGACTTGCGCAGCAAAGGCTACAAGATCCTAGAAGCAGTCAATAAATTGAGTTGGAAAACCAAGGAACCACTCAATATGTTCATGCTGACATTCTCAAATGATGAGGAAACTAACAAAATATTCAACATTAAACACATACTAGGATGTAATGTGGAGATACAACCACTAAAATCCACAAAACTAGTACCACAGTGCAAAAGATGTCAGGCGTACGGCCATACACAAAAGTACTGCTCCAAAGAACCCAGGTGCGTAAAATGCACAGGTAAACATCTCACTAAGGATTGCAAAAAACCAAAAGAAGAGAAGCCAAAATGCGTCCACTGCGGAGCTCCACATCCAGCTAACTACAGGGGGTGTATTGTAGCCAAAGAAATACAGCAGATACGACTGAAAAAATCGAAAAGAAATAATACGAATCCTCAACAAAGTGCACCTGCCGGAAGAGGTGAAGATCTGAGCCAGCCCAAAACTAACCAAAGCACGATGCAAACTACAAATAAAAACATCTCATATGCGCAAGTAACTACAAGAGGCATAGTGAAAGCGCCTTTGGCTGATTTGAATTGCGACAAAAAGTTGGATGAAATATTAAAGTTAATGTCATCATTCGACGCCAGATTAAAAAAAATTGAAAATAGCAACAAAACTGCTATATCTAAAACAAAAAAATGAATACCACACTTAAAATTATGGCATGGAACTCAAATGGGTTACACAAACATCAGAATGAGTTACAAGTAGTGTTAGAAATAGAAAAAATTGATGTGTGCTTGGTATCAGAAACGCACTTCACAAAGCAATGTTATATTAAGTTTAGAGGATACAAAGTGTACCATGCACTACACCCAGACAATACGGCAAGAGGCGGAAGTGCCGTTATTGTTAAAGATAACCTGAAGCACTATGAAGTGTTTAAATATGAAGAGAAAGAAATCCAAGCAGTGGCAATATGTCTACAAACCAAGAAATACCCCTTAACAGTGAGTTCCATCTACTGCCCACCACGGTACATGATAAAAAAAAGATCACTATATTTGTTTTCTAGCCCGCCTTGGTAATAGATTCATCTTAGGAGGTGACTTCAATGCTAAAAATACGTATTGGGGTTCCAGACTAACAACTTCTAAAGGCAAAGAACTAATGAGTGCCATAAAAGAGCTAAAATGTGATGTGATATCTACTGGAAAGCCCACCTATTGGCCAACAGATCCAAATAAAATTCCGGACTTAATCGATTTTTTCGTAACCAAGCACCTACCAACTAGTTATGTAAAAACGGAACAAAGCTATGACATGAACTCAGATCATTCCGCAATATACTTAGAAATTAGCGAGGGTATTTTATACAAAGAAAACAGTATCACTCTTGTTAATAAGTTTACAGACTGGGAGAGCTTTAAGGCCAGATTGAATGATCAAATAGACCTTAAAGTTCCATTAAAAACCCCTGAACAACTAAATATCGAAGTCGAAAAGTTCATAATGCATATCCAGCAAGCAGCGTGGGAAAATACGCCCGAATTCAATAAAACGACGAAGGGAAATATTTACCCCCTCAGAATCAAGCAACTCATTATGGAGAAAAGAAGGCAGAGAAAAGTGTGGCATCAATCTAGGTGTCCTGATGACAAACGAGCACTAAACAAACTTACAAAAAAAGTAAGAAGACTAATCCAGAACTATAAAGACGATTCAACTAAAACCTACCTTCAGAAACTAAGCAACGATCAAAGGACAGACTACTCCCTTTGGAAGGCTACTAAGCAGCTAAAGAGGCCGATAGCCCAAATCCCTCCCATTAAGTGTGAACACGGGCAATGGGCACTTACTAATGAGCAAAAAGCTATTAGGTTTGCAGAGCACCTAGAAAATATTTTTCAACCAAACGAGGAGGAAAATATTGAAGATCACACCCTACTTAATATAGTGACACCAGATCATGTAGATGCCATAAAACTAGTTACACCGAGAGAAGTCGATCGAGAAATAAAACAGAAAGCCCACGAAAATCGCCAGGTTACGACTTAATAACAGGGGAGATACTTCACAACTTACCAAGAAAGGGTCTGGTTAAACTAACAACCCTTATTAATGCCGCACTGAGGCTTAAATATGTTCCAGACTTATGGAAAGTTGCTGAAGTAATAATGATAGCAAAGCCTGGGAAACCGGCTCATGAAACAACATCATATAGACCGATTTCCCTACTACCAATAATGTCAAAACTATTTGAAAAGCTGCTACTCAAACGACTTAAACCAATAATAGATAACAGAAGCATTATACCAGAGCACCAGTTTGGTTTTCGAGAAAAACACTCAACAATCGATCAAGTGCACAGAATCACAAACGTAATAGAAAATGCGTTAGAAAACAAGAAAGTTTGTTCTACTGTTTTTCTAGACGTAGCTCAAGCGTTTGACAAAGTATGGCATGAAGGCCTTATACATAAATTGAAGAGCCTGCTACCGAAACAGTTTGCAGATATATTAGAATCCTACATTCTAAACAGATTCTTTAGAATAAGACAAGATGACGCCTACTCAGAACTAAAACAAATAAAAGCTGGCGTACCGCAAGGAAGTGTGTTAGGCCCGGTCCTGTACCTACTATACACTTGCGATATTCCTGAATCAGAACATAATACCATTGGGACCTTTGCTGATGATACAGCCATAATGGCAGTTGGAAACACCCACAAAGAAGCAGTAGAAAAGGTACAAATGGCTGTTAATCAAGTATATCAGTGGACCAAAAAATGGAGGATTAAATTAAATGAATCCAAATCTGTACACATAGATTTTACAAACAAAAAGCAACAACATTTTCCAGTTTATATTAATAACAAACAAATCCCTTACGAGAATACAGCCAAGTATCTCGGTATGACCCTTGATGCAAAGTTACGCTGGAAAGCCCATGTCAAGAAGAAAAAAGATGAACTCGACCTACGGTTCAAAAGAATGTATTGGCTGCTTGGAAGAAACTCCGTGCTATCCGTACAAAACAAATTGCTGCTATACATACAAGTCCTGATGCCAGTTTGGACTTATGGTATCCAGCTGTGGGGCTGCACCAAACAGACCAATGTACTAATCATCCAACGATTCCAGAACAAAGTATTACGGGAAATTGTAAATGCACCCTGGTACATACGAAATGATGACCTCCATCGGGACCTAAAAGTTGAGTTCATCGAAAAAGTTATACGAAAATCAGCAGAAGCTCACGAAAAGAGACTTCATCAGCATGTGAATGTCGAGGCGATCCAGCTTCTCGACCACACAGACATAGTGAGAAGACTTAAGAGAACAAAACCGTTCGAGTTAGTGTTTAGTGTTCGTGAAAGTGAATAGTGTAATGTAGCACAAGTGTTACCAAATAAACACATGAACGAAGTGTATTCGCCTTAATAGAGACAATAAGAAAAGTGCCATTGGACACATTCTTAGTAAAGACAATATAGCAGTTTAAGTTTTAATTAAATTACTTATTAGTCTATATACAAGGCTAGATTGTAATAAGATTAGGGTACATCATTAACTTGATGAACACTAGGATAAGGGGAAAAAAAAAAAAAAAAATTTATAGATTTGATGAAGCAAAAAATACGTGTCCAATTTTTTTGGCTAATCTAACTGAAGGACTAACTAAATAGAATCAAACTTTTATTCCCCACGAAACATCCCTATTAAAATGTAAACTTCATGATTGCCCAAAGTTAATTGTGGGCGTCGCTTATGCCACCTCCAAATCTCAGATATACCTCGTCTCCCTTCGATACAAGTCACGAGTTAAATTAGTTACATTTTCAGTATTCAGTGCGCGCGGTGTTGGTTTTTTCGCTCCCAATACGAGCCACTCGTGTGTACTGCCCCTGTATCGGGCGTGTCGGTAACACGTGGACGTACCTACACTATAGTTTCAACCTAGGATTGGTTAAAGGTGGATGTCAGAAATCGCCGTGAAAAAACCTTATCCAGCCAGAGTCATGAGATAACTAACTACCAAGGTCTGATGCGTAAAAAAATTTTCCAAATGTTCAGTTGACAATAGGGATGTTGCCTGAGTAAAAAATATATGATTATGTTTAGTCCTTCAGTTAGATTATAGAAAAATATTTGACACATATTTTTTCCTTTATCAAATCTATAAAATAAAAACTGACGAAGATAAAAAGCATCAAAGATCAGGAGTGGGAGCGCGTCACGTCACGGCCCGGTAAAAATTGTAGCGAGTAGTGACGTCACACGAGTTTTCAACGCACTGTATCGTCTTCATTTTTTGTTTATGTGAAAAAAGAAAAAATACTTCTCCAATATTTTTTGGAAATCTATCTGACGGACTAATCAGATTTTTTAGTTAACTACCCTATTAATCGAGAGTTTACAATCTATCAAGATATTTTATAATCTTACGCATTCTACAATTATCCGGTGACATATATATTTACAGTGAACAATACCTCAACTTGGCAATAAATAACACATCAATTCGTTTTAACTGTATCAAATTACATTTTATATAATAAACAAACTACATACATCTATTACTAGGAAAACGACCGAACGAATCAATTTAACTTACAATTGAAATATATTGGAAATGTATTATTGCAAACGAGTTCTCTATAATATATAGCAGTCGTTACAAAACTAAGGATTCGACAAATTGACATCACTTTGCAGTCATCGAGTCAAAGTGCAATGGGATCTCAAGCGATTTTCCTCGTTTGTATGGGCTTCTCGTCTCTACAGATAGTGTTCGGTCAGCTTTGGGAGTTTGGAACAGATAATGTACCGACAGCCGTAGTTATATCTAAGTATAGCGGTGAATTTTCATTTTTTCAAAAAGAACAACATATACAACTAACTGTGAGTAAAATTACACTGTTTCATGCTATATCGCATCAACTTGTTACACTATCGTATTGGACTCCCAACAATCTCATGAACTAATGTGATAGAGTTTCATTTCACGCAACAGATAAGACTTTCTTTATCAACATAATTAATCAATGAGGCTGGCAAAAAGTATGATAGATTCTATTGCAAAATTACATTTCTAAACAATGCAGCAGTCAAAGGTCACTAGCTCTGTTCATGCTTAACATAACAAAGAGTGCATAGAATATATATTGTATTCTATTAGATGAGATTATTGTAGTTGTATCCTATTTTTTTAAATATTATTTTATGTATCATAACTCACTATATCAATCTTGGTTAACCTGTAATTGGCGACTGTGTACGTTTTTCTTTTCTTTTCTGTTTATATTTTGAGGACCTACACCTGACATGGTCTTTTTCTGCACTACCAGATGGTCGAATGGTAGAAAATGCCTAAGACATTACATTTTCGAATAAGGCTATTATATAATATATATCGTAAGAAATGTATACACAATCTGTTGGTACACCTTTTTAATAAATAAATAAATTATTCTATTCTATCATCTTCGGAAGTCGCTATTTTCTAAATAAGGCAAAACAATCAAGACACGAGAGACCTTTATTGTGTTCCTAATAATACTTTAAATAAAAAGTCCGAATGGCGACAATATAATATTTTTAATAATGAATGTTGCAAGACGCTAACGACGCCATTACCAACTAAGCAAAAATCAACTGACCACATCTACGGAACATTAAAATAATTTTGTTTTACAGGTACCTCAATGCCATGTAGTAACATATGTAAATGTGCAAGTGGATAATCGCATATCAAGTCCTACTGTATTTTACAATCACGAGACGAGCATTGTAACGTTACATTACAGTCTATGGCAATTTAGCCCATGCACTTATACCATAATAGCAAAGGCTGTATGGCAACAAGGTTGTTACATTCAGCCACAGAGTCGAGGTCCAGCACCGGTGGCACAAGTACCAGGGCAATATACAGAGCAATCGATTTCAGGAAGATCCGTCTGAGGGTCAACCAGACCTACAATACAAATAAGATCCATAGGACAAACCAGCTTACAACAAAACAACCACAGAAAACAACAATGGGGCGAGATGGTAACAAAAGAATTTAAGAAAATATAATGGCTATGTAGAACAAATTGCTTTTTTTATTACAAAACTATATCCTGATTTTGGCGTTTTCACAATAAGCTTGCACTCATTTTCAACCAATATTATTGCGAGTAAGGAAGTCCAGGCAAAAAGTAGATGTGGCCAGCTGATTTTTTTTTTTTTAAATGTTTGTCGCGAAATCGATGCTATATGAGGAAAACTTCTATTTTCTTATAACTCTCCAGCGGTCTATAAATAACATAATAAAATAGCCATTTATTCTACTACCACATCTACTCGTAACAACAGGTAAAATCATTTTAAATACATGTATTATTACATCATGCACTAATTTCAATCATAAAAACATTTAACTTTTTTTTTCATCTAAACATTATCTGGCTAGCCTTTTCCCAACTAAATTGAGTCAGCTAAGGTTCGACTTGTGTATCGGTCTGTACACTGCAGACACCATGCCATTAAAGTGAAACTCAACCCTCACCACAAAACAATTCGGCTTAGTTTTCCGCGACGATATATCTTGATTTTCAACCGTCTTCAAAAAAGGAGGAGTATCTCAATTATACACTCTTAGTATATGGCATACCTGTCATTTTTTGTTATTTCTTTGTACTGTGCGCGTTTTATATACATATATGCTAAATAATATATTTTATATTCTTCGTTGTTCAGTGATATTATCGCCAAATTGTTAACCAATTTTTTGTAGATCTGATGAAGAACTTCGGAGTTAGGCAAAGACACTCTTCAAAAAATCAGAGCAAATCTTCCGGGATTATTGAAATCGTATGTCTGTTACATGCGATCAACAACTCCCTCTCCCTCCGACCTCTTACATAAAAATCACTAAAAAGCTAAAACTAGCATAGCCTTTTTTTACGGGAAATCATCAAATGACTTCTCCCGCACTTCCTTCAGCAACCGAACTTCATGGTAATAAAAGACTCTTCTCTACACCTAGTCAAATCACATATCGACCTTGTGGCATATGTAGATGTGTGCAGGAAATTATGAACCTTGAGGAGTAACATTTTCTGAGCGCGACTGTATATAGTAATTAAAATTCCACTTCCAATTTAGTGCAATGAATACACTGAGGTTTTTCTTTTTTGATTTGACTTTTTAATGGCGTACTGAGTTTGAGCGATTTTGCCAAACGAATAACAATTAACGCAAACAATCATTTTGTTTAAGGCGTAACAAATTCTACTAGAAAAATACGAAACATTAAATTAAACCAAAAATTCTGAGCTAATCAATTTTCCTGAGCCCCGGACTCGGTACTAACATCGTGTACTGCTATGTATGATTAAATTAAATTAATGTATAACATTAGGTTTACAAAGTCAAATTTAAGCAAGAAAGTTATAAGAAGTGTGGGCTCGTTGAATCGGGTTCACTTATATTTATAATACTTGGTAGATCTTAGAGCAATGGGATCCCACACGATATCAGTTCTCTGTTTAGTCCTATCGGCTGCACAGGTTGCATTTGGTGAAGTTTGGGAATTTGGAAAGATTAATACTCCAGGAAGTTTAAAAGTCGTTCATAAGGAAGGTCACATGGGACTATTTGAACACACTAAGAAAATTAAACTAGCTGTAAGTAAGATAGTTTACAAAGCTCAAGAGTATAGTTTATGATGTTTGGCGGCTTTTAATTAAGTTGAAGACGATGTACTGATAACATTATTAATTTGTTGTTAAAATCTGATATCAACTGTTAACAGCTGTGAGGGGAGAGGAAATTTGAATTTAAAATTTTAGCCAAGGAAACCCTAAAACTTAATCTCATTCCAGATTTTATCCAAACACCTACAGTAAAATTAAAGGATCAGAATCTGAATCTTTAGGAATCTATTTTTAACGCCGGACGACGAACGAGCTGAATACATTACTGAATTGCACAATCAAAACTATTCACTAGCTTCTGAATAATCATTCGCACATTCTAATATTGATGTAACCCTGACTAATCTGAGAACGCGTTAATTACAGGTACCACATTGTTATGTATTGACGTACGTGAAAGTAGAAGTTAAAAATTTAATATCAACTCCAGAAGTGCAATTTAACACGAAGACAAACGTTGTGAACATTCACTATGCCGCGTTGTCTAGTAGCCTTTCATCATTTGACATAACTGGAAAGGCAGTGTGGATACCGGGGTGTAACACGCCATCTGAACGGTCGCATTATGGATGAAAACGAACCGAAAATGTGGAAGAAGAATTAGAGTTGTCTTTCTGTGAAAACGGAACGTAGTTTAAGAGAATTTTAAAATAAAAGTGATACACAAAATGTTACTATCTCGTTTTTTATCCTTAACAATATTTAACCTCAAGAAGACGTGTTTGTTCACCATAAATCTACATCCACATTAGAGGACCTATTTCCGGACTTAGACAACTTCTCTGTGGCTCTGCCAGAACACCTCATTCGATCTTTCAAAGAGTTTCTTAGTTTCTTCAAAGCGTTTTTTAGTTTCTCCATCAAGGCGGTGGACTATGACATGGCTATGTCTGAAGCGTCTTTGATAGATCGAATGAGGTATTCTGGCAGAGACACAGAGAAGTTGACATAATCTGTAAAACAGGATAGACGAAATTTCGCTGCGCCGGCCAAATTCCAGCCAAAAAAAAAAACAAAACATTACATTGCACAAACGAACAGAACGAATCAATTTACTTTTCAATCGAATCTTACAGGTGTATTACGTACAATCAAAATTAATTTAAAGATAAACACCATTGCTTGTCAAAATTAAAGATTATCAGGTTTTTAAAAAGTGTTAGCAAATCGAGTGGTTATTACTGATGTAGGCAAGTAATCGGTTGATTGCAATACGATGGCATCTTATTCACCACTATTACTCAGCATATTCCTATCGGTGTCGGTTGCACAAATTGTACAGGGCGAACTTTGGGAATTTGGTGTCTTTGATACTCCTAGCAGCGTGGAAATCGCACATAATCAAGGAGACATCGGATTATTTGAGCGTACTAAGAAAATAAATTTAGCGGTAAGTGAACCTGTAAATATATAGATTTCTAAATCTTTACAATGGCATATACCAAGACATATTGAAAGACCTTGACTCAGTCAGCACGTCAGCGGAAAACCCCTTGACTATAATGTCAATAAATAACAAGATACAACTGTCTCCGACTGGAGGCGAAGTCGAGTTAGACAAAATGTCACAAGACAAGGGGCAAGACCTTTTGAACGAAACTTCCTTGAGTCTCCTCGATTCGATTGCCATTACAACGGAAAAAAGCCTTGAATTAAGAAATTTGCTTGAGTTGAGGATAGGAAATTACTGAGATAAATTTTGTGATATGTACCTAACATGGAAATATAACTTTGCATGGCAGCAGCATTTAACATTATGTTCGATATCTTAATAAAAGTCTTCGATTTCTTACAGGTTCCACAGTGTTACGTAATAACATATGTAAGGGTTGAAATCAATAACTTAATATCGAGCCCGAAAGTGGACTTTAATACACATAATAGTGTAGTTACTATTGCCTATAGGCTGTGGCAACACAGCTCTTCAACCTATGATATAGTGGCAAGAGCTGTGTGGAAGCAGGGATGCATTGTAACACCAAAACAACAGCAACGCGGCAGGTATCTTCCGTAACCTATAACCAAAATGAAAATAGAATGTTAAGAAAAGTTAAACACATATTTTTCTACTGTATAAAATACATTGAGAAACTTACGTTCTGCTGGTTTTGATTCCCATAATATATGTATAAGTTCCCCGACTACAGGAATAAAAATAAAAAGTAAACCACCAAAACTAATTTGTTTTGTGTTAGTAATTAAAACGTTCCAAGTTTATAATTTTATGTACCTAAATCTGCAGCCAACAAATCATAATTTCACGGTTAAAGCTGTGACAAGTGATTTTATGATTACCTTACTAAACAATTGCGTCTTTACAAAGTATTATATTTTAAACACGACTATTTCTTAAAATTTTATTAAGAGCTACTTCACATTAATTATTCTGCTAGATCAAAAGGCCGGTCAATTTTCAAACATCTCAGCGATATACCTTCGATACAATGAAACTTAATTACTCCTGTTTAAATCAATGCAAAAGAGTTGATGCCTTACTGTATTTTCAAAATTTGAGTGGTGTCTGGTGTTATAAAGCTAATGAAGATAGAAAAAGGAATTCCATTTAGCTTTAAATCACTGCAAAGGAGGTGCACCGCAGGGACTTGACATTGGCTACATCTTATTTTGTAAAATAATAACGAACCTGCCTAGTAAACTGCGACGATATGCTTTTACTATTGTATATTTAAGAAGAAGGGAAATTATCGTCGTTAGCTTAAAATAGTGTGTGTGACGAATAATAAGCAATAATGTTTTGTGGTGTCATACTGGTCAACATTTAATTTGATATAAAGACACACTGTATGTTTTGTTTAAAAGCATGTGAGTAGAATAATATTGTATAAACATTTTTACAAGTAATTACACGAAGCAAATAACTAGAACGAATCCATTTTAATTGCTCTGCATAAAACAACCGTGAGTGTAATATATGAATCTCTTAAATTGAATGTTAATACTTCAGCAGTAAGGTTAATGGCTTGTGTTTTACATTTGAAATACTAGAAGCTAGTTGAATAGTCATTATAAATGCTAATTTTAATTGTAATGCAATGATATTTCAAACATTATTTATTCTTTGCATCGCAACCAATACACATCTTGTGTTAGGAGAAGTGTGGGAGTTTGGTGAGAACATACCTAGCAGCAGAGTCATAAGTCACAATCAAGGTTCTATCTCGCTGTTAGAAAAAACAAGGCCTATACTATTGACAGTAAGTACAAAAACAGGTACCTGACGTTGTTGTATGATTTCCGAGATTACAATATACGTGACGAATTACATGAGCCCCCTTTGATCATTTTCTGCATCTTTTTTCTGCTATCGAATTTTAATTTAAGGTACTTAAATCAATTTCTAACTTGTTTTCCAAATATACAACATCATGTAACAGAATAAACGCAATGCCTCTTAAGGGATCATTGTGCTCAACATTATGAACAACTTTTACTATAGGACTAACGAAACGATTTCACTAAAGAAAAATCAGCTGTTCAGGTTTGTCAAATTACGCGCGTAGAAAAATGTGAGAAAAAAAAGAGCAATTGACTAATTTTTTGCGATATTGTGTTGGTCCCAAAGTGAAAGTTGTTCATAATAATGAGCACCATAACCCCTTAAGGAGATAGATAAGATAAGATGAAAGCCTTTTTATTCGGACAACAGATATACAATTAACTTTCTTATACACTGTTATAATAGTATTTTACACAACTAAAAATATTCGCATATTTGATATTTCTTTACTTTCTGTAAGTCCGTTTGCCAGGTGGCAAAGGCCTCCTCCAACCTACTCCATTCTGTTCTCTCTCTGGCTACTCTACTCCATGTTACGCCTGCAACCTGCGTGATGTCGTCGTCCCATCTTTTTTGTTGTCTGCCTTCCTTTTCCCTTCTCTTGGGTACCAATGTGTAATTAATTTGCTCCATTTATCCTTTCCTTTGACCATTTGTCCCGACCACTCCCATTTTAGCCTTTTTATTTTTAGGGATACATCTTGTAACTTGGTCTTTTTCCTAATTTTGGTGTTTCTTATTCTATCCCTCCTTTTTACTCCTATCATGCTTCTCTCCATTGCTCGTTGGCAACTAGCAATTCTGTTGGTTGTGTTTTTTGTTGCATATATTAATATTGGTAGAATGCAAACATTGAAAACTTTGCTCTTTGTGGCTGTATGAATATCTTTGTCTTTCATTACTTCCTTTAGACCCCAGTACCTTTTCCAACTGTTTGCTATTCTTCTTTCGATTTCCTTGTTTATGTTGTCTTTGGGTGATATCAGTTGTCGAAGGTATATATGTATATTCTTCAACATAGCTACTTTGAGAGGTATTGCGTTATAAATATTCCAATATTAAATTTCACAAAAGGAATATCGTAAGTGACCTACATAAACAATATTTTCAGGTGCCAGAATGTCACGAGATAGATTACGTCAGGGTGGAAGTAGACAACATGGTATCGAATCCTGCTGTATATTACGACAAGCTCACACAAATTGTGACCATCTCGTATAAACCGCTGCAGATCAGCATGTCGACGTATAGCGTAGTTGCTAAAGCCAAGGTGAAAGATACGTGCGCGGGAGCACATGAACCATCGAAAACGGACACACTGCAGTTAGTGTATGGGAAATAAAGCTTTTGGATACTTTATGAACGAAGAATAAAAATGTCCTCATTCAGCAATTGCGTTTTATTACCCAACCTATATAACATATATTCTGACCACTTTAACCAAACAATAAGATGGCAGGTGGTGTTTTATAGTTTTGCCTATCCCGAAAGGAAAAAGCATGAGTTTATACCTATGTATGTATAGAACCAAAATGCTACTTTTATGATAAATTAGAAATTCTTCAAAAAAATCAGCTTATATGAGTTGGCATTTATAACAAAACCTTTTTAATACAAGCCATAGGAAGTGTAAAGATTCTTCTGAGGAGTTTTCTATCATAAAAATTAAAAGAAAATAAATAATATATGACACCATCTCCTTTCAATATTTGATGAACATGCTGTGGCATAAATGCTCACCAAAAACAAATCATAAATGTGAATTTTAAACATAATTACGTAAAAAATAATTTAAGCTTATTTACAGAAAGTTTACGTGTCAGATACCTATGTTCTTATAACAGGCAAAATCTACAGCCAGCGCAAGGTATCACAGATTTTAGTTAACATTTTTAAGCTATTTAATCTAGAAATATGTCATGGCCATATTTTAGAAATGGCCAGTTCAAGATGTGGCGGAGGGTAGGTTAGGTTTGGGGGAACTTAGGGCACCGGCACGAATGGGAAATGGAATGCTGGGAGCGGACGAGCGCACTGACCTCCCGTCATTCCATTCATGTTAGGCTTCTTTAAACCCTGCAGACAGAAATAGGAACTCTGCCTGGTCTGGGAGTCCTTCGTCGAGGTTAAGTTTAAGGTGACCATTTCATGAAGAAGATGATGTCCCTACAAAGACAACTGGTTCACTGCAACTGCGTTTCTGCAGTATAATTTCAGTGGAATGAACGCAGATAAACTCCGAAGAGATACTAGCAACATTGACTCGGCACCTTTGGTCAACATTGAGTCAATTGACGATAAAGTGAAACTGTTAACGTATAAACTTGTGCAGCTGTATGATGTTCACGCTTCCATACGTGCAATAAAAATTAAAACATCTTCCGGCATCATGGCTAACTGGCGATATTGATAACGTTATTTAAAAGAAAGCTGCTACCAGAACAAAAGTCGAACTGGGAAAAGCTTTTGGATGAGAGGCCGCTGATTGTGTTACCCTATGTAATGTTGTCTTCATTTATCTTTTCTGTAACTTATGTACATAATGAAGTTTATTCTACTCTATTCTATTCTAGTTCGTGAAATGGCCTGTCACTTAATGAAATTCAAGTTGAATCCATTTTTTTCCAGCTTGGAAAGCAGTGAACCATGCATCCCCTACGCGAAAAGACATGCGACGAGTTATTGGAAAACCCACTTTTGGCGACTCCACCGCCCGAACCTGAGAAACCAAAGCCACCGCGCGTGCGCAAGCCACGCGTTTTTAAACTTGTAAACTCATTCATTATTTATTCATATTAAAATGGAACTAACACCTTCTCGATTTAATACTAAACTAGCACATGTTACTTCACAGCCGCCAAGATTTCCGTTGATCACGATAGAACGTTATCAATGCTGGTGCAATCATCTGAAAGAGGTAAATTGTCAGAACCTACAAAAGCCATTTTTTTTCTGTAGACCCCTTTTTTTCTAGATGGGAAATCATCAAATGACTTCTCCCACTCTGGGTGGAGCGGAAGGGAGTGTCAGACTCTTACTGAATAAAACCCACCCGTAATCCAGGGTCGCGGTGACTCTTTCGAACAAATTCCGCAACCCTAGCAGGCACTGACTCTATGGGGCCCCGTCTTCGGTGCTGACAGCTCTTTGAGGCACGCGTGGAACACGACGCGCCGTTGACCTGGGCCTGGTTGCTATCGGACGTCAAGCTACCCATAGCTCGCCGTCCGCAAGCCCGCGCCTACGGTGGCCGCGAATCGCCTTGCGTTTCCTAACGCCCGGAGCGTCTTCTTCTGTTGCGGCGGCTGGAGCGTAAGGTTTCCCTTTCCCGCACGCGTTCCGCCTCCTCCTTCGCTAGCATTACTGCTTTGCAGAAGGAGATGACCGCTTCCCATGCCTCCTCGCTCCGGACCATGGATTGAACCAGTGCCGGACGCGAGAGGTCGCCGCCGCCGATCGCCTCGACGAGGACACGGCGTTGCTCCGCCCAAGTAGGGCAGACCTCCACCGTACGCTCCACCGTGTCCTCCGGGTTCTGTAGACCCCTTGTCAAGGCTTCACGATACTTACTGTCAGAACACATTTCATACACTGAAATATATTAACATATTTTCTTGTGATCCAGTTACAAATGGCGAAGCATAAAGTGGACGATAGCCCGCCGGAGCTTTTCCCAGAGTTGTACTTGAAACCTCGACGACTGGACTACTATGCTCGGCAGCTGGAAGAGAATATGAACGTCAACAAGGATCTCCTGAAGAGAATTAATCTTATACAGAGAACTGGAGTTAGTTTTTTTAAGCTATTGTTATATATTAAGGCCAAGCAATATAATTTAGTTCTTTTTAAGTCAGTGGCACATTTTATAAAGCTGAAGAGTTTGTTTGTTTGTTTGAACGCGCTAATCTCAGGAACTACTGGTTCGAATTGAAAAATTCTTTTTGGGTTGAATAGACCATTTATCGAGGAAGGCTTTAGGCTATATATCATCACGCTTAAGCCAATAGGAGCGGAGCAGCGATAAAGAATGTTTTAAAATCGGGGATTCCACGGGGACGAAGTCGCGTACAGAAGCTAGTTATGTTATAAAATACAATCCCTAAAATACTAAGCATCATGAGCATAAAATATACATATACAGCCGTGAAGACGAATTCTGTCTTTGAGATGTTTCGCGTAACAGAAGTCAGTTCTCTTATGATATAGAAGCTACTCTGAAGTGAACTAACAGGGCTAGGACGTGCACCAATATAACATGCAAGGATTTAAGAGTGAACGTACTCGTTGAACAATGCACCTGGCACTTCATCTCTTCAATCCTTTTTACCACTTTTGGTTTACTGGTAGGAACGCTTCACACTCGATGCACTAACGTATCATCGGTTGAGTGTGAACGGTCAAGTGTTTTTCTATACATTTGTCTGTTCTGGCGTTACGCGACCGATAATACACGACGCATGTTCCGTCAGATATGAACCTTCCCTTAGGGTATTATGTCCGCCTTTGTAGCCACTAGCCAGTGCATGGAATCTTAATAAAAACGTATATTTCCAGGGGTACGTAGACTGCTGGTCGCCTGAACCTAACAACAAATACAACAAGCTTCTCTGCAAGCAACGCCAGCGAGGACTCAATGCAATACAGAAGGCCAATTTATACTTCTACTCAAGACTACTCATTGCTGTTAGTTTCTTTTTTCTTCTTCTCTTGTTTGTGGATATCCGTAATTTTATTTGGAGTATCCGCATTTAGATATTTGCAAGGTGGGCCAATGATCTGACTCACGGAAATTCTCTGGATGTGTGACGACGTTTGCAGGAGGCTCAAGTCCAGCAGATGGCTTTCAGTTGAAATGTTGATGATGACCTGGTTCAGTATTTATTGTTATCCATCACGTACTCAATGATCACTGCAACCCTTGCAGGAACCTCATGTTCTTTGTTGGCTTAATACTAACTGGTTAGACATGTAACATAATGACCTATAAAAAATGTTTTAACAGAGATCGGAGCAGCTACTCACAAAAGAATTGGATGCAGAATGGAAGGAAACAAAACATAAACTCATTTTGGGTGCCTCGTGAGTAATATTTCTTTATATCATTTATTAAACTGTTAGTTTTTGATGATACTTTCTACTTTGCTTCTAATTTTCAGATTACCATTTATTTTATTTAAGACTGGTAAACTTGATCGTGATATAAAGGACCCAGCGTTTGATAGACCTTTGCACGTCGTGAGACCTAAGTAAGTCAGTTCTAGTTTTAATCATATTGGAGTATTTAATCTATATATATATAGAAGCGAAATACCACTCACTGTTTAACCACGAAATCTCAGAAACAGTCAACACCTACAAACTTAAAACTTGACAGGTAGGTTCCTTATAGGGTGTAAACATTCGCTAAGAACGGATTTAACGAAACTCCACCCCTAAGGGGGTAAAACGGGGATAGAAATTGTTTGTACTAAATCTGCGCAGACGAAGTCGCGAGCGAAGTGCTAATATTGCATAAATTCTAGTTAGCAACACAATTAATTTCTGATGAGTTCTCACTTGCACTACAACTTGTAGTCATAGATTCATAGGCTTTGCTTGGTAATATTAGTGAAACTCGAAACTTTTATGATGAACTAAAATTTCTAATAGAAGTTTCCTGTGATGACATGATTTCATATGAAAAGCCAACATCTCGAAATGGTCGTAGTGGTGTTCAGAATGAGTAAAGTAATTTCTTCAATATTTTCCTACTTTTAAAATACTTATCATTACAGAGTGTCCATGGACATCTGGGTACGAGGTGGATCGAAGATCGGTAAAGTAATGATAGAACTCTTCAATGATATCGTTCCGGAAACTTGTAGATTATTCTTGAACCTTGTAAAGGGAGTTCCTACTGGCCATGCTTATTCTGGCACTAGATTCTTCAGGTCAGTTTATTTCCTAGAATTAACCTGTAAAGATTTTCTGAGAGTGCGAAGACACCATTAAATATAAATAATTATCTAGGTAATGCAGATACACAGGTTAAACGAAACCTATATTTTTTTATGTTACTATTCACTTCGTCAGAAATCTCTGTTTTCAGAATAGTACCTGAACTTTTCTGCTGCGGCGGAGACGTCGTGAAAGACAATGGGTTCGGCTTGTACATCCCACCAACAAAGGAAGTAGGAGAGTTCGTTCAAGCCATGCCTGCTGAAACCTGCGACTTGAATCACACTGTACCAGGTGAAGAGCTCAATATTTAAAAACTAAATTTGTCTTCGACATGTTAAGAAAAAAAAGTGAAGAGCTAGCGATTCCACATATCATTTTGAGACGTAAATTTTGTAAAAAAAAAAATGTAAGCCATCGACCCCCGCTATTGGCTGACGGACACAGGAACAGGAGCAAGCTACAGAGCTCCAAAGAGCGGAATATCCTTACGATACGAGCCGTGTCCAGAAGTACCGCTCTCTGATAGAAGCCTTGTTCGAGCCGCCTGATCAGAGCCTTTTCAGATGTTGAACGAGGGTCGCGGTTTTTATAAAGTGCTAAGAGTATTACGTTGCATCCGGCTCGGATGTGGTAGGACGACCGGTAGTGCTTGCAGTTCAAACCCAATTGTGATCAGTGGGCTATTGCAATATCTGTGTCCGAAAGCTGTAGAGACTTACATTAAGTATATATCAGAGAGGTGACGAGAGACTGACGGCGAGTGCTTGATTTGGATATTGGTTAGCGAGTTCAAATTCTGTATAGGGTATATAATACTTTCAGGTGTATTGTCTATGGTGGTTACTTCTAGCGGTGAAGTTAGCGGTCAGTTCAATATTATATTCAAGCCTTTGCCGCAGTTTGATGGGAAGCATGTTGTGTTCGGTAGGGTAAGTTGATTACTCTTACTTTTGATGAAAGTGTGATCTGATAAAACATCTCATGCTTTTAGCCAGTGAAATCCGAATGTCTCTCCCGCCAAATTTGGAGACAACATTTATTCGTAACACAAATCCATACTATTATGAACGTAAATCTATCATTCCGTCTTTCTTGAGGTCAAAATCGCAGAACCTTTTTTTAAGGTACGTAACTTCATGCAAACTATTCAAAAACTGAATTTTCCCTTATGAATGTTGAAATTTTGGAATATATAAGGAAATATAGTTTTTCAAAGCCATGTGACATTCACCAACCCGCACTGCGACCGCGTGGTGGATTACGGCCCATTCCCTCTCCTAGAGAGGAGGCCTGTGTTCCAGCCGTAGAAACATCAAAAGGCTGATTATGTTATGCTATGCTAAGGAAATATACGCAAGAGATGACATTGTAACGGGTATTCTAGTAAACTCACGCTACCAGTCGTCACTAATAGGGCAAGAGATCTTCCACGTACTTATGCGTATGTCGCAAAATCTAAGAGCTTTAACAGTTCCCTGTGCGTAACGCTTTAGAGCTACCACGTGATGCACATAATTTCAGAAAAACCTCATGGGAACGAAATGAACTATAATTTTTAACCACAGATAACAGAAGGACCACCACTAACTCTCGAGCGTATCAGCGCGTTAGGGCTGCCCCTGGGCACAACCACCTCGGACTGCATCATCCGCTCGTGTGGCTGGTTCACGCGCACCGGCCTGTACCGCGAGGGCAACCCTAACACCATCAAGTTTCCACCAGGACGAAAGCAGAAGAAATGAATTAATATCTTCGTTTTGCTGGAATTTTATGAAGCTTTTTTTAAAAAAAAAATTGAAATCCATTTGTAGTTTTTTTCTGGTCTATGGTATGGTATGGTTGTTCTACAGTACAATGTCTATGGTTAGTCTACCATTGCTTCTACCGGCATTTTCAAACAGTAAAGAATATGAATGAAGGGACGATTACGTATGTTCTTATTCTTTTCGAATCATGGGTTAACTCTTTATACTGTTTAGCATTATTGGCATTCTTAAAAAACCCCCAAAGTACAAAAGTATGTACACTTGGGGCACTCCAATGTGTATATTCATCCAATCAAGCTCAAAAGACATAAAAATTCATGCTTATATCATAATTAATAATCAGTAAACAAATCGGCCATGCCTCAAAAACAAACAAAACATAACTGCAATCACATTTTTATTGCAAAAATATAATTATTTTTTTATAAATAAATAGAAAAGTGAAGGCACACGACACGAATCAAACAAACCGCAAGTACACATTCATAATCGTACAATTAATACAATCTATTAATACTCGCTTTACTTTACTAGTCACGTTCGGAACTCCTGAACCGTTGATGGAGTCATTGAGTAATCGTCATTCTATCTTCACAAATAATCCGCATGATAATATCAGAGCCAGCATCTGAAATAAAGGAAATTGCTAGGTAAGTTTAAAAACGCAATTACGAAATTCTGTCATTTGTTTTGGTTTGAAGTCACGTTGGGTACGCGTAGGAATGCGTAAACTTTAGTCGCTGTTGAGGTAAGAATCCTTGGTATTGACTGGAGTGAAAGACGGTTGCGATGTGAATATTTATGGCTCAACTTCACCTATTATATACAAAAATATTTGCCATTAATTTAGTGGCTACCTACATGTTAAATAAAATAAAATAAATCAAATAATACGTCGGTAGGACGAAAACGTTGGCGGTTATGGGCTGACGTATAAAAGACTGTGCGGCGCCCCACCGGCAGTATTCCACAAGTCGCCAGCTCGCGCGCATGTTGTTGTAGGTATGCTTGTGTTGCAGCTACAGTCGCCCAAAAATGTTCAGCTAACGAAAAAGAAGTCGAGTCAGCCTGCTAGGCAAACCTTACTTCTTTTTCGTTAGCTTGAACTGTCCCACTCCTGAGCAAAGGCCTTTCCCTATTCCTTCCATTTTTCATTGTTTATGTCTCATTTTATTACTAAATTTTATGTGCGAATATTAAAGGAATCCTACTTTCTTATGGCAAGGTAAAAACAAAGTCAGTTCCGAATCTTCGAGATGCGCTCAGACATCTTTCACCTTTATCATGTTGCTTTATGTGAAATAGAAGGGACTCCTTACTGCAGGTACGCTTTTATGGTCTGTCAATATACCATAGTCATTACAAATATAAACACATCAAAAGTATCTAGGGATCAACATATATTTTTGCAATAACTTTCCTCCTGATTGATATTAATTAAAATTTTCTTTAAGGATTCATCAAATAAAGTGTTTTCGTTTGTCACAGTAACGATAAACCAAGTCACCTTTGCATTAATAAAGAAATTTGCCATTTTCCTAATAAAGGGATTTTTGACATTTGAACCACTAACATTAAAGTTCGAAAAAAAGACTGAAATAACAGTTTTCTTTAAAATTTTATTGGGTAACTTAAACAATTAATAATCCGTGTTTCTACCGCGAACACTAACAACACAAGAACATCGGTTTGGCATACTCAAAATGAGTTCATCCAAATCACGCTGTGGAATGGCCGCCCATGTTCGTTGCAACAACAAAAAAAGGTCTTCTTGCGACTGGATACCCTCCATATTCGGCAGAGCTCTTCGCTTACCTTGGCTGAGCGCCATGGAGGACGGTATCGCTGCACCACACGGAGACAAGACCGATACATTCAAATCTTAACTCGAAGAGCTCCAACAATAACCGCCATGATGTTAGCCGTGAGGCTTCATCACTCTTCAGGGAACTTAATTAGCGACCAAACAGTCAGAAACCGCTTGCATGAAGTGAACCTTCATTCCCGAAGACCGCTACGGGTACCACCTATAGCAATGCACAATCGTAGGATTCGATATCAATGGGCTCTTGAACACAGAAATTGGGCAGAAGAACAATGGCGTTTCGTGTGCTTTTCTGATGAGTCTCGTTTTGGTATGAGACCGGATACAAGACGTATACGACACTGGAGAACCCCTGGACGCCAACAGCGATTAAAATCCTGCCAGGAAGTCCATCCTTATAGTGGTGGAACCATCATAGTATGGGCGGGTATTTGGATCGGCGGAAGAACTGAGTTGATTTGGATCAGAGGCAACCTCAACGCTCAAATTTATGCTGAGACGATTGTATCAGACGTCATCGTTCCTCTACAAGTGCAAATCGGTCCCTTATTTCAGTTAATGCATGATAATGCACGACCGCACACCGCAAGAGTTGTAAGACAGACTCTCGCCGCAGCTAACATCAATGTCCTGCCCTGGCCTGCTCAGTCGCCAGACTTGAACCCGATTGAGCATGCATGGGATATGCTACAGAGAAGAGCTCTGCCGAATATGGAGGGTATCCAGTCGCAAGAAGACCTTTTTTTGTTGTTGCAACGAACATGGGCGGCCATTCCACAGCGTGATTTGGATGAACTCATTTTGAGTATGCCAAACCGATGTTCTTGTGTTGTTAGTGTTCGCGGTAGAAACACGGATTATTAATTGTTTAAGTTACCCAATAAAATTTTAAAGAAAACTGTTATTTCAGTCTTTTTTTCGAACTTTAATGTTAGTGGTTCAAATGTCAAAAATCCCTTTATTAGGAAAATGGCAAATTTCTTTATTAATGCAAAGGTGACTTGGTTTATCGTTACTGTGACAAACGAAAACACTTTATTTGATGAATCCTTAAAGAAAATTTTAATTAATATCAATCAGGAGAAAAGTTATTGCAAAAATATATGTTGATCCCTAGATACTTTTGATGTGTTTACTTTAGATCCTGAAGGCTAAAGACTTATGCAAAGTTTTATGAAAGTGGATTCTTTATCTTATGGTTTAACTAGCTTCTGCTCGCGACTTCGTCCGCGTGGAATAGTTACTTTACCCCCGATTTTGAAACTCTCAGCCCGATCGGTTTAAAATTGACAAAGTTTCATACAAACTTTCATCCCCTATTTTATCCCCTTGAGGGTAGAATTAATCAAAATCCTTTCTTAGCTGATGCCTACGTCATAACATCTACCTTTTTTTTTTTTTTTTTTTTTTTTTTTTTTTTTTTTTTCTGGATGGGAAATCATCAAATGACCCCTCCCGCCCTGGGTGGAGCGGTAGGGAGTGTCAGACTTTTACTGACTAAAACCCACCCGTGATCCTTCTTGTGCACTATGCGTTCCAGGGCCGCGGTAACTCTTTCGAACAAATTCCGCAACCCTAGCAGGCACCGACCCTATGGGGTCCCGTCCTCGGTGCTGACGGCTCCTTTTGACGCGCGTGGAACACAACGCGTCGTCGACTCAACCCGGTATCGGACGGCGAGCCACCCACGCTCACCGTCCCCAGGCATCAGCCACTGCGCAATAGCACAGCGGCCGACTTGTCTCTGGAGGGGGCCGAAATGGGACCATTATTGGCACTCCATGTCAGCACCCTCCCGAGCGTTGGGAGTCGCAGCACCCGCAGCAGAAGCGGCAGTGGCGGCGACAGAAGCCGCGGCGGCGGCAGAGGCGGTGGCGGCGGCGGACCTCTTGCCCCTGGTCGGGGCGGATGGCGCGCAGGCCCTTCCCCCCGCCCAGTGCTCGGCCGGCTTGCCAGCAGCCGCACATGCACTGCAGTGCGGCGTGGCCTTACACGAGCCGGCCCGATGACCGGGCTGACCACAGCGGAAACAAAGTCCGCTGCGGTCCACCTCCGAGGGGCACATAGCTCCCGTGTGGTTGCCCACATGGCAGCGGTAGCACCTCAGAGGCCTGGGTTCCAGCAGTTTTACCCGCGCAGACACCCATCCCACCAAGAGCCTTCGGCCCTCCGACACAGTTCTGGCCGCCGTCACGGGGCAGCTCACCACAAGGGTTTGCATGCCCGTGTTGTCAGGCCGGAGGGTGCCCGCCTTGACGAGCTCGGCAGAGCACCCCCCAGTCCTGGCGACGGCGGCCACAACTTCCTCCTCCGTCACGGAGTCATCCAGGCCCACTATGCGCATGTCGATGCGCTTAGTCGGCCTGGACACCCGGACCTCGTCCGCGGGTAAAACCGCCCTCAGCCTTTCAGCCAGGGCGTCCGCGAACGGGCCACTCTCCGCTCCGGCGAGCTCGAGCTTCCGGGCACCGGTCAAGGTCCTCCTGACCCCGATGCCCCCGCTGATGCCCAGCTCTTGGAGGCTCACCGCCTCCTTCGCCCGCTTCAGTACGGCGAGATACGTCACGCCCCTCTGTTCCGCTTCCGGCTGCAGTGTGAGAACTACAGCCGCGGATTTCGGGGCGCGAAGCCTCGCCGCAATGGCGTTGGCCTTCCGCCGCTGCTTCTTGGCCTTGTTTTTGGCCGCCTTCTTTTGTCGCCGCTTCTCTCCGGCAACCTGCCACTCGGCCTCGGCCGCAGGAGGGTCCGAGGGTGGGGGTGGGGGCGGCCGCGACGCCACTGGCGCAGCAGCCTTAGCCGCTCCCCCTCCAGCCTTCCTCCTGCCCCTCTTTGCCGGGGCCGACTTGGTCGTCGCCGGCGTCGCAGGCGCCGGCGTCGCAGGCGCTGGCGCGGCTCCCGCCTTGGCCTTCGCCTGGCCGGACGTTCCCGGGCTGGCAGCCACTGCGGCTGCATACGAAGCCGCCTTCTGCTGGCCCGGGGGCCTCTGTGTCCCCGCCAACGGGGGACGCCGGACCATGCCCTCCAACACGGAGAATTGCTTCCGGAAGGGAGCCAGCTCCTGCCGCACCAGGCTCCGCACCTGGCTCAGCACTTGGCTCCCCTCCAGCGCCGCCGAACTCGGCCTCCCCTGTGGCTCCTCGGAGGCCGCTCTGGCCATCCCCGCCAGGTCCCTCCGGAGCGACTCATTCTCCCGAACGAGTCGCTCCGTAAGAACCGCGAGGCGGGCGACCTCCGCCCGCAACTCAGACGCCTCTTTGGCCTCCTTTGCCCCGCCGACGTTGGCCGCCGCTGCCGCCAGGATGGAGGCTTTGGCCGCGCTGATGGCCTCCCGCTTCGAGGACTTCTTCCTCTTGAAGGCCACAGCGCGGATCGCGGCCTCCACGACCTCCGCAAACTGGGCCCTCTGGTCCTCATTAGCGGGAGGCACCTCTCCCGGGGGCTCTGAGTCGTCAGAGTCGAGAAGAGGCGGACGAGTAGAGGGAGCCCCACGACCGCTCCCTCCAGGGCAACGCCCCTCCTCCACCAACCTCTCGCCCCGACGCCCCGCCTCCCGGGTAGAGGGAGCCAGCCCCCTCCCTGCCTCACTGCCCCTGCCCCGCCTAGCGGTGGGGATTTTGCGGGCGGAGGCGAACTCGCCCTCGGAGGACGACTCCTTGTCATCCTCCCGTCTGGGCCGCTTGCGGAAGAACCTCACGCTCTCCGCAGCAGCCCCCCCTCCCTCGTCTCCAGAGCCCGCCGAGCTGACCGTTACTAGGTCTGGCGCGGAGCCGGAATCCGACTCCGCACCACCCCGGCGCTCAGGCGAACCCTCCTCTAAGCAACCGTACGCCATCAGCTCCTTAAAGGAAGCGGACTCGGATGACGACGATTGGGAGCCTCCTCGGCTCGTGTTGCCACTGGCAAGCGGAAGGCGTTTGGTGCCCACCCCAGAGTACGGAGGGCAGCCCGCCGAAGCGGGGTGGGATTCCCCGACCGCTGAGCAGTCGGGACCCACCTGGGGACTCATTTTGCATTCGCCTTTTTTCATTTTGTTCCTTTTAAGGGTGCGGTCCCTATTCGCTCCGCCCCTTCTCAGGGCCCTCTCCTCACCTCACCTCTCCACCCGCTCGCTGCTCTCACAGTCACGTCTGATGATCAGACGCGTACCAAAGAGCAGCGAGCAGGCGTGTGTCTCTCTTGGTCTGTTCCCTCACTTGCGACCTTCCGGCATGAGTGGCTCTACCGGGAAAGCTCGCAAGATCATTGGGACGCTCAAGCCCCACCACGACGACAACGTGGAGACACATTCGGTGGGGTCATAACATCTACCTGCATGCCAAATTTCAGTCCGATCCGTTCGGTAGTTTGGGCTGTGCGTTGATAGATCACTATGTCAGTCAGTCAGTCACTTTTGAGTTATATATATTTAGATTCATGAATCGCATGCAGTGCTTACCATTATCAGCGCTATTATGACGGCCACCGTGCCCACATACACGGCGTCTTCTCGTAGGAAGTCTATCACCTTACTGAGGCATCCTTCAACGTACATCGTTGTAGGGTTCGGAGACGCCTTGCAATCCATCCTCTGAAACATTCAAATTATTAATGGCATTACAGCGTTATTAAGGATATGTTGAGATGTTCGTCCTGCAACGTCCTTCTGCATCATTTGAAACGAAAAAGTAAAAATGAAATACTTATTGCTAAAAGATTTAGATAATAATGAAACTTCTATGATGCAATTTTTTTTATAGTATCGGAATCAGTATAGTACAAAGAGTAACATAATATACAGAGGGGACTGGCCTTTTCAGGTAAAAATAAAAATGACACTAGCCATTTATTATTTTTAAGCCTACTCACAGAGCTACGGTTAGACATTTCAAGTGGAATGGGTCTGTATGCGTTATGAAAGTAGGTATGTCCAAGGACAATCGCCGGATGGTGCAGGATAGGGCTATCGCGGTATATGAAAACACAAGATGAGAGGCTTTGGGTTTGGGCAGTTTAGTGGACTATTTATCGTATACTACAGAATAACTATTGGCCCCTGACCACTGACAATATACACGACTTTAAAATGGCAGGTGATGGCTTGCACATTCAATAAGCCCCTGAAAACGGTCGCTAGCACAAGGTAACGTAGCGCCAAGGTTGCAATATACCTATCCTGGGGTGCTAGATGAGTGAAGAGGTATACCACGGCTATCAGGGGCCGTATTACGACCTCTTAAAACCATCATGTTTTCGGTGTGAAAAAGAGACGGAGCTATACAGGACGAATAGCACTATCCTTTTCTCACACAGAAAACATGATGGTTTTAAGAGGTCATAATACGGCCCCAGGTTAATCCCAGAAGTACGGTTAAGATCCCTACCAGCATCTTATTGAATTATATATACTTCTCCCGAGCTTCTCTCTTTTGCGAATACCACTCAGACCGGACAATTAAGGCAAAAAAGAGCTGGGAGCTCTGTTTCTCGTCAGAGTTCACTCCGGCCAGCCAATAAAGGTAAGTCGGAGATGACACGACTTCTCCCGAGAGATCAGATCCATGGGATCACTACCCAACAATTCGCCACAACACAGCCATTCGGATACACTAAACATTTATTATTATTAGAAAAAATAATTACAGTTGCATCCATAATTACTTTCGCGGCATAAATGTTCAATCAATAGTTGATATAAAAATAAAGTGGTTGCAATAAACCAGTTAAGAGTGACACAGTAGTACCCGCATCATCAATGTTGCTAGAAACAAAAAAAATACATCTAAAATCCTTACCTTCCCCGGATAAACTTCCCGACAACAACTTTCAGGCACATTATCATTCCAATCCTTGTATCCCTTGACGCCGCAACACTTGAGATACGTCTGGGTGTCATCCCAGGACTTGGTAAACTCGTGCCTGACCCCGTAATAGGGAATAGCGGCATACAGCTCCCGGTCTAAGGTCGTGAGGACCTTCTCCCTGAAGACGAACTGAAGGATCCCGCCGACCAGCATTACGACGAAGATTATGAAGACCAGGATGTAGTACTGGAATGTTTAAATGTAATTATTAAACAAATAATGTTTTAGGGATTGTTCGGGGGATTAATTGAGTCGATAGCGGATGAACAGGATAGGTAGGTATAAGGTTTTCCTGAACTTGGATTGTGATTTATGTACGTGATGTGCTAGAAATCTCACATAGCAATAGGTAATCTATGCTTTAGTTTAAGCTGCTATCCATCAATATTTGTCTTAGTTTGGAGTCCAGGGAGCATCCGGGTGGTGTTTTCAAAAAGGGTACTGATTAAACCCGGACACTTTTGCAACGAGTACTTTATCCCCTTGACTTCGACCATACTGATTCTAAATCACTTGACAAAAAGATAGCAGAAATTATCGTCATCCTTAAATGGACGGGCACATTCTCAACTTTATGGAAAGTTAATAACGTCATGTAAGTGTAAGATTTTTTTGCATGGGTCACTTGGCGAGTCCAAAGCTATTATTGTATACTAAGGCCCTAATTATAGGCCTTAATTCACCCAAATGGCCAGGCCTTTTTAAAGTTTTTATTAGGCATCATCAAATTCGATGATGGCAGCCCTAAGTACGGGGCTCAGCTATGTTATTCTGATTCAGGAGCAAACACAAAAGAAACGCCTACGATTCACAATCATTTCATGTCAGAACTTAATCAAATACACTTACCTACTTGACAAAATGCAGACTTTAAAGATTTTATTTTTCATATAACAACCCACAAGGAAAGAGAGAGCGATTTTTACATTCTATAGAACACTGAAAATTCATTCATGTATTGTTCTGTCTCTTTCCCTCTGAAATCTTTTGTAATTCTAACGAACGCACCGTAAGAAGCATACATTTGACCTCCTTGGCGGCGCCGCAGCAGCCGAGCAGTGACAGCAACATGAGAGCAGCTCCCATGGCCACCACCACTCCCACTGAAGCTATGAACATGTTGTTGCTCATCAGCGTGCTGGAAAAGGCGCGGGAGATCCATACCCACAGCCCTACGGCCAGTGCGATCGCACCACCTATCTGGAATGCGGAAATTGTTACAAGTTATCCTCAATAGTTGATCGTATCAATTGGGCTTTAAAATATGGCTCTCCTACCAAATTGACGTACTATTTATTTACCCTTCTAATGAATCAGTTTTGACACGAATCAGTTTACTGTGGAATAATTTTACAAAAGAGGTCACAATCGTAATCAGTTATTACGGATAGTCCTCTATGCAGAGCATGCATTGAGGAGGAGAAAATGGTATCGCACGTGCTCCTTGAGTGCACAGGTGTCGAAATACGGAGGCAAACAATAGGGACACCAAATTCACTTACAGAAATGCTGAACACACTGAGTGGATAGCTGCTTCTGGAGGGAAGCAGGTCGGCTGGCAGTGTGAGTGACACAATGGTCCAATACAAGGACTAAGTGCGGAAACCAAACCCCCATAAATAGATAGATAGAGGTTACAATCGATTATTGACAATTAGTGCTATTTAGGTGAAAACTTTAACAAACGCCATTTTCATGAAAATAGAAAACATAAAAAGTAAAACTTAATGGCATCTAAAAATTAGGTATATAGACGACACGTGGCCAGTTTTCACGTATCGCTAATTTTCGAACTAAACCTCTTTAGTTCGAAAATTAGCTACAAATGAAAACTGGCTGCAACCGCTTGCATCAAATAAATAGAAAAATTAAAAATAATACGTGGAAAACTTAGACCACATAATAAAAGGGCTACAGACACAACAGTCAGCAACTTAACAAACCCTCCATGCATGACTCATAAGTCATAAGTATAAATCTATAAATTGAAATGTCTGATCATGACATATGCGTGATGAGCAGTAATCTACCGGTTGTACTTGATTGATGTAAGTGGCGTCAAACATTAAAGACTACTAAAGGTCACTCATGCACATGCATATGACATTGACAACACGCAACGGATGCATTGATACCTGGATCGGTCGGACCGTGTTCGCGACGATGCGTCTTAGCTACATAGTATAGGTAGTTATAGGTAGCTATAGTAGTACATAGAATGTTGCAACAAATAAAACCGCGACTACATAGTATAGGTAGTTATAGGTAGTTAGTTAGTACATAGAATGCTGTAACAAATAAAGCTGCATAGTATAGATAGTTATAGGTAGCTATAGTTGATACATAGTTTGTTATTGAAATAAAACACATTCGTTACAGTAGTTTGCTCTCAAGAGGCAGTATATAAGCCCTTGGAGCCTTTATTTCTTCCAAGTAAATAGAATATAGTTAGGTAGGGTATCCTGTCCCTTACACATAACAGTAACACATGGTAACCCTGGTAATCGAAGGTATATAAAGGTAATCAAGGTATATAAAAGGTAATCGGTGGTATATAAGGTAATCGAGGTATATACACACACAGACAGACATACATAGGTAAATAGAAAGGGCTTGGTAATTGAGACCTGAAATATTAGGTCAAAGGTAGTCGCATAGCTAAAAGCGACACTGACCAATCACAGAGCAGGAGGGTGCTGGTACGTGATTGGTCAACAGTTTTTGATAAATAGCCCTGGTGAAGGTATGCACAAAATAAAACACTTTGCATCTACCCTCTTCCTTTCCCGAAAATACAAGTCTAGATTCTAGACTTCTAAATGTCTGAAATAGAACCGCCTTGAAAAATCCTTTCAGGGGATATATAGATGTCTATAGTGTATGCAGGCATAAAGCCGTAATTTAGGTTTAAATAAAACTGTTTATTTTTATCCCCCTGAAACATATACGCTTATAGAGTTGCAACCCCTTAAGTGACAGGGTTGAAACATATGTAGTTTTGTAGAGGGTTGTCGTATCTACAGAGATACATATAGCTGTATAGCCCTCCTAGCATAGTTTTACGGTAAATTCACCCCAAGTAGGTAATAGCTTCGCGCCTACTATAGTTTTGTATAGTTTTCGGCATCTCACCCCTACATGGAGGGGGATGAAGGGGTGAATTCGTCTCCGCTGTATGGAGCCTACCGAGGGCTATCCATAAAGGTACGACAACCCCTACTCACATAGACCTAAGCCTAGATATAGCTTAAAATCTAGAATTGTTATAGTGAAAATTGGCGTTAATAAACTTCATCACACACGGTGATTTTTTGGGTGTCGATACGGTATAGTTGCGCCGTACAATAGAAACATAGAAACTTTAAGAAATTTGTAGTCATTTGCAAGATATTTCGGATTTATAACTAAATGTAGAATCATATAGTCGCGAATTTCACCCTTCAAATCGCTAAGTGCATAGTGAACAAGTTAAATAGTGTTTTATTGTGACTTTATTGGTAAGCCCTCTATACCTACCCCTATATACTGTGTCAATAACAGCAAGTATAGCAAGTATTCAGCTAAGGGTTGCATCCTCATGGCCCGTAGCTTATAGACGGAGCGTCAACGCGTCTGGATCATTTATACCTAGGTGGGTTGTCACCATACAGTCCACTTTCGAAGAATAGGATAACCTACCCTGGCCACCCTACAGTCCAGTCGATCACGTCCGCCCCGTACATTTTCTGGTCCATCGGAGCCGGATATTTTGAAGATAGCCTGATCTAGCTATTTGGAAGTTGGATTTATAGAACCACGCAGCTACCCTGAAGGCGCAACCCCTATTGTGAAGTCGCACCCCCTTGAAGAAAAAACTACCCTTCAACATTTCAAGACACGAAGGGTGTCCCTAGAAGCTAAATAGAAGTCGGACCTTGAAGAAATCATCCCTTCAAGAAAACTACCCCTAGGCAGATTGATGTTGAAAAATAGTGAAGCAACAACATAGAAGAAATTTAATCAAGCTGAACTTAGAAAATTTCGAACGACTTCACACTTTGAAAATTTTGAGGGGTTCCGACACTTAGAATATTTTTGAAGATTTTGAACTTGGAAATTTTTTTGAAGAATTTTGAACTTAGAAAATTTTCAACAATCCGGGACTTGGAAAATTTTTGAAGAATTTTGAACTTGGAAAATTTTCAACAACCTGACACTTAGAAAAGTTTTGATCAAGCGGGACATAGAATATTTTTGAAGAATTTTGGACTTAGAGAATTTCGATCGACTTCACACATAGAAGATTTTGAACAGTCTGGGACTTAGAAAAGTTTCAGTCAATCCGAACTTAGAATATTTTTTGAAGATTGGGGACTTTGAAGAATTTTGAAAATTTTTTGAAAATTTTTTTTTTTGGAAACTTGGATTGAAGTTTCACCTGAGGCTTACCAGTGGACTACCGAATAGTTTTGAAGATTCATTGAAGACTTCAACAATGCCGATCACGAGGTCGCATGGCAAATCATCCGAGGCGTGGACAGTTCCGATACAGGATCCAGCCGAGAGGGTTCCTGCTATCCATCATCAGGTGCCGCCGCGTTCGCCTTCATCGTCTGGGACGGCGCGATCGATGCAGCAGCGCAGTGAAGACGTGTCTCCGCCTGCTGCCGCTGAACGAATAGAACAGATAGAAGCTTCAGCAATAGAACGAGTACCTGCACCATTGCCGACAACAGTACAGAAACAGATGCCATCGACCTCAAGGAAGGGAACCCGCTTTGAGACGACTTCAGATAGTACAATGAAGCCGTCAAATAGAAGAGATAGCCGAGTCTTGCCAATGACTACCCGGGGTGACGCCCGTATAGAACATAGACGTCCGCCGTCGACCATTGACAGGTCACCGCGGTCATATAGAAAATTACAGAAGGCTCGTGAAGACTTATTAAAGATTAAGTTGGAGCTTGCCCAGTTAGCACTTCAGAGAGCCGAACAAGAGTCGGACGAAGAATATTTGGACGATAGAAACTCAAATGAAGAGTACGTGCGTTCCTGGCTGGAAGAGGCGCCTGAACCTGTTCCTGATCAGAGAGAGACCAACGCCGCCGAGGGGGACATCCGTGATAGTCGACAGCAACCGCCCCCCCCTGTGGACTTCGAACCAATAGTGGACTCTCGTCGAACGCACATAGATCCAGATAGTGCTAAACAGATAGAGCCACCACCTATGAAGAAAATAGAAGACGATAGGAGCGAGGATAATTTACGTCCATTCGTTACGGACCTTACGGCTGCTATAGCATCTTTAGTTGACAAGAAAACAGAACAGCAGTCACAGAATTCCTCCTCGGCGTCGAAGGTCATTATGACTTTACCGAACTTCAGTGGTGCGCATACAGAATGGTTGTCATTTCGAGCCATTTATGAAACAACTCGAAAATATTTCAACGATGTCGAGAATACAGCAAGACTTAGAAGAAGCCTGCATGGACGCGCTTTAGAAACAGTTAGTTCAGAACTCATCGGCCATGCAAGACCAGATGACATCATGAAGGAACTCGAGCTGCAATTCGGCCGACCAGATTCGATAGCACAGGCCGAAACAGATAGATTGCGAGGACTGACACGATGCAGTGAAAATCCAAAGGATATTTGCTCATTCGCAAGCCACGTGAGGTGCGCTATAGTAACGCTGCGAGCATTGAAGAAGGATCATTACCTGATCAACGCCGAGCTCATGCGAACCTTGACAGAGAAGCTACCGAACTCGATACGTGTACAGTGGTACCGTATATATACAGAAAAATACCAGTCCTTGCCAGACTTGTCGCTGTTTAGCGAATTCATTACCGAACAGGCTCGATACTGCAGCGCTTTCGCTCCTGCTGAAAACATCAAGACAGAGGGCTCATCCAACCGACGCACACCGCAGCAGAGGACTCACACAACAACAGAGAAGTCAGCAAGCAAGTGCCGACTGTGTGAGAAGGATGGCCATATAGAAAGCGATTGCTCGAAGTTCAAGAATAGCAATAGTAACAAGAGATGGGAAATTGCGAAGAATCTAAACCTGTGCTTCCGTTGCCTGAAGCCAAGAAGAGAGCGGCATAAATGCAACGCGAAGAAGTGTGACGTCAAGGGGTGTACAGCCACGCACAGTCGGCTACTTCATTACGACAAGAAGCCTGCTGCGGTGGCAGCCGAAAAGCCCAGACAGACCGAAGTCAAAAAGGAGCCCAAGGAGACAGTCGCCAGCTCAAGATCATCGTCGAATCACGCCTATTTGAAGATCATCCCGGTCCGGGTCATTGGACCGGCGGGAGAGGCATCTACGTTCGCCCTACTCGACGATGGATCGACCGTATCGTTGATCGATGAAGACATCGCCGACCAAGTCGGAGCCGAGGGCAAGATCGACCCACTGAAGATTGGTGCGATCGGTGACACCATGATCGACACTCCTTGTTCGAAAAGAGTCACAGTGACACTCGCGAGTCAGCATAGAAATAGGGTGCCGTTCAGAGCGCGCACCATACCGAAGCTTAATCTCGCGTCACAGACAGTCCGTGAAGAAGATGTCACACATTGCAAACATCTCATCGACTTGAAAGAGCAGCTAGTCTATGATGTTGGCGCGCCCAAGATTTTGATTGGCCAAGACAACTGGCACCTTCTCCTTGCCAGTGAAGTCAGAAGAGGCCCCAGGCACCAGCCAATAGCGTCACTTACAACGCTTGGATGGACGCTACATGGCGCGCACACTAGAATACTCGGTCAGCAGGTGCATTACGTCAGCGCATGCAGAGAAGATAGAGAAAATAGAGACGACAGACTGAACGAGCAACTTCGTGAATTTTTCGCACTCGAGTCCCTAATAGTTAATCCTCGGCGTCCAGATTCTGATCCAGAGAAGCAGGCTGAAGACATCTTGAAAAGACATACCAAACAGTTGACAGATGGGCATATAGAAACAGCTATGTTATGGAAAAATAACAACTTTGAAATGCCCGATAGTTATGGGACAGCACACAAGCGGCTGATCTCTATAGAAAAGAAGCTCGACAAAGATCCGAGTCTTCGAAATAAATACATAGAACAGATGGACTCGCTCCTTTCAAAAGGGTACGCAGAAAAAGCGCCCAAACAGACCACGCCAGGAAGAACCTGGTATTTGCCTCATTTCGACGTCTTCAATCCCATGAAGCCGGAGAAGTTTCGAATAGTACACGACGCCGCAGCTAAATCGAATGGAATGTCGCTGAACGACTTCCTACTTACAGGACCGGACCTGTTACAGTCGCTGCCCGGCGTCATGATGAGGTTTCGTAGATATCCGATAGCCATTTCAGGTGACATTACCGAAATGTTCATGCAGGTCAAAGTACGACCTGAAGATAGAGACGCCCTCCGATATTTGTGGAGAGGCAATAGAAGAGAAGGAGCCCCCGACGAGTATCGAATGACGTCAATCATATTCGGCGCGGCAAGCTCACCGTGCGCGGCCATATTCGCGAAGAATTGGAACGCGAACCGGCACATAGAACAGCATCCAGAAGCAGTAGAAGCAATAGTGAAGAACCATTATATGGACGATTATCTGGATAGCTACCTATAGAACAGTTGAAGAAGCGACACATATAGCAACAGCGGTGAAGAAGATACACCAACAGGCTCGTTTCGAAATAAAGAAATGGGTATCGAATGACATCGACGTCATACAGAAAATAGAACCGTCGCTTATAGAGACAGACGTCGTCGACACCGGCGACCACATAATAGAAGCCGAATACCTCCGACAAGCGGAGAGGATACTCGTGCAAGCTGTACAGCAACAGATGTTTTCCCGTGAGCTGACAAGTTTACGAGGAAACGGAAAGATAGATAGAAATAGCGCCCTGCGACCGTTACAGAAAGAATTGAAGGATGACGTCATACGCCTCAGAAGTCGTATAGATAGAATCGACATAGTCATAGAAGACGTCAAGTACCTACCCGAGCTCCAACACCGGCGGGAGCCCCATAGCCGTGGCCCTAATCTGCAGGTGGGTGATCCCGTACTCATTGCAGGCGGCCAGCTTCCTCGCAACACGTGGCCGCGAGGCCGCATCATTACAGTTTTCCCGGGCGCTGATGGCGAAGTCCGGACGGCTGAGGTGCGCACATTCGGCGGCACCTTAAAGCGTCCGGTAAAAAAGTTTGCCACCACAGCGGGCGACGCTGCCCACAGGCGCAGCTCGCCCCACCGCGGACATATTCGGTCCGCAATCGGCTCGCATCCAGCGAGCAACAGCCGGCGATGCTGCTCACACAGCTCGCCAACCAATAGATGGGTGACGCTACCTACACGCGCAGCTCGCCCCCCGCGGACATATTCGGTCCGCAATCGGCTCGCATCCAGCGAGCAACAGACGGCGATGCTGCTCACACAGCTCGCCAACGATAGATGGGTGATGCTTCACAGCTCGCCCCCCGCGGACACATTCGGTCCGCAACCGGCTCGCATTCAGCGGGCAATAGCCGGCGATGCTGCTCTCACAGCTCGCCAACCATAGATGGGCGACGCTGCCCGCAAGTCGCAGCTCGCCCCACCGCGGACATATTCGGTCCGCATTCGGCTCGCATCAAGCGAGCAGTAGCCGGCGACGCTGCTCTCACAGCTCGCCAACCATAGATGGGTGACGCTGCCCGCAAGGCGCAGCTCACCCCACCGCGGACATGTTCGGTCCGCATTCGGCTCGCATCAAGCGAGCAGTAGCAGGCGATGCTCCCACAGCTCGCCAACCGATAGCTGGGCGACGCTGCCCGCAAGGCGCAGCTCGCCCCACTGCGGGCGTATCCGGCCCGCCGCCGCCTTGCTTTGTGCAGGCGACACAGCAGGCGATGCTGCTCTCACAGCTCGCCAACCGATAGATGGGTGACGCTGCCCGCAAGGCGCAGCTCACCCCACCGCGGACATATTCGGTCCGCATTCGGCTCGCATCAAGCGAGCAGTAGTAGCGGGCGATGCTGCTCACACAGCTCGCCAACCACAGATGGGTGACGCTGCCCGCAAGGCGCAGCTCACCCCACCGCGGACATGTTCGGTCCGCATTCGGCTCGCATCAAGCGAGCAGCAGCAGGCGATGCTCCCACAGCTCGCCAACCGATAGCTGGGCGACGCTGCCCGCAAGGCGCAGCTCGCCCCACTGCGGGCGTATCCGACCCGCCGCCGCCTTGCTTTGTGCAGGCGACACAGCAGGCGATGCTGCTCTCACAGCTCGCCAACCATAGATGGGCGACGCTGCCCGCAAGGCGCAGCTCGCCCCACTGCGGGCATATCCGGCCCGCCGCCGCCTTGCTTTGTACAGGCGACACAGCAGGCGATGCTGCTCTCACAGCTCGCCAACACATAGATGGGTGACGCTGCCCGCAAGGCGCAGCTCACCCCACCGCGGACATATTCGGTCCGCATTCGGCTCGCATCAAGCGAGCAGTAGCCGGCGATGCTCTCACAGCTCGCCAACCATAGATGGGTGACGCTGCCCGCAAGGCGCAGCTCACCCCACCGCGGACATATTCGGTCCGCATTCGGCTCGCATCAAGCGAGCAGTAGCAGGCGATGCTGCTCTCACAGCTCGCCAACCGATAGCTGGGCGACGCTGCCCGCAAGGCGCAGCTCGCCCCACTGCGGGCATATCCGGCCCGCCGCCGCCTTGCTTTGTGCAGGCGACACAGCAGGCGATGCTGCTCTCACAGCTCGCCAACCCATAGACGAGTGATGCTGCCCGCAAGGCGCAGCTCACCTCACCGCGGACATATTCGGTCCGCATTCGGCTCGCATCAAGCGAGCAGTAGTCGGCGATGCTCTCACAGCTCGCCAACCATAGATGGGCGACGCTGCCCGCAAGGCGCAGCTCGCCCCACCGCGGACATATTCGGTCCGCATTCGGCTCGCATCAAGCGAGCAGTAGCCAGCGCTGCTCTCACAGCTCGCCAACCGATAGCTGGGCGACGCTGCCCGCAAGGCGCAGCTCGCCCCACTGCGGGCATATCCGGCCCGCCGCCGCCTTGCTTTGTGCAGGCGACACAGCAGGCGATGCTGCTCTCACAGCTCGCCAACCCATAGACGAGTGATGCTGCCCGCAAGGCGCAGCTCACCTCACCGCGGACATATTCGGTCCGCATTCGGCTCGCATCAAGCGAGCAGTAGCCAGCGATGCTCCCACAGCTCGCCAACATAGCGAGTGATGCTGCCCACTGGCGCAGCTCACCCCCGCGGACATATTCGGTCCGCATTCGGCTCGCATCAAGCGAGCAGTAGCGGGCGATGCTGCTCACGCAGCTCGCCAACATAGCGGGCGATGCTGCCCACGGGCGCAGCCAGCCCCCATTGCGGGCATATTCGGCCCGCCACCGCCTTGCTTTGAGCAGGCGATACAGCAGGCAATGCTGCCTACACAGCTTGCCACCGCAGCAAGCGACGCTGCGCGCACTCGCAGCTCGCACAGACAGCGGGCCATCCGGCCCACAGCTCGCACATTTGCGAGAGCCTACGCAACAGCCTTGCGACTGCAGGCGACCCACAGCAGGGAAGCGGCAGACCGGCGACTGCACAGCTGCGTCGAGCACCGGCATCGAGCACCGGCGCCGCGCAGCGGGCGACGTGGCTACAGGCGTCGCTCACCGGGTTTCTGCAGCGCCGCGACGTCATCGCACCGAGTCATCGCTGCACTGCACGGCGGGAGAGATGTTCGCGACGATGCGTCTTAGCTACATAGTATAGGTAGTTATAGGTAGCTATAGTAGTACATAGAATGTTGCAACAAATAAAACCGCGACTACATAGTATAGGTAGTTATAGGTAGTTAGTTAGTACATAGAATGCTGTAACAAATAAAGCTGCATAGTATAGATAGTTATAGGTAGCTATAGTTGATACATAGTTTGTTATTGAAATAAAACACATTCGTTACAGTAGTTTGCTCTCAAGAGGCAGTATATAAGCCCTTGGAGCCTTTATTTCTTCCAAGTAAATAGAATATAGTTAGGTAGGGTATCCTGTCCCTTACACATAACAGTAAACACATGGTAACCCTGGTAATCGAAGGTATATAAAGGTAATCAAGGTATATAAAAGGTAATCGGTGGTATATAAGGTAATCGAGGTATATACACACACAGACAGACATACATAGGTAAATAGAAAGGGCTTGGTAATTGAGACCTGAAATATTAGGTCAAAGGTAGTCGCATAGCTAAAAGCGACACTGACCAATCACAGAGCAGGAGGGTGCTGGTACGTGATTGGTCAACAGTTTTTGATAAATAGCCCTGGTGAAGGTATGCACAAAATAAAACACTTTGCATCTACCCTCTTCCTTTCCCGAAAATACAAGTCTAGATTCTAGACTTCTAAATGTCTGAAATAGAACCGCCTTGAAAAATCCTTTCAGGGGATATATAGATGTCTATAGTGTATGCAGGCATAAAGCCGTAATTTAGGTTTAAATAAAACTGTTTATTTTTATCCCCCTGAAACATATACGCTTATAGAGTTGCAACCCCTTAAGTGACAGGGTTGAAACATATGTAGTTTTGTAGAGGGTTGTCGTATCTACAGAGATACATATAGCTGTATAGCCCTCCTAGCATAGTTTTACGGTAAATTCACCCCAAGTAGGTAATAGCTTCGCGCCTACTATAGTTTTGTATAGTTTTCGGCATCTCACCCCTACATGGAGGGGGATGAAGGGGTGAATTCGTCTCCGCTGTATGGAGCCTACCGAGGGCTATCCATAAAGGTACGACAACCCCTACTCACATAGACCTAAGCCTAGATATAGCTTAAAATCTAGAATTGTTATAGTGAAAATTGGCGTTAATAAACTTCATCACACACGGTGATTTTTTGGGTGTCGATACGGTATAGTTGCGCCGTACAATAGAAACATAGAAACTTTAAGAAATTTGTAGTCATTTGCAAGATATTTCGGATTTATAACTAAATGTAGAATCATATAGTCGCGAATTTCACCCTTCAAATCGCTAAGTGCATAGTGAACAAGTTAAATAGTGTTTTATTGTGACTTTATTGGTAAGCCCTCTATACCTACCCCTATATACTGTGTCAATAACAGCAAGTATAGCAAGTATTCAGCTAAGGGTTGCATCCTCATGGCCCGTAGCTTATAGACGGAGCGTCAACGCGTCTGGATCATTTATACCTAGGTGGGTTGTCACCATACAGTCCACTTTCGAAGAATAGGATAACCTACCCTGGCCACCCTACAGTCCAGTCGATCACGTCCGCCCCGTACAGACCGGTCATCTCAGATCCGGTTAATTATGAGTAGGTACAGGTGCAATCGATTCCAAAATATGCGTGGATATTGTATTTAGTATTACTCCCACACAGTCATAAATAATCTTGTCCAACAAATTCATCACTCATGCACACTTGTTCAACCCAATCCAAAAAATATATACACAGTTTTTGTATCGTGAATTCGTTAAAATATATATCCACTTAACGCAGGTGGATGTCCGTCTAATGTTTAGATACGATCTAAATTGCTTCATATTGTTGTCTTAATGCGTTTTTCTTGAAATATTGCTTCATTTACGCGCCAGGATGTTCCATGAGCTTTGGAGTCGAAAGGAGTACTTAATCTTAGATTAAGGTTACCCACTTACACATTAAATGCCTGTTTAAGTCTAGAAGCTCTTTATCTATTGAATTATTGACATATGTAGAGAATCTTTTAACATATTTGTATCGTGCGTACACCTGACGTGCTGGATGAAAATAATAAAGATTCTTATGCCTTATGTAATTAGTAAATATATATTATATAAAGTCGTACTTACAAAAGTGACAACATTAATACATATTAATGAGAATTTCATACATCTGCCGCAACTGTCCATTGCTCCTCCCAATCCCATGGCGAATCTGTGGATGCGTAAAGAAGAAAAAGTCAGCAATGTTATATTTTTCAAATGTTGTTCAAACTCAGGCTTGACACTTCACAACTCCAACGAACAAAAAAATAATACAGGCCTGATAATGTACAAGTGTACAACCCATCCTTGGGTCTTACAAGGGGAGATGCGCCCACGCACACCTTGTTAACTATACCAACCATGCGTGCAGGTGGAATGCCAACTAATCTATAGCGACAGTTGGATCCAATCGACGTCGGTTGTATTTTTTTGTCGGCTCCCACGTTCCTAGTAGGCTTGTTTATTTTCGGATTAGAATTCTGGCTTGTTATGGGAAAATTAAATAGTAATGTGTTTTGGCGCGTAAAAACAAAAGTGACACCCAAATATTTAGGTACATATGTACATACAAGAACGCTCTAACTAATGCCGTTAAATATAAAGTAAGCAACGGTTTAACATGGAGCAGCAGCAGCTTGGCACGCCTGCAGGGCGTGGGTATGTATTTCTTTGCTATGAGCCACTTTCGATTTGCGGTTTACAAAATACTTACTTATAGGGAAGAATCAGGACCTTATACAGGAAACCAAGTACCCACCATTCATTGCCTTACCCCAATTAACCTCTTCTTCATTCTAATTGGGACTAAATAATAAGGGCACTGACTGTACAATTTGTAAACGGTTTGATTAACATCTCAGTCACAGGTGCAGTGGGTGAGTATCATAGTATAACTACATATTAACGACAACCTTGGGTACTAAACAGTGAAAGTTGACTACAATATTTCCAGTAGGTAGTTTGTAACCTAATCACGTGCTTAGGAAATTACCTACTTATGGCACGCTTTGGCATCTTTTAATGAGAGTAAAAGTTTATGAGTGTGTGTGGTCCTCACAATGTCTAGACCACCGTTCTCATAATATACAAAGCTGTACGGCTTTGATTATATATAATCAAAGCTGTACGGATATTAGGTATAGGGTTGCCTATATTTAATACCTTGAGTTTTGGGGCCAGAGGACAGGCTCTGTACCCCAAAACATACTGCTTAAGTGACCTACGCAATGCCACCAAATGCTCTTTTAACTTAATCGACTTTAATATTTTGAATCATCACAAATCTTTTGTTGCAAGTCTCCAGTCCACAAGGACATAAATGTAGTTGCTAATCTTCGGTTTTATAAAGACAGAGACATCGAATGTATAAAAAACAAGAGCCAGAGATTCATTCCGGATTCCTGACAAGATACGTACCTAATGTTGATATCTTACACCATGGGTTAATTGGCTCTGATTGACCTTCAGTTGAACGTAGTACATACCACGTAGCTACTAATTCTAATGTATTAATTAGGTTTAACTGTATAGCATTAATATATTACTAATACCTGCGTGAACCTTTTAATTTACTTCAAATCAGAACTAATTTACACAGCTTAATCTACACACATCGCAATGACAAAAATATATATTTTTATCATTATCTAAGCTATTCAGAACAGATGATGATGCACACAATTTACTTAATTGCATCCTTGTAATCTAAGCTTGATATAAAAACTTGAATCTAATTAATAAAGTCTCAGTACATACCTGTCAGGAGTTGTTATTATTATTAATCGTGTTTCTTTGGTCATGTCAGTAATGTGGTCGACATTGTACGGCTAGGTGATCTAGTATGCCACGGTAAAACAGATAAATAAATGACAAATAGATAGTTAGTTCATACCTCCAATAAGTTGATTTTCTTTTCCTTCGCAACTTGAAATGGTTTATAAATCTATTTTTAATATTGATCATGTTACTGAAGTTGTTTCTAGTTAAGCTTGGAATGACATTTTATTTGATTAGTGTGAATTCGATTTTCCTTGTACCCACTAGTCCATCGTATACCTAATATTCGGGTGTGTACCAAACTACGTTTGTGATCTCACATGACTAATGAAAACAAATGAATAGACACCGTTAATTTCCTTCCTACATGGTACAAATACATACATGGGTAGGAAATCAGTGTTATGGTTTTTATGGATTTCCTTGCTGATCAAGTGTAAACCTAAATAAAAATAATTGGAGGTGTGACCTTATGGCTAGCACGACTATGTTTAGGTTCAATTGATTCGTGATCCTGGTACTTTTTATATGCTTAGAGGCGGATTCAGGATTGTATTTTGTGGGGGAGCTTGACCCTGCTAAGGGTGTGTTTTAACAAAATAAACACTATTTGAGCATATCAATCCTCCTTGGATTACTTCTCGTAAATTCCTTAATGACTTCGTTAGGTTGTGGACTTCCAAAGAAATCAAAGGGTCTTTGGGGGGGGGGAGGCCTTAACACCTACCCCCCTTTTTTTTTTTTGGATGGGAAATCATCAAATGACCCCTCCCGCCCTGGGTGGAGCGGTAGGGAGTGTCAGACTTTTACTGACTAAAACCCACCCGTGATCCTTCTTGTGCCCTATGCGTTCCAGGGGCCTCGGTAACTCTTTCGAACAAATTCCGCAACCCTAGCAGGCACCGACCCTATGGGGCCCCGTCCTCGGTGCTGACGGCTCCTTGTGGCGCGCGTGGAACACAACGCGTCGTCGACTCAACCTGGTATCGGACGGCGAGCCACCCACGCTCACCGTCCCCAGGCAAACACCTACCCCCTGGATCCGCCAATGTATATGCTAGTATCATTTTGAAATTACCCAGGTAGGTAATGCTCAAGGTAATTTAAAAAGTCATGGCCCTTTTGAAGGTCAGAAGCAGGAACCAGAATACTTAAATCGATAACTTAACTGTGGTGCCGTCACTTGAGAGATTGTTTCATAAATGTTACTACTTCAAACACAAATATTATGCTTATAAATTAGCAACTACATTAGAAGTTACGACTGCTTGAATTAATAACTATTGGACTTTAGCTTCCCAAACCTTTCTAGCGAATTGTTAGAAACTTAGATGCGATACAATTTTTTAAACAGAACTATACTTGGTGTGTGTAATGTAGGTAACTAGGTATATCATTACAAGTCATAATATGTAATGCTATGTATGTCATGCGTGCATAGAACATTACGACCACTTGCTAAGAGGAGCGACGCAACTTGCGCGGACGCAAACACTCAAGGTGATACTCCGGATAATACAAGCCACAAGGTTCATATAATCCATTCTCTCAAAGATGTTTATAAGTGAAAGTAGCATTGTATGACGATTCATTAATACGAGCAGGTAAAACAATAGCATAGGTAACGTTCAAACAGTAGTTTTAAAGTTAAAAACTGACGATTGATGTCAACATCAACATAAGTTGTGCGTCACGTCGCGTCGTGACGTTTACTTACATTTTGTCACGAAATCCGATATCGTCTTGTCAGAACCGTTAGCTGAAACAGTTTCACTTTACCATCACTCTTGCTCTTCACTACAGTTACTAAGTTGATTTGAACAGATCATTGACGAGTTGTTTGTTATTGAGGGTGACAGGTGCGTCGGTGCGTCTTGGCCTGTGGTACGCTCTCAACTGGTTTGTCGAGTCAAGCACGCGGCGACGCCCCACCAAACAAGCTATAGGAGGAATGGAACAGCCTTCGAAGGGTCCTACTACGACTTTATCTTTGCAACTAGGTCACTTAAATAGCGTGTAACGCTACGATTATTTACAATGAAAGATCGGAAAAAGATTATGGCTTACCAATTCATAATGCTGTTTATTTTGGAAATGAAACCACCAAACTTGAATTAAGTTAACGTCATGCAGCGGTAGATGTTTGAAATAAACGAACTTTTGTTTACACCGATGGTATTGAGTTGAATACTAATAGTTCGAAGTGCCTAGCGGTTAAAAGCGCGGTTGTTGAACTTGGATAAAAAGGTTCGACTCCCATAGTAGGCAAATCTTTAGGTTGGATAGAAAAATAAAGCTAGGTGTTTAAATAAAACAACAGTTTGTCACAGAGCTTTTTGTTAATAAACGTTCACCTCAACTCAACATAATTATAAACTGGTGGTACAAATGTAATCAACGCGGTTTTACATCAATATGAGCATTACTGCGTCGTCTACCAACTAAGATGTCATTGAGCTTTGGTTTACATGAAATCATACTCTGATTTCGCAATCAGATTAGTAAATAAGTATTAGATTAAAAACTCAAGAAAATCTATGACCTACGCGCGATCAAGCAAAGATCTAATGAACAAAACTGGTTCCAAATTGGTTTAATTCTACTTAATTGTTAAAGTTATAAACATCTAAAAAGATAGGAACATAAGGCCGTTCATAAAGATTACATATTTAGGCAGACCGCACAGACATCAGTGTTTCTATGCGGATAAATCTTTATATTGTTATAAATTCTTCAGCGAGTATTTAGATGATCTTTATCTACACTTATTAAAACTATATAATATGACCAAAAATACCCGTCTAATAAAAATCTTTGAATAACTCTAAACAAAACCTAAGGCTTAAAGTCTCAAGTAATCTGACTCGATCGCGTGCAGGGCACATTGTAAAGTGAAACTATGTCACAAATAGACAACCCAGTGCGTTGAACTTGAGAAATATAACATGATATCGAATAGAAGTTCTGCAATTACCTGGAATTGCCTGAATCCTCTCACAGCAAGGAGGGCCTATTTGATTCCACAATATATCCTCACCTGCTACTGGATGGCTCTGATATAGCTATCACTAATGATTTAGAAATTATTCATCGTTAAAAAAGTAGCAAGTGCGAATTATTAGTGATCGCGTATAAATCAATGATAGAAAAAAAATATTGGTACATCTCATTTGTCATAAACTTAATTTAAACATGAAGCAGTAAACGGTAGGTGATTTCGTAGGTACAATTATTTATATCTATTTAGACACGGATATAAAATAAAACGAATACATTTCAAATAATATTTTAACTGAAATTATAATGATATATTACATATTTTGCGCTAAAAATACAACGAAATACACTTATACAAGCAACTCGCTACTGCTGTTGGTTACATACGGACTGACAATAAATTAACGCATGAGAGTTACATCTTTTTAACATTATATTACCTATATTTAAACATTAAGAACGCTTTAATTAGACCTACATACACAACACGACCTGCGTAGCTTCTCTTATAAATTAATTGACAAAGATAAAACTTAGATACAAGCTGTATATTTCATTCGAAGTAAATTAAATGAGGACACATTCTGAACATAAAACAATACATAACATAACCTTAGTCGAGCATCCAGACTCCGATACTACGAATCCAAAAAAACACGGTCGTCGTATAAAAACGCGATTAAGGTTCACTCAGGGCACTGTTTTAGGCCCAGAACAACAAGCTCTTTCAAGTTAAAATATACATCTTGCATAAAGATAAAACTTCAACACAATAAATAATATTTAATTTCAAACATGGCCTAATAACGAAAAATAATATTTTATTTTTGTCGTGTATCGATCATTACCTAAAAACGAAGAAGAGACAAGGCACCATTATGAACTTGGCACATCTCTTGTAGTTCAAAACTGTATTATGCGATATGACTAACATCAAAAACTGCGTGTTATAGTTCGATATAAAAAAGAATGACTTACAGACGATTACAGTACCTCCTAGTTTTTTGAAGTCGGTTAAAAAATACTTAGGTCTGTGTAGGCACAATAAGTGTTCTGACGTAACCATGCAATATGTAACTAATCTATTTTTGTGTTAGTAAAATTTCGGTCAAAAACGTATCTTATAACGCAATTTCACTTAGTATATAGACATAACATAAATACTGCTCTTTTAGTGAAAAATTGTGCCAAAACATTAGCTTAGAATTTAATTTATTACGTAATTTAACGTCTTATAGAGCGTGTGATATAAAACAACTGGGGACTATAACCACCACCACCACCATTATCAATCATGATTCCGTTGTGCAAAACGGATAGCGCTATGCGTCTGATATAGCTCCGTCTCTCTCCCACAGCAGAACCATAATGATTTTAAGACATCATAGTAGGTGTTCCCATGCACTTTCTTCAAATCGAATCGAACAAAAACATATATATCTGAATAAAAGACAACAAAAAATTCGCAAGAAATTTCATATCAATATCCAAACGCATGTTCAAATCCTTTGTACAAGAACAGTATCAAATAAGAAGCTACGCAGCGGCGCGTGAGCCCTTTCATATCCCTTTTATACAAGAAGTGAAGAAAGTTGAAAACTCACATACTTCCGCGTGTCAGACGGAATTTAATATGAACATTTGACACGTACTTATTATTACATACATCTTTAAGAGGTATTTTTAAATGTTGACTGTAAGCGAGAACCTTCTGTGGAACTTCCATTGACTAATATAGTGAGGATAGGGCGAACCGCACGTTTTTCTAACGCCTCATATTGGCCCGTCTAGATCGACTCGCCACGCGGTCGGCAATCTTCGGGAGCGGTCGTGACATTAAAAATACAGTGTTTTTTGTATTATGAACGCGTATAAGCAAACTTTGGGACGGCTCTATCTTTACTATCTAATTCTATGGGAGCTCAGCTACTGTTACCAAAAGCTTCGTTCGCAAATATTATATTTCAACTTCATTCACTCATCCGAACTAGAAATGTAGCTGAACATTCAATCGAACCATCTCGATCACTCGAGAGAGCATGGTCGGCTCAAACAATCTTATCAATACCGATTTGCTAGTATCTGAAAAAATCAATACACTTATGACGCGTATCGTGTGTCCGAAGTATGTACGAGCATAGTATGTACATATGTGATCTAGAATACTCGAACCAAAACGCACTATGTGTAGGTATGCAACCTAATTTATTACTATAGGGATGTAAATCTATGATATTTCAGTCTTCTCAGTAAATCTTGAAGAAAGTTTCAGCAGCAGTTGTGAGGAGATAGCCAAGCATTAAAATGAGTTTTTTTCTCTCTCAGCTTTACAATTAAATAGCAAATCCGTACTGATAAGTGTAATTTCCGCCTCAACATTAGCAGGCTTATTCATAAAAAATCTAACCTTACGTTTAGGTTAAATACTAATTAGCAGATTCTTTATTCAAAACTTCTATGGAGAATTGAAATCAAAATTTCAAATCAGTATTTAAACTAAGCATATGTTTTTTTTTTTCTATAAATAGGGCTGTACAGGTCATGATTCGCCATAGGGAACGTGCAGAAACTATAGGTGGCAGCACAGACGCGTCAATGTCAAGTATATTTTACTTATAAGCTTCAAATTTGCGACGGTAGATGGCACAGTCTACTTCGTGCACGTTCCCCTAAACGGAGGGTGCAGGAAGTATAGGTGGCAGCACAGGTCAAATATTTACAACGTAAAAGTTTCAGATTTGCTACACTAGATGGCATAGTCTACGCCGTGCACGTTCCCTAGCGCCATGACAATCCATCGCACGGACGAATACGTCCGATAGCGTTCGATGCGTGACCATCAGTAACATCGATCTCACGGAGTCCTTTGTGTACCTAGGTACTCCACAAAGGACCTAAGTATACTAGTAGTATAGTATAGTATAGTGTAACTAGGTACACAAAGGACCTAGGTATTTACGTGTATGTGTAAAGTATTCGGCAGACTGATTTCTCGCATCATAAATATGACGGACGTTTCATATAGCATTTCATTTAGTAAGCTTCCGTATAATTGCGCATACGCGAAGATGTATGGATGCCCCCACGTGAGATCGATCTACGAATACCTTATTTTGTGGCACTGTATAAGAAATATGTGTGCATAAATGTTCTATAAAATGCCACACGGTCACAGCTACGAACTTTAAAAATGCTCACTTGAAATCCGTACCGAGAATCTAATTGAGGAGTGGATTAACCAAAAACTAATAAGTCCGCATTTAAATATATTTTGTTTTCCATTTGGGATGTAAAAGTAATATGTATAGGAATCATCAGAAAATAATCGGTATTTTTTAAACCAATATTCAATATTAGAAACCACTTGGACTATCAGTCGAATTCTGAACTAAGAATTTGATGCGATGTATTTGTCAAAATTCTACTGTAGCCTGAAAAGTTTTGCATTCGAGTAGGGTCGATCGATATATCAACCCCACTCCCACCCCAAATAACTGCAAATTATCAATTTAGAAAAATGATTTCCCTTAACTTGAAACTTAACAATTTTAATACATAATTTTCTAAATTGATATCAAGGAACGGTTTTCTCAGTTTTTGATCAGACACTCCTCAATTCATGTGTATGTAAATCAAGTCCCATATGCACAGAAAACATCTTTTTGAACAGTTGCTAAACAATGTTTCTCAACATTTGTTTACCACGAATACAGAACAATCACGTTGTCAGCCGCATGTTTCACACAAAGACATGTTGCTGCAACATTTTTGTGCAACGTTATAAGGTTCAGCGTAGCTGCCTGTATCGTGTCGGGCTGTGTCGGACTGTATGTTCAGCTTAGTAGGTTAGGCTGAGTATAGCGATCTGTAGAGCGAACTTTAGACTTTACTCAAGCAAATACAGTAGCGTTTTATACGAAAATGAAACTTATACGTGTGCAGGGTCAAATTACATTAGCCATGGAATTCAGAAAACCTCGCAGATTTGTTTTGTTGCATTTAGATAATTTGAGAATTAACGGCAATTATACAATTGCGAACACGGCAATTAGATGATTGCCGTGTTTAGATAATGTGTAAATTTTAGCCACGCAAATTTGGATCAAGGCAAAAAAATACAAACAAACAAAACAAACCTGTTCTGTTTTACATATACTCGTATTATCATTTACAAATAGATATCAATACCCTACACATCTGCGAAATTCCTCCAGCTAATTAAATTTGAGCCAAGGTCAAGTTAATGCCCACAGTCACCGCTTAAAGTAACATGGACATTAATTGAAGACGAATAAGATTCAGTTCCGTGCAGTAAAGTGTGGTTCGCTGCACAGACGTAACGACGGGTCGCGGTGCGGTCAGCTGGCCCGGGCGGGCGCGGCGGTCCGGGCGGTCCGGGCGGGCCGGGCGGGCCGGATGGCCCGGGCGGGCGGCAGCACCGCGGCCACGCACTACGGCCGCCGCGCCGCGAATACGCCGCGCGCCAGGTACGCCGCACTGTCAGCGCCCGAGCCTGCTGCACACACCTCATCTTAGTTTTCGATTAACAGTGTTATCGGGATATGGTTATTTCATAAAAAACTTTTTAGTCTATTACCTTGGAAATTAATAGAATACAAATAAAAACATAAAATCACTCCTTTTTTGTCTGTATTTGTTTGGACCAGTATGCAAACTACAAAAATAGACCATCACTCAAATCCTACATCGTACAAGCAAAGTTATCCGCGCGATTTACGACTACCAGACAATAGCCACCACTAGAATCACAGAATGGACAGTCGAAGATGATGGAACTTTACACCCTGCACTCTATCTAAATATACAGGATTATTATTTAAGTGTACAAACAATTTTTGTGGTTCTATATCAGTAATATAACACATTTCCATTATATGTTCAAAAATCTTTTATTTATTTTTCCCGGCTTTAAAGCAGCAAAATATGGACACTGTCTATTCTTCATAATATTAATGACCCAGCCGACGGACACGGCGGTGGCAAAGCGGAGATAAGAGCCGCTGGCGGCAGGGTGGCGCCCAACAGTTGGTCATCGCACGTGCAGCTGTCGTGACGTCGAGTCTTACCCCTTTCCCCCGAAAACCCGTTAAGTTAAGTACCGCGAGTTTTATGAGATGGTGCAAGTGTATTTATTAAGTGGTGAAAAATTACGAGCACCTCGCCGACTGTCCTCCCTAATGAAATAACTATTTTAACAGGCACTCGAAATATTACATTAATTTACCTACTGTCAATAATATTTCAATTTTAATTTTAGTATGTTTTTATTATTGCCACAATTTAATTGATCACAATGCGTTATTTTCTGCATTTCGATAGTGCTAAGCACATTAAAGTAAGGGGAGAAAATTGGAATTAACTTCAGATCACGTCCTTAAAAAAAAAAACGATAACTTCATTTTTTTGTACTAAGACATCAAAATGAAAAATAAGTATTCAATAAAACTCGATTAAGTTTAATTTGCCAAAGTTTGTGCAATTAATAAAATAATTCCTGTATAACAGTGAAAGGTCTCTCACTCACTCATCATGAAATATCGAAAACCGCTTGACGTATAAAAATTAAATTTGGCAGGGAAGTAGTTTAAAGATAGCAGACGTCCGCTTACGGCCGAAACCAATAATCGATCTATCACATACTGGAGATAGAAAAACAAATGAAACAACAGAAAAATTATATAGGTTTTCTGTTGTTTCATTTGTTTTTCAATCTCCAGTATGTGATAGATCGGTTATTGGGTTCGGCCGTTAGAAACAATTTCAGAAAAGTCCCCCCGCTAATGGGTCAATTAAGAGGTGGAAGTTTGTATGTAAAACCTTATTCCTTAGGGCCCTTAGACCAACATATTCAAAACTTGCCACAATTACTCGTATGAAATATCGTCATTATTGAAGTTGTAAATCTGGCAGTTGGTGTGTGCAGGAACGAGTGAAGGAAGTTTGATGTTCGTAACAGTCAGAACGATCCACGCGCACGAAGTTGCGAGCAAAGTGCTAGTAGCTATATATTCTGATCAGATCCCTTCCATTTTTAAGAGCTATGCTTCTCGCGTATGCATATACAGTTTCATTTAAATCGGTTTGTAAATTTCCAAAATGTTCCCTTGAAAGTTTGCTAGAAATACCATGCTCCGTTAACTATTTTCACAATATATAAATGTCTAGGTCAATTATTACTACAGTAAATCTCACGCACCTTGGTTAGGGAATGGCAGACAATTGGTCTTGAGTATCTCCTCATGGTTGCCATAGGCACAGAACTTGACAACTACAGTGTTAGCCGATATGCCTGTGATCTCAGCCTCGTAGAACTGAAATTTAAATATTTGATTGTTAGAAACTTTGTCAGACCATCCATGGACAAACACACCATTGAAACTTAGTCCCTCATGTCAACTGAAATCATTAATAACTTGCTTGCATCTTTTTAAAAGGCTCTTGAAATAATGACTTAATTACAAAAAAACGTTTCATTCAATTCGGAAACTCTTTAAATTTCACGAGTTATTTTATTTTTGTCACTGAAAACTCCTTTGGAAATTCTGTGCCATGAATCCTCAGAGTGCCGATCCTATAGCCAAATTATTTTACAAGTGACAAGTCAACTTACATTATTGTCTTCCCAATAAAGCGCAAGGCAGCGGTCGCCAACCTTCCAGTTAATATCAGCAACTCCGAGCATGGCACGCGCCTGCTCATTCACTGCGGCATTCTGGAAGCCCAGCAACGAGTTGGTGAGGAAGGGGGCGCCACGCACGTTAGCGTACTCCTGGGGCCGGGCGCCGTAGCCGTACTGCCGGCCGGCGTACCCGGTTGCCGCCGCAGCAGCCGCCGCCGCCGCATTGCCCATATAACTAGCCACATTCCCATATAACCCACCCTGCCGCGCACTATCTACATAACCGTTCGGCTGCTGCCGCTGCCGCTGATAAGACTGCTCTTGATACTTCTGCAAGTCGCTCCCCCTCCTGAACGGCGGTATGTCGGGCATGCCCTGCGCAGCGAGGTAGGCTTGCTTGGCGTACACCTGGTCCAGTGGTGGGTAGTTCCGTGGCTGTTGTAGCTCCTCCACCGCGCGCTGGGTCGCCAACAGATTCAAGTTTGCTGTAGCGTCCACTAAACTCTCCATCGCACTCGCAGCATTACGATAATTCTGTTGTTGCTGTTGTTGTTGTTGTTGCTGCTGCTGCTGCTGTTGTTGCTGCTGCTGCTGTTGTTGTTGTTGCCGTTGTTGTTGCTGCTGCTGCTGCTGCTGCTGTTGTTGCTGCTGCTGATGTTGTTGCTGTTGCTGCATCTTATTATCATTATTGAAATTCCTGTCTGTCCTGATATTCTTATCATTATAATGGCTCTGTGTTTGAGGTGGCGGCGGCAGCGTGTGATATGAATTGTTGTAATGCATGTTCAGGTTAATGCTGCTGGCTTGGAACTGGTTCTGATTCTGATTTTGTTGTTGGAACTGCTGTTGTTGCTTGTTCTTCTCTTCTAACTTCCTCTGAAACCTCGGCGGCTTTTCGCTCTGTGTTTGATATTTCCTATCATCTCTATGAGAATGATTATTATCATGAGAATAATGTCCTCTAGTATCAGATCTCTGTCTATTGGCACCATCAAATCTAGATCCTTGATTTCGAGGGTTATTTCTCCCACTGTTCCTTTCCCTATAATTATTCCGATCATTCCTATCCTCTTGTGAGGAGCTGTTCTGGCGGTTGCTCTTATCTTTATCAGGTACATTAGGCAGCTTATCTTCTAAGAAGTCAAATAAGGACACTTTTCCAGATGGTTTCACTTGGATGTCCTCATCATTAATATCCTTGTTCCTTCCTTTACGTTTAGGTGGTTCTGGTTCTTTCTGCTGCTTCTCTTTACTTCTACTCTCTGAGTTATCTCTCTTCTGCAGAATCTTAAGAGCCCTATCAACATTATTCTTAGTATATTTGAGAGCATTTTCAGCTTGCTCTTCTGAAAAACCGGCATCAACTATCTTCTGTACATTAGCATCTAACAAAGGTTTTGTACCTCCTCCAAAGACCTGAAATGTTAATTAATAATACATTAGAAACTGTTTTTATTTTAATAAGATTATGTGAGAACAGTAAATATTAACTTTTGATTGAATCTCAACATCTTATTAGAATCTCTTATAACTTAAGCAAACCAGGAAATTATTAAGACTCAAATCAGCACAAAATTTGCATTACAAATGTTTTCATGGATTCATCAACAGTAAACAAAATTATTACTAAAGATAGATGTATTACTAAAGACCAAATTAAAACCTAGGCAAATTGTAAAACTTATAATTTCATAACTGGATGATGCACTCCTACAAATATTTAGTTGAGTTGTTAATATGAAAGCATCTAGAGCATGAACCGTAATTAGGCAGGACTATCTAATCGGTAAAACTAGTATTATTCCACACATTCATCAACTGTTTTGTTTTATTTTTTTTCATTTATTTATTTATGTTTGGCTTTTTAATAGTAAGTATAAAAACATTACTTTTTTAACACCCGAGGACAGTTTCTGTGCTTCAGCAATAGCACCTTTCCTCTGAGCTTCAAACTCTGCATTGTCTTGTTTGGCAGCTTCTGTCAAACTCTTGAACTGCTTATCCAATGTGAGAGCTTCCAGTCTTTGTCCGAATGGTATCCATGGAGGAGGACCTCCATCCACTCCAATACCCCCTGAAAAATAATATTAATTCATTTCAGACACTTAGGTCCCTGAAAATGTTCAGTAAAATCACAACAGAAATGTTCAGTAAAGATTTTTTTTATTTTATTTTATTTTACTTTATTGGGACATAAAACAGTTACACATTACAATATAAGTGTGACATGATAAAGTAAAAAACTAGGTAAACGTGTAACCCACATCAATGCCCGCAAAATAATGGTGTTTGGATTGGTTTAATGCGTGCGTTGTTCTTACAGTAAATTACGAAGTACGAAGCTATTCTAGAAGATTCAATAGCCAACTTTTTGAACTTAAAGTGAGTAAGCGCGAATATATCCAAATCAATGAAGTGGGTATTATACGTATCAACAATGCGTCGTAGAGGTGCCCGTGCACCAACGTGAGTTCTGCACCTTACGGTGTGGAAAAGCTGGCACACACACGCCTCTCGACGCATAACAGTTCTAGGTACAATGTAGCATAGGTTATTGGTGATATCTGGACAATCAAACTTGTTATTACACAATCCATGAAGCATCATGACCATCAGTAGGCTGCGTCTTGACTCCAAGCTTTGAAGTTTATAAAGCGTCATTAGTTGAGTGTATGGTAATTTTGACTTGGTGCATCTGTATTGCATAGCATGTAAATACTTTTTTTGAACCATTTCAATGATGGTGCCTAATTGACAAGATTGGTTGACACTAGCCCGGAGATGGGAAGAATCAAAGAAAGAAAGAGAGGCCTTTGCCCTGCAGTGGGATGGAATAAGATTAAAATAAAATAAATGATACATTCGTTTGGACAAGTGTCTCAAGTGTGAAAGATGTTTCATTTGTTTCTATAACTTTAGACCTTCAAAACTTGTTGTTCTTAGGCTATTTTGAATAAATGGTATTTGAATTTCTATTCTGCTTTATCCATACACTGCTGAACACAAAGAGAACTTAGTAACTAGATAAATACATATCTAGGGGAGATAAATCCTAGTTGATATCTTAAGAAACAAAATATATCAATCTGTTGGGGGTTGTATTCAAATTTTAAGGGGTTGATGACCTTAAAATGTTATCTTTTGAATGTACATTTGGGATAGAAAATATGCATGACTGAACTCAATCAACATATATTTGAAAATTGCAGTGCTGCATTAGCCATAGGTAAATTAGTACACTCAAGTGTTTGCAACCAGCAAAACCACAATATACAGCATTTTTACCAATGCTAAAAGGTAATGTGAATAATTTTTAGGTTTAATCTATACTAATATTATAATGAGGTAATGTTTGTGAGTCTGTGAGGTTGTGCTTGTGAGCTTGTGATGTTGTAAGGGGTAATCTCTGGATCTACTGAACTAATTTTCAAAATTATTTCACCAATAGAAAGCTACATTATTTTATTCCCGTATTGCCACGGGACGGGAAAAACGCAGGTGAAACCGTGGGGTGCTGCTAGTCATTTTATATTTAAGTATTATATATATTAACAAATAAAGATTTAGTGGAAGAAGTAGTGGAAGTTTAATATCCAATTAAATTATGTGTAGCTCATAAAATTGACTGACCTCTTGTATGCTTAGCGAGACTCCTGTTTAGTTCCCATTTTTCAATCATGTGAGTGACTTTACCACCCAGCACTGTAATAACATCGGGAACCAACCACACCACACCATGACAAACCTCGAGGCCTTCATTATTCAACAACACCTTAGTACCCGGGGGAGTGTTAATACTCAAACTGGAGATTGGACTGGTTTCTAGGCCTGTACATGTGGTTTTACCATCATGTAACGTCAACTTAAGCATTCGAGGAGCGGAAGTAGATTCCTCATTTGCCTTTGGAGCTGACACATTTCTAATCTTTTGTATTTGGAGTATCACAGGCTTTTCCAATTTAGATGGTTCTTTAGTAAAGTCTTCAGGAAGCGCTGCATCTCCTATATCTCTTAAATCATACTGGAAAACAATAAGAATTAAACATTAACACAACCAGAACCAATTGACCAGTAGACCTTGACAATAATAAAATGCAGCTGTATTAACCACTTACATCTAATGCCTTTTTCGTAAGAATATTTATATCTTCTATTTGACCATTTTCACTAACAATATCAAGACCCTCTTCACTTAGGTGCCTGAAAAAATGAGATATTAGTTTGAGTATGAACATTCGAGTGATCTCTATTAAATAACGACATAAACGAAAATATAATTACCAGCCTAGTTCAATTAAATTTTCCCTTAGTGACATGTTTTCATTAGTGGTTAAAGTAACATGACTTCAAGAAATAAATTAAAAATAAAACTCAGAGACATACGGCACCACCATCAATGAAATGACAGCCACGGTCACGGTAATGTGTACAACAGATTATACGCAAAAGCAATCATTACTAAAATGTCATATTTTATCTATGAAATCTATCAAAATGAGAAAACGTTTTTCATGGGGCCGTGACATGAGAAAGATGAGGGAGATGAAATCCCAGAGGCGAGGCGCTAGACCTCACTTATTTTGTCACAAATAAATATTGTGGGCTCCAGAAGTGTTAGTATGTTCCTACGCATACCGGCTAGTGGCTAATCGACAATCGGCGTTGGCTTGGGCCAACGCCGATGATCGATTTCACAGTATCACTTTTTTAAGTCTGGGTGCTGATTTCAATCAAATAATATTTTGACAACTGATTAGCTATGTTAGTTATTAGCCTAAGAGCTGGTCGCCACCTCGAGTGAACCCGTATTCTGCTGCTAGGGCATAATTTATTTACTAGGTTAAAATAACGATAGCTAACGTCTACCAGGATTTGTGAGGATAAATAACTTTTTATCTCATTGATTACTCTTTATAAATCACAAAAAAATAGCCGTCGGCACAAGCTAGCAGGTTGTACAACGTTAAAAAAAAACTTTTCCACCAACTGGCGAATGCGCGCGAGTTGGCACGTTCCATTTTACATTTTTTCTGTCGTCAACTGTGAAAATCTGACGTAGTAATGTACAGTCAAATACAAAAACGTCTTATAAAATGTAATGCTTTAAACATTTGATACGGCGACTTTATAATAAATAAAAAATCATCCTTGAAATAATATTTTAACATAATCAACGTTTTAACGTATCCCAAAATCTAAGTTGATAGTCGGTATCGGCGGTGCTGACTTCTCGCTTACCGCCTAGGTCCAATCCATGATCTGGAGCCGGGCCATGGGAGAAGGTCACCTCCTTCTGCGAAGTAGTACCTACTTAAGGCTAAAGGTATTTTTTTATCTCGTTTTATAGTCAATCGATTGTTTAAGAACCAATCTTGTAGGTATGTCCGGAAAAAATATCTAACTGCTGCCTGCGGTTCTTCCCGCGTGAATGTCGTAAATTATCCTAAAGGAACATGCTCCCAAGATAAAATATATCTTAGGTGTTATTTCAGACTATAATCTACAGTAATGACATCGAAGGAAAATGAAAAATACGAAGCGGTAACATAGGAATTAATCTCTATTTCCCAATTTATTAAATAGGTTTTTCGATTTATAATGAGAAACACAAAAATTGTATGCTGATAGACGTAGATCAATCAAAACAAAACGAGTCAGAACCTCCCTCATTCAGGCCCGCCGTAAGCGGGCGTGCAAGGCGTGCACAGCACAAGGGCGGCACGTCCAAGGGGGCGGCAAATCGAGCGACTCATTACGTAATATTCAAAGTTATAGTCATATCTAATATAATAGCCACCCCACCTACAGCATAAGAAATGTCATCGCATTGAAAAAAAACCGAAGGCGCTATCTTATCCGTCAGCAGGTACCGCCCGCCACCCGTTTGGACTCAAATTCAATACAAGTATCCATAGTCGTGTTCTATGAAAACTCTGAGCTTATTTCTCAGTTGGTAGGTTAGGTAGGTACTTGTTGAGCATGCCACCATTGTGGCGATAAGTCCCCTCTTTGAGGAGTAGTTGGAGAGGAGCCACGGCGTTCCTAGCACCGGTACTCACCGGACACGGGTGTTTCGGGAGGTACCTGTTTTGGAATCCTCGGGAGGACAGGACACGTCCGCGGCCAAGTCCAGGTGTCAACACTGTAGTGTTGACACCCGGACTTGGCCGCGTGATCGCCTGGAGGACATGAGGGAACATACGATGGAGGTCTGCCCTGCTTGGACGGAGCAACGCTGTGTCCTCGTCAAGGCGATCGGCGACCTCTCGCCTCCGGCTCAGTTTCAATACATGGTCCAAAGCGAGGAGGCATGGGAAGCGGTCACCTCTTTCTGCGAAGCAGTAATGTTAGCGAAGGTGGCGGACCGCGTGAGGGAGAGGGAAACCATACGCCGCAACAGAAGAAGACGCCTCGAGCGTCGGGAGTCGCAGAGCGATTCCTGGCCACCGTAGGCGTAGGGCACCTGTGGATGATGGGTCGCCTTCCGATAACAACCAGGCTTATATATACTGAACAAAATAATTTGATTCTCTGAATCAAATTATTTTTCACACCAGATGTAAGTCACACGAAACAAATTACAGTTGTAATCAAGCATGTTCTTTTCACAATCCATAATACAGTATAAATTTTTTGCCAATGACTTAATTTCAACATTTCCGAACACAGCTATAGAATGATAAGAATATTTTCCTACCGGTTTCAGTTGCATCAGGCGAAAGATTCTTTTCAAAATAAAAAAATATCAAAAACTTATCAACAATGCTTCAGCTGTTTTAAACTTTAGTAAACTAAAATAACTAAGTTACCTAATCAAAATAAATGTTTTTTTTGCGTTAAGGATTTTGGTTTCCACACCATAATGAAAAAATCATGAAATAGCCTTTTTTTTAGCAAAACTCAGCATATTTAGTCGTAGGGTGATTCCTTCTGCGAAGCAGTAATGCTAGCGAAAGAGGAAGCGGAACGCGTGCGAGAGAGGGAAACCTCACGCTCCAGCCGCCGAAACAGAAGAAGACGCCCCGGGCGTCGGGAAACGCAGGGCGATTCCCAGCCACCTACTGCGCGGGCCTGAGTATGGCGAGCTATGGGTGGCTCGCCGTCCGATAGCAACCAGGCCCGGGTCGACGGCGCGTCGTGTTCCACGCGCGCCTCAAAGAGCCGTCAGCAAAGAAGATGGGGCCCCATAGGGTCAGTGCCTGCTAGGGTTGCGGAATTTGTTCGAAAGAGTCACCGCGGCCCTGGAACGCAAAGGGCATAAGAAGGATCACGGGTGGGTTTTAGTCAGTAAAAGTCTGACACTCCCTTCCACTCATGATTTCCCATCCAAAAAAAAAGGGCGGTATAATCGGTATTGCACGCGGGCGATCAAACAGCTAGCAGCGGCCCTGCCCTCATTAACCCAAACTTAGATAATTTCTGAAAAATAGGTAATAATGAGCGACATGCCAATAAACGAAGTCATTATATCCGTACTGTTTTTTAAGAATTTAATTAGGAAAACCATTTTTACTTACGAAGTAAAACAGAGCTAATTTTGGTTTTCATAATCAAACGGTTGATCAACATAGGCAGTGTCATAATAAACGAATTTCAATGTACCTCTGTGCCAAATTACATCAAGATTCAATCAGCCATTCTGACATGATTGAATAACAAATATCCAAACTTTCGCATTTATAATATTAGTATAGATAAAACACAGATTTTTATAAACATAGAAATATTATGAGATCCATTGTACCCTAGGGAAGTTCACTGCTACTACTCGGTCGGTCGCGGAGGGTCGGTCTAAGCCTCCGCCGTCTTAGTATAAATAAAACTAAGATTTTTATAAAAATAGACATTTTTTTTTTGTTCCATTGTACCCTGGGGTTACCGTGATCAAGAAAGCAGTTCCCCCAGGGCGAGGCCTACCATTGCACTGCGGTAAAGCTGACCTCTGCGAATATCCCTAATGTGCCCTGTCCCTACACCAGTACCATATAAGTTACATACAGAAAGGATAGAAATAAAATGTACATAACTGTATTATATGGTTATTGAACCCACAGCACGTGGTCACGGCTGACACGCCTGTGCATTAATCAATCACCATTTGTCAATGTTTTCTCGGCGGTTGGTCTAGATCTAGAATGATCGCTGGGTCATACGAATGATAACGGAGACTGAGGACATCGTGGCAGCCGACGGTCACGCCTGAAATACAATTTTCTTATCTTTACACTGGGCATTCTGTATCTGATCTTTTCTACTGTCTGCCATCCATGACAGCTGACAGCTTGTCAGAGAAATAAACATTTCATTTTTCTCGAGTAAAACGAACGAGATTTAAAGAATATAGGATCATATTCTCTTGCAATATGTATTAATTTTGAACAAGAACCGGTACAGAAACAGTACAATGAACTTGCTTGAATAATTTTGACAACGTCACTAAGCTGCTTGCTTACTGATAAGCGTAAATCCATAAAATCCACTATCATTCGTATCTTGGACTTTCTCTACTTATAATCAATTTAGAAATCACACGTCTCCTAAGGACATAACAAGATCAATAATGTCATCGGTGAGAGAACCTTATTAACTTGTATAGTCTTCTTTTGCTGATAAATATTGTGTCTATTCTGAAACCCTACATAATAATTATTATGTATTTACAGACACACGTTTTCAATGTTGAAATGACTTGCGAGGGCTGCTCGGGTGCGGTCGAGCGAGTACTCAACAGGCTAAAGGGTCAGGGTGTGGACAATGTTGCAATAAGTTTGACAGACCAGAAAGTTTCAGTCACATCCACACTCAGTGCTGACCAGCTACTCGAAGTGATCAAGAAAACTGGCAAGAAAACAACATATGTGGGCACACAATAATTGTGTTACTGTAAGATAATTTTAAAATAGCAATCGAGAGGATCAGAAAACAAGACCAGCATAATTTGTACTATGTCTTTTGTATTATAGTATAATAATTGATGTCTCTCCAAATTAGAAGGCTGAAAATGCCTCGAGCCAAGAAAAATATTCTATTGATATTATGGTTGTATCATGTATATTATTTTTAAATTGATGTTATTTTGCTAAGTCTATAGAATGTAACTATTGCAGTATTTTAATAAATCATTTTTGCTATAAAAAGTTTATCAATAATATCAGAGACTTTATTTATTAAAATAAAAACCCACATTTACTAGTTAAAATTAAAATTGACCACATCTACTTCCTTCTTTTTTCTTACTCAAAACATCTTCCAAAGTGTTGAGTCTCAAGTCAACAAGATCTACAGCTTCATGGAGAGCATTCAGATGGTCCACCATAGCATTGACAGTGGGCAATACATCTGGACAATTACAGTCTGTATCTTTGTGCATCTCACAGGTATAAGTAGTATTCAGCTTTTTCATTTTCTTTGCTTGTGTATCAAATTGTTCATTAATTAGTTTAAATCCACTGTTAATAGGGAAGCTTCTCTTCCTACCCACCCACTCAATAGTCCCACTAGTGTAACAAACATCATTTTCCTTGAGTTTGATCATGCCATACAAGACATCATCACTTTGTCCTTCTCCACATCCACCTCTTGACATAGTTGTTGCAGACCCCATGGACTTCTCCATAAGAGAAGGTAGTGTGTATGTGGTAGGGCAGGGTGGAATTCGAGGAATATGACTCATATCTCCAACACTGTTCATTGAACAATCAACAGATAAAGGTGAAGACTCAGGCTGACCTGGTATGGTTCTTGATGCACATACACAACTCTTTGGTGCATTTACTCGCACTGGACTTACAACTGTATATGAATTTTGGCCTCTTAAACAAGGTTCTGTTTGACTGAACAATCTTGGTTCAACCATAGTGCTGTTAGCATTGGGTTCTTCAGAACAATTCAGTCTTGGGGAATGATTAGATTGGCTGACATCATCCAGGTGGACAAATGTAGTCACAGGAATCTTATTAGTGTGATAGCATTGATACCAAGCCTTTGAGCCCTATTGTTTGGATGATGAAAGCTGTATTAATACTTGGACTCATATTGTGAATTTAAAATGAAGAAGAACGTCTTAATTCATAGTAATTACTGCAGTTTTCTCTGAACTCAATTTTCTGAAAGGCTACCGTATACTTGTTTGAAATGGATCTCAAGGAATAGTCCTGAATGGGGAAAGTAATAAGTTTTAGAATTTTATCATTAATTTAGAATATAATGTATTTCTTTATACCATACCTATATATAAAATAATTAATATATACAAATTAATTACAATTATCTAGAACTATATGCTACTGTATACTACAAGTAGTATCTTTTTTTAGCAACCTGATTCCTGTCTTTTGATGTAGATGTTATTTTGGAAGATTGAGAGGTGCACTTAGGTATGTTTGATGCATTGTCTTCAATATTTTCCTTCAGATCACCAGCTAGCTCTGTGAAGTTTGTTTTCCATATGAAAACCTGCAAGTATGATAAAATATTAAACCTAAACATGTGTGCAAATATGATTCATACTTCAACTTCTTTGTAATGTAAATTTGACCTACTTCAATAGCAATGTATACTGAAACGGCAGTTGTTATGTAATGCTAAAACACAGTAACCCCTTCAAGTAATACAAATTACGTCTGTATTTCATACACATCTTACTCACTACATGTGATATATTTACCAGTTTGTCTTCTCCGGCTGAGGCAAATGTATCACCTCCTGCTGAAAAGTTGACAGCATTGACAGAACCAGTGTGCCCACTTAGGGTGAATATTGGATGACCCTCTAATAGATCCAATATCTGAAATGAAAATAATTATTTTTTACTAGAATTTATATTTCAAGATCATTTCACTAACCCAAGCATAGGCTTTATCAATTTGTATTCTAAGTTGCTTTTTAGTGACCATTTGTATTAAAAGGCCATAAAAATACTATGGGTTGCATTTGAATTTGAACTTTGTGTTGTATTGCATAGAGTTTGATGTTATCATATAATGATATCAAAATTATTGTGTATTCTGAATTCCAATGTAGTAAGAAACACATGCTTCAATACTGTGGGTCATTGATCTCGTCCATACCTTCATTTTGCCATCTTTGCTTGAAGTAAGGATGTAACTTCCACTAGGGTGAAATGCTAGTGAAGTTATGGCATCATTATGAATACTGAAATCATACAGAAGTTTAAAAGTCAGGAACAAGTTGGAATTATGTAAGTATAATGTATCATGTAGGTTTTTAATTTACCTATAATATTGCACAAGATTATGTGTCCTCACATCATATAACTTGACATTCCCATGTGAAGTACCAACAGCAATGTAACACCCAGATGGGTGCCATGCTAGACATAGCCCATGGCCTTTCTGGTCCTTATAAGTGTGGACACATTCCCCATTATCCTGGTTCCAGAGTTTTGTAGACTTGTCATCTGAACAAGAGGCTATAACTGAACCATCACTGGACATGCGAGCACATCTCACCCAGTTGGTGTGGCCAACAAATGAAGCTAAGAACTTGTGTTTATCAGTTGACCAGAGCTTCACTATTTTGTCATCTGAGGCAGTGATTATCTGAAAAAAAAATATTTTTTTATTTGAATTATTGAATAAGCATGGAGACAGTTTTATTGGAAAATTTAACAAACTTTTATTTACGCTACCTTCGTCCCATCAGGACTGAACTGCACTGAACGCACAGTCTGTGAGTGAGCCTTGAACATGCCAGTGCTGCCTGTCACTGTGGGCACCCACAATCTGACGGTTTTATCGCGCGACGCGGATGCCATATACTTGCCCGAAGGAGAGAACGTAACGTCCATAACGGCTTCATCGTGGCCTTGAAACCTGTAGCTTCTCATAGTTCCGCGAAGATCCCATAACTAAGACAAATACGGAAAACATGAGTCAATGCACAAATACGCCAATTTCTTTAATTTTTCCAGAGATATAAATGGAAGTTTAGTTTGAATATAAAAAATATATACCAAAACACTGTTATCCAGTGAGCTACTAGCAATTTGTTGTTCATTGGGACTAAAATATAAAGCCGTAATCCCATTACGATGCCCCTTTAGTTGTTTTTCCAAAGATGGTTCAAGGTAAGTAAATTTGTTTTCCATAATGGAAAGTAATTAAACAATTGTCTATAAGTGAGAAAAAATCTATAGCGTAAAACAACAGTTTCCAACATAAACAGAATTCAAATCAAACTGCTGTCATACTGCTGTGACGTACGTATTTTATAAAGACAAGTCAAAAATCTTTTTTTTTTTTTTTTTTTTTTTTTTTTTTAATTTAATGACCTGGTAACAAAGACCTTTAGGTCAAGTCTTTTTTTGTTGCACTGATTTGCACTTCTTCACTTGCAGCTTTGCAGTACTTTGGTTGGAATTTGCACTTTATTTTAAATGGATTTTATAGTATTTTTGATATATTTGTATATTGGTTTGTAGCTGTTTTTGTCTTTTAATAACTGTTCAAGTGGCGGCGGGCGGGATTCAAAATCACATTTAACTTTCACTTCACTTAATTCAATAGCTAACACTAGTCTGTCAAGTAAGAAATTCTGACATGAGAAAATGAGATGTTCTACAGTTCCTTCAGTATTTTCACAAAACGGACATATATTGTTTGAAATAATATTCAATCTTGCAAGGTGTGACGGTGCAGTATTATGGCCAAAGCGCAGCCTGTTTATCGTGGTGATAAAATCTCGGCTTGCATCCTCCTTCAGTTTATCGTACCAAGGTTTAATAGGTAATCTTTCTTGAATGCTTCCATACCACTTTCCTTTCGTATCTTGATCTTTTTTCCATATTTCATACCACAAGTCATAAATGTTTTCATTAATGCTTTGTAAGAAATCAGTCATAGGGATGTCCATTGTATTTTTAACATCAACAGAATTATAACCCTCATATGCGGCTTTATCAGCCATTTCATTGCCAGTGATACCACTGTGAGAGGGTACCCACAGGAAGGCAATTTGTATATGTTCAAGATGATATTGGTAAATTATTTGTTTAATGAAATAAAGAATAAAGTTAGACTTAAATGTTACTGTAAGGCTACTTAAGGCCTTTATCATGCTTAAAGAATCAGAAACAATTAAAAAGTATTTACAGTTACTTATTTCACGTATACATAGTAATGCCTGATACACCGCATATGCCTCCGCTGTAAATATAGAACAAGATTTATGCAGAACAAAGTTTTGAGAGAATTTTCTGTGTGGATCATACAATGCTGCATGAACATAATCACTACTCTTGCTACCATCAGTGTATAAAGTATAATAACTATTGTTTTGTTCTAAAAATTGTAGCATATCTAAATTGTTATTAATTGTATTTTCAAACACTTTTACAGGATGTGAAATACATTGATATGTGAAGGAGTAACATGGCCATGGAAATTGTTTTCTAATATTGGAACAGCTATTGTCTATTTCAAGTAAGATGTTGGACAACATTGGGGAAATACCATTCAACATATCAACTTTTGTCTGTGTCTGAAAATTTCTGTGAGTAGAAGGTAATATTTTATTTATTATCTCTCTGTTATTTGATGATATTAATTTGAGAGAATATCTTTGTGCAAGTAATAGCCTTCTCAAACTTAAGGGCATGATTTTAGTCTCCACTTCCATGGCCCTTATGGGAGTGGAGCACATTGCGCCAGATATTATTCTCAAAGCCCTATTCTGCATTATATCTAATTTATTTACATGTGTACTGCACATATAAGCTAGTGAGCTATAATCAAAATGGCTTCTAACAATTGCTTTGTACAATAATGATAATGTTTTGGGGTCTGCCCCCCATGATACACCAGCAAGACATTTCATTAAATTTAAACCTTTTAGGGCGCTTTTGGAAATGTGCCTAATATGTGTTTCAAAAGTCAATTTTTGATCTATTATTATGCCCAAAAATTTCTTACTATTTACTCTAGGAATAATTTCACTGTTGTAAGTAACATTAGTTGTGGAGCTATCATTGCCAAAAATCATTACACTGCTTTTAGATGGGTTGATTTTTAGGTGTAGTAAATCATTATAATATATAAATAATTGATTTAAAGCTATGTTCACATTGTCAATTGCCACTTCTAAATTATAGCTGCTGCTGTATATAACAATATCATCCGCAAATTGCAGAATATTTACATCAGTATTATTTACAAATTTACAAATTTCACATGTGTAAATATTGTACAGCAAAGGAGACAGTGTAGCACCCTGCATTGTACCTCTTGAAGCAGATTTTGGTCCAAATAGTTTATTGTTATGTCTTACATATAGTGTCCTGTTATTCAAAAAGTTAAAAATCCATTTACATAACTGACCAGGAATACCTAATCTTGACATAATTTGGACAAGTATAGCAGGATCTACACTATCGAAAGCACCTTGAACATCTAAGAAAGTACAAACTGTGTGTAATTTTTTATTCTTTGCATTTTTCAGGTCAGAGATGAGAGAAGTAAAACTATCTGCACAGCTGCGGCCACGACGAAAACCATACTGAACATGTGGAATGATACCATTGGATTCAACATACCAATCAAGACGAAATTTAATCATGTTTTCAAAAATTTTACCTAGACAAGATGATAATGAAATTGGTCGATAGGAACTAGGAAGTTGCGGAGGTTTCTCTGGCTTGAGTATTGGAACAACACATTGTGTTTTCCAAGATTGCGGGATAGATTTAGTATACCAAAGCAGATTAAGAACGTTAAGAAATATCTTTTGGGCCGATTCGTCTAAATTTTTAATCAACAAATAAGGGTAGTCATCCAAACCAGGAGTTGTATTTCGTCTACCTTGCAGAGCCATTGTAAATTCGCGCCATGAGAAGGAATCTAATAAAAATTTTGAATTTCGATTATCATTGTTTAAATCAAAAAGGTTTTTTATATTATCAGAATCAGTTAAATTTGTGTTATCAGATAATTTATCTAAAAATGGAATAATGAACTCATCTCTATATGATTTATTGCCAGGTCTTATACCTTTGAACATCTTTATAAGATTCCAGATCTTACTTATTGGAGTAGTTCTATTAAAACTATTACATAAGTTGTTCCATCCAACTTTTTTCTGTTCTGAGATGGTTCTTTTTTTCTGTGCATCTTTTCTCTTGTAATTTAAATAGGTTTCGAAACTAGGCTCACTTCTATATAGTTTCAATGCATCGTAGGAAGCAACAACGCTTTTTTCACAAATTTCATTCCACCAAGGAGCTGGGGGTCTGCTTTTAAAGTTGTTCAATTTAGTTAGCTTTGGGATTGTTAATTCTTTTAGAGTATCTAATCGAAAACAGAAATCATTATAAGTTAGAATAGGATCATGTAGTTTAAGAGTCAAATCATTAAATATTGTTTTAGAAACTTTTTTGAATGTCTCCCAATCCGCTTTTTTATACAAAAACTTATCAACTGGAGGACTAATGTCATATCTATCTATGAGTAATGAAATTTCTGTTATAGTTGGGTAGTGATAACTTCCCATGGTATCATCATGCACAGACCACTCACACAATGATGCAAGACTAGAACTTATGAAGCTAACATCAATGGCAGAAGGATTTTGTCCTGGCCGATTGACAGTTGTATAACTGCCGTCATTTAAAATACATAGGTCTAAGTCATCGATTATATTATACAAATCCTGACCTCGACTCTTAGTTGATAGACATCCAAATGCAATGTGGTGGGCGTTAAAATCACCACTAATAAATATAGGTTTAGGAAGATCTTTAATTATGTCGTGCAATCTATGAATTCGTATGTGCGCACTAGTTGGTGGGCAGTATACACAGAGCACAGTTAAACTGCCGCGTACCGTGCATACGGATAAAGCTACTGTTTGAATATTTTCATAAAATTGCGTATTTATTATATTATATTTAAGATATGGTCTGATTAGTATTGCTACTCCGTTATGAGCGTTACTCGAATTTTTGTTATAAATATTGTATCCAGGTATCCTAAAATTGTTATCTTTAAACCATGTTTCGTTAAGTAAGCAAATATCAATATTTTGTTTATTTAAGAATTGTAACAATAAGGGTTTTTTACTATTAGCACTCTGAATATTATACTGAGCAATACGTAGTTTAGATAGAGAAGAATTTGGATCCATTACTTAAGATTTTTAATTAATGTAGCTTTAATACTTTTTAAAGTAGTAGGTGTATTATCTCCCTTATTACCCAATTCTACCAACGTCTGTACTAGGGCCATAAGTACATCGTTGTTGTCAATAATTTTATTTTTGATGTCTTCACTAGGTAAGACATCATTTGATTTATTTACATCATTCACAGATTTATTTACATATGTAGTATTCTTATTTACAGAGGTATGTACAGGCTTATTTACAGATTTATTTACAATATTATGTACAGGCTGCATTCTTGGCGGCGCTAGCGGAGGGAATTCTGTAGTGTCATTTATTTTCTTGGTCAGGGTAGCACTTGCATAAGTAATTTTCGTTTTCTTTTCAATTATTTTCTTCATTTTAATCGGACATAATTTTGAAATTGCTAGATGGGGCCCACTGCAGTTTACACAACAGACCTCATTTGGTTTGTCACATTCCTTATATAAGTGCTCACCTCCACAAATAGAACATCTTTGCTTGCTATTACAAATTCTTGCTGAGTGGTTAAATTTAAAACATCTAAAACATTGTTGTAAAGGGGGAACATATTCGAAAACCCTATAAGAAAATAAGTCATATTGTATACTGTCTGGCAGTATATTGGAAAGAAAAGTGATGCTTACTGTTTGCAGTGGGACACGTTCTTGGCCAACTTTTTTAGTGAATCTTCTTACTGCGATAATTTCATAAATTGATGATAATTTTGTATATAATTCTTTATTTGAGATGTTTGAAGGAACAAATCGTATGATGCCAGTTTTTTCAATCTGTGCAGCTGGTATAAATGCTCTCATGTTGTGCTTTGTTAAGAAATTAGTATTATTAATAAAATTATTTGCTGTATTGTACTGTTTAAATATAATAGCTATTTTATTAGCGTTTACTCTTTGAATTGCCGTCACACCTTTTATTTCATTGGAAAAAATATGATTCAAATAAATTGGGCTCTTGTTGCCGATTCTATCCTTGCCGTTTGCTTCAATAAATACCTTAAACTCTGTGTTATTACAGTTTTCGGGATAAAGTCTTTTATAATTTGGCTTGAGGTAAGGCATAAAAGGGTTCATACGCTCACCGCCGCCGCCTTCGCCACAGTCCATTTCCTTCATTTCGTTTGTTTCCTCAGCCCGAGGACGTTTATGAGGGGCGGGCGGGTTATCCCCGCCCCCCTCGTTACCCACCATTTCGGCGAGCTACCGTATATAATTTAACAGCTTTTTAGTCACTTTAGACCCAAAAATCCTCCGAAAACAATTAAAAGGAATTTTGAAAGAAAATTTCAAACCGCGCTTTTTCGAAGTTCCCGCCAGACATTCTCAAAAATCTTAGACCACCTTGAATAGAGAACAGCCGTATCTTGACCTTCAACATAAAAAGAAAGACATTCTCGACGATAGTAAAATTAATATATTTGGCAAATGGCGAACAAAGAACAATGGTCACTCGGCTAACATGCTTGGACTAGAAAAATCGAACAAAACGTAACTTGATAAAACATATGTCGTTTCATTTGTCTATTTGAATATAAATAAGTGCGGCCTTTCATATATTTTTAAAAGGTCGGAGAGTCAAGTAAATATGAATTATGTTTTTGAGGTTATGTTTACATATTTTCATAGCTAATACCGGAACTAATCGTGGTCTGCCACTTAGGTTATTTATTTGAACATAATAGTACTTCGAACTTCTTTTCTTTGCAAACAGCAACCACAACAACACACGATCAGCGCAGAAACAGTTTTTTTTTACTTGTCAAAAATAGGGAGGGACATTATCGATTATTTTATGACAGTATCGATTTTTATATGCAAATTCATTCGTTTTTCTATTTAAGTCATTGCATTATTAAAACAAAAACATCACATTCTTTTGTTTAGCTTAGTATAATAACTAGCATGAGTTTATACAGTTGCCATTGCCTGGTATTTTTTATTTCAATGGAAGATCATTATATTCATCATAGACTTGAGTAAGTTATGGACTTCTCTAGTAGCGTAAGTAATTACGGATGCATTCGAAGTTAGATATTTTATACTGCGTTCTGATAAAAAAATGGTGTTTAAAAAAAAAGATTAACTTTATTTCCCCAGCTTTTAAAAATCAATGAAGATATCCAATAACTATATTAACAATGCAGTACCTATTAGTGACAGTCTCATCTCGGTACGACTTTCTTTTTTTTCCTAGTCCAAAATTACCATTGTTCTTTTAGGAAAAATACAATGATAGATATTCGGATCACAACATTTTTTATTTTTTCTTGCCATTCGCTCCGTGCCAGTTGTAAGATCTCTAACCAACCTAACACTTTGTACCAAAAAATAAAAGTTAGGAGCTGTGTACTCTACTTGTCTATTTACTTTACTTTAGTCTGTGGCCGATATTCGATTCCTTTTCAGTGGACACGAGGTGTTTCCAATGTTTTGAATTTTATTTCTGAAATTTTAATAAATTTCTTCATTAGGTTTTGGTAAAGTAATTGCTAATATGGTTCCTAATAATAATATAAAATTAGAATAATAATAATCGTGCTGACCAACTTGTTTTTGTTAATTTATTAACATACCCTGCCGGTTGCATTCGTATATTGTTTTACGGAACGAAATTATTTAATAAAATTTTAACGAATTGTGAGAGCTATGATTTAAATTTTAATTAAATTACAGACTCGTGAGAACAAAATATGAAGTGAAAAATATTCTATGGGGATTATTTTCTTGACAACTGTTGGTAAGTTTGATTGAAGTTTTTACATGTTGCATCAGTTTCATATTGTATTTGAATATGAAATAATTTTACAAATGTTTTATCATGCATTAGTAATTTTCTTATGTAAATTTCAAATAGTTAAAAAAATACCACATGATTTTTTGCTCAAAATTAAGTCATTTTCTTTGTCATTCCTAAATCAATAAGACAAATGTGTCAGAGTCAGCGGTTACCAACAAAAACATAAACAAGCTGTCACCAATTTTGCACATTTACATTAACTTCGGACAAAGTATTCTCTAATAGATTTTAAATGACTTTGTTTCAAGAAGTAATTACTCCCTTGTTCATATGTTTAGTTAGAAAAAAAATCATAAATATTATTTGTTTGGTTTCAGGTGTAGTATTGAGCTGCAATGAATGTAGTGGGTGTAGGTAGCGAGGCTACTGGAGAGGTAGCTCTCCTAGTGGACGAGCTCAGTCGGGCTGTTGAGCTCACTTTAATCCCCACTGTCTCTCATGAAGAACGAAGCCAGGCCTATAATGCATGTGAAAGGTAATTTATTTTATTTTATGACAAATGAATATAAATTTGCTTCCAATATTTTACTAGGCTTCGTTTTTTAATAAAAAATATTTTTCTCATTTATAGCTTCAAAGAAAACTCGCCATGGTGTGCCCAGGCTGGCCTCTTGCTGGCCAGTGGCAATCAATACTCTCCTGGAGTGAAACACTTTGGACTTCAGCTCATGGAACACACTGTAAAGTATAGATGGACCCAGATTACTCAAGCTGAGAAGATATTTATTAAGGTAAAATGATCTACACATCAATAAGTAAAACAAGACCTCATTATTGCTCAATGTTTGTCAATAATGCCACTATGACACAGATTTTGAATCAAAGTCCTTAAAAATTATTTGCTAAGAGAAACTGGTGTCTAATTCTGTAGTTCATGCAGAAATTCACCAATTAGTTGTAATTGGTGTAGTGTAGGTCATTCCTGTTGATAATAAAAAAAGCTTGAAATTATTTTAAGAAACATTTTGTTTCTAACTATGCTAGAGATTTTTCTAATATTACATGTGTTTGAATAATAATGCTTTAACAGTTATCATATTTTTATCAGATATTGATTAACTTAGAAGTCAAATTTTTCTTATGTCTAGTAATCAAAATAATTGTTGTGCCGCTGTGTCACCTCACCACATTCAGGCAAAACAATTCAAAAGATTTTGAACACTTTAAATACACATATGTATGGAGGCCCAACTTAATGCCATAGGCATTCTCTACCAGTGCAATATAAAGAATTAAAACCAATTAATATTACTTAATTAAAATTATACTCATAACAACAAGATAAATATGTACACGAAATACTTAAACAATACACAAAGTAGTACAAATTGGTGGCTGCCAACATCTGATGAAACATTAACAACACAACCGTGGTATTTTTATTGACTAATAAATAATAAGATCCTTACTTTTCTTATACACGAAATTACATGTTTCGTAAACGTAATTTTTAGGTTGTCTGAAACCCACATAATTATGGTGACCTAAATATGAATCACACCAATAAAAATATCATCATCTTTTCTATTTCCAGCTATTCACTAACTCAATATTTTCCCTTTAGGAGAATGCAATGAAGCTCCTTTACTTGGGTGGTTGGGAGACCAGCCACCTGAACGACGCATTGGCTCGTGTCATCGTAGAGATGATCAAGCGAGAGTGGCCACAACAATGGCCCACTCTGCTAGCTGAGCTGAGTGACGCGTGTTCTAGAGGTCATCGGCATACGCAGATTGTGCTGCATGTTTTCTTGAGGCTGGCTGAAGATGTAGCTATCTTACAAGTGAGTACCATTTTTTAATACGAGTTACTGTCATGCTATTTAACTGTTCAGCGTTGGGTGGAGTAAATCAGGTTTACTGGTGGAGGTAGTTGCTATGTAAGCAGTCTAGGGTTTCTGACATGACAATATTCATCAAGGAAAGATACAAATAGAGGCTTATATACAAAGGAGAATATTACAATTGACCATAGTGATAGTAGGTATTATGTAATTATTTATATATGTCAATGGTACTTGATCTGTTCCAAGTGTTTTGCAGTCAAAGGGCACTAATGTAGATCAAGTTAAAGACTATTTAATAACTCCTCCATTACTTTGTTTAGTTATGGAGATATTTAACAGTGCACAGAATTAAGAAACAAATAAAAATGTATTATCTTTTACACAGATTTCTGAGGAAGTTCAAATTTTCGAAGTTAGATAATAGCTATGTTATCAGTTAACTCGTTACTGCTAATGAATACCTAATATCACACATGAATATCGTCCCTTAGCAAACAACACCGCTCAAGTCGTTTTTGCCAGTTATTTCTCAATATTTGAATTTGGTGGAAATAGTACTCTTTGTCACCGATTGAAATGATATAAACTATACTTGGCGATCAACCAAACCTAGGTGAAACCTAAATAGTTGTCACAGAAGTGCCCAGTACATTGGTTACACGAAATTAATCGGTTTTTTCGGTCCAATGTTAAAGTTATGCAAAATGACTTGAGCGGTGTTGTTTGCTAAGGGACGATATGGGACGACAACCTTCACTAAAACGTGAATATATATTTATTTTCGACACCTCAAGCTACCTAATGTTTGTATACAAACTGCATTGATGATGTCAGACTGTGATGTGTTTCTACGAAAATAGATTAGTATATTGGAGTGAGAAAATACTATAGCATTATTTATGAGAGACAGCGTTCTTGTGGTATGAAAATATCTGAAGACTATTGGAGCTTGAGCATCAAAATCCCTGCATAGATAGCATAACCAACACGCTAAAAGACTAAAGAGGAATTTATCCAGCTGCGGGACAGCATATAGTCTAGAGAAAAAAAGCTGGATTTTCTGACCACTCATTAATACATTTTATTTGCTAGGCAAACAACTTGGTCCCTCCTCACTGGATTAAACGGGAGCCGCAGTCAACCTGTTTCTTACAGAAGTTGAGCAAAAGTAGTGGCTAGTTTAAGAAAAAAACCAATGATATTTCAAATTCCAAAGCTTCAAGACCTCATGACCATTTCAAATTGCCTGTGATTACTAACGTGTAATGTTTTAGCGGCTTATCGTTCCGTGCATTTGAAACTGTGCGTGTACGGATTTAAAATATGTAGGTACTTTAAATTGTAGCCACTGCATTTATGACCAAGCAACGTGAATGCTCCATTGTAAGAAATTCTTATATTTTTACAATTACGCGGTTCTTGCCGACCGCACTGTCATACAACACCAAAGAGTGACAACTGAATCTTATCTATCGGAAACCTTTCATACAATCGAAACAGTGATTTTGCAAACGAATCTGAATTGACAGACTTTTTTCTTCAGTCTTTATTGTGGCAATGCTGGACAAAGGTCTCTCCCATAGCCTTCCACTCTTCCCGGTGTGTTTTTCTCTCCGACCAATTCGTCATGAAGTCTCTAAGTCGTCACGCGAACGTTTTTTAGGCCTTCCTCGGCGACAACACCCATCCTCTGGCTCCCGCTTTGTGACGACTCTGGCCCATCTATCCTGATGCATCCTATCCTACATATCGATACCAAAAGTATCAATTAACGTTCCAAGCCGAAATGTTAACCAAAAAGCCGAAATGTTACTTATGACTGTTGGCATAGGCCACATTTATTTTAAATGCCGATATGTCCCTTACGTTAATTTAAATTTCCGGTATTGATATGTGACCCGCCAAATCCTATTTCAGCTTGGCAGATTTGTTGCCCGCATTGGCGATCCCTGATTTAAGCGAATCGTGGTATTACGTATACGATCGCCGAGTCAAATACCTAAAACGCTGCTCTCCATTGCTCTTTGGCAAACCTTGAGTTTGGACTTTTGAGATCCCGTAGGTTAGGATGGTCAGAATGTACATGTCGATGAGTTTACGCTTCAGGGATAACGGTAGGTCACCCTTCATCAGCGACTTCATGGGGAAATAAATAATTTAAATACCCTTCCTCTTAAATGACGACACGATTGGTGCAGTGGTTGAGCGATTGGCTGCTGCGCTATGCTCCCGCACGGAACAAATATTTGTATGGCCTACAGATAGTTGTTCCGGGTCTGGCTGTTTGTATGTATATGTGAGATTGTTTGTTTGTAAACGCACCCACGACACAGGAGAAATTCCTAGTGTGGGGGGGGGGCAAAGTTAAAAAAAAAATCGTACTCAACACAAATAATTTACATTTTTGTAATAAAATCTCTTTTGTCCAGACCTTAGAAAACAACCAACGACGGAAGGATATAAACCAAGGCCTAACTAGCAACATGTCGGAGATATTCGCGTTCTTCATGCGTCTCATCGAGATGCATGTTCAGGAGTTTAGAGAGAAGACTGCCGCAGGGGACTACGCTGCCGCCGCTAGCCACGGGCAAGTGGTTCAGGTAAATAACTACATCGCTATATATTTTATGAAAACAAAAATGTCACCCCGCCGGATTTGTCTCTATGCGATAAACTCGAAAACTACAGAATCGATTTCACCAAAGGATGGATTGATTTATGGGAAAGGCTTACTTACTAATACATTAAGGTTCTTTGTGAATTTACTGAAATATGACGATGACGATGGTTGAAGATGTCAGAAAAAAAAACACAGATTAGGAGCTTGTCTATACATATAATAAAATCGTAGACTCGCCGTGTCTGTACACTGAGACACGTTATAATAAGAACATAGAACAAAAAAATGCACTTTTTGAATATTTGTCTGTTTGTGGGAGCATCACGCAAGAACCATTGATTGAACCCTGCATGCATCACGTAAAAAGTAAAAAACCAATATAGATTTATAGGTAAGAAATCAAAATATATAAGGCTATATATAACATCACGCTATACGACCAATAGGAGCGTAGTATCAATGAAAAATGTTGCAAAAAGGGTTTTTTTTTCTCTCTCTTATGTGACGCAGATGAAGTTACGTGGATCTGCTATTTATACATACATATTTAGGTAAATGCTCAGCTACCCATCCAATTCATAATATTTAATGGGCAAGATTGTGGCTGCAAAATTACACATACTTTGTCAATTTAATCATTTCAACTATTTAGGCTCAGAACTCTTTTAATTGAATTGGTTGTCAGGGAAAGAGAAAGAGTCTGGGAGTCTGGGAAAGAGATATGTATCTCTTTCCCAGACTTGTGACGCGTTTCTTGGTCGATTGTTTAATTACTATTGATCCTGCTACATTGGCTGCGAAAGTGTTAATTTATACAAAAAGAAAAGATGCTAAGAAGCCTAGCCCACCAAAAAGTCGTATAGAAAACTACACCCTACTATTGTGGCCTATTTTATCACCTTTATAATGAAAGATGACGCAATGAATACTTTTATCATTCCAGGTTGTGCTACTAACTCTGACGGGATACGTGGAATGGGTGTCCATCAACCACGTAGTGACGAACAACGGGCGAATGCTACAAATTCTTTGCATTTTGCTGCAAGACGATGTCTTCCAGCTACCCGCTGCCGAGTGTTTGTTACAAATAGTTAATAGGAAGGGATCTGTAAGTAACATTTTAAACACGAGACCGTCAATATAGCACATCGAAATTTAGAAAGACTTAATCTGCAAAACTGAAGTTTTTCTGTGAATCCAATGCCATATTCAAACACAGTTCAAGTTCTAGCAAGAGACATAGTTGCATGGACTCCATTGTATGCACTTAGGCGGCCCATATTCCAAAACATCAACTCTAAATCAACTCCAATTCCATCAGAGCATCGATCTGTTTAGTTCGATATTTGATTGTCGGCTCGAGAGATGAATAAGCAAATGCGTAAACGCGCTTGCCCAGCTAAAACTCGTCTCTCGAGCACTAAAACTTCAATTTATGCCGTCAATTAGACGAGCTTTGACTGACGTTTTCTTGTTCATGTTGGAGTTCGAATTGAGTTGGAGTTTATGTTTGTGAATATGGGCCTTAGACTCCCATTGGTAACTTGTGTATGTCCCCCACACACAAGGCACAGAATAGGCGTCTTAAGTGCTAACACAGCCAGCCTAGCATGGCCTATTTAGAGGCACTATCATCATTATTTACAGAAATGCAATCTTGCTGTACGAAGCAGAACATTTTCCATAGTTCGATATGCCATATTAACAGCCAGTACTGAGTACACTTACAAGTTATTTGTGTATCATATGTTTGATTATTTTATACAATAATGTATATATTTGTTTCAGACAAAAGAAAAGAAACCCCTTGTGATATTGTTTAGTAAAGATGCGATTTCGTGTATGCACCGCGCCGCAGTCGCTAGCATCAATAATGTTGATGAAGCTCATTATTTGTTCCTAAAGAAATTTTCACAGGTAACATGATTATTTTTATTTCAAACTTCACAATTCTTCTTAGAAGGCTAAATTCCTGAAAAATAATCTTTAGGTGTCAATTTAGATAAGAACCATTCAAATGGTAATATTAAATGTAACCAGAGATTATTAAAATTGTAAATGTTTGATAATTTTTGAATGCTTTACCTATTTGAAAATATTTCCGTTCTATTTAGCCTCTCCAGTAAAATCCTCATAATTATTATTCTAATTTCCTCCAACCAGGTCTTAGCCGGTCTAGCTCAACAACTCACCTCTCTGTGGAGCTACGCGACTGACGCGGAGTCCTGGCTGCCGATGCTCCTGGAGACCATGTTACTGCTGACGTCACATCCGTCACTAACGCTCGCGCACACCGCTAACTCTGTGTGGCTGGCGTTCTTGAAGCATGAGCAGATTTCAAAGTTGCCATATGTGCTGGCTATAGTTCCGAGGTGGCTGCAGGCGTCGGCTCCTAAAGTACTTAAAGTAAGTTTTAGACTATATTTCAACTATGGTTAAAGAAAATACAATTGTTTGGCAAGAGGTACTTCTTTAAGTATAACAAACTAGGTGCAGCTCGCGGCACCGCCCGCGTTTTTGCCGGAACTTACTCACGAGATAATTATTAAGAATCCTGTGTGTTACTCTAGACTTTAATCTACCTATGTTCCAAATTTTATCAAAATCCGTTCAGCCGTTCTGGCAATATCCAAACTTTCACATTTATAATATTATTTTTGATTATTTTTTTGTGCCTTTCTATCAGACAAATTCCTAATATTTTCTGATTGAAACTAGCGTTTGTGTGAGTCCAGTAATGTGTACGCCAAGTTCAAGCTCTATCAGACATAGACATACCTGGGGCATTTTTGCTGTTTTCACTGAAAATAATGGACGCCGGGATCCAAAGGGGTGCACGTGCAGCCCCACAAAAAAAAAAAGCTGAATGTAGTAAAAGAGACTAGAAAATCTGAGGCGAATTAGTTACTCCGAGCACCCTCGCTCGGCCTAGCACCCTTCGTTCGGCCTAGCACCCTTCGCTCAGCCTAGCATCCTCCTCTTGGCCTAACACCCTTCGCTCGGCCTAACACCCTTCGCTCGGCCTACCACCTCTCGCTCGGCCTACCACCCCTCGCTCGGCCTACCACCCCTCGCTCGGCCTACCACCCCTCGCTCGGCCTACCACCCCTCGCTCGGCCTAGCATCCTTCGCTCGGCCTAACACCCTTCGCTCGGCCTAACACCCTTCGCTCGGCCTAACACCCTTCGCTCGGCCTACCACCTCTCGCTCGGCCTACCACCCCTCGCTCGGCCTACCACCCCTCGCTCGGCCTACCACCCCTCGCTCGGCCTAGCATCCTTCGCTCGGCCTAACACCCTTCCCTCGGCCTACCACCCCTAGCTCGGCCTAGCATCCTACGCTCGGCCTAACACCCTTCGCTCGGCCTACCACCCCTCGCTCGGCCTACCACCCCTCGCTCGGCCTAGCATTCTTCGCTCGGCCTAACACCCTTCCCTCGGCCTACCACCCCTAGCTCGGCCTAGCATCCTACGCTCGGCCTAACACCCTTCGCTCGGCCTACCACCCCTCGCTCGGCCTACCACCCCTCGCTCGGCCTACCACCCCTCGCTCGGCCTAGCATTCTTCGCTCGGCCTAACACCCTTCCCTCGGCCTACCACCCCTAGCTCGGCCTAGCATCCTACGCTCGGCCTAACACCCTTCGCTCGGCCTACCACCCCTCGCTCGGCCTAACACCCTTCGCTCGCTGCACAAAATAAATATGAAATAGTCCTATGCTGCCATTTCAACAGACTTTTTGTCTCTTCGAGAAGAACATGTTGATGATAACTACAAAAAATCTAAACAAATAGGTTTAATCAAAGTCAAGTAAATCTGAACTCAACTGAACTGGTCCCCTAAAAGTGATTTCTTTCCAACAGGTGTCATACCCTTCGTCCCGAGTTAGCAACGCCCACGACGCCGTAACGTACGTCTGCATAGACTACGACAGTGAACAGGAGTTCGCCATATTCTTCTCGCGGTGCCGCACAGAGATATTGGAAAGTTTTAAGTAAGTTCTACATTATTTATTCAGCTCTAACGAGATGAGAAGACGCGTCGTTTTGTGTTGCTAAACTCTGCATTGAGAGAACGAGGCAGATAAAGATAATTTATTTGTCCAAAACATGAATATGCACAGCACACACATGGCATGCAAGATGTTACTAAAATGTTTTATTACAGTCATGTTTTGCCTTAACGGCATACAAATAGGTAGGTTATTGCATAAATATCCAATAATTATAAATTTATCCATTATTCAACTTATTACAATCCAAAATAGAATTTAAAAATTACCACATTATAATGAAGAAGAAATGTCAAACTTTCACTGATTTATCTTTTTGCTAAATTTATAGTCGTTGAAAGCATAGGAAAATTGATATGTTTTTTCCAGTAACTACGACACAGGCTTGCCCAAGTTTGTTACCGAAAAATTCAATATAGTATCTCCATCCAGAAAATATTCATATGAATTCCAAAATCATCAAAATGTGTGCAAATATACTGAACCCCATCCCCTTCATTAGCAAAACATTTTCTTGAGTTTTTACCAGTTGTCAGGAGATGGGTAAACGAAAGAGTATTCGGATTGAATGCTTTATTATTTTAGTGCTGGTATTTATATACATTTCGAAGAATAATATCATAGATATAGGGTAGGAGACTCACAATATTTTGTTACCCTCTTGTTGGAGTTACTGTTTAGCGGGTCGATCTTGCACGAACTATAAATACCGCGCGCCGATATTCAATGCTAGTTTTATGCCCGAGCACACAGCGCGTGGACGTTGATGCCAGCTGCTACAAGTTTAAAAAAAGAAAGGTCTAACATTGCACGGTTTGTAACAAACAAAACGTTTGCAGGTTTTGCATGACAGCAGCTCCGCTAGTCACCTGGGGTTACGTGGAACAGTGGACGCGCGCCGCTCTAGACAAAGTGGACACGTGTCCGCAACAGATGGACACGCATCACCCTATGTATATCGAATGGGAGGCTCTATCTCAAGTGAGTTCCTTGCTATAGTTTGTTATGACTGTTGTTTAATTTAGATTTCACATTTGAAAAACATTGTTTTTATGTACCTAATAACGGTTTTGGGCTTGTAGTTGTAGCTACTGTCTATCAGGCGACATATTATGACGTCTTAAATCCATCATGATTTCTGTGTCAGAGAGAGACGGAGTTACACAAGACGAATAGCACTATCTCTTTCCCTCACACGAATCATGATAGCAATGGCACTTCGTAATACGGCCACAGGGCTCCAAGTCTGCTATTTTTATAAAGTCATTCCAACACGATACCATTGTCATTTTGATAAAAGTTTCTAATCTTCTAAATCCATAATGGTCGGTTATTGGTCGGTCAGTGGTCTCGTAATACTTTTTGATAACCGAGCTATTAAAAGAAATAACTGCACAACGACGTTCTAATGATAGGTCACTGATTAAAGGATCTGTCAAAATTTCAGCATACGTCTGTCATTCATTTGTTTGTCATTTTGTACGAGATTACCATTCTATGCAATTTCTTTCAATGGAGTGTCAGTGGTTGACCATTGGAAAGTCAAAGTGACGCTTTTGTATTGTAGATCACCAAAATTGCCATTAGGAAATCAATGATAGACCATTCTGACACTATTGTTATAGCAGACTTGAGGCCCTGTGCACTTAGCAGTAGTTAATCAGCATTCTTTACATATACATATTTACATATATCATACATATGTAAATAGGTGGTTCCCGCAACACCACGACTAAGCGCGTATTTTGCGTGCCAAATGTGATCCATAGCATATAGCTGCACAAATTTTTAATAGGAGACTGTCACAGTGACAAAGCTTTTCCATACTTATTACTTACTTTTCTTTCTTTTGGACGGTGTCGGTCTATTGTTTTGATAAAATGAGCACCTCTACCACGATTGTCTCAGAAAGGCCATTACCATCCTGGGATAATCTTAACTCAAGTGGGTTTGTCTTTTACAGGTACTAGACATAGTGTTATCACGCCTGCTTCAAGCAGACCCTCGTCCCTCGGTGGTGGAAGGTCTGCAGCTACTGCAGCGCTGCGTGGTGTGCTCCCCGAGCGCGCCGCTCATACTGTCGCTGTTGCTGTCCTTCATCTCCGCGCTCTTCGTGTTCCTGAGCTGTGCCTACAGTCAGCTGGCTGGTGAGTGTATACCATAGATACAGGCAGAGCTCGTGTCTCGGTGGTGGAAGGACTGCAGCTACTAGGACTGAAGCTGCGTGGTGTGCTACCACGCAGCGCTGCAGTAGCTCCGAGCCCCCTACATTTTATCCTGATATAAAATTTATCAACTATCCTATAACCCCAGGTCCAGGCGTAGGCAATGCCGGTGCAGACCTGCTCCCGCGCGTGTTGGACAAGATCTTCGCGGCGCTGGTGTACGAGGGCACTCCGCCTGATGACCGGCGCTCGCGATGTGTCAAGAATGTGCGACGACATGCTGCTGGACTGCTGGTCAAATTGGGGTCAAAGGTCAGTACATATAATGTGTTTGTAGCATAGAAAGAAGAATAGTAAGTTATCCTCATAATTTGTATCTTGTCCATCAATAAATTTACTCAAACCACTTATTTCAATTAAACCATTTACAGGCACTTTTGAATTGTCAAAGTCGGTCAGTTATGAAGCGCAGAGATGAAGCTATTTGCATGTTCCAATTCCAAAGCGTAGATCTCTATGGAGAAGAACGTGCAAGAAACTAGGGCCACTCTTTTTTTTAAATGATTAATTTTTAAGTACAATGTTATGGTAACATCATTATTATAGGCTAGTTGACAAAATTTGGAAATTAGTTTAAAACTATACCTTAGCATCTATTTCACCCCAAAAATATATTATTTTAAGAAAAATACGCCTTTTACATTAGTATTTTGAGACTTTTGAAATGAACTTGAAATTGACAGCGAGAAAGGCCAAGTCTGTCATGGCGTCTGTAATGACGTCACACCTCGCGAAACAGTCGTGTTTGTTTATAACACTCAGCTGTATTTTTTAATAAATAATGAATTCCTCGTATAATAAATACTGTATAGTGCCCCAATGTAAAAGTACAACGATAAAAACGCAAAACAAATTATTCATATACGTTCCAAATAATAAACAAATACGAAGAAAGTGGTTAAAAATGGCAAGGTGGGAAAATTCTCTTACTTTATCAACTGATTCCACAATTTATTTCTGTGAAGATCATTTTGATGTAAGTATTAAACACAACTCGATGTATCTATTTATAAATGTATAGTAAAAGAAACGAATTTTGCAAAATCTACCATAATATACCACACAAAACCTATAAAATTTTATGACTTGAATAGAGTTTTATGATTTATTTGAGTAGATATGACTTGTTGTTTTTACTCTTCCGGTGTTAAAATACTGTTCTCGTAGCTAGTTTCACTCATATTTTACAATTATTTTAATATTTTTTAACTTTTCAACTCTTTACGCCAGCTACGAAAGATTCCAGCTCTTTTATTTAAATTAAGGTGTGTTCGGAAATAGCACCCATGATATTTTATTATTCAAAATATATTATGTAACATTATTGAAACTAGAAATAAATATTTAGAGGTTAAATATCAGTTTTATTTGCAGTACTTAAATACTTATTTTCGTTTAAATATATATATAAGAGAAATAATTATCTTTTTGCAAAATTTCTTTAGTTAGTACCAAAATTCCGAACGTGTTTGTCTTTGAGGTCGAATTCAAAATCGGAACTTCGAAAGGGCTAGTCTTTGTCTCTCTCTCTTCCAATGGCGGGAAAGAGATAGGTAGTGTAAATATTTCGAATTATAGGTATGATTAACCAGGATTATCCCAAGGCTGAATGAGATATTCGCGGCTTTCTGAAAATAAATAATTTAAAAGTTGCTCACTAATTTCAGGCAGCAAAATCTACAATCATGTTTCAGCTACTGAAGTGAAAATATTATTTTCGTTTTATAAAATGTAGTTTTGCCAAACGATATGATTAAATTATAAAGAGTATCATATTATGGTTAGTCTCTCAAGTGCGCATGAAACCAGGTTGTATACCAAAGAAGTTCAAATGCCAAGAAGATAGAAATAAACGGACATGCAGTTATAAGGAACGACCATAGTTGAAAAAACGAAGGATGTCAATAATCGCAGAGTCTTTGAATGAGCCAAAGGAAAGTAGTACCCCAAGTTTATCCGTTCTTCAAAACGAACTGTATTAATTTAAAAACAATTGCTGAAAACTCACGAAATAACCTGTTCACTTTATACAAAAATGCAAGCGTTTTGCGAGGTGTGACGTCATGCTTCCATGCTCTTCTCTGATTGGTGTTTAATGTCACGTGATTAAACGCCTCATTTTGTCGATTTTATTTTGCAAAAATATTTTTAATCTTTTATTATATTAATAGAAAAGTTGTTTTTTTGTTTACTAATTATCATGGTTAATCATTAGAAACTCAAAGCCATCCGATTTATTCTTAGTGGAAACAAGCCTATTGGAATTATACTTATAATTATGTGAGAACAATGAAAAGAAAAACGATAAATGATTTATTTTGTAAGTAGGTTGAAAAAAACACTTTTACACGTCAATCTTTTTTGGCCGTTCGCGTTATAAATTAGATGAGGCCGGTGTTTCTTACTCGGTGGTTGGTATCTGAAGTGGTCTTTTGAGGAAAGTACCACACAGATTTGAGTGGACCTGTCCAAATAGTGCAAGCATTTGTCAGTTATTGTGTAGCTCAAACTTAGAACTTTAAGGAGCTCAACGATTTGACGAACAATACCAAAGTAAGGACATTTGGGTAGGCCACATAAAGAACTCAAACCGCCAGAACTGACATATGAAATGGTCTTTTTAAGAAGGGACCACACAGTTTTGAGTGGACCTGTCCAGTCAGTGCAAGCCTTGGGTAGAGTCGAGTAGCTCAACTTAGAAGAAGAATAAGGAGCTCAACAACTCGACGAACAATGCCATTGAAAGGACATTTGGGTGGAAAGATGTGGCTAGTTTATCCAGTCTGAAACCTGGTTGAACTACTTGGTTCCTAATTCTAAACTGAATAGCAAAAAACCGATCCACCATTACACGCAAGTGTGAAACTTACTACTTGCTAACAAGTGATTTCTTGCTTATCCTATGTGACCAGTTTAAGAATGTGCCGAGAACCTACACAAAGTACAAGCAAGTAGTTTACAAAGCACAAGTCTGGTCCTGCATGGAGTATTGCAGCCACTTTTGGTATGGTTCAGCTAAATACCAACTTGCTGCACTTGACTCGGTGGAACGCAGAGCTAAAAGGCTCATTGGTGACGAAAAACTGGTAAATGTCAAGCTTCACAGCCTGGCTCATCGCCGCAAGGTCGTCTGCTTGTCAGTCTTCTACAGATTGTACTTCGGCGAGTGTGCCTATGAACTCCACGACCTTATCCCACCGGCCCCCTTCTACCATAGGACATCTAGACGCACTGTAACTTCCTTCCCTACCTTTTTGCTATTCCACTCATTTGCATCAAGCGTTTCCAATCGTCTTTTGTAATGCGCACAGCAAAGGAGTGGAACTCTGCCTGCGTCTATGTTTCCGAACGCATTTAACCCTGATCTCTTCAAAGTTAGAGTGAACAAGCTTCTTCTGGGTAAGCTCATTCCATTATCGACTTTGTCTCTGTCACCTGCGACTAGAGTCAAAAGCATATCATCTGACAATAAAAAAAAACGTTTTGTGTCAGTACCCGCTGCTGCTGCTGCCGGTGTTCGGGCGGCTGCACGAGCTGTGCCGCGCGGCGCTGGCGCGCCCCGACCTGAGCGCCGTGGAGAGCGTCACGCTGCAGGAGGCGCTGCTGCTCGTCTCCAACCACTTCTGTTGCTACGAGAGGCAGAGCGCTTTGGTGGCTCAGGTACTTCATCTAACTTATTTAAGCCCACAGTTCCTCGGAAACTGCTAAAGGAAGAGAAGGCAGATCATAGTCGACTTACGTATGTAGGTATCTCATTTGATCAAAATTCGTCCATAGCAGTAAATGTTCTCTACATAATTTAGTGGAATTTTAAGGAAATGGACGAACGAGGCGCCATATAATCCGCTATTTTTCTACCCAAAGGTTAGATTTATTGAAACGTGACGTCGGCGGCGATTGACTTCATCAGTTCATCCATAACTGAAAGTAAACCAGACATCAAAGTGGTATTTTTTTCAGTTTCGGGTCATCACAAATAGACTAGTAAAAAATAATTGTCTCGTAAAATAGTTACCTCATGGATATAGCTTCTTGTATGATGAAGAGTCGTGATGTGTGTGGGCAGGTGCTGGGCGACTGCAGCTCGCGCTGGGCCAGCCTGAGCCCGCACCTGGCCAGCGCGGAGGGCCTGGCGCGCCTGGTGGGGCTGGACGCGCCGCCCACGGACGACGAGGACGACTGCGGCCGGGCGCGCCGCACCTTGCTGCATGCGCTCACACTGCTTTTAGGTAAGAGCTTATTGCTGTTATTCGATTTTCAAAATCATAACAATTTTTTTTTTTTGCAATTAATACAGTTACAGGCACTCAAAAGGTGAAGCTGTTTGCATGTTTTGAAGGATTAAAAATAAACTAATAACCCTTAACCCTTATCTTTTATATCTTTATGGAGCAGCATTTGCACAATGTGCAAGAAACTCAATGGACACACTTTTAAATTAATAAGTTATTACAAAGTTGTGGTTACATTGCTCTTGTCGAAATTATAGATACACGTGAGAACGATATAGAAAGACGTGCACGACAAAAACATCTGGAGTCGATGATGATGATGCTGCACCAATCCTCCAACAGATAATATGCTTGCCTGCATAGTGGGCGTTTAATACAAGATTCAAATATCGTTTCATTCAGTATTAATGAAAAAATATTGAGAGAATCTGTCAATCAAAATAATCCTTAATTACGTAGAATCCGTGCTTGTACTCGGCTCACATCTAACTGTAGCCCTTGTGCCTCCTCCATGAAGCGGTTTTGCGTTTATCGTATTGCGATTTTTTCTCAAAACGTCGTCTTCGTTAGATTAATCAGACCAAGATAATATCTGGACATTAATTCCGACATTGATTTCTTTCGGTGTTTCTGCTCAGTGTAGTCAAATGGGAAACTGACCTCATCTAGTTTTAAAATATGTTTTATTTCTATTTGACATATAAAAGTATTCTTGAAACCGATTCAATGCAATGATGTGATGGTCGTGTGACTGGGCCGGCAGGCGTGGTGAAGCGCACGTGCGTGCCGGCGGACCCGGACAAGGCGGCGCGCGGCGGCTTCGGCGGCGGCGTGACGGCGGCCGGCCACCCCGTGTGGCGCAACCCGTGCGCCGCGCACGTGCTGCCGCTGTTCCCCGCCGCGCTGGCGCTGGCGCGCGCGCTGCACCAGCTGCACGAGCCGCGCGCGCACCCGCTGCGCCACGCCGCGCACGCGCGCGCGCTCACGCCGCCCGCCGCCGAGCGCCGCAACCTGCTGGGCCAGCGCGACCACGACCTGCCCGTCTCTACTCGCCCGCAGGTATCTACGCTGTGCATTGCCATTACTCATTACATATCCACAACAATTATGTCTACCGGTTTTATATTTAATCACAATATCGCTCCAAGTACTTTTATTATTCCAAGCCAAGCGTAGCAAAAAAAAAAACCATGCCTACATTCGTTATTGGCATATTTTTTTGCAAAAAAGTTAGTGTATGATCGCCGTTTAAATAAGAAAAAAAAATATCGTATATTCAATCCCAGCTTAAGTTCAATTTTGTAAGATTATTTAGATTTGTAACATGTTGTTAGGTGCATAAAGTATTGACACAATAAATAAACGTAAGTTTGACAGGACCGCATGCAAAGCTTCCTCCACACGCTGCACGAGAACGTGTGCCACCTGGTGGGCGCGGCGGCCGGCACGCTGGGCCGCGAGCTGTACGCGGCGCCGGGGCTGGCCGGCTTCCTGGCCGACTCGCTGCTGCACGGCCTGCCCTACCTGCCCGACCACTGGCTGCGCCCCATCGTGCGCAACGCGCTCAAGCCGCTGCTGCACCACTGCCCGCCCGCGCATTATGCTGATGTGGCGCTACCGCTGTTGGAGCATTTCGCACCTTTCAGTAAGTTTGTTCTAAATTATTAGTTAGCTGCCGGCCGCGTGAATGGCGGAAATTATCCCAAGGGAATATACTCCTGGGATAAAAAGTGTTATTCCAGACTATAATCTACCTCTGCACCAAATTTCATCCAGATACGTTCAGCCGTTCCGACGTGAAAGAGTAACAAACATCTATACATACAAACTTTCGCGTTTATAATATAAGCACTGATTTTAGTAGGTACAAGAAAGTTTTACTATCATACATATTTTTAAAGCACATCTAAAGATTATGTAGTCTTCAAATGTTCTGCAATAATATGTAAAGTAATTGGCAGAAAACTTGGATTCACTATTCCACTGGCTTCAAACAATCTTACCTGTCGAAAGTAACGGGAGTCAAGAAAGTAGGAAATATGTATTTGAATTCTTCACATTATCTGCCAGGCAAGTGGCCCACCACACAATATATTTATATATCAGTGTGGTGTATATATCTGTATCTTCTGCAGAATTCTTCTTTTTCAATGGAAATTCGCAGACAATTCCTACACATGTTTGCTAAACTATCCTATACTAGCTGTCCGCACAACTTCGTTTGTGTCACATTTTTCATGACTGCTCCGCTCCTATTGGTCTTAGCGTGATGCTATATAGCCTATAGCCTTCCTCGATAAATGGGCTATCTAACACTGAAAGATTTTTTCAAATCGGACCAGTAGTTCCTGAGATTAGCGCGTTCAAACAAATAAACAAACAAACTCTTCAGCTTTATAATATTAGTATAGATTTAAAGAGCTATTTCTCCTACAGTGTTGACCCATCTCTCATTACGTTGGGACTACATCTCGTCTCTCTACGAATCCGGGAAGCTTGAAGAAGAAGGAGGCAGTGAATCACAGGAGGTCCTCGAAGATATTCTTGTTAGGAACTTGACAAGGGAATACCTTGAGGTTTTGAAGGTCAGTAAATCTTGTTTTAGTTGGAAAGTTTGCTTCATTTTAACACCTTACGATAAAGTAGCTAGATGATAATTCTAAAATGTGTTATTGTTTCTCGAATTCTCGATAGTCTAGCAATGTCTCCTAAAATGACAAGTTCTTGGCGTATCTATATAACCTCGCTGCGGATGTGGCACGCCGTAGCTTATTTTGAGTTTCGATTGTAGCTTTGTCTTATCACAATATGGCTTAAAAATGTCAGGTAGTTGCAAAGAATGGTTAGACAATTCACTTGCATTCCGCTGTCGTGACTCTCAGAAATGTAATATTGACATTCAACTGAAGTTTCCCCTAAGAGTTTATGTCGCTTGCTTTTCAATAAAGTGTGATCATTCGTTTTCCAGATATCTCTCGTAGACGGCGGAATGAGCGTCGAGAACAACGCGGATGAAATGGACGAGGATACGACGACGGGCAGCGCTCCGCAGCGGGCGCCCGACAGCGTGTCGGAGCTGGGCGCGCGCGTGCTGGCGCAGCCCGGCGCCGGGCCCGCCGTGCTCTACACGGTGACCTGCCCGCTACACTCGTTCTTATGAGACGTCCCACCCCGCGCTGCCACTTCCGCGGCTAGCTCAAGTAGTCAATGGCGAACTCATAAACATATGCATTTCTTAGCGCCATGATTTACAATATCAATACCATGTGTCGCCCACCGTTTCACAACTGGGGCAAAAACTAAAGTATATGCACCGTCAATATGATTGTATTGGCTCTAAAACATTCAATCGTCGTTTAGTTTAGGCGAGTTGATAGAAAATTTGTTTGAATCAATGATTTTTTTTTTTCTAAAGAAATATATGCAATATTGTAGGTAATACGAGCCCTGACCTGGAACGACTCGCCGTCGTCGCTCCGCGCCACAGCGCTGGCGACGCCCGCGCTGCGCGGCGCGCTGGCGGCGGGCCGCGTGGGCGCCGGGGAGGCCAACGGCGCGCTCGCCGCCGTGCTGCAGGCGCTGCGCGTGCACGGACAGCACGACGCCAACCAGGCCGCCTTGCTGGCGCTGGCCGTGCAGGTAACACATTCGCATCGCTATCGAGGGTAAAAGTAGAACTGCCAGATGTCCGGACGTAAATATTCGAATTTTAACTTGACACTAAGCAAAATAACGAATCTCGCTACCTTCTAAAATAGGGAATCGCATAGGGCATTTGAGTGACTGGCGGCTACCGATGACAGCAAGCGCCTATAACTTTCTCAAATGGTACTTTCACTAGACTGGCTTGGATAAAGGAAAAAATGTTACGGTGACACTAATTTCTTGAGATAGAAGCAGGAAGGCAATTTGGATAGTATAGTCAGTACGGGTGTGCCCGCAGACGTACGAGAGCCTGCGGCCGCAGTTCCCGGGCACGGCCAGCGTGCTGCGCGCCATCCCCGACGTGGACGCGCACGACCTGCAGCGCCTGGACGACAAGCTGGCCGCGCACGCCACCAAGCCTGCCAAGATCGACAAGAGCAAACGTGACTTGTTCAAGAAGATTACTTCTAGGGTATGTCCAACAACTTACAACCAACACTGCTATTCAGGTTACATGTTGCGTATTAAACGCTACTGTGATCATTCGGGGTTTGGGTCTCTCGGAAATTCATCTTATGTCTAACTATTCTTCTTTGTTGGTCATACTAATTGTACATTTTTGAGTCTTTTATTCATATTAAGCTGAGAACGAACTCTTTTTCAACGTCAGTTTACATAAAGACAGTCTTCCTAAACGCCTGCCCAATAAAGCAACTATGAGTTGCTTAATACTCAGCCTATGCAACAACGTTTTCGCATTTTACTATAAATTGCTAGCGCGAACTATAAACATTGAACTGTATTCCAGCTGATCGGGCGCAACGTGGGCCAGCTGTTCAAGAAGGAGGTGTACATCCTGGACCTGCCCAGCATGCACGTGGTGAAGGACAAGCCGCGCAGTGCCATCGACGCGCCCGAGGGCGCCGGCCTAGAACGACTGTTCGCCCCCAGCGCGCCCACTTAGCTAACCCCCTGTTGCATATACTACGTCATTATACATAATTATTATTATGAATTAATTCTATTTATACCGAAATATAAGATTGATTTTGTTTTTATTCAGAAGAATAGTGTATTTTATTTTTTTGTCTCCGCTACAACTTATCTGGGGCAGTGTTCAGTGATATTTTATCAGTGAAACCGATCGCCCAAAAAACAAAATGTTTGGGATAATTTCAGTAGGCGTCATTTAAAACCATCAAAAACATAACTTAAAAAAAAAAAACAACTCGCACAACTCGGTTCTACTATCGTAAAAAAATGTGAGATCCATTGAACACAAAGTCGATTAATTTATTCAGTATTATGTATATCATTTATACTGAAGGAAGGGACCTTCTGTCTTAAGTTATACGTAATAACTTAAGACAGAAATTACGTAACTCTCTGTTAGCTAATTACGTAATTAGCTAACCTAACAACATCTTATTGTTATCATAATAATATTAAAAATGTTGTAAGTTTTAAATAAATAGATTAACTTGGCCTTGTTTAAGATGATGACCAATCCACAAAGACCTCCGCAAGAGCCAGGAGCTTCTCAAAATCTTGTGTCGTAAAAAAATTGTTTCAACATGGGTTGATTCGCAGTACCAGGAGATATCAGAGCTGGTCGGAATTTTAAATGGAAAAGGTGATACAGTCAGTGCCCTGTGTAACCTTCTTTTTATGACTATAAGTCTATGTGACACATTTTTCTCTGACATCCACGCGAACGAAATCGTGGGCACCTATGAAACCTCCAGGTTGCGCTCAAATTGTAGAATATTTTTCCAACTTTAAATTTCATCGGATTTTTTTTTAATATAATATAGAATTTACCGTTTAGAAATAAAAGCCAAAGTTTGATAAATAGACTACTGGCATATCCCACCACCATCCCAAAAAATCAGGACAGTGCAATTTATTGCGACCTGATTGTTGACTGGCCTAATATCACAGTAAATTCAAATAAAACATCAACATAAAATGACAATAAATAATTTATTCCTAAAATAAGAACATAATTATTTTTCATACGTGTAAACCATTTGTGTGCCCACAGGCAGGTTGGTTCCATTGGAGACTAGTTCGACAGTAGCTGCAGTTAAGTCTACTTTTAATACCGACGCGTTGTCTAAAACTTCACATTTGCTCACGTGGTCACCGGGAACGGGAATCGTTCGGGGTCCTAAGATGGGATCTTTGTACCTCCATAGTTTTAGGCTACTCAAGTCTGGAAAGATGAAAACATTTTAGATCAATTAGCTGTTAAACGGCTGACATGCGCAAGAACTGGAATTGCGGTGCAGTATAGCGGGGGACTGCAATAACTCTAAAACTACCCTGTCCCTGCTACCTGATGATCAGTTTTAGGGAAGGTTCATATCTGACGGAACATGCGTCGCGTATTATCGGTCGCGTAACGCCAGAACAGACAAATGTATAGAAAAACACTTGACCGTTCACCCTCGACGCACTAACGTAACATCGGTTGAGTGTGAACGGTCAAGTGTTTTTCTATACATTTGTCTGTTCTAGCGTTACGCGACCGATAATACGCGACGCATGTATTGTTCCGACAGATATGAACCTTCCCTTAGACTATTTTTTTATTATTTTTGTTTCAAGTTTCCGATATGTATAAGTAAAATAATAACAGTAGTTAGAAGGGTTTTTCAACTTGCAAAACGATTATTTTGTAGTAATAAATAAATCATAATCTGAGTTGGCTAATTATAAAACTTAGTGTCAAAAGTGAACATCCACAACAGGCTTTTTAATGAGACAACCCCTTGTGTCTTATTTATTGTATAATAGAGGACTTTTCATAATTCCAATCTAAAACAAAAATATTCTCACCTTTAATCGCCTTAACCTCCTTAGCGATCTTGACCTTCACTCTCTCGACAGTATCCCCATCAGATAGAGTAGCTGTGACCGTGAACAGTCCGTTCAAAGCCGTCGGGTTGATAAACATGGCGTCGACTCCCGACTCGACGCTGAACGAGACGTGGGGCTGGCCCGGCGCGCAGTCTTCTTTCGTTTTCTCAGGCGCTTCGGGGTCATCCGTGAATTTTACTTCTATTGAGTCCAGCTGCAAAAATGAAGCGTTGTTTTAACTGCTGATTGGATCAACCTTTGTGATCGATTTTGTGGGAATCATCAGCATGCATGGCAACGTAAACGAGCATATGAAAATGTCAAAAAACCTTAACTGAACGAACTTTTATTCGAAATCAAAGAGGAGTTAGGGGCCGTCCATTAATCACGTGATGTTTTTTTGGCATTTTTAACACAGCGTTTGCCGAAAAAATAAATATTACCACACCTTCCCCTCCCCTTGTGATATTTCGTGATTTTTTATGGACCCCTCGCCCCCTTTAGGAGCTTTACGTGATTAATGGACAGCCCCTTATCAAACTTCAAAGTTAAACATAAATTAAGACCTAACATTTACTCAAATAACAAGCCTCGAAAAACTCAGAGTATTATGGGGATTTCCACTCACATCTAAAGTGTTAATTAAATACAGTTTATTCTCCAGCAGAATGGCGGCCTCATCGAAGGGTAGACCCACAGACAAAGCCTCAATACCAACGCGCTCCATATTCTCTCTGGTCGCTTGCACGAACGGCATCACTCTCTTCATGTATTTCTTTAATTCAGGGATCGCACCCAACTTGGTTGATATCACTTTGTTGTCTGGGAGACCTGAGGGCTGAAAATAATTTAATTTAAAATATCAACCCTTGGAGGTCATCATGATTATTCATTAAATTAAAATAAGATACAAGCCATATTCACAACAAAATCCTAAAATTTTCGTTTCAACATTACATTTAGGTGTTGTCTAGTGTTAATGTAAAAGCGCAGTTATAGTATTATCTAATAGCAAAACGTGTATTTGACCATAAGATATATTTACCCCATTTGCTTCTTTCAAAGTAGTCAAAATAATATGCTGCCACTTCGGATACTCCTTGGCGACCCAAATAACAGCCTTATTGGGTTTCTTCTCAGGTTTAGGTGCCTCTCCCTTCTTCGGCTTCTTCACCGCACAATGGTTCTTCAAGTAGATACGGAAAGAGTGCGCCGCGTCCATCAAATAGTTGCTGGCTTTGATCGAAACCTCGTCGATCTCGCCCGCTACTGGCCAGCGTTCGTGGAGGATGCTTGTTTTCTAGTGAAAAGAATTTATCATATTAGAATTACAACCAAATATGGATCCCTATTGTGCAAAATAAATGTATTTTATTTACAAAACCATCATTGTAAAGGCAAGCCAAAATTAAAGTGTTTCATTCATAGATTGTAATTTAGTGAAACGGAAGATTTGCAAATATAAACTATGCTGTACAACGTCTTTTGGAAAGATAAGTATTATATTGATTTGTTGCAAGCTCACAATCTCATCTGATCGACGACGTGCTCCATCGATTGAGATTGTGGTCAAACGAAACTAAGCTACTAACATCACATACATCATAGCAGCCTTTTAATGTTCCCACTGCTGGGACACAGGCCTCCTCTCTAGGAGAGGGAATGAGCCGTAATCCACCACGCGGGCAGTACGGGTTGGTGAATGTCACATGTCTTCGAATTTTTGGTTCTAGGACATGCCGGTTTCCTCACGATGTTTTCCTTCACCGTTTTGAGAGCAGTGGTGATGAAATTAATTACCTACACAAAGTAATGCGCCTGGCTGGGTTTGAACCCACGTCCTACTATACGTAAGTCGGGGCCGTTACCACTTGGCCACCGCTGCTCAAGCTACTAAACTATTTCAAAAATTAATTACATTGCCCAGCAGCTCCCAAACATGCTCAGCGACGTGCGGACAGATAGGCGACATCAGCTTCGCCTGAGTCTCAATGTACCGCGTCACTAGCTCCGCATGCATGCCCCCTTCGGAACACAGCTCCCTGTACTTGTCCCTAGCCGCTTGAAGCTCGAAGAAACCTGACTTTAGGGCTTCTTTGAACAACATCTTGTTGTAATTTTCGTCAGTCTGATTGATCTTAGTGTTCATCTCACTTGCGAATACTTTGTCGTGAAAGTTGTGCTCTCCTGCAAAATAAATCCCTACTTAATATAATCTATACTAATATATAAATGTGAATGTAAGTTTGTTTGTTACGCTTTCACGCGAAACTACTGTCATCATGAAACTTTGTACGCATATTCTTGGAGGTATTAGAAGTAACATAGGATACTTTTATCCCGGGATTATGTTCCCTTGGGATAATTGCCGACATTCACGCGGGCGGAGCTGCGGGCAGCAGCTAGTAATATATAAATGTGAATGTAAGATTGTTTGTTACGTTTTCACGCGAAGACTACTCAACCGATTTCAAAAATTCTTTCACCACTAGAAAGCTACATTCACCCTGAGTAACATAGCCTATATTTTATACCCGTATTCCCACGGGGACGGGAACTACGCGGGTGAAACCGCGGGGTGCTGCTAGTAATTTATATTATAACTATTTACAAATAGTCCTACTAGGCTGTCCTAGATTAACTATGCAGATGTGACAGGTAATGAAGGGATCTTGTTCAAGTTTTTTTTGCATACACCTGCAAGTAAATATGTAAAAGAAAATTATATATAAAAAAGGGAGATAATGATAATGAGCTAAAAGACAACGAGCTCCGAGATTTTTCAACCTTTCGAGTCTCACCTGTACGTAGACTAGATTTCGTCGCAATAATTTCCTTCACCCACTCAATGAAAGTATAGAGCCTCAAGATCGCAGCATCAGCAGTATTCTCCACAAAGTTAGCATCTTCCACTGAATCTCCTGCATCTGCTAACGTAAGACGCATTCCGTCTGCGCTGAACTTATCAATAGATTCCGTCAATGTTAAGAAGTTTCCATCAGATTTTGACATCTTGGCAGAATTGAGCATAAGATGGCCGTTAGCCCTGATGCCTTTCGGCCACTTGTCCTCTTCTTTTGGCCATAAAGCGCAGTGGTTGTAAATGTAGAATGTTAAGTGGTTCTGGATCAAATCTTTTCCTGACACTCTGAGGTCAACGGGGTACCTTTATGAAGAAATAATTATAATTAAATGATAGACGAAAAGATGTTAAACACTGAGATTATGATAATCAAAGCTTGAAGAAAAATTCATATTGCGCCATACTCATAATAAAATAAAGTAGATTAAGAGCAGAAAGTAAATTCAAATTGCATGCTTTAACCCATTTGATACAGAATCAAATATCGGCGTATTTGAAATTCCTTATCAGATGCAGTATACATACATGGTTGCGGAATTTGTTCGAAAAATTCACCGCAGCCCAGGAACGCAAAGGGCACTAGGAGGAACACAGGTGGGTTATAGTCAGTCAGAGAGAGTCAGTAAGAGTCTGACACTCCCTTCAGCACCGCCCAGAGCGGCATCCCGAAAAAAAAAATAGATGCAGTATATTACATTGATTGCCTTAAAACAGATATAGCGTATCGTGTACCCATTGCTCTTGATACGAACGCGCCGCCCCTTATTCAGTTTCGATTGGATTTAATGGATTGGTGAAAATTATGAAAGAAAAATTAATTACCAAAATTGGAACGACTTCTTCATGCGATCTAAAGAGGCTTTGGGGATTTTAGTATTTTTGGGGAAAGGCGCGTCTTTGAAAAAAATGTAATCCCAAACTGCCATGGTCATGTCTTCTGGTTTAATTTTGAGAGCATTTTCCTTGTTCCCTCTGAATGTGTCGCCTTGTAAGAAGTGCGCGATTGTGTAGTACGCATTGTAAATAGTTGAGTCGGACAGAGATTCAATCAGCCATTGCTGGTCCCAGGGCAACTTAGTTCCTGAAGAAAAAGATACATAAATATTGGGTCTCAAATAAAACCACGAATTTATCAGTCTTTAAACTACTTACCTAACCCATAAGTCCTAGAGCATGCATACTCATGCAGCCACTTCAGAGTAGCCTGGAAATTTTTCCTGACCTCATCATGGTAAGTATTCATGGCAGAGAGTGCCTTCTCGACCTGACTCTTCCACTCCTCATTACCATAGTCCAAATACCACTGGTTACAAAGTGCCACTACACATTCATCCCCAGACCTTGATATAATCGTCTTTTCCGGCTCATAGTAAATTACAGCACTTTTCTCTTCAATCAGTTTTGCTTGCAAGTTTTTTTTAACATCTTGAATTTTCTTTCCTTTATATTCTCCAACTAGTAACACACCATCATAGAATCCTTTCAGGTAAACCATCTCTTTGGCTTGTGTAAGCTTCTCCTTGTCGTTTTGGCTTTGAATTTTAAGCTTATCATATACGTGTACGGCAGACATGGTGCCATATTCGGGAATTTCTAGAATAGACACAGGTTTGAATGGTAGGACCATGTCATCTTGGATTCCATACTTTTCCCTAAATGCTGGTTTCTTTTGTAAGTCCACAAGTGCCGCATAGTCATCAGGAGAGTCTGAGGGAACACTGGTTACAATACCAGTGCCTTTATCCTCCTTAATAGTCAACATAGGCAGAGCATAAATTTTAGGGTAACGAGTGAATGGGGATTTTAAAATGGTCCCCAATAAGTCTTGTCCTACAACTTCTAGTAATACTTTGAACTCTCCATCCTTTTCTGTTAAACCTTGGTAAGCCATATTTCTGGCTGCTCTTCTTGTACAAATAAATATTCCATCATTAACAGTTTCAAAGGCAATGTACTTGATATCAGGATGTACCCAGCAGTTTGTTTGTCCATACATTGTTTCTGGTCTTAATGTGGCTGCAACTAAACTCACCTTTTTGGTTTTAAGTGGCCTAAAAGGGAGAGCATAGGTTATTAATACTAATGATGCTTAATAATGTTTGTTTTATTATTGTATTTGATAAAATGTTATGTTACTGGGCTTTTTATGTTTAGATTATTTAAATGTTTGCAACTTTGCATGCATTAAGTTCTGATACAATTTAATAATGTTAGTATACTAAGCTTGTATTCAATTGAACAATTTTGCATACCATAAGGGAAAATGTATTAGGACTCTCTACCACTATTTGTTATCTAATCTATTATAGCATACCTACATTGCCTACATTATTGGCAATTGTAGTTATACAATACAGAATGGCTACTTGCTAGAGACATGCAGTTCACTCATTCATAATTAATATAGAGCTAATTACTAATTTAATACATACTTGAGAACTTCTGGGAATGGTTCAACCACTTCCATTTTAATAAGTGTGTACTCTTGAGGACCAGCCCCTTCTCCGGTGCTCCTATCATGGTCCATACAAGGCTGTTTGTCCAGTGGAGAGAATATGGTGAAGCGCTTCCCATACATGATCTTATTGCGTTCTTTCAGATGATAGAATTGCCACCTAATGAATGAATCATAGAAAGGATTTGCATCAGTAGTAATGAATTTTCGACGCCAATCTACCTGCAAAACAACAGTAGGGTATGTTAATTAGCTTTCATTTAATATTATTCAAAATAACACTGGAGTTAGTAAATACTTACATGAATACCCATTCTTTTTAAATCAGCTACAGCCAGTGGAGGAAAGTATTCAAGCCAATGGCTTTCATCAGCAAACAGTTTGATTTCCTCTTCAGGGACCCCAATACTTTGCATGATCTGCCACTGGTACTTGGCCCCTCCAGTCTTAGCCACTGCTTTACTTTTCTTTCCTTTACTTTTGTCTTTGGGCACAACATCACCTTCCTCCTTTACAACAACTTCTTCTTCTTCAGGGAATACTGGAGGGCAACCATAGAGAGCCATTTCTCTTTTCAACTTGTCAGCACAAGCTTTAATTGGCATTCCGGTGCAGTGAAATCCAAAAGGAAACAGCACCTTTCTACCTTTCAGTCTATAGTATCTTGAGGCAAACTAAAAAATAATAATTTAATATACCTTTACATACAGCATCAAGACTGAAAGAACAACAAGAAAAATGCAATACAGCCTTAAATGTTAGGATGTTTTTCATTACTATTGCATCATTGCATTATCATGCATGTTAATTAGGCACTCATTTTATTTATCTTGATAGCTGTTAATTGTAAACATTGATTTTTATACATTGTTTGAACTCACCTCGCATTTGGATAGTGAGAATGTATGACCAAGATGCAAGCGGCCGTTCATATACGGATAGGGAAACGTACACATGAACTTTTCGTGAGGTTTTCCATCATCCGGTGCTTCCATTTCGAATATTTTCTCACTGTCCCATTTCGCCTGGACTTTCTTTTCGATGTCTTGCAGATATTCCACCTTGAAGGTGCCTTTACGATCTAACGTAGCCTAAAATTGCAAAAAAATATTTTATACAACTCAATATGTTATGTTACTCCTAATATCCTCCTGGTTTGAGGAAAATTGCTAAAGGTTAAGACACGCCATTTACTGGCCGTACTCTATACATATACCTAAAAGGATCTTAATATATCATTAAGGTACAGAAATCTTACCATTACACCGAGGTTTTAGTCAGCAATTCTAATCATACAGAAATACCTCCACATAAAAGGAAACGAAGGATTCACACGCACGTTGCCACGACACTGACAGCCTCCGTCATAAATGTCAAAGCATCAGTCAATAACAATCAATCTGTCAATGTCACAATCCAAAATCCCAATACACATTACGAAACACTTTCATAAGGTAATTACACACTCACAGTGACTTCAAAAACCTGTGACTTCAAAGTCCAGAACTCCAGACTGAAACCTTATAGTCTTCTAGTTAAAAGGTTTCTTAATGATTATGGGCCCCCTACATCGAACATCCAGGAAGAAGTTTCCTGGAGTGGTCTAGAGGAGTGTTTGTCTAAAACTGAAATGAACCAAAACTTGTTCTGGAACTTACTTTGAACTGGAATACTTGTTTTGTGATTTTGATGGTCCTTTTTATTATACAATTTCACTCTCCGATATACTCTTATCAATCTTTGTTTGCACAAGAGAAGGCTAAGTACACCGAATCGTAACCCATTTATTTAACTTGGGATGAATGTAAATAACAGTTTATATGCCACATAATATATGTAATCTCTTGTACTAGATGGATCGGAATGCTGAATTGACCATGAAGAAGACTGATGAAAAAGTTTAATTAAAACTATAGTTCCAAAGTGAAGCCTGTGACAGAAAAGTTGAAAAGGGGAATAAGTTTGCCTTTATCTGAGTACTAGCTGCTGCCCGCGACTTCGTCCCCGTGGAATACCCGATTTTAAAACATTCTTTATCGCTGCTCCGCTCCTATTGGCTTAAGCGTGATGATATATAGCCTAAAGCCTTCCTCGATAAATGGTCTATTCAACCCAAAAAGAATTTTTCAATTCGAACCAGTAGTTCCTAAGATTAGCGCGTTCAAACAAACAAACTCTTCAGCTTTATAATATTAGTATAGATTACGGTGAAAACATCTGAAATTGAAAGAAAAGTTAACATTACGTCTAATTTGCACCATGCGTTAACAGATATTTGCAATACTATAGCTGAGCTAAAGTTGCATAAAATTAGTTTTCCATAGACAATATTTATAGTGTGCTCAAGGCTTTAGTGACCCGCCATCTTAAAAAAGTACGTTTAAAAAAAATAGCAAAAATTTGGCGGCAGTGGCGGTACGCAATATCTGTCATTTTGCCGGAAACTTCGCCCGCTACCCCAGCTCTCAACAACGCATTTTCACACGGGTGAAGGAAAGATTTGCTTTTAATAATTGTGAAATCGGTGATATTTCCTAATACATTTGCCTCGTGACAATGGCGCCTAGGTCTGCTAAAGCTAAGGTAAGCTATAATTGCTGTAAACCACTTGTAATCTCGAGTATTTGCATTGAATTTACAAACGGTTTTAGCATTGTTATCGATGGCACTTAAACAGTGCTTGTGTCAGTCGTATTTCAACTTCAGTTTATGAGACACCATTGCGATGATATATTTGTTGTTTGTTCAAATTATTCCGAAAGCATATTCGTCTTTTTCTCGTTAGCACTACGACCCGGCTTCACTAACACAAATGTGTAGGCACAATGTAAGTTATTGGCGGCAATTTGGCGTCACTTTGTTGTTGATGCGTACGTAGTGCTGCTTGCCCACCCCTAAGATGACCCTCTGACCCTCGCCTTGGCCGTTGGGAACTTGTTATTTAAACTACAAAGCATTTATACATTTTCCAAAACATGCATCACTAAGTCTGAGTTTTAAGCTATTGTTTCTAGTGAGGTGAAGATACTTACCTAATTTTATACCTATGATTCATTATCTTAATTGATTTTTATATGCTGTACCTATTTTAAGTTACAACCAGTATAACCATTACAAGTAGGTTTATGCTTAAATCCAACCCTTAATTAACCTTTTTTTAGCCCATTGCACTGTTGCAAAAGATAATACATACATAGCTCATTTTTGCAGAAAGCTGCTGATGTTAAAGTAACAGAAAATGATGCTCCCAAAAAAGGGAGAGGGAAAGGAAAAGTTGCATCAGAGCCAGATCTTATAGCAGACATAGAAATAAACGAGAAGGCTGTCCCAGCGCCTGACAAGAAGCCAAAGCGAGGAAAGAAAGCTGCCAGTGATTCAGGTGAACCACAAAATGATAATACTGAAGTAGCACCTCCTGCCAAAAAGGGTCGTAAGAAGAATGTAGATGATACAAGTTCTCTAGACAAAGAGCCATCAAATGGTGATCAATCAGGAGAGGAGGAGGCATCTGTCCAAACTGAGGAAAATGAACAGAGTGATGAAAATGTAGAAGCCAATGGTCACACAGAAGAAGCACCAGCTTCTGGTAGGGGGAGGAAGAAACCGGTAAAGAAGGAACCTGCAGCCAAGAAACCAGAACCAAAATCTGGCAGAGGCAGGAAAGCAAAACAAGAAGCACCAGAAAGTGAAGACACTCCAAAGGATGAAGTAGAAGAAAAACCTAAGCCTGTCGCTAAGGGCAGGGGAAGGAAACCAGCTGCTAAAGTTGAGGCTGATCCTGAAGCTGACAAGTCAGACACTACTGAAGAGGAAGTGAAAGAAAAGCCTGCACCTAAGGGCAGGAAAAGAGCACCTGCCAAGGCTCAAGAAAAAGAAATTGATTTAGATGAAGATGAGGATGAGAAGGAAGAAGACAAACCTGAGCCTAAGAAGAAAGAACCAAGAGGCAGGAAGAACCAGGGAAAGAAAGCACAACCTAAAGAGGATGTTGAAGATGATTTAGAAGAAGATGAAACACCATCCTCAAAGAAGAGAAAGGTGACTAAAAAAGGTAAATAAAATCGTTTCATAGCAATTATTTTAAAACTTATTTCTATCATAAATACTGCTGCAAGTTTTATTATCATTCAATTATATTATGTACTTACAGGTACATTGCATAATATATTATGAGTTAAATTGTTATTAATCATTAAAAGGTAATTAATGAATGTCTAATATTATAATAAACTAGCAAACCCGGCGAACTCCGTTTCGCCACCAGATGGCTTCGTTTCCTTTGCTATAAAACTCTCGGAGCCCGAGACCTTTCCAACGAATGCAAAACTGTGGAAATTGGTTCGTGCGTTCTGGAGTTATAGCGTCAGGAAGGAAAACCCGACTTATTTTTATATAGTAGATTTATTTACAAAAATAATATTTTACTTTTTCCAGCTGAGACAAAAAATGATGATGAAGATGAAGATGTTCCTGAAGAAAAACCACAAGAAAGTGAGCCCACATCAAAACGCAAGCGCAAGGGAGCTGCGGAAAAGGGTAACTAGTACTATTGATAATAATTTAAATATTTGACAGAATATTGTTTTGAGTTACTATTAAGTGTGTTTTATCATTAAATATTATTCATAATAAAACTTTTCCAAATGTATATTTTGAATGCTTTATTATTTTTTCTACCTTTCTGTACTCAAGTATGTATATTAAAAATGCACTTAGTCTTCTTCATTATTTTATTTGGATATAAGTAAGGTACAGGCTAACAATCAAGCATACTATGCGGTATTGAGACAGTAAAACATAATTCATAAGTAACAAATATTAATGTTGGGTTTCCAATGCGGTGACTAATTAAATAGAAGTTTAAACAAATTATAAACATATTTTATTTGTTCGCATGTTAATCTTATGTATGGTTATTTAGTGGGTCCTATTTATAAGATTTCAGTGCATAGACGTTTTATAATGCTTCCAAGGTAGCCTCTACAGAAAATAAATAAAATTAAAATAGTAACTACTTGATAAATACGATCATCTGCATGTTACATTGGGCTTCTATTGGCGTAGAATAAGAGGATGGTGATAATGCGCACACTTCACACAATCTTTACTCAATGAAACAACATATGACAAAACGAAGTAAAAAGCTTGATAAATTGTCCTATGTTCAGTTTCGTAATGTAATGTATTTCAGCACCTGCAGGGGACCCGAAAAAGAAAGCACCTGCTAAAAATAAATCAGCAACAGATTTTGAATCTATTGATTTCTCGAATTCTTCCAAGAATAGTCAAGGCAAAGAATGGAATTTTAAAATATCAAGCTGGAACGTGGATGGTATAAGAGCTTGGGCTACTAAGGGTTGCCTTGACTATTTTAAACATGAGAAACCTGACATTTTGTGTATACAAGAAACGAAATGTTCACAAGATAAACTGCCAACTGAAGTAGCAAACATACCAGGCTATCATGCATATTGGGTTGCTGGCGACAAAGATGGCTACGCTGGCGTAGGCATTTATACTACCAAACTCGCCATGAACGTGGTTTATGGTTTACAAAACGAAGAATTGGACAACGAGGGTCGCATTATAACAGCGGAGTACGAGCAATTTTATTTAGTATGTACATATGTGCCAAACTCGGGCCGGAAACTAGTCACACTTCCTAAAAGACTGCAATGGAACGAAGCGTTTCTTAGACATGTTAAGGAATTAGACGAGAAGAAGCCTGTGATAATTTGTGGTGACATGAATGTTTCACATAAAGAAATAGGTATATATTTTGCTCTAATTTAATCAAATTCATTCTTACGCTTATGTGTTGGGTCTAGTAAGTTATTATAATCATGTTTTTCGCATGTAAGGTAAGCTGTAGTTAGTGTCGATATTATTTCTGCTTTTCCTATAATATAGTATATTTTCCTTTTGTACAAAATCCGACTGACTTACAGATTTAACCAATCCAAAAACGAATAGAAAGAATGCTGGGTTTACCGACGAGGAGCGTGCTGGGATGACACAGTTACTCGGAGATGGCTTCGTAGATACGTACCGCCACTTGTACCCAGACAAGACCGGTGCTTACACATTCTGGACTTACATGATGAATAGCCGGGCGAAAAACGTAGGATGGTAAGAATTGGTTTCACTTATTAGTTCTGTGAAACTCATTGTCTGTCTGGCCTTTTGCCAACTTTGTTGGGGTTTGCTTCCAATATAAACGGATGCAGATGACACGGAGCTACCTGAACTTCGCAACCCAGTTACAGTTACTGAGTAGTAGTAGTTGATAAACTTGAGAGCTCTACTCATAACACCTGTGCAGGCTAATAATTGAATTGGAACAATTGTAGTTCTGCAGGAAATAAAAGAACAACCTCGACCTTTTGAATTAAAAAACTTAGCTTGTTTGCATGAATATAATTATACCTATTTTTAGCAGATGTTACCTACCTTCCAGCCAAATACCTGATTAAAATACCACATCGCCAATCAAACCATACCTATTGTGAAAAACAATTTGAGTATATTGGTATAAAAATGTCAATGGCAACTTTTAAAAAATTGTAGTATTTCATTTTTTATTTTGTTTCAGGCGTTTGGATTATTTCATTATATCAGAGAGACTACTACCAGCTTTGTGTGACAATGTTATAAGAGACAGCGTCTATGGAAGCGACCATTGTCCAATATCTCTATTTCTTCATTTGAGCACTGCTGACAAACCTAAGGAATAATTTTCAGATCTGATTTGAAATTCCATTTACGTTTTTGTACTGGTTTTGAAGGACACTTTACAATAAAGACGTTACTCAATGTGCATGTTTCACTTACTGATAATGGTAAAATAACCAAGGTAGTTAGGTACGATTACATTCTTATCAATTGGACCATTTCTTTAGTGGCATATTTTAGCTTTTAATCCCGATTGATGTATGGTGACCATCAAGAATAATTCGTGATAATCTTCATTATACACCATAGTAGGTAATTCATTAGGTCTTTACTATGAGATTGGAGATTTATATAAAAATTATTTGGGTTTTGTTTTTGATAATCAAAGTCAAAAAGACTAACCCAAATATAAAACTATACAATTTTGATGACAGTTTGCTTATCCCTTCACTGTAGAAGTCGGACGAGAGGCGATGAAGTTGGCAAGTGTTTTGTACTGACTACTGGAATATGTAGGTACTTAAATTATGAAACAAGTACATCTATTGGGCAAGCTTGTAGCTTTGCGATGCATAAGCATAATCAGCCTTTTAACGTTCCCACTGCTGGGAATCAGGCCTCCTCTATAGGAGAGGGAATGGGCCGCAATCCACCACGCGGGCCCAGTGCGGGTTGGTGAATGTCACTTTGTCTTCGAATTTTTGGGTCTAGGACATGTCGAAAACAATATCATGTTTTCGGTTCCATTGTAAAAGTTGTTCATTCTGTTACATATTGCATCTTCTCACATCAGGTATCTGTCAGTGACAGCCCGACGAGTTTTTTTTAATTTATAGGTACTTATTTTCTAATGCTTTAACCCCCAACGCAAAAAGAGGGGTCCATTTAATTGAACTAACAATAAATGGATCACATTACCAGAAATGGGGGCTATCATAATCAGCCCCCAAGATGTAGCCCGTGCAGTCCGTCCGTTACCTAACTGGAAATCCCCAGGGCCGGACGGACTGCACAACTTTTGGATAAAATGGTTTAAAGGGTCGCACGCTTGTTTGGCATCTCGATACCAAGCGGCTTTGGAGTCCGGTTCACTACCAGAGTTCTTTATGACAGGAGTTACCCACCTGCTCCACAAGTCTGGTAGTACCGCGGAACCCAAAAATTATAGACCGATCACATGTTTACCGACGGTCTATAAGGTTCTTACATCTATTTTGAGAGATAAAATTAATCAACATATTAACAGCAATAACATCATGTCTGCCTCTCAAAATGGATGTAGGAATGGGTCCCGCGGTACTAAGGAGCTACTTCTCATTGATATGGTCATTAGCCAACAGGTTCGGCGTTCCCGAAAGGATCTGTCGACATGTTGGATAGATTATAAGAAGGCCTATGACTCGGTGCCTCATTCATGGCTCATGAGGGTGCTAGAATTGTATAAAATTGACACAACACTGCGCACCTTCCTGATGTCATGTATGGGGCAATGGAGGACAGTCCTTCGCTATCCAGGATGTCGAAATATCCAGCGGAATAGCGAACCGGTAAGGATCGAGCGAGGTATATTTCAGGGCGATAGTTTGAGTCCGCTTTGGTTTTGCCTAGCCTTGAATCCTCTAAGCACACTGCTAGAGAATTCAGGGCTAGGTTATCGGTTGAGGAGAGGGGGTCAGGTTATATCTCACCTCCTTTACATGGATGATCTGAAACTCTTTGCCCCCACTAATCTGCAACTGATGGAGCTACTGAAGGTAACTGAAACCTTCAGTAACGCCATCAGGATGGAGTTTGGTGTAGACAAATGTGCGGTCATGCATGTAAAGCGTGGAGAGATTATGGAATCCGTGGGAACTCAACTCTCGGATTCCATAAACCTGAGATCCCTCTCTTCAACTGAAACCTACAAGTATTTGGGTATGTCGGAAGCGTTAGGTATCAATGTTACCGACATGAAGCAATCGTTGAGGGAGCGCTTCTTTGGCCGCCTGAAGAAGGTACTCAATAGCCTTCTATCGGGCGGAAATAAGGTGCGTGCCTTCAACGGTTGGGTCATGCCGGTATTGATGTACTCTTTCGGCGTACTCAAATGGACTCAAACGGAACTTGACGCCCTGGATAGACGGGTCCGTACACTGCTCACTGCATATCGAATGCATCACCCACGATCGTCGGTAATGAGACTGTATATCCCGCGAAAGTGTGGAGGTCGAGGTTTTTTAAATGCTAAGACTCTCCACAATCGCGAGATATGCAGTCTCAGGGAATATTTCCTAGCTGTCGACGTGGGTATGCATCGAGATGTAGTGGCGGTGGACAAGGGTCTTACCCCGCTCTCCTTGGCAAATGAGAACTGGCGCAAACCTGCAGTGCTTGACACTAACGACCGCAGGGCAGTATGGCAGAGTAAGGAACTACACGGACGCTTTTTCCGGGCCCTACATGGGCCCGACGTAGATCAATTAGCGTCCGTAGCCTGGCTACGCTTCGGTGATCTCTTTGGAGAAACCGAAGGTTTTGTCTGTGCAATTATGGACGAAGTTATCATGACTAGGAACTACCGGAGATTTATTGTGAAGGACGGCACGGTTGACATATGTCGGGCATGTCACCGTCCGGGAGAATCAATTCGCCACATTGTCTCTGGTTGTTCTAGTCTAGCTAACGGAGAGTATTTGCATAGGCACAACCTCGTAGCCAGGATTATCCACCAGCAACTTGCTCTAAAATACTCACTTGTGGAATCGGAGGTGCCGTACTACAGGTATGTGCCCGACCCAGTTCTCGATAATGGCAATATCACATTGTACTGGGATCGGTCCATCATCACTGACAGGACTATTGTTGCCAATAAGCCTGATATAGTGGTGGTGGACCGAATCGTGAGGCGTGCAATGATTGTAGACATAACTGTTCCACATGACGAGAACCTCGTGAAAGCCGAGAAAGATAAGCAAATTAAATATCTTGACTTGGCTCGCGAGGTTGTCGACATGTGGGATGTGGATTCAGCAATCATTGTACCGATAGTCGTTTCCGTCAATGGCTTAATAGCCAAGAGCCTCGACCAACACCTTAGGAGGCTCACGTTAGGCGGCTGGATCAAGGGCTTGATTCAGAAGGCGGTACTTCTGGACACGGCTCGCATTGTCAGGAGGTTCCTCTCTCTGGAGCCCTGACCGCCGGTACCTTGGACCCTGTTCCCGATACCGGTGGGCTACTATTTTTTATATTTTTAAATGTTTTTTTTTTTACTTTAATAGAAATATTTAAAAATGTAAACAATATGTATAGAATATGAATAAAGGGAATAATAATGGATCAAAACATATTATTCTTTACTTTTCAACCGACTTCCAAAAAAGGAGGAAGTTCTCAATTCGACTGTATTTTTTTTTGTGTTACCTCATAACTTTGACTGGGTGTAGGATTTTGATCATTCTTTTTATATTCGAAAGCTGGTGCTTGTCATGTGGTCCCATTTAAATTTGATTGAGATCTGACGATTAGTATTTGAGTTATCCCTAATAATGCGTGGCTTAGTTTACATTGACGACGTTCTCATTCCATCTTGTCGATGTAAAATGAAACAATAAAATTGTGTGCGATGGTTTGGAAGAGTTCGGTGAAGATCTGATGAAGAACCGAGATGATGAAGCGGAACTCTTCAATAAATGATAGCAAATCTTTCGGGATTGCGGAAATCGCATGTTTGTTTATTGTTTACACCAATGTGATTAGTACGTTTAGGAGCACTAAAAAGTGAAAAATAAAAAAACATTTTACAAAAAAATACAACCGACTTAAAAAAAAACAAAGTACAAAATAACTTTAGTTAAATTCGGAAGTTGGAGTTCAAAAAACTAAAAAGCAACCACAAGCATCGAGTTCCCAATTTAAAGTTATTTTGTACATTTTGGATTTTAGAGTAGGTATACTTTGCCGGGAGTTGTTTAATTATTTTTAGTAATAAGTTGTAATACCTTTTACAAAAATACATTTTACCTATTTATTTATTAAGTACTTATGAAATGTAACGTGTAGGTACACTAATTTTATATATATACTGACTGACAATTCATGAGATGGTTGTTCAGATCATATTGAGCTAAAAAAATCCTGCATTGACGAGTGTGAACGAGTATATATATATATATATGGCCTGAAGACGACAACTACCTTAAAGATTCTACCCTACGCTGTACACCGCAATCAGCTGGGGTATGCCACTGAGACCGCCAGCAGCGGTATAATAATAGATCTTCAATTAAAATGAACTTACTAAGCAATTTGAAAAACATGGTGGAATCAAAAACAATACCTACGCACAGCATAATTCACTCAGTATCTCTGATTAAAGTCCACTGACCCAATTCTTTATTTATGTTAAACAAATCCAGATTCACATCATACGGAGGCGCAACATAAATGTCACCATCAGGTAGAGGTTGTCGCACGACAACAGATGGAAATTTAAAATCATTATCACTTGAGTTAAGCAGGTCCGTTAGTATTTCATCATAGGTCCGCAATCCCACTGGTGGGTTTTGATATTCACGATGTTTGGTACCGCTGTGCGATTTGTGGCGATATGCTGATTTTGGGTGATGCCGTACGTGCACGTGGAATTCGTCTGATTCCTCGGTGAAGATTTCTCCGACAATTAATATTGTAAATAACAACAGTATCTTAAACATGTCAAAATTGATTTGTAGTCTTGTCAAGATTTAGTAGTTAATATTAGTATTTTACAAACTAAACCACTTTACAATCGATATTTTTAGTCGACCGCTGCAGATCTATTAAGATTGAATTGCCTTCCGCTCTAAGTTCGTTAAAATTTAAGCATTCGCATAATCGATTTTCACACTTATTTTTTCCATTATCGCATATATCAATTAATGTTCAATCTTTAAACAAAATATTTACAAGATAAAATACAGTGGTTATCAACAACATTTTAAGACTGAGTAGATAATGTCATTTTAATTGCATCTGGTACTCGTATTTACTGTGAGTGTGGAGAGTTAGCATTGTTGCGCCCGGCGCCCCTTCGGAAATTATCATACCTAATTAAAAGAAAAATGTAGGTACAAAATAAAACCGTCATAGATCATTTTATAATAACTTACCTATTTACATTTTTTTTCAACAATGTTGTTGCGACAGGTTGAGGAAACCTGACGACTTGCGTATTATTTTAGGAAAACTGTTGCAGTTTTAAAGACCGGACGGGGTCTGTAACATTTACAAAGAAAACTAAAAAGTGGTACCTATCTAGGTCCTCTTTTTGATTTGAACGCATTTTTGATGTCAACCTTCAGGATCACCTCTTCTTTACCAGACCTATCTAAGGTCGACAGACTCGACAGTACATCTAGATACAGCAGAAAACAGCAAAGCTTTCTTTGGAACCTTAGCGACAAGGGCTGACATTTTTCGAAATGTCCTCACCATAAAACAACATGTCCTGGTCTTGGTCAAAAGGTCTTGGCTGCCAAACTGCTGGTAAGTATGCTGCCACCCTTCTTGAGCAGGGCACATAAATTGGCCCCGACGATGTCACAGCCCGATATCAGGTTAATCAAAGTCGTAAGCTCCTTTAAGAGTTACTAACCAGGTTTCTCCTCGCTTGAACAGATGAGGTCCTTCAGGTGTTGAGGACTTAGGTCGTCGAGGCCGTCAGCAGAGCCCTAGCCGCTCCGAAAGGAGCACTCGGCTGTGACTAACTCTCGACCTGTAACGATGAGTGTGAATCTCCGGATCAAGGGGGTCGGGAAGAAAGCTATCTGATAGGGCAGGGTGTTTGCTCTCCAGATCTGCGAGAGCAGGTACATAGAGAAGATGATGTAACTATATCACTACTAAAAAGAATCCTGACTATACCGCGAAAGTCACCTTCCATTAATTTTGATTAGACTAGATGGACAATACCTCTTGATGAGGTAAAACTCTGCGACGGTAAATTTGAGTCCAGAATATAAGCGGAAATATAAATATAAAATTATCTTAAACTAGCTGCTGCCCGCGACTTCGTCCCCGTGGAATCCCCGATTTTAAAACATTCTTTATCGCTGCTCCGCTCCTATTGGCTTAAGCGTTATGATATATACCTAGCCTAAAGCCTTCCTCGATAAATGGTCTATTCAACCCAAAAATAATTTTTCTATTCGAACCAGTAGTTCCTGAGATTAGCGCGTTCAAACAAACAAACTCTTCAGCTTTATAATATTAAGTAGGTACCTATAGATTTGTGCAATTAATGTTTTTGGTTGCCAAATTATTTTGTACCTGCATGTAAGATTCTCGAAGAGGTAATTAAAATTATATAAATTACAATATTATAAGATATTCGCTTTAAATTAGCCATTCACCCAATCATTCAACTTTCCAAGAGTTTGAGATTTCAAATTTAATGTTTGGTATCTTATATCTAGATGATGGAACCCTAGGTGATGTAGACACGGTTTCAGATGATTTACAAGTCAACTCCATTTTATACGACTAAATCTCAACCTTTCGAAGTGAGAATTATTCTTATCTGACAGTTTCGGAAGCATCATAGACAACTGATGCTTCCGAAATTCAACGCAATAGCTCTAGAAATCAAAATTATTGAAAAATGCTCTCTTCGCACACAATAGCTCCATCAAAATTATTGAAAAATGCTGTCTTCGCCTCCTCTCCTCTGGGAAAAATAAATAATTTATATAACATTCGAGAAAATTACTACAAATGCACGTGCATTCGGCAATCACCTTAAATCGTTAATGCCGTTTCGCCCCTAAACAAACAAACATTCTGCGTGGTTCTCATTTATGGAAGCAGCCTACCTTTTTGAAAAATTTAACCAATTCATCCGTCATACACTTACTGCACTTTTAAATATGGCCTGGACGACCGAGCTTGGGCTCATGCTACTCTTCCCATCCGTGTAGGAGGCATCTGCAAAATTACGAGTATCAGTTTCCCGGCATTCATATCCTTTATTCATGGCACTGATAAATTAGGAATATCCTAGCTTCCTCACTGACGGATTTTGATGTAGGTACTGGGCTTCACTAAGGCTATGGATCCTAGACTCGTTTGCCCGAATCTAAATACCTCCGACTACCTATAATCACAGAGATGGAGACACTCTGCAGAGTAGTAATTTAGGGGCGTTGCCAGCGGCACTAAGTAGGTACGAAGTATTTTCTCTCATTTCTATATGGTCATAAAGTGAGCTTACTCTCCGCGCTGCCACTTCGTTAACCTCTAAAAATAAAAGTCTTTTATTGGAAACATGGGTTACGTCTAATAGTAAAGAAATTCCACAGTTTATTTAAATTTTTTTTTTTATATATTTATGTCAATCTGTTACAAAAAGAAATGATTTTAAAAAACACAATATTTACAATTATTTCATAAGCTAGTATTTAAAAGACAATGAATTCAGTTCAATATCGAAATAAATAAGTTTTAACACAGGACATATTTTAACGATCTGCACTTATAATAAAGGCACTATTTGTTTACTGTGGGTTCGTTCAAACCATAGAAATATAAAATACAGGAGAAGTGGCAAGGGGGCGTGTCAGTGTCCTCGCGACATGCTCTGGGCGAGCATGTCTTACGCAATGGTCGAATCCGCGAACTAGTGCGCTTACGACCGTGAGCGTGATAAGATATAAGAATGCCGTGTTGTTCAGTGTTTTCTTGTAAAAACCGAAGCATAAACCAAAACTTTGTTAATTATGGAATCACTTACCATATCAAAATACAAGTATTTTACTATATTTGTCTTTAAAACCATGAAAAACAACAAATCGTAAAATATTTCTTGCTTATACTATGTTATTTTTGTTTTCAAATGTCACAGCGACAATAACATATTACAATGAATACACTGCTCCTTAACCACTACCTAAGTTTGTCGCTAAGTGACTGGATGAGCAATGTAAAAATCACAAAACGATACTTTAGCAAGCCGATGTATCGCATAGTACGGCCGCTGCTTCTTGCCGCGAGTTAGTGATGTAGTTGTGCAGATACACTGTCGACAACAATGTCGATTGTTGAATGAAATATTACAAAAGTGTACCAAACTTTCTTAGATTTCATTAAATTTTTGGTAAATAATCGTTCAAGTGTTTTTGGCTTTGAATTATCGTATGTATGCCTTATCCTCGTGCTACTTCCTTACTTTTTATGGTAATTGTATTTTACTTTCGATAAAGTTTCGAATGCATTATAGTAATCGGAATGTTTAAGATAATATATTAGTGACCTTTGCTTAAAATAGTCAACATATTCATGCTATTTATTTGTTATACATGGGCAGCATGGCGTGTGTAATAAATGCCAGAATCGATAAGTCAATCACTAGCGTATATGTAAAATAAATTGCTTTTGCACAGCACAACGATACCCAGCGTTGTTTTTGTGTGAGTAAGTTGCAGGGTGTACTGTAAATATACGCTGTGTTTATTAGGATAAGGTTTATAATTGATTGTGTAGTACAGTCCGATTTAAAAAATGCGGGTGTGTGCGCGACTGCGTATCTATTGCTTTTACTGAACTGCATTCGTAGTAGTTGCCGGGTGGTAGGGCAAAACAGGAGACACAGGTTCCGATACATTTTCGGCTACAGGGCATATCTCCTTGTTTATTATATCTATGGTTCAAACACATGTTTTACTATAGGAGGTACCTATATTTTTTTAAATAAGTCAAAAACTTGGTTTGATAGTTGCAATGATTATTCTTCTTCCTCTTGTATTGGAGTGATGAATGCGAGCGAGCATTACACATACCTTACACTCTCCTTATGCCATTATTTGGCGTTGGCTCTCCTTTCACTTTCCTGCGCCAACTCACACAATCTTGGGTTGTCGTTTCGTGCAATTGGGCTTTCTTAAGTTCTGTCCATGGAGGTCCACCAGATCAATGGCGGGCGGCCTCTGCCTCTCTTGTTCGGGGAGGTTCAGTGCAATTTGAACTACAAGGTCTTCGCTTCATCTTCTGACATGGCCATACCAGCGAAAGCAGTGTTCGGTGATTTTATTTGCGATTGGTGCAACTTTATAGCTTCCAATTGTGTACTCATTACAATTTTATCCAGCCGCGTTACACCTCCCACCCCAGGTGGTTGGGAGGTGTAACATCGTCAAAGTTTGCATTGTCATTATTTGTCAAAATTATTATATTACAGGCAGGTAACCTAAAGGTATTTGAATTCGAGATAGTGATTAATTTTTCATTTGTGACAAAGTCCAAAATCCATTGGCAACCCATTTTTTGGACCTTGTTATTACAAGTAGGTAGTAACTTAAAAATCAAATAAATAGCCCTAAAATAATAGGTACTTGAGTTGTTGGAGATGGATTAAAATTAAGTATCTCGAATTACGAATCATACAACCAAGCGAGATTGCGGCATTATTCGATGGAGATGGTTAGATGTAGCTGGACTTAATTAACAAAGGGTTTTATTTTTTATTTTAGGGGCTTTTATTCTAAAAACATGCCAGCCCCATTTAACAAAGGTGTGTCCACGACAGTTTTCGCAGAAACGAGCAATAAAAATTCAGGCCTTTTAACAGTGAGACAACCTTTAGTTATTATAAGCCTGTTTTGATAAGGTACATAGGGACGGCAAAGCGACCCGAGAAGTTGCAAGACTCGAGCGTTATTGGTAGGTATGCGATACAATGACGAATTTACTGTCGACAACATCGTTGACTTATCAATAAATCTCATATAAGTGCAGATGCCAGCATTTTCAACATCAATAATATTGACATACCTACACATTAAGCGCAAGTAAGTCAAAGGTGCATGGTTCTATTCATGCGCGGATCCAGTCGGGTGGCGGACTAAAAGACGAGAGAGCAGGCTTGTTGTGAGTTCAGCAGAATAAAATTGTATGTGCGTTTTTTCCCTCCCACGACAACCCTGAAAGTCCCTGGTTCTATTGTATTAAAGATAGCTAAGAAAGAAGAAAGTAATAGGTCCTTATCTTCGTTAATCCATAATTTCAACTATTTTATATGCAACATCGAAACATTTGGACCTTTGCGACGGTACTTCAGATGCGCCTGAAAAAATGAAGAAAAAATAATGTTATATTTTCAAAGCTAATGAAGTTAAAGGTAGGTGTAAAATAAAATATAGGCCAAAATACCTTTATTATCTCGCCAAATGGTGATCTGTTCAGTACAGAATATGCTGCAGTCAGGCTGTTCATTGCACTAGGCTCCAGTTCCTTGATTCCAGAACAGAAAAGGGCTATGCCAACCTCCAAGCCAGTTCCGAAGTCACATTCATCCACAGCTATACTAGCATAGGTAATTACAGGCTGGAGTTCTGACAGTAATTTATCTTTTTCATTTTGACTATTTGCTTTTTCTAGACTGGCGAACAGTTTTTTCAAGTTCGCTGTGGAAATAAATCGAAAATAAAATTAATTATTATTAAGCTCATTATGTACCTACCTATAGCTCTAAAATAACTCAATGAGCGAAAAAATAGATTGCGATCTATTTTTTCGCCATAAACAGAAACACAACGCGATGTAGTTGCCGCGAAAATAGCGATGCAGCCGTTTAAAATGCGCTAAAACCAGTGAACGCAAATAAAACATGGAAGCGTTCTTAACTCAAAAAAATGACCCAGAGCACATTGCGCCGCGGTAGGCGGGGCTTACCGATTGCGCCGCTCACGTGTTTAGTTACACGGCCTATTCGTTACATGGTAATTTAAACCCAAATACTTGGGAAATAAGGTCAATTTTTAACTGTGCATCGTATTAGTAATAATGTTGTTGGTGTGGTTCGGCGAATCAGCGACGAGGTTTCGATGTGTGAGTTTGTTTGGATTTTTGCGTCACGATTCGCGCTTAGATCCTTTGAAGTAATGTCTCTATAATCCATGTTTTATTTGCGTTCACTGGCTAAAACGCGTTATGAGCTAGGTATATTTCGGTCTGTGACCCTGACACATATACATTTTCAACTCTGCATGTAAAATGAACACCCTTTTATAAACACTGGTGAATGAACATGTCTAATTCGACATCGCTGAAACTAAATTTAAACATGACATTACACCACAATGGTGAATTAAAGTATATACGGAACGTGCAGAAACTATAGGTGGCAGCACAGACGCGTCAATGTTCAGTATATTTTATTTATAAGTTTCTGATTTGCAACACTAGATGTCGTAGTGTATGCTGTGCACGTTCCGTGTTGAATTAACACCTCTACCTGAACCCTGCTGTATTAAAGCATCTGACACACACATCTGAATAAATAGTGGATAAAAAATCTTACCATCAGTTTCTACTAAAGGTCTGTATCCTAATTGGGTTTTCTTATTATAAGGCACAACAATACCCGCACCATGGAATGATCTTGTTACTATATGAGGAGATCTTTTTTTCATACTGTATTCTTCTAAAGAAATGTTGTTCTTCTCAGCGTAGGTTTTAATACATTCCATTAATTTTTGACATGACATTGCGGTAAAAGGTGAATGTTTTTTCTCATTTTGCAAATACAAACTGAAACAAGAATGTAAAATATTAAGTATTGCAGTTGGTGATACAATGCCTTTTCCAAGTGTTTGGATAATACAGCTGGCAGTATTATCCCAACAAATATTAGATACTATAGGCAGTACCACCTTAAATGTAAGTGATAAAAACTATTAGAAACAATGACTTCAAGAACTATGGTGCATGATTCTGTGTAGAATTTTTATTACTGTTATAGATATTGTTCAGTGCTTACTAAACAGCTCCAAATATGTTCTGGGCCATAGGAGTGATGTGGTAACCTTTCTCACTGTCATTACTGGCTACAAATACCGGTGTCTGCTCTGGTTCATCTCGAAAATATCCAATGTGGTACTCACTGTTCTTTTTCTTTTTGAGAACAGCCTGTAAAATGAATAGATATTATATGAAACTAGAGAAACTCTTATGTTATAAGTATTCATATCAATGTTATTCAAGTATTCATATAAGTATGATTATTACCTGGAATTCTGGGGGATCATAAAAGAATCTCCAATGAGTTAAGTACAACTCCTTATTGTCCAACTTAGGCAGTTTCCCTAACAGTAACTCATATGGACCAATTGGCATCAAATTCACACTTCCCAATGTATCTTCCACTGATTTGCTACAGTCATTGATGCATTCGAAAAATTTGAAAAAGTCCGCAGGCATTTCTACCAGGAACAGTTCCTTTAGAAGACTGTGGCCTGTACTTTTATCATAAAATGTTATATCTTCTGGAAGTTCTATTCTTTTAAGTTCATCACTTATAGACACTTCTGGTTTATCATCACTGGCATCGTTGAGATTACCCACTGGCTCATCGTTTGCCGGCTTTTCTTTATTATCAGTGCTATGTGATTCATCCTTACCACGAGGGTTTGGTGAATGGCGCGGAGAGCCTCTTGTGTAAGGAGAAAACCGTCTCTTGTTGCGATGAACATCTTTGCTAGTGTTTTGAGGTGGATGTTTGAATTTTTGATGATGTTCCGGATTCTTTTGATAACATTTAGTTGCGTATTTACAAACAGTTCTGGGATCCTTAACATACTCTTTCCATTCATCTGCCATTATACACTGCAGTGTCAGAGATTTTGCTTCAGCTTCGCTGTTTCTAGTGCTTGTATTTAAATTTAAATGTATTTACTGGAATCTATGACTGGAATACTGGCCAATGTGATTGTGATGTGCAGTACAAAATGCAAAATGAGTGTGTGTAGAGGTGAGGCATAAATATTGGATTAGGTATTTTGATTAGGTATTTTTCAATACTAGTCCGTACCTAATCCAAAGCGTCGAGGATTAGGTATGGCACAAAATATTCGTACACAGTTTAAACAGAAGATACCTCATAAAAATGTGGGGCTAAGTTTCAGTTTAATAAGCACTGCCACCAGCGCCATCTATGTAGATTACCACTGACTGACTATTTAGTAATAAAAACAAAAAAAATTACAATAAAACATGAAAAATCTGAAAAATATAAAATTCAATATAGTATAGCACCTACCGCCTGTGCAGCCGCAATCTTTAAATATGAAGGGTAATTTTGATCACTATGTTCACTTTGACTTTAAGTACCGTTTGCCCTTAAAAACGAAATATAATCCACCGTTCTACAATATATCAGAAACGGAACGTCCATACTCCATACCGAATATTTCTTACCCAATCCAAATACATAATATCGTAACAGGCCAGCGGATGTAATGAATAAATATTCGGATTAGGTAAATGGATTAGGTATTTTTAAATACTAGGATTAGGTGGATTAGGTATCGTTTCTACCTAATCCGACCCATGTCTAGTAGAGGTGAGGCATAAATATTGGATTAGGTATTTTGATTAGGTATTTTTCAATACTAGTCCGTACCTAATCCAAAGCGTCGAGGATTAGGTATGGCACAAAATATTCGTACACAGTTTAAACAGAAGATACCTCATAAAAATGTGGGGCTAAGTTTCAGTTTAATAAGCACTGCCACCAGCGCCATCTATGTAGATTACCACTGACTGACTATTTAGTAATAAAAACAAAAAAAATTACAATAAAACATGAAAAATCTGAAAAATATAAAATTCAATATAGTATAGCACCTACCGCCTGTGCAGCCGCAATCTTTAAATATGAAGGGTAATTTTGATCACTATGTTCACTTTGACTTTAAGTACCGTTTGCCCTTAAAAACGAAATATAATCCACCGTTCTACAATATATCAGAAACGGAACGTCCATACTCCATACCGAATATTTCTTACCCAATCCAAATACATAATATCGTAACAGGCCAGCGGATGTAATGAATAAATATTCGGATTAGGTAAATGGATTAGGTATTTTTAAATACTAGGATTAGGTGGATTAGGTATCGTTTCTACCTAATCCGACCCATGTCTAAGTGTGTGATACATGTCACTTGTCAGTGTCAAATCAACGAAGAACGCTGTTTTTAGTTTAGGTTGTCAAACTGATTCACCAAAACGACAGGAAATCAAGGCCTTGACTTCCCCTCCTTTTGGTCTGTAACCCTGTCAATCAAATAATTTTGGGCTACCTTTAAGATGGTGATAAACTTGGCTGGAAATGGCTTGGATCATTGTAAGCTTTGTTTGCTTGCTTGCAAGCTTGGATCATTGTAAGCCAAGGCTGGTTCTATAGCCATAAAGCCCGGTATAGACTTCTCTCACTCGCGCAGCTATTTTATTTTCCGTTTTAATTGATTGCAATAATACTCAAGTCTATAAAAATATAATAAAAACACAGCGTGTGAAATAGAGTATAAAATTGTATCTACCAGAATGTCCAGAATTCACCTGAAAGGTGTGGCTAGTGTGGCCAACTAAAATGTTTGAATCATTTTGCAATACCTAAATGGCGAGACTAACTTCGTGAATCGTAAAATGAACAGTCCTGAGAAATTGTGATTTTTTTTAACATTTTTTCACTAATTTTTTGTGTCATTCGTATGATTGGAGGAGGAGATAGTGTGAATTACCAGTTTTTATAAAAAATAATAGATAAAACAAAGGATTCATCTGATAAAACCCAACCAGCAAATGACAATTGGTGTTTTATTTACTTTAATTGAAATAATGTCAGGAACGTAATTTACATAGTAGTGTGTTAATAATATCATATTCATTGGTGCGATAAATTTCTTGAATGTTAACGTATTTAAATCAGTGCACGATGTAGTTATTATTAATTTCAGTGTTTTCAATGAATGGGTGTATAGAACTTTTCGATAATTTACCAAGGACATGTACATAATAAATCATCGTAACTCACGACGTTCTTCAATTTCTGCGGGCGACGAATCATGCTATTCGGCTGGTAAATAAAATTATTTTCTTATTCTCGACCTGTGGAATGTTTGAATCTGCTCTCTAAAATTATTCTTTTCTTATTAGTGATTTTCTCACATTTTTCACCATCTTTGTCTTATGGAGTGGACTGAGGAGTCTGGCTTTATCGAAGTAATAAGGCTATAATAAATATCTCCCTATTTATTTCACTAGTCTATTTTTGATATCATGATAGCAATCATCAGCAGGCTGATAATGTTTCTGTACAACGGGATATCTATTTTGATCATTGTAATATGCAGGGTTTTTTTAGATTATAAATAAATTGCCCATTTCTACTGTTGGATCAAGACACAGCAATTTTGATTTCACTTAACAGCAAATTTACAAACAAGGTTGAATAATATTTGGTTCAAAACCAGTTTTCTTTTGTCTGCTTTAGTGTGGAGATATATACATACATCTTCTTCTGGAAGGGAAATCTTATACTGGCACTGTGACATTATTTCTGTGTAACTTAATCCTTAACTCAAGAGTTGCTCATATTTCAAGTTCTAAACAATCAAAATGCACAATTATTACTTTGATTTTACTCTTTATCGCTATCACTAAATATTATAAAATAAAGTCCTTTTCCTATGTCTGTTTGTCTGCATAGAATATGATGTGTCTTAATGAGAAAGATTTAGGGTATAATAAATTCATAAAGGTTTTGTGTAAATTCATTGAAAAATGGTGAAAATTGTTGAAGACGTCATATACTGTGCAAGTGGATGGTTTGCTAGTTGAGGACAATAATTCATGAAATCTCACAAAGCTGAACGTTCTAAAACAACGAAGGAAATATTCCCTTCACCTATATACATTAATTCAAAGTCATAATTTTACTATCCTTCATTCTCTATTTGAAGCACTGAAGGTAATATGTTAAAGCATTACAGCTGTTTGTTGCAAATAAACATAAAGATATAATACCACCAAGATAAGAAAGCATCCAGAGTCTGCAATTTTCTGGTTATATAGAGACTGCCTTTCTGGCCTCTGGTATTATAATATATTATACTCGGTTACTGGGGTAACCAAGTATAATACAAAACCCATTGGTAAGACTGTTTTGGTACAGATTTTCTGGTCTGGTAAAATATGTCCACAGACTGCTGATACCAACTGCTTAAGGCTGATTCACATATCAGGTACTAACTGTGATAATTTATTCTTATGTATAATCTCTATGAACACGTCCACACCTGCCAGTGTCAGTGACAACGACAATGATGCAATGCCAGTACTGGCGTTGCTGCCTGCTGCACAAGAATATTGTAATGGCTTTCTGACATTCTAAAATATTCAAAATATATCCTTTCGTCTCTTATTAATTCTTTGTAATATGGCATGAATTCTACTGTTTCTCTTATTACACTCATTTGCCTTTTTTTTCATTGATGCTACTTTTCTTCGTCTAAAGCAATGGCTATCATTGCTAGTTCCGTATTATTGAACAGAGCCTACCTATAGCAACAATTACAGTTACCTCAGTAAGTCGTACACGGTTTGCCTGAAGATCCATAGAGAATGAGCACTAACATGTGTGAATTGAAGCACGCACGCGTTGTTGGATCTGTGACTTCACTGATATGTATGAATCGGTATTTAACGTGTTTGCGAGGCTCGGAGGAGTCTTGTTATAATGCATGGTTACCGATCCGCGAACCGACCTCTGCAAGCGTAGCTTCACCTCGAAGTTCGACCCATGTAGATGTTATTATTTAGCCATGAACTCAAACAGAAAAATAAGCAGTAACTACTAGCAATGTAATATTACTATTTCGTTTATTCACCAGATAAATAAATTATGTTTTTAAACATTTCAATAAGATTGTAAATAAACATTTAAAAATTACATTTACGAATGAAAGGGACAGGCTCTAAGCTACCGGCGGTTCTAGATAGAGGAACCTCCTACACGCTTTGTTAGGATGTTCCTCTCCGCCGGGTCCAGAAGTACCGCTTTCGAAATCAAGGCCTTGATCCAGCTGCCTAACGAGAGCCTCGTAAGGTGTTGTTCGAGGCTCTTGGCTATTAAGCCATTGGCTGACACGATTTTTGGTACAATGATTGTCCACATCACGCATGTCGACAACCTCGTGAGCCAAGTCATGATATTTGATTTGCTTATCTTTCTTGTTAGTAAAACAAATCAACAAACAAATTATTATTTTTTTTAGCCTAAGAATAGAATTAAAATTAATATTTCTTTTTCTTTTCTTTTTTGTATTAGTTAATTAATCGATCTGTATTGTCCCACTGCTGGGAAAAAGGGTCTCCTCTATACAGATAGAGGTAAGGACATTCTGTAATTACACAGACACTTGAATGCACTCAGTGTAGGCTATCTAAAGTATACTACATTAGTATTGCACATGGCTGTGGCTTGTATCAGGCTGGATCGACGCACTTAGCTATGGTACCTACTCAGGGCCGTAGTTGGAAACGGTGTTAGTATTTTTCGAATGTCGAAACAAAAGAGCCTTTCAAAATAGGAAACGCCCACAATAAGCATACGATATGGTTAGAAATCATATTTTATAGCGTACAATTTGGTTTCCATAAAAACATCCAGAAAAATTTACTTCACTGACCCTGTGAGTCCCCAGGGGACCTGCAAGCAATAAATCTAGAGTTCCTACTAGCCTACTGCTTGACACGTAGACCGCCCAGCCTGCGCCGCCGGTGTCTAGGGAACTACGTCTAGCTCAACCGCTACCCGGATCATTTATATTGTTTTCAAACGGTCTAGTAGTTTTCAAATTATCTTACTTGGAATATATTTTCTAACGCAGTCGGTTAAATATTTGATGATATGTTTTAGCGCTTTTCGTTCTTGTAGAATAAGTTAAGGTCTCAAACTATATGTGTTATTAGAGACCATCGACCCGCCTGCCTTCACATAATTATAAATAAATCTTCGTTTATCACTTTTTCCATTAGTAAAATTCGAATAAAAAACCATTGCATGGTTGAAAGTAAGCGGGAATCATACATTTGCAGTAAGGGACAGGCAGGAAAAGATAAGCATCACTTAATGTAGTGAAAAATATGTATAACTAGCTGACCCAGCAAACGTTGTTTTGCCATACTTATATAAAAAAATGAAAAAATATTTTCCCGCTTTTCTGTTGAAATTTTTCCTGAATTTTCTTTGTTATAAACCTCACGGAGCCCGAGACCTTTCCAACGAATGCAAAACCGTGGAAATCGGTTCGTGCGTTCTGGAGTTATAGCGTCAGGAAGGAAAACCCGACTTATTTTTATATAGTAGAAATTTATCGCTGATAATATGATTTAATCAAACCACGTCCAAAATGAATTGACGGCATGAATGACATAACAACGTGCTTGTCCTGTCAACAAAACTTCAAAAAAGTTTCTGTGAAAAAAGTTTCTATTGAATTCATTTATTACAAAAAATGTGACAAATGAGGAACCGCTCGACCGATTTTGTGCAAACTTCACATAAACCATCTACTAAATATGCCGACCAAATCCTAAGCATTTGGTTTGGATAGGTGAGCCCGTTCTTGAGTTATGGAATTACAACGAAAAGTGGCATTGATTTTTATATATATAGATAACCGATTTAAAATCACTCGGTACTTAGAGACAGTGCTACAGACAACTGGCGCCATCTTTCTGTCATACTGCTATACTTTCATTCGAACATTTCGTGCAACAAGGATCGAAATATCAAAAACTTGTAGAGCGTGTAGTTACTGCATTTTTGTATCGGTCTTTTTTATGGGTGTTGTTAACGTTTTCGAAATAAAACATGTAGTCTGGTCCAATATTATCGGTAACACCTTTAGTGTTTTCTTACTGTGTCTCTAAATTCGCGAGAATCTCCTTCAGTTATGTCATTCACGCGTGAGCATCGTTTACGACGCGTAAAGCAGATGAGGTATTCCTCGAAGCGCTACCATTTTGAGGCGCACCTAATGAGACGCTCCTTTTTTATTCCTCGGAGCGCACCTTTTAGTAGCGCTCCTAATAAATATATATCGGAAGCGCTATTAAAAGGAGCGCCTCATTAGGTGCGCCTCAAAATGGTAGCGCTTCGAGGAATACCTCAAGCAGATCACTAACATAATCCAATGACAAAAGAAGCGCCTCCCGCAAATGTAATAAGTCAGGCCAGGTCAGTTCATCATCACTTACTTCGTTTTTTTACTTCTTTCTCTCTTGTTGGTTCGAGCTATACGGAGTCAACATGTTAGGGTAAACAGATAAGCTAGTCAGCAGATTGTGGTAGCATGTAAAACTCTCAAGGGTGCGCTAAACTATCGGTCAGTAGATACCGAAACCGATATTCGTAGAGGCCTATATATCACAGAACCTCAACCATAACACAAGCGTTACTTAGAAGTCTAATTCATTCATTTATTCTGTAAAACGAGCCAAAAAATTAAACAAGGACCTAATAACCCTGCGCGAATTAGCGGAAGTTTCCGATCCGCGAACGTGAATTATGATGATAAAATTTCAGATCAACTGATCAAAATATCTACTGTACCAGATTCCTGAAGGATTGCACGACACAACCAGGCCTTAGACCTTATGACTCACATTTATAATTCCTTGCCGTGCGCATGGTATGCACTATGTTAATATTTTCTTGTACGCTTGCCAAGTCTCTGAATGTTACTATTGTACAGCTACCAACAAAACGATATGATCACCCAAAGTCACTAAATAGGTAACTTATGTTTTTTTTAATTGGACTGTAAATTTAAGGAAACAATTCTCGAGGACTCTACTATCGACATAGTGGTTTTTCGCCTTTTCACGAACCGCCAGTGCTTTTATTGAAAGATGAATAAATATATTAAATGTTTTCCGTTATCTTAATTCTTTGGTGGAAATTAAACGTGTTCTCCTGTATAGATTTATTAAATTGGTCATGCTATTGTCGGTGTTTCTACAGACATTAGACTATAAAGTTCTTGTCGATTTGCAGATATCGCACTCAGCTTCAAGTAAATTACTGCACTTATAAAATATAGGTGTCCTATTACAGATATTGTGGGATGTTATGTTTGCTACGAGCCCAGAAATCATCAATCAGCTATCAAAATAATGCTTTTCTCTATTTATCTAAAGAGATTGATCGTTGATTTAAAGCAAACATCAATGTTAAATTTTATTTTCATGTTGACTTAGCTATTTTTCTTTGTGCTTAAATACACAATTTATTTCACATACAGGTTATTATTGAATCATGTAGTCTTAATATTGAAGCACTGCCGCGCTCTCCATTTTTATAAAATTCCATATTACGTAAAACATAATTCACGTTTCTGTTCATATTCTCTGGTGTTTTCGTCCGTAAAATGTATATTTAGGTCCAGCAGTTTTGCGTTATAAAATAAAAATTGTGGACTTCCTTTGTTACGTGGATGCATAAGCCGTGATCTTAACCAAACAAACATCGCCCATATTGTAGGTAATGATTTGAGCTGTTACTCCTTCATAAGTGACCGAGTGCTCCACCTGCGTCGCTATATTTAGTTTCATTGTGTGTTGGGTGTAATACATTGATCTGCCGTGCAATTTAGAACTGCGCGGTGTACCTATAACTGCGCTAATAATGATGTTATGTACGTAAAGGATAGCTTTTACATCCTTTTTCTGGCTTCATCGTATAAAACTTGATTGGATAAAAGTCTTTTGTATTATGAAACATTGCTAGACAGTTAATCGTTATCTCTATACCTTTCAAGACCACATATATATACGTAGTCTGAAGAATATTGTTAGTTCAAAAACTGAACTGATTCAGACATTTTCGTTATTTTCACGGCTATTTCGGAGCTAGGTATCTGGAATGAATGTAGCTTCGTAATTAGGACAGGCACCCTTGACGGTATTAGCCTCTGTCGTGAATATCCGTTCATTGTTTTAGACAACCGATATTACGAGAGCTAAATACTTGCCCTACATAACAACAGGTAACGGGATCTTGGGTTTTCTTTATTTTATGCTCACAAATATCATCGTATTTTTATGGCATAAACATTTCAATTAGTGCTTTTAAGAATTCTAAGAATCTTACTGTAAATTGGTTTCTTTTTCATAATCTTGCCATGCATCATGTGTGCGTGCTATTTATATAAAACCAAGTAAAGTGATACGAAAGAATAGAAAATATCGAGGAAAAATATCATTATTTGGTTCCTAACACACCTGTGTACCTTTCCGAATAAGTACTTGATTGAAGGATCAAACGAAGTTCAATATTGAATTTTGTGATAGCTGTGTCTAGCCAGATTTGTGATCGAACGAAACCTATTCCTTCAATGTAGGATTCTGATGTTGTTGGATCAAAGTCGCTTAACGTTGGATGTTTATTCCATCAAACGTTTGAAAATGACATGACATGACACACTACATACATATGTATTTATACTGTTGTATTCTGTATTCGGAAGATCAGCAGAGTTCGCCTGTATCTAACGAACACATCCCGCACTGATTGTGAATTTTGCCGTAATGGTTGTCAATCTTTTTCTTCATTAAATAAACAACTCTTACGATTATAATGGCAATATTGGTTGGATGTTGATTGTTTTTGATGTTGATATTATTGGATGCAGTTATTTGTTCCGTTTTTTTTGTGGGTATTTGACTGTCTTTTCAGTGAGGTATAGTGGAGATAGTTTTGTAGGTTTCCGTGCCTCAAAAGGAAAAAAAACGGAACCCTTATACTCGTAAGATCACTTTGCTGTCTGTCAGTCCGCCTGTCTGTCTGTCAAGGCCATGAATCTCGGGAACACGTGGAGATACGAGTTGAAATTAAAACCAACTCAGGTCTGCAGTCTCTTGAAGCTGTGAGTCCCTTGTAAATCTAACTTCTAAGTTTCTGTACAAATAAGATATGGCCCTTTATGCCGCAAAAATGTACATTTCGACACTCTCAAGGGAATCATCCGCTGACCTAGAACTAAAATTTGGCAAGAAGATGGATCTTACAGTACAAGTAGCTCCAGGAAAACGTCTGAACATTGGGAATTTGTAGTTCATATAAAATCTTTTTTTGCGACATACTTATATTTTCGTTTGAAGAATTTTATTCACTCATAGTGAATAAAATTCTTCAAACGAAAATATAAGTACATTGATGGAAGAACATTTTGTTCAACAAAAAAGTTGTTTGTCTTTAAATCGCACGTGCTATATTTTGCTTTTGTAGTTTATGAACTTCCGTACAGGCCCGCCGTAAGCGGGCGTGCAAGGCGTGCACAGCACGCGGGCGGCACGTCCAAGGGGGCGGCAAATCGAGCAACTCATTATTCAAAGTCATAGTCATTATATTAAGCCACCTCACCTACAGCATAAGAAATATCATCGCATGGAAAAAACCTAAGGCGCTATTTTATCCGTCAGCAGGCACCGCAGGAAACGCCCGCCCCCATTTGGACTCAAATTCAATACAAGTATCCATAGACGTATTCTATGAAAAGCATTATTCGCGAAGTTTTGGGGATTGACTCTGAGCTTATTTCCCAGTTGGTAGGTTAGGTAGTACTTGTTGAGCACGCCACCGTTGTGGCGATAAGTCCCCTCTTTGAGGAGTGGTTGGAGTGGAGCAACGGCGTTCTCAGCACCGGTACTCACCGGACACGGGTGTTTCGGGAGGTATCTGTTTTTTAATCCACGGGAGGACACGTCCGGGTGTCACTACTGTAGATCGCCTGGAGGACATGAGGGAACATACGGTGGAGGTCTGCCCTGCTTGGAAGGAGCAACGCTGTGTCCTCGTCATGGCGATCGGCGAACTCTCACCTCGAGCTCAGTTTCAATCCATGGTCCGGAGCGAGGAGGCATGGGAAGCGGTCACTTCTTTCTGCTAAGCAGTAATGCTAGCGAAGAAGGAGGCGGAACGCGTGCGAGAGAGGGAAATCTCACGCCCCAGCCACTGCAACAGAAGAAGACGCCCCGGGCGTCGGGAAACGCAGGGCGATTCTCGGCCACCGTAGGCGCGGGCCTGTGGATGGCGAGCTATGGGTGGCGCGCCATCCGATAGCAACCAGGCCCGAGCTGACGGCGCGTCGTGTTTTACGCGCGCCTCAAAGAGCCGTCAGCAAAGAAGACGGGGCCCCATAGGCATAGGGTCAGTGCCTGCTAGGGTTGCGGAATTTGTTCGAAAGAGTCACCTCGGCCCTGAAATGCAAAGGTCACAAGAAGGATCACGGGTGGGTTTTAGTCAGTGAGAGTCTGACACTCCGTTCCGCTCCGCCCAGAGCGGGAGAAGTCATTTGATGATTTCCCATCTAAAAAAAAAGGGCGGTATTATCGGTATTGCACGCGGGCGATCGAACAGCTAGCAGCGGCCCTGCTTCCGTAGGTAATGTTTACTCGGAAAATATCAAGACTCGATCGGAACCCTTGGTGCACGAGTCTGAGTCGCGCTTGTACGGGTTTTTTTTTACTAGTCGTGTCGTGTATAAGGATTTTTTCCTAACCCCCTGTTGGGCAGAATATTCGAAACATTCTAACTTAGTAGAAATATCTAGATAGTTTATTAGAAAATATGATAAAAACTAAATATTTATATGAAAATTTGAAATGTACGAACCATTCCACAATATGCACGCCGTGTCCCAGATATGTCGGGAGTGTAGTCCGATGCAACTGGCGAACGGAAATCGCCTAGCGACAACATTGTTGTGCGGTCTCTCTTGTTCGACTTATGAAATAGGTACTCAGTACCTACCAACATAAACCTCATCCACATGATCGATATGAGGTTAAATATCTGTCGTCAGTTTCTTAATAACCTAACCTACGAGACATTATTTATTATAATGTAATTTTTACAACTTTCTTCGTCACATTTTTGTTTCATGGGCAGTTAGCATCTCTACAGTCATATTTTATAATAACGGTTTAGATGAGACTTAAGCACTTCTTTAAGCAAGTTGATTATGATGTTACTTAATACATAGGATTTTGAAAAATAAAAAAGAGGAATAACTAACATTTTGGTGAAATATTTTACATGCTACTATTTACTATTGATATTTGCATATGTCCGATAAGCACTTATCTGGTCACTTAGTCCGCAGAGAGGTTTTGTGGCATGTAAAAAGATAATGTAAAAAAAGGTTTCTAAATAATCATGCATGCATGTTGTCTGAAACATACGGGTTTAGTAATAGTTGGTTTCATTGTTCGCAGGCGATGAACGTTTGACCGCGCGATGGATCACCGAGATGGATGGACTGGCATCGAGCCGGTGGCGACCGAGAACTCTACTGATAGTAGTGCCCGGGCCGCAGAACGCGACCGGGTGCGCATCGAGTTCTATGCTACCTATGACGTCATGACGGGCGTACGAATAGCCGCCACTCTTGGGGGCTTTTTTGCATTAATGGTTTTTCTGATCGTCTATAAAAGCCGCAGCAAATCTGTGAAGGCTTTAAATGACCCAAAACTAGTGGAAATGGCGGAAGCTGTTGTCGCCGAAGAGCAAGCAGTTGAAGAGGAAAGGCAACTCACGGCAGCGCTAGAGGAAGCACTGTCAGAGCGTGCGCGTTCTCGCCCATCAATAAGTGAGGAGCCTCCTTGGCCCCGAACAGCGCGTTTTGCGTCGTATGGAGGTGGATATGGGAGCTTACTAACGCCGCCCCGTCGGTTGTCGACCGTACGCGGCGATTCGCTCCCTGGTTCAGCCTTACGTTTCGCAGAGCGCCGAGCATCAGCTGGTCCTCGAGACCGTCGATTGAGCTCTGCGACTTGTTCCAGCTCAGGAAGCTCCTATTTGGAGAGACGCGGTTCATCAGTAGTGTGTGCTTTGCCAGAACGCCGTTTATCGCCGTGCCCTAGTGAGCGGCTTGCCCCTCTCGCGTCTGTGGGCAGTGTTGGCCCGTCTTATGCGGTAGAGTGCGAATTAGCGTCAGTGGGTGCGGATTCAGTATTTGCAGAGGACGATGCAGACTCCACTGATGATGAAGTGGAGCAGTTTTCTACGGATAGTGGAGGTGGTGAGGCCACGTTGGTAGGCGAGTGCACGGAGCTTTCTAGTCGTCCCACGACACTGCCACTGCGGCTGGATCGTGCTTCACATTCACGAGAAACGTTGTTCTAGTCTATGCCGAACGGTAGTGTATAACCGTTGGCAAAATTAATGTAGTTAACACGTTAAAATATCGACATTATCCATTGCCAAAACTCTTTATTTGTATTTTAACATATCATAAAATTCGACATATCATTTGGTTTTAAAACTACCAAATTGAAATTGTATTCACTCTATTTAACTAACGCTCTGTTCAAAATTTTTCAACTGCTGTGGCTTCTTGACAAGCATGATTTAATGTAATTTGTCGCTTGTACTTGCGCTAATATTTTTTTACCATTGGAATGAAACAAGTCGATATTTTAATATGTGGTAATCATTTATGTAAATAGATTGTTTTTGTTGATAAAATTGATGTTTCATAATGTTGATGTTTCCAGCCCACGGAAAAATTGTAAACGATGTACTAATTACTTATATATGTTGCGTATGTGTATACATAGGTGGCAAATTAGTTAAAATTTTGCTCATGTGTATTTATTTTGCTAACGGCTGATCAGTACAATAAACATAATTACACACGCATACTTATCAAATTCCGCTGGTATTCACCATAGTGTTCGATTCGATGTAAAAGTAAAATGTGAAGATTTGCCGAATTAGTCATTTGTAGTTACATTAAATTAATGTAATTATTTAATATAATAGTTTTCGACGAATTTTAAACTTCTGTAAATCACCACTCTATTTACAAAGTTTTCAACTCTACCGGGCTAACTGCCAACCCCACTGAAAGTGCGGTTGATGATCTAACCAAAGCATTGCCGACTCACATGGTGTTTGTACAATGTAGATATTAACTTGTTAGGGTAGATAATCGTCAGTGAAGTCAATTGAGAATGTGTATTTGTATTATACTTAATTAGTTTTGTAAACTACAGTTTTACTTAGAAATCAAGGGCACAGAAGACCAATACGTCCTTTGAACAATAAAATTTGAAGTTGGAAGCGGCCTAAGATGTTGCTCGTACCAATGTCATTTTCCAAGTAAACTGCCACTGTAAGTTCTTGTTAGTAACAATGTTACGCGGACACCGGGGTTTTATTGATTCTGGGTGTTTCATCCCGCCACAGCCACACGCGGGCCCAGTAGATTGATTACGCATAAGTCGTTTTTATTACGATTTAGATTTACGTGTTAGTTTATGTAATGTTCGTTGCTCGAATTAAAAAGAGCTCCCTGTAGTCTGTAAAATGTTGAAATGTATGTAAAAAATTGTAAATATAAAACACAACTCATTTATTGTTTCATTGTCATTACTTATTGAAAAAGTGGTCCATACTAATTTGCAAATTAATGTAACACATAATACGTACTAAATACGGTTCAATTTGAGAAAAACTTTGTTCCTCTTTTAGAGCATCATTTGAGGTTTGAAGTGAATCAATGAAATTTGAGAAAAACATAAACGACCAATAATCCCTCCCTTAGTTACCCAGACTTTTGTACCTATGTACTCGTATATAATGCGAATAGTTTTGGATTTTGTAAAATAAACGATGTAAACAAATACCGAAGTGGCAAACCTACGCAAATAAAGTAGGTAGGTCCCTATTACTTCCTTCCAGGGTTTCGGAATATGTTTGAAAAAAGAAGTAGGTACCTACCTACTTAAACCCATTTTATCTTTAGTGTAGCTGTAGTATCAAGTGATTGCGACTCGTAAATCTTTACGACCTACTTACAAGTACGAATCAAAGCAATACTCAAACGTCTTATGAAATGATGACATCATAATCGAAGAAAAGGGTAAATAAAAAGAGTTTGAAAGATTTGATTTCATAAAGATTTGCATAAAGCATCCTCATGAATAAATCATTTTCATATTGACCAACTGTTTCTTTTTCTGATGGCAGTGGAGGGCAAGTGGCGCGGATTTAAAATCTAGAGTAGGTAAGTAGGTACATTGAGTTTTAGATCGTTCATGCCGTGCGCGAGGGCTCTCGTAAAAATGTGCTATAGGTAATGGTTAATCAGCAATGGTTTATTTGATGAATAATAATCATTTGTGTCTTGTAAATGAACTGTCATTTTAATTTACATCAGGTGTAAGTAAGAAATACAGATGCTGAATTTCGTGAGACTACCGTAAACGATTGTTTTTCATTTCATTCTGAGCTAAACGTAACGCTTGTTTCCGAAAGGAACGTCAGATTTTATCCCATTCGGAAAATATGGAAACGTGTGCACCTAGTTGAACATTTTGTATGTAGGTAAGGAAGCGTTTAGGTTTCCGAATCGGAATTCCTAATCGGAAAACCCAATCAGTAACCCGGTTGAATTTCCCGCGAAAATCTAAATATAATCGTTTTGGCAGTTGTTCATGTATTGGCAAATTTGACATAAAACTAACATCATGAATTAAAGGTTTTTGTGTGATCAGGTATGCTGTCTGGTTTTATTTATGTTACCTTTTGGATTGTGGAGGCCCTTTTTGTTTTCGGGAGAAACCTAAAGGCGTCTGGACTTTTGGGAAAAAGACCAGGGGTTATAATAACATCCCCGGTGATTACTATCAGCATATAGAAGGAGCTCCGTTACATCTTAAAACCCTCTCAGTTCAACGCCTTTTAAGCCTCGCGGTGTACGGCAACGCTTGATCACTGTGTCACCGTTTTTCAAAGGATCTCTAGGTTGGCGGACAAAGCACCCGCTCTGAGGGCCCGCGGCTCTGGAGTCCTACCTACCCTATATGGCGCAGACGGGGTGAGGTTACAAACGCAGCATTTTAGACTTCGAGGCGGTTACCTCCTCAGAACGGGATCGGCCCATCTCACGATCTCGGTCGGCGTCCTCCTTCTGGCTGGATCATATCATCACGGTGTTGCAGAAAAAGGCTATTTTCCTCCAGTTTACATTGTCTATCAGCATAGCCCTCACTACTGCCGTCAGAGAACTTTATATGTCTGTGGTCTCACCCAATCTGGTTTGTGGAGTACCTACAGCTGCAGAAGTAAGGTACAAGGTGAATTCTAATGGACAAAACGTACCCAAGGCGATTCGCAGGCAGTAGTAAAATCTTGTGAAATTGGAGGTGAGCTTTGAGGTTTTACGTGGCGAGTGGCGCCCTGCACGCGATAATATTTTGATTGCTGTTGTAATTAGTGTAGGGAGTTTCAGCTCAATAAAACAAATATAATTATTGGTTCCTTGATAGCTATGAGAGCTGCTGGTAGGTACTTATGTTGGTATTTCAATTCTGAGATAAACCACTACTTACAATACAAATAAAATTCGGAACACAAGATTTTGTAACTGCCGTAATAAGTTTTCGAACGCAATTGCTTGGTTGTCAAACGTCATCGACCGCTTGACAGACATATACTGTCAAAGTGTCAAGTGGCAAATCTAGGAGAAGTGAGATTGTTCAATTTTGTAATAGTTAATTTCATAATTTTTCATTTTTGTGGATAGGAATTAAGCAGGAATCATGGACGACGATTTACCGACCGATTTCCAGGTCATCGTAGTGGGGACAGGTAAGCCATATTATCCTTGTAATACTGCACCGGTCATGATGGCGATAGCAGCCTACTTATCGATCCTTTTTTTTCATAGCTGTCTAGTCATCAATTTTACGTTTGAAAATGCTAGAATGTCCCGTCTTTTGTGAAAGAATGGACCTTTTTACAGCCTCGATGTGTTTTAAAGCAACAATAGGCGAAGAAGAACGTTAACACCGCCCAAATACTGCAGCTTAGTCATTAATTAAATATTTGCACAGACAGTCTTACTGTCATTGTCTGCCTACATATAATTCATGAATACGTTCAACTTGGAATGGAATTGCAAAACTTTAACTTAGTGGGACAATTTAATATTAATTTAATGTAATCATTTTAATTTAACATTTTTTAATAATTTAACCAAATTTAATTAAAAAATACATAAAATCATTCCATTAAGAATGATTTAATGTATTTTTAATTTGTATTTGTGTATTATTATTTAATTATGTAAACCTAATTATATGTGCATGCTGTGGTCTCCTTTAACTGAAAGAGCACATGTAAACCACTTGTACCATTGTGACTGATGTTATAACTGTGTATCCTTTGTTGGAGATCCAAATAAATAAATAAGCTTTTCAGAAGCTATGAAATGCTATTGAAAGTTATGAATCCGTTTCCTTTTTTTACTGAGGTTTGCCAATTAATGGTTTTACCGTAATTATCTAATTATTATATTGTCATACTAGAGTGGATTTAAATAAACACATCAAAAGTATCTAGGGATCAACATATATTTTTGCAATAACTTTTCTCCTGATTGATATTAATTAAAATTTTCTTTAAGGATTCATCAAATAAAGTGTTTTCGTTTGTCACAGTAACGATAAACCAAGTCACCTTTGCATTAATAAAGAAATTTGCCATTTTCCTAATAAAGGGATTTTTGACATTTGAACCACTAACATTAAAGTTCGAAAAAAAGACTGAAATAACAGTTTTCTTTAAAATTTTATTGGGTAACTTAAACAATTAATAATCCGTGTTTCTACCGCGAACACTAACAACACAAGAACATCGGTTTGGCATACTCAAAATGAGTTCATCCAAATCACGCTGTGGAATGGCCGCCCATGTTCGTTGCAACAACAAAAAAAGGTCTTCTTGCGACTGGATACCCTCCATATTCGGCAGAGCTCTTCGCTTACCTTGGCTGAGCGCCATGGAGGACGGTATCGCTGCACCACACGGAGACAAGACCGATACATTCAAATCTTAACTCGAAGAGCTCCAACAATAACCGCCATGATGTTAGCCGTGAGGCTTCATCACTCTTCAGGGAACTTAATTAGCGACCAAACAGTCAGAAACCGCTTGCATGAAGTGAACCTTCATTCCCGAAGACCGCTACGGGTACCACCTATAGCAATGCACAATCGTAGGATTCGATATCAATGGGCTCTTGAACACAGAAATTGGGCAGAAGAACAATGGCGTTTCGTGTGCTTTTCTGATGAGTCTCGTTTTGGTATGAGACCGGATACAAGACGTATACGACACTGGAGAACCCCTGGACGCCAACAGCGATTAAAATCCTGCCAGGAAGTCCATCCTTATAGTGGTGGAACCATCATAGTATGGGCGGGTATTTGGATCGGCGGAAGAACTGAGTTGATTTGGATCAGAGGCAACCTCAACGCTCAAATTTATGCTGAGACGATTGTATCAGACGTCATCGTTCCTCTACAAGTGCAAATCGGTCCCTTATTTCAGTTAATGCATGATAATGCACGACCGCACACCGCAAGAGTTGTAAGACAGACTCTCGCCGCAGCTAACATCAATGTCCTGCCCTGGCCTGCTCAGTCGCCAGACTTGAACCCGATTGAGCATGCATGGGATATGCTACAGAGAAGAGCTCTGCCGAATATGGAGGGTATCCAGTCGCAAGAAGACCTTTTTTTGTTGTTGCAACGAACATGGGCGGCCATTCCACAGCGTGATTTGGATGAACTCATTTTGAGTATGCCAAACCGATGTTCTTGTGTTGTTAGTGTTCGCGGTAGAAACACGGATTATTAATTGTTTAAGTTACCCAATAAAATTTTAAAGAAAACTGTTATTTCAGTCTTTTTTTCGAACTTTAATGTTAGTGGTTCAAATGTCAAAAATCCCTTTATTAGGAAAATGGCAAATTTCTTTATTAATGCAAAGGTGACTTGGTTTATCGTTACTGTGACAAACGAAAACACTTTATTTGATGAATCCTTAAAGAAAATTTTAATTAATATCAATCAGGAGAAAAGTTATTGCAAAAATATATGTTGATCCCTAGATACTTTTGATGTGTTTATAAGTAGCTTGAAGGCACCTTGGTTTGTCTGCAACCAGAAATTTAAATCTGCCTACAGTAAATGAAAAGCTATTTAGTCACTATTGCAGAATCCATGCTTTATGAAGTAACATAGAGTAACATTATGGTAACCTGTCTACTCAGCACCTACTTAATATTAACATAGATAACAAGGAGCTTTGTATTTCGTCACTACAATGATACTGTCATAACTAGGCGAGGTCTTTAATCACTAGCAGCTAAATGTTTTTCATTTATGAGTTCAGGAGCAATTTGGTTAATTGAGAAGTAATTAACTTTAAATATTAGTTTACTAAAATTAACTTGAATACCAGCTAAATGAATTAATTCAAATCTAATAAGAAGAAACACCCTACTGCCCTTGCTAACACAAAAAATCTTTCTTAATCTTTTGTCATAGAGATGGATTGTCAGAAGCCAGAAAATGTGACACCAGTCTTGCCAAGAAGTACTGTGTTCCCCAGTTAATGGGTTGTGGAGGTGTGGTAGGCAGTCGCTCCACGTAAAATACTGTTATTGAGCTGAATATGACTTGTCTTGGAGCCAACCCCAATATAGTTGGGAAAAGGCTAGGCAGATGGTGAATCTTTTGCCATAGATACATCATTCTACTACCCACATCAATATGTGGCAATTTAAAGGCAATTCTTTGCCAGAAAAGAAATGTCTTATAATCTTCTCTTTTTAATTCCTAGCACACAATAAAAAATACTAATGTTATGCTGCATCTAGTTGATTGAAAACAGACTGGCATAGTTGAGTTTCTATTACGCAGGAACAATATACATGCCTGTCTGTCAGTCAGATTTAGAACCAATAATTTTCACCCCCGTTTTACCCCCTTTGGTGGTGCAGTTTGTAAAATCCGTTCTTAGCGGATATCTACACCCTATAAGGAAATTTTAAGCCAATTTTTTTTATTTATTTAGTTTGTAGCTGTTATAGTTTCTCAGATTTCGTAAATAATCAGTGAGTGGTATTTTCTTTTATATATTTATGGTTATGGTTTTCAGAATTCAATAATATATGTTATATTAGGTTGTTTTAATTGGCTTGAGTTTCATATTGAAGTATAAACTAACAGCCATTTAGGTCATGAATAACTTTTTTTTTGTTTTGAGACCAATTTTGTATACAGTAAAAAGGATTTATTCAGTTGTAAATGAAAAACAAAGTACTTAGTGTCTGTTAAAGTTTCTTTCTTCTCACAACATGTTTTGAGCACTATATTTATCTTTATTTTTTTGTTACAACAGCAAATACTTTTACAACATTCTTTTGTTTTGGATGGGACAAAAAACCATACACTTTTGTACAGAAAGCTTTCTTTCCTCTTGTTACACTTTTGTACAGAAAGGCTTCCTTTCCTCTTGTTATATATTCTCCAGTTTTCTTGTTCTTGATATAGATATTTTCATTTTGTCTAGGAATGGTGGAGTCCATAGTAGCTGCGGCATGCAGCAGAATTGGAAAAAATGTCTTACATCTAGACTCAAGTGACCATTATGGAGGCCTATGGGCTTCCTACAACTTTGATGGTCTGCAGAAATTTATCAAAGAAGTCAACTCGGACCCAAAAAGACAACTGCAGGTCTACAATTTAGCTGAGAAATGGTACATTGAAAAGTGAGTAAGAATTTATCTACATACAGTTTTTAGGTGGTTTCTACAGCTTTACACAAGCTGGATCCATAGCTCCCTAAAATATATGTAAGTATCCACAATTTTTATCTGTTACATTACAAGTAACAATGTTACTATACAAGTAACAATGTTACTTGTATAGTAATTGAATGTAACAGATGTGAAGCAATCAGAAATATCTCTGTTATTTATTATTCTAAACCTATCTGATAATTTTCAATCGTATTTTATTGATTTAAAAGGGAATTGGCACAAGATGAGAAAAAAGAAGAAGGAGAGGAAAAGCCCGAGGATCCCAAACCAGAGCCAGGCAAGAAAGTGTGGAGCCAGGCCAACTTCGCATCAGAGTACAGGAAGTTCAACATTGACATGACTCCTAAGGTATGACACTTGTGACTTTGAAGACTGTTGTTATATTAGCAATTCCAAATTAATCTGCATGTGTTACTATTTGTGTTGTCTATGTGTGTGTTTCTTATGTGTTGTGTGTCTATGTGTTCTATATTTAAAATGACAAGGAAAGACAAAAATATAGCTTCCCCAACATGGGCTAGCTTCTTGAATTCCTATGTCAACATTACTTACAGAAAACATGCAAATCCAACATATTTAGTTCTACAGAATAACTGTTGTGCTTGCGTCATCGTCGTAAATAAGCCAAACTGTGGCAACAAGTAAAGTCAAAATTATAGCATATCACATTATGGACAATTATACACTGTTATCCAATCGATTCGAAATTATGCTGATTTCGTTTATCTTTGAAGTCTTTTAATTCAAAGGCTCTTTTTTTTAAAGTCCACACAGTAAAAGTATTGGTCAGACCATATAAGGAACAGTGGGTTATTGTCTGAGGTGGAGACTTTTGACGAAAGTAACATACAGATTTGAATGGACCTGTCCAGACGTACAAGCATTTGTTAGTTATTGTGTAGCTGTATTCTGTTCTTCATCTTACTAGTCGTTTTCCATGAAATAGCTGTTGTTCTCCCGCGGCCCCCTGGTCGAGCTGCTGATCTCATCGAATATCGCTCGCTACGCGGAGTTCCGCTGCGTCACGCGGGTGCTGACGTGGCTCAGCGACAAACTGATGCCGGTACCATGCTCCCGAGCTGATGTCTTTGCCACCGAGGCTGTAGGCATCGTGGAGAAACGTCAGCTCATGAAGATGTTGACGTCCATCGTTGGTTACAATGAGGAGGAGATGAATAATGAATTTAAAGGTGAGTTAAAGCGTAAAATATGGCAAAGTTACCGATGTACCTAATGGCACAGGTTTTTAGCCACTGTACAAGCTATCGGATTATGAAGACATTTTTCGGTTTTCTCAGTCATTTGGTATTCTATATATTCCACCACAAACCATACAAACGTCAACATTGTGGAATCAGGGGCATAGTAATAGGAAATGGCGCCTAGGGCATTCATCATTCTTGCGCCTTCGTAAATTATCTTAATAAAAACAAATACACTGAATAAAACCGTCACAAATCTTACTTGTAAAAAATTAATACATATTTACCTCTAAATGTAAATGTGTATTTAATTTTTATTTCAAACTGGGCATTAACCGAGACACCGTATAATTCAAGAGCGAGCGAAGCGAGCTCCAAAATTGGTCAGCCCACCTCGGCTAGGTTTGATTTTCTTACTGTTCTTACTTATGTAAATAGAAGAAACTATAATATTTTGAGTAACACAGGAAAGCTCAGCAGTATGAAATGTTTTGTGGGAAATTTTGATTTTTAAATTTAATAATTGGCTCTTGCGCCCCCTTTCAATAGGCGCCCAGAGCTCCTGCCCTACTTGGTAACGCCCCTGTATGGCATCATTCATAAGGCTTATAATACATTTTCTCCTCTAGATTGGAATGACAAGACCTTCAAAGAGTACCTAGCACACAAGGGTCTGACTCCCAATCTCATCCACTACGTGCTGTACGCCATCGCCGGAGGCACTAACACCATGCCCTGCCTGGAGGGCGTTAAGGAATGCAAGAAGTTCCTCATGAGTCTCGGCCGTTACGGCAACACACCCTTCCTCTGGCCCATGTACGGCAGCGGAGAGCTCCCTCAGTGCTTCTGCAGGTGCGTACGACAGAAAGAAAATAGACGGATGAATGATTGATCATTAGTTTTTCACGACGTTCGGTGCTACTGGATTTTTATAGCATCGTTTAACCAACACCTGTGTGTATAATTTGCTGTAGAATAACCTTCAAAACAGAATTCGACATGCTAAACGTTTTATTTTGTTTTTATGAGATTAGCAAGCCAATTCATGTCAATTCAAATGATTATTATTAGAGAGATTGATGTTACATTATCAATTGTTATTGCAAAAAAAGTGCACCATGAAAGTGCCGGCTCGATGGTCGCGTACAATGACCCCAATGTGCACAACTCGACTACGCAAACAAAAATGAAGCAACTTTCTAATATTGCATGCTGCACTATTTAAGATATCGTAATTTTTAAAACTGACTTCATTTATAACATTGTTATTTAATGTATGCTATAGGAATTCCAAATCTATCAGTTTTGTTACACAGCTGATCGATGCAGCCTAGGTTAATTGTTAACATATTTGCGCGTAACGGTTATTTTTGCACCTTATATCTATAAAAAACGTCGCTGAATCATCGACGACGGTCACACATGTATCAAAGGAGGAATGTCGAGAGTTTGGCGCTCACGTTTTCCCATTAGCTAATAACAGGTCTCAATATTTATGCGAAAACATTCAATGGAATGAGGTAGGGTAAACAGTCTTATGTTTGGATAAAGTAATAAACCATCATTATTACTTTCATTTCATTATTAACGTGGTGGTTAGCCATCTTTTATATCTTGTTATTTCAGGAGTTTAGGTCGCAGGTAGAGAAACAAAGACAACAAAACATGTGGGTCGGCTCAAAAATAAACAGACTTTTATAGACACGATGAAACTTTTATGTCCATAGAACTATTGAACCGGTTTATTTGCGTTTTTAGCAGGGTTATTCAGTGAGGAAGTTTATCATTAAAATTCTGCAATAATTGCTAGTCTCGGTTTAATCACTATAATTTAATGAAAAATTATAGAGAGGTATGTATGTTCTTGAAATGTATCTTGTTGGCTATAAAGATTGAATAGCGGAAACTTACATTACTTCGGCGAACATCTATATATTTTATGAACGTGATCAAAAACGGGTGTTTCGAAATCTTCCACTAGTTTAAAAGTTCAGCATTCTTCAATAAATTGTATGTTATATTTTTAGATTGTGCGCTGTTTTCGGCGGCGTCTATTGTCTGAACCGGCCGATCGACAAAGTTCAGACAAAGACTGTGGATGAAGGGCGGACGGTGGTGACCATCGACAGCAAGTCCAAGACTTTGAACTGCGACCACTTGGTGATCGGTATCAACGAATGTCCCAAGGACTTGATCTCGCCGGAGCCGGCCGAGAGTAGCGATATATCTAAGGCCGTGTTCATCACAAATGGCTCTATCATGAAGAGTGATAAGGAGCCACTGACGCTGCTCCGCTTCCCCCCTCTCAACGATGGAGACCACTCTGTGACCGTGCTAGAAGTTGGCCCGGCCACCGGCTCCTGCCCCAAAGGACTGTGTAAGTATAGAATGCACATTGTGTGCGGTTTGTTACCGCAAACGGTCATTATTCTGAACATTCTCTCTTGACCTTAATTCGTGAAAAATTCCAACTGAGATGCGATGAAACAAATTAGGATGCAGAAATACGACTGAAATGTTTTCTATTTTTAAGTCTTTATTTGCACGTTGTAGATCCGGTTGAAATTATCAAAACATACGTAATTAATTTGGACAGTTAATTAAATCGCCGCCTAATTAGTTGTTCTAGGGTCATTATAGTTTGATGAGATTTATTGCAAAAATAAATGTATCGTGTTTGTCACTTTTTATTAGCTCTTAGCGTCCATAGAACCGTATCTTTAGAGTACCATAATTACGCATACCTAACGCTATTGGAACGCGCTTTTTCAAACGAGCTACCGTTTTCTTCAAAGCGATCCAAAAACCATCTGCTAATTGGCCACGCATGACTCATCGGTGGTACTTTTCTTTACGATCAGATAAATCATGCCCGCGCCGCTGACGATATTCAAACTCTTGTGAGGAAACTTCCAACTAGCCAGTGAAGTACTTAACACAAAAATTCGTCCAGGGTCACAAGCTCATTTAACTTTTTACTGCATTTTTTGTACAATTGCGCCGCTCGGTAACACGTACTACTTCAGACTTTTTGTTGAGTAATATGTGAGTCATTGTGAACCACTTCGATCCAGATTTTGGAGTGGCTTTTTAATTAGCACGGGGTATCCCTAATCTGTATGGCCGTGGCTAATGTACGTGCCGTAAATATTTATTGGTACGGAGGCAGTAGTAAGGTATATTGTGCGTGGTAAATGATAATAATTGAATGCAATCATGGAATAAATTATAACCGCTGATTAAAACATAAAAATACAGCGATTTCATGCTTCTTTCAACAATTAAGTAACATTGTTTTAATTTTAAATAGAGCATAACTTATTATTGATTAGCGCAAAAATATTTTTAACAATGAACTGTAACAAATTAATATAATGTTGTCATGTTGCAGTGTTTTACGTAAAAGACTTTAAAACTTATAACTTGAACGAACAAAATTAACGCATACCTGAAAAAAGAGTCATTTGTACTCATCGTTTAAATTCATAGGTCATTACTTTTAAACTTTTTAATGACTGAAACAGCAGGCTTTTTGCCTTTTCCGGTACAATTCAAGATTCTGTATACTCTATTGCTATTTTGAGCGAATTTTCCAGCTTCATTTGGTATCAACGTAACCATGGCATATCTCTAGTATGGAATGGAAAAATTACAAAAGAATTAATTATAACTTGTACATTGCAGTTGTGGTGTACTTCATAACCAACAAAGTGAAGGATGCTGAATCCGATCTCATGGGCATTGCGGAGAAGATCTTCGACATGTCTGGCGGCGATCAAACTGAAGAGGCTGACAAACCTAAGGTATTAGCTGTAAAATGTCTCAATTGAATTGCCAGGCTATATCCTACCCATAAATTACAGAGCAGAACCCGGAAACAGGGTGCAATGAAAAAATATAGTTGATCAGGCTAACTCCAACTGAAGATGATAATACAAGAAGATGGTCAGGAACGTGACTACTTTATTAACATAAATGGAATTACAAAATAATTAAAGAGATTACATATTTTGCTAACTGACTTAGATAATATTCTAAAGTATTTCTTTTGTTTCAGTGTTTGTGGTCGCTTTTCTACAACGTGAAAGACACGAGCGCTCCCGTGACAAGCGTCGTGGACAGCGTGCACGTGTGCTCGGGACCCGACGCCGGACTAGACTTCGACCGCGCTGTAGAACAGGTACTAGCACTCACACATACACCCTAGTGCACGCTATGTGATACACAGTGACAAGCGTCGTGGACAGCGTGCACGTGTGCTCGGGACCCGACGCCGGACTAGACTTCGACCGCGCTGTAGAACAGGTACTAGCACTCACACATACACCCTAGTGCACGCTATGTGATACACAGTGACAAGCGTCGTGGACAGCGTGCACGTGTGCTCGGGACCCGACGCCGGACTAGACTTCGACCGCGCTGTAGAACAGGTACTAGCACACACATACACCCTAGTGCACGCTATGTGATACACAGTGACAAGCGTCGTGGACAGCGTGCACGTGTGCTCGGGACCCGACGCCGGACTAGACTTCGACCGCGCTGTAGAACAGGTACTAGCACTCACACATACACCCTAGTGCACGCTATGTGATACACAGTGACAAGCGTCGTGGACAGCGTGCACGTGTGCTCGGGACCCGACGCCGGACTAGACTTCGACCGCGCTGTAGAACAGGTACTAGCACTCACACATACACCCTAGTGCACGCTATGTGATACACAGTGACAAGCGTCGTGGACAGCGTGCACGTGTGCTCGGGACCCGACGCCGGACTAGACTTCGACCGCGCTGTAGAACAGGTACTAGCACTCACACATACACCCTAGTGCACGCTATGTGATACACAGTGACAAGCGTCGTGGACAGCGTGCACGTGTGCTCGGGACCCGACGCCGGACTAGACTTCGACCGCGCTGTAGAACAGGTACTAGCACTCACACATACACCCTAGTGCACGCTATGTGATACACAGTGACAAGCGTCGTGGACAGCGTGCACGTGTGCTCGGGACCCGACGCCGGACTAGACTTCGACCGCGCTGTAGAACAGGTACTAGCACTCACACATACACCCTAGTGCACGCTATGTGATACACAGTGACAAGCGTCGTGGACAGCGTGCACGTGTGCTCGGGACCCGACGCCGGACTAGACTTCGACCGCGCTGTAGAACAGGTACTAGCACTCACACATACACCCTAGTGCACGCTATGTGATACACAGTGACAAGCGTCGTGGACAGCGTGCACGTGTGCTCGGGACCCGACGCCGGACTAGACTTCGACCGCGCTGTAGAACAGGTACTAGCACTCACACATACACCCTAGTGCACGCTATGTGATACACAGTGACAAGCGTCGTGGACAGCGTGCACGTGTGCTCGGGACCCGACGCCGGACTAGACTTCGACCGCGCTGTAGAACAGGTACTAGCACACACATACACCCTAGTGCACGCTATGTGATACACAGTGACAAGCGTCGTGGACAGCGTGCACGTGTGCTCGGGACCCGACGCCGGACTAGACTTCGACCGCGCTGTAGAACAGGTACTAGCACTCACACATACACCCTAGTGCACGCTATGTGATACACAGTGACAAGCGTCGTGGACAGCGTGCACGTGTGCTCGGGACCCGACGCCGGACTAGACTTCGACCGCGCTGTAGAACAGGTACTAGCACACACATACACCCTAGTGCACGCTATGTGATACACAGTGACAAGCGTCGTGGACAGCGTGCACGTGTGCTCGGGACCCGACGCCGGACTAGACTTCGACCGCGCTGTAGAACAGGTACTAGCACTCACACATACACCCTAGTGCACGCTATGTGATACACAGTGATGAGTGTCGTGGACAGCGTGCACGTGTGCTCGGGACCCGACACTGGACTAGACTTCGACCGCGCTGTAGAACAGGTACTAGCACTCACACATACACCCTAGTGCACGCTATGTGATACACAGTGATGGGTGTCGTGGACAGCGGGCACCTTGGCTTGGGACCCGATGACGCTCTAGACTGCAACCGCATCGTAGAACATGTACTTACGAGTACACTCAAACATACACATTAGTGCACACCCAATGCACGCTATGTTATACACAGTGACGTAAAACAAAAAACTTTGGCTGGTATGTTATACTATTACTAACAAGTACGGTGGAAGATACGCACAGAACACGAATTCCACGCGGCTGCCGTTGCTGTCGCCTTCGTATCGTCGACTGTGTGCTCTATAAAGAAATTCGTACAAACCACAAGGTAAATTTCGCGAAAATGGTCTTGCTCTACTGCAGGGGTTCTAAAACTTTTTGTGTACTGCCCACTTTGAGAATAAATTATTTTTTAGCGCCCCCATTTTGACTCCTACTTAAAAACCACTATATCTTCAAATTAAATAATTTATTGTGAGCTATATTATCGCCCGGAAGACACGGTGGAGCATGCGGTGGATGTCTGCCCTGTTTGGGCGGGGCAACGCCGTGTCCTCGTCGAGGCGATTGACGGCGGCGACCTTTCGTATCCGGCCCTGGTTCAATCCATGGTCCGGAGCGAAGAGGCATGGGAAGCAGTGACCTCATTCTGCGAAGCAGTAATGCTAGCGAAGGAGGAGGCAGTGCGGGAGAGGGAAACCTCACGCCCCAACCGCCGCAACAGAAAAAGACGCCTCGGGCGTCGAGAAACGCAGGCTGATTCCCAGCCACCGTAGGTGCGGGCCTGCAGATGTCGAGCTATATGTAGGTGGCTCGCTGTCCGATAGCAACCAGGCCCAGGTGTCAGCAACGAAGACAGGGCCCCATAGCGTCAATGCCTGCTAGGGGTGTGGAATTTGTACGAAAGCGTCACCGCGGCCCTGGAACGCAACGGGCACAAGAAGGATCACGGGTGGGTTTTAGTCAGTAAAAGTCTGACACTCCCTTCCGCTCCGCCGAAAGCGGGAGCATTTGATGATTTCCTATCCAGAAAAAAGGTCTTCAGAATATGCTTCATGCTTGTCTTTCTTATCTGGATGCATTTTATTCAAATGATCTTACAATCTAGAATGTTTTTAGACTGAGAAGGCACAAAGGCGACGATGGGAATTTTTATCGTGGGATTTTCAATGAATCCCAATTTAATATATTCCGCACAGTATTGCTGACTCTTCTTTTTTACTTCCGACATTGTTTTGTTTTAGACATGGGTCGGATTAGGTAGAAACGATACCTAATCCTAGTATTTAAAAATACCTAATCCATTTACCTAATCCGAATATTTATTCATAACATCCGTTGGCCTGTTACGATATTATGTATCGTATTTGGATTGGGTAAGAAATATTCGGTATGGAGTATGGACGTTCCGTTTCTGATATATTGTGGAACGGTGGATTATATTTCGTTTTTTATTGTGTATGTTATATTTTCGTTGTGTCCAGCGCAGAATCTTAAAATGTCGTCTATTAGACATTCTCATAGGCTTAGGACTATCTTGTGTAGATTCACACAAAAGGCGTATGTAATCACTTTGATTAACTTTGTGCAATAATTGAGATTGGTAGGTACTTTTTACAATTTTTTTATATTGAATTTTATAATTTTCAGGTTTATCTTTTTTTAATTGTATTTTTTTTTTGTTTTCATCACAAAATAGTCCAATGGTCCCCATATTTTTATGAGGTATCTTCTGTTTAGACTGTGTACGAATATTTTGTGCCATACCTAATCCTCGACGCTTTGGATTAGGTACGGACTATCGAAAAATACCTAATCAAAATACCTAATCCAATATTTATGCCTCACCTCTATTTTGTTTTGAGAAATAAGTAAGTAAGTGTTGAAATTAAGTACTGCTTATTTATTACGCGCGATACCGCAAATGAAAAAGAATAATAATAATATTACGTTGTTTATATAGGATTTCGTAAGCAGCACGCGCCGACAGGAATAAGACAAACATGCATAAATTCGTTTATCTCATTTGACGCTCAATCGTACTCAACAAGTAAGAACAAGTATTCTATGATCCAGCCGATTTATACAGGTGTGCACAAATCGGGTTATTTAACATAACCTTGTTAAACCCGATTACGCGCGAAAATTACCTATCTAGAAATACTAAAAGCGAAAGTTTGTCTGTTGCCTTTTTATTTGTTTGTTTGTGTCTACATTCATTTATAATGGAGCTACCGATTGCCATGGTTTTTATCTTATTCAATAAAACGACAGTTACATATATGAACTACGTGAAGAGAAATATCGAACCGATTTAGTTTGAGCAATCTCTTAATTAATATCAGTTAATGTTCACAAGTTGTAGTCTAGGGTCGAGAGCTTAGTCGGTATCTAAGAGTCCTCTTAGTAGATGAATCTACAAATTGCCCACCAAGCCTCTACACAACGCCCCGATTTATTTCCGTGTCTTACCCCGCAAGGGGGCGTTATCGCCCACTTTGGGAAAGGCTGTTCTACTGTATAACCTTTTTTTTTTTTTTGGATGGGAAATCATCAAATGACCCCTCCCGCCCTGGGTGGAGCGGTAGGGAGTGTCAGACTTTTACTGACTAAAACCCACCCGTGATCCTTCTTGTGCCCTATGCGTTCCAGGGCCGCGGTAACTCTTTCGAACAAATTCCGCAACCCTAGCAGGCACCGACCCTATGGGGCCCCGTCCTCGGTGCTGACGGCTCCTTGCGGCGCGCGTGGAACACAACGCGTCGTCGACTCAACCTGGTATCGGACGGCGAGCCACCCACGCTCACCGTCCCCAGGCATCAGCCACTGCGCGATAGCACAGCGGCCGACTTGTCTCTGGAGGGGGCCGAAATGGGACCATTACTGGCACTCCATCTCAGCACCCTCCCGAGTGTTGGGAGTCGCAGCACCCGCAGCAGAAGCGGCAGTGGCGGCGACAGAAGTCGCGGCGGCGGCAGAGGCGGCGGTGGCGGCGGACCTCTTGCCCCTGGTCGGGGCGGATGGCGCGCAGGCCCTTCCCCCAGCCCAGTGCTCGGCCGGCTTGCCAACAGCCGCACATGCACTGCAGTGCGGCGTGGCCTCGCACGAGCCGGCCTTATGACCGGGCTGACCACAGCGGAAACAGAGTCCGCTGCGGTCGACCTCCGAGGGGCACATAGCTCCCGTGTGGTTACCCACATGGCAGCGGTAGCACCTCAGAGGTCTGGGTTCCAGCAGTTTTACCCGCGCAGACACCCATCCCACCAAGAGCCTTCGGCCTTCCGACACAGTTCTGGCCGCCGTCACGGGGCAGCTCACCACAAGGGTTTGCATGCCCGTGTTGTCAGGCCGGAGGGTGCCCGCCTTGACAAGCTCGGCAGAGCACCCCCCAGTCTTGGCGACGGCGGCCACAACTTCCTCCTCCGTCACGGAGTCATCCAGGCCCACTATGTGCATGTCGATGCGCTTAGTCGGCCTGGACACCCGGACCTCGTCCGCGGGTAGGACCGCCCTCAGCCTTTCGGCCAGGGCGTTCGCGAACGGGCCACTCTCCGCTCCGGCGAGCTCGAGCTTGCGGGCACCGGTCAAGGTCCTCCTGACCCCGATGCCCCCGCTGATGCCCAGCTCTTGGAGGCTCACCGCCTCCTTCGCCCGCTTCAGTACGGCGAGATACGTCACGCCCCTCTGTTTCGCTTCCGGCTGCAGTGTGAGCACTACAGCCGCGGATTTCGGGGCGCGAAGCCTCGCCGCAATGGCGTTGGCTTTCCGCCGCTGCCTCCTCGCCTTCTTTTTGGCCGCTTTCGCGGCCCGCCGTTTCTGGCCAGCAACCTGCCACTCGGCCTCGGCCGCAGGAGGGTCCGAGGGTGGGGGTGGGGGCGGCTGCGGCAACTACTGTATAACCTTAGGTTGTTGCGCGAAATTAACCCTCTATCTGTACTGATTTTCCTAGAGAGTGGGGTGTTCCTATCATCTAATATGAACTCTTTTTTTTAATTTATTTTGCAAAACAGATGTAATTTTCGGGTGTGGTTTTTTTTGGTATATTTGTAGTATCTATATATACTTTAATATATAAAGGTGAAAAGTTTGTTTGTTTGTTTGCTTGAACGCGCTAATCTCAGAAAATACTTCTTTCAGTGTTAGATAGCCCATTTATCGAGGAAAGCTATAGGTTATATATCATCACATGAAAAACGTGACAAACGAAGTTGCGCTAGTCAGCTATTTATAATATAAGAACGAATTATGTAAATTCAGTTAATATCATTTTCATTTGTTATAATCATCTACTGTTATAAGGGGCCAATAATATTGTATAAGATTTAATGTAATGTAAATCCCACCAAAAACATAACATATATTATTACATACTTACGTATATTACGTATGATTATATAAAAAAATACATTCGAGCGAAGCCGCTGGCGGGCCACTCGTTATTAATAAATATTAATAATCTTGCGGAATTTAAACGGAACTTGTTTGAAAAGGAAAGCTCATTACACAAGAACATTTGAAGGGTATGTTTCTCAGTAAGAGTCTGACACTCTCATAAAACAAAATGCATATTAACAATAGTATTATATCTCATTTATAATCGATAAATGAATAAAGTTATGGAGGTCAGAGATAATGGACTACCATTACCTGGCAGTTCGCTAAACAATATCCATTAAGCTGGTTGTAGACTGAGAGCTAAGTAAGTATAAGCTTGGCTCGCATAGATAAGTATTTTTCTAATAAGCCCCAGTTTCTGAAAACAAATAATAAGCTCAAGTCAAGTGATAAGCTGTTTAAAATTCACACAACAACAGGGAACGTGCAGAAACTATAGGCTCAGACGCGTCAATTTCAAATATATTTTACTTATAAGTTTCAAATTTGCAACGCTAGATGGTATGGTCTACTTCGTGCACGTTCCCCTAAACGGAGGGTGCAGGAAGTATAGGTGGCAGCACAGGTAAAATATTCACAACGTAAAAGTTTCAGATTTGCAACACTAGATGGAATAGTCGACGCCATGCACATTCCTTATTGTAAATTATTTTTGTTCCGGAAACTGTGCTTCAGCTGAAAAATAATCTCAGCTATGATATTTCTACTAAGGAATGCTTAGTTGTTAGCCTGCAACCAGTTTCACTAGAGATGACGATCTATTCCCATCCAATACCAAGAGCTAATACCATTTGGTATTAGTTTATTTCCGAATACATTTTCTATTCCCAACGAGTACCACATTTTTTTTAATAACAAATCTATTACTAACGAATACCAAAACGTGACTTTTTGTACACTCAGCTACACAAAGTTTGATTTTATTTTCTAACATTTACATACATACTATACTATCGTAATTGAATGCTAAAAGTCTAAAACTTTCCAAACTAACAAATAGGCAGTTCAAATGAATCATTTCTCTTTACCTGCGAAAAAGGGTCAATAGCTGCTGAAGCTGATAATGCCTTCAACATCTTCGGGAAACCCAGAAGGACTGACGTTTATAAAAAGAAATGGTGGCTTGCTTTTGCTTATTGATATGTTGCTGTCTCTACAGGATAGCAATATTTCCAATGAGAAAAATCATAGCTGCGAGCCCGATAAAGTAAAGAACTTGATGGCGAAGGAACTGAATAATTTACGAGAAACGGTATTAAAGTCTGATTTCACCCCAATACCAAGGATTTATAACACATTTAAATCCCAATTCTCTGAAGCTGAACAGAATTTGGTGAAAAATATCCCATCATTTCAAAACACGAAAACAAAATTGTATAAAGCAGATCAAGGACGCTGATGTGTCTAAAATAAAGTGCAAATCAGTGGATGAAGTAGAAATCCCTTTACAATTCCGAAATTTTGTACTGTATGATTATAAAGACGAGTCTAATACCCGAATAATTATTTTGGCCCATCCAAATCAACTAGCGCAAATGGCAAAAATTAAAGTTTACGAATGTGATGGGACGTTTAAATTTTGCCCTGTGCCATTTGTCCAGTTGTATTCTATCCTTCTATCCTATATTTGACTGTTTGTATTATAATTGTTGGACTTAGAATAGTAAAATAAAAGTATCTAATATCTCTAAATCTCGAAAAATGACAAAATAAAAGAAAAAAAGCAATATGTGATTTATATTGAAACTCTAATCTTGATTAAACATTACTTAAAATCACTCAAAGCATTTTAATTTTACTGAACCTGACTGTACCTAATTTCTTCAAACTTATTTTGGTATTGGTTTTAAATGTGGTACTCGTTGGGAATAGAAAATGTATTCGGAAATAAACTAATACCAAATGGTATTAGTTCTTGGTATTGGATGGGAATAGATCGAGATGACCTAACCTGCTTAATTGTGTTTGATTTCCACCAATACGGTCACTCGATTTTCAAAGCTTAGCTTTAGCAGTGTTGCTCTAGTGGAACGGGCCTAATAGGAGCTTAGCTTAGTTTCACCGCTTAGCCGCCTCGCACATCTCTAGTGGAACCGTAGCCTTAAGCTATAATAACATTCCAAAGCCACAATTAGCCGCCATGCTATTGACATAACCATTTACTGTAACGAACACGAAACAATTCAATTATGTTATGGAGCCGTGACCCCTAAGTTCGTAATGTGACACTGTCACGTTGTGGAACATGATTTGGTGATAACCATACGGATCTACACGTTATTCAGTAGAGAACTTGATAACAATTAAACTATTGCGAAATATGTATACAAGGGAGATAGTCGTTGCCTAGTGTTATGTAGGTAAAACTATCATAGTTGAGGGATAAAATATGTAGGTCGATTCAAACTTAATGACATCGACATGTCTGTGAAATTTGCTTTTCGCTGCGCAGTAGGTACCCAACCAGTTAGCCCCGCTGTCACAAGGATTTACTGCTACTGTGCAGTATTCGCGGAGTTGTTGTACTCGCAGAGTGTTCTTAGCCGCCATTGGGTTTGGTTCTATCTGTAACGCGCATTTTTTTTAATCCGTTTGGTTTCCATCGTCAAGAACTCATGTTTAAAAACTTTGTATTTCCTTTTGTGGCTAGTTAGTCGTAAGCACATTATGGCTCCCGCTCATTATGTGTAGATGCGCCCGTGAATGGGGAACGGAATTATAATTTGTATAATTACGATTCTATTTGAAAAACAAAAGCCATAGTAAATCAATGAGAGATGCATTCAAAGTAACATTTTTTCCATAAAAACATAACTTAATATTTTAGCTCATGGCCAAGGCCACCCTCTTAAATATAAATGAGTAGCTATTCTATCAGGGTTGCGGTTTTATTTCGAAAGAGTCACCGCAGCTCTGTAACGCAGCGGGCATTAGGAGGAACACGGATGGGTTTTAGTCAGTAAGAGTCTGACACTCCCCGCCGCTCCGCCCAGAGAGGAATAAGTCATTTGATGATTTTGATTGGAAAAAGGTGTACAAACGGTCGCTTTTAGAAGTTAAACACTAATAGTGAATGTAGAAAAAAGTTGCTTGTAGAATACAAACCTATCTAACTTGTTTGGACGAACAGGTTCGTATCTCAAAAAACCTTGATATTTAAAAACATTAAACGACTTCAATCTCGATCTCCAATCGTTTGATGCAGTTTTAATTTTCATCAAAAGCGGACCCAAGACTAAGTATTTTTCGCCCTTGAAAAATTCACCCTAAATCATATACTTATAATCGTAGCAGGGAAATGCTGAACAGAAAACTCTAAATTGCTCTACTGATAAGTAATATAAATATAATAAGTATACGGTTCACCTAATAAGCGATATCCTGAAACGGACATATGAAAAAACGCGCGAACCCAATTTATTTTTCTTTACAATATCCGCTGGTAATGACATCGAGTGGGTCATACTGAGTGGACGTCATAAAAATAAAAAGCGTAGTTTTAGGAATTAAACAAATTCCCATCTTTGTCAGGTAACTCGTGTAATAAAGAGATACGAAAAAAATGTTGATAGTCAATAAAAAAAAAACGAGTCGGAAACAAATTAGCATTCATGCCCCTCACTGAAAAGTAGGTCATAATAAGCGACATATCAATAAACAAACTCATTATATCCGTACTTTTTTTAAAGAATTTAATATTGAAAATGAAAACAATATATCTAGTTTAAATTTCCGCGAATATTAGTGGGTTGCAGGTATGCACCTCCCTCCCGCCCGCTATATTATGCACATTCAAGATTACAAGGCAAATGCAAGGATTTTATGCACATGCAGGAAGGCAAAGCAAAACCCAACACCAATACCGACACGTGTTTCGCCTCTCCACGAGGCATCCTCAGGGGATGTGTTGACTCGCTGACCGTTGAGTTGCGTTGTGTTTTTTTTTTTTAAATAATTTAATATGTAAACCAAAATTAGCTCTATCTTATTTCATATTAAGCGGTTAGTCAATTTAAGCCGCGTCATAATAAACGGATACACTGTTGTATTGAAATTAATGACATCATTGAATTAACCACATAAAAACTACGTTTTATCAGCCGTTTCTTTCCTAGTAATAACATGAAAAGCGCTTATCAATTTAGATAAGTAAACTAGGTATTTGTGACCCAAAACATAATAAGTAATTTATTTCCGTCAGTCATCAATCAGATCAGCGCTGTTATTGTTTTCCATTACTGAACACAGATTGTGGCGGTAGATACGAATATGTCTGTAGGGTTCAGTATAGTCAGTTACTTAATCTTATCGTTAGTTACTACATTTTATTCGTTTACTATCTAAGTGCACGCGATAGCCTAAGTTCTCGCAAAACGAATGACGCGCAAAGTTCCGTGGTCCGTACTAGCGAAGTATTTTGTTTGGTTTACGACTTTATTTTTTCTGGATGGGAAATTATCAAATGACTTCTCCCGTTCTGGGCGGAGCGGAAGGGAATGTTAGACTCTTACCGACTAAAACCCATCCGTGTTCCTCCTAGTGCCCTTAGTGTTCCAAGGCCGCGGTGACTCTTTCGAACATGTTCCGCAACTTGGTTTACGATCTGTGTTCATAATTTCGCTTGAAAGACATTTGATGGATATAATTGGCCACACTTTCGTAGTTGCCCAAGTTGTTGCGAGCGCTCGGGTTCAATTCCCAGGTTGGGCAAGACGAGTTAGTCCTGCGCTTGATCTCTCCCGGTTGTGTCTGATTTCCGTTCTATCGGATAATGAGAGTAAATGACCAGAGAGTACACCAGTGTTGGCCCACACGCCTTGTGATCTTCCCAATTTTATGCAGCATTCCATGTGAGAACAGACAATTTGCTAGTCTAGAGTGATCTTTTATTTACTACTGAACCCACCTACGGTACACATCGCAGTTAATTTGTAGTCATAAAGGCACCTTTTTTGTGCCGTTATCTTTAGGTATGTGTTATCATCTGCGTATTTCTAATAAATGTTTAAAACAGTTAACGATGGACTAATATAAACATAATTATAATTGTTTATAGATAAGTAAACTGAACACATGGTGGGTTCAATGAAATTGTGGTGCAATTTATAGATAGCGTTCGAAATATAGAACGAAGACTTTTGTATAGGTTTAAGGAAATTGATTGATTAGTACCTACATCATAAATTCCACTGAACGGAGGGTGTTCAGCGGAATAATTATGTAGTTCATTGTCCGAAAAATCTATGTATTTAAGACTTGGTGAAGTTATATTACATTATTCACCGTTACAATATAGTGTACAGTACCTATGTGTTATTAACACATTTTTTATTAGTTATGATTACAGAAAAACCCAAACAAAAATAAGAACACTATAAAAATACAGTAAGCTGTATTTAAACAAATACTTAAAAGTAAAGTTAAATAATCTTTATATATGGAAGTTGGACCAAACGCTGCCCACAATTACCACTTTTTTGTTCAGGTCAACAATAATCTTTAAACCGATATTTTTTTTTGTTGCGAATTATTTACAGGCGAAAAATTAACTTAACAAATGGACTCAACCACTATTAAATATTAATGACAATGTAAATGACTAACTTCTTTAATAATTGATGAATAAATGACATTAATACAGAAATATATTTATAGTATTAAATATTAATTGTACTTTTTATGTACCTAATACATAATTGACATTATCAGTTCTAGGTCTGGGTCTAGGATGAGGAGCCAGACTAAGAGATAATCAATGTAATCTAAAAGAGGTCCGATCTCCCGGGAGAAGTCTTGTTCGTTCGTATCTGTCTTTATTTCTTCATTCGCAGTGCAATACACGGTTATATTATATCCATTTGTCGCACGGCTTTAGCCGGTAATTGGTTTACGTCGCTATGAGTTCACAACCGCTCATAGCCAACGAGGTCTTGGCATTTATCAACCATTTTTTTTTTTTTTTTTTTTTCTGGATGGGAAATCATCAAATGACCCCTCCCGCCCTGGGTGGAGCGGTAGGGAGTGTCAGACTTTTACTGACTAAAACCCACCCGTGATCCTTCTTGTGCCCTATGCGTTCCAGGGCCGCGGCAACTCTTTCGAACAAATTCCGCAACCCTAGTAGGCACCGACCCTATGGGGCCCCGTCCTCGGTGCTGACGGCTCCTTGAGGCGCGCGTGGAACACAACGCGTCGTCGACTCAACCTGGTATCGGACGGCGAGCCACCCACGCTCACCGTCCCCAGGCATCAGCCACTGCGCGATAGCACAGCGGCCGACTTGTCTCTGGAGGGGGCCGAAATGGGACCATTACTGGCACTCCATCTCAGCACCCTCCCGAGTGTTGGGAGCCGCAGCACCCGCAGCAGAAGCGGCAGCGGCGGCATTTATCAACCATGCCATCGACTTCATGCATGAAGACAGCATCTTGCAAATCTGCAAGTCCAGCTTCAAGAATGAGGAGATCAGCAGTGCCAAGCTCCTACTGTTCCAATCGCTCGGCGAAGTTGAGCAGATGCATTCTCGCCGGTGGTATGGTGCTCAGATCTGTGTGCGGGATATCATCACATTGATGAAGAGCACCAACCCGGACGACGTGCCCGCTTTTGTGGCGAAGTAACCACATAAGTTGCTCTCAGTCACGTTTGACGATGTCGACGTCACCAGTCTGCTATAAGACATTACAACTTTCAAGGCGAGCGAGGTACAGTCCAAGTTGGAGGTGTCGAATAACACCAGTGGTGTACTATGTGCTGAAGTGAGTTGTTGCGCAACGTTGTTACCGTAAATAGGTCGCCTGATGCCTCCAATGTGAGCGCACGTCGTGGAGCGAGTAATGCTAGCATCGGCAGTTTTGAATCGGCAAGCTCTACTGCGTCACCCGCTGCTGATATTGCACGTGTTGCAACTTGCACCTCCGCTGACTTGATGCCGGTCGAGGCAGTGACTCTTATAGGTACGTTGACCCCTAATCGTGGCACGCATAAACCTATGTCACAGACGAAGAAGGAGGATAAGGGCTATTGTAAACTGCCAACAGGTTACATCTACATCACGCTATGAAAATTCGTTCGTCTCATGTTGAGACTTTCCTCAAGGAAGAGTTTTAGCCGAAGGATGTCGTGTATATGTGACTCCGCGGAAGGCTACGCCGCGTAGCCTACGCGACACCACGCAGCGCAACACGACGCTGTCTCTTCGTGTAAAATAGTATAATACTTTTGTGGTTTATATGTATAAATAGGTATGATAGTCTGTAAGGTAACATATATAACATATAGGTATGTTACGGGTTTTTGTTACCCGAAATAAATGATATATATTTATTGTCTGGTTCGAAGTGAACACTGTTAAGGAGCTCTCTCTTACCTTTATTGTCCGGTATGAGAGGAGATTCGCTACAGCAAACCTACCTAATAGGAGAATGTAGTATCCGTTAAGATCCGCCTTACAACATCTTTATACCTTGCCCACCGTAAGAACCAGCAACCTCAGAATTAAATAGTAACATCAGAAGTAGATAGTAAGCCTGCATGCTAGCAGATTACACATCCTTTTCCCGACCACTATTGCTCTTGCAAAACTCCAATCAGGCCAACCAATTAAGGTTATAAATCGGTGGAAGCTCAGTGCTTCGTCATTTTTCACTCCAGCCAGCAATAAAGACAAGCTGGAGACGAGGAACAGGACCTCACCCAGGAGGTCGGCACTGTCCGAGTGTTGGTATGTTGCGGCAAAGTTAAATCCTCCTTTGCAGACCCAAGACTTATATGAGCGCGTTTTATAGCTCAGCGTGCTACGGGACGATGTAATAGGATCTGTCTGTTTGACGTGGATTCATGTACCTATATATATTTGAGAGTAAAATAAGTATCAATATAGCACTATGATATTCAAAAATATTTCTACAGCAAAACATGTGCTTCCTGGGGATTTTTTTTATTATTGTATTAGTGCGACGATCTCAATAGAAGTGTTCAATCCTGGGCAGCATTTGCTCCAGATCCTGTGTATGTCCTTTGCTATTTTAATCAAAGAATTTCCCTGCAAACGTTGTCCCTTATCAAAGAAATGTTAATAAAAAGTACTGTTTACTTCGCAGGCTGAGCAAATCTTCAAGAAGATCTGTCCAGGTGAGGAGTTCCTGCCGCGCGCCCCCGACCCAGAGGAGATCGTGTTCGAGGATGACGTCACGCACGGGCCCGAGTTCACGCGCGACCACGACGACGACGACGCGCCCAAGGAGTAGGCGCACGCGCACCGCGCCGCGACACACTCCCATCAGCACGTTTGAGCGAGTTCCGTGCTTCCATGGCCCTAGAAAATGTGGATGGACTCCATTTATACCCAACACCAACATTATTCGCAGACACCGTCAAAACCGCTATCGCAAACAGCACCATAGTAAACAAAGTTTTGTATCAAAGGCGCCTCCACTCTTTCCTAGGTCCACGAGTTTTTTGCTCTAGTTTAAGTCAATATCAATTATTAGGTGATTTAAATGTAACAAACACGCTTAAACGTGCTGAATTCAGCTAAGATGTAATCTCAGTAAGATTCATACGCTTTGGTCGCTTGACTTCGTGCATTCCGACTGGTGCGTTAGGTTTGAGAAATTAATACACAGACGTCGTTAAGGCATATACTCAAGACTTTACGAGTGTGCTTCTCGAAATTTAAAACCAGCTAAGTCTGCTTCTGCCTTTTATTCATTAAAAGATAAACGACCTTATCGCATTGGTAGTTTGAACTTTTAAAAAATGAGTAGTTTTGATAGTTTTTGTAATCGCGTTATCAACTGAGACTTAGCCGGTCGCTTCCTACGTCGATTTGTGGTTTGTCAGGGTAGACTATCAGCTGGGTTGTCTTGATATAGTCAGCAAGATCAACTTTAAGCATTTTGAGGCTAACAATTATTGTAAACCATACTAATAGTTTATTCAGCCAACGTGACGCCGAGATCTTGTTGAAGACCAGTGGAATACTGACTTGATATCAATATTAGGTATTTAAGAAATATTTGTATTATCACATGGTTGCTATGCTCTCTAGAGATCTATGTTTTATTTTTCAGTATTGACGACATAAGAGTTGGGTCTAAAGACGAAGGAGTATTATACAACAGACGATATTTCGTGCAGGCGGTAGTATTGCTAGGTAGGCTGCAGTTTTTAAAATGTTAAGCATAACATTTTTGGACGCACCAGTCATAAATCATAGATTATAGCACATATAATTTTTATTAAGTTATTTAGCACTTTTATGATATTTATTGTCAAATTAAAATAATCATGCCTGCGCAGCTTGTGCATTTATAATTCCAATAAATTGTGATTATTAGAATGTGTGTTGTTTTATTTAAAATCACGTCGCGTACACACCTTTCATCAAGCAAGCTATTTTCCCAGTACAAGGCAACGATTCGTTCAGCTCATGCATTGTCAGTTGTTATCTGTTGAATAACTGATGACAATGCATGATCTGAACGAATCTTCTCTCATCAGTATACCTGCTCGAGGCATGACAAGTTCTGTTCAGACATGATTTCGGTACAATGTTTTCTTTAAATGGCCCAATAGTCAGAAGCCTCTGCAAGTACATAATTACACAGGACACAGGAACTGAGCGAATACATAACTTTTCGATCAACATAACATAAAAAATTGTTATATTTTGCGAGTCGCGCTAAATTATTGAACTCGCACAAATAATAAACCCTAATATTAAGTTAACTGTTGGGAGAGGAAGCCCTGCTGGATTTATGTGTCTTGGCTTCCAACAGAATGAATGAGTAATCTTATTACCTGGCTGTTGTGTATTTTTATGTAGGTATTTACCAAGGTAGTGTGTAGTGTATTGTATTACTTGGATTGTGTGTAGAGATAATAAAAAAAGAAGGTATTTTAGTTCACACTTTATTTAAAACTTGATTTTTATCACAAAGCAACAAATTGCTTATATCTTCAAACATCAAGAAAAAAACATGGTAAAATATTAAAATGGAATACTCTGTTGCAATGGATAACATACACTTATAAAATAATATATTTTATTTTAACACTTATTACATTTAAGTTCATTCTTATCAAATAAATTGATTACTTTCTTCATAAATTAACTAGATCTTTCCTTACATTCAGATATACATATACATATATTGATTTAGTTTTTATGTCCCTCTGACATAATGACACTTTTTCAGAATAATCGTTTCTCATAAGAGAACAAGCTGTGCACATTGCCTTCTAATTGTGCAGAGTAAGTCCTCTTCATGAATCTCAGATCTCCAGAGTAGCTCATTTCACGCAAAATACCAACTGACAGTGCTCCAATGTCTTGGCAGCTGTGTTGCATGCCTGCCTGCAAATATGGCAGGAACCGCAGGACTGAGCCCTTGTCCACAATGCTGCCACTCACTCCCTGTGCCACTCGGTGCTTGTCAGACTCCTTGTGGAAATATCTGCTCATGGCAGCCCCTTTTCCATCCTTGTTTTCCATAGCTTCTAAACTGCCCATTCCTCTGTACTTCTTCAACCTAACTCCATCAGAAAAGAAGTATTCTCCAGGTGCTTCTGATGTTCCAGCTAGTAGAGAACCCATCATGACAGTGGTGGCTCCCAGTGCTAATGACTTGACAATATGACCCACAGATTGTATTCCACCATCTGCAATAACTGGCACATTGAACTGGCGAGCATAGGATGCAACTTGATATACTGCAGTAGCTTGAGGGCAACCACAGGCCATGACTTCTTGGGTGATGCAAATAGAGCCACTGCCCATGCCAACTCTCAAGGCATCAGCACCAGCATCTATAAGATTCTTGGCTTGTATTCTTGTCACAACGTTACCACCAATAACTTGGATGTCAGGGTAGGTCTTTTTAATATATTTTATCATTTCTATTTGATATATTGAATTTCCTTGAGATGAATCAAGAATGATCACATCCACTCCATTATTGACTAGCGACTTGAGACGTTCTCTGTCTGATTCACGAGTTCCAATTGCAGCTCCAACCAACAGTTGCTTGTTGGAGTCCTTAGAAGCATTAGGGTAGCTGCGAGCCTTCTTTAAATCAGTTCTTGCAATTAAAGCAACCAGCTCACCATCTCCATTGATAATAGGCAATTTCCCTTTCTTGCTCTTTTCAAGAATGTAATTGGCATCCTGTAAAGTGACACCAGACTGAGCAGTAATCATATCATGAATGGGTGTCATGACTTCCTTCAGACTCAATTGAGGATCTCCCTCCCTGAAGTCAATATCTCTAGAAGTGACTATACCAATTAGGCGCCCTCCCAATTTGCCATTTTCTGTAATGGGATATCCAGTAAAACCATTTTTTTTCTTTGCTTCAATGACATCAGCTACAATATTGTTGGGGCCCATGCATACAGGATCTCTGATGAAACCATGTTTATACTTCTTCACTTTGTGTACTTCATTGGCCTGGTACTCCGGCGTGCAGTTGTGATGGATGATGCCGATGCCGCCGCAGAGTGCCATCGCTATCGCCATGTCGGCTTCGGTCACGGTGTCCATAGGAGCAGATACAAGCGGCGATTTCAGGTTAATTTTTTTAGTAAGAGGAGATGTTAGGTCTACTTCCTCAGCGGTGAAGTCTATGTATCCGGGTAGCAACAGGAAATCATTGTAGGTCAGTCCCTCCCGATTTTCGAAGATCTGTGCTGCGGAGAGTCCGTCGCGAAGATCTACTTCGGCCTTGGCAGACATTTTAGCGGCACGTGGACGTTAGGATGCTATCTGTAGCGTCGGTTGAATACAGTATTCACGAATATATACACTGTATGTATGTCGTTCACATAAAAAGAAACTTGAAGCTTGTTATAGGATCCTAAGTATGTGTTGTAGAACAAAATCGCACACGTGGTGCTTGTTTTAACTCGTAACTTGTTCTGAGCAGTAACTTTATTGGGCCTGGATTTATAATTTCTTCTCTTTGTAAACTTGGCGTGGTAAAAGGTAAATTCTCAAAAATAGATTTTCGAAAATATAGTAAATCTTTTACAAAAAGAATAATGCCGGCTACTCCACGTTCTGTTCAAATGACACTGACAATTACTTCTAGTGTTACCATATATGTAGTTACAAACCTTAGAGTAGAAAACAATTTAGTGTTGCCAACTTTTTATTTTTATTTCTTCTAAATAAGGCTTCACGAAGCGAAAGTATTACACTTTTATCATGTAATATTTTTCCCCGAAATCAATTTATGCCATTGTTGAAGAGTGTTCAAGAAAAGACATGAAATAAAAGAGCTGTTCAAAACATTTTGTCGAGTCCTGCGAACAAATCTAAATCTACTGAACTGCTGATATTTTTTATCATCACCCCCTCTCCTTATTATTTTTGTGGACGGCCAATTTATTTGAGGGTCACTTATATTTTTGCCATCTTTGTATCACACACATTTTGTTTTGGTTCACCTGTAACTGATATGATTATATCAGTTACAGGTGAACCTCTACGCGTCCGGCTGTTGGCCTTATCTGGTTGGTTACCAACGAATAGACCCTTGGCGGCAGCAGTTTTAACTCCAAAAATAAAATCTCATAATCATTTCACGGAATCCATAAAGTAGCATAAGATTAGGTCGGCATCTTCTTCTGCATTCCAATTTACTATTTTTTATAATTATTACGTCTTCCATCTCCATGTGACTATTGCCTTCGTTTCAGGAGTAGCATCAATAAAAGTTTTAGAACAAATACTTACCTACCAAAAAGAACGTAGCAATATATTGTCATTTTGTAGATATAAAAATATTATCAGGCGTTTTAGTTAATCTGATTCATGAATTTCAAAGCAATTAAAAGGTTGACGTACCTACCTACGATAGGTGCCAGATAGCTACGAAGTAGAAGAAGGCGGTTTTACATCACTAGAAAATGTAAAGGATCACGATAGATGTTGTTTCAGGACAGCTTTGGTAGTAGATAGTAGGTATGTCGGGTATGTCTATCTTTCCGTTTTTGAATGTCAATAAATGTAGGTGGCTTCTACCATAATAAGGCGTTTCCATTTAAATAGCACGTAGTTTTATACGTAAGTACATGTGTAGTCGTGTAACCATGGAATTTATAGTGACTCAATCACCCATTTAATAATGGATGTCCTAATATCTTGACGACTTTATGTGAAGGTCGTGGGGTCTGCTGGATGCAAGAACCAAATAATCAGTCGATGGAGCGACGCTTGGGGCCGTAATGTCCATGGACTGTTTTCGGCTGGTACAACGATAATGCCTTATAATGTGTACAGTATCCCTAAACCGTACTTATTTATAGCTGAAGGTATTTTAGAGGACTTATTTTTGCCACACGTACGTGAGCGAAGCAAGCAAAAGCAAGTATAAACTAGGTACATGGAGACATCCATGTAGTTTAGGTATACTTGCTTTTGCTTGCTTCGCTCACGCTGAAATCAATTTTTGCACAAGAAAATAGCCAATAAACCCATATTTGGGATCGAAGGCGAGAGACCTCGCGCACGTTTATGCGTTGCGCGTGGAGGCGTTACGCAGGGGTGAAATTCTGCTGCCGCGGCAAATTTCTAATATTATAAAGCTGAAGAGTTTATTTAGTTGCGCGCTAATCTTAAGAAGTACTGGGTCGAATTTTAAAATTATTTTAGTGTTGGATAGTCCTTTTATTGAGGAAGACTGGAAATAGGCTACTTATATAACATCACGCTACGATACATAGGAGCGGAGCATCAATGAAAAATGTTACAAAAACGGTTTTTTTCCTCTCTTTTGTGACGTAAACGAAGTTGCGCGGGTCAGCTAGACTGAAATCAATATTTTGAATTGAATTCGAATATCAGTTAACAATGGTGCGTACAAATTAAGTAACATGTTGTATAACTTGTGTTTATAACACCACATTATTTTTCATAATTGTTGTAATGTAATTGTCCACAATTGTTTTTCAACTTTTAATATATAACAATACTGTAGTGTACACATTAGAATAACAATTTTGTATGACATTTTCGCTGCTGCAGCAACTGTTGTGTTATTAAATAAAAGAAGAAAAAACGTAGATCCTGGGTTCGTCCTAGTTTATTTGTGAAAATACACTTTATGGAGAATTACGTGAAAACTTTATATAACATTAGTAAATAATAATAACCTATTAAATAACTTAACACGTTTTATAACATTCAGTCTCCACATCACTGAAACATATTTTATAACCTGTTATGTTATATAATATGTATGTACCTACGCACCCTAATTAATATTTCAATATCATTGAAACCGAGCTAGTCAGCTCGCCTGCGCTGGCGATACGGGCGGGGCGGACACCAACAAATACATAATTATTGAAAAACAATAAAACGTCAAATTGAAAAAGCCTGACAAAAGCCGGACAGGATGGACACCGTCTAACTTGGCCAGACAAGCTGCCAAAAAGCCTGACCTTGTCCGGCTTTATCCGGTTGCCTGGCAACGCTAGTTGCACCTTCCGCCTGACGTAGGCTAACGGCCATAGAAAACGGCTGTTTCGGGAGGTACCTGTTTCGGATTCAGTGGGAGGACACGTCCGGAGGTCAACATCGTGTGGGTCACCCCGAGGACACGGTGGAGGCGTGGAGCATACGGTGCAGGTCTGCCTTGCTTGGGCGGAGCAACGCCGTGTCCTCATCGAGGCAACCGGCGGCGACGACCTCTGGCGTCCCGTCCTGGTCCAATCCAACCTCCAAAGCGAGGAGGCATGGAGCCCAAGCAGCAAAATTATCCTATAGTGCAGATGATATAGGCCTCCAGCACTTATTATATTCTCTTAACGGTTCTAGTATTTGCTGCCACGCTTATAATAGCCAGCATGCAGTAAGTTGGGCCTTATAGTATTTCTGATCTTATACATGAACTCCTAATCACTTATAGGTAGAAATTAAGGGTGCAATATAAGTATGGGTGACCAATAAAAGTATCTTGAGGGTGTAATATGCACTCAAGAGTAGATAAACTGGTAAGCTTTACTTATAACTGCTAACAAGAAGCTTTATAGAACTACTATACCTAAGTAAAGTAGCTTGTAAGCTTGTAAGAGATTCACTGTGTATGTTAGCGTCGTACCCATTCCGTGGTCGTACCTATTCGGTTCCATTAAGCGCAAATATTCATCAAAATCGGTTCAGCGATTTTAGAGTGAAATCGTAACAGAGAAACAAACTTATTTTGGCCCTAATTATAATTTTAAAATTAGAATTAAATTTAGTCAAGCGATTGAGTGTTTTTAAGATCCATGTCTGATACCTCTGATGTCACGAGTCACGACACCGTCCCTATCAATATTCATTTTAATATTCAGTTTTGTGCAAGAATTATTTATGTAGCTACCTACTTATAATTAATTTGAATAGCCAGCATCGTCATGCTGGCTTCTGTTGTCACAATAATCAATTCTTGACGTCTCGTCTCGGGTTTTTTTTTCAAATTAGAAAGTTAATTTACGGTACCTACACAACTAACTCCGGGTATTTCCGATACTTTTTTCGTAAATGTAAAGTTGTATCTAGTCTTTTTTATTGAATCGCTGGTGAAAGTTTTCGAAATAAAAACAATGCTTTCCTGCGTCTATTTTTTTATTTAAATACTCACAAGTTCAATCATCACTGTCCAATTAGGTACACACTTAATTCTAAATTAAAAAAAGTTTTTTTTTAAACTTTGTATCTATTAATAGCAGCACAACATTCACAACCTACTTATACGTAGGTTAACCAATTACTTATTAGGAGTAAGTAGTCTAGGTAGACCCCCTCTCATAAGTCCCTTCCCTCATAAGTACCTACTTTTTTACACGAATTACTCCTAAACTAACCACCGTTTGTGCACAGAAAGGGTGTTCTTCAGGGCTCCGAATGTCCATTACCTACGCTACGTGTCACTTTCATAATGTTTTTATTTACTGGTCCGCCTTGACGCACTGTCCGTTTACTTTGGCGAAACCTGCGGGACATGGGTCGCCGTTAAAGGATGATCGTTCATCCAAAGTTATTTCTGGAACGCTCTCATTATTCGGAATATTCGTATTAACAAACACAGGTTTCACTGTTGTCACATTTTCACTTTTCACATTTATAGCAGTCTTTCTCCCAGCTGGTTTAACGATGTATCCTGGGGTTCTGTTATCCCCAAAAGTAATGTGTTCGTACACATCGTTGCTCAAGTATTCGGTGTAATTCACTGGTTCACTATGATCACTAACGTTCAAAGGTCGATTCATCTCGTCTGGGATCTTGGGTGAAACAAAAAGCTTTCGTTTCTGTGGGTTCTCTCCCACGGTCGATGGTAGAAGTTTAAGGTTGGGTTTTTGTGGCAGGTCACGATCAGCTGGTCGGGGCGGATTTGTGTACAGCCGCGGAGGAGGCTGCGATGTTAGAAGCTCACTGTATTCCCGTTCCTGATATGGAACCGGTCTGCGATCAAACGCAGGCACGTGCAACGGGCGGAGGTTTGTAATTTGCGACACGACCGCCTCTTGACCGTGGATTTTTCCTACTGCTAATAACGCCAAGACGATGAGTAATTCACTCATGACACGGTTTTTTACTATGAAGGAATTATTATTTTAATTTAACACAGTGTAATATTTTTCTTTAATTTGTAGCAGCAGTAAACAGTAAATAGTGTGTTAGTTGGGAAACAGCTGGACGCGTAATAAGGAATCAGTTTGTTGTTCATTGGACTTCACGCTTTTTGCACTTAAGGCCAAGCCAAGAAAACACAAAGTTAATTATTGTTTCGCGAACACACTTATGGAAAATAATGACAATAGCGGTAAGCTGTGGTTCATCTACCTACAAAAATGTGTTTCTGTCGCAAAATTAAGTACTAAGGTACATTTATGGTAAGTAAGTAGGTAAGGGTAGGTGTAAAGGTAGGTAATACGTATTTAGATGTGTCATTTAACGTTGGGTAGGTAGGTATTATATCCATAATAGTAGAATCATAAACAAGGAAAAAACTGATACTGAAATTACCGGTTTAGATAGGTACCAGCGAGCATAAACTGGTGTCGCTAAAAAGACAAACTATCCTAAGATGGTTAATATTCTAGATCTACAATAATAAAGAGACATTTTAAGTAACACAGAAGTTCATCTCTAAGCAGCAAGAAAGAGATTGGGCAAAACCAATGAAATCAAAGTCTATCGCATCTTTTAATTAATATACAGTAACCAACACTCTGTAGGTATTCTCCTTAAAGGTTATCATTAGATATTATTTATTTATAGACGAGATATAGTGATTGTCTTCAAAACATGTAGTTTTACTTACGTTGAAGGTTTAAAATAGTGTAGTAAAAAATATTTTAATACTTTAGAAGTAGTTTTTTTACCTATATAGATACTAATATTATAAAGAGGAAAGATTTATTTGTTTGTTTGTACCGAATAAGCTCCGAATCTACTGGACCGATTTTAACCATTTTTTCACCAATGGAAAGCTACCATAGATATTCTATGAAAGCTACACTATAGCGAGTAACATGGGCTATATTTTATCCTCATATTATATCCTCGCGAACGGGAACTATGCAGGTGAAACCGCTTAATATAATGATATTAAGAAGTAGATATCTTAATGTCTTGACAAACAACAACCACAAAAAAAGAGTAGTAACGTAACTTCGGATTTGTTAGACGGACAAGTTATTTAGGTGGATACTGGGCAAAAAAATGACATTTAGGTGTTTTTAGATTGAATCGATCGTTGGTTATGGAATTATAGAACGAATAAATTAAACAGAGGATATAAATTTCAATTAAAAATGTAATATCAATAGGTATCATCGTCACTTAGCTTACGGCTGCTATTTTTAAGTTTATTGATCTTGTATCCTTATGTCTAATGCCAAATCCTCGTCTTCATCGGCTGGTTTTGGTTTACTGTTATCTGTATCTCTTTTGGGGGCATTGACCCCTGTTTTGTCACCGTCGTAAACATAATTTATGGGTCCGAGTGGTACGAATAGAGGAAAGTCATCTTCAGGTTTTTTGGGTTTATTCGTGGTTTCGTCTATAACTCCGGTGCTAGGTTTAGTGACGGTGCCAATGATTGGTGGATTCACTACGATGGGCTTGGAGGTTACGAGTTCAGTTGTTTGGTCTTGATATCCACCTTGGTTTGGTTTCTCAGAAGACAGATTATTAAAACCATTGTTATCTTGTTGATTAGGTTTTCCGAATTGGTTGTTATAGTTTCCGTTCTGGTTATTGGGATTTTCGTCTTGGTTATTGGGGTTTCCATTCTGGTTGTTAGGTTTCCCAAATTGGTTGTCGTTTTGGTTTCCATTTTGGTTGTTATAACCTCCGTTCTGGTTGGGCCTTCCATTTTGGTTGTTATAACCTCCGTTCTGGTTGGGCCTTCCATTTTGGTTGTTGTAACCTCCATCCTGGTTGGGTCTTCCATTTTGGTTGTTGTAACCTCCACCTTGGTTGGGCCTTCCATTTTGGTTGTTGTAACCTCCATCCTGGTTGGGTCTTCCATTTTGGTTGTTGTAACCTCCGTTCTGGTTGGGTCTGTCATTTTGGTTATTGTAACCTCCATTCTGGTTGGGTCTGTCATTTTGGCTGTTGTAACCTCCATTCTGGTTGTTATAACCACCATTCTGGTTATTGGGATTTCCATACTGATTGTTTAGGTTTCCATATGGCCTGTTCGGCTTATTGTATGGATTATTGTTAGAGTTTCCATTTCCATACTGGTTAGGGTTGCCGTACTGGTTGTTGGGGTTCCCATATTGGTCATTCGGATTCCAGTTGTCATTGCCGTTTTGGTTATAATTGTTGGGGTTTTGGTTACCGTGATGATGATGATGGTGGTTGTGTCCGTTATTGGGTGGAGGTCGGTTATTGTAGTTGTTACCTTGAGGACCATTTCCATTTTGGTTTGGCGGTCCGTAGCCTCCACCTTGGGGTGGTCTTGGTGGTTCATCATCTTTCACAACGACTTCCACGACTACGGTCTCACTTGGGGGTTTCCCTGGCTTGTATCCTGGTTGGCGATGAGCATTTAGAACTTGCGAAACGCCTCCCAAAAACGCACCGGCAACATTGTGGGCCGTATCATGCACTTTAGAATGAACATCTAGCGCTCCACTCAAGAATCCTTCAATTAGACTGGCATTACACTGAGAACTCACTGTTATAAAAAACACTAAGAAATAAGACTTCATTTTTAATTAGAATAAATAAACGTGGAGTAGAGATGCGCTCGTCCTTGCCCGGCTAAGTACGATGTTCGTTTACGACGTGTGCACAACTAAGGCGTCATCTTCACAATACGATTGCTATTCTTTTATAAACCTGTTTTTACTGACAAGTTTGGTTGAAAAATTTTAAAGTTATTCAAAAAGTAGACATCCCCCACGAAATGTTTGTTTCCACTGCACAACGATATGGTTTCTTTGATTCGGATGGTAGGGTAAGATTTTATTTTAGTACGCTCCAAATGTATAATTCAATTGAAGTTAATACTTTCACTTTATTGCTAATATACCTACATAGGTTTTTGAAGTTTGTTTGCTGGATTTAAATCATTCGAACGTTTAGACGTGACAAAACGAATTTTATTACAATTTAATTAGCATTAATTATGGCTTTTTATCATTATCTTTGCGGGCATCAAAGTCGTAGTCATAGTCGTTATTGTTATTATGAATATCCTGTTTATCTTGGGGTCGTTTATTAGTTCCGTGAAGCATTGACGCGATACCTTGTTCATTAATGGGTTTATTATTCGCAGACTGATCCGACAAACTCGTTCCACCGTGGACAGTCGGCTCACCTTGATTTTGTGTGTGAGGTCGCATCTTGGTCACTGCGGGAGGTTGAAACGGTCGTGAGTTCACTTCAATTGGGCTTGGCGTCAGAAAATGATTTAGTTCTTTTGTTTTAAAGCCAAATAAACTTGATTGGATAAACTTGTTCATGTCTTCCATAATCTTCTTGAAAAAGGAGTCTGTATTGAACATGTCGAAATTGTTTGAAGGATGTAGAAAGGGGAAATCTGTTTGTTCTATCCGTCTTGATTGTGGTAATGTTACTTGAATCCTCTGTTCAGGTGGATTCGTAGACGTCTTGTGTATTATATCCAATACATCGTCGATAGAACCGAGATCTGGGTTGATCAGCTTAGCAGACAGAACGCACGATGACACTGCGCATAATAATGTCACACGAACATACATTTTACAAATAATACGCACCGCTTTAGGGAATTGTAAATGATTGACTGACTGCATTTCGTTAAATTTTATAAAGGTGTTATTAATAAGTAATTATTGAACCATTTAACCTAATTGAGTGGGTATTAGATACTAATTAAGATGGTCATTAAAATCGGAAAATATAAGCGTGTTCGGGGATTTCCATTTGGAAAAAAGAACAAGATAAAGTTTTCATTGAAATCATTTGAATATTCTATATTAACTTTTAAATCTGTCATATGATTCACGTAGAACATTATGAATAAAATATTGGATTTAAGTATGTTAAAAACAAGCAGACTGGTTTTTTACTTATTATTTACAAATGATTACGTATGTGGTATCATTAAAAGTATTTGCATAAGTAATACCTAAGTGGCTTAGGTATCTGTACTTAAAGAGTAAGTTTTGTCTTGACAAGATACTCAGCCGATTTGTTACTGCTACTAATAATTTATAAGGTCGTCGTGTTTACAAAACATCGATTAATTCTTTGGTTACATCAAATTATTGAAGAAACAAGATTTCGCTGTGAAGTCATTTAGAACATTAGAGTTTTATAATAACGTAGTTTTGTTTTTAAGGTTGGTTATATTACAAAAGTAAAAAAAAAACAACTGCTGTTTTAGTTGAACTGTATTAATTAACAAGAATTTTAAATCGTGAAGACAAAGTTAACAGAGGGCGCTTATTGTGGTCGATAAAATGTTTGTATTCGACAATTCCTTGTATTTTTACTTATTTATTCATATCTGAGATAATTCATAATTCAGGATATAATATTCTCATAGGAATTGTTTATCTCAAGATTTGATTTCAATAGATACAAAATAAATAGTACCTCACTTGACATTTTATCAATTACAGTAAACGCATATAATGATGTTTAATAGAATATAAGAAACTATAATAACGTGTAAAATGTTAGTAAATTAAGTGGAAACATTAGACATAGTAACAGCAATTAAGTACCCGTAGAAAACAATGACTTATCATAACATTTGGCTTAAAACATTTTCTTGTAAAATAACATAAACGCCAACACGGCGGGTATACATGGCTGGTGGTCTACTCGTCTTATACTGGATTATTCTGGTTAGAGAAACAAGACATACCTACTCTTTTACCACCAAGCCAAGCCATTTTTTAATGAAGAGACCATTTATGATTCTTCAATCACTTGCCTTGGTATATTATACTACGATCCTTATTATCTTTTTCCTTTGCGTTCTATTTTTGGTCTGGTCCAGACTAGAGTTTAATTTTCGTCTCAATTATAAAAACGCGAGCGCGCCCTTGCCCTTTTATCCCCCCACAAAACTAGAGAGTGATATGCTGTTACTATTTGTAAAGACTAAAACCATTTTTTTGTTTTTTTTTTCTTTTTTTTTCTGGACGGGAAATCATCAAATGACTTCTCCCGCTCTGGGCGGAGCGAAAGGGAGTGTCAGACTCTTACTGACTAAAACCCACCCGTGATCCTTCTTGTGCCCTTTGCGTTCCAGGGCTGCAGTGACTCTTTCGAACAAATTCCGCAACCCTAGCAGGCATTGACCCTATGGGGCCCCGTCTACGTTGCTGACAAAGAATAAAAACCTGCGTTTTTTTTTAAATCCAGTAATTTTATAGCTTTAGCTCCGGCGTTACATCCTCTTATATTATCAAATACCGTTTACTTGAACATTTCTACTACATGCTTGTAAGTGACTGCATATAATAGTAGACAATAGGGTATTTTACTGTAAAAAACTAATTAGTCCGTCTGATAGATTTACAAAAAATATTGGACACGTATTTTTTCTTTTTGCACGTAAACAAAAAATGAAGACGATACAGTGCGTTGAAAACTCACGTGACGTCACTACGTTGCTACAATTTTTACCAGCGACGTGACGTCACGTGAGTTTTCAACGCACTGTATCGTCTTCATTTTTTGTTTACGAGCAAAAAGAAAAAATACGTGTCCAATATTTTTTGTAAATCTATCAGACGGACTAATTAGATTTTTACAGTAAAATACCCTATTTGTTTATTGATAAATACTTACATTGAGAAGTAGACCACCAGCCCATAATTTCGATTATCAATTAAAACTTTGGACACAATCTTTTGTAACTCATTATTAAAATATGAACGAATAACTTAATTAGTTTAACCGTTTTTAAAATTACATTCATTACATTATTTTATATACAATCTTATAAAGTACTAAGGCACATATTTTTTTAAGTGTAATTGATTAAACACGGTTCTGTGATCTAATTACATTGTAACATGAGACTATAGCTTCAATTTGAAGATGGTATTTATAATTGATGGTTTAAAAAACAACACAGGGCTAGTTAGAAGCCAAGTCACGGATTTCCATCTTGTTTTGCATTGCGATTCCTCGTAATTTAATGACTAGGTTAAAACTATGTATAATAATTATAGAACGGAACGCCGACAACGCAATTTGTATGCGGTTCGTAAGGTCCGGTCTATGTACATTATAAACTTATTGGTTGTACATTTTCATCTTGTTTACCCAAGGAATTCATAAATAAGCTGATTCAGAGCATGTGCTACCGTCGCGACGACTTGTGCTTATAATGGCAAATTATGTCGTCATCGTGCCAGTAACAATCACATTGTTTGCTCTCAGAAATAATAGCATTGTAAGTAATTATAAATGAGCAAAGGTTATAAATGATGTAGGTGTATCAATTATGTGAAAGATTTCTTTGATATTTAGTTGCGCTTGCATAGTGCTGAGACTCAGTGATAATAATTATAATGAAATCATTTTAGAATGTTTCAATATTTGGTAGTTACATTTAATTATACAATTACTACAAATATACTTGCAATTCCAAATGGCTTATTAATTAAACAATAAGATACTCCCTCCCCATTTGATGCGCTAGCTACCCGCGATTCCATAACAAAATAGTATAGCACCATCTTACAATATTAGTCACTATCGAGCTCCGGCTCGGATACACTCTGATATAAATTCGGTCACAGTTTCTACTTCACTATAATTAGACACGAACATTAACTCTGTATAATGATTAACATCCGATGAACACATGATCTAAGTCTACATCGAGATTGCACTCGTCACTTCACGTAGGTTCGGCGCAAGGAGTTTATATGCTGACGTTGTCGCTGATGGTGGATATGGGGGCGCGCTTGGCTTGCGAGGGGTGCACGGGGCAGGGGGCGGGCGCAGGGGGGCGCGCGCGCGGCCGCCCCCGGGCCGCCCGGCCGGCGCCGCCGCCCCGGGCCGACTTGTCGAACACCTTGCGGTTCTTAGCGTTGGCCGGCGCGGCCCTGCGTCAGTCTATCACGTGCTTGATCTTCACGTACAGCACGCACGAGAACAGGAAGCCGAAGATAGGGATCACTGCCATGCCCACGCCCACCGCCGCTAAGATGATCAGGTGGTCCCGTATGTGGTTCGTGAACTGTCGTATGCAGCCCTGGAATAGAAAGACGAATTGTTTACTTAGTTGTGATACACGTAAATAAATTAATCAATCATAAACAAATAACTGATATTATAATCTAAATCCGTAATGTCATTATCCTTTGCTATAAAACTTTTTGAAAACAAAGAAGGTTCCAGACAAAGTGATAGGATGTGTTCAATATATTATCATATAGATAAATTAATATATTTAACCCAATAGTAGAAAGAAAAATGAATGAACCCTTTTCTCACACATATTTGACGTTTATGAGAAATCAAATCGAGAAAATAACAAATAAAAAATCACTTAAAGTTAAATCTCTCAGTCATGGTAAAGTGACACTCACATGATAGTATATGTTGGAGGGATGGTCTCTCGCGCCGCAGCGGTTGCCGACAGTCTTGCAGCACGAGTCGGGCACGAGCAGGCGCGGGTCGTGCTCGTGCCACGGACTGTGGCGCCAGTGCGAGTACAAGTGATACTCACATGGTAGTATATGTTGGAGGGATGGTCTCTCGCGCCGCAGCGGTTGCCGACAGTCTTGCAGCACGAGTCGGGCACGAGCAGGCGCGGGTCGTGCTCGTGCCACGGACTGTGGCGCCAGTGCGAGTACAAGTGATACTCACATGGTAGTATATGTTGGAGGGATGGTCTCTCGCGCCGCAGCGGTTGCCGACAGTCTTGCAGCACGAGTCGGGCACCAGCAGGCGCGGGTCGTGCTCGTGCCACGGACTGTGGCGCCAGTGCGAGTACAAGTGATACTCACATGGTAGTATATGTTGGAGGGATGGTCTCTCGCGCCGCAGCGGTTGCCGACAGTCTTGCAGCACGAGTCGGGCACCAGCAGGCGCGGGTCGTGCTCGTGCCACGGACTGTGGCGCCAGTGCGAGTACAAGTGATACTCACATGGTAGTATATGTTGGAGGGATGGTCTCTCGCGCCGCAGCGGTTGCCGACAGTCTTGCAGCACGAGTCGGGCACGAGCAGGCGCGGGTCGTGCTCGTGCCACGGACTGTGGCGCCAGTGCGAGTACAAGTGACACTCACATGGTAGTATATGTTGGAGGGATGGTCTCTCGCGCCGCAGCGGTTGCCGACAGTCTTGCAGCACGAGTCGGGCACGAGCAGGCGCGGGTCGTGCTCGTGCCACGGACTGTGGCGCCAGTGCGAGTACAAGTGATACTCACATGGTAGTATATGTTGGAGGGATGGTCTCTCGCGCCGCAGCGGTTGCCGACAGTCTTGCAGCACGAGTCGGGCACCAGCAGGCGCGGGTCGTGCTCGTGCCACGGACTGTAGCGCCAATCAGAGTATATCACCGCGCCGCAGCATTTGAACTGTGGGTAATATCAGATTTTATAGATGATACATAAAGTTAAGAGTTTTAAATGTAGACTAGCTGAAGTTCGAACTTTGTATGACGATCTCTTTTCTTTTTAGGAACATATTTAGGTTCAATGCGCACGTAGAGGTTGGCAACGTAAGCTACGCGGTTCATTTGTCAGACAGACATATTGTACATCCATCCGTGTCGTGGTGGTGGGACGTTGTGGACGATCCCACATACATTTTCATTATGTTTTTGATGATCAATTGCTTATTAGTACTGAGCAATTATGAAAGGTTTTTTAAAATTGTTTTCGTCGGCTACAACGATATAGCTTCGAAGTCGATGTTAGAAAGAGTCGTCCGACACAAACTCTGACGTCAAATTAAATGCGATTACAGTTTAAGTTAAATTCAATACAGCTGCCAGAGGAAAGGGCTTTTACGCGAGAGGGACTGACAGATATATTATATTTTAACGCATGATTATTAATTTTCGTTCCGTTTTTAAACTTAAGGCTTAAGGATTAGATCCATAATAAATATTTTTCATTCATATCCGCAGTTATTGCGCAGCCAAGCTGTGTACCACTGTAGTGTGGTGTCTTTGTGGCTTTTGTAGCTTCAGCTTCAAGCTCATAATTTGTAGCGATCTGTTTGCTACATCATAAAAACTTGTCATTCTTTATCTATTGTGTTCTAAAAGAAATTGGTCTTATTCAATTCAGGTAAGACAAAAACGTTTATCATTGTAGCATTGCAGAACATTTATTGAGCTATCTTACATTCCCGGGCGCCTAGCCAAGAATTGATCAAACAGTACAGAAATATATTATTCTTTATTGTACACTATCAGCGCGTGACAATATTATGTTTACATGGCCAAGTCAGATAAAATAATTGTAGATCGAGTCATTCTATAATAAAATAGTATGTTATTATTATAAGACGTAGTAAGTTTAAGGATAATTTACCGCACTACTCAGAATCAATCTTCTTTTAACCTGTGGCCCTACTACGAAGTGTGAGGGAAAGGGATAGTGCTATTCGTCTTGTGTAACTCCGTCTCTCTCTGACACAAGAATCATGATGGATTTAAGACGTCATGGTAGGGTATTTCCTAGACGTAATTGTGTGACGTTGACGCCTCGCTCAGTAGCTAGAGCTAACAAACCCTCCTGTTCCTCTCTTATTGCCAATTATTTGTGCTGCGCCTGCATTGGTCACTAGACACTGGCAAACACGGCAACTTGTTAATATGACCCAACCACACACTTGATGTCGTTTATTGTGCCGTATTTTCAAAAGTTTGGAATCGACCGATATAACACGAACGGCATAGTATTTTTTATTTCTGTTAACATTATGTGTCATAAGACAAGACTTGTCTGTCTTGTGGAAAACAAATCTTATCTAATTTAAAAAAATGGGTTTTATGGTAAATCTGGGTATCTTTATTTACAACCTCTAAAGTACTGTAAAGTATTGAATCAATATATATAAATATAGCTTCATAAGATTCCTTTATAGGAATTACGTGAATTTTCTTAATGTTTATGTTTCATGAGCAAGAGAACTTATACTTGTCTTTAACTTTTTTAAACTTTATCTCTCGTACATGACCATACTGAAGATGGATCTGGTATGACAGATCTCCAAGAGCGGCGGTGACCACTGAACATCAGATGTCAGAAAACCTAGATAACGACTACAACTTCCAATCAAGAAATTTTCATCACAAAAGTTCTTTACAGGAACAATTTCCAAAAATCCTTCATAAGTGTTCACTTTTTCGTCTTCATGAACTTGAAACTTTTGGGTGTAGGTTAGTTAAGGGTTGTCCATCAAAGAATTTAAGACATTTTTAAAGTAGATCTCTGTTACTTGTACCGACCTCTGTCTGCATTCGATCCACAGCGTTCGTGATGGTGGTGTCCAGCGCATAGTTGGACAGGAAGGTGTTGTTAAGCTCGGCTCTCAGCTCGTCCTCCACGGCCACTTCGTAGTAGTACGCCAGCCCGCCGGCCCCGACCTCCAGCATGAACGTTATCAGCAGGAAGTACGTGTACTAGCAAACGATAATAATAGTGGATTATTAGTTATATGTATAATGGCGTATTTGAGGAGCTACATAATAACAGCGGCATGGGTCGATGATCAAGGTTAAGCAACGATTGTCGAGGTCGGTACGTGGGCGGGTGACCATCTTATCGTGCCAATATTCCGACGTGTGCTTCGGAAGTACGTTAACCTTTCCAACGCCAGAACATAAACGCTTCAGCGTACCCCAGACGCCAAGCCACAAGTTCACACCGTATTGTTTGTCAAGCTTTCGTTTATAGATCTTTGATAGCTGTTATTTCAGTTATTTGTGTTAGTCAGACAGGCAGTCGCTCCAAGTAAATTACTGGCACTCAACTGCATACGGTTATACTGGAAAGCCCAATATTGTTCGGAAAAGGCCAGGAATATTTATTATCATCACCTACCTAGCCTTTTCTCAACTATATTGGGGTCGGCTCCCAGTTAAGCCGGATTCAGCTGAATACCAGTATTTTATGTGAAGCGGCTGCCTACCTGACCGTGATAACGAGACTTCTCCGTGCCCCGGAAAGCACGTTAAGCCGTTGGTCCCGGCTGTTATTTGGAGATCTTTGGCGGTCGTTACGGATTGTCAGAAGCCAGAAAATCTGACACCAGTCTTGCCAAGAAGTACCGTGTTCCCCAGTTAATGGGTTGTGGAGGTCTGGTAGGCAGCCGCTTCACGTAAAATACTGGTATTCAGCTGAATACGGCTTGACTGGGACCCGACCCCAATGTAGTTGGGAAAAGGCTAGGCAGATGATGAGAATGTCTATGATAATAATACTCACACATAACAAGCTGGTTCTGTTCTCAGTCTTCAGCCCGCAGCAGCCTAGAGCGCACAGGGGGACGCCCATGGCCCCAGCTATGATCAGCATATACGCGATGGCCGGGTATGTTGGCGTCGGCAGCAGCGACACGTACCGGTGTCGATACGTCACGGTCCACGCCCCCACCCCTAGCACGCCGGCGCCTGCGAACTGAGTCACACAGCGTTGTTTATCTAGTGATATGACTGATGTGTTATCAAATAATTTTGTTAGATTGCAGCTTTGTTTACTTTGTTCGTGGAAGCGTAAGTCATACCTGTTGAGTTTCAATTTATATTAATTAAGAGCGTTTACGCCGTACGGAATTTTATACAAATTTTCAAGTCCTTATTTTCCGAAATGACTATAATACCGATTTTTTTTAAATAAGACATTTCGAAAATGCTTTTAACTAAATTTTTAGACCTATGTATCCTGCTTATATATGTGAAGTTTCATTAAAATCGGTTTAGTAATTTCGCAGAATAGTGACTTGAAAATTTGTATGAAATGCCATACGTCGTACACGCTCTTAAATGAAACAAAAGAAAACTGTTTTTGTCTAGATTAGCTACTAAATAGACAGGGATTATATTGTTTAGTACCTAGACTATTATTATAAAGTAAACTAAAAATTAAACTACGTAATTGAAATATCTGTGGTAAAATATAATCAGCATACATATATGTATATCGGGATTAGTCAGTGGGTTCAGGATAAACTTAACTACGTCAAATAACCACATTAATGAAGCATATATACCTATATAAGTACGTCTAAAACAAATAGGGAATTCATGATGTAATAACAATTATTACATACATATCTAATATTTGTATAAATTATTTAGAAATACTGAGCTACAGATATTAAAGCTTGACTCTAATTAATGATGAATTCATGACTGAAAGAGATGTATGGATGACTAGCTTCTGCCCGCGACTTCGTCCGCGTGGAATAATTACTTTACCCCCGATTATGAAACTCTCAGCCCGATCGGTTTAAAAATGACAAAGTTTCATACAAACTTTCATCCCCTATTTTATCCCCTTGGGGGTAGAATTAATCAAAATCCTCTCTTAGCGGATACCTACGTCATAACATCTACCTGCATGCCAAATTTCAGCCCGATCCGTTCAGTAGTTTGGGCTGTGCGTTGATAGATCACTATGTCAGTCAGTCAGTCACTTTTGAGTTATATATATTAAGATTTTCCTACTACGATGATCCTAAATGTCTTGAGATAGGCGCAGGACCGGTCGATGAGGCCACGCTTTGGGGCGGTCTATGTAGGCGACTGCAAGTGGAAATTTTACGCAGAAATTATGCTGATGAAGGGAAGTATTACGACTGCTATATCGAGATGGCAACCGCTTATCTCTTAGACCTTGTTGCGCTAACTATACCAATAATTTAGGTACATTCAAAATTTTGATAACATTCATTAAAATATACAAAATTGAACGGAAAAACATTCGAGGATTATCGATAACGACTAGCTCAAATATTTGCTGGACTTTCTTCCTGTTTTTAAAATAACTCGGGTTTATCGCAAAAAGTTGGTTTTAGCAGGAAGTTTTTTGGGCGAGCTCTTTTTACTGAAGTAGTAAAGTTCATCTAACTAAATAATAGGTTCGTCATTTGACCGTGAGAAGATTATGACGTAGTTAGTTACACCCACGTAATCTTTTAAGATATCTACTTGTAGGGCCTCAGTACACCTGATCCCTAGTTTATCCGTTTACTCAGATATGGTAACATGCTTTTTATGGGTCCGACTGGCCATACATTCGAGTTGGCAATTGCCAGCCGGACGGACAACGCGTGCCTTCACGGGCCTTTTTCGAGCACGCTTGGTTCGCTCTGCTACACTCTCTAAGTTCTTGTAGGAGTAAAAAGGTTTCTTTTGTAAATGGCAAAAAGAAAATCAAACCTATCCGAGTTTAGCTCAAACATTTTCAACCTCGCTTCGATTTCGCTCGCTCTTTAGTTGTACATTACTAGTTTCTTCACTCTCTGGCCCCCAGGAACCCGGATACCACCCAGTGTGATATTATACTAAGTTCCCGACAAAATACAAACAGAAACGTTGTTCAAAAATGTATATATTTATGAACTTTGCATTATTACCAATAGATATAAATACCTACACAGTTTAAGAATAGCATTCACGAAATCATGATAGCACTAACGACCGATAAGTACCTACCTACTAATTGGCCGTAACACACTCTTGCAGTGAAACGACACGGCAAATGTTGGATAACAGCGCAGGGGCAAGATTACATGCACCATGACCACATGGCGAGACGAAAGACATGCGTAACGAAAACGAAAGCGGTCTTGCGTATTTCATGCGGTACTTTCTTTGGAGACTTGCTTTTGTTGGTCCATGGATTTGTAACACATGTAAAGAGGTCTCTCTGTTTTTTTAAAAGTGAAAACTTCTTTAGTATCGTTGTGATTTGACAGTTTATGAAACGAAAAAGCGACAGTAAAAAGAGACAGACACATTTTATGTGTCTGTCTCTTTTTACTGTCGCTTCGTCTCATTATCTTGAAGCCAAAATTTTTGTAGGTTTCACTTCTACCACGTGTGAATTGCACACATGTATATTTTTTTTTATGAGGCATCTGTGAAATATACTCCATGGGTACTAAAAGGTGACGCCCTGACTAGCTGGGTAAAGTTCTCCCCTCACTGTGAGGGGAGAACTTTGCCCAGCGGTTGGAACTTGGAATGAGGGAGACATATCATATAATGATATGAGTAATGCAGTAACAAATTATGTTTTTTTCTAATAGTCAGCTAAAGGTGTCTACTTAATTTATGTAAAAAAAGAGGATTTTATATATAGCTAGAAGTTTTTGAATGGTTAGGTCCATTAAGAAAATCTATTATAGATGTTTAGTAAAATAGTTAAAACTCACCAGGAACACGACATTGAATATATGTAGCACACATTTCAAGAAGTTGACGCTACAGCAGTCGGCATCTCTCGACTTGCGCGGCTTCACTTTCTTCTTCTTGGCCAGCAAGGCACTGGCGTCTTTTTTCTTCTCTTCTGCCATTCTGAAGAAGCCTTAGTCACGCGGTAGTCTCCTTATTCACCTGACTTCTCTTAATTTCATGTTCGTTTTCAGTTCTGAAATCATAAAGAAACTTAATTTATTTCAGGAAATTCATAAATTATAATCTTCAGAAGACAACTTTAAAATACTTACAGTTTTCATTCGAGATTTTTATGCATAGTTTACTCAGGGTTTTATTAATTAAAGTCATTAAAACGAATTACATTGTTTATTTAATTAAATTCCTAAAATAGCTTATAAAAGTGGAATATAGTACAACACTTAAAATTCTAAATAATTATACAACAAAACGTCTCAAAATAATTGATCCACAGTTAGTACATTAAACAAAAAACTGTATACATATAAAACATTGTATTATGAAGATATTGTAAGAGTGCGAAAAATATATACAGAAAATTTGAGTTTGTAAAAGTTAATGCGATAATGATTAACATTATTACAGTTCATTCAGTCCTTAATTTCATCACAATGAAAATTCATTCTTTGCAACCTTATTTCAATACTGCCTTATAAATTATAATCCTTGGGATTACATGAATACATATTATATTTGATTATCATAAATAAATACCTATGTTTTTATAATTTAGAATAGACAAGAAGAAAGTAAGGGTGGGGCCGCACCACCTGGCGACAACTACTGACACTATTTTTGCAGCTTATATTACTGTCTATATTTCTGACTTCACCACCGGTTTCCCCAGTGGTGCAAAGTTTTTATATTTTTCCAGTTTTATTTCTGCCTGATAGACATGATGTATCGCCAGGTACGGTGTGACCTCTCACTAGTAAAATAATGTATAAATAAATTTTAGTTGATTAGGATTACTCAAGTTTTTGTTTGATTATTATGTATTAATTACTTTTAAACATTTTTATCAGAATTGATAGATAAATGCGCCTAAAAACTTACTCATTATTTATGTCATTGTAGCTAGCTTAATTCTGGACAACTTTTATTATTTTCAATGAGGAGTAGTTATCACAACCCTGCCCATTGTCAAATTGTATAAAGCGTACCCTGGCACTATGTAACACTAAATTTACAAAACCATGATTCTCATAGTAGAGTTCTGTGATGGACCTAGTTATGCTATTTGTTATTTATCAAATTCTTGGCTCAATATATCCTTATTCGTCATAATATTTGAGAGTGGTTTCCAACTTCTCAACCACTTTTTTGTAAAACGTTACTTGTTGCCTCAAGAATTTTTGCATTGTTGCATTCAGGTCTTTTGTTCTTTCGGCTTTGAAATGATTAATTTCGGCAAGAAGTGCATAAGATATAACATCGGTTCTCCGCAGTACTTCGTTTAGTTGTGCTATTTCCATCTTATTTTCAGCTGTCAGTCTCTCACATTCACGTTTTTTCTGCACTGCACTCTTGTGGGTAGCTAGCACATCAGGGAAGCCTCCAACAACACCCTTATATAAATGGAATTTATCACCTAGAGGCTCCCAATCATAAGTTGGTTGGTCACCATACATTCTGCCTATATCAATGTATGCGCTGCCCGTCATTTTGACCGCTGTTGTTAGCTTCGATGTTGATGCTAGTGATCCTTCATCCAAGCTTAGAGAAGCAGCAAGGCTGCAGAATGCTTCACCAACTTTCTGACAGTCGGCTCTGTATGAGGTTTGAAGTTTCTTGGTGTGTGCAACACACATGCTAGAGACAGACTTGACAGAGGTGTCCATGCTGTTGATGAACATATGGCATTGCTCAGTTATGTGGTCCACTTGAGACTGTAATAAAGCTTTTTCAGGTACTACTATTGATATACAATAGTTAAGTCCTAATAAGGCATCTCTTTCAGCTTGCCGTTTACCAGCTTTCCACCTTTTTTCATCAGTACAAGTGAGGAAATGTTGCCACACTTCACATTTGGATAGCACTGGGTGTCTGCACATCCAGTCTACAAATTCTTGAAGCTGTACTCTCCTGCGTTCTATGAGTTGCTCATCATACCTACCAGAGATTTGTTTATCTGGCAATGGTGGGATTGGAATCAATGTAAATTTTTCTTGTAATCTTTCATGCAGCCAATCAAAATGCTTGTATCTTCTAGAAACCTGAATATTGTTGAAAGATGGTGTTAACTGATAAGCAATGAAACTTTTGATACCTTTGAACTTGGATTCTTTTTTTGGAGAAGCCACAGTGACAGTGTATGGCTGTGTTATCGGCCACCATTCATATCTGTCCTCTTCTTGAACTATGTAAACTTTCTCAGAGTCTGGTACTTCTACATTTAATGTGGCTAGTAAGTAACTCTCACCACTGACTTTAGATGATGGTGCAAACTTACTCTTTCTGACAGTTCCCACTGATGATCCATAGTTCGAAGCTGTTTCTTCATTCTGATGGTTAAAATCACTAATAGGCATTCCTGGCAAGGGGGTTAACTGCTGATTATATTGAAGTTTACTTTGTTGTGGGACTGGTCCTATTTCAGAGTAAGTGTCATCATCCCAATCATCATCCCAGCCCTCCTCATGTGAAGTGCCTCTTTGAAAGTTACTGTCACCGGCACTAAACTGCTGGTCACCCCAGTCATCATTAGCTTGGTCATATCGAGGCGCTGCAGGTGCTGTTTTGGTCTGAACTGATTCTTCAGGTGCTAGTTTACGAACATAAGCTGCTGGAAATAAACCTGTCTCTCCAGTAGCTTTCCTTCCTTCCCACCAGCCTTCACCAATTTCTGTATTTATTAATGTTAATATTTCTCCGCAGGTTATTGACATCTCTGTGGTATTGGCCTCCCCCGAGAAGTCATATAGAGCTTGTACTTGGGTCGTCATTTTGGAACCCCAACCTAAAACAATTTAAAAGATTATTGAATTAAGCCAACACGGTTTACAAGGATGGATTCAAACATAAAGTACTGACAACACACTATCTTATCATTGTTATCTACAAGAGTACGGAGTATGCACATATTATGTTTTATTATCTATCTTCACGCGAATACTGTTCCCATTATTATTAATACTGGCTTGTACGATTTAGGGCGTCGCACAGTTCAAGTCGCTGACACATATTCCTAATAGCCCCTAATTAACACGTTCGAGGACAGAACGAGATTATACGTCATCGTTCGAAATTTTGATATGGCACAACGTACAATGACGTCCAAATATTTTTTTTACTTTACGACAGAACGTACATATCCGATGAACGTTCAAGTTAAAATCCTATTGAATGTATCTTGTGTCACAACATTTAAAATACCCGAAGCTTTACTGTCACGTAGAGTAAGTTTTAAACTATTTCAAATAAGTGCCGTTGACAGTGGGCGGGAACGGTACTCACACACGCACAACGTGTAAATGCGTCGCGCGCGCCTACCGCGCTCCTACATTCAGTGCGGCTGCGTCACTGCGGGTTGCGCTCGCGTTCGCTAAACATTTCGTGGCGTATCGTAATATTTGCCACGACAAAACATCGTAAGTATTTAGTTTATTTGATTTATGTATTATTCCTTAGCCAGACAGTATACTATTTTATTATGAATTAATAATTTTACTCTGTGAAATTGATGTTTTAATGACATAACGTATTTATACGATAACGTGATAAAACGGTTGTGTCATGATGTCTTTAAAACAATATATTTTCATGGGAGGCTACGTACTCATACGTCGTATAATTTGTATGGACATTTACTGTGTCATTTTGGTACACAGTCTCAAGTGGTAGCGTCCTCGAACGTGTTAAGCATAGTTGAAACCTAATTGTCCAATGTGCGAGGGGCACAAAAGTGGTGCTTTGTGGCAGATTTTAAAGAAAACTGGACTAATAGTATTCTAAATCACTTTCTATTGTTCTAAAATACAATAACATTACAATAGAAATATTAAATTCAACGTACGAATACCTGTTTTCGTTCGACAGAAAAAAGTTATAAAACATTGTAATGTGCTGGTTTCAACACCGGAAAGTATCGTGTACAATTTCTTTGGGAATATATTGTAAGAATATTGCAGTAATAGTGTAATATATTGGAAAACCTTTTCGTTTTGTGATGGAAATCATACCAATGACGTCAATTTGGAGAGCATGTTTCGAGAAGTATTCACAGAGAATATTGACTTATTCACAGAGAAACTTATACAAATATGTCAATTACACTTACAAACAACCTGATAATACAATATACAAAGACTTCTACTTACTTGTATCACTTTAAAATAATTATTTCAAGGCGGATACACCGATTGAACAGTCATCTGTTTGACAGATCACAAAGAATTTGTTTTTCGTTACACCTTGTTCTCGTTTACGTGGCAACTACATAGAAATACGTAGGCATTCATTGGTTCCCACAACACATTTACTGTATAGCCAATGGCGTATTAGCAATGTATTTTATCTGCAGTTCAATCCGTTACACCATACGAACAACCAATGGTAAAACAGGTTTGCTGAGACGAGAACTTGTCATTGTCTAATAAAGTTGGTCATAGTTGCGTAGAGATGGCGCTGTTTCAAGTATATGATTTTTTTTTGTTTTTACTACCTAGCCTGCCAGTAGGTAGTCCAAAATTCAGAAAAAAATAAACATTTATAATTTCAGAGGTACTTCAGTTACTTCCGATCTCCAAACATTAACGAAACCGGAGCACTCTAGAACCGATATTAAAACCATAGCCGGTGCCTCCTAGGTTGTTTGAAAGTTTGGTTCCAACTTCCAGTTCCAGAAACAAGCCAACAACAAGGACTGCGTTGTGATTATGGTGTTCATCAACCTATCCTCCACGTTGGTGCTCTTTATTAGGTGCCTATTGTTTCAGTGTGTAGGTACTTTTAACTAGGTACCTAACAATTTATGAATGAGAAAATGGTAGGTAGGTATTATGGGCAGAAACTGGATGCGAGAAGCTGAAAATAGATCTAGTGGCGTGCAATTGAAGAGGCCTATGGCCCAGCAGTGGACTGCAAAAGGCAGTTGATGATGATGATGGGTCTCTAGCGGCTGGATGGATTAGATAAGTTTGTCGATCGATCTACTCACGTCATGACAGGAACTAACATATTTAAAATTGATTGAGTCAGGCGTTACTTTGCGGAAATCCATTTTCCAAATTCCTTCCAATGCAAAGTTGTTATCCTTAGACGTTGACAGCTTATTCACAAATGTTCCAATCGATGATTGTCTACGTATTCTGGGTTTCCAATTTGAGAAGCAACGGTTGCATCCTGGGGAAATTGCGGATTTACTTAACCTCACTAGTATTTGCATGAAACAAAATTATTTCAGATTTAATAACCAATATTTTATTCAAAAGGAAGGGTTGGCTATGGGGTCGCCTTTAAGTCCACTAATGGCGGAGGTTTTTATGGATAACTTTGAATGTAAACATATTTTTTTTTTTTTTTTTTTTTTTTAAAAAAAAAAACGTTGCCCCACAATAGGAATTTCTCCTGTATCGTGGCTGCGTTTACAAACATATAAATTCACATACACAAACAGCCAGACCCGGAACAACTATCTGTAGGTCATACAAATATTTGTTCCGTGCGGGGATCGAACCCGCGGCACGCAGCGCAGCAGTCAATCGCTCAACCACTGCGCCAACCGTGTCGTCCTATATATATATAGTGAACGAACCTAATATTCTGTTTTATTATAGATATGTAGATGACATAGTTATCTGCTGGAATGGTACCGTTCGGCAAATAGACCTTTTTGTAAAAAAACTTAATAAAACTCACCCTAAAATTAAATTTAAATTAGAACTAGAGTCCCAGAACTCCCTTAACTTTTTAGATTTAACTATCACAAAACTCAATAGTAACTTGGATTTCCAAATTTATCGAAAGCCGACGCACACTGACACAACAATACCAGCCTCTTCTTGTCACCCTCTTCAACATAAATTAGCCGCCTTCCGCAGCTATATTCATAGATTATTTGCCCTCCCCCTTTCAGCAGATAATTATGTAAAAGAACTTAATATTATTTACCAAATCGCTATTTCTAACGGTTACTCTAAGTCAATGGTAGACAGTTTAATTAGTAAAAAGCAGGAAGAAAGGGTTCGTTCACTATTATATGCATGTCCGCGTACTAATATTAATAGATATGTGGCCAGTCTGACCTATATGGGCCCCATTTCAGATAGAATTAGTAATTTACTTAGAAAAAACTACGTTTATGTAGCGTTCAGAACGGACCAGAATATACGCCGTGTTTGTAACGGAAAAGATATTTTAGAAAATAGTAAAAAGTCTGGGGTGTATAGGCTGGTCTGTGATGAATGCAACGGGGTATATGTGGGTCAGACGGGCCGTAACTTTGACATAAGGTATGGGGAACATGTTGCCGCGTATAGAAATGGCCATTCGGACAAATCGAATTTCGCGAAACATCTAATTGATACCGGCCATTCATTGCGCGACAACAATAGTTTTAATATACTACATGTTTGTGATAAGGGTTTCCGGCTGTGTGTTTTGGAACAATTAGAGATTTTGAAACATAGTAATAATAATAATTTTGCACTGTTGAATGACCAGACGAATTTGGTTTCTTCCCCTTTACTGCGTATGTTTGTGGGTAGTTGTACACAAATAACCAACGGTGGCAGTGTATAAAAGGGGGGTGCCTTGTACTAATTTCTCATCAATCAGACCCAGCCTGTCCCTTGCTGCCCCCCCTCAATGACCCCGCTAAGCCGAGGCCCGTGTCCCACAGGGGATGCCCTTAGCGAGCGGCCATTTAGTTTTTAAGTAGTTTTAAGCCCCGGCTGGGGGCCTTAGAATCTAAGGCAACCACGGGATTGCCCGGTTGAGCAGTAACCAGCCTCAATGTGCTGAACTGCGAGTAGTCCATTCAAAAAAAAAAAAAAAAAAAAAAACAAAAAAACTAATTTCTCAGTCGCAACTCAACGGTCAGCGAGTCAACACGTCCCCTGAGGATGCCTCGTGGAGAGGCGAAACACGTGTCGGTAATGGTGTTGGGTTTTGCATTGCCTTCCTGCATGTGCTTAAAATCCTTGCATTTGCCCAGTAATCTTGCATGTGCATAATATAGCGGGCGGGAGGGAGGTGCATACCTGCAACCCACTAATATTCGCGGAAATTAAAACTAGATATATTGTTTTCATTTTCAAATTTACTAACATATTTATTGTTTTTAATAGGTGTACGTAGTACAGTACGTACAGACACACCTATAAAACGATTAATCATACTAGAGAGGCGTATATTGTTCGATTCAGCTCGGCCTGACAATGAGCCGAGTACCGTAGCCTACAGGGGCAGAGGTGCCCTTACCGTGTAGTAGTTTGTAAATTTTCTTAATCAACCCTTGCTGGAGGCTTTAATATTTTAATAAGGCCGCCACAGGGAAGTCCGGTTAAACTAACCTCCAAGGTTGACTAGAGAGAGGCTTAATTAAAAAAAAAATGTAGAGCATTTTATATTATTATTATCGCGTCGTCCTCGTAGTACCGTAGCACTCGTAGCGTAGCTGACCTATCGGTATTTCGGGATTAGGTTGAATGCGAATGAAAAACCTTTCCCACTTCGGAATCAAAAGTAGATGAGAGACCTTCGCAATGAATGTGAACCTCAAAGAGAATATCTCCAAGCTTTTAGTGAAACTGAAAGGATGAATGGTTTTATTGAATTGAAACCGAATGTGATGTTCTTTTCACAGTAAAAGAAGCTTTTTAACTTTCATTTATTGAAGAGGAATCAACCATTTTAATTATTAATTAGTTAAGTCACAAACTTACAATTAATCATTTAGGTAGGCGTTACAAACAAACAAACGCACTTTCGAATTTAAAACTTGATGTAGTTAAGGACCTAACTGATAAACTAAATTGAGGAATTAGGTACCTACCTAAGTAGAATTTTTTTATATATGTATATACTCTATCATCAAAAGACTTCTTCCGCTCTGGCCGGAGCGGAAGGGAGTGTACTTGTACTGACTAAAACCTATTCGTGTTCCTCCTAATGCCCTGTGAGATTTCCAGGGCCACGGTGACTCTTTCGAACAAATTCCGCAAGCCAAGCAGGCACTGACACTATGGGGCGCCGTCGTCTTTGCTGACAGCTCTTTGAGGCGCGCTAGTTTCGGTTCCAAGAAAAGAAAGAAAAAGTTCTTAGCAGAGGTTGGTGAGCTGCCAAAAGGGAACGAATAAATAAGCAGATAGCCTGATTCTGTGGCGAAGGTAATTAAATGGCATTATCATAAACTGACACATTGTTTTCGTTTCACAATGTCATTATGTCACAGCTTGCGGTGACGACTACCTTATACGTCTGCGAAAACTTGACTTACTGATACCGAAACGTCGGTCAAGGTTCGTTGTATATACGTAATTATATAAGTACCTAATACCTAGGTACTAGTGATGACGCAAAAATATTGGTAGGTATAGTTAGTGAGTCAGGTTCGTGGTTGGTCGCGTTTTCCGAGTACCTACGATCTTTGGAAGTTATGGGCAAATTCCATATTATTCAATTAAAATGAATCAGTATAATTATAATTATTGCAGATATCCTCCACATTTAGGATAATCTGAATGATAGTGGTACCTAACTAACTGTTGGTTTATGTATGTTGTGTTGTGGCATTGGATGAAGTAAAAATGTAGGTAGAGGAAAATTCCACATTCGGGATAGCTAACATTTTGTTTTGTAGGTATAAAAAATATATACGAGTGTTACAAATAAAAAGCGTTTGGTTGTAATCCTAATCAAATAAGACATGCATTTGTAAATCGGTAGAGAATTCAGTGTCACGCAAAATATGTCGTTGGTACCTGTGCTACGAAAACCGATCAGTCGGTTTGTCTATGTGATTTTTCTGTCTAGTCTTCTTTGAAAACCCACAAAAGTATTTATTTATTATTTATTTATTTACTCATAAACTATTATAACACCTTAACAGATTCCTCCAAGGCGATGCTATAATTATACATAAATCATTACAATAATCATAATGGTACAGAATATTAAACTCAATATTTAAAAGGCCAGGCCCTGTTCAATTAAATTTTGCGCTGCTCTGATGTATCTCGGCAGGTTTGGAAAAAATATATTTTCCGACAACGCTATGACATTCATCAAACGTATGGCTCGTGACAAAGGGGCAAACTTGAGTAGGTTATGGTCCTAGTTAGCACCACTTCTAACAGAGCGAGGCGGCGGCGCGCGCCCACGCACCCGTCCGGCGCGCGCAGCCGCAGCGCTGCCAGCACCTCTGGGTGTTGTAGCAAACCTAACAGTACGCTAGCCACATACTTGACAAGCGCAACGTCTCTTCTAACAGCCAGCCTGGTATATCCGACCATGCTTAGGACGAATAGACTCGGATACATGAGGGGATAAAAAGGGTAAACCCCGTATTCTTTCAAGTACAGAAACCTCGCAAACTTGTTTTGTATCTTTTCCAACATAAGGCTGTACTTAGCCTCATGAGGATTCCAAATAATCGCACTGGTTTCCAGGTGGCTCCGTACCAGAGCATTATACAAAACTTTCACAGCAGCCGTATCACTGAAATCCTTACATTGTCTCAAGATGAAACCGAGATTCCTGAAAGCCCTCACACCTCAACTATATGTTTGCGGAACGTTAACTCTGGTACCATCAGTACGCCCAAGTCCCGCACTTGTGTGCCGCGAGGCATTGCTACAGAGTCCATCATTCTCATACTGATGATGCAATGGAACACGCGCCCGGCTGTAACTCTTCACACAGCACTTGTCCACATTAAAATGAAGTTTGAAAGTTTTTGCTCCATTGGACTACATTATCAATGTCCGACTGGAGCCGATTACAATCTGTCTCATCTTTAATGGCCAAAAACAGCTTTAAATCATCAGCAAACAGCAGACACTTCGCCTCTTTGACTACTGTTGGCAGATCGTTCACTACCAATATGAATTCTAAAGGCCCGATATTACTCCCTTGATTTACCCCTGAGAACGTGTAGTAGGGTCTGGAGTCGTGCCCTGCATATTCGACGTACTGTCGGCGCTCGCCAAGGTATCTCGCTATGAGTACTGTTCAAGCAGTCGAAGCTACGGGCAGAAGTAAGTCAAACAAAAATTAAGCCACGTGAATCTCAGAAAGCAACATGTTCTAAATTATAAACGGGCTACCTTTGATCTTGCTCGAAAGAACGCTATAACTTTAAGCATGTGGCGTGTGGACTTAGCATAAGCAGCTAGCTCGTAGAAAGGCGAAGTTCAGCGTTATTTTACTGCCCATAGGCATTTCTTTGCTTATAATAGTGACCCATTAGTGATACATTGTGTTCATTTTGTAATAGCTACCTTAACGCCATATTGGCGCAAATGGCACTGATGGCACACATTATGTCCCAGCGCGGTTTCAATTTAACGTCCGGTGAACTGTGAATTCGAAAACCACTTCCTGATATCTGTGGATTTTCAGCGGAAATAAATCGTCCAAATGTGGGTATAAAGTTGAAATGTAACATAATTTTTATTTTATATAATAATAAAACGGTTTTAATAACCTGTAAACATAATAATGGGGAAGATGTTTGCCCAACAGTTGTTGACAACCGTTGTTGATTACAAGTTTTGCCTTTTCCAGCCAGTCCGTCAGACGCGAGTAGAAGGTACCTATAATGCCAGCGTTTCGAAGGCCTGCCTCGGTGACGATGTTCGTCTTCGGGCACCCGCTGTGTGACGATGTTGCCCCAAATCTGCCTTAATGCATCCTAGACATCGCCGAATTATCATCATTCTTGTTCTTGGTATGTATAATATGCCGCGAATTCAATCTGTGATTCAATCGGTTTTAATTTAACACTATCGCTCTTTGTCAAACTTTGGGTTCTGATTTCAAAAACTTAGTAATAAAATGTAACAGTGTAAAAAATTGAAAAGTCAATAAAGGTGAAAAAACGGCGTTTCGATTAAAACAAATGACTCCAAAAATGAAGAAACAATTGCGACGGCGCGGCGGCAGCGCCTCATTGTTTTCAGAATAATTGGAATTTTATTTTTGTTTCATAATCCGACTAGTCGGATAGTCCCTTGCTTCAAAATTTCAAGGGTTGATGCGTTCGATATTTGAACATTTCTTATGTTTACGACGGGCAATATTCCATTTTCGGTTCCATTTAAATTATTGCTCTGAGTTTTTGTCAGTCATTTTTCGACTAGTCGTGCCATCACCTTGAAAATACTTCAAGCCTTTGTTGCAAAAATGTATTTCTGCCGACCAAAAAGTTTTCCATTTAATGATTGAGACAGGAAAATTAACGTTTTGCCGTCGGTTGCACTCAGATGTATTATGGTGCCTATTCTAACGGCATGTTCACTGGAAAGAACAACACATCCTGACGACAATTACTAAATAAAATCCGATTCTCGTATTTCATAAGCGTTCAAATTCAAGGGACATTAATGTCAAAAAATTGTCAAAAACTTAGAGGTGTTTTTGACATTTTTCTACATTAATTACACAATTTTTTGGCTTCTCTAGCTTAGAGGTGTTTTTGACAATTTGCGACTGACATATTATATATTCAGCTCAAGATTCAGTTCTTTAAAAATACTAAGTACAAAAATTGTCCCTCTCTTCTGTTAATTTATAGTAAGAATAAGTTAAGCGCCCGCTGACACATGAGGATGCAACTTAGTACCCACTTTGTTTTATTAGTATTCTCTATGCTCACTTGCGTTGCAATTGCATAGCTTCGAAGTTATGCCACACATAATAATGTTACTGTTGAGACTCAAAAGTTACACAACAGTTTTGGCTGTAGTTTCGGTTGATGTTTACACGGCTGTTATTGTCTTTATTCTTGTACATGCTTAAAGGTAAGTTTTACTCTTTTAAACTACTTATTCATAAAAATACCACATAGGTAGGTACTTATGTAATTACATATCTTTCGGAGTCTGCAATAACTGGTGACACAGACATTAGTCTAGTTCCAGTTCTTACATGCTGTTTCCGCAACCATAGTTACGGAACTTGTTCGACTAAATAACCACGACCCTGGAACGCAAAAGCCACTAGGAGGAACACGGGTGGGTATTTATTAGTCCGTAAGAGTTTGACACTCCCTCCTGCTCCGCCCAGAGGGAATGGCGTCATTTGATGATTCCCCATCCATAAAAAAAGGTCTGTGAGTTTGCTCTTTTCAGTTCACTATCAGAATAATATGATATTTTTAAGTATCGTTTAAGATATTTGTGTTGTTATTAGGTAGTAAGTAGCCAGATTTTTTGACTGAATCGGAAACTGTAACCTTATAAGTAGCCCAATTTATTTTCTGCGTGCATGTTAAAAAAAGAACAGCCGAGGAAAGTTTATCAGGCCACGACGAGCCGCGCCTGATTCAGTTTTGCTCAGTTGCCAAATGCGGTCATTCCCGACCAAATGGTCCATTAAACCAGCCCACTCGAGAGCCAACGAATGCTGGTTACATCAAAAATTTCACACGCCCACAGATATTTATTGCTACTATTTAAGCAATTGTTGAAATCGCATGTAAATTGCAGACTTTCAGCAAATGAAGCATGTTTTGATTCATGGCTTTTTTAATAGAAATATAAAAAACGCCTTGTAAAAATCTTTTCATGAATTAAGACAATAGGAACGTGTTTTGGCGAAAACATTTTGTGGAATCCCTTGTTATTTGAAGGAAAACTAATTAAAGTCAGAGTAGGTATCTGTGTGAATTTTGAATGAGTACAAGGAGTTTTGCTATTAACAGCTCATAAATCTTCGCGTTAGGAATTTTATTTCGCTTTGCGGCCACTTGGAATAAAGTCGTGTGGTGTGGGGGCTTTGGGGATTTGCCTTTCCAACCTGTGTGTATACTTTAAGATTCAACTCGGTACGGTCAGCAGGCGCACGAGATTTCTCAATGGTCGTTGAAAATGAGTTCTTAGCATATTCTGAGCAGTTATTTTAAGCTGCCACAGAGAACTTTGTGTCGTTTGCTCTAGCTTTTATGTAAAATGGTTCAAGATGTGGAGCTTAAAATTCAAGTAGGCTAGTCCTACTTTGCATGTCTTGTCCGTTAAGTAGGTGCTTGACCTCTTGTTTAGTTTTGGTCTTCGACAGATACTCAAACACTCAAATCTTTGATGATAACTAGATACGAGAAGAATTATTAGTTCCAACTTTTAATCTACATATACTAATATTATAAAGCTGAAGAGTTTGTTTGTTTGTTTGAACGCGGTAATCTCAGGAACTACTGGTTTGAATTGAAAAATTCTTTTTGGGTTGAATAGACCATTTAAAGCTTTAGGCTATATATCATCACGCTTAAGCAAATAGGAGCGGAGCAGCGATAAAGAATGTTTTAAAATCGGGGATTCCACGGGGATGAAGTCGCGGGCAGCAGCTAGTTTATTATAATAATATAGACTTTAAAATAGAGAAGATACGTAGCTATTAAATCGTAGTTTTAAACTATTTCAGTACTTGCATTCCCAGATTCTGTGTAACGCAAGAAAGAATCTCATAAGCGTGTTCTGCTAAAGATTTTCAAGTTTGAGGAAGCCGAATACGAAGCCAAACGTTCATAACTACTTTGTTTGACTTGTGTCAGAATTTGTAATCATTGTCTGGTTCCGTAACTTTGGGGCTCTTAATATATTGCTAAGCTTTGTTTAATCAAAACTTGAGTAGATATTTGAATTTAATATAAATTAATCGTGTGGACTGTGACATTTGTTATAAGCTGTTCAGAGGTTTTAACATAAATAAGGTGACATTAAAATGTGGGATATTATTTTAGCCTGTTATTAAACTAATATTTGATGGTGGATTTGTCAATATGGTGGATTTGTCAATAGTCACATAACCTTTTTAAAGAAAATATTTAAAACCGCTATATTTATGTATTCTTCAGGAAAATAAAAGTTTAAAGTTATATCTATATAGGTAAGTAATTCTGATTGTACCTACTCAAAACCAATAACTTAAAAGGACTACTTACTTAGGTACATAAACACATTATTACTTTTGCCTAGCATTTACTATCATATGTACTTCTCGGGAAAGGTATTCCTCCATTCACGACACTTCTTTCAATAAAATTCTATCTCTTTTCCCGAAGAAACAACCATAAAAAAGAGTTTTTTTTTTGTTATATTAGTAATATTCGTTACGTCGAAAAACAACCAAAAACACCGAGTTCCGAAATTAAAGTTATTTTGTACTTTTTGTGTAAAGTGCTTTATACTTGTTCCGCCTTATTCCAAAACAAGGTTTTTCTTTAAACCAGGTTTAAACCATTGAGCCAGGGTTTGTAATTTGAATCTTATTCTGACATGATCAAGATTCGAAATACAAAACCGAGCTCAATGGTTTAAACCTGGTTTAAAGAAAAACCTTGTTTTGGAATAAGGCCAGTTGTGTTTAGAAGTATATTTTTATAAAAAAGTTTTTTAAATTTCACTTTTTTTGGTGGCGTACGTGTTATAAACAGGTGTAAACAATAAACAGCACCCGATTTCAGCAATCCCAGAAGATTTACTATCATTTATTGAAGAAAGGGACCAGCTTGAAATACTGAGATGCTCTTTCAAATCATCGTATACAGTTTTTTTTACATTTTACATCTACAATGGTAGAATGAGAACATCATCGACGTAGTCGAAGCCTCACATTGTTAAGGACAACTCAAATACCTACTAGTCATCAGATCTCACACAAATTTAAACGGGATCACATGAAAAGCACTAGCTTTCGAATATAAAAGTAATCATCAAAATCGGGACACCCAGTACAAAGTTACGAGGTAAAACTAACACACACAAAAAAAAATACAGTCGACATTACCTCTTCCTTTTTGGAAGTCGTTTAAAATTCGAACATAGCGGAATACGCTTCCGCTGTCAACACAGTTCTACTATTTCCCAGATTCAGACAACTGAAGAAAGTCACAGGGGAAAAATAAAATGGCGATGTTTAAGACTTGCAGCATTTAGCGCCATGTGCCACAATGGGCGCTGAAGTGGACTGGTCAACGCCTGTCAGGCTCACTGCTATATATCACACTCAGTTTCAGAGCTTATTCCTTTATTATATTCAATTTTCTTTGAGACTTTTCTCTCAGTTTTCTGTGACCACTAAGCAGTAAGTGACTGCACTTTTGTTTTGGTCTGTGGTTTAACTTTTCAATACTTTAAGCGCTACGTTTGTTTTAGAAAGTTTAGAGGAAGATTGCAATAGTTAGTGACTGAAGTGACACTAAAATAATTCGAGTGAATATCTTCGTATACCATTAAAGCGCCGACGACTAGCTGCAGCCCGCGTTACAGTCGATAATTATACCAACGGAACATACTCCCGGAAGGAAAAGTATCGGAAAAGATCCTTTCAGCCGTTCTGACGTGATTGAGTAACAAACATCCATCCATCCAAACTTTCGCATTTTTAAGTACTACTGGCGGTTGACATATTCTATAAAAAGCTGACAAGCCATCATATGTAGAAGGTACCTATTCGTAAGGTGAGTTTGAAATTAGACTTCCTATAAATGACAAATTGTCGTTCAAGTTGGCTTTAATGTTACATTTCAATATACAGCTTAATGTCTATATGTATGATCATGAACTCATAATCCATCACTTCACCGACATCACACACAGACACGCAACAGCTGATCGAATGCGGAAGTCGATTAGTATAACGCGTATCTACACGACATCCCGCAAACAAACGTTGATTTACTAACGCAACACAATCAAGGGTGGCCATCTGTCGGCGCGCAACGTCGACGTGTAAACAGAGGAAGCAGAACCACATGTTTCTGGGAAACTAACTTTCAACTTCAGCTGAAGGTACAATGTCTCTTGTCATTAATCTTGCTACTGTCTTAAACCCGCGTTAACCTCTGTGAACGCGCCTAAATGCGCGTACTTGGAACGCACCCGAAAGGTGGCAACACCGGAAGGAAGGCAGCGCGGCGATGACACGGCGTAATAGACAACGAAGCACAATCAAGACAGCAGCGGACATCTTCTTTTTTTACTTTACGTTGTGAAGAGTGTGTGTCTGTGCAATACTTTTCTAGCTACGTTCATCAAAAGGAATGGACGCGGATATGTAATTTCTTTAATATAATTGTTTTATAACATCGTTGGAAGTCTTATTTTGGCCTCTCAACACTCTGAGTTCTAAGCAAAAGCCTTGATATTCGGACGTAAGTCACAAATAAGAGCTTCAATTGATGAAACTTTCAAATAGGTGTATTTTAATAAAAGACGCATCTTTTCCCGTTGGCAGCAATGTGAACGAATTTTTGGATGCCCTATGCGTTTTCCCCCTTCTCTTTTTTCTCCGCTTGTAAATTTATATATATTTTCTACTTGCTTGTTCATACTATCAAATAAGTTTTTCACATATAGACGCCTAATGAAAATAAAATGGATGTATGTATAATACAATGTTTTTTAACAAATTTGCAGAGATAAGACAGAGAGAAGAGTAGTAAGTGGCACTATTTTATGTTTCGACTCGTGGAAATGTCGATAAAACATTCGTTAAAAAAGGAAGAGGTTTCCTCAAGTCAACTTTCATTTTTAACTGACTTCCAAAAAAGGTTCTCAACTCAACTCTGTTACCTCATAACTTTGTACTGGGTGTACCGATTTTGATGATTCTTTTTATATTCGAAATATTATATTTAATTTTGAGTGAGATCTGACTACGAGTATTTGAGTTATGCCTAATAATGCGTATTTAATTGGCTTCGAATACATTGATGATATTTTCATTTTCACTTATCGATGTGAAATGAAGAAAAAAAAAACTGTGTACGATGGTTTGGAAAAGCATCGTTGTATTTCGAGGTGGTCCCTTTCTAGTTTTGTGAAGATCTAATGAAGAACTCCGGAGATAGGAAAACAACTCTTCAATAAATGATAAGCAAATCTTCCGGCATTGCTTAAATCGCATGCATGTTGTATTTATTTATGAAAGTTTTTTTTAAATAATGGATTAGCTAACATTTTGAGAATTTTAGAATAAGAGATGGACCACGTGTTTCAGCTTCAATTTAATAATAAAATTTTGTTTGCAGTTAGGGCTACTACCACAGAAATCTTAATAATAAGGGCTACTACTGTTTTATAAAACCTGTTGCGTCGACCCTAAACAAATTGGGATAAGGGCAAGATAATTGTGATGTCTCACTAACCAGGGTTGTAGGCAAAATACTTCATATTCTTATTATATTATACGGGTCTTAGTTTCACAAAGCCGAAAAAAGTTAAGTAGTTGTGACGGGAAAACAGATGACGGAAAACCAATCTATATTAGTTATTTTCAGTATGAGATAACAGGTGGAAATATTCGACGAAATTTTTTTAAAACTCCTAAAATATTTCAACAGGCCCAACAATCTTTAGTCCCATTTGTTCGTCCGTATTCTAGGTACAAGAAATTCGTTATGAAAACCTATTAGCGTGTGAAGTGTAGCAAACAGCAATTGCTTTAACTGCACTTTGCCAGCGCTGCAGCGCCGGCCCGCTCAAATCAATTTAATTGCATGCTGTAGTACCCAGGTCCGATTGGTTTGCAGCCTCCAGCCGGCATTCATCGCAGACTTTTAACAAGATGAACAAAGTTAAAGGCGATGCTTTTCCTCCGATCGTTTTTCAGAGTTCGTCTTACACAATGCTATTAAATTACCTACTTTATCTACTGTTATTGAAGTTTATCTTTTTATTCATCATCATCATCATCAACAGCCTGTTGCAGTCCACTGCCGGCTGCTCTCCAATTGCACGCCACTTAGATCTATTTTCGGCTTCTCGCATCCAGTTTCTGCCAGCCGTCCTGCGCAAATCGTCACTCCACCGTGCCTGAGGACGTCCTACACTACGTTTGCCGAGACGCCGTCTCCACTCTAGAACTCGTTTACCCCAACGGTTGTCGGTTCTACGGCTAATATGGCCAGCCCACTGCCACTTCAGCTTACTAATCCGGTGGGCTACATCGATGACCTTGGTTTTCTGACGGATCACGTCACGGCACACCGAGCATAGCTCTTTCCATAGCTCGCTGAGCGACTTTGAGCTTGTGGACCATACGAGCCGTCAGTGTCCACTCGGCTTTCGGCTTCATATGTCATGACGGGTATCTTTTTATTACCTATCATTAATGAACGAGTGACGAGAAATTACGATCCATTTATTTCTTGCAGGGGATTATCCTGTTACACCTAAACGAAATGACATGTACCTACGTAATTACGTATCCTTATTGGACTGAAAGCCCGAGTCAGCACGTACCAACTCTGAATTACGAACGACAAGTCACATTTTGGAAAATTACCTACGTAATAGGAGTTGCAGACACAGTACATATTCAACAATTTGAACATTTCATAAACACGTCGAAATTCACTGACAACTTTCTCGTGTTAGCCCTGCACGGAAGGAGAAGTTTCCCGGAACCCGGGTACCCGGGTAACGACAGCACATCTGTCGCACTGTCGGAGGCAGCGACAGATTGGGCCCGACTGCCGGCGAGGGCACACGACTGCACTGTCTGTATCGGGATCACGCTGTAAGTTGGCAGTTATTGGATTTCCTAGCTTGAATACGATCAACTAATGTAAATTCATACGTAGGTACTTTGCTTGAGAATTAATGCGACCTTTTTCTTTATTCAACAAATAAAGAAAAGAACCAGTAAATCCTATTGTTAAAAGACCAATCAAGTCTTAATTGTTTAGCTGACTTATAAAGCCCGACATTGACATGAATTGGACGGGTAAAATGCGCGGGTGGCGGGTGCTGCGTAGCATTTTTGCCAATTGACAGATATTGGGGGTGTACTACGCCAAATCGAATGCCAAATAATCGAATATTCATTAATCGACCACTATAAATCGAATATCTAAATACTGTAAACGTTCTTAAAGGTTAATATTGAATGGTTAATAGATCGATCATTCCATATATCGTTCCCTCAATACATCGAGTGTTCAAAATATCGAAATATGATAAAACAATGAGAAAAATAAATACTTAAATGTGAATGTTTTCTGAACGCGGAAATCTCCTTCAGTTTCTAGCAAAGAATTTATTAGAAATTGATTCCAACATTTGGCTCTTATGTGTTTTAAATGACATCTTCGATTTTCAGCGTCTGTATGCTATAGCTTGACATGTTCGTACAACATTATTGGCAGGTACCTACAAAACTCATGGAATAATGTATTTGAAATTACTTTAGGGAGCTATAAAAGCAGAATATTGATGACAGAAATTAATAATCAATCTTATTCAAAGTAACAAATTCAGACGGATTTATAGCAGTAAACACGGCTGATTTGCATACTGTTTCTGACGGCTGTCGAAAGGGCTCATCATTTTAGTTTTGCCATCCATCCGAGTGTATAATAAAGCGGAAGGTTTCATCTATAAATAGAAGACAATAATTCAGGGTTGGACTGTGACTGTGACTTTGTGAAACCCTAGGCTAATACCTACCACTTTACATATTTAGTCAACTAATTGCCATTTTTTCTAAAAACTATTTTCGATAATTAAAATAGAAACAAAATTAGGGTTACGCACAGTATAGGGTTCCGTAGTGGCCCGCATAATCATGAAAATGTCCCCAACCCTTGTCCCCAAATATATATAGTTCTCTAATAAGTAATAAAAATAATGGAAATATCACATTGTACTGGGATCGGTCTATCATCACTGACCGGACTATCGTTGCTAATAAGCCAGGGCCCCAAGTCAGCTATTACAATAGTGTCAGAATGGTCTACCTATCATTGATTTCATAATGGTTGATTTTTACAAGTTTGGTAATCTAATAATATAAAAGCGTCACTATGACTTTCCAATGGTGTTGACCATTGGAAAGTCATAGTCACATTGACACTCCATTGAAAGAAATCGCATAGAATGGTAATCTTGTACATGATGACAAACAAATGATAGACGTATGCGGTAGTCTGCTAAAATTTTGATGGTTCCTTTGATCAGTGACCTACCATTCGAACGATATTGTGCAGTCATTGCTTTTAATAGCTCGGTTATCAAAAAGTATTACGAGACCATTGACCGACCAATGATCGACCATTATGAATTAAGCAGATTACGAACTTTTAGCAAAATGACAATGGGATCGTGTTGGAATGACATATTTATAAAAATAGCAGACCTGGGGCCCTGATGTAGTGGTAGTGGACCGAATCGTGAGGCGTGCAATGATTGTAGACATAACCGTTCCGCACAACGAGAACCTCGTGAAAGCTGAGAAAGATAAGCAAATTAAATATCTTGACTTGGCTCGCGAGGTTGTCGGCATGTGTGGACTCAGCAATCATTGTACCGATAGTCGTGTCAGCTACTGGCTTAATAGGCAAGAGCCTCGACCAACACCTTAGGAGGCTCTTGTTAGGCAGCTGGATCAAGGGCTTGATCCAGAAAGCGGTACTTCTGGACACGGCTCGCATTGTTGGGGGGTTCCTCTCTCTGGAGCCCTGACCGCCGGTAGCTTGGACCCTGTTCCCGATACGGGTGGGCTATTATCCCACGAATATAATTTTATGAAGTTTGCTATTTTAAAATATCAACTTCTACGATCAATTTTAAAATAGTACATAGGTACTAAATACGATTTAAAATAATAAATTATTAATTATAAAAAAAACAAAAGCTAAACTAAACTACCTAGTGTTTACAATATAGATACTGTCAATAACAGCGATGGGCGCGGATCTGTTTTTAGAGAACCGTGTTTCCAAATAATGGAGAAAGATTGTGGTATCTCGACCATTTAGGTGAACATTATCTATAACAACTGAAAGGTTTAGGCTGTTTAAAAAAATTAATGGTGTAGGCGTACTTAAAATGAGTGTGGGTGTCGTTTGAAGACTCCCACTTAATCTCCGTTTGTGTGAAGGTCCATTTAATTTGCTCATCGTAGGTTTTTCTGCCATTGTGCAGTTATTTTAAGCCACAACAGCGTTATTCTACCTCCAGTCTAATCCAGCTTTAACAATGACCATAGTGAGAGCACACATACCAATCTAGTTCGACCCACTATACACATCATAAATGTGTGATTGCGTACTAAATCAAAACGTTCGAACCGACAGCTTCTATTTTCAACGCAGCGCTGAATTTGTTTGTTGAAGCAGGCATGAACCACTTACCTACCATATTTTGTTTCTTAATACGAAACACGAGGGAAAACATTCGAAACACGAGGGAAAAAGTAAATGGTAGATAAAGCCTTCAATTACTACTATTTTTTTATAAACTTTATCAGTTAAAAAGTAATTTACTATCTTTAGTGCCTAACTTAAATTTTCAGTGTATATTTATCCTTGTGATTGTGTAGTTAAGCGAGAAAAGTGAATTACAAAAGCCCTGTAAGGTAACCTTTTAATTTACATATAAAGTGCTTCGCTCCCCGTCTTGGTCGTTGAGGGCACTTCTTAATACGAGAAAGATAGGCTAGGTAAACCAAGGCTCCTTCGTATAAAGCAATTAGTTTTTATTATAAGCCAGTGTTACAACGTAGAATAATTACGGCTGACGTTTTATATGCAACAGCGACACAATCGGCGCGTTGAGTGCCCTCGTGCCCGCTAACGCTGAACAACTGAAAGTGCTCGCCACGCAGGGAAATGAAAATGTGAAACAGATTTATATAAAGAACAATAGATTTTTATATCACCATTTTTTTAAACTACTTCCATGTTTTTTGTTCGTAACTACGTACGTGTGTCATGTAAGCACTCGCCAATTGTTTTTGACGTGGGATTAAGGACTTATCCTACGGATGTCATTCACAAAAGGTCAACCTTTTTTATTTTTTTCATCCATGAATGTGAAATATCAGGTTCATGGATGATATTGGTAACCAATGTAACGTTCCAATTTACTTTTAAATTTTTTTTTTTTTTGCAAATTTTCAAGCTTTTAGTCCGCTTTGGAGGATGGTGTATGGATTACATTTGTATTCAGAACTAGCTGCTGTCCGCGACTTCGTCCCCGTGGAATCCCCGATTTTAAAACATTCTTTATCGCTGCTCCGCTCCTATTGGCTTAAGCGTGATGATATATAGCCTAAAGCCTTCCTCGATAAATGGTCTATTCAACCCAAAAAGAATTTTTCAATTCGAACCAGTAGTTCCTGAGATTATCGCGTTCAAACAAACAAACAAACAAACAAACAAACTCTTCAGCTTTATAATATTAGTATAGATTTGAGTTTCGATAACAACAGTGGGAACACCGGTCTGTGTTGCTGAACTATCGTAAACTGTGTACTGTTTCCCAGAGGTGATTTATTCAAACTGTTTCGATGGATAGCAGCTAACGGTTGATCCATTGCATGTTTTGTTTGTTCCCCTGAAGCGATGTTTTTCTTACCTCAGTAGAATAAAACCCTCTGAAATTTCCATTCCATTTTAGAAATAGGTACTCGAGTTGTCTTCATAAAGCCTTTAGCCAATTACTAAAAGCCCGTATTCAATACGTGAACGGCTTCTTGTCCAAAGCTAATTGTCGGAACCGGAGCAGCTTCGTCTGCGTCGGAGAGTGGCTATTGAAGCGAGTCATTGGCACGATCTCGAATGCTTAGAATAGTGGAAATGGCAACGTACCTCATTTTATAAAAAAAAGTAGCTAGTAATAGGTAAGTGTTTTAGGCTGCCGAGTTTGTGGACTGGCCAGCAGAAGGTAAATGACAGGCATATTTAAAGATTTGGCACCCGGGCTGTCGGCACAGGGGAAAATGGTAAAAAAAAAGGGTTATTCACCAACTCGACACAAGATACTGGCCACACGTGTGTCCAGTCTCTTGTGTCGAGTTGGTGAATAAACCAAAAAAAATACTCTTCGCTATCTATGGTATGTAATCATAAAACGGTGATTGTACGAAGAAATATGAGTGAGCGAAATGGGCTACAAAATTTTAGAAATTCAGGATACCTTTATCGACTATGCATTATGATTCTCGCGTGTATTTCCTGAAAGTTTAGACAGAGGTGCGTTGTAGCAGTGTAAACCCATATCTCATTGTGTGTAAGTTAGGGACTGAGAGTACTCTCCTGCCAAAAAACCTAGGCACAAACTCAAACTCCGGTTTGCTATTGATATTATAGTGTGATTCATAGCATCCTCAAACACCAAACTACAAGTATAAATCGAAAGCAAACTGTTCAAGCATCAATTAACACAAAAGTTAGCGATGTTCTTCTAATTTGTTCAGCGCTGAAGTTGCACAGTTTTGTCCGCTGAAAGTGTATCGGGACGGCTGAAAGTTTTACTACAAGTGTAACATTTGCTGCGAAGTGCACTTTAAAGTTTGTAACGGGCCACAGACGTCGAGCGGGGTCGATTGGAGTTCTGTAATAAAGGGTCTAGACCAGTGGTTTCCAATCTTTATATGACACGGGATCACTTTGTTTTCTTTGTTGCTAGCAGGGACCATAAATCAAGAGCATCAATAGGCTGTGTTCATTTGAAAATAAACTTGAAACCAAAAGTATTGATAAAAAACTTAGAAACAGTTCGTATCAATGTATTTCTGCTACTAGGAGGAACACAGGTAGGTTTTGGTCAGTAAGAGACACTCCCTTCCGCTTCGCCCAGAGCAGAAGAAGACATTTGATGATTTCCCATTCACAAAAAAAAAACGCTGTGAAGCGGTACGCAGATGTATACGAGTCAACCATGTTTTTGGGGTTATCTATTCGGCCATAACTTGATTGTTTTTGTTGATCATTATTTTTGCCTTAGATTTAGTTAAATATATTCAATGTACATTGGACGATGAACTGCAAAGAACTTTAACAGTAAATAGCGCAACCACTCAATGTTGTTGTTAATTTAGTTGAGGGGTATCAACATTAAAAAGTGAAAAATAAAGTCTTATGATATCCCATCCAGAAAAAAAGTCAAAAGATTGAAATTTTAAAACTTTGGCCAACCACAGGTTGGGAACCACGGGTCTAGACGAATGACGTGCATCACAGTTGGCTTACATACTTGCAGTTCAGAGGAAACATTGGATTTTAAACGTGGTTGCTGCGGAGTATTTCATATTTATGTTTATTCTGCACATGCAATGTCGATAAAATACTTGAAAGCAATTTGATGCTTATAAACGAATCTTTTTATTTATTAAAAAACAAAATCTTTTTACACAATATAGTTACACATTAATCGCCACAAGTAATCTTAAATAAATAATTATGTTAGTATCCAACAAATAACTATGTGAATGACTAAATTATCAATATTTCAGAACTTATGGTATATTTATTTTAAATCTACAATTATGTATAATTAGCGACTTTCCTGAGCTAAATAGATAAAGATTGCTGTGTAGAACGATAGGTAAATGAGTTTAACTGCTTAGAAAACACATTTTAGTATCTAACGTAAAAACACAAGAGTCTACTAATAAACTTTATTCCATATCTTATTCACCCTTCCTTTCTAAATACTTATTTATCAAAATAAACTTTTATTTCCTCAAAAACTCCAGGATTTTACGTCTAAAACTTTTAGTGCAAGATCAAAATAGCTCGCCAAAGATCAAGCTCTGTTCCTCTAAACGTTAATACTCCCTGAGGGTGAGGTAACATACGTAATTTTCTTAGAAAAAACGGAATTATTTTATGCAAATGGCGGACAACTTATGGGAGGTATGTGACTGTCAGAACACATAAAGATTTCATGTTTACTTCATACCTCGGTTGTACTTTGTTTAGCTTATATTGGAGTAAGTTATGTTATTACGAGTAAATGAGTATAATTGCTGTGATTCCCTTTTTTCTTTGTATTATCATAAGACTTCGTCCAGTCTGGGCGGTGCGGAAAGGAATGTTAGACTCTTACTGACTAAAACCCACCTGTGTTCCTCCTAATGCCCTTTGCGTCTAAGAGCTAAGCGTTAGGTATAAATCTCGTTTGAACGTGTGTTAATATTGGAGTTAGTAATTTAATGAGTATACTTGTTGTTAACATATGTAGGTTATTCGATTGACTGCGACGGGAATAATTAATTTTTACGCAATGTTTTTAAAGACAAAATGAACCGTTTTACGTCGTGCTTAATTGTTTTTATTTGTGATGGAAATTAAATTCTCGAATTTGCATATTTAAGTATCTCGAGCTGGAAGTTCGCAGGTATATTGCAGTGGAAGCGCAGTTTGTGTATGGTAAACTCTTTTAAAATTAATTGCTATAATATTCTTAATACCCTTATGATATATAAGCTTGGGCGCAAGTTAGGTATGTAATATTTTAAGATTTCATGGCGGTATGGAGACAGCGACTGTCGCAACCAAGTGCTGAGCAAGCCACTATCGTGGTGATAAGTCCCCTCTTTGAGGAGTGGGTAGAGAGGTGCCACGGCGACCTCACTTCCCGCCTGTCCCAGGTACGTACAAGGAGGAGGTGGGCCACGTGAGGGAGAGGCAAACCTCACGCCACAGCCGCCGCTCCGTCCAGAGCGAAAGAAGTCATTAAATGATTTCCCATCCTTAAAAGAAAAATGATGTAGGTAACACTTATAATGTATGTAATTGCCGTACTTGCAAATTCTAAAATTTGGATTATCACATATTGCCGTTTGGTTATAAGTATAAAGGGCACATTGTAGGGTAAAAGTAGGTATTTAGCACATCTAGCAAGCCTAGAACAGTTCCTTTGTCCCACTGAGCTACTAAGGTCCTGTGTTAGAAGTTGTTAGTTATCTATGACATGGTAACAATGAAAATCCTGGTTAGTAACTAGCGTAATTGCGTCCGTGACTTAGCGGGCCATGATTAATGTGCTAACTTCTCAAGTGGTAGGTTAGAGATTTACTTAGGTATTGCGCATAATTATAACTTTATTGTTAATGAAATGTTAATTTAGGGAGAAACTGTCTGTGAGTAAGGTTTGTTTAGGGCAATTTATCTAACACAGACAGCAAAAATAACTTCAGTGTTTTTTTTTTCACTTTCTACCTAATAGGCACAAAAGATGAAAGTTATGAGTTTTTAAGAATAAGTGTTAAAAATAAAAGAAGTACCTACTAAAAATGAAAAGAGAGTTGTATACAATGCAAGCATGAATGTCAAAGTGTACAAAAATTATCCACCATAAAAGCTATTGTTTTAAAAGTACGCCCGCTGCTTTGCCTGTGTGAAATATTTGTGATGTTTTTTGTAGGACATCCTCCGTGCAAAAATACATCAAACAATTTCCTTCTTCTATTGTCGCAAATAATGACATCAGCTATGCAGCAGTGGAAGTCCTGACAAAAGCCGTGCATCCGTTTCGGAGATTAGCCAGATCAAAACAGACAGTTAAGACAATTTAAGTTTTTTTTTTATTATTACTTATAAGTGTATACAGGGTTATTTGTAAAACACCAACAACCTGTGTGTGTTTTACAAATAACCCTGTATACGCGTTTAGTTTCAGGTGTTATTTTGATATTACTAAAAAATATTTGCATGCTATAACATAGCAAAACATGTTTGTACTTATTTTTAATTTAACACCATTTTATACCATGTTTTACGCAAATAAATGATTTATTATTATTATTATAAACAAACACTTAAAATTTTCTTTATTTATTCGTATATATGTACATATCTACACACATTTATAAATCTTTATTTTCTTAAAATAAAAGTTATCAAAGCCTTAAAGATTAGGTTTGTGAGAAGAAAAAATTGAACAAGAGCTTTGAGATTTCATTAAAGGTTATTAGGACCCGACGAAATGATGAGGAGAGATAATGATTTCACGATTCTGTCGGGAAACAAAGCTGTTGAGAATAATTAATTTGGTTATTGTATTACATAATCCTGTTATGGCTTGCCTTGTATTGCTCAACTAATTTAGTGTAGGTATAGGTACTATGGATAGAGATGTATCCTGAAATATTTTCTGTCAGATAAATATTTTTGATTAGATTTGCTCTAACCATGGCGTTACTTAATAATATATTCAACTAAAATTCATAAACTTTCGAAATTCAAAATTGTTCAATTGTTTAACTAAATTATACAGGGTGGCCGAAAAGTTGTGGATCAAAGACAACTAGGGGTTAGATTGGGTCATCAGCTGCAAAAAATGGTTCTACGAGAGGTCTTTAAAGTACCTAAACCCTTGCAGAGTTATAATTGAATGTGTTTTTAATTATGAGAAAATTAACTTTTATTTCATTAATATTCGAAAAAATCTACATTCTGTATCTATTTGGTAATTTAATGGCGCTCAATATTTTTTTTTACAAAATAATTTAAACCAAATCCTTAACGAAGCTGAGGTTCCAGAAGCGAGAATCGAGAATAGCAAAATTGTGGCTGCAACAGGACGGCGCCTCGCCTCAGCAGTTCGTAGAATCGTAAAATCGAAATCGTAAAATTGTATTGTGCAATTTTAGAATGTTCTAGCACAGAAACATTTCGAAGGTTTACGAACGCCACTAGTTCTGCTACTCGACACTAGATGGCGCTAGTGGTGGTGGCGTAGAAAGAGCAACCAATGAAGCAAGGACATTTTGACTTTGAGCGAAAGAGAAAAATTCGACACTACGAGACTGAAAGGCTTATCCGGATAAAGCGTATTCATCTCATTAAAAGCGCGACCTTTTGAGAGAGTTTCCATGTTTCAAAGCTTTATAGTAAAGGTACGCATACACGCGCAACTTGAATGGCTAAATTCTAGGCAGTTTCTGTACAAATGGCGTTAAAGCAACAAACCCGTTACTGTGATAACACTTGAAGCAGTTATATGATGTAATTAAAATCAGCCTATTCTGCAATTGGCTTCTCACCAATAGTGTTGTTTTATATCAATGAAAGATTTTCTCCAACTGGTACAGAACCTCAAACGATTACATACCTTCTACAAACAGTTTTACCTCTCTATAAAATTACTTAAATTTTGATTAAACATGGGCAAAATAGTTATAAGCTGACAGAACTACAGATACTAACGATCTACCTCGGCCTCGCATTGGAACAAATTATTTACACAAACCTGGCTCGTGGCTATATATGGCTTTTTCTATAAGTGAAAAGCATATCGAAATCCGTTAAACAGGCAGACAGCGAATTTGTTGTATACTATTTAGAGTTGAGTCAACATTTAGCCCAGGCCGTAATTGCTGAAAAAATCGCCTGTGTAAGCGTAGCTTTATGTTCAGCGGAACGTTTTCGTCTACATTTTTGAAAGCGCTCCTGAATATATGAAAAAGGGTCAGTTTGCTGTTCCGGGGTACTGGGATGAAGACGTGACCCTTCCGGTGTTTGACTGATAGAAGATTTGTGATACTGACCTGCTCTAGTCGCTCGCTATCTGAAATACAATAAATATAGTATTAGTTGAAATATTTCGATTTAGAAATTAACTATAGTAAATTGGTACAAAAATACATCCGAACTTAAAACTAAATTGGGGATAAAATTAGAGAAACTAAAATTTTACCACCCTTGGGTAATTTAGGGACAGTTGGGAATATGTAATTCATTGTATAAATGGGAGCTGAAAGGAGTAGGCATAATTTAATAAAAGGATCGTAATATCAAGACTAAATTATTCTAATCCGTAATACAATTTCTACGATAGTACTTTGTCGCATCGTTGCCGCATCGCGTTTGTGTGTGGAGGCCTTCATTCGACTATTGCATGTAAATGTAAGGACAATAAAAGCCACGCATTGAGGTATCGAATTGAAATAAAAACCATTTCCTGAAGCTGAAAAAAATCTTCTAAGTTAAATAAGATACGGCCGTTTATGCCGCTTAAACGTATATTTTGAAACTTTCCAGGTAATCAAAATTTATAGGGTACTTTCTGTTGACTTAGAACTATGAAATTGAGTAAATAATATTTTACTAATAAATAGACTTTATACTACAAGTGCAGGGAAAAATCTGAAAACTATACATTTGTAATTCAATCATAAAAATCTTTATTTTATGTACGTAATCAAAGCTCGGAAAAAACTGTGAGACTCAATTTTTGCACTATTTTTTTTTACACTACCGGAGCGACTACCTGTCTAATAACTAATAACACGAATAACTAATAACTAACAAAAGTTTTATATATTTATAAATAAACTTAAACAATTCCGAATCCATAAATGCTATTAATGAATATTTTAATGAAAAATAAATAAATGCCAAAAACCAAAAATTCTAAATAGAACCAAAATCGAAGTGAGTAGTAGTAAAAACATTAACATTTTACTTGTTTTAAATAATAATAAACCCTCTTCTTCTATTCTATCAGGCTGTGCCCGACAGGGTCCACAATGATCTAGAATCATGTATATTTTATATGTACCTACCACCTAAGTTCACATTGTGGAATGCAAATAAATGTATTGAGGATTCAAGGATTCAAAGCATTTATTTCAATTAAACCCTTTACAGGCACTTTTGAATTGTCAAGTCGAAAGAGGTGAAGCTATCTGCACGTTCCAAAGCGTAGATCTCTATGGAGAAGAACGTGCAAGAAACTCCACGGACACTCTTTTAAATCATGTTCTATATAACATAACATTGGTTACATCCTTGGTCGCTTCTATATGTGAGGACAATGCAAAGAAAAAAAAGGAAACTATAAAAACAATTCAAAGTATAAAGATTAAAACAAGTCAGTGGCAGTTAAGATTGAGTATTGAGCACACAGTACCCTTTGGTAAGACTGATGTCTGATTTCCTGGCTTCTGACTGTCAGTTACGCCTGATCTACATATAACACGTTACTTCCTAACTAACCCTATATATTTACAAAATACAACTAAAGAAGATATAATATAGAATATGTATATATGTACAAGCGGAGTAAAAAGGAGAAAAGACTCATAGGGCATCGAAAAATTCGTCCACATCGCTGTCAACGGGAAAAGTGCCCAGAACACTGGCCGCATTGCCACGTTGAATGGCAATGCTGATTCGTTGACCAAAGAAAAGGCCAGCCCTCTGGTCACGTGAAGAGTTGACTAACTGCTTACTGATTTCACGGAAAAGTCGACTAACCCTAATTTCCAAGCCACGTGGGATTCACCGTACGTAAAGGATTTTCACCCATCCACGGGCAGACCTGCTGCGTTGCTTAAGGTCGAAGATCGATCGATGCAGCTGTAAATCCTCATCAACTGCCTGTTCCGGTCCACTGCTGGACATAGGCCTCTCTCCAATTGCACTCCACTTAGATCTATTTCCGGCTTCTCGTATCCAGTTTCTGCCAGCCGTCCAGCGCAAATCGTCACTCCAACGTGCCTGTGGACGTCCTACACTACGTTTGCTGAGACACGGTCTCCACTCTAGAACTGCAGTAAAGCTTATAGTTGGGAAATTTCGACGATATAATAATCGTCGAAATTTAAAAACTATAGGATGAACAGCTGCATCGATCAGTTTTAATTTCATTTTGTCTATAGTCTTTTGAAAAACTCGATGTGCCATATTTCTTCTCATAGTCAATTTTTACTTGTCAAATTTCAAGTCAAAAGTATCTGTAAACATTCAGCAAAGAGACATAAATTCGTACGCTTTATAAATATATTATTAGGTACATTAATGTTGAACTTCCCTTTGAAAAGTTCAAATAAAATTATATTTCAATTTGCGTAAGTAATTACGCATCTTTCATGTTTATTTCTGTGATATTCCTTTGGTAATTAATATCATAATTAAGCCTCGGTGAGTTTTATATAACAGGGCTTGTATATCCGTGTTTCACGTGCCAAGTAATATTCGGTTATTAATGAAAGGTCATGAGTATTCTTTTCCCTGTGTGTGTGCTGTTCCTTTCATGATTATTTACGTTACTAGTTTCTGAATTGAGAATATGGACATGTACCTACTAATAACCTTCTTCTGTGCAAAACTATGACAGGTTTTTCAGCTACAGTTTTAGCTAGAGTGAATGCTCAACTACAAAATCTTAAATTCAGAAATCGGGGCATATAAATAAGACAATCGTAGTCGCTACCCACTTAATTAGAATCATATAATATTCACTGTATGAAATGGACCTTCCAATGAATCCTTAAACCATTAATGTCTCCTTTATTGTTTTAATGTCTCCTATACTATTTTCAGGGAATATTTCCAGGAGGTAGATAATATTACCTGCTGTACATAATAGTACGGGCCATCCCTTCCGTGGATTGTCGGGACAGTTTCATATTATTGAAACAATAAGTCTCATTGTCCTTCAGTTCAATGACCGTATTGTACTGAAAATATAACACAGGGCGGGTCTGAAACTCTAAATTAAGCCTCGAGATTTCACTTCATCCCCAAAATCCCCGCCTTCTCTGTGTCTGGCATTCGTAGGGTTGGAACTAAACAATGAATTTATCATACATAACATGACATCATGGCTTTATTCCAGGAAGGGGTGACAGAGGTGTCTAACTATTTAGTAATCCCTTATTTACAGTTATGTTGCCCCACTTCCCATGTCTTTACATGATAGGAGGCGCGGTTAACAGAAATTCCAGATAAAAAAAAAACGTGAAAACGCTGTCCTACTAGAAATCGTGCTCAGGAAATTACACTGAGCAGTCGCTCTTGCGAGCTGTGGCCTCAGTGCGCGTTCTTAAACATATCAACTAGATCGAGTTAACTTAAACATTAACTTTGTTTGTACTAAATCTGTATTAGCGCCGTCTAAAACAGAGGCTGTTCGATAATATCACCTTGTTGAACAGCCTCCTTTTTTCTAGATAAATTGTAACTGAATGTTGACGTTAAAACATCGAGTACGTTTAAAAACTCACACTAAGGCTTCAGCATACTTGTTTCGGTGGGAGTCCACTCCCTTCCGCACAGCCCAGAGCGGTAGAAGTTATTTGATGATTTATCATCCAAAAAAAAGGCTTCAACATACTAACGAGTCAGACATACATTGTTGTATACAATTATCCCGCTAACAAACAAACAATTCTTCATATTCCCAACAACACGTCCTTTATTAGTGCACAGTGCACTTGGCTGCAACGTTCTTTTCTTAACAAAAAAGTAAACACAAATATCAAAGGAAGTGGGATCTCGGGGGCCGGCACGTGCCTAAGTTGATCCAAAATTTAGTCCTTACTCGAATGCAGTTGGGTGTTGGACACATGTGCACGTTGTCTTGGTTCAAAGAGAATAGTTTTGTGGATTCTGAGCGAAATGGTGATGTTTTGGCCGAAAATTTTCCTCGCTAGAAAGCTATTATCTGTAGAGATAGTGGAAACTAACGCGGAAATGGAAAACGCGCTCCGCTTGTCACACTTTCGTTTAGAATTGTTTGCGGAAATGTGTACATATTGCTTTGACCGGTTGATCCGGCTTAGGAGAGAGAACGTGAGTGTTTATCATTATGATTTTCTTTCAAAATGTGTTTCTGAGTATCGGTGAAAATTTAAACGTATGTCAAACATATCACTTTACAAAGATTAAAAATCAAAAGAACTTTCCATGTTATAGCAAAGGTTAAATCTATACAAATATAATAAAGCTGAAGAGTTTGTTTGTTTGTTTGCTTGAACGCGCTAATCTTAGGAACGATTGGTCCAATTTGAAACAAAAGTTAAAGTTTCAGTGTTAGATAGCCCATTTGTCGAGGAAGGTTAAAGGCTATCATCACGCTAAGACCAATAGAAACGGAGCACCGAAGAATGTTTCAAAATCGAGGGGTTAGTAACTATTCCATGCGGACGAAGTTACGGGCAGAAGCTAGTAAGTAATATGTATTAATATCGATACGGCTGGCGTAGTGGATGAGCGATTGGCTGCCGCGCCGCGTGTTGCGGGTCGGATCCCCCATGAAAAAAATATTTGTATGGCCTGCAGTTGAACCAGGTCTGGCTGCTTGAGTATGTGAGATTGTATGTTTGTAAATGTACTCACGATACAGAAGAAATTCCTAGTGTGGGGCAAAGTTTTAAAATCATATATATGTATATACAATTCTCGTGTCACAATGTTAGTTACCATACTCCTCAGAAACGGTTTGACCGATTTTTATGAAATTTTATATGCATATTCAGTAGGTCTGAGAATCGGCTACTATCTTTTTTAGATACCCCTAAGTGATAAGGGTTGTCCACCCCTAACATTTTTTACTTTATTTTATATGACAAAACAATGGTTGCTGGGTCAGTTAGTAAAATATATAAAATTGAATTTATATATATTCGATTTGTAAGATTTTCTACCTACAGTCACCTTTTACAGAAATATCACTCCTTGTTTTAAACCTTAGCACCCTGACTAAACGATTAGTTAGCGATTGTTACTGTATTTATATCAAAAGCAATGTAGCCCTAACTTTACAAGTACACTGGGCAACAAACACGATGGCGCTGGCGCCCCCGCTATTATATCACTTCAACGCCGTTTTATGCCAAAAGATAAAAAAAAGCTTCTTTATTCTGTAACAATGTGAAAAACTGTAAATCATCAACTGCCTAGCTTTTCCCAACTATATTGGGGTCAGCTTTCAGTCATACCGGATTCAACTGAATATCAGTGTTTTTCGTGGAGCGGCTGCCTACCAGACCACAACTCATTAACTGGGTAACACGGTACTTCTTGGCATGATTGGAGTCAGATTTATTGGCTTCTGACAATCCGTAACGACTGCCGACGATCTCCAAATGACAGCCGGGACCAACGGCTTAACGTGCTTTCCGAGGCACGGAGGAAACTCGGTATGTTAAGATGGTCATCCATCCACAGATCAACCTTGGAAAGCTTTGCTTAACCTTAAAGATCGACCCGTGCGGCTATTATTCTTTAACCACGAGTTCCTGTGAAAAACTGTGAATACAATGAAAAAATAAATATATATGAATTGCAGATAGAAACCACAAAAACGTGAAATGACTGTCCTCTTCAATCCTTGTCACAGTAAAGACATTGAAAGTTAGATTTGAATAATGGCCAGACAAGAAAACACACGGAAAACATAACAGTTGAGTAATAAAATAAAAATACATTTGGAAACCGTGGTCGTTTATAACAACAAGTGACAAGTCTCGTGATAAATGGAGCGACAATAGCCTACGGCTTCAAACACCGATTTCCAATTGAAAAGCCGGTGAGGGTTTTATCCGAGTTCTTTGATCTGTATTTCAAAATTACTTGGAATGTAGGCAGAAAGTTAACAAGCGAACTGGCCCTAACCACAGATAATATAATACTACAGTCTAACTATGTATGTTACGAATCACTCATTTCTATTAACAGGATTGACACAGAGGGCCAGGGCCCCAAGTCTGCTACTACAGTAGTGTCAGAATAGTCTATCATTGATCTCATAATGGTCGATTTTGACAAGTTCGGTAATCTACTAACATAAAAGCGTCATTATGACTTTCTAATGGTCAACCACTGACACTCAATTGAAAGAAATGGCAAAGAATGGTAATCTCGTACATAATGACAACTGAATGAAAGACGTATGCAGTGGTCAGCTAAAATTTTGACGGTTCCTTTGATCAGTGACCTATCATTAGAACGTGGTGTGTAGTCATGTCTTTTAATAGTTCGGTTATCAAAAAGTATTACGAGACCATTGACCGACCAATGATCGACCATTATGAATTTAGCAGATTACGAACTTTTAGTAAAATGACAATGGGATCGTGTCGGAATGACAAATTTATAAAAATAGCAGACTTGGGGCCCTGGATAAGTTAGTAAAGGCAACAAATAAATCCTTTGATTTGCTGACCTCCAAAACTTAATTGAAAGCCACATTTCTGTTCGTGGCATGGCCTTAATCGCAGCAGGTATCTTCTAAAACGTGGAGTAACTAACCGATCTCATCGGCTTGAAATCCGATAACCACAGGCCGCGGTCAAATCCTGAATACGGCGGAGTCTTCATTCATTGGTTCGGAAGTCCGGGTCGATGTCGGACACAGCCATTTGCTCATGTACGTCCATCTGTTAAACTTGTACGTAGGATTTATCAAAGTGAGTAATCCTTTACGTTTCAGCATGGTGGTATTTGACTGTTTAATTTTTTGGCTTTTAAGCCATTTAAAGATACTTTTGAACTGTGAAGGAGTCTGTCAGATGAAAAGATAACGCTAGTTATTAGTATGAACCTTTTTCCAACCAAGTCCAGTCAAGTTAATTTCGATATTCACCAAGATTTAGCCATCCGATTAGACATTATAAGGAATATTTTTAATCTTGATGAATACGGGCCTTAGTTACTGCCACTTAGTTGGCAGTGTGCTCATGCATTTAATAGAACTTTTATTTTGAAAATTAACTAGCTATCTTTACTAGACAATGTTCCCTAACCCATGATCGCCATTAATTGAAAGCAAATGGCGTCCGTGCTCGGTCAGACAGTCATAGCTTTGTTTTATTATGGCCTGGTTCGAGGGCAGGCTTTGTTACGCGCGGGTGTGATAGGCAGGCGTTATTAGAACGTTTGTGTCCTGACATGGGAACATAATAGAGGCTATTACATGAACAGAAGGCCAGGAGCATTTATGAGATACAACGAATTTTGTTTATAGTTAAACCAGTTGTATACCAAAAGCTATGCTGAGTGAATTAATGTTTGCCTTGCATAGCTCAGGTAATTTTTCATAACAGTGGAATCGCAAGCTATATAAGTAAATTAAGCTTTGTGTATGTACACAAGTGCAAGTGTGTTGGGTATTACGGGTCTCACTCAATCTCGACTTTTTTTTATTATATGTTGACAATGTCAACATATAATAACTTACGCTGAAGTATGTCTGTAACTTGACATACTTCAGCGTAAGAGCCATGTATAAAGAAAGGTTGATGTTTTAATGTATTTCCGTTTTTAAGATAGAGCTAAAACCAAAATAACGCTCGAGAAATCGTTTCCTGTGTTCCTTTAATCATTTGCCATATTATGTTGGTATAGCGGCAATAGAAATATGCACTCTGGGAAAATTTCAAGAGTCTACCTATTAGAGTTCGTGAGATATACCCTCTTTCAGACAGATGGACAGCGCAGGATTAGGGTAGGATTCTATATACCTAAATTCGGGTGCAAAATCCTAAAAATCATCAAAGCTATTCGGATGTCGGGGCTAAGCCTAGTAGCTTAGTTTTCTTGGCCTGCCACCGGTTTTACATTCGGTGTCCATCATTGATCGTTGTAGCACAATTGATGAAGTAAAATAAATGTGAGTGAACACAATCAATATCTTTACTGAAGAAATCAGAACCAAGCAACAAATTACTTAATGGTTGAAGTAAAGAAAGAAATTATCTTCGTTTTTTACCGATCTTAAATAGTAAAAATTAAAGTCTACAAACGAATCTTCTTTGGAGGCTAATGTAAGCCGTGTTACTGCGTAATTACTAAGAATAAGCTTTGTAAGTTTTCTTTAATTTTGAAATAGCTAGGGGCTTTACAATCACATATCTATACCTACTAAGATATTAAAGCTAAAGAGTGTTTGGTTGTTTGATCGCGCTTATCTCTGGACCCAGTCAGATTTGGAAAATTATTTTTGTATAGTATTGTCACATTCATGAGCAAGCCTATAGGGTATAGGGGAACGAGAACAAACGGAATTTGCAAATGCGAAGTCGCGGGCAATAGCTAGTTATTTCATGGAAATACGTTAAGCCTTTGTGGAGAATATTCTTTATCTTATACCAAAATAGTAACAGGTTACAGTATAGGTCCATTTTTTATCATTCTAATTTTCTTGCGTTTTTTAGGGTTCCGTACCTTAAAGGAAAAATGGAACCCTTAAAGGATCACTTCGTTGTCCGTCTGTCACGGCTGTTTTTCTCTGGAACGTGTGGAGGTATCATGTTGAAATTATTTATACGAAGAGGACAGATTTTATAGTTTGTTTGTGTCGAATAGGCTCCGAAACTGCTGAATCGAATTGAAAAATTCTTTCACTGTTGGGAAGCTACACTATCCCCGGGTGACATAGGCGTTATTTTATCCCCGTATTCTCACGGGAACGGGAACTATACGCGGGTGAAACCGCGGGGCGCTGCTAGTCACAAATACGTAGATTCCCTTGGAGCATGCCAACGCAATAAAAAGATACGGTTATTAGTGCATAATTTTTGCGACGTATTTTGATGATGGCAAGGAAATCAAAACCTACTAATTACCGATGAGCTACAAATAATGAAAATTGGCTAGAAGGAATATCTTACAGCACAAAAAAAGGAAAAAGTCTGAAAATTGATAATTTTTAATTTAGTTAGTTCATCACACAAACAAACTTTTTTACGATTACAAACTTTGCAGTTGAAGAATTGACCGTGGCGTACATCTTTGTATAGGAAAAAAAATCAACTGAAAAGTTAAGTTTTTCTTTCAACCCTACAAACTTATTTTTTTGTCAGAGTAATGGGAGTGCTTTCATAGAATATATGTACTTACATATTAGTAGGTTATGTATACTAGGTAAGAATCGCGACTTGACGAGAGAATAGACGAACTAAGTACCTACATACTCGTCCGTGTTTGTAACTTTGTACGGATCCCTAGGTACGCGAGTCAGGTTTGCACTTGTCCGTTTTTTGTTCCTTTATTGCTCCAATTTAATTTCAAGTTCTTTATCCGAAGCATCGGTACGTAAAACGCCATTCCACTAATGCGATGTGTAACGTTCCCCGCGTACGTAACGCGATTATTAGTAGATACCTATGTAGATACATAGGTATCTACTAATAAGCGTGTTCTCGGCTTAACTGAGCCGGCACAAAGATTTGTGCCGGCTCAGTTAAGCCGAGAACACGCGTAACTCACCACGCGATTACTGTCGCGTGTATTTAAGCGATATTTAGTCTTGTCACTTAACAGTTGCAGCGATGGATCGTCTAAAAAGACGGATATGCCAGTGGCAGTACAATTTATATGCATAAGCATAGTTAGCCTTTTAACGTTCCCATTGCTGGGACACAGGCTTCCTCTCTAGGAGAGGGATTGGCCGTAATTCACCACGCGGGCCCAGAGCGGGTTGGTGAATGTCACATGTCTTCGTATTCTCGGTTCTAGAACATGCCGGTTTCCTCACGATGTTTTCCTTTCTGTAATTAATTTCATCACCACTGCTCTCAGCGGTGATGAAATTAATTACACAAAGTATTGCGCCTGGCTGGGTTTGAACCCGCGACCTACAATTCGTAAGTCGGGGCCGTTACCACTCGGCCACCACTGCTCTGACAATTTATATGACACTGAGCACATTTAGCTGGGTCCAAGAAAAAGAATGGATCAGGGTTTTTAGACGGACGTTTTGCCACTGCAAATAGCCGTATTTACGCTCGATTAGATATATAGTGTGAATGAATCTGCCGACGAGACAGTTTTTGTTTTGGGAAAATGCACTCTCTGAATCTCGTGTTATGTACTGTTATGTCCATTAAAATATGCCCAAAGAGACATTCATTGTTAAAAACTATGTTTCGTGTTTAGAATGAAACCAATGACTTCTTTTACGTGTTTTTTTTTTTTATTAAAAAGCACCACAGCACTGCTATATCGTCGTTGTTCACTGTGTACTCTGAACGCAAACTGATCGGAGCCGGCTGGGCATGTGTGAAAACGCACGTCCGGCCGCCGTCTTCCGTTTAAACAGACGGTCCGTCTAAGTGGGATAGGGTCCTCACGGGCTTTTAAATAAAATCCGAACGAGTCGATCAAGCTTAAGCAATGCTATAGATGGGTGACTTAATGCACCATTTTCAGACCATATTCTAATTCAAATCTATAGGGCTGACCAATATACAGCTGCATTGGATGTAGCGTAAACAACACTTTCCAAGGACTGTCAATGAATGGTTTATAATATAAATGCCTCAGAATGCACGTTAAGCCTTTCTTTAAAGTAAGATCTTCGACAGTCGTTATGGGTGATCCGAAGCCCGGAGGTCAGTATGTTAACCGTATTATGTTACTCAGAAAATGTGTTGTGGAAGTCATCTTGTTACAGAGGAAGCCTAACCCAACATAGTTGAGAAAAGTGTTGGAAAATGATGATGACTTAGCAGTGTCAGTCGCCCAATGAGTATTATAGGGGTGTTTCAAGTGTGCAACTTTAACACAATCTTGTCGGGGGTATCGTTAATATGCATTAGTCTGAGTTATGTCAGCAATTATTCGCTGAACAAGATCCCTGTGTGTCCTAATCGCAAGCTTTCACGAGTCTCGGGGAGATTTTATCCCACGAGAGGTGATTACCGGACTGGACCGGACGGCTTAGTAGGTATAGTTGGCCTCCAAATTGTGCTACCACCCTAAGGTTGAATGTCACTTGCACGTCATAAAACGACAAGGTCTATTTGTCTATGTGACCGTTAGATAGTTTCAACCTTAGTGAAGTTTTAATAAATTGGGATTATTGTCAAAAGCAATAAAGCGGTTATGATGTTGACTATTACTGGCCTTTAGGGCGAGCTTTGTGATTACATATTAATTAGTCAGAAAACCCTGTAATGGGTTCTCTTCTCTAAATAATTAATTATTAGCCTGTAAAGGTAGTCTACAAAATTATGATCGGAATTTTGTTAATCTAAAATGGTGTTAATAATTAATTTCTAAATGCGTAGGCATTAAATTACCCTTAAAAATTCCAGGCTCTAATGAAATTCAGGGCTTCGGCTTTTTCTAATTATGTATCACGATATTTTGCCTTTAGGTTTTTGTTTAAAGTAATTAGGCCTTGTTGCTTTTAATAAAAATATTGTAACGATAATAAGTTTCTGTTAAGGCTCGCACAGACAGAGGACATAGCGGCATCACATTTCATATATACGCTTATCTACAACTTGTAGATTTTTTAAGAGCAATTCTTTGAGAAGGCATTGTGGCATTGTTGAGTTGTCGCTTCAGGATACGCCCTATAATTTAGCCTAAAACATTATTCACACACACATTCTTACGTGTTAGTAGTCGCTCAAACAAAGATCATCCACCTTTATTATTATGTCTAGTAATAAAAAGATTTTATCCGTAGAAATAATAATATTGTTAATCGAGTATGCCAGCACGCCAGTAATTTTCTACTTATTACCGAGTTCTGGAATAACTGTCTAATAAGATAACAATCATAATGTCTGTCATAATGTCTGTAGGTTGACGTCTTCCCTTTGTGATTTTACGTTATACGAGACCTTTATTTGTCAAAATAATAGTGTTATCTTCCGTCTTAAATAATCTACGTATGCGTTCACTATCGACCCGCAATACTTCGCACGGGTGCAAATATTACTTATACACAATTATTTATACTATACTCTCTCAAAACGGTGAAGGAAAACATCGTGATGGAACCGTTATGTCCTAGAACCAAAAATTCGAAGGCATGTGACATTCACCATCCATCCTCATCCATCATTCGTGGTGGATTACGGCCCATTCCCTCTCCTAGAGAGGAGGCCTGTGTCCCAGCAGTGGGAACATAAGGCTGATTATGCTTATTATTATGCTGCCTCATTTATTGTTCTTTTTATAAGTGAAAACCGCATCAAAATCCGTTGCGTGGTTTAGGAGACAGGCAAACAGCGACTTTGTTTTATATTATTTAAAGTATCTTCGTACGACACGGTTTGCGCAGTGGCTGTGCGAATGGCGGATTTGATACCAGCGCGGAAAAAATATATGTATGGCTTACAGGCAGTTGTTCCGGATCTGGCTGTTCGTGTATGTGAATTAGAATCTTTGTAAATGCACCCACGATGAAGGAGAAATTCCTAGTGTGGGGAAATGATTCATAAAAAAGAACTATTTGGAGTCTCTTTGCAGTAGGTAGTTTGTGCAATGGCCTATGCCTTGGCAAAAGTATTTGATACTCAGCAATGTGATATGAAATTATAACTTATCATGGTTTGGGACAAGCCATCATATTGCAGCTTCTAAAAGGCAGAAGCAAAGACACAAGATCCAAGGATATGTATATTAAATTAATTCATAAGAATCTCATGAGCTTTCTTGTACTTTAGAAAGAAAGAAAGAAAGAAAAATGTTTATTTGGGACTCGCACAAAACAAACAAAATAGTAAACAAAAAAATAAAATAAAACTACTAGAAAAGTAAATTAACAAAAGATGTAGATATCAATTGTATCTAAATTTTACCTACACTAGACAAAACTACTAGGCACTTAAAGATTTGTTTGCTCACTAATAGTACCCTTAAAGCGAAGAGCTAGCTGTCTTACCGCTGTGCAGCGCTTTAAGCTGGAGAAATGCGGGCTTACCTACAGCAAACGGAGTTATGGCCGCCACTGGCTAGGATTTAAGAACTGTCTTGTGTGTTGGCTTTAATTGTAGGGCCTTTGTTAAAAGTGGGTAGGGATGAAAGAAAATGAAATTATTTATCCTGAAGTTTTGTGTAGGAAAGAACGCTACGTAGAGCATTTTGTAATTACTTAGTTATACATTTAATTATACTTTAGGATATCTTTTTTTTATGGGAAGCCATCAAATGACTTCTCCCGCTCTGGGCGGAGCGGAAGGGAGTGTCAGACTCTTACTGACTAAAACCCACCCGTGATCCTTCTTGTGCCCTTTGCGTTCCAGGGCCGCGGTGACTCTTTCGAACAAATTCCGCAACCCTAGCAGGCACTGATCCTATGGGGCCCCGTTTTCTTTGCTGACAACAACAAATCTTACAAATATACGTCATATTTTTTTTTACTAAAACACCAAAACGTGAATATTTTTAAACGTGCAAAAATTGAAAAAAAAATTAGGTGCCATTAACTTGCCACCTCATGTGAGTGAAAATCAGAATCGATAAAGCAATTCAAATAAATAATTAGGTACCTACACACTTTCTAAACTTAGGTTCCAACTCTCAATTTAACATATCATTTACCAAAACAACATAAAACAGTTAAAACAACGTGAAACTCATTTAAATTTCCAATTAACGTTGTTCATTCAATCCACGAAGTTTTATAGGTTCCAACAGAATTTCGTTAGGTATGAAACAATTTCAGTCGAGACAGGGAAATAAATAAGTGCCTACTGTACCCAAATCCTGAAGAAAATTGTGGAGCAAACGTTTATTACGAGGATTATGGAAATGAAATCTCCATTTTATAGATTGCCGATTAGATTATGCTCTCAGTCTTTATGGGATGTCCGGGTGTCGATGACGTAATTATTTTGAAGATATTTATATTTTACGAAGGAGTTTCGGTGTTATACTGTATTTAGGAGGGCAGAGAGGAATAAATGGGAAGGATAAAACCTCGTTCGTCTAGAGGCCGCAAGCAAGCGCGACTGCTGAGCGTAAGGTCCTAGGGTAGGTTTAGTTTTTAGGTCGAGTAAAGTGTTATTAGGTTTTTCATCTGGACTTGTGAAAACCGAGAGACCAGATATGGGATCAATCGATGGCTCCCCTGCCAACTAAAAATTCATACATGATTGGTAAAATTTGTGGATACAATTCTGCCATGTGCCACACCCTTCGGATCAATCTATACTAATATTATAAAGCTGTAGAGTTTGTTTGTTTGAACGCGCTAATCTCAGGAACTACTGGATCGAATTGAAAAATTATTTTTGGGTTGAATAGACCATTTATCGAGGAAGGCTTTAGGCTATATATCATCACGCTTAAGCCAATAGGAGCGGAGCAGCGATAAATAATGTTTTAAAATCGGGGATTCCACGGGGACGAAGTCGCGGGCAGCAGCTAGTATAGGATATTTTGCTGTGATATGCATAGTTATATACACTCGTAGAATATATAATCGTTTATGTCTTACCGTTTACCATTGTTCTACCAATTTCAACTCTTATGTGGAAATATTCGTCCTCGAAATCAATACCCTTGTGTCACTCACTCCTTGGTATAGACTGAAAAGGACAACACAAACACACAGGCTTCCTAGAATTCTCTTTGTACCGATTTACCTCCAAGTTACAATGTATTGTGTATATGTAATTTCTGATAAAAAATAATGATATATCAGCATGTATTCCTTACTAATGCATACCTAATGTAAACGTTCGAAGGTCTCCCTCTGAGCTTCTAAAGTAGTACGAATTAATATTCATAGCCCGTGCCCACACGCCATATCTGCGGACTGAAATTGTCCCATTTTATTCCTAATTATTCCGCTATAATATATCACACTTATAAGAAGACCCTTGAGTTTTATAGCTCTCGACGGCTTTCCTTGTAATTAAATGTTATACGTATTTTATCGAAGATTGGGTATCGTTACAAATACAATTAGAATCGTCGGCAACAGATATTTGCGGAGCGCGTCTCGACACGGTTCAGTAACTTTGTTCTGTTTGTCTTTTTTCATCCAGTTTGTTGTTAATCCCACGTCCGAATAGTTGGAGCACAACGAACCAATAGTTTTGGGCTGGACATTGAACAACTAAACTCGTACATCATGTCTTTGGAACATTGAAAACAATGTGTATGTAGGTAGGTACGAATACTTCCAGTCGATAGCGAACGTCAAACGCATACCGTGGAAGTGATATATTTTCCAATACAAAGTGCCTCGCAGCGCGGAGAATGGCAATGCGTCATTCTTATAGAACAGGGCTTTGGAGACAGAACGAATTAAAGTAGTCGATTTGTTTGGAATCGATATCAAACGAGAAGTGTCTGTGTGGTTGACAGACGGCTCCCTTTGACTTATGAGACAGCGTCGCGCGTCGCCGTCGCGTCGTCAAGCTGTATTAATCAAATTGCTATCACTTTCGATCTCGATCGCTAAAACGAATATATTTGCTTCAAATCACATACGTCTTGTCATTCCATGTTTTTTTTTCTTCGACAACCCTATTATCGTCCCCTGTTGTTATGCAGTGTCTCCTCGTGGAACCATTGTTGAAGGCGCAAATAGTACGGAGCGAAGAGGCATGGGATGCGGTCACCTCTTGCTGCGAGGCAGTAGTGCTAGCGAAGGAGGAGGCAGAATGCGTGCGGGAGAGGGAAACCTCGCGCTCCAGCCACCGCAACAAAAAAAGACGCACCGGGCGTCGCGAAACGCAGGGTGATTCCCGACCACCGTATGGGGCCTGCGGATGGCGAGCTATGGGTGGCCCGCCGTCTGATAGTAACCAAGCCCGAGTCACCGGTGCGTCGTGTTCCACGCGCCTAAAAGAGCTGTCAGCAAAAAAGATGGGACCCCATAGTGTCGCTGCCTGCTAGGGTTGCGGAATTTGTTCGAAAGAGTCACCGCGGCCCTGGATCGCAAAGGGCACAAGAAGGATCACGGGTGGGTTTTAGTCAGTAAGAGTCTGACCTTGTTTATTATATCTATGAGTCTGACATTCCATTCCGCTCCGCCCAGAGCGGGAGAAGTCATTCGATAATTTTCATGCTGGCTTGTTGAGCTTACTGCACTAAAGTGTGTCGTGAACGTTTTAAGTTATCATCGTTTATTTAGAAAATAATATTTATTAGATTCTGTCATTTCTTAGTTTACAAAGTTTACAATCGTGTAGGTACTTCATTAATAATACCAGCCTGTTACATCAATATACAGAGAAAACACGAGCATTAAGCTTAACCACCACGCTAGCCTAAGGCGGGTTAGTGGTCGTATCACCATCCATCCACAGCTCGACTTCGCCCACTGCTGGGAATAGGCCTGTCTCTTCCCATTGGCGATAGCATTCGTAATTATTTGGATATTCTAATACGGGTCATTATCAATTTCACGCAATCAAGCTCTGACCGCGAGATTTCCCAAAGGTGCTTGATGTGACGATGAAAACACAATAATTAACTCTGTGTGATGGACACGAAATCTCGATTAGGGGCTGATTTGAATTGTATAGTGTGTAGCGTTATCGCTGATTAAGGGAAGAGTAGATAGGTAAGACAAGATATATCTAGCTGATATTACTGAATGTAGGACTTTTCTAAGTAAAAGGGTTTGTTTTTACCCGACTGCGGCAAAGCTAAAAGAAAGGATAATGATTTTGGCTTGTATGTATGTTTGTATGTTCCACTCTAGCGCCTAATTTACTGAACTGATTTTGATGAATGAGGTATCATTCATCAATATTGTTTTAAACATCTAATTAGACAAAGAAAAACAGGGCACAAAGAAAAAATGCATCGGTAGAAGAATTAACCACAATTTATCTAACGGTCTTTTCAGTCGACGATTTGCTAAAATATAATTTTCTATAAAAGGCCATTCTTACAAGTAATATAAAAGAGCGAATTCATCTATTTGGGTAGGTATTTAATTTGCGGAGAATTCTCATTTGGCACGTACCCAACTAGAACTAAGGGAATTTCAACCGCAATTCCGATGAACTTTCGCGGAAACTAAAAGTTTTCATTCTTTCGCTTCCCACGTTTATCGTCTCTACGATTTGTTAGGAGCGGGTCAAGGATTTCTATTCAATGAGACTATCGCCATATTAGCCATAACACGGATTTTGTGTAGGTGCAAAGTAAAAGAACTCATACATTATTCCTACCTTTAACTCTCTCAACTTTTTCTCGGCATATTTTTTTTTGGCTACGAATGTGCCAACAAAATATATCTACCATTGTTACTTCAGACACTTTAATAAAATTAAAAAAGTTTGTCTTCTCAAATGGGCGTGCAAAAAGTGAATTACTGAGGCGAATTTCATTTGAGAAAAAGTAACCCTAAAGCTAGGTGTTGTCGAGTCATGTTTAATACAATGACGGCGAGTTCTTGCTAGTGGGTCGGCGGCTTAATCGAAAAATTCCTTCAGGCATTCCGCAAATACTTGCATGATTGAAGAGGCAGCGGGCGGACGAACACACGCCGCGCGCCGTCCTTACCTGCCGCCGATATTTTCAACTACACGAAATGCGCATCGGAATTTTATGAAAATAAACAGACGCTCACCTTTGTCACCAGCCATATTTGTAACGTATACACATCTCTCATTTAGTAAAATAACCGTTTCTTCTTTTATGCAATAACTAGCTGCTGCCCGCGACTTCGTCCCCGTGGAATCCCCGATTTTAAAACATTCTTTATCCGCTCCTATTGGCTTAAGCGTGATGATATATAGCCTAAAGCCTTCCTCGATAAATGGTCTATTCAACCCAAAAAGAATTTTTCAATTCGAACCAGTAGTTCCTGAGATTAGCGCGTTCAAACAAACAAACAAACAAACAAACAAACTCTTCAGCTTTATAATATTAGTATAGATTTGCTCGTTTCATGCTGCCTGCACTGTATTAGCTCACATCTGTAACATCGTAATTCGTTCGCTTATTTAACCCTAAATAGTTACATGCTGTGGTGTGCCCAGTTAATTGAGTCGGTAACGCGAACCACATGGCCGGGCACTGCTTGTGAAAGAAAAACCCATGCGCAGTTTTTTCATTGCGTATTTTAAAACGTTTTTTTTTATTCAAAATTAAAGGGCTTTATCGCACATGCGATTATGGTTAGCTTAACAAAATCGATATTTAACTTTATCTTAGCATAGCGTTCCCTAGCTGCGTCAGTAAGTGACCCAGCTAGAACACTATTACAGTAACCTACCTCTCTAAGTCTACAATCTAACCTATTTCTAAATTACTCGTTGCGGACACACTCGGTTAATGTAATAAACATCATCAACGGAATTAATACAGGAATCACATTTAGCTGTTGTTGATTTATGGAACGATTTATAGAAGCGCAATTAGGAGTGTAATCCTTTTATTTCTCTGTCGAATGATGACTTGAAATGCTCCATCATTGTGTATTTAGTTATTCAAAAGCCGAGCTTGGGCATATTTATTTAATTCTTGTGCTGGCCCAGTCATTAGTGCGCGCGTTCCGGCGTAAACGGCAAATGCACTATTACAAGTACTGCGGCCTCACAGCCGGCATACTTAGAGGAACAATAAAACATTTTTTTTTTTTATAGAAAATGCAGTTTGCTCTGATGTTGCGGTGATTTTGGTGAGGAAAGCTGGAAATATATTTAACTAGAATTTAAGAGTATGGAAACCTTTGTTTGGCCACAACATATATTTGGTATTGTTTATAAAAGGATGATGTAAGCAACTCGGTATTTTTTTTTCAAGAATGTGAAGTAAAATTTCGTTAGCGATGCCACATCATAGTTTTCAGTGTTTACAGACAATATAGTGGCGAACAAAAAATGTGCCTTTTAAGAGACAACATGTCTGGTACGCGCCTCCGCAGCATTCTGCTCATGTTTCTTGTCTCGTAGTAAGCCTCTTTGATCTCAGTTTTATAATATCATGTTTTATTATAATCTCACAGTATATTTACTTCAAGTGTTCTACGTGAAGGGATTTTGTGCGCCGTTTCTCTGCATGTTCGCACAATAAAATATTGAAATAAGTTTGTTTGTGGTTTAGGAGCGTGCTTTTTGCACGAGTTGTGAATACTAAATCTAGTTTATGTTTTTATAGAAGATCACTAACTAAGGAGCTCGAGCACGGACCGATTTTCAAGGTAAGTAATGCTTGGCGAGGTTGGTTGGTTTATGGTTTACTATCTGTACATATCGAGATTCTTCCATACCGTGAAAAGCATGATAAGCTGGCTGTCTTTCCTAGATTTCGTCTTGCTAATTACCTACCGTGTTACCCGGTTGATGGGTTGTAGAGGTCTGGTAGGCAGCCTCTCCACGTAAAATACTGGTACTTGGCTGAATGCGGTTTGACTGGAGCCGACCCCAATACAGTTGGTAAAAGGCTAGGCAGATGAGATAAAAGATCACTAACTTTCTTGCAAGTCCATCTAAAGTATTTTGTATGTACGACGTGTTTTATGAACAGCCAAATATTATTTGCCTTGGGGATTCTCAAACTCAACAAGACGTGTTTTACATGAATACTTAAAGCTTCGGTTGCAAAGTTAACTTCTTTTATGAGTCTCTGGTGTAGCTAATAAAAACAACAAATATTTTGTGCTTCTAACGGGATCTTGTAAGATAAAAGCCGAGATTGCGGCTCAGGTTGAACTGTCAAGAGTTTAATTAGGAGCTATGGGCGGGAAGTTCCTGCAGGAAAAACTATTTAGTTGAGACAATAGAAACTATCCGTGTTTTATTTTTATTGCAAGACATTTGCGGAACGTTTTTGTTCTGTGCAATTTGCTTTGATGTTATCTGTAGGGACGGTTTTCTATGCTTTAAAAGGACGGAGTTTATTCTACTCGTAACCCTGTCAGGACCATGCGAAGTTACGAGCATAATATACAGTAGATTGTAGAACACGCTGACTGACAGAATAATTAAAATGAGAGTCCAAGTCACCACGAATTAAAGTCCAAATTGTATGAACGTCTGATTCCAATAAAATCAAAGACAATGGATAAAACCATTGAACTTTTGTTGAACTTCGAACACCGTTATTGAACTTCGAATTGCGAAAGGTGAAGAACCAAATCTTATTAAAAGTAATGGCGCAGTTTCCAGACGAACACTAAATAGTTTGAAATCAGTTGCTTTCAGGATTACTACCTATCATAATTATACTTTGTATAATAAAATCTTGCGCTGACTTCAATAACTGTTTTGGTCATGTAAAGGTGCATTATGAAATTAAAAATGTATATGTATGAAAACATTTTGCTTATAAATATTACATAACACTGTGGGAATATAGAAATCGTGAATTTACATTGTTATTAAAACTAAAACAAAAACTGTTAACACTTTAAAATAACATCTGAAATAATACGCTTATAAAAGTTTAAATTTTGTTCAGAAAATGTTTCACATTTCGTTTTATTATTTAAATATTCATAATATTTTAACTTGTAACTCTTAACAATTTTTTTGTTCAAATACTTTAGCTTTTTCTGGGAATAATAAGTGAGGAGACTTTCGATGATGCGTAACTATGCAAGTGTAAAATAAGAAATTCTGCTTGAAGAGCAACATATGAAGAGCGTATTCTCTTCGCAGTATATTTGAGGCTTTCCAAGACGATCCCCCGGATTTGCTGAGTTATTTTGAAATTCTTATGAAGTAAGTAATCAGGAAATCAGCTAATACGTATGGTAATGTAGATGAAATGGAAGGAGGCTGTATAAAAAGTGTATTCAATGAGAGGAGTTATTTGGGGAGGGCGAGCCGGAGGGCAATTCACTCTGCAACCCATGAAGAGTGCCTCCGCCCTAAGACGTTGACAAATTGTCTTCTTGAACGCCAGGGGAAATTATTTAAAATATTCACAATTTTCCGCAGACAATAGAGCTCATTGGCTGCCTAAGAAGCGCCTCATGACGATACGTGGTACCTACACTGTTGTTGCGGGATTTGTTCGGAAGAGTCACCGCGGCCCTGGAATGTAAAGGGCATTAGAAGGAACACGGATAAGTTTTAGTCAGTAAGAGACTGACACTACATTCCGCTCCGCTCAGAGCGGAAGATGTCATTTGGTGATTTCTCATCCATTAAAAAAAAGTACACAATAGGGATGTTTCCTGCGTAAAAAAATATGATTCTAATTAGTCCGTCAGTTAAATTATCGAAAAATATTAGACACGTATTTTTTGCTTAGTCAAATCTTTAAAAAATTAAGCAGGTAAAAAGCATCAAGGGTTAGTTAGTGGAGGGGACGTCACGTTGCTAGTAAAAATTGCAGTAGGTACGTAGTGAGGTTACGCGAGTGTTCAACGATTTTCTTGTTTTGCTTACGTGAACAAAAGAAAAAAAAAAATTTAATTGTAATTCTATCTGGTGGACTAATCACATTTTTTTAGTCAACAAACCTATTGGCGATTTACGGTTAATGTTGAAGAATTTCGGGTAAGATAAGTGAAGCAATGGCTCGTAAAGCCATTAACTACTTTTTCAGATGACGATGCGCAATCAATAGTTTTGCGACGAAACTAATATCTGTTAAATTAAAAAAAAGTAGGTACGAGGGACTTAATTAACGTACAATCATAATTTCAAAAATATTTTCTATTTATTGTAAGACATAAGTTTTATTTTGTTAACCTTTACGCAGAGTAATAGCTTTTATCATTCTACGAATTTGAGATCAGTTTGGTATGCTTTTATATTAAGTATTGTTTATCTTTACTGAACAAATTAACGTAGAAAACGACCAATTTTGACTGGAGTTCTATTGTTCCTATTAAATCAGCCCAAAAAGTTCTATTGAAACTGATCACAAACCTCCAAGTTGCGTAATAAAACAAAAAATGCTGTTTGGATAGGATACTTTGTAGGACCTTTTCTCTTTATCTTATAAAACTTCTCAGACATCTATCTATCTATACATATAAATAAAATTGGAGCGTCTATTTGTAATATTGAAAAAACCGCTTTTTACTACTTGCATATATGAATATATACGGTACATACACCAAAATAACATTTTTGCAATTTATGTCTGTCTGTCTAATCTCTGAAATGGCTGAACCGATTTTGACGGGACTTTTATTGACAGGTAGCTGATGTAATAAGGAGTAAGTTAGGATACGTTATTTTAGAAAAAAACTTTTATTTTAGAAAATAAAGTAATGTTGCAATATCCAAGTACTGTCCAGTACCGCGCGCAGCTCACGCGCATGCCACCACTGTGCCGTCACGTCGGGCGCCACCACTTCTCCTACCAACGAATCAATATCACAAAGAATTGGGGGGGTTAGTAACTATTCCACGCGGACGAAGTCGCGGGCAGAAGCTAGTTTAATATATAATCCAAAAGTACACCTGTACGTAACCAAGGTGAGCTGCGGAGTCGGTTAACGAAGCCATTTTGCTGTAATGCGAGTCATTTGCGAGCAGGAGGAACTCTGGAGAGAGATAAATCCGTGTGAACACCTCGATAAAGGGGTAGGTATGTTATCGGCGGATTTCGTCTTATCTCATCTCGCAGGCGCGCTTTATCGCCCAAGGGCGGGTAAAGCGCCGCCTAACGCCGATTGTCGATATATAAAAGGCAGTCATTTCAAACGACAAGTGGAAGTTTTCGCATATTATATTGCAAAACGGAATAGAATCGAGAATGAATACACATATGAGTGACGTCACAAAGATGGTTAAATAACGCGACGAGGATCAGATGCTTACGTTAACGCACATTACGCCATTATAGCACACAATGCCTCAATACGGGCCATACAATTATTATAATGAGGTGGAATTTTCTTCTCCACCCATCGCAGACTTTTCTCATCAAATCAACCGAACATAAAGCCAATTTCAATATCACTTAAGATTATTACTATAAGGCTTTCTATTTATATTCTCGTAAAAATGTTTAGATTCCCAAGTGACACGATTTGCGTAAAAATATTGACGGTTGCAAAAAGGTCAAGTTGTAAATGAAAACTGACATTTTGGGGTTGAAAATTTGATCTAAATTTTCTTTTAACATTAAGTATATAGAAAAAAATAGAAATTTTTGTTATAAAATTATTGTTTCGCTTTTTGGTTTTCCTTAGTTTGTAGGAAAGACGTCACGACAATTTAGATCAATTCGTTTGTGGAGTAAGTCGGATTTCGCGAACGGTGTAATATCGACTTGGATGAAATACTCGCGGCGGATTTTACGGAGACGAATTGTAATGTACAGTCGGTGATAGCAATTAGCTGACCCCCCTAAAAATTACTCGATTTTACACCCTATGCTCATAACATTAAACGTTATTCAATATGTATGAGTTTATCAGACTAACACTAATCGTTGAACAGAAACAATAAATAATTTTGATACGCAAACTTGAGCTTTAAGAGGTTGGTATTAGGTCATTTATTTATAACTGTTCACCTATTTTAATAAGTGGGTAGTTAAACGTCAATATGCGTATTCAACCAAAACTGCTATAGATATGACATTAGGAATATGGGGTAGAAGAATAAATTGAACAAGATATTCTATGCACAAATAGCAGTGAATACGCGCGAACATTTTTACCTTGCCTTACTAAATTGTAAAAATCCACGCTTTTTCCCTTTTTATTAATTGTTATCAGTTTTGATAGTTTAATCGTCATGTCCAAGTTGAGTTGGGTGATTATTTAAAATACAAAATAATCTATTTGCATGAGGAGAATGTTGGTATTAAAGCGATTGCTACGAAACATAATATAGCGGTAAGTGTATTCTTTTTTTATGCTTCATTTATAATTATAGTTATTCCTTAATTCGTTAGTTGGCTTAAAAGCCGGTGAATGTAGAATAATAGACAATTAATTATGTTTCATTATGAGTCTAATTTGAGATCATTTATAGGTCTAATTTGATTTATATTATCTAAATTGATAAACGTATTTTTGCAAACTTAATCGATAAATTATGTTTAACTATTCGTTACTAAAATTATGCTTATTCTGTTGTTTCAGAGAAATACAGTCAGATTGTGGCTAAGACGTTTGACGTGTGGTTTTAATATTCAAAAAGATCGTCCTGGACCAAAACCATTAATGAGAGGAAGTGATTGTTGTTGGATATGGTGCGCGGTATGCGGGACCGCTTGCAACAAGTAATAGAAAAAAATGGTGCTCCACTTCGCTATTAAAAGCATATTATAAATGACTTGAGTAACCAGTGTTGGTCACAAACAATACAAACGTATGTCAGTGTGTGTGTTAAATTAACTATTGTTATAATTTCTAACGAAGTATTTTGAATACATAGTTTTTTGTCAAAACCTTATAACTAAAATAACTACTCACAAAACAAATTGATATATTATAGTAGGTAGAACTTCAACGTATAATTCCGTTTTATTTAGTTAAATGATATTTAATGTGGTGATGTTATTGTTATGAAATAGAAATACATACATACCTATATTTCTAAATATTATAACATGCTGATTCACTACATTAAACTAAGTGCAGTTAACAACGTTATTAGTAAAATAGTAAGTAGGTAAATATTATCATCTTCGTGTCGTCATCAATATCATTTATGTTATTCTTATAATATTTTTTTTTATAAAATATAATCGTTTTTAACCATCATTTAGGTTTTTTATTTCCGTTCGTTTTTTTTTTGTTGATAAAGTTATAATTTATTATTTATAACTTAAAATAAATTTACAAAACAGAAACAAAAGCGTCAATCACGCTGGTTACGAACTCACAACCTCGATTTGTCAGCTCACTACAGTCGCCACTAGCAGACCACTCGAAACATATTTATCGTGATCGTAATTACGTATTATATTACAAGTTAAAATAATATTCAAGATCATACCTACCTTAACACTGCGTATTAAAGATCAAATTCGAATAACTATTTTATTGATCGTAGACGTTGAACCAGTTATCTTACTGCTAACAAGCAGAAGGTTCAAATTCGTTTAATTTTTAGGGGGTCAGTTAATTGCTATCACCGACTGTACATCGATATTCCATATTTCTCCAGATTCTAGTAAATGTAGTGCTTACAAAAGAAAGTTATTTAGGTAGCTGGTCTGGTATTATTGTCAGATTCTTACTGACTAAAACCCATCCATGTTCTTCCAAATGCCCTTTGCGTTGCAAAGCCGTGGTGACTCTTTCGAACAAATTCCACAAACTATTGTTGTCCCTAGGGATATATTTCAACACTAGCTTCTGCCAGCGACTTCGTCCGCGTGGAATAGTTACTTTACCCCCGATTTTGAAACTCTCAGCCCGATCGGTTTAAAATTGACAAAAGATAGACATGCTGTTTCGGGATATTTTTTAGATAATTTTATGTAGAACATTTCCGTAATACATGATTTCTATGTAACTTTAACCATTAAGGCTACACACGCGACGGAAGCTTAAAAAATGGAGTAACTTCTTCCGTTTTCCCAACATTTTCCTTCACTGCTCTGCTCCTATTGATTGTAGCGTGATGAAAAGTATACTATAACCTGCCCAGGAGTATGAAGAATAATTGCACCAAGTTTCGTTAAAATCGGTCGAGTAGTTTTTGTTTCTATAAAGAACATACAGACAGACAGACAGACAGACAGACAGACAAAAATTTTACTCATTGCATTTTTGGCACCAGTATCGATCACTAATCACCCCCTGATAGTTATTTTGAAAAAATATTCCTTGTACAGAATTGACCTCTCTACAGATTTATTATAAGTATAGAAGATTAGGATCGCATTGTGGAGTCAATGAAATTAACAATCACGTCCCAATGAAACTAATTTACAGATGTACTATTTTTTACTGAGCTGTTAAGTTTTGTATTCACAAATCAACAGTCCACAGCTGGACTAACACCGACTGGATGTGGTAGAAACCTAACCAGTCCAGCTTGGACTGGGACAAACTTGTCTCAGTCACATTTTCAAGCTTTTATTCTGAAGACGATCCGTTTTTTCTGATTAATTATCTGTAGCTGTAAAAATTTGGTAGGAAAAAATAAGGGTGTTGATATCTTATAGGTACCATGCCTATTAGTCCTGTTTTAAAACTGTAGTAACACGTATGACATAAAAGTATAAACTTTTATAACTTGCGGTCACCGACTGCCATCGCTGACAGTTACTCCTCTCCTTGTTTCTCAAGGGATTACCTCCAACTAGATAAGAAAGTTGAAGTCGGCAGGGGACAGGTGACACGACTTCGAGCCATTCTTGGAAGCCGGGCTTTATCTCTCCTATTAGTAGCTGTGCAGTAGTTTAAACTTATAAGAATTCCTGGGAATGCTTTATAGAAAAATTGCAGGAAAAGAGGGTTCTACTACGTAATAAGATGGCTTATCTTTCTGGTATGTTGTATTTTATGTAGTGTATTTTGGATCTTTTATTTCCCATGGGCTGGGTTTTCTGCCTGTTCAAAGGTAAAACGTGGATCCTAGTACAGCTTTTGCGAAGATTAAAAAGCTTCCTTATGAAACATAATATCACGCTTGCATTTCCCGAAGAGTGCAGGCAGGTATAGATACATGTCTTAAAGTATATCCAAAATGTTTAAGATTTAAGTCTAATGAAATGAATAGGGAGCGAATCTTTATTATATTCTACCCTACAAGCTCCCATTGACAAGATACCTGTTTTCGGTATCTGCAGTCGTTACAGCCGAAGGACGTTCACTGAATAATAAATAATAATAATAACTGCTGGACTTAGGCTTCCCCCAAGAGTTGCTACATTGAATGAACCTGTGCTACTTGCGTAACTACGTAAGAAAATTTCCAATTCAACTTACAATGACATCCAAAAATTAGCAATGCGTCTCATTCCTAATCTCCCCATTTGCAAGTTATTCGAGTGCCATTTGCAAAGTCAATGAAAACAAAACTTTTGAAAACAATTATCAGCGCGGAGTAGTTGAGAAACTAATGGAGCTTTATGTGAAGTGGGGTAAAGAGGAACGGGGTAAAGGGGAGCGGGGAAGGGTTATCAACTGATTTTTTTTTTAGAAGAATTGGCGTGTGTCTGATTTTAAGAGGGTAAATGAATACAGACAGCATAGAGAAGAGATAACAAAGAGTTATTTTTATTATTATTTAAAAACAAAAATAGGAAACATAATCACGTTTTGATTGCTGTGCATCAACTAAGCCGTGCTTTATGTAGTTCGCGAAAACACCGAAACATCCCTTTGTGAAATGGCAGAAATTAATATTTACCTTGAAAATTCAAAAGTGCCTGAAAATATTTTAATTGAAGTAAATGCATTGAGTTGAGTACAATACTCTATATTAGAGTACGTTTGACAACCCTATAACGGGGGAAAAGGGAACGGGAGGAAATTAATCACACCGCTTTGTGTGTTAGCACCTCGTAATTTACATGAGAAGGAGTCAGGGGTCAGTATGGTAAACTCTGCTTACTCACTTTCATCCAATCCTCAGCAGTGTTTAACTTTTTGAGTAGAAAAAAGTTGCTCAGAATTAATTAATTCTCGGCCGTCATTAATTACTAAAACTTTGCTATTTTGACTTGTCTGATGTGAACGATAATATTGCTAAAAGCTTCTTTGATAGGTTGCTTAATTAATTTTCTTTGGTTTTATATATTGTTATTGTAATTGAATGTAATATAATAATTAATGTTTATTAATATTAACCCACTTTTTGTTTACCTATCGACAAATCAAAATATTTGCATTTGATAAATAAAAGGAGAGATGTAAAAATCGACAGAGTAATTAGACGTACCCCGAATATAAGGCTGCGGACTAACACAACTTATTTTACTATAGGTAGGTTTCTTATTTATAAAAGTTGCAATATTTCATAAAGTAGATCCATTTCAAGTCGGCTAGGAGACATCGTTTTCATCTAGCTTTAAATGTCCAGAAATATTTGACTTGTAAAAGTGTTATGTTTAACCTACTTACAAAATAAATATCATTTATCATTGAGCAAAGTACTTTGACGACCGGGAACTGATTTATTATTTGAAGAGAAGTTACGCAATCGGCTACTAATACAAATCAGAAACAAATTGTATGAAAAACAAACTAATTATGTTCATTTACAAATTCAAATAATATTCTGCACAAAACTATTTTTTTAATGGGATATCTTACTCACCGATTCGTGGCCGCAGTGACTCTTTCGAAAAAAATCCGCAATGTACGACCCTTTAATAGCAGACAGACGCATTTCCCCCACCATATTTGTATCCCATGCAACCTCCATCACAGTATCAATTTGCCTCATTCACGAAACCACAATACAAACAAGGCGTTACCTGATGTTAAATTAAGATTCCAGTCTAAATATTCCCAACATTAATGAGTTTGCTGATTTTACTGTACGTACTTAGTAAAAGCTGAAACACAAATGCCTTCATAACAGAGCACTACATCGTCTTTGACAATTTAATACTTGGGTACATAGAAAACGATTTAGCAAACGACTGAACAAGGTGAAGCTAGCTCAATTCACATGCAGAGTACTCGCAAGAAAGCGGACCTTTTTGTGAAACTTTCATAATGTAACTGTGAAAGCTTCTCATCGTCTGTTTTCATTTCGAAGCACGTTCATATGTTTAAAAGAACCTCGTGGGGCATTTTCTTTCACATTAAACACGACATTTTTCTGAGTAGCAATATAAGTTTTCCGTCAAACAAGGGTTTTAGGTTTTGTCTTTTCGCAACGGTATTTCGAGGGGTTTGGCTGGATCTTTTGAAAGAAAAAGAAGAAAACTCGTATATTCCGCCATAGATGAAGCAAAAACAAAGCGACCAAATATTTTAGTTTTAAATGCACGTGATGACGCCATTATGATATCAAATTACTTGTCTGTTGTACCCATGGGGAATTGGATAAGTTAATGAATAGTCACTTGTATGTTACTCGATATTTGTAGTGTTTAATTAAAAAAAAAAAAATTAAAAATGATACCAAAATAAAGCCAAACGCAGGACAGCGTGCTTGATCTATACTACACTATATATCTATACTAATATTATAAAGAGGAAAGATTTGTATTTTTATATTTTTGTATGTAACGAATAAACTCAAAAACTACTGAACCGATTTCAAAAATTCTTTCACCATTAGAAAGCTACATTCACCCTGAGTAAAATAGGCTATATTTTTCCCCATATTCCCACGGGAACGGAAACTACTCAGGTAAAACCGCGGGGCGCGGCTATCTACATATATCTATACTAATATTATAAAGAGGAAAGGTTTGTATTTTTGTGTGTAACGAATAAAATCAAAAACTACTGGACCGATTTCAAAAATTCTTTCACCATTAGAAAGCTACATTCACCCTGAGTAACATAAGCTATATTTTATTCCCATATTCCCACGGGAACGGGAACTACGCGGGTGAAATCGCGGGCCGTTGCTAGTAATTTATAAAACCAATTTCACAAAGTTTTTCGTTTGAGAAACCGAACTAAACAAGTGAATTATGCGTAACTTTAGCTTTGAGGTGCACCTGAGCAACATTTAAACATTTTATCAGCACGAAGTAAACATTAAAGTGCTCACAATGTTGTTGTTTACATTCCTTGCATTAAATCTGCTTCATACAAAGCCGCATATAGCACATAAATTGAAGTCTAGGCGAAAATTAATTACAGTGCATTTGTGTATCGGTACCAGCGCCGAGCCGCGCAGAGTGCCATCATTAGTGGTGCGGCTGATGAAAGGGGAATTTGTATCAGCGCAGATTTGTTACTCTACCTGGCAATCAATTTGCATGATAGATACTCTGATATCGACTATAATGAAGCGATTTAATTTGTTTAATATCGACGACGGCCGGCTGGTGTGAAGAGGGTTTTAGCGTTCGTGTTTGTGTATTATGAGCAGTTCGAGCGTTATAGTGTAAAATATTAGAGAGAAAATTTGAATAATTAAATAAACTCTAAATCTAACTGTGTACACTTAAAATAATAGAGAATTTTAGTTTATTTTTATTTTAAGTGTACACAGTTAGATTTAGAGTTTATTTATATTTTTATGTAGATTTATATTTTTGTTGACGTTTAGTTGATTATGTGAATTCATTTCGTTTGTGGACAAGATTTCTATACTAGTATCTACATAATTATATCTGCAACTACCAGAAAATCGCTGTACCTAGATGAATTCCGGAGAAAGTACTCAACTGTCTTGTAAACCGCAAGAAAATAAAACAGAAAAATCGGCGGCGCAAATATAAATTTCTGTACTACGGCATTTTACAGGGTGTAATAGATTAGTGCAAAATCTGTTATTGTGATCATTATCATTCTCATCATCATCATGATTATGAACAATATATTATGTATGTACTATGGTATGTACTTTCTTATTTTGCGACCAACCCTGAGATCACCAAATAGCTACTAGCGATTTTACTATCGATCCAACGCACGTTTGTATAACTTGAAAAAATGTACTGAACTGCTGTTCTTTTTTTGTTCAATTGCCTCTTTTCGAAATTTGATTGTAACCTGTTAGACTTTGAATGTATTGTTTTATAATTATAGTGAAGTTAGTGGAATGCTGCTGTGACGCTGTCTCTGTTAATTGCTACACTGAATCCCCTTTAATTTTATTCTCCTTTTGTACCAAAAAGCTTAATCAAAAGCGCAAATAAGATCGAAAAGACGAGCTTACGCGTCGTATTTCCATCGCAAAGGATATTGTGAGTCTATTGACACATGGGAGAGCCGACAGAGTTTGCGGTATGTCGCCTGAGCTCGTCCAAATGCTCCATTACACCAGCACAAAGTTCAAAGGGTTCGCCGACGATGCGTTTTATCCTGCAGCTCGTAAATGCATTGCGTGCGTGTGTGTGGGTGTCATATCACTTACGTAGCTGTCTGTACGGTACGATACAATGGTGCTTTGTAGCAGTGGTCGTGTCTTACCTGAAAATAAAAGTATTATATTAGAAGGAGTTGCGGTATTATCTATTAAACTAGCACGCCCCGCGGTTTCACCCGCGTAATTCCCGTTCCCGTGGAATACAGGGATAAAATATAGCTTATGTTAATCAGGGTGAATGTAGCTTTCTAGTGGTGAAAGAATGTTTGAAATAGGTCCAGTAGTTTTTGAGTTTATTCTTTACTAAAAATACAAATCTTTCCTCTTTATAATCTTATATATAAAATTCTCGTGTCACAATGTTAGTTGCCATACTCGTCCGAAACGGCTAGACCGATTTTTATGAAATTTTATATGCGTAATCAGTAGGTCTGGCAATCGGCCAACACCTATTTTTCATTCCCCTAAATATTAAGGGTGGTCCACCCCTATTTTTTTTGTATTTTATGTGTCAAAACGACGTTTGCTGGGTCAGCTAGTATTAGTATAGAAGTATAGATTGGAAACTGAAACGCCATGGTGTAAGTACTCCTGACCAAATCTCTGCCGCTTGGGCCATTTTCAGCGGTGACTAACTATCGACAGAGAGAGATCAGAGACAGGAGACAGTACGCACGGATTAACAGATCATCAGGAAAATAGAGCGTATCACAATTTTTTTAAAACTGCATGTGGTCGGCTGATTATAAAAATCATAAAATCGATCCAATTTGTAAAATTTGGAGAGAATTTTGCAACAGTAAATAATGTATGTTGATTTTATTGAAAATCGGATTCATTTCACGATTGAAGTTGGTCACGCGTATGTAAAACGTAGCTGAACCAATTGTCACCAAAAGCCAATCAGCCAGTGATTGCGATTCCTGAATAATGAACCAATATGGTTACCGCATTATGTACGCCGGCGTGGTTTGAAATATTTCATTCGTCAGTTTGTTTCTAGAAAGTCTTTTCTATTTTTATGCTCATTTTGTTTTTATATTTTAATGGTTTGGTATCAAAGGGTTAATTCTAGAATTTTTAAGTAATAGTCGCGTTTCAGTCGCAATTTGTCTACAACACTTCTAATTTGTCTACATTCTTTTTTGACAGATTGCAACTGAGTTGCAGACGTTGCTAAAATCGTCGAACGACCTCAAGTATATTATTATAGCCATGCATTTTGCTGTTCGTCAAAATCAGAACCATCAAATTTGCCCCATTGGGTATAGAAAAGCCAAAAACGAAAAATTTTAAAACAAAGTAACTCTTAAGCTCGCAAACGTCGAACTACCCTCCCAGTCGGAGTAAATCTGGCGCTTAGGGAGCTTTATTTTGTTTAACAAGCTCTCGGTTTTAATAATTTTGTATTAAGGAAACATTTTATTTTCTCTCGAGAATATTCATATTTATTATTTCCCTGGAAGGTTTAGCTGTTATGTTAAATTATCCTAGGGTAATTTTAGTCCGTTCATTTATATGAAGTAAATGGTCGAGAAACGCGAAACGAGCGTTCTAATCGAAATTTTGGAGTTAAAATACCCTTTTTTTTTTTTTTTTTTGGATGGGAAATCATCAAATGACCCCTCCCGCCCTGGGTGGAGCGGTAGGGAGTGTCAGACTTTTACTGACTAAAACCCACCCGTGCTCCTCCATGTGCCCTTTGCGTTCCAGGGCCGCGGTAACTCTTTCGAACGAATTCCGCAACCCTAGCAGGCACCGACCCTATGGGGCCCCTTCCCTGGTGCTGACGGCTCCTTGCGGCGCGCGTGGAACACAACGCGTCGTCGACTCAACCTGGTATCGGACGGCGAGCCACCCACGCTCACCGTCCCCAGGCATCAGCCACTGCGCAATAGCACAGCGGCCGACTTGTCTCTGGAGGAGGCCGAAATGGGACCATTACTGGCACTCCATCTCAGCACCCTCCCGAGTGTTGGGAGTCGCAGCACCCGCAGCAGAAGCGGCAGAAGCGGCGACGGAAGCCGCGGCGGCGGCAGATGCGGCGGCGGCGGCGGACCTCTTGCCCTTGGTCGGGGCGGATGGCGCGCAGGCCCTTCCCCCAGCCCAGTGCTCGGCCGGCTTGCCAACAGCCGCACATGCACTGCAGTGCGGCGTGGCCTCGCACGAGCCGGCCCGATGACCGGGCTGACCACAGCGGAAACAAAGTCCGCTGCGGTCCACCTCCGAGGGGCACATAGCTCCCGTGTGGTTGCCCACATGGCAGCGGTAGCACCTCAGAGGTCTGAGTTCCAGCAGTTTTACCCGCGCAGACACCCATCCCACCAAGAGCCTTCGGCCCTCCGACACAGTTCTGGCCGCCGTCACGGGGCAGCTCACCACAAGGGTTTGCATGCCCGTGTTGTCAGGCCGGAGGGCGCCCGCCTTGACGAGCTCGGCAGAGCACCCCCCAGTCCTGGCGACGGCGGCCACAACTTCCTCCTCCGTCACGGAGTCATCCAGGCCCACTATGCGCATGTCGATGCGCTTAGTCGGCCTGGACACCCGGACCTCGTCCGCGGGTAAGACCGCCCTTAGCCTTTCGGCCAGGGCGTCCGCGAACGGGCCACTCTCCGCTCCGGCGAGCTCGAGCTTCCGGGCACCGGTCAAGGTCCTCCTGACCCCGATGCCCCCGCTGATGCCCAGCTCTTGGAGGCTCACCGCCTCCTTCGCCCGCTTCAATACGGCGAGATAAGTCACGCCCCTCTGTTCCGCTTCCGGCTGCAGTGTGAGCACTACAGCCGCGGATTTCGGGGCGCGAAGCCTCGCCGCAATGGCGTTGGCCTTCCGCCGCTGCTTCCTCGCCTTCTTCCTGGCCGCCTCTTTGGCCCTCCGCTTCTGGCCAGCAACCTGCCACTCGGCCCCGGCCGCAGGAGGGTCCGCGGGTGGGGGTGGGGGCGGCTGCGGCACCACTGGCGCCGCAGCCTTAGCCGCTCCTCCCCGAGCCTTCCTCCCACCCCTCTTCGCCGGGGCCGACTTGGTCGTCGCCGGCGTCGCAGCCGCCGGCGCCACAGGCGCTGGCGCTGCTCCGCCCTTGGCCTTTGCCTTCGCCTTGCCGGACGTTCCCGGGCTGGCAGCCGCGGCGGCCGCGTACGAAGCCGCCTTCTGCTGCTGGCCCGGGGCCCTCTGAGTCGCCGCCGTTGGGGGCCGCCGGACCATGTCCTTCAGGGTGGAGAACTGCCTCCGGAAGGGAGCCAGCTCCTGCCGCACCAGGTTCCGCACCTGGCTCAGCACTAGGCTCCCCTCCAGCGCCGCCGGACTCAGCACCCCCTGCGGCTCCTCGGAGGCCGCTCTGGCCATCCCCGCCAGGTCCTTCCGGAGCGACTCATTCTCCCGAATGAGTCGCTCCGTAACGGCCGCGAGGCGGGCGACCTCCGCCCGAAGCTCTGTCGTCTCCCTTGAGGGAGACGCGCCAACGTTGGCCGCCGCTGCCGCCAGGATGGAGGCTTTGGCCGCGCCGATGGCCTCCCGCTTCGAGGACTGTTTCCTCTTAAAGGCCACAGCGCGGATCGCGGCCTCCACGACCTCCGCGAACTGGGCCCTCTGCTCCTCAACCGTGGGACGCACCTCTCCCGGGGGCTCCGAGTCATCGGAGTCGAGAGTAGGCGGAAGAGTAGAGGGAGCCCTACGACCGCTCCCTCCAGGGCGACGCCCCTCCTCCACCAACCTCCCGGCCCGACTCTCCACGTCCCGGGTAGAGGGAGCCAGCCCCCTCCCCGCCTCACAGCCCCTGCCCCGCCTAGCGGTGGGGATCTTGCGGGCGGAGGCAAACTCGCCCTCGGAGGTCGACTCCCCGTCTTCCTCCCGTCGCGGCCGCTTGCGGAAGAACTTGACGTTCTCCGCAGCAGCCCCCCCCTCTTCCGTCTCTAGAGCCCGCCGAGCTGACCGTTACTAGGTCTGGCGCGGAGCCGGAATCCGACTCCGCACCACCCCGGCGCTCAGGCGAACCCTCCACTACGGAATCGTACGCCATCAGCTCCTTAAATGAAGCGGATCCGGATGACGACGATTCGGAGCCTCCTCGGCTCTTGTTGCCACTGGCAAGCGGAAGGTCTTCGTTGCCCACCCCATAGTACGAAGGGCAGCCCGCCGAAGCGGGGCGGGATTCCCCGACCGCTGAGCAGTCGGGACCCGCCTGGGGACTTATTTTACTCAGGCCTTTTTCCATATTGTTCCTTTTAGAGGGTATGGTCCCTTGCTCCTCCGCCCTTTCTCCCTCACAGGGCCTCTCCTCCCACCCGCTCACTGCCCTCCCAGCCACGTCTGATGAGCAGACGCGTACCAGAAGGCAGCGAGCGGGTGTGTCTCTCTTGGTCTGGTCCCTCACTTGCGACCTTCCGGCATGAGTGGCTCTACCGGGAAAGCTCGCAAGATCATTGGGACGCTCAAGCCCCACCACGACGACAACGTGGAGACACATTCGGTGGGGAGTTAAAATACCCTGGAGACAGTTTCGAGGATTCCCACGCCTGTCACGTTGGATATAACGTTGTGATTACGCGAGCCGATGTCAGGGGAATCACGTCCATTGCTCCATTTGTGCGGCACAGGTTGATAAACGTAGCCAGTAATGCAGCAATAGAGGTAATCCGTCTCTGTTGGGTAGCCTGCGTGTGGAGACAGGGCAACGATTGTAGCGTCGTTGAATTTATTCAATGAGCATTCCATTACATTGCTGTCCGTTTTGAAAATTAGTTCGCGTGATAGTTTAGCAAGTAATTGTGTAATTGGGCATTTTTTCTTAGAAACTAATCAATTATAAGGAGTATGTTGTGTAAGTGCTTTATATCTTGTTTTGAAAATACTAGGTACCTAAGTAACCAAGGCAAAAATGGCACGACAAACTTGAAGCCTATCGATAAAATGGGGAGGAATGGAAGGAAGACAGAGAGGTCTTTTGCCCTGCAGAGGGAAAGAACAGGTTGATAATAAACTAGCAGCGCCCCGCGGTTTCACCCGCGTTGTTCCCGTTCCCGTGGCAATACGGGGATAAAATATAGCTTTATATTGGTGAAATAATTTTTAAAATCGGTTCTGTAGATCCAGAGATTACCCCTTACAACGTCACAAACTCACAAACGTTACTTTGCTATAATATTAGTTTAAGTAGATATATGTATGTATATGTAAGTATGCCGATTTTGCGATTTAATGTTCAGCCAGACCAGTTGCAATGGGTACGCAAACAAGTCTCGTCTAACTCATACTCTTATGAATTATGACGACAGAAATAGCCCCTTTACACCCGCAGAACAAAACGAGACTATTCTAATACAAATTACACACATTAATAATATTTAAACGAGCTGTACGTTGCGAGGTAGAAAATTAAACGCACCACACTTTCCTCTACAAATAGTCTAAGAGTCAAGTAGTAAATTATAAACTATGTTTACTTCCCAAATATAGCTCCGAGACTAGTTTGAGTTTAAAAACAGGGCAATGCACGCATTAATGGTCTCGTAGTAACGGCGTAAACTGAAATCGTAGGAATACTGAGCTGGGTGTAATTTTAGTTCGTTTCGTCATAGATTAAGAAAACGTGGATGTGAAATTCAATTTTTTATTCAACTTGAAGAAGATTTGTTTTCACTATCAGCAATATTCACATACCCATTTATTTCGCCCAATGCTGAGCAAAGGTCTCTCTTATCCAGTGCCACTCCAGCCAGGTTCTAACCTCGTAGCTACTATGTCGTCTGCCTGCATGAGGACAGTTTTGTTTTATTATCATATAATAGGATGACATGCTTTACCAGGCGCTCAGTGACAAATCCCAGTGATACTATCCGAATTGAGGGCCTGAGCAAAGTTCAAGTGCATTCTAATAAATGGCATTTTAAAGAATACCAAAATAACCATAAAGTTCGGGATTACTATGGGCTACGGAAATGCCACATGGTTCTTCGGCCGCCCGCAGTACTCTTGTTGTTCCCTATTGAGTTCCGCGTTGCATACATACGTAAACGAGCTAGGCGCCCGAAGGGTTAAAACACACTAACACTACACACATTGACTGTAATTATCGCCAAGAGCATGCCTCTTTGTTGCGGTCCTCAGGTACGCACACCATTTTCAGAAGACACGCTTGTTGATTAGGTCGAAAGGCAGTCCCGCTTCTACAAATTCTTGTTCTGTGGTTTCTCCGTAGAAGCAGGCAAGATGACCATCCCCAGTCGGGTTGGACCGCGCCCAACTGTCGGCAATTAGCAACGGTTCGGCAGACACTGTAATGGTTGTCATTTACTACAGAAGACCCTTTTATCAAGTTTGCTGGGTCTTGTCTTGTGTTACAACTTATTAGGTGGTCTGATGGGCGTTCTTTTTTTAAGTATAAGTAATTAAGGTGCCGTTACAGGGAGGGGAATGGTAATAAGTCATTCATCTAAATTGCTATTTATGTCAATAGAGGTTGCTGGTGGCTTTAGACTGAACTGATAATGACATTTCCAGTTATAAGGAAATGTCATTATCAGTTCAGTTTAAAGACGTCCACTGGAGAGCATTGGATTCACACAAGTGTTGCTATATCGACCGGTCCTGTGCATCTCGTATGCAGAAGATTTCTGCTTAGGAATGTACTACCAGTCAACTGCTTTTTACTCATTGGCTTCTATGATAAACCTCCACTTTTCCAATAAACTGCAAAGTCATCTTGATAGATAACACCTAAGATGTCCTTCGTATTAGTAAACCCAGAGTTAATATGTGTGCCTATCTAAAATGTGGAAAAACGTTTGTTTAAACGGAAGTAAATTGTAATGTCACTTTACTCCGCGACTATACGGGTCTGAATCTTTTCAGTTTTCGAAGCAAAGCATTACTGAAATCAACACCAACTTCATTCATGGACGTACCCAGGTTCTGGCCTATGGCAAGTTAAATTTTTTAGGTCAGAATGTCAGATCGTTCGCGGCTGGTTTTTCATACATACTACACAAAAAAACCTACATGAAACGTTACGTATGTCTATGTATGTAGTGTGTAGGGCAAAAAGCCGCAAATGATCCTGCTTTATAAGTAGTTAAAAAAGTAAAGGTAAATTTGACTATATATTTTTATTTAATAAATTGTTTTTTTTACGGAAATTGATTTGTGCATTTTGGCAATGTCTACTGCGCGGAAAAGTTAGCACATAAGGCCTCGTTTACCCTGTTTAGTGATTAGGCGAGTTCTTACATTTACTGCGACATTGCCAATCAGCTGCCCTCCCCCCTGGGTACGCCCATGACTTCATCTATCATAATAATCATAGAACCTAACCCCTCGTAGTAGGTCTGGTGCAGCCAGTTTATTTATGGGGCAGCCGGAAGTCTCGCTAACATAGTTCGCCATTATAATGACATTGGGACTAAACAGATTGACTGACGTACGTGTATTCCCGCTTTCCTCACAACAATATTTTGTATAGAAAGAAAGAAAGAAAGAAAGAAAAACTGTTTATTTGCGCCAAGCATGACGCACACCAAAGAATTTAAAATACAGCTATCAGCGTATCAGAACTAATATTATTCACTTCGTTGTCTTACTTTACAAATGAATGAATAATATTAATTCTGTGCTCAAATCGTTCATTAATATCCAAATTGTAAGTCTCACTGTGAACTTTGAGTAAGAAGTTTATGTTTAGTGTAGGTCTATGTACATCACATTACATGTGAAATATAGGTAAGTATAACTAACAACCAACAATTTATTATAACTTAAAAAAAAAACAAGTAAAAATTGATTCTGCATGATTTTGCAAGAAGTTCGCGATCGGTTGTCACATTATCGCTACGTGCCTGTCTGTGGGCGGCTAACGTCATAGTTACTTTTTAAAAAAATCGCAAGTTCTATGAATTCACTAACTATGCGAGATGTCCACCATTATAATGAAATTGGGAGCGAAAAGCTTCGCTGACAAATATATACCCAATAGTAGGGGAGCCCATGCGGGGATTTCGGGATTTTCTAAAGCGCGGCAGATTAATATACAGGGGGATACCTTGTACCCAGTTAAGTACCTCCACCAAATATGAGGCCCATATATAAGGCCGGCCTTGAAGGATACAGGATCAGATTAGTAAAAAAAAATTGACCATCAGAAATTCTCGAGCGCGTCAGATTAAGGTAGGGTGAGTTAATTTACACCCTAAAAAGTGTATATTCCACTAATCTGACAATTTGAGAGTGACGTAAAGAAAGGGGAGGGCAGCAAAGTTGTAAAAAAAAAACGTCATCTCGACATTCTCGAGCGTAGCTAATTTTTTTTTATTTTGAAGGAAATAATTCAAGAATAATGAAAAATATATAATCTGACGATTTCCGCAAGCCGAAATAACAAAAATTCGTCGATAAAGTTAAATGCGTGCCGCTGCGTGATGCCTACATTTCCTTCTCCACGTTTCTATTCCTCTCTCACTCTTTCTCTTCCTGAGCTTTTCAATTAATTAAGATCAAGGATTTTTAAAAAAATTAAAAAAAAAATTAACTTCCCGCTAAGAAAATCGAAGATTTTCAAAAATCGGGAAGTTATTGTTTTCACCCCGTTTTGCAAAAATCTAGTTTTCATCAGATCTCGACGTTTTAAGGTCATAGGAAGCTTCCCTGACTACTCCGCGATGTTGTCACTATGTCTGTATGTATGTGTGTGACTATGTGACTCGCTTATAACTTTTGAACAAATAAACCGATCGGAATCTACTAAACGGCGTTCTAAAGAGTTCCCTTAAAATTAGATTTCTTGTGAATTTGAACCGATTTGGACTGATAGATTTTAAGAAATATTGAAAAATCTCAAAGAAAAAAAGTTTTTTTTTAAAGTGGTTTTTGGAATAACTGTAAAACGGCTTTATCGATCAACTACAAAAACTAATCCGCTCTTGAGCTTGAAAAACCACGTCAATCGCCACCATGCTGGTCCAAATCGGTTGATTCGTTCGAGAGATATCGTGAACGAAAGAAACCCGAAAAAGTGTTTTTTCGGGATTACTCCGAAATTTTTGGTTCGATCAATTAAAACTAGAAAATTACTTATGAGGATGATAAAACTGCGTCGAATGCCGCCAACGGGTGAAAATTGCTTGATCCATTCAAAAGTTATTGCTGTTTGAAAATTCCAAAAATAGTGTTCTATGAAACTTCTATCAGACTTTCGAGCTGGGAGAGCTCAAATGCATAGAAATATTATTTCTTTGAACTCAGCGAGCTCAAAATATCACATAAATTATATTTTGAGCTCAAAAATGTTATAAGTATAATTTTAAGCAATGGAATTAGCGAGATGTTGCAGGGATGGCCTTTAGGGTGAACCGTTTTTCTAAATTTTTTTGTCAGATCAGGCGAATCCCTCAAGATAATCGTCAGATTATGACATAGTACGTTTAGAACATAAAAATGAACCATATATATCTTAATCTGACGCGCTTGAGTATTTCAAAATGGCGATTTTTTTTTTGCACATTAGTAAAATGGCCGCGAGTTTGCGTCCCATCGAAATCGTCAGATTAGTGAATGAGAGCTTTTTTTTTAGTGCACTTAACACTCCCTTAGAAAATCTGACGCGCTCGATTATTTTTTATTTTTTTTCATTTTCAACCCTTACATACAACCACCCTCATCATGCAAACGATCAGATTAACATACGTACGTTATTAAAAATACGTAGGGCATTGATGCTATCAATATCTGACGCGCTCGAGGATGTCCATGCAACAGTTTTTTTTTACATATTTAAAAATCTATAGCCGCTTCCCCCACCGATGAAAAGGTATTATCATATAACATTTTTTTCTTCTTATCATCTAAGCTTTGCAACCCAATAGGTCTCTACGACGCTCGAGTAAATCCCCATTTAGCATCGTGGGCTCCCCTACTACAATGAATATTGCGGTCTCACGACAATATTTTATAACCAAATTATGTTCTCCCCGTTTTGTCTTTGTTGAAGCAGTCTTTGGCAGCTTATTTAATTAAATTAGATTGTTGGTTACTTAGCTAGTATAGTTTTGAATGAAGAAATACTGAAATAATTTCTGCATTAGGAATTGAATATTCTCAATTCTCTTAAGCCTGAAAACTTGTCAAAATGTTCCATTAATGTAAAACTTTCTTAATTCCAAATATTCAATGCGAAAACCAATCAATCAATTTAACGTCTCTTTATTATTGCTACAGTCGGCAGTATTTTTCTTGACTAGTAATCTATACTAATATTATAAAGCTGAAGAGTTTGTTTGTTTGTTTGTTTGAACGCGCTAATCTCAGGAACTACTGGTTCGAATTGAAAAATTCTTTTTGGGTTGAATAGACCATTTATCGAGGAAGGCTTTAGGCTATATATCATCACGCTTAAGCCAATAGGAGCGGAGCAGCGATAAAGAATGTTTTCAAATCGGGGATTCCACGGGGACGAAGTCGCGGGCAGCAGCTAGTCATTTAATAAAATTAGGATATAGTTGCTTGAGTAATAAACACAGCTTAAGTCTTACAAAAATAATATCTGATTCCCTCTTTGATTAGACTAAAATTAAGTAATGTAAAATAAAATATTTAATCAAACAAGTTAGCAAAAACGAGTAGTCAGTAATTTTCTTGTTTCCACTATTATTACTATTTCTATTTTTATGACATCTTGTGATTTATTTGTTGTACCCCTACCACAGTGTTGTCTTTTAAACCCAAAAGTTGACTGGTAGAGAATGCCTTGTTGCATTAAGTCCGCCCATGTACCACTATTGTACATAAAGTTTAAATAAATATATTTACCTATGTTAAAATTTTGAAGTTATCGCTTCCATGTAGAGGATTCACACTAGTAGATAACCAATGAAAAATGATATATTATGTATTTGCATACAAATCATATTAATTATTTTTATTATGCGTATTATAAATTTTATGCGTTCATTTTAACAGTTTCATTTATTTGGTTTCCTGTGTATAATTTCATTCATATTCACTTCGGGATTCAATTGCAAAGGGAAAAAAATATGTGATTTAATATGAGAAAAATTGTTAATGTAAATCGTCTAGTTCATTATTTTATAGATTTCATACGTTATTTCCGACTTTTTATACCAAGTACGACTTAGGCGATATGAGGTACGAAAGGACACCGACGGACGCCTTAAACATACCGAAGGTACATTTTTGAAGAAGAAAAAAATATGGATACAATTTTTTTTTGTTTTTATGAAAGCTTGTTAAAGCTTAATAAATTAAGATATTCGAACGCCTACAATCAATTTGTTCTAATTACTCTAAAAATACAGTCATACTCCCGTAGGCCTTAGCACCTTACTCTCATCCCAATTTTGACACTGTCTCTATCTCTACGACGCTTGTTTGTCATTATGTACATTTATTTTATATAACACCAACTTTTATCATCAAGGCCTGAAATACGAACACAGTGGATGTAAACTCAGGAATTTAGAGTTTACATCCACTGTGTTCGTATTTCAGGGCTGTCACTCGTGTCCTAAGTAATCAGTGTCACTACCACCATTAGTCTTGTCGTTCTGCTTCACGACAACCCTATCTTGGCACTAGATCCGGCAAGAGCACTAATTTGTTACGTCTCCCCTTCCTCGCCCTAATTGCTTTCCCAGCTTCAATGGAATAAATTAAAATACATTTAGAATTGTACTGTTAAAGTAGTGTTACATGCTTTGATGAAATTAGAAGGTCATATGTCGTCAAGGTCAAGCAAAGGAGGAAGTTTAAGAATGATGGGTGACGGTAATGCCCTGTCTAAATAGATACTAGTATGAACACCAGCTTAATTAATAAACTTTTTTATCAGTTACAGCACTAGACCCTAAACAACAATGGGAAGATTAAACATAAATATTATTGTCATTATTTTTGATTCTGTTGTTAAAAAATATGCCTAAATTTATTTTCAGTTTAAGACCAGTTTTGTGTCTATACTATTCTGAGAAGTCAGACATTAAAGATTAAGGTCTGTTGTTGACAAGACATATCCTCTGTAAAGCCCGGGATATACAAGCCTAGTGTCTCAGGCCAAGATAGTAAGCAAGGCTAGAAAACAATAGAAGCATTAATACTTATACTTATTTGATAAAGTTTTAAGGTTCAGCCAAAAGACTTACCTACTTTTCTGCCAAAACTACTTAAGGGACATTTGCAGAGCCCGATCCTAGCCCATATTTCTGCAACGAAGCCGCTGCATACTTTTCTCTAAACAAACCGGCAAAACTAACAAAATCAACTAATTAAAGCAGTAATTTCTCTCACAGTGTAAGATCGGCAGACTTTACCGTTTTAGTTAACGTTGTGGCGTGGCATGCATCTGCGCTACACTTGAGTGTCTTATAAACAACTTAACGCTATTTATTGCAGTTCTCAGACCATTACACACGTCTTGGATTTATCGTTCGTTGTAAGCTTAAGATGTGTTCCTCTTTTGTTTTACTGTGTACCATTGAAGAATATGATGTGGTCCTCCACATCATATTCTCTATGTTACTTGTTTTCTAGTGGATATATCTGAAAACTTATTTCGTTACAGTAGGTATCAGATTTTGCGGATGCAAGATACGTCTTGACTCACCTACCTAACTGTAAAAAAAGTCAATATAAAGATTAGCTGCACTTGTCAGCAGACTCTAAATTCAAATTCTCTATTTATTTTTTACCTTACCTTCAATCGTGTTCTTTAAAAATGTTAGATATTTTATTGTATAATGTGCCCTGTTTTATAAATAAACAATATAATAATATTATATTGTTACGAGCTTCGGGTTCGTCACAATAAAATCAGCCGATTAAATAAACAAAGATGACACTTTAATTTACACCACACTAATTACACTATAAACTCACTAATCACAAAACACAATCGCACTGTTAATCACTTGAGTTCGCAGTCGAAGATCGCTCTCGAAGTTATCACTTGTATCGCAAATCCAATACTGACTCAGTCGGCTCATGTGCCGGCCTTATATAGGGCGCCGAGTAGAACAACAGAAAGTTCGCGTACATATCGGTCGCGACCGACTAAGGTCCGAGGATTCTAGCATAGAAAAATCTCGAAGGTCCTTGACTTCACTAGTTCTGCTACTCGATACTAGATGGCGCTAGTGGTACCGAATGCCACTATCATCCTAACTTAATTCTGGCGCGCAACAATATTATATATATTATAATCATAATTTTGGTTAGAATTTGATATGTTTAAAACTGATAAGCATCTTTCAAATCATCCTAGAATTTGCTTTTTATTACCACTGTTGTAAAGTGGTGTGGATCCTCCTCCGATCCTTTGTTACACATCTAGAAGCTAGAAACATTACAATATTTTGCTATTTTTTTACTATTTCTGAAATAATACTTGATCACCAAATCCGCTGGTCAAACTTCCAAATTATGTCCCTGAGTGGTCCAATTTCATCACGTGCGTTTGCATAACGGGAATATAATGATGTGGATTCAGGATGTGGTTTTTTTCTTTGCTGAAGGAGAATGTTTTTTTTCGCTTTTAGTTAACTTCATATTAATTCAATTCTGCTCACGTAAAGGGTTGGCCTTTGTTACCTCGTTGTTTTCAAGCCTCCATGAATGTTTTTACTCACGTTGATGAAGCTCTACTAAAGCTACCTATTTTGCTTTATGCCTTTGAACCACGTTTCAGGCCCAATCTTGTCACTAAATGTCACTAATTTGGAATGAATAATTTTCTTTTAGCGACACCCGTGCCCGCTCAGTATGGTATCGTGTCGTAGCGACATATAACGACCAGTTGTGGGGACACGAATAAATCATTGTTCAAACCATTTGCTGCATTCTGGGCAGCGAAAGTGTTAAGGTAATATTAATACAAAGTACGTCGGTCTATTCCAGGAATGCCCAAACTTGCCGACCTTTAAACAGTGGTAGCAAGTTAAATATTATCACGCAAACATTTTAATTATATCATGATTCTGCCAAAAATGTACGTAGTTAGCAGAAAGTGGGATTGTACAAACATTTTATAGTGATGACTAATTGGGAAGGTTCGCATGTCTCTCGGCCTTCATTACATAAAGGGTGAGGCTAAGCCTTGAGAGCTAATGGCTTACACCTAGCGATCTGTGACGTCACGCCTAGTGTCCCACCTCATTTTTTATTACCAATCTAAGAGAATTTAATTAAAAGCAGAATAAAGTCGGGCACGATACGCGTGCGTGATGATATGCGTTTGAGTTTTGCCGCACAATTTTTTTGTCAAATAATATATGTATGTCTATATATTTATAAAATATTTCTAATCCTGTTTCGGAATCCAGTCCGGCTAGCAACTTTATTTCGTTTGACTGTTGGGACAGCAGCCAACCCAACACAAGTCATTTGGAATGGTTTTTTTAGGCAGCGTCTTACTATTAATTAATTTGATAGATGTCGTATCGTTACCGTGTCGGACCCTATAAATGGACGTAGGCGAATTCATCTAATAGTGTCATGTTACCATGCCATTACTCACTGCAAACATTTTCACTGAAATGCTGAAAATATGAAGCGAGTAATTTATTTTCATGTTATTACTGCGACAAGAGATAGCGAAATTGCTATGTAAAGTTATTTTAATAACAAAATAAACGAAGGTGGCTATTTCGCTATGTATCTATGTTTTTAGCGAAAATAAATTCGCTACTTTCGGCTAGATATACATAAAAACATGCTTATTAGTTATTGTGATGAAGTTTAAAATATAATTATGAAACGATATTGAATATTGATCATATAAAAATACTGAACTATTAGCATTAGTACCTATATTAAGAATAGGAAACTTAAGAAAGCTGATACCATACAAAATACTGTCTCATCTTTATGTTCGCCAGTACATTTCTGCGAAGCCTACATATAAAAACTAATCTAACTTGTGGCTTGAAACGCGTGTTGTTTGTACAAACTAAAAAAGTTTCTAACTCGAGCGTAGTTAGAGCTCAAGTCTCGTATCTTCGGGAGCCTTCGGGCGGCGTCGGCCACTTTCGGCGTTCCATAAAACATGAGTGCACACAGACAGTAGGATTCACTAGTGCTGTGCTGCAACTAATCAGATTATCTGCTCCGAATATGTACGGAACACTGTGGTACTTCAATGGTATCTGTTTACATCTTCCAAGGATTTGTGGTACTTCCAGTTCGCAGTCAGACGTGTTAGTTCCGACTTATGGAGGCTGCGATCAGAATGCAAACGAGAATCTATGAATAATTCAATAATACTGCGAGCTTTTTGCGAGTCATCGATATTCATTTGATGGTGAACGTACTCCACAAATTTAGTTTTGTGAGCAATCGGAGAAGATTACTAATGGATTTGTGACTTAATAGGAATGGTGAAGTGAGCTAATAGCTTGATGCTAGAACATGCTTGTACGACTGGATGAATCCAAATAGGGTAGTTGACTAAAAAAATCTGATTAGTCCGTCTGATAGATATCCAAAAAATATTGGACACGTATTTTTTCTTTTTTCACATAAACAACAAATGAAGACGATACAGTGCGTAAAAAACTCGTGTGACGTCACTACTCGCTACAATTTTTACCGGGCCGTGACGTCACACGCTCCCACTCCTGATCTTTGATGCTTTTTATTTTCGTCAGTTTTTATAGATTTGATAAAGGAAAATATACGCGTCCAATATTTTTCTATAATTTAACTGACGGACTAAACATAATCATATATTTTTTACTCAGGCAACATCCCTATTGTTGCGTTGATATTTGAAAAGGGTCATCACAATGGCAAAGGAGTGACAAACACAACTGTGGAAATATTGAAGCACTGCCAGCGACTCAAAAATATATCTATTGAAACTTAAAACGACTCCCTGGTATAAAATTTCCCTATTCTAGTTGAGGGATGACAGATTTGCGTTCGTCGTCAATTTGCCCTCGTCTCACATGTGGGATATAGCTCTGTGTACAGATAGCAACACAATTTAAGCTTAAACTGAGTATGAATTGTAATAATGCTGTTGAAATGAAACTTTTCGTGCTAGTCCTTCATTTGCCGTGTGTTAAATACGCTAGCTAGTTATAGTTACTTATGATGATTACGTCCGTCCGTCCTTTTAGCAATTTGTGTAAAGGGAATAAAATATTACTTTCATTTAACTAGGAAAAGTATATTTGACTTCGTTAGTGAAGTTAACAGGAATACTTCTTGTGACCAGCACTTACAGTATTTGCTAAAAATAAACACAAAATAGAGTGCGATATTTACATACGACTTTCCCGGTTTTCCTCTCAAAATCGGAAACTAGTAAGTTATTTCTTGTCATTTAAATTGAATTTAAATTAAATAAAGTTACAGTGACTAATATGTCGACGCTCGGAGCCAAACGCTGATCGTGGAAACGTGTTCGAAGCGTACATTCCGAATATAGGGAACCGCTGAGACGGGACTTTATATTCAACTTTTGCGTCGAAATTGAAATGTAATAAATATCTGTTTGACATTGGAATGTGTAATTGAATTTTGTTTGTGTCTCTATGCAGATGGGTCCTCCCCAAAAATCGTTACAAAACAGACATTCCCAAGATGTAATGTGATGGTAATCTCGATTGGCACTATGAATGGATCGATTAGATATCTCAATCACCATATTAGCGCCAAGTAATCACAATTTTTTCAGTATCCCTAAGTCATCTTACAGCCCCAGAATTTTATTTCATCATCATCATCAACAGGCTGTTGCAGGCCACTGCTGGACATAGGCCTCTCCAATTGCACGCTACTTAGATCTATTTTCGGCTTTTCGCATCCAGTTTCTGCCAGCCGTCCTGCGCAAACCGTCATTCCAACGCAACGTCAATTTTCTTTATAGAAACCATATTGTCAGCTACTTTAAAAATAATATCCGAAGAATATCAGGAGTTTAGTAAGTTCAGTTCTTTGCTAACGGTACGGGAGTCTGGTTGTGTATGGTGCATAGATAATAATTTAGGTAGAGAATGCTTTTACTGTGAACGTTGCAGATGGCGAGGTCATTGAAAATAATTTCTGTGTTATCAAGACGTAAACGTATGCGTTATTTTGCACTGAATAATATGTGGTTTGTTGCATTATGGTTGAAGTGAGTTCTAGGACTTGAGCAAAATAATTGTTATTTGAATTGACAAGTTCAATAAAGAGTCGATTGGTTCGTTTCTACCGTCTATTCGTTTTAATAATATGACTATTTTGTCCAATGAAATATAACTGAATATTTGGGATTGAAAAATAAGATGAATTTTATGCCACATAGGCGGAACATTTTAAATAGCTTATACTTACGTAACTTTACTTTCGGAAGTCGGTGTTTTTTTTTATTGTGAGATGGATTTGCTCTTTAGTCTAGGTTACAGGTGACAGAGACAAACTCCGACTTCCGAAATTAAAGTTATTTTATACTATTTGTTTTTTTTTTGTTTAGAAGTCTTTTGTATTTTTTTGTAAAAAGATTTTATTTTTTACAAAATTAAACAACTAAAAAACAATAAACAACGAACCGACGCTAGAAACGAACCAATAACCTCTCTTTATTGAACTTGCCAATACATATAACAATTATTTTGTGCTTAAGTCCTAGAACTAAATTCGTCAGATCCCACTCAAACCACATGACAAGTACCAGCATTCGAATATAGAAAGAATCCTCAAAATCGGTAGACCGAGTAAAAAGTCATGAGGTAACACCCACAAAAAAAAATACAGTCGACTTGAGAACCTCCTCCTTTTTTTGGAAGTCCGTTAAAAAACGTCACCCTCAACTTCACAGCTCCCAAAGAGACAAAAGTTAAGGGAGAATATTTATTGTTATTAGTATTTCGTGTGACTGTTCCACTCCATTTTGTTGCTCTATCGCAGGAATCGCAGGTGAACAGGTGTCACAGGGGATTAACGAGTTGTAGGAGCCATAAAGACCTGGATTCAATCACAGGGATGCTGTTCACTGGGTTATTAGGCCGTGAAGTAATCCACAATGAGATTAATTAAATCCTGTGCAAGTGAGGACCCTCATTTTAACACGTAACGTAGCGAAGGGGTTTAAGTGTCGGTAAGGAGGGAGTTATGTGTGGGATACTCGACTGGTTTAGAACTTGGTGCATTGCTGTGGAGCATAGTTTAGTACTGGAAACACGGCTTACATTTTTGTGAATTACCAAAGCTTGAGCAGCTGAAAACATTAAAACTTCTTCTTCTTAATTTGCTTGAGCATCCGTTTTTCACTTTTTAGGAGCTCTTCTATAAGTAGTATAGCACTACGGCTCAAAGTTAAGCAACGCTTGCCGAAGTCATTCTGCGGATGGGTGACATGGGTCCCGAGACTCCTTCGAATCTCGGAAAGCAAGTAAAGCCACAGGTCCAAGCTGTCAATTGTGAATCTACAGTGGTCAGAAGTCAAAAAAATCTGACGCCAGTTTTACCACGGGGTATCGTGTTACCCCCACAAACATACATGTGTTTTCTACTTTCTGGGTTGGGGAGGTCAAACAAACCAAAGCAGTTCATGAAAAATACTCGTTCTCGTTCGTAATCGACCGCACAGACCAATCAATGTGTCACTTTGTCAATTTGTAAGGGACACAGAATAAAATCGAAATCAAAAAGGCTTACATCTACAATACTAAAACACTTCTTAGTTACATGTCATCGCTAAACCGTTCCCTAGTTCTGAGGACACAATTCATATTACATTCATTTTTTACATGCTGGTCGTCCTATCACCGGCAATATTACGTTTAAGTGGGCAATCGAGGTTTAATCCGCTGGTCCCAGCTAAATTGTCTCATATTTTATTCGTCATTGTAATGATGAGCTCCAATTGTTCGCTTGATTCACCACCCATTTGTCAGCGTGGCTTTTGTCAGGAGGACGAAGGGACAGACTACCAACATTGCAGTTTTTCTCTCGATTCATACAAAAAGGGTTGCTGTCATTGCTTTTTCCTTATGGTGCATAAATTACAATGATGGAATAATTTATTCTTGGGGGAAAATAATGGTGTTGTAATAATTAAAACAGTTCTGTGATAATCATTTTCATTTCAGTTAAAATAAGTCTACTGCTGAACATAGACCTACCGAAGTGTTGCGATATCTATTGGAGTCCTACCTGTTTGTGTAGGACTGAGTAAAACTAGCATAGATTGAATATACTAGCTATTATGCTTAATTTGAATTTGTGAAGTGTAACACTGGTGGGCCTTTTTTTCTGTATGGGAAATCATCAAATGAGTTCTCCCGCTCTGGGCGGAGCGGAAGGGAGTGTCAGACTCTTATTGACTAAAACCCACCCGTGATCCTTCTTATGCCCTTTGCGTTCCAGTTCCGCAACCCTAGCAGGCACTGACCCTATGGGGCTTGGTTGCTATCGGTTGCCGTCGACCCGGGCCTGGGTGCTATCGGACGGCGAGCCAACACGGGTGGGCCTGACATTCCTTTCCGGTCCACCCAGAAGGAGTTAGTAATGTGATGATGTCATCCATAAAAGATGTATGAACGTATACATATAACCACAGTAACATATGTATGTGCATAGGTAACCTACAAGGATATCACATCATCAGAATGTGCGGTCAGCTGCTCAGAGACAAATTGTAACCCTTTTTACAGTACGTTGGCACCATTTAAAACCTGAAAGGGACCCTGTAAGTAGGGAATGGGCTTTTGTTTGATGTTTGTTTTACGTCCTTACTCGCCAATGTAAATTATTCAAATGTAAATTAGAGTTTAATTAATGAGATTAGAATGAGTGGTACATGTGTATGTATATTATGGTAATGTTCACTTTGCATGGAATTATCATTTTTATTTTCCCATAAAAAGAGATGTAAGAATGATTTTCCGCACCGATAAATACTAACGTAAACAGGGACGAATGCAAAACTCGGAACGAAACGTACAAAACACGAAGTAAATACAAAATGTACAACCAACAAACTGTTATCGAGAAAATCACATCTTTATCGAAAGCACCTATGTTGCATTCTAGTAAATGCGGATTAAAATATATTCAAATGTAGACGAGATTTCAGCGCCTTAAAAGCGTAAGGAGTGCTTCAGATAAAAATGTAAATCCCATTTTACGATTCTATTGAATTCAAGTTTAAAAAGTGTCTGAAACAGGAGTTTTGTCATGAATTTTTTACAGCCTACTTTTGTAAAGAAGAAAAGTACAAATTCAAAAGTAAAAATGAATAATATTATTTTATGTGGACGCGGGAAAAGGAGGCTAGAGCAGGAAAGTATTAAGTATGTCGAAATCTTAAAAAGGGGTTTTAAACATTTTTTTTTTACGATTTGTTAAAAGTGCAAACTTTCAGTTAAAAGTCGACACTGCCTGCGGCCATAGACCTTGTAACAAACCGTAGTTTTTTGTTCATCTCACAGCTGGGCAAAGATGTCCCCAATGGTTTTCCATTTTTACCGGTGTTTCGTCTCCTCCGCCTTTAACAGCAGTAGTTACTTGAATATAAAACTTTTTGTTTTTTTTATAGAGAAGTTTCTGGTACCCATCACCGATCATATTTTCAGACTATCCACCTACCGTAATTTCCGTCTATACCCATTGACAAAAGGCGTTATTCAAAGCAGATGTGACCACACTGGTGGTTACTTTGTAGTTGTGCTCTCTACTCGATAGTTCCTAGTGCACTCGGGATAATTCCGCGTTGTGTGGTCCGCTACAAATAGATTACCACGACGCAGTTCACTCTAGCGATTCAAGGGGCGTTCTTGGAACGTTTTGTAGTGATCCGGTACACTGGTGGTTCTCTATTTAAACTTAAAGGAGCAAGCAAGCTTAGGATGAAGAGTGCAGATTATTGAGTACAGAATGACTTTTTTATTCATTTGCTTTATTTCAGACAGTGTAAAATTATTTATAAATAACGAAACAATTCTCTACATTCCCTACATTTATGTTGGCATAACTCGGTAAAATCTAGGGAACGGTAGATTTTTCTTGTCATGTCAAGACCGAAATTTTTTATTCCGACATCAACTTTGGATTTGGAACTTTGAAGTAACGTCACGGACGCTTTACGGCGCACTAATAAACATAAGTTATTCTCCATAAAGTTTAAATTTATAATATCACGGTTTTGGAACTTAGGTACGTGCTAGTTCGTGTGCAAGTGAAAAATTTACATTTTGAAAAGTTTTTAAACATTGAATTTACTTCTAAATTTATGTTGTGACCGATACCTCCAAAAAAACTGTCTTTTTACAACATAAAGTATAGCTTAATAAGCTTCTTTTTCTTGTTTTGTGTAGTGCAAGTCCTAAAGAAATATTTTTTCTTTCTTTCTTTGTAACTTTGAAGCGTGTGGTGTTGTAAATGTTGAAAATAAAAATGCTTACAAAATCATATTATTACATGTCATCTTATTACTTCACTATTGCTTTGTTCAGAGGTATTCCGTTCGCATCCGTAAAGTTTAAATTGCTTTTTGAATGTATTAGGTTTTTCATTGTGTTTCCAGTTTGCGCCCACCCTTACCCAGTTCTACGAAAGATAGTACACATTTCGTTGTAGATAAGCAGACATTTTGGCCGCAACTAGATAAAACAGAACTAATGTATCGCAGTAGGCGGCCAATTTGCCGGCGTGTGGCGAGACCGCCCATGTTTAATACACAGGGTGAACAATGTGCTGCTGTTGCCAACTATCGATTTAAAAGAATATTGGACTCAACTTAAAGCACTTATCTCAATCCCACGGCTTCGCTTGTGTTTAGATTTTCGTAAAAAAAGTATAGCCAATAACCGTCTTTAGGTTCAAAATTCAAAATTGGTTAAGTGATTTAGCGTAATTAAATATTAGGATAAACCATCTACAGGCACTGGAAAGTCAAGGTTAGCCAGTCTAAAATATGATGCCACTCGCTCTTTTATATTGGTAAATAGTAACAAAGTAATGGTTTATCATTAATTATTGAAAAGATTAAATCATAAAATTGAAATTATTAAAAAGACCTAAAAACAAATATATATCTATAAATTTCAATGGAGGTGCAACTTATTGTAAAAGGAAGCGAGTGTGTTACCAGCCTCAGGCACATTTCAGTAGACAAAAGCTAAAATAAAACTTGTAGCTCGAATTCAATTTTTCGTTTGAAAATTATGCCTTCAATTTTCGGTTGAAGCGGTACGTAGTGTCTCCAAAATCACATGAAATAAACTTAAAAGCCTTCAGAATATTCCAGTCAGTCATGTGATCTATAAAAATATTGTGTCCAGTTAAATGTTAAAAGGTTGCCCTGTACTATTATTGAAGTAAAGTACGATTATCATAAAATACACTTACCATAAGGCAATTAATGTAAATTTGTGCCGCAGACGGGGGAAGGTTTTAATTTTCAGTTGAACCCTACATACATAATTACATAGTGCTTCCAGAATCGCATGACATTTTGACATTGGCATTTTGTTATGTATATTATAAACTCTCAGAACACTCATCGGCTTCGACACCGATAAAACATTGGGTCCGGCAATATGTTAAAAAATCACCCTGTAGGTAAATAAGTGAACTAAAGTAGGCTTACCATAAAGCACAGAACACACAATTCACCATAGCACCAGATTGCAGGCGAGGCCGCAAACCGCTAAAACCACTATACGTTAACAGCATAAAATATAAACGAGTGCATTGGAGACCAAAATTGATTTTGAGGATTTTTAGATGAATTTTAGAGTGGTTCTAAATGAGAGGTATGATAAATATAAGAGTTTAAAATATTTTGTAGTTAATATTTATCCTTTAAGAGTTCATATAAACAAAAATACTTTACCTTACTTAAAATGTGTACCATGTGCACCCTATACATATAAGAATTAATGTTTTCCAAAAATATACCAGAAACACCACACTAAAACAGGTACATTTTACAGTGTTCTCACAGTAAATTTCAGTAAATATGAAAACCTCAAGAGAAACAAACGTAAAATAATGTCAGACAGCGTCGCGAGCATTCACTAACCTTTGTATGTACTTATCTCATTCATCTCTGTTGACAACATAATATCATTTGGACAACGATTTGTTTTAAAAAGACAAACCGCTTCTAGCTTCGAATCTAGAAAGAAGCTACAGAGAAGAGCTCTGTGTGGAGCGGAAGGGAGTGTCAGACTTTTACTGACTAAAATCCAACCGTGTTCTGCCTAATACCCTTTAGTTCCAAGGCGGTGGTGACTCTTCCAAACAAATTCCGCAACCCTAATCGTGAGAACACCTTAAGTTAATGACTTTAATGTTTTTTTGTAAACAGTCATTGAATATGTTGGGGTTTCTGTGTGCTGAGCAATCTCTGCTAATATTTTATCATCAACTATATTGGAGTCAGCTTTCAGTTAAATGGGATTCCGCTGAATACCAGTATTTTACGTGGAGCGGCTGCCTACCAGACCTCCACAACCCAATAACTGTATAACACGATACTTCTTCGCAAGATTGGGTCAGATTTACTGGCTTCTGACAATCCGTAACGACTGATAAAGATCTACAAATGACTGCCGGGACCAACGGCTTAGCATCTGTTATTTTTTATGTTGGTATGAAAAGAAGCCGTTATAATGCTAAGCTAGATCAATTCTTAATTATAGATCCCACGTATAAAAATCGGTCGAAAAAATAATAACAATTGGTTTTGAAATAAATGAGGTAGGTACCTACTTTATAAAAACCGGCCAAGTGCATGTGAAGGGTTCCGTAGTTCACTGTTAAAATCTCATATCTCTAAAAGTATATAAGCTGTAATGTTCAAACCATTTTCGTCGGTAGTGTCTGTGAAGTTCTATTTGCTCAATTCTTTTTAGAATTTTTAACTTCACAGTTTTAAAGTAAGTAATTAATTAATTAGTAAAGTTAAATACTGAAATTCCAAAATGTTAAAATAAAGCATCATGTTGCTATCCATTTTGCCGAAACAATAAATCAGGGAAACATTTACACGCTAAACATGTACCTACATACCTATTTACTACACATTGCAATATTTGAACAAGCGGACGTGGGAATTACAATTTTTCGGTAACTACAAATTGCAAACGATGTTAATTAAATAATTCGTCAGTCTTTCAATCCGTCACAAGTTTTATAATCTACAAACGAACACAGTGGTAACTTTGGTAAAGCAAAATCAGACAGTTTTTTCTTAGATTTCCTTTGGGAAAAGCTTGCTTTTCTTCCGTACATTGCCGATAATTTACTGGTGGGTAGGTATTTTTATAAAAAGTATACCTCGATATTCAAATGAAACTGACTCAAAACATAAAAGCGTCATCATTATCCTGTCTTTATTCCACTTTATTAGGGGTCAGCTTATCATGTGTTTTGCTCTCTTCCATAATATTCGTCACCACGTCATCTTTTACACAATCTTTCCACCTTTTATTTGGTTTTCCCCTCTTATTAAATCCTCATTCATATTCAAAATTTTCATGACCTTTTCCTCATTTCTTCCCATCACAGGGCCTGACAACTAGTTTACACAGAACTAGTCAGTCACAAAACATGAAGTTGATATTTTAATAAACTATAGAATATAATACTCTTTATTATTTACACCATATAAGTAACAGAAAATATAGATGAAGAAAACATTACATAGGGTGACACAATGGGCAGCCTTATCGCTAAAAGCGATCTTTTCAAGACAACCTTTGGATGGATTTTAAAGAGAAAATAAACTACAGTACTGTAGGCAGTCTTAGGTATACTAATTATATATACATATTATAAATACATACTAGATAACTATATACAATAATAATTATGAAACAAAAAGCAAACTGTATTAGATTATAATATCTTAATTGATTCCCATACGTAGCCAATATACAGAAAACAACGCCTGCTGGATTCGCAAATCAGAACCTTACATTAACGTGACTGACACAGAGAAAAATTATTTGCTACTTCGTACCTAAATGAAGAAATTTATGAACAACAGAGAAGAAAATATGCGAGTATACACGTCACAGTCTTAATTAACTGTATTAAGCGAGGAAGCGACAGGTGCCTCTTGCTTCACTCTCGGGAACATTAGGGTACGCATAAACAGTACTGTAATACAAAGAGACACATATGTATGCTAAAGTATGTCTTTATAGACACAAGTCACATCTGCTGTGAAAATGTTTATGTCGTAAAGAAAATTTAGGAAAGCCAGTACACAATGGAAACAGATTAGCGAAAACTCAATTAGGAATTATTTTGGGATGATGACATAAAGGTCGAGAAGTGTTCTGAACTATTGTGCTTACAGAATATGAATTTGAAACAAAAGCTTTCACAGCAGATCTAGGCGTTTTTTATTGGTAAACTATAGGGGGACATCATTCTTTACCAAATGTTACTAGAGGCTGCCAAAAATATCCGTTTATACGGTCTTTAATTCCGGCCAACTATTTCGAATTTCGAACGAACGATTTTTTAAAATTGAAACTAGTTCAGTGTTTTATTTATCTGTAGTTCATAGAATTTTGCATTTGAAAGTAGAATGGACAAGAACTTTTTGTTTGTAGCGTTTTATGCATTGGCAAAAACACAGAAAGCCATAACAATCCTTTGTTATCTCTCCTTTTATTCTAGCATCGACTAAAAAGATTTACGTACGCAGTACCTACTATGTAAAAAGGTTTACGTAGTTATGTGTTGTTGTAGCAGTAGGTATTACGCGTTTATATTGTTAAAATGTACAGTTCGAAATGTGTTATTGAATTGAAGTTCTGTTGAATAGGAATGCATAAAACATGGTGTACAAATCTGTTCGAAAAATACATTATAGAGCATTTATGTTTTGTGAAAAAATGTTTCCCGTCAATACATTCATTTATACTATAAAAATTGTTGTATATATATATTATATTTCTTATTATATTTTTTTAGTCTTGGTAATTCATTTAATATAAGCCTGCGAGGATTTCGCCGGTTCCGAGGATATATGTGCATATGCACATCTTCTGCCCTTTTAAATAAGTCTTTATTGCTTCTTAACTAATTAATACTTCATAGATATAGAGAGGGGGTCGGTAATAAACCAAGTTCTTTAAATATTGCCCTGCAAGATTCATCAGGTTGAAGCCCATATATTGCACGAAGACACGTTTTTTGTGCAAAAAATACACTATTTTTGTCAGTACTGCACTAATAGCACTGTAATAACACGTAAAACACCTCTTATTTTTTTTAAATTTTTTGGCGGGTTTCGGTCAGTGTCGTCGAAATGCAAACGTAGCAAATAGACTCATCATATTTCCATGTCAAATATTTTATTATCAACTGCCCCATACATATATGCGAGCACAATGCGATCAAATGTACTAAATAGCAGATTTTGTTTCGGGAATGTTCCCGCAGTAAAAGTTATTCATAATGATGAGTACAATGGCCCATTTCAGGTTTAACATTTATTCAGTTACACGTTACATAAATAATAATGGTGAATAACCAATTGCAATATATCAAAAAACCACGGCTTTTCACACGGGATGTACGAATCACGTGCGACGCATTAAGCCAAGGCCCGCGGTGTAAATTATAACACTCCTCTTTTTGCGTCGAGGGTTTAAAAGAAAGAAAAAGGAAGGACATAAAGGAAGGACGAAACTGATTTATTTGGGTTACGCACGGTACTTAACAAAGTTAATTTAACTGTTAATTATTAAACTGTTTTAAAAGATACAAAGAGGGCGACAAAAACCCAAGGCACATATATGGATGTCATGATTTTTTATGCATGTTCTGAATGATTTCCTAACGTACAAGATAAAAGCTGTAATATATAATGTATTCAAGTTGGGTTTATATCAATTTCCATTAGCGCAGCTTGGTGTATATCAGGATCCATCTTTATGTATCGCCGGTACGGGTAATACAATTGCATAGTTATTTGACGGCAAATGTTTATATAAAACGCTTTGTCATTATTTATATCAAAAAGTAACCAGAGCTGAGTGATTACTTGTTTGTTAAAACTGACTCTAACCTTGCTTTTAAGGCTTTACAAAGAATGTAGGCTATTTTAGTCTTGTGATGCTTCTTGCGACCTAGTAGTAACGTAGCAATCTTTAACGCGTTTTTGCTGACCTTGCAAATGAATGGGATTATAACATTTATTACACACCTTTTAAACGGACTGGTATCTGCTTTTAAAAAGATAGAAGTGCGGTTAGTTCAGTTACGGCCGAAACCAATAACCTATCTATCACATACTGGAGATAGAAAAACAAATGAAACAACAGAAAACCTATATAATTTTTCTGTTGTTTCATTTGTTTTTCTATCTGCAGTAGGTGATAGATAGGTTATTGGGTTTGGCCGTTAGAGAACACTAAATAGAACCCCATAGCCGAAGCTCGATTATCTATCTATAATACAACAGTTAGGGTAAAATATTACCACCAGTCTACCATGAATAAACCCGGATATGAAAAAGATGATAGTAGGAGGTTTAGTTTGATTAGTTTGTGGTCCAGAAGTGGAACAAACGGATAAAACACAAATTGGATTACTAAGTCGGTAAGGAGTCGTAAAGACGAAACTCGCCATCTTCACGAGACCATTTGCTGAGTTGCTGACTCCAACTTGCCCCAAACAGGATAAAACACAATTAACTCTGTACTTGTTTGTACGGAAATAACAATAAAACATGTTTAAAATGATATTTATATGGTGAAAATTTCATTGTGTGGTGTAAATATAAACCTAGATTTAAATTAAAATAGTCTCGTGTCCTGATTAGGTTGGGTTGGTTTAGGATAATCTTTGGATATTTTAGTTCAAGGAGAATCAAATCGAGGAAAATTTTCGCCGAAGAGATGAATCCCAAACACGTAATCAAAGAAAACAGGAAGGCTCACTGCTTGAGGCTATAGGGAAGGGTCGACCGTAAATTTTACACTGCAACTGTTCCACAAACTTTATTTTGCCGGCAGCCAGTGAGTAACTATTACTATTTGCGTTATTTTGTTAAGTGAGTTACGACCTCACAGTTGTCGGGGACTGCAAAATAATGTTGGTGAAAGTTTAATATGACAAGCGACGAGCTTAGGAGAATCGCTCGGTGGGGTATATTGATAAAATATGACGTAGAGAGTAGTAAAATGGAGACATAAAATATTTGGGTCTCTCAGTAACTAGGCGATGTTATAAAGAGTGGGGTGGTGTGTATAAAGGGGCCAGCTAGGCAGTGTAAGGGGAATGGGGAGGCTGTACCCACAATGGGGTGTAAACGACCTGAAGGTGTCGGAACGTCTCCTGATCTCAGCTGATAATTAAGCTTAATCGCCGATTTACTTATACCAAAATTCGAGGCAACCGTATCTGATTCCCTCGGTGGTGTTGGTGTATGAATAATTCAGGCATTCATTAACGTATTCTGAAAAAATCTTTCTTCTTTCATTTCGTCAGGAAATGAATTCTTTAGAAGTGTCGAATTGGAATTTATTGGCTGTATGAATTGTAAAGCGGCTTGGGAAAAACATGCTGACTGTTTATTTACATAACATCTGACTTTTATGAACGACTGCAACGCCCCGCGGTTTCGCCCACTATGTTACTTGCTGATTATGTAGCTTTCCGTTGGTGAAAAATAGACTAAAATCGGTCCAGTAGTTTCGGAGCTTATTTGATGCAAACAAAAAAAAAATCTTTTTATAATATTATTAATATGGATGATACAGTTTGTAATTCAATTAATTACGACAAAGCCACGTTTTCATTTCTGATATCAGTAATATTTGACTAATATGTATCATCTGTTCAATTAGCCCGCAATAACACTGTTAGTTCATACAAAACACTTTATAATGTTAAGCATTCAATGGCGGTTAGAATTAATAATATCACCAATAGCTTTTAAAAAGTCCTGATCATTCATTTGAAAACGTAATTACTTCAATGGAAACCTTATCACCTCGGGATATTGAGCATCGTTTACTTTTGAAATTTTGTGAAAGAATTTTCCATTTAGATTTCAAAGGGTTTGTGGGTAGTCGATAGCCAATAGCCAATTACTAGTTCGTATAGCCAATGTATCGGGTTGGTGGGATCGCAACAAATCCTGAGGCAATACTGTTAAATTGGAATCGGTTGCCTAGTTGACAGTCAAGATATTCTATAAACTGCAAATGTAGTCGATAGCCAATAGCCAATTACTAGTTCGTATAGCCAATGTATCGGGTTGGTGGGATCGCAACAAATCCTGAGGCAATACTGTTAAATTGGAATCGGTTCCCTAGTTGACAGTCAAGACATTCTACAGACTGCAACTGTGAACAACACGGTACTTTTACTCTTTTATGATTTCGTTCCTCGCTATTTTTAATTGGTTTTCAGTAGTTTATAACTTCGGAAACTTAATCGATTGCTGGTAGAGATTTATATCGACAAACCACCAGGAACACGATGAGGAAAGTTTAGATAGCTGTTAAAATGGAACTCAATTTGTTAGACAAAGGAAACTGCGTCTCCTACTTTTAGCACGGCGGGGAACAATAGGGTATTAAGACTTTGAATACGTGTTAATACATTATTTTGAGCTTCTGTTTTATTTTGTTGTGTTTTTTTTGTTTATATTTAAAACGGAAGCTATTAACATTAATAGCTTCCGTTTTAAATATATGAAACGAAGATTTCTAAAGGCTTATTTATGTCGTCATTTTAATTTATTTGGTTGTCATTGACTGAGGTCGAGACTCCCTTTCTAACCAAATCATATTAAAAATGCTTATCATAAATGGTTCCGCAATCCGAAAGTAAGAATGATGAAGAATTTTATTGCATTAGGTAATGTAATATTATTCAAATAACATTTTTAATATACGTGAAGGCTTGCACCATTTGTCATTTTAGGTATTTAATCATTTCGCGCACAAAGTGTTGAAGTTGAGCGCATTCTGCAACGGCTGACATTCCGAATTATATTGTGCGCTCGGAAAATGTTTGTGATAATATGCGATTATGTGCCTAAAGCTATTTTTGTCATAACTTTAAATTGTGTGATAACTTGTTATATGTTATATGTGGTGTTTTTGGCTACATACTTAAAGCTGGGCCCAAATATACAAAGAGATTTTTTTTTTACAAAAGCTGGTAATTGCATGTATGGTATTCAATCATAGGAAAAACAAAAAGAAAATATGATTCTATTTAGTCCGTCGGTTAGATTATCGAAAAACATTGGACACGTATTTTTTGCCTTTTCAAATCTATAAAAGTTATCGAAGGTATAAAGCATCAAACATCAGAAGCGGGGGCTTGTGACGTCACGCCGTGGTAAAAAATGACAGATTAATTTGATTTTTATAGTCAACTACCCTATTCCATCATTATTTTATTTCATTTGAATTTGTATGTCTTTACCAACCAATATAATAAAATCATAAGTACACCTGGTGCGAAGCTTATAAAACCACGTGCGTATACTTAATTCTGGAATTAACTACGACACCCAAAATACTCCAAAGACCCTTGGGAACAAAGTGTGAAGCCGAACGTGGCGGCGTCTTGAGGACTTAAAAACGCGTGTCGGGAAAACTTGGCACCAAGCACGCTTAGCATTCTTCACGCGAAGCCTCTGAAGATATATAAAGTTAATTGTGTTCACCGAGTGTACCCGGTTGTAATGTGGTACTTCGACGTTTAGAAAAGGTCGGTTTTCTATAGCGTTATCTCTTTCACTCATACTTGTACATGTTTCTGAAGCTGAATGTGCCGTTTCACGGGAAAGTTTTTCGTACTTATGTGTTTCTGCTGAGTGACGAGTACCTGTGCTTAAACGAGTGTTTGATAGAGATTATTTTAGACATGCAAAGTTTCGAAAAGTAGATATTATATGTAGTAGAAGATTTGTTGCGATCACTCCAAGTAAATTGGCATGAGCCAAAGGATGACGAAATAATAAAGAAAAAATACTTAAATTTGTCTGAGACCTTGGTTTTCCATTCAAGAAAATCATTTTGTAACAGAACCTAGACGTGTAAGAATAATTATCATAAATATAATATATTAGAGGCAGGTTTCCATAATAGAAAAGACGAAGACCGCAACGTACCGCAATTTGGTTAATGTTTATTTCTAACGACCTTTGTAAACGGCGAGATATAAAAATATTTGTGTTGTTTACAGCTAGCAGAGTTCGTAAATCATAAAGTTTGGAAAATTTATTGGACGTCCGATGTTACATGTTTTGTACCGCGCAAATGACATACTCGGAATGACTAGAGGACATACTGCGTACCCATTAAAGTTTTGGCTAAGTGGTTGGGGAATATAACAGAATAGAGTACTCTTTATTATCAACAACCATATAAGCTACAGAAAAAATAGATACATACACAAGACATAACATTTATAGTGCATTAGGTACAGATAAAATAACTGATCACATTATTGTACACTTTTTGCTTTCGTAAACCATTTCCTGACATACACGATATACGTAGAGCGTTAGTACAAATTTTATAATTTTCTAAAATACGAAATATTGTTGATAATTTAACTCGAAGAAAATTATGAATAAAGCAAGCACAGCATATCCTTACAAAACAAACTTTGCAACTAAATTAAAAATGCAAGATTATGAAACAATTTCTATTAACCGGCGGTTTGCTTAGCTAATAAGGAACGAGCATCCGTGAGCATAACATAAGCAGTTTTAAATTATCTTGCTAAAAGGAAAAGTTTCTTTACTTGGAATGTATTAAGACAGGATAGGCCACATGCTTGCATTCGCTGGCCGGATAAATTCCATATGCTTTGGATTCTTTTCCAGCGTTTATTTTTAAGTGAGCGGCTTTTCTCGCGTTGAAGAATGATTGGATTTATGGTTTATCTCCTACGGTTTACTATCCCGAATTTGTTGAGTTTTCTAAATGGTTTTTCGGGATTTGATCGTTCGGTTTGAGCTTTGAGCTAGGCTGTGATAGACTGTAAAATTGATTGAATATCAATCACTTGAGCTCTCTGTTTCATGTGTGAGTTGGCCGAGTGGTATGTCATCCTTTTTTTTCTCCTAAGGCTTTATTGGTGTAAGTGTTGTGTTTCGAATATTCATCTTAATTTAAAGTTACTACTGACGGGATAGCAAAAAACTACGAGGGTAAAGGAGATTACCGTTTGCCGTTAACCGTACAACGAATTTGCAACAAGCATAGCAAACTACGGTAATAAGCCGAAAAAAATCAAGATAAAGGCGACAAACGCCAAAAGCCGAAGACATTCAAGATAAAAGCGAAAATGTTATAACATCTCGAACTTTGTCTACCGTTCCTTCTTTATGACAATCCATGGAAATTCAAATCTATTGTATAATAAGCCACGACGAAGTTGTTTCTGAAATAATGTCGGCAAGTACTTAGGATCTATGTTTTAACAGCCGGCTGGGACGCTAACTCGGGTTCTAACTAATAAAACAGCTCTGTTCGGATCTTTAAAACCCTGAAAACGGGACCTTTGAGGATTTTTATTGCTTACAATACGTTTATATGGGCAGTTTACTTAGGCAATAAAGAGTTATCTCACGGCTCGTCGTGTGTTTGGGACGTTAAAGTCGGTTAATTCATTTAGTTTGGATTAACGGGAAATTGAAAAGGTTCCACTCCAAAATGGCGAATTTCTCAAACCCTTTTTATTATTCAGAGAATAAGAAGCAAATTGAAAAAGAGAAACGTAATTAGAGTATCGTCGTGAAGCCCCCGGGGCGCGCGTGCTGCGAGCCCAGCTTCTGCTGAAAAGACGACACGGTGCACGTCACAAGCTATTGTCTTTGAAGTTTTAATTTTCTGGAATTAAAAAAATAACAATATTTTGCCTTGCCTTGCCTTGAGCAGTGGTGGCCGAGTGGTTACGGCCCCGACTTACGAATTGCAGTTCGCGGGTTCAAACCCAGCAAGGCGCATTACTTTGTTTAATTAATTTCATCCCCACTGCTCTCAAAACGGTGAAGGAAAACATCGTGAGGAAACCGGCATGTCCTAGAAGCAAACATTCGAAGACATGTGACATTCACCAACCCGCACTGGGCCCGCGTGGTGGATTACGGCCCATTCCCTCTCCTAGAGAGGAGGCCTGTGTCAGCCAGCCAGCAGTGGGAACGTTAAAAGGCTGATTATGCTATGCTTATGCTAATATTTTGCCGCAAAAAAAATAGTTTTGTCAGAAATAAAGAAAAATTTTTATTTGGGTCTCGCACAAAACAAACAAAACAGTAAACAAAAAAATAAAATAAAACTACTAGAAAAATAAATTAACAAAAGCTGTATGCTATATGCTGCGATATTTAAAAAAAAATAATTGGGTTATGAATATACCCTTAATAATTGACGGGTTTCCTGCTTACTTTGAAGTTTTCACAGAGAAACGTGAAGTTGGGCTTACATTATTGTGTTGTGTCGTGTCGTGGCCTTCTGACGCAGTTGATTGACATCAAAACTGATTATCATATGACGTAGGCATGAATGGATTCATTTGATTGTGTAAGTTGTTTTGTGGCTAATTGTTTTAGGATAAGGCCAAGATGCAAAGGGATTTCCCTTCTAAGTTGACATAATGATATCTACAAATTATTATTATGTTCCTTAGTACCTATGACTTAAAGGACGTTACTTACGGACAGTGGCTTGTCTTTGTTATGTAACATAAGTTATGTTTTGGAGCGGAGGTTTTATGTTCTAACTTTATCACTTAGAACAAAAAACTAAAGTCTAAGTTGCATGCAACTGTAATCTGCATATATAACTTTCGACATTTGGTTGGTTGGATATACATGGTTGGTAGTTGTTTGCAAGCAAAATATTTATTTAAATAGGTGATATTTGTGTTCGTTTATTGTTAAACTAATCATTTCTCAAACTTTGAATCTTACTTTTTAAATTCATAAATCGGATCTGTCGATTGTGATTTTGGAAATAAATGGACCATCATAGCAGCACCCACAGAAAATCACGAAATCAGCGTCGTATAGGGGTCGCCCGTGTCGCCCCTGTCTGGGGGATATTGATGTACTGGTAAGAGTGTTGCATTGCAACGTCGAAGGCGATTTACACCGACAAGTTTAATATAAATCGGGAAAAAATAATACCTGTAATATATGTGAGAGAAATATGGTACGCAAAGTTAGCTTTCAATGTACTAACTATATTTTGTTACGTGCACAAACTAAGCATAAAAAAGTTAAACATCTATAAAAACAAATTCCCTCTATTTACCAGGAACTGCATTTGTGTTTTCAAATAAAATGTTCGTGCTTGTCTGTTCAAAAAGTCCTAGCAAATTGTTTTTCTAAGAACTTAATAGAAAAATGCTGTACAAGGATTTAGACGGTATGGTGGAATGAAAATCATAAGGTTCTTGTTATGCACGTTTTCTCTGATTAACTTCAGACGGAAGATGAAATGGTGTTCGCCTTCTACATTTTTTGCAACGTTTCCAGTTTTCCTAAGCGGTGCTCGGGTATAATTAAATCGGCACACTTTTTAACTTAGTTAAAAATTTATTAAAGTTATGTAGTGATAGTGATTATCTATTTTTGTTAAATTTGTGATATGCGTCAGACAAATAACGTGCAACCGTGCAGCTTGTATAATTTGTGCCTTTACAATAATTACTGATATATTATCGTGACAGCGTAAATATGTATTAATGTATCATGAAGAGCGATAAGATTACCGAACTGTAGTAGATAACATTATACTAAACAATAGCTTTGTTTTTATTTTAATACTAGCTGTTTCGTTTGTGTCAAATTTTACATAACTGTTCCGCCCCTATTTGTCTTAGCGTGATGATATATAGCGTATAGCCTTCCTCGATAAATGGGCTATCTAATACTGAGAGATTTTTTCAAAGCGGACCAGCAGTTCCTGAGATTAGCGCGGTCAAGCAAACAAACAAACGAACTTTTCAGCTTTATATATTAGTATAGATAGATGATAGTGGGAATGAAGGCTAATTGCATCGAGACAACATTAGCAAGATAACACACACATACACACACACACACACACACACACATACACATATTTTATAAAGAATTTGGTTTGTGTGTTTGTGTTTGTGTTCTTTTTTGTTATTGACTGAATAAGTACCTCTTAAACTCAAATCAAAGACCCGTATCGGTTGGAACCGAAACAGCAATTACGAGAAGCATTCCAATTCAAAAAGGAAAATTAAATTAATCGAGAGTATTCAAGGAAATAAATTGTTACGAATATTTTGTTAATACGGAACTTACAGCCAACATTATGACACACGTACATACATATGTGGGTAGGCACAGCTTTTAGTTACACAGAAAAGTAAAAAGTAGAGTAGAAATATTAGGTACTTTTCAACCTTTGAGTTTTTATGTAGGAAATTGGGTTTTTGATTCCAAATGTTTTAGAAAATGTTGTTGTTTCTATAAAAGTATAGACAAAAGGTAAAATGAATATGTTTTTAGTGAACCTATGTTATTTTGTCTTTGATCATCATCATCATCATCATCAACAGCCTGTTGCAGTCCACTGCTGGACATAGGCCTCTCCAACTACACGTCACTTAGATCTATTTTCGGCTTCTCGCATCCAGTTTCTGCCAGCAGCCCTGCGCAAATCGTCACTCTATCGTGCCGGAGGACGTCCTACACTATGTTTGCCGAGACGCAGTCTCCGCTCTAGAACTCGTTTACCCCAACGGTTGTCGGTTCTACGACTAATATGGCCAGCCCACTGCCACTTCAGCTTACTAATCCGGTGGACTATATCGATGACCTTGCTTCTCTGACGGATCACCTCATTTCTGATGCGATCCCTCAGAGACACACCGAGCATAGCCCTTTCCATAGCCCGCTGAACGACTTTGAGCTTGTCATTGATCATTCGGATCCTATTTTTTGGATGCTACCCACCAAAATATAAGGTTAACATTTAATACAGTTTTCAGCTTGTTTACAGTGTGCAAAAAAATAAACCAACGGAGTGTAATTGCATTCCTAAAATCACAGACGTGTAGAGCAGTGCAATACGCTGGCAATCTGTCACTATTTGCCAACACTATTGCTAACTCCTCTAGCTTCCCTGGAAAAACGAGCTTTAATTCTTTGCAATTCCCAGTCATGAAACACACAGAGAAAAAATCTCAACATTTTTTTATTAAAATAAAACCATAGATACTTATAGCGATAGAAAAATGTATAAATTTATCTATACTAACATTATAAAGAGGAAAGATTTGATTGTTTGTTTGTATTGAATAGGCTCCGAAACTATTGATCAATTTGAAAAATTCTTTCACTGTTGGGACGCTACACTATCCCCGCGTGTTATAGGCTATACTTTTTCCCCGTATTCCCACGGGAACGGGAACTACGCGGGTGAAACCGTGGGGCGCTACTAGTTTAGCATAAACTGAAACACAACACGTTTACAGGACAAACAAAACAAGATAAAAAATATTTTGTATATTTATTTATGTTTTATTAGTTTTTTTCAATTTCCCACAACATGTAAGCAGTTCCTTTGTACTAAAATTGTAATGTTTTCTCTTAATTATTGTATGTGTGTACATAAATAATAAAATAATTAATAAAATAAATAAATGTAATCTACAGAGTATAGAATGTATAATATAACAGTATATAGTACAGAGTGTAATACTATTATGTATGTATGTATATATTTACATATATAAATGAATATCTGTTGATATCGTTCCTAATTCAAACAGCTAAATAAAGTGCGCTTTAATTCAACTTATGACCGCGAACAAAAATCAACGTTCGTTACCCCGAGATAAAAACCGGACATTCTTTGATTAAAACCGGAGCAAAACGTTGCAATAGATCGTATCTTCAAGCAAAAGAAGCTTAATCCTACACAGCTTAATTACATAGAGTGGATGCACCACATCTGTCCTCCGTCAACCAACAGATACATCTACGAAAACCAACCTTATTGCTGAGACGTAAAGCCCAGTATATGCCAGATTGTGACCATGGTCTACCGGCTGCTGTAAATTAAACCAACGACGCTTTCAAACATTAATTACCGGAACATTGTAACTGATTTCAGCGGCTGATGAATAAACTGCGCTTTAAAAGCGGACACCTTCATTTTGTTAAGTTGCTAATTAAATTAGGCTTATGACATTTTTAAAGTCTATTGCATTCCTAAATTGCAGTGGACTGAATTGAAGATTTGTGATTATTTAGTTGAACGATGAAAACCATGAGTTTCAGAAAAGCGTCCTGCGTCTCCCGTTATAACAATGACGTATTATATTTGGTACATGTACCTTTGGCACCAGCCAGTGGCGGCCTTAGTGGGTGGCGAACAGGGCAACCGCCCGCGCCTCGCTCTGTCAGGGGCCTCGCGTAACCTGAGTTCAAAGTACCTTACATTTTATAACACGTTTTAGATGTTTGTAATAAATGAAGTTATTCCATTGTAAATTCGATTTGAAGTAAGAAGAGAGAGAAGTAAAATACCTATTTATTCATTTAAAAAGAACAAGAGCCTCACAAAGATCTTTCGCCCGGGGCCTCGCAAATATCTACCGCACGTGGCCTCGTGACGGTAAAGGCCGCCACTGGCCCCAGCTTGTCCGTTTCCTACTGTTGGACAAAGGCTATATACTGAGAAAGAACGAAATTTAATCAACAAGCTTGCTCAAGGGATTTTGGCGTTTTTATACTACGTTTTTTTGTATTGTTAGGCCATTGAAAAAGAAGAACTGGTCTTCCTCTCCATCACACCTATAGTAACACCTATATTGCAACCCTCATTGAAAATCGATTCATACTCATTAGCAATTTGTATTTCTGAAAATAATGACGGACACCTGCGTTCCATTTTAGAGGAGCATGAAATTGATGGAATGATGAACAGTTCGGTCCCATCAATTTCGCTTTGACGTACCCGCGAGAGGGTTTGAATTAAAACTCAATTTTCCATTACCGGTACTAATGTTGTCCTCAGTCAGCAACGAGAATTCTATTCTAATCACATTCAGTAGAATGAAATGTTATTTGTAATTGAGTGAAAGGTTTCTACGAATCAAACTTATAGTTGTGTGCCACCAGTTTTTATCCAACTGCTCTAGAAGGAAGATTTTTTAAATTATTGATATTGCTTTACCTTACCAAGTACACAACATAAAGTCAACATTTATCTATACTAATATTATAAAGCTGAAGAGTTTGTTTGTTTGTTTGTTTGAACGCGCTAATCTCAGGAACTACTGGTTCGAATTGAAAAATTATTTTTGGGTTGAATAGACCATTTATTGAGGAAGGCTTTAGGCTATATAACATCACGCTTAAGCCAATAGGAGCGGAGCAGCGATAAATAATGTTTTAAAATCGGGGATTCCACGGGGACGAAGTCGCGGGCAGCAGCTAGTTTGTTATGAACAGAAACTCAGCACGGTAACACGTATAATAAAACAAGAATCAAAAACCGAAATTTGGATTACAAAGAGGTTTAACCTACAAACAAGTTTGCTTTAGATGCCGTAGGACGCTACCCACGCCTCTTTGTACCGAAATTATTATGTAACAACATATTGTGTACTACACTAGTACCACAGAGCAGCGAGACGCTTCACTTGCTAGAGATGGCATGGTCAAAACCATAGACAAGGAGAATTGGGCTAAGTTTTCAAGTTGGCTGTCAAATGAAGAAGAATTTGAGAGAGCGAAACGGTCGATCAATTAGACGATATTTTTTTATTACTTATAATATCTCAAAACCTAAGAAAAACACAAGACGGTAAATGTAAAAAAATAACGGAGTCGTGAGAGTGTTAAAATCTAATGAATAAAACTGAATCGCTAACAAGTTATGCTCGTAGCATAACTTCAGAACGACTGCTGCACTAAATTGGATAATTCTATTTTTGTTGTGTTCGTTACTGTCGGAACAAGGTTTGTATGAAAGAAAAAATACGCTGCTACCGAGCTGAGCAAAAATAAAAATCTGAAAACATTGCGAAAACTGCGGGGCACAGCTAGTCTATGATAAATAAAAATATCACTTATGGCGTGGGATGTATGTAAGTCGCAAGTCATACCATAGAGAATTTGCGCCATCCAGTACAAACGTTTTGCGTGATAAGAATAGAAGAATAAATTCAAAAGCGCAAAGCTTCTTTATTTGTCCATTAATGTAGTTTATTTTTTCACAAATCGTACTATTTTAGTAATAAATTTCAAATCTATACTAGTATTATATTATAAAGTTAATATTATATTATCTACTAATATTATAAAGCTGAAGAGTTTGTTTGTTTGTTTGTTTGAACGCGCTAATCTCAGGAACTACTGGTTCGAATTGAAAAAATCTTTTTGGGTTGAATAGACCATTTATCGAGGAAGGCTTTAGGCTATATAACATCACGCTGCGAGTAATAGGAGCGAAGAAAAAAATGGAAAATGTGGAAAAAACGGGGAAAATTATTCATCTTTGAGGGTTTCCGTTGCGTGCGCTGCGAAAATGGTTCAAGATACCAAAAAAATATGTAGGAAAGAATTATTCCTCTTAAAATGATCTAAAAAAATGTCCGCGACAGTATATGTCTATCTTTTAAGATTAACTCACTAGAACCGTTTTTATGGTAATCAAATTTGGTCGAAAGGGATGAAAGTTTGTATTAAACTTTGTCAATTTTAAACCGATCGGGCTGAGAGCTTCAAAATCGGGGTTAAAGTAACTATTCCACGCGGACGAAGTCGCGGATAGAAGCTAGTAAGTAGATATTTATTCATCTAGATTTTTTATCGTAGATGAATATCCTATTCTGATTATTTCCTTCCACAGACTGTAAGTGTCATTGTCATAATAATGACTTACAGAAAAGAAACAGCCATTTCTGCCATCACCAAATACTCAAAGCATTAATTATTAAACCCTTTGCAGGCACTTTTGAATTGTCAAGGCGAAAGAGGTGAAGCTATCTGCACGTTCTAAAGCGTAGATATCTATGGAGAAGAACGTGCATGAAACTCCACGGACACTCTTTTAAAAATCATAATTCACACTTCTTCGCACTTCTTGTATTGGCTACACAATCGCTTTGTCAATTTTGTGACGTGATCCTCAGCTTAGAATGAAGAATGTCTATGGTAAAGGACTACACTCTCTATATCTACATAGGTACCAAGGTCAACAGTAAGTTTTACGTTCTTTCGTTGACAGTCGAAACTTGTGCTCAGCGCACATTACGTACATACGTATACATCCAGGCACGAATATTATACACAAATATCATCTCTATTCGTCGTCAGCGGATCGATTCCATGCTCTATGTATCGTACAAATAAAAAGGTCGAGTGTACAGTTATGGGAGGTAAGTCCCAAATCGGCAATTGGATTTGTGGATTAGAGTTGCGAACTCTGTTGCGGAATTTGTTCGAAAGAGTCACCGCGGCCCTGGAACGCAAAGGGCACAAGAAGGCTCACGGGTGGGTTTTAGTCAGTAAGAGTCTGACACTCCCTTCCGCTCCGCCCAGAGCGGGAGAAGTCATTTGATGATCCCCATACAAAAAAAAATTATACGATATATTTTCTACTTAGATACGTATTGCAACACTCCAGTTTATAGGAAAGGATAAGCATAGTTTGTTTTGCATAATACTTATGTAGTTAATATCAGCCGCACGATTCGCTCTTCTAGGTTAAGCAAAGCTTGATGAGGTCGGTCCTACGATGGTTGGTCATCCGTTACATACCGAGTGGCCAGAATATCTGACACCAGTTTTAAATGAATGGATTATTGTTTTCATTGTTTTTTGCAACATATAACAAGTGTGTGTCGGATCAGGCATAGTGAAGGGTTCCGTAGTTCACTGTTAAAATCTCTAAAAGTATATAAGCTGTGATGTTCAAAATTTTCGTTGGAAGTGTCTGTGAAGTTCTATTTGCTCAATTTGTTTTAGAATTTTCCACTTCATAGTTTAAAATTTGGAGGGGGAGGGTACACATTTTTTACGAATTCGGAAGCACATTACAAAAACTATTGCCTTAAATAAAAAAACTTTTTTCTTCCTCTGAAATCTCTATTTCATTTTGAAAGAGCTATCCATTGATAACCCACACGATTATGTTTGTTGGAATTTATTTTTTCATTTCTCAGTTACACCTAAAATCATTTTTTTTCTATAATTTTACAACATTATTGAATAGCGGTTAACAGGTTGCACCTACCTACCAATTTTCATTGATGTAGCTTTAATAGTCTCCGAGTAAAACCGCTGTGACATACGGACGGACAGACAGACATGATGAATCCATAAGGGTTCAGTTTTCTACCATTTGATTACGGAACCCTAAAAATGGCTAGCGAAAGCAGTACACTCATGAAAGTCAATACGAGTAATATATATTGGGCTTCGCAGCAGTAAGCTGTGGTGTCCTAACCACAGACAACTTAATTCGTATTATTTCAAGGGTATCACACATTAATTGGGTTGTCGGCTTTGTACCGTTTCCTCCCCGTATGTGTAAATATATAAATGGCGGTGCCTTAATTTATGTTCACGTAATTAATGGAACGTGAGCTGAATAAAGTAAGTTGTGAACTGAAGAAGATGCCTCTGCGATTTTAGGATCTCATCAATCATCATCATCAACAGCCTGTTGCAGTCCACTGCTGGACATAGGCCTCTCCAATTGCACGCCACTTAGATCTATTTTCGGCTTCTCGCATCCAGTTTCTGCCAGCCGTCCTGCGCAAATCGTCACTCCACCGTGCCTGAGGACGTCCTACACTACGTTTGCCGAGACGCGGTCTCCACTCTAGAACTCGTTTACCCCAACGGTTGTCGGTTCTACGACTAATATGGCCAGCCCACTGCCACTTCAGCTTACTAATCCGGTGGGCTATATCAATTACCTTGCGTCTCTGACGGATCACCTCATTTCTGATGCGATCCCTCAGAGACACACCGAGCACTAGGAAAGCTCAACACCGTCTATCAGGCGGAATGTGTAGCTATCATCCTGGCGGTCCATGCCATAGAAGCCAGGAGAGTTATGGATACACATATTCGTATACTCTCCGACAGCGCCTCAGTACTACAATCACTAGATAAGAACTACACTACCTCGAAACTCATACAAGAATGCCACAACGCCTTAGAACGTGTCACGGTGAGTAACCGCAACACCGTGACGCTGCAGTGGATAAAGGGACACAGCGGATCACTAGGAAACGATGCGGCCGATGAGCTGGCTAGAAGGGGATCCGGAACGGTGGCCGTTGGACCCGAACCCATAGTTCCACTCCCCTTCACTCAGCTACGCACATGGCTACGAGAACACACACACACACAAGCAGAACGATGGTGGTCCTCGGTATCTGGCTGTAGGCAGTCCAAGGAGTTTATGCCAACCCTGGACAGGAAACTGACCAGGCGACTTCTGCGTATGGATAGAAGCAGCCTGCGAATGGTGGCGGGGACCATCACCGGACACTGCTCACTGAACAAACACCTACACACGATAGGTATCACAGACAGTCCTCTGTGCAGAGCATGCATGGAGGAGGAGGAAACGGTGTCGCATGTGCTCCTTGAGTGCACAGGTGTGGCCGAGATACGAAGGCATACAATGGGGACACCGAGTTCACTTGCAGTGATGCTGAACAGACTGAGTGGACTGATCTGCTTCTGGAGGGAGGTCGGCTGGTTGGAGTGACGGCCGCCATGGCTCACGCACATTGGTCCAATATTAGGACTAAGTGCGGAAACCAAAACCCTAATAGATCGAATAGACACACCGAGCATAGCCCTTTCCATAGCCCGCTGAGCGACTTTGAGCTTATGGACCATACGAGCCGTCAGTGTCCACGTTTCGGCTCCGTATGCCATGACGGGTAGGACGCACTGATTGAAGACTTTCGTCTTTAGGCACTGTGGGATCGACGATGTAAAGACTCGACGTAGCTTCCCAAATGCTGCCCAACCCAACTGAATTCATTTTAGGATCTGCTTAAATGTAATAGTAATCTCTTTACAATTGGAACAGGAAAGTATACGTCATATTTTCTAGAAAACAATATAGCAAAGTTGTCAAAATCCTCTTGTTATCATCACCTCCTTTCCCTCATACATTCTCATGCCCTCTGTTCCTACCTCCTCTACTTTACACATGCACACAGAACTGTCCATAAATAATATGGATGTTTCCTGATTAAAAAGATATGATTCTAATTAGTCCATCATTTCGAAAAATATTGGACACGTATTTTTTCCTTTATCAAATCTTTAAAAACTGACGAAGATAAAAAGCATCAAAGATCAGGAGTGGGAGCGTGTGACGTCACTGCCCGGTAAAAATTGTAGCGAGTAGTGACGTCACACGAGTTTTCAACGCACTGTATCGTCTTCATTTTTTTTGTTTATGTGAAAAAAGAAAAAAATACTGGATTCTGAACTCTGATGGTACAGGTATCGCAATCAGGGGTTGAATTTTAGAATGTCACTTGTTTCCCATTTTTAAATAACGTACAGTCGGTGATAGCAGTTACCTGACCCCCTAAAAATTAAACGAATTTGAACCTTTTGCTTGTTAGCAGTAAGACAACTGGTTCAACGTCTACGATCAATAAAATAGTTATTCGAATTTGATCTTTAATACGAAGTGTTAGGGTAGGTATGATCTTGAATATTATTTTAACTTGTAATATAATACATAATTTCGATCACGTCAGATATGTTTCGAGTGGTCTAGTGGTGACTGTAGTGAGCTGACAAATCGAGGTTGTGAGTTCGTAACCAGCGTGATCGACGCGTTTGTTTTTGTTTTGTAAATTTATTTTAAGTTATAAATAATAAATTATAACTTTAGCAACAAAAAGAAAAAAAACGAACAGAAATAAAAAACCAAAATGATGGTAAAAACGATTATATTTTATAAAAAAAATATTATAAGAATAACATAAATGATATTGATGACGACACGAAGATGATAATATTTACCTACTTACTATTTTACTAATAACTTTGTTAACTGCACTGAGTTTAATGTAGTGAATCAGCATGTTATAATATTTAGAAATATAGGTATGTATTTCTATTTCATAACAATAACATCACCACATTAAATATCATTTAATTAGGTAAATAAAACGGCATTATACGTTGAAGTTCTACCTACTATATATCAATTTGTTTTGTGAGTAGTTATTTTAGTTATAAGGTTTTGACAAAAAACTAGGTATTCGAAATACTTCGTTAGAAATTATAACAATAGTTAATTTAACACACACACTGACATACGTTAGTATTGTTTGTGACCAACACTGGTTACTCAAGTCATTTATAATATGCTTTTAATAGCGAAGTGGAGCACCATTTTTTTCTATTACTTGTTGCAAGCGGTCCCGCATACCGCGCACCATATCCAACAACAATCACTTCCTCTCATGAATGGTTTTGGTCCAGGACGATCTTTTTTAATATTAAAACCACACGTCAAACGTCTTAGCCACAATCTGACTGTATTTCTCTGAAACAACACAATAAGCATAATTTTAGTAACGAATAGGTAAACATAATTTATCGATTAAGTTTGCAAAAATACGTTTATCAATTTAGATAATATAAATAAAATTAGACCTATAAATGATCTCAAATTAGACTCATAATGAAACATAGTTAATTGTCTATTATTCTACATTCACCGGCTTTTAAGCCAACTAACGAATTAAGGAATAACTATAATTATAAATGAAGCATAAAAAAGAATACACTTACCGCTATATTAAGTTTCGTAGCAATCGCTTTAATACCAACATTCTCCTCATGCAAATACTTAGATTATTTTGTATTTTAAATAATCACTCAACTCAACTTGGACATGACGATTAAACTATCAAAACTGATAACAATTAATAAAAAAGAAAAAAGCGTGGATTTTTACAATTTAGTAAGGCAAGGTAAAAATGTTCGCGCGTATTCACTGCTATTTGTGCATAGAATATCTTGTTCAATTTATTCTTCCACCGCATATTCCTAATGTCATATCTATAGCAGTTTTGTCTGAATACGCATATTGACGTCTAACTACCCACTTATTAAAATAGGTGAACAGTTATAAATTAATGACCTAATACCAACCTCTTAAAGCTCAAGTTTGCGTATCAAAATTATTTATTGTTTCTGTTCAACGAGTAGTGTTAGTCTGATAAACTCATACATATTGAATAACGTTTAATGTTATGAGCATAGGGTGTAAAATCGAGTAATTTTTAGGGGGGTCAGCTAATTGCTATCACCGACTGTACTTGTATTTTATAACTTTACAAATAAGAGTATTGCACCTTACTAAAGAATAAATATAAATATGTTAAAGGTAAAAATCAATTATTCTTCATAAATTTTTACATTTTGCGTATGGTGATCATCGTCATCGCCTTCCTACCCTCTTGTCAAGCATGTTACCATGGATCGACTCCACGATGTTTCTTCTAACATTCTCTTCTGTCACATCCACACTTTCATAAGCAGCTTTAGATGCCCACAGTTAATACTGAACCGTCACCTTCAGAACATATACATACATACATAAGCTTTGCCTCATCTAGTTTTTATAACGGCCTAAAAAAGATTGACGTGTAAAAGTGTTTTTTACAACCTACTTACAAAAATAAATCATTTATCATTTATCATTTATCATTTGGGAAAATTGCGATAATGACCACGGCTATCAAATTGATGGGCCAGGGGAGTTTGTAAAACATACTGATGCTCCTCTTTTTGACATAATTTGTCACCGTCAGGTCTCAACCCTTAACGTTCGACGCAAAGAAACCTGTCAGAACTAGGGTGCAAACATTTTTTTCACTCTTTTTCTTCTTGAGTTAGTATAAATCAACAAGAGACTTCTATTTAAGACTTTCTTTAGTTCTTGAGGTTTTCTGCATTTAGGGGTGACACTCTACCTTTTGTTGACTGTATTGTCATCGTCGGGTGTCACCCCTATATATCACCCCTACATGCATCAATGTTATAGTTCGCTTCGCTCGTTCTTGTATTCTGCCTTCACTTAGTTAACGAGCTTTCTTGCATCAGTCAGTAAAGTTACTTCTATTTAAGCATGAATGATCAAATAAAATAAAGCCTATCCGAGGTGGGATGCATATGCAGAGAATACCTATATTTGTACTGTCTATTGCAACAATACTAGTTAGAAGACAGTAATGGTTTTCCGCTCCAACTAGAACCGTAAGTTTGGTTTATTCATCTTTTACTCTCGGGCCGGTTGAAACGACATCAATAAAATTCTCCACGATATCCCAACTTGATTTTATTACGAGATCAAATTGGTCGTCAACAAAAAACTTTTCACAAAGTAACCCTCTTTTATTGACGTTGTTTATTTTGAAAGGATGCCTCTCTATCCTAACGGTAATAAGATTTACTAGGAGTGGGGTCTTTATTTAATTTCAAGTTCGACCTTCGGGAGGCTCGTGACGTCGTCGATCCGTTTTTAAGTTCGTATAAGTAGGTTCGTAAACTTATTGTTTTGATCAGGTTTCTCTTGACTGGTGAGGCTCTAGACAAAGTTCCATTTTATTAGCGAACTAATAAAATAAAGGATTGACACTTCGATATTATTTGACAATCCCGTTCATTTTTAACGATGGCTTTTGCCATGATTCCGCTGGCAGAATGCCACAGGTCTAGAGCCCTTTTTATCTGGATAGCATATAATCGAATGACTTCTTCCGCTCTGGACGGAGCGGAAGGGAGTGTCAGACTCTTATTGACTAAAATCCAACCGTGATTCTCCTAGAGCCCTTTGCGTTATGGGGGCGCGGTGACTCTTTCGAACAAATTCCGTAACCCTAGCAGACATCAGTGCCTGCTAGGGTTGCGCGCCTAAAAGAGATGTCAGCAAAGATGACGAGGCCCCATAGGATCAGCCTATGGGGCCTTGTCTTCTTTGCTGACATCTCTTTTAGGCGCGTGTGAAACACAATGCGCCGTCGACCCGGGCCTGGTTGTTATCGGAAGACCACCCATAGCCCGCCATCCACAGACCCGCGCCTACAGTGGCCGAGAATCACCCTGTGACTCTCTCGATCTCATTTAAAATTAATTAAAAAAGCATTATTGTTTTCCAGAAGGTGGTGACCCCATCTCACTTTGTTTTCATCATTATCTAAACTCAAATAGAATTAGCTTTGTTTACTGACACAAGTCAGCTCAAGAACTAAAAGAGGGTAGATTTTAAGTGCGAGCGAAGCGACCTCGAAAATATTTGCATCCCACCTCGGATAGGTTTCATTTTGTTTTGATCATTCATGCTTAAATAGAAGTAACTTTACTTACTGATGCAAGAAAGCTGATTAACTATGTCAAGGCAGAATACAAGAATGAGCGAAATGAGCTCGAAAATTGATGCATATAGGGGTGACACTCAATCGTGACAATACAGTCAACGAAAGGTCGAGTGTCACCCCTTTTTTTTTTTTTTTTTTTTTTTTTTGGATGGGAAATCATCAAATGACACTTCTCCCGCTCTGGGCGGAGCGGAAGGGAGTGTCAGACTCTTACTGACTAAAACCCACCCGTGTTCCTGCTTGTGCCCTTTGCGTTCCAGGGCCGCGGTGACTCTTTCGAACAAATTCCGCAACCCTAGCAGGCACTGACCCTATGGGGCCCCGTCTTCTTTGCTGACGGCTCTTTGAGGCGCGCGTGGAACACGACGCGCTGTCGACTCGGGCCTGGTTGCTATCGGACGGCGAGCCACCCATAGCTCGCCATCCGCAGGCCCGCGCCTACGGTGGCCGGGAATCGCCCTGCGTTTCCCGACGCCCGGGGCGTCTTCTCCTGTTGCGGCGGCTGGATAGAGGGGCTTCCCTCTCTCGCACGCGCTCCGCCTCCTCCTTCGCTAGCATTACTGCTTCTACTTGCAGAAGGAGGCGGCCGCCTCCCATGCCTCCTCGCTCCCGACCATGGCTTGAACCAGGGCCGGACGCGAGAGGTCGCCGCCGCCGATCGCCTCGATGAGGACACGGCGGTGCTCCGCCCAGGCAGGGCAGACCTCCACCGTGTGCTCCACCGTGTCCTCCGGGCGATCCACACAGTGATGACACCCGGACGTGTCTTCCCGCTGGATCCGACACAGGTACCTCCCAAAACAGCCGTGTCCGGTGAGCACCTGTGTCAGGCGGAAGGTGAGGACGCCGTGTCGTCGCTGTCTCCATACCTCCGTGAGATCCCGCCGGAGCTCCGTCCGCTGCGCAGCAATCTGCCGCGGCAGCAGAGTTTCGCCCCGGCGTAGCGCCTCCACGCGCAACGCGTAGACGTGCGCGAGGGCTCTCGCCTCTAGATCCCACGGCAGCAATCCGGCAAGGAGGTTCGCCGCCTCGCCGGAGACCGTGCGGTATCCCCGGATCAACCGGATGGCCATGACCCTCTGGGCCGAGACCAGGTGGCGCGCTGGCAGTCGCCTCAGCGACAGCGCCCACACCGGGTTCCCGTAAAGGGCCATGGACCGCACGATCCCCGCGTACAGCCTCCGGCAGGAGGCGTTTGGTCCCCCTAGGTTGGGCAAGAGCCGCTTGAGCGCAGCCCCGGCCCGCCCCAGTTTGGGAGCCAAACGGCGGAAGTGCTCCGCAAAGTTCCACCGGCTGTCGAGGACGAGACCCAAGTAGCTCATCGTCGACCCGACGCCGATGCAAACCCCTCCCACCGTTATCTGGGATCCCGATGGTGGCCGGTTCCGAGGGCCGTGAAAACACATGGCCTCGGACTTGTGTAGGGCCACCTCGAGACCCAGTTGCCGGATCCTCCCAACGACTGCTGCAACCCCGCGTGTCATCAGGTCGACCGCCGCCTGGTGCGACCTCCCCTGCGCCAGAACCAGCGTGTCGTCAGCGTAGCAAACAACACTGACGCCGCAAGGGAGGTCGACCGCCGCCTGGTGCGACCTCCCCTGCGCCAGAACCAGCGTGTCGTCAGCGTAGCAAACAACACTGACGCCGCAAGGGAGGTCGCCGCGCAGCACCCAGTCGTAACCGATGTCCCACAGGAGCGGCCCCAGAACCGAACCCTGTGGAACACCGCACGACATCTCTCGCCGATTCCACTCTCCCCGGTGACCGGGGTAGATGACGGCTCTATCCGTCAAGTAGTCCTCGACCACGCGACAGAGGTAGGTTGGCACTCGGTGATACCGGAGTGCCTCCCCGATGCAACTCCAAGGCAGGGTGTTGAACGCGTTGGCGATGTCAAGAGACACCGCCACCACCACCCCGCCCCGGGAAATCGCCTCCCCCGTCGTGAGGGCTCTCACGCGCATGATGGCGTCCACCGTCGAGCGCCCCGCGCGGAAACCGAACTGGTTCTCCGCCAGATCCGGCCCAACTCTCACCAAGTGCTTGACGAGGTGGTTTGCAATGACTCTTTCAAAGAGCTTGCCCACCTCGTCGAGCAGCACGATGGGCCGGTATGCGGACGGAGAGTCCGCAGGGCGCCCTGGCTTCGCAATGAGGACCAGTTTACCCGTCTTCCAGCGATAAATAAATGCACAAAACCTCACCAACTAAAGAAATTCATACGTAGAAGTCTCTTGTTGATTTATACTGAAAAGCTGAAGAAGTAAAAGAGTGCAAAAATGTTTGCATCCTAGTTCCTAGATACCTGACGGTGACAGAGATAGCCAACGAAAGTCGGGTGTCACCAGAAGCGGTGAGGGGGGGCGACCCAGACCCCCCAGCTACACTACTGACTGTCTGGTTTGGTCAGACTTCTATCATAATCTTTTCATAGCTTCTTTGCTAGTTAGAAGATGAAGCAGTCCATTTCCTTCATAGTTTATCATTTAGTCTCATTGCAATAACGTTTTAAACCTACATAATACATATAGGTAAATATGTGCAAAACTAATATAAAATGGCTTGGCTATAGTGCTGAGCCATTTTATATTACTTTTTATTCTATGTTAAATAGAAGACTGTTTTTAAACACTAAAAACACAATATGCTGTACTGTGTTCAACAGACGTCAACCTCCAATTTATTTATTTATTTACTTTTAGGGAAAACAAACAGTAGTATACTAAAAAAAAAAATATACAAAACGTCTTAAACATATGACTTAACAAATATACTACCCACTACATTTTCCACAGATTACTACTTAAAACTAACACAAACTGATGAGCAACATTAGTTGTACCCAGGGTATGAAAAAACATTATAAACTACTGTTGATCCTTCATAATTTTGATTATATCAGCTTTAAAGGTATATCTGCTTACAAATAATATATCAATTTTACAAAATACCTTATTGTATGTGTCGACTAAACGGCGCAGCGGTGAGCGCACACCAGCCTTAGATCTGCAAGATCTGGTAGCGAATAGTTGCCTGGCGCGCACTTCCCGCCCCTGCACTGTTCGAGGAACCAGGTAACATAAACTGTTCACCAAGTCAGGCCAATCAAATTTGTTTCGGCATACACTATAGAGTCATTGTCTCAAGGAGCGTGCGCCTTGACTGTAATGTAAGGAGACCATATTTTTTGAGAATTGACTGATAAGACGCTTTTTTTCGAAAACATCTATACTCCATGGCTCGGAAGTACTTACGTTGAACTAATTCTATAACTTCACAATACTTTGCATAATAGGGATTCCAGATAGGTACTGCGTATTCTAATTGTGGTCTAACTATGGACTTGTATAAGTGCAAGAAAGTAGAAGGTCGACGGAACTCACTCGATGCTCTCATCACAAAGCCATACATTTGGTATGCCTTATTTACTATAGGATCAACATGATTATTAAGATGAAGTTTTGAGTCCAACTGCACACCCAGATCACGAAGACAAGTAGTTTTGTCAATAATAGTATTAGCAAGTCGATAATTAAAATGAATAACATTTTTCTTTTTAGTCCTAAATGTTATACTATGACATTTAGGCAGGCTAAGGTACAGTTTGTTATAAGACCCAAACCATTACAACTACCTGCAGAGACCAAGTAGACTCAAAAACTTGTGACCGTGACTAGTATATAAGTCCCCCATTTCAGCAGTTTAAAACTTTGACCTTCACGAATAAAATTTATTCAAATTGTACTAAGTAGGTCCTCATTACGTCTCACTTTGGAATACTGACTTCATAACGTTTCAAATAAGGGTTGTCAAGGCGACATACTAAAAAGGATCACAATTAAATTATGATACGCTTAAAGAAACTACAAACAAAGACAACTTTTGTACTTGAAGAAAAATAAATGAACCTTGCAGAAACATAAAAATAACTTGTGTTTTTTGATTACTTACATTTTGTATAAAATATTATTGGTTCATTAGTTGCTTGCTGATGCCCGCGGCTTATCTCGCGTTAATATACATTTTCGCAAAAAAGTAGTCCATAACCGTTTCCAGAACTCTTTGTTAGTCGTTACGGATTTTTAGAAGTCAGAACAGCTGACTCCAGTCTTACGAAGAATAGAATAGAATACTCTTCAGACAAACCAGTTGTCTTAGAAAGATCGCTTTTAGCGATAAGGCCACCCATTGTGTTACTGTATGTAATGTTTTTATTATTTATATTTTCTGTAACTTAATAAAGAGTATTTTTATGGTGGTCCTAGATTTTAAAAAGTAAAGGAAAGTCAGTACTGTAGGCTGTCTTAGACATACTATGAATATAATATACAATACATATGTACATAATAGATAAATATATACAATAATAATTATAAAACAAAAAGCAAAAAACCCTAGAAAAACGATTAAAGAGAGAGGTAGTGATTATTGACCAAGAAGTATTGTGTTACCCAGTAAATGGGTTGTGGAGGTCTGGTAGGCAGCAGCTCCACGTAAAATACTGGTATTTAGCTGAATCCGGTTTGACTGGAAGCTGATCCCAATATAGTTGGGAAAAATCAAGGTTGATGAACTTGAACCGTCTCTAGAATCCTATTTCTGCATAAAAATCCATAAATTACAGATCTGGGATTTGGTCGTGGAAGCATAGGTAACAAATTAACTCGCTTTAGAATTTATCATTAAATATTTTATCCTATTTTTATAGCCACTTAACGATGTTGCAGCCCTAACAACTGAATAAATATATCTACCACAATTAAGTGCCATTCTAGGTCCAATAATTCTTAAAAGTTAAAAAAAATGTCCTCGATAATAGCATATTATACTAACGACATGCTCTTACTTTGCAAGATGGAGATTCTCGAGAGGCAGTGAACCGACTTATTGCATAAACTGGCCTGCACTGAAGTAGCTTAGCGTAAAAATTGTGTACCGGAGCCATCATAATTGGAAATCGTTATATATGGAATCTAGGTAAACGGACTGAACAAATTGAACGGATTGTTAAACATAAGGGGTTCTAGAATAGCTCCTTGGGGAAACCTTTCAATTCGAAGGATTAGTTCCAACTTCTGTTGATGCTTATACTATTGTTTTGCTATAGTTTATTAAATACAGCAAATTAAACCCATCGCAAGTTTTCATTATTCTCTGCTGAATACGAAATGTACATTAATTAGCGCACCGAGTATTTGATTAATGCTGTTAATTTACTTTGAATCTGACCGAATGGAGTTATATTTAACAGAAACACAACATGTTTGTGCGGTACACTTTAGTGGGCTTTAATATATAATTTGTATAATGTGTTTAATACTTTGTGGTGTTATAAATATACAATTTATACAAACGCTGTATTTAGTCCGTGTTGCTTCTAATTACAGTTTTGGTATCACAATTGTATTCAATTTGGGTGTTGGTAGCTAATTCGGATTAATTATTGCATTATTGTCACCGCTAATGTGTGTAGAACTGTTAATGTATTCACTAGGTATTGTGAGCTTGATTTGGCAACGTTAAATAGTTCATAACCGATTATTAATTGATTTTAATCCTTTTATTCATCCAAATTTAAATCTATCGTTTTTTTTTTCACTTTTAAAGTCCAAAATACAATATGGTTCAGTACACGTTTAACTATAAATTCAATAAGTGGTAGATTTTTTTATATTGTCATTAAATTAAAACTTTTCTATTAAAATTGTTTTCAAAATCACTTCAACAAACTTTTTATGTGCCTATATAAATTGTGTAGAACTAAAACCATGTGAGATATTCTGTTATCTTATGATGAGTTGTTGAGTTAGTGTCTAGACTTTATAGAGATAATAATTTCTTGAGTTTCGAAGCCTAGAACTTTATGCCTTATATACTACCTTTTAGATTTTATTAGAGACTCCAAAATTATGGCTAATGACTTAAGTTGGGACATAATTGATTGTTAAACTAATTTAGCGGAGTTTTATTTTCTTAGAACTTTTGACAGCGTGACATTTTATTGAACTTCGAACTTCGTTTACAGCCCACTACTTCATAAGACTTATTATATTAATTTAACTTTAATATCTTTATATGTAAGAAGTAGATACCATTAATTTCTGCAATTATAATAAGAACAATATAATTTGTTGAGGTGCCAAAGACATTGAAATATTTGAAGATATTATAATTTTGTTTTGTATATACTAACTTTATGTAAGAGTGTTAATGGTAACAAAAAAGAGACAGCAAAAAGAAAAGCGTTTGAAATATGACACAAGCAACAAAGAAGGAAGTAAATACTGAGTTGAAGGCACAGATACATTCATAGAAGAAAAAATCACGATACTATCATCCCAAAATGTGGGTCAGCTATATATTTCAACTCAATTCAAATAATTTATTACAATATTGAACCATGTATATGCACTTTTGAATTTCTAAGGTCGGTCAGTCAAAGAGGTGAAGTTATAAGCACGTTCCAAAGCGTAGATCGCTATGGAGAAGACCGTGCAAGAAATTCCACGGAAACTATTTTAAATCAATGAATTTCGATACAATTAACAATCCTTCAATCAAACGCCCAAAATAAACGAACACCTAATAAAATAATAATCTCAATTTGGAAGATCATTAATAAAATGGTGAAGGAAGGCGACGAACCGACCAGCCATTCATTACCTACGACCACCTACCTACCTATGATTAATTATTGCGAAGGAACAACGAACCGTAAGTACTAACGATACGTGGAAGATAATTATAACAATAAATACTAACATACTATATTTAATACAACATGAGAAATGTATCATCCTTTAATTGTTGTTTTGTGAAGAGTGCTGTATTAATATTAAATTGTGACAGAAAATAGATGAGGGATTGTTTGGCGACGACGGCAACGGCTTTTAAAAAAGAATATAACGAATGACAAAACAACAAAGTTGAATATAAGATATTGTCAAGATTCAAAGGCCAATAAACGCGGAGGTGGAAGCGCTGATCCTCTTCAGTGTTTACAAAATAAAGGTAGGTAAATTAGAAATAAGGAACAGGACTTTTAGTAAGACATCGAGGCCGTAGGGTTGTTACTACCAAACAAGTTACACTGCTGATTAGGAACTCTCGAATGGCAATAATCTGGGATTGGAAGGTTATACCAATTGGAACATTGCTTCAGTAGCACAAACACAAATACCACCCAGTCTTTGAACTACCCAGTGCCCACTGGGTAGTTCGATTTGTGTCTCACTTTCTTATAGGTAATATTGGTACGGGAGCTAGCAACGTTTCTAAAGTAAGAATTTTAGGTCAGCTGATTTTGTGATATGTCGTCCTTCTTGCACTTTCGGTTAGAGTCTGGGCTGTCTGGCTGGCGGAAGCGGTTGCGTTCATTAGTGCGCATCCTATCTGTCCAGGTAATAATCCTGGATTTTAAAAACATTTTAGAAGTCGTAATTTTTAATTTTTTGTTTTTAAATAAGTCTACCTGACATACTTTTTTTATTGCCAGACATTTTTGACAATGCTAACTATGTGCCATACGCGATAATTTTTTATTTTTTTATAAAAATTTCAAAGTATTTTAGAATGTCTGTAATTTTAATATTATGTTATTTAAAGATGAGAAAAACTTAATATAAATTTGCCAGACATTAATTCGATTGTTAAACCTTGAATTAAAATGAAAAAGTCATGAAAAGTATTGCAGTATTATGCTAGTAGTCCGAGAGAGACAGTTGCAGAATAAGTCGAGAATGAGACAGGGAATCATTACAAAAGTAAATTACATGTCACTGTACATATAATAATAATAAATGGACTCAAACCGAACTCGACGCCCTGGATAGGAGAGTCCGCATACGGCATACTGCTGACTGCAAACCGGATGCATCACCCACGATCGCGGTGGTGGTGATCCCGCGGAAGTGTGGAGGTCGAGGCTTTTTAAATGCTAAGACTCTCTACAACCGCGAGATGTGCAGTCTTAGAGAATATTTTCTCAAAGCCGGTGTGGGTATGCACCGAAATGTGGTCACAGTAGACAAGGGACTCACCCCGTTATCCATGGCTAAAGAGAACTGGCACAAACCTGTGATACCTACTACAGATGATCGTAAGGAGATATGGAGAGGCAACGAGCTTCACGGACACTTCTGTCGGGCTCTTTAATGGGTCCGATGTAGATTCCTCAGCGTCCGTGGCCTGGCTACGTTTCGGTGATATTTTCGGAGAAACTGAAGGTTTTGTTTGTGCAATTATGGTCGAAGTTATCTTAACGAACAACTGTCAGAGGCATATTATGAAGAATGGGACGTGTGTTGGGCATGCCACCGTCCGGGTGAGTCCATCAGACATATTATCTCTAGTTGTTCTCGCCTGGGTAACAGCAGCTGGATTAAGCCCTTGATCCAGCTGCCCAACGAGAGCATCTTAAGATCTTGGTCGAGGCGCTTGGCAATTATACCATGGTCGTCACGACTATTGGCACAATGACTGCTGTGTTCAAATCACACAAGTAGACAACCTCGCGAGCTAAGTCAAGATACTTCGTTTGTTATATCAACAATCATTGCGCGACGCTCTAGTCAGTCTATCTCCACTATGTCAGGCTTATTGGCAACAAAAGTCCTGTCAGTGATGATAGACCGATCCCAATACAATGTGCAATTGCCATTTTCGTCGGCCACATACCCATAGTACGGTACTTCCGATTCGACAAGATTGTATTTAAGAGCAAGTTGCTGATGAATAATCCTGGCTACAAGGTTGTGCCTTTGCAAATAGTCTCCGTTAGCCAAACTGGAACAACCGGAAATAATGTGGTGGATGGATTCCTCGGCCAGTGACATGCCCGACACATGTCAGCGGTACCGTCTTTTACGATATATATTTTCAGTAGTTGTTCGTCCTCATAATTTCGTCCATAATCGCACAGATAGAACCTTCGGTTTCCCCGAAGAGGTCACCAAAATGTAGCCAGGCTACAGACGCTAAAAAGTCTACTTCGGGCCCATGTAGGACCCGATAAAAGCACCCGTGAAGCTCCTTGCTCTGCCATACCTCCCTGCGATCATCTGTTGTAAGTACTACAGGTTTGCGCCAGTTCTTGTTAACCAAGGAGAGTAGGGTGAAGCCCTTGTCCACTGCGACGACATCCCGGTGCATACCCACGTCGGCTTCTAGGAAGTATTCCCTAAGACTGCATACCTCGCGGTTAGCATTTAAGAAGCCTCGACCCCTACACTTCCGCGGAATATATAGCGTCACTACCGATGATTGTCGGTGACGCATCCGATTTGCAGTCAACAGTGAACGGACCCTTCTATCGAGGGCATCTAGTTCTGTCTGAGTCCATTTGAGTATGCCGAAAAAGTACATCAATACCCGCCCGATAAAAGACTATTTAGTACTTTGTTCAGGCGGCCAAAGAAGCGCTCCTTCAACGATTGTATCACGTCAGTAGCATTGATGCCCAGCGCTTCCGACATACCCAAATACTTATTATTATTATTATATGTACAGTGACATGTAATTTACTTTTGTAATGATTCCCTGTCTCATTCTCGACTTATTCTGCAACTGTCTCTCTCGGACTACTAGCATAATACTGCAATACTTTTCATGACTTTTTCATTTTATTTCAAGGTTTAACAATCGAATTAATGTCTGGCAAATTTATATTAAGTTTTTCTCATCTTTAAATAACATAATATTAAAATTACAGACATTCTAAAATACTTTGAAATTTTTATAAAAAAATAAAAAATTATCGCGTATGGCACATAGTTAGCATTGTCAAAAATGTCTGGCAATAAAAAAAGTATGTCAGGTAGACTTATTTAAAAACAAAAAATTAAAAATTACGACTTCTAAAATGTTTTTAAAATCCAGGATTATTACCTGGACAGATAGGATGCGCACTAATGAACGCAACCGCTACCGCCAGCCAGACAGCCCAGACTCTAACCGAAAGTACAAGAAGGACGACATATCACAAAATCAGCTGACCTAAAATTCTTTCTCGAAAACGTTGCTACCTCCTATACTATATGTTCTCTCACCTTCTCTATCTCTTTCGCTCACTTTCCTATACGAACGAGTTTAGTTCTTTTAAAGAGAACTTTTGCCTTGATAGTCTAAGATCGATCTTGAAGCTAAAGTAAACCACGACTGGCGAAGACTTTCCAAAACGTATTTTTTTTAATCATAAACAAGCTAAGTACCTACAGCCAAGTTTCCAGCGATCTTCCACATTATGGATTTATGGAAATATCAGCGGTTTCCTTGTGAAGTAGAAAAGTCACGGGTTTGCGAGTTAGCGCAGTTTTTGACGTGGTGGAAGATGCATGTTAGTGACATAATAATGTTTTCTCAGAAGTCGTATGTGCGATCCACAGCTTAGTTGGCTCTAGAAAAAATACACACAGGGACTACATCTAGGGAACATTGATATCATTTTTTTGTACACTGATTTCGATTCGTTATAAAATATGAGGAACATTTGTTTGTGAGAAGTATTTGATTGTGGATAGTAGACATTTATGGAGAGCTCAGTCTTGCTTTATGTGTCAATCGATTTTATTGTTTAAAGACACCTCAAAGACAGCCGCGATATTGTTTTATTGCAGATTATAATGAATAAACCTATCATATAGTTGTACCAAAGATAGTAGTATTTTCTTTTCTGAAACCTTTCCTGCTGTTGTTTGTTCTCTTTTGTGCCTTTACAGATCAAGATATCTACCATCAGATTTTGTCTCTCTATTGATCTTAAAAGAACGTCCAGATTACCGATTACAAATTGTTTATTTTATCAAAGATAAAACTTTTGGCTCAAAACCCAACGGAAAATAAACCATTAAAATCACTCGCAGATTTTACGTTTTCTCTAAAGTGGAAAATTTGTTTTTTTGTTGAAATGAAAACATTTGACCGGGTTTAAGGCCAAATTTTGTGCGTATTGTTGTTATAATAACGTACACACTAAATTATAAAGTTTTGTTTGACATAAGGGCCTCCAATAAACTGAAACTGGGAACAAAACGGTTAGTCTGAATAATATTTATAGGTTTGTTTCTTGTTGGAAACAATTTGCCGCTCAGTTACGCCGCCTCCGTATAATTTGTCAGCTGAATGCACTTTTACTCTGTTGCCAAATGATTAAAGCAACCGTTAAACGAAGTTAAAATAAAATGCTCGGAATGAATAGTCTTTAGACGTTTTTTCGGTTGTTTTCAGTTACTTAAGTGCCCTTGAAAGGAGATATTGAAACGTTTTTTTCTATTAAAAACTTTAGTGTTTTCAATTTTATTGTGGACATTCATAAAAGTACATTTTTACTGTCTGTAATTACTCTTTTTTTTAATGTTTTGCGACCGAAAAATTGAGGTCAACATTGAATGAAACACAAATAGCTGGATTTTTTTATGCACCACAACACTAGCGTTAGTTGAATTCTCCAAATAGTAATTTACGATTTCAATTTTCCTTAATATCACTTTTGTACGGAGACCAAGTAATTTTGCCGTCTCAAATTGCCTCGAAGCTTACTCGCCCGTGAGGAATAAAAACGTGCAGGATTAGTATAAGTTCAGCTGGCAAAGCCCCGTTTCTAAACTAAGCTTGGGAATTAAAGAAAAACATAGCGCATCGCCTTTATCATTCCAAGCAGCTTGTATTGACGAGTTTCTTGAAACAACTCCTCCTGCTAGAACGACCTAGAACTAGCCAGCTGTCGCATTGAACTACATTGTTATTATGTTCAGAAGCTTATTGCTTCTCGTGCTTCTAGCCATACTGGCGCAACTTTGAAGCTAAATGTGTGGGTAGTATGGATGTTATGTAATTTTATGAACAAACTAGCAGCGCCCCGCGGTTCCACCCACGTTGTTCCCGTTCCCGTGGCAATAGGGGGATAAAATATAGCCTAAGACACTCCACAATAATGCAGCTTTCTATTGGTGACATAATTTTGAAAATCGGTTCAGTCGATCCAGAGATTACCCGTTACAACGTTAGAAACTCGAACCTCACAAACGTTACCTCTTTATAATATTAGTATAGATATAATTTTACCACTAAATAGTAAACTCAGAAGAAATCGTGTGAGTGCCAAACGGACGTACGAGCGTATTATCGGGTTAAAAAGAATCGTATTGAAGGTATGATCCATATCTTTATCATTTTTTTCAAAATTGGTTCAGCATTTATAATTTTAGCATGGATGATATCAAGATAATAGTTTTCAGCTAAATCCGGTTTGACTGGAAGCCGATCCCAATATTGTTGGGAAAAGGCTAGACAGATTATAATGATGTCAAAATAGTTTGGTCTGTTTTTTAAAGGTATATCGCAACGCGCCAGTATTGCTATAAGGGAGAACATATTCAACCATGCCCGGGTCGACGGCGCGTCGTTTTCCACGCGCACCTCAAAGAGCTGTCAGCAACGAAGACGGAGCCCCATAGGGTCAGTGCCTGCTAGGGTTGCGGAAACTGTTCGAAAGGGTCACCGCTGCCCTGGAACGTAAAGGGCCCAAGAAGGGTTTTAGTCAGTAAGAGTCTGACACTCCCTTCCGCTCCGTCCAGAGCGGGAGAAGTCATTTGATGATTTCCCATCCAGAAAAAAAAGGAGAACATATTTTTAAAAGTGATGTAAGATTTAAGAATACAGACGATAAAAAAGATAACAAAAGGGAGAGCATTTCGCTGCAACTGTTAAAATTGATGAATGTATGTTTTTTATTATTCAAGAATTTAAGGTTTTTATATATTCAGGAACGTATTTTGTGTTCAGCAACAAAAACACACTCACATTCTCTACCATTCACTGTTAATTCGATCAAACTCACATTTTCACGATTCTTTGTCGATTCTACGACGACCAAACTCTTTCAAACTCCAACAGGAAGAGTACAATAGGATATTTAACACTCAGGAATAATTTTAAAGCTCTTTGGAAGTTTTTCTGTGCCCTTGTCTTCGACAGTCCGTTCCCCAAGATACGGAAATCGGATTAAATGTAAGAATAAAATTCATTCAATGGACAGTTTCTCATTCTCAATTCAACAATTAAAATTAATTTGAATGGCGTCCGAGATTTGAATAAAAAAATAAAAACAATTTAGTTCTCGGCTGTATCAGGTTATGTTGGATTATTAAGTTCCATTACAGCCGAGTACCGAGACCTCCATTACCCAACTTAACGAGCAATACGATACTCCTTGGCAAGACAAGTCTCGGTATGTGATGATTGATCACCCATCCACGGACCAACCTCTTCGAGTGTTGCTTAACCTTGAAGATTGGTCTTGTGATGATGACTCATAGAAGTTAGTATTGCGCCGACCCCAGTTAAACCCCCATTTGGAATCAATCAATTGGCTACCTTTTTAAAGAAATATCGAAACGGCTGGTTGACGCTTTCCGTGTCCCAAGAGCTGGCTTTTACTTTGGCAAGAGGCTAAGCATTGGTATTCAACGTGGCAATGCCGCCAGTCTCTTGGGCACATTACCACACACACACACAGCGTTGAAGACGAATCAAACGAAAAAAAAATTAGTTTGATCTAAGTTAAGTTTTTCTTTTTTGATTGTGTTAAAAAATATTTCCTTGTGCCAAGAAAATGTGTAGGAACAAGGATAATATTTGCGAAAATTCAATGAGAAAAATTAATATTATACTTAATTTTAAGATGTTTTCTTTACGAAGTTTTGAGAGACTATCCTTCTTTCAAAACTTTTACGAGGCGCAAATCATAGATCAAAGAGCGAGTTACAGTTTTGTTGATGTTGATGTTTTAAATTTCATTTACTTGGGTCTACGAAAGATTAGGGTTAATGTAATATGGAGATGGCTGATTCTGAACGCCATTCGTCGACTATTAAGCGTGTAGATGAATATTCATATAAAACCGGGACTCCAACATCACACATAATTTGCGCTATACATTTCCTATATTCTCTTAGTCAGCCTACTTTGTAATAAATTGTAACTTATGCAATGAATACCAATAAGGGCGTTTTATATACCTACTGAAATCCTTGTAGTTATTTTTTCAAAGGAGCATCTCACATCTCAAACTCTAATCTATAATGTTTTTGTATGATCCACCTGGTCGCAGATTATGAGACTTTAAAGGAGGCTGTGAACTCATAGTTCGTTTCTAGTATTCGTATAGAAATCACTCCGACTACATATAGTTTTGGAATATTGGTATCTCATATTCCACAAAAATTTTAAGTGTGAATTAACTCTGTCTGTTTGCTGCCTCTTCACGGTTTAACGACTGAACGTATGAATAAAACTTCGTGCAGACCATGTACAGGAAAAGGACATAGGATACTTTTTATTCTGAGAGTATGTTGATCATCATCATCATTATGTCAGCTGAAAGACGTCCACTGCCGGAAATAGGTCCCCCCAAGTGTCAACCGGTACTGTGCGTCTTCCATCCATCAACTACCCGCGACCCCCACCAGGTCATCAGTCCATCTTGTGAGCATTGGGCCTTCCAATGCTGAGTCTTCCAGTACGCGGTCACCACTCCAGAACTTTTCGGCCCCATCAATCATCTGTTCTGCGAGCAATGTGCCCTGCCCACTGCCACTTCAGTTTGTCGATTCTTCAGGCTATGTCGGTCAGTGGGGTGCTGTGGTTCGAGTTAGGGTAGGCCAGAGAAAATGTAAAAAAAAACATCACATTATTCAGGGTTGATTTTTAATGAAATGAGTTTTTTTTAATAGGTTATTTAAAAAATAAAATAAAAAACTCATTTAATTAAAAAACAACCCTGAATAATGTGGTTATTTAAAAAAAAATATTTAGACATTTTCTCTGGCCTACCCTAACTCGAACCACTGCACGCCACTGATGTCTGTAACCTTGGTTCTACTGCTTGATGATATTAATTGATTTTCTTTTTAAGGAGACACAGCGGATAGAAGCTCGTTTTCTATATTTCTTAGTAATTTGTCTCTGATAAGCCTAACTTTTATCATCAGAAATAAAATATCTAGCAGTATGTCGATTTTATTCGTTCCAATTGTTGTTAAAAGCGACGATCGTTGGAGATATTTTAGCGGGTTAACAATATAATCTAACTAATTGATTTGTGTAACGCTTGAATAGCTGCGGTTAATTAAGTTCTGACCATCATTCCAATCAGCGGGAATCACTGACCTTTATACAAAATAGAACAGTTCAGTGAGCTAATTATTTAATCGTATACTATAGATTAATGCTGCTCTCTTTTAAATGGGTCACCTAAAAATGGGTTCACAAGTGGAGTTACGAAGTACTAAGTTGATTTTTGGGAAGATATACAGCATGACTTATTATTGTTTGACATTATTTCAGTGCGTGAAAGTAGTCACGAATTTGAACAAGTTGATTAAAAAATCTAATTAGTCCGTCAGATAGGTTTAAAAAAAATATTGGACACGTATTTTTTCATTTTTCACGTAAACAAAAACCGAAGACGATACAGTGCGTTGAAAACTTGTGTGACGTCACCTCATGCTACGATTTTTACAACGCCGTTACGTCACAAGCCTCCACTCATGAGTCATGATCTTTGAAGCTTTTTATCTTCGTCATTTTTATAGATTTGATAAAGTAAAAAATACGTTTCCAATATTTTTCGATAATGTGACTGACGGACTAATTAGAATCATATTTTTATTTCACAGGAAACATTCCTATTCTCAACATATCTAATCGTGAAAAAATATCTGATGCTCCCTAAATTTTTCACATAAATCAATCAATATGTTTATTTTATGGAAGGACCCATAGTAAGTTGTTAAAATATTCTTGAGTAAATGCGCCTGAAATAATGTTGAACAATTGAAAGGAATTGAAGAGTCTGCAGAATTATGTTCAATCATTGAAGATAAGTTGATGCATGCAAAGCAACTGAATTCAAATCCAATGAATCGAAAGATGAGTACTCGAGAAACATACTATTTTTGAAAGAGCCTTTTAATTACACTGCGGTTCGATGAACCGTTAATAAAAACACAAAAGTATATACTTATATGTATACTCGAAATAGAAATTTTAAATCGGCATTTCAACAAATAAGTATGGAAATTGATATCAACGTAGCATACAGCTCTCAAACTAACTACAAATAGTTAGACATATATATTCGCGGACTTTGTTATCCTACTAATGAATATCCATTCAAACGCGAAAGTTTGTAAGTATGGATGGATGTTTGTTACTCTTTGACGTAAAAACTACTGAATGGATCTTAATGAAATTTGGCACAGAGCTAATTTATAGTCTGGAATAACACACAGTATAATTTTTATTTCGAGAGTATATTCCCTTGGGATAATTTACAACATTCACGCGGGCGGAGCTGCGGGCAACAGCTAGTATGTAATAATGAGTGCCTACTAGATTATTTTATGTATCAGCAATTGTTTTCTTAGCGTACGCCAAACAACGGCAAAGTTTTGCTACTTTGAGTTACAATATTGCAATTTTCGTAGGATAGTAATATAGAGCCTATGTTTTAAGTTAATAATGTAGCTTTCTAATGGCGAAAGAATTTTAACAAAGGAACAAAAAAATAAATCTTTCCTCTTTTCTTTTTTTTGTATTTTCTTTGTTATACTATATAAGATTGTATGATAGATATTAACGCATGCTCTAGTTACATAGGCAGTTTAAACAAATAACCAAAATTGCCTTTAATGTGGTTGAAAGAAAATCATCGACTGCTTAAATTATTGGATGGCACATGACCACATTACAAGACTCGCTTTGTAATTGATTTAATCTTTGGGATATATCTCTGGTGTATATTATGTATTATGGGATGATGCAGCACATACCAACAATATCATTATGCTAGAAAAAATCTTAATAACTAGCTGCTGCCCGCGACTTCGTCCCCGTGGAAACCCCGATTTTAAAATATTCTTTATCGCTGCTCCGCTCCTATTGGCTTAAGCGTGATGATATATAGCCTAAAGCCTTCCTCGATAAATGGTCTATTCAACCCAAAAATAGTTTTTCAATTCGAACCAGTAGTTCCTGAGATTAGCGCGTTCAAACAAACAAACAAACTCTTTAGCTTTATAATATTAGTATAGATTAAAATGCACAAGTGGTGAAGGCATAAAATATATACCATATAGAAAAATAGCGTTTGCCTCCCTGGTAATCCCTTTGAAATACATTTTCTTGTTTCATACAATCCGATTCTCTCCATAAGAGAACTTTGTAAGATGATCACTCTTACTTAAAAGAAGCTAACTCTTTTATGTTTTTCCTCTTTGTGTCGATTTACTTCAGAAAATAGTGATGGAATATTTACAACAACAGAGGAATAGGATAAACAATAATCCCACAGAGATTTATTTCTCTCCGTAAAGTTTGTGAAATTGATTCTGCATTATTTGAATTTAGACAATTGAGTGATTTCTAAATTGAAGAAGAATAGAAGGTAATCTTGTGATGTACATACATATATTACGCTTGACTTTCCTCACAGCATATTCGTCAAACAATTCCCTATAATAGGCACATTGGTAATACTTATTTATAAACTTTGTATATCGGGAAACCCAGTCAAACATATGAGGGAAAAATAGGGGTGAAAGCGAACGATAAATCGGTTAGTGTGCTGAAATTATTTACTGGTCAGTATTAATATTTACACTTAAAATTGAAGCGTGGTTACGCATTTATGGTATAAAAATCTGAGTTTAATGTTTTTCGCACGTATTTTTTTATTGCAAGCAATTTATTTTTGATATATGAATATGATTTACCGAACTCCAAAGTTGGTTTTGACATTTGTTGAATTATATTCACAGTTTCTTCTAACATCTTTTCCCGATGAATGTGTTTTTCTATACAGGACAGTTTTTACCATCTTTGGAAATTGAATGAAACTCATATTAATTATAAAGAGGAAAGATTTGTATTTTTGTGTGTGTCTGTATGTTTGTAATGAATAAACTCAAAAACTACTGGGGCGATTTCAAAAATTCTTTCACCATTATAAAGCTACATTCACTCTGAGTAACATCAGCTATGATTATCCCTTATTGCCACGGGAACGGGAACAACGCGGGTGAAATCGCGGGGCGCTGCTAGTTTCATATAAAAAAAGTCGACGAAATAAACCTGGCTCTCGAGTGGCTTAACGAACATAATAAACAAAAACAAAACTGTCCAGGATGAACGCGACAATCTATGTTGGCGACACTACAAAATTGTGGTACACGGATAGTTACGGCGGGAATAAAGTAAAAAAAAGGAGGAATACGCACTGTGGCTTATAAATCTCGACGAGTGAGATAACGCGAAATGAATGCTGTAGTGTCACATCGAATTGTTTTACAGCCAGAAAATACTCTTGTTTATGTTTTGGGATTAGGTACCATACATTTTTGTCTCCGAAGCTACGATTTGTGAGGTAACATTCCAAGATCAGAAAGCGTCACGCTGTTTGCTAAATTATTTTTATTTTTATGGTCTAAAAATTCCATTTAATTTTCATGCCAGTTTGAATTTTAATTTACAAGCAGGTGAGTTTTATTCCACAAGTTAAACCTTTAATTTTTAAATTTCGTCACAAGTGTCGTGAAACTTGCTTTCTTGAAAGTCTATAAAATGTTTATGGTTGTTCGATACTTTTGTGTAAAAGAATTCTTTAAATTTTAACTATTTCATAAAAACTGAAAAATACATAAACTAAAGTTTCTTAAACTTTTTTTTTACTGTGAGATGGATTTACTCTTGACTCTAGTCTAGGTCACAGGTGACAGAGACAAAGTCGACGATGGAATGAGCTGACCCAGAAGAAGCCTGTTCACTACATAGCCATACATCCTGAATAATGACAACGATTTTACCTTAGGATGTGAATGAAAAACCAACAAAGAACAAACAATAACACCCAAAATTACAAAAAAATAAACCATTAAAAAATATCAAATTAAATGGCGTCTACATAAAAATTGCGATGAGAAATTAAATTGTTCAAATTTTTATAACAAGCGGATATGGATGAAGAGAGGAGCGAGAGTAAACAATAGCTTTGAAGCCTTATGAATAGCCGAGTGTTGAAAGAATAATTGGCTCTTTTGTCTCTGCCCCGGACATACATACCTATTCATCAATTCGACGTGTTTTAATTTCTGTCAGCTTTTGTTTTAATTGATCCCGTTGGAATATTAATCTGGATCAACTGGACTCACTGAAAGTACGCTTTTTAATTTTAAATGACTTTTACCCGCTTGAAGATTGAACTTGTTTTTTTTTAGCATAGCATAATCAGCATTTTAATGTTCCCACTGCTGGGACGCAGGCCTCCTCTCTAGGAGAGGGAATGGGCCGTAATCCAGCACGCGGGCTCGGTGCGGGTTGGTGAATGTCACATGACTTCGAATGTTGTTATTTTTTTTTTGTTAGGTACCTATTACTAAACACTCATATAAAACATGAAAAGCAGAATATCTCAGAAATCCTAAAGGATATACAGGAGGAATATAGGTACTCTAAAACCGGATAGCAGAAAAATAACAAAACATACGATTCCACACGCTGGAAATAGGTTTTATATGTATAATAGACAAGTATTTGGACGTGGTACCGTGCGCATAAAATTTTACTAGCATCAGACGGCATAAATACACATTACGCTGTGCAAAATGTTCCTGTCCCAACCTTTAACCTTTAGCTGTCCGTTAGTACTACGAGTACGTGTAGGTACTCCCCCAGGAGGAGTGATGTCGTGTTCGTATGGGGAGTGTCAGCGCCTATGGCCGGTTTACGGCCCGTCTCGACCTAACAAGATTCCCGCCGACCGTTACACCAATTTATTACACCCTTAGAAGGGATTTATACTTTTTGTGGTAGTTTCTGTCTGTGGCACGCTTTGGTCCGTAACGTATTATCTGCGAGAGTGGCTCATTTTGTGTCTGCCAGCTGTGGGTGGCATCTGGTGCTGATGTCTTGTGTCCAGTGGTTAGTGGACCCGTTTAGGGTAATGTATCTAAGTTATTATAAGCTTTGTTGGGTACTTTTGTCATATGATTTCTAGGTTTTCATTTTTTTTTAATTATTTGGGCTGAAAATGCTTCTAGACTTTCAAGTTTTGAAATAGTTAAAATATTTTTTGCACTTAAATATTTATTACCCTAGCAAGTTATGCAAAAGTGGTAAATAATGTCAGTTTAAGTCGTCCATAACTATAGAAAAAAAAACTCAAGAGACAACAGCTACGATATAAAAAAAACTAAAACATAACAACATCATTAACAACGAATTTCTACTCATAAATAAACATAAACGCACTATTAATTAAAATCATGATTAGTGTGCAACGGATACAGCGAGTGGACAACTCAGAAGTACAAGGGGAAAGTTTTTCAGTGGTTTCAGGAAGTTGGCGACGCGCCATGACGGGCATGTCGTGCGCCCAGGGTTGTCATATCCGAAAAAGAACCGAAAAAACACATGAATTGTTACACAGACAAAAATGGAATGGAGGAGCACAGGCACGTATATTTTTTTTTTTTGAGAAAATAGGTACTTTTGTTTAACGATACGTGCATTTTGTTGTTAAGAAATGATACTGGCCTGTTTGAAATATTAAGTAAGATATCATAAAAATCACGACAAGGAAAAGCGAATTTTACTATCCTTTTTCCTTTTATTCAAAAGATTAAATTTTATTTGTAAGGAAAATCGTAACATTAGCACGTATTTCTTTCATTACTTCGAAATGAAATATCTCAAGTAATTGAGTATGCAAGGCTTGTTTCGCCGGCATCTGCTACTTGGAACAGATTGAGTAATTAGCATAATCCCGACATTTTTGATACATAGCCCCGGGTTAAAATGGAAACTAGAGCGCAGCGAAGTGCTCGGTGACAACCCTGCGTGACGAGGGATATCTCGCCTGATGACGTCACTTTTATGTTCCATGAAATACGAATAAGGATTTATTAACTCCGCGATAAAGTAAATTAATTATAACAGTAAATGCTTTATTATGGAAACTACGAAACTGCTTTTCAAGCGCTTTGGGATTAGAACTAGGAAAGTCGGAATTGCCAGATATCTAAGAAATCATAACGTACGTAACGTATTTCATTTGCAAACAGAAGAGCGAACAGCTCAGAATTTAACTTTAACGAAATGTTTTCAAGCAAAATGTTTTGAAGCAGTGCACAGTGGTGGCCTAGTAACGGCCCCGACTTACGAATTGTAGGTCGCGGGTTCAAACCCAGCTAGGCGGTATTACTTTGTGTAATTAATTTCATTACCACTGCTGTCAAAACGGTGAAGGAAAACATCGTGAGGAAACCGGCATGTCCTAGAACCAAAAATTCGAAGACACGTGACATTCACCAACCCGCACCGGGCCCGCGTGCGCGTGGTGGATTACGGCCCATTCCCTCTCCTAGAGAGGAGGCCTGTGTCCCAGCAGTGGCAACATCAAAAGGCTGATTACGCTATGCTTATGCTTATGTAATGTTTTATAGAGTTTTTTTTTTAAAGACAAGGATTATTTTAAATATTATACAACGTGAATTTTATATTCACGGTTTTTGTATCTGTCGTTTACAGAGACCATTAACCATGAACTGTCTACATAAAATAAAATACTTTTATAAGCAAGCTGTGGTTTCCATTGTCGTAGCCTGAGGAAGGCCGCCACATGACGCCGCGCCCCTTTGTCAAGTCCCTTTGTACCAAACATTTCGGTGCATTACACTTACCAGCTTTATTTTATGGAAAAATAAGTATCATGTTTTCTTTCAGTTTGCTTTTATTTTTGCTTTTGTTAATCGTTTCTGTTTAAAAGAGGCTTAAGTATAATATTTTTGGTCTCGTACAGCGATTAAGAATTATCTTGGAATTCTTTAATGCTGTAAATAATTGTAACTGTAGAGATAGGATAGGTAGATTTGTAGACAGTTTTATGCCTACAGCAATTTCTGGTTTTTTCATTCGGCTTTTACCGGTACTATTTAAAGCTTCAGTGGTTTTTGTAACAAGGTCGTTTTACCTAGGGGTGACTTAAAAATGATTTTTCGTTTTGTTCTTTTATGTCTAAGTTTTCATTGACAGTTAATCCCGAGTCCAATTCACCTCATTTAAATCCATCCATCAATACTTAGACATATGTATAGTAAGATTAATAACTATTTTTATAATTAAAATTAGATCGTTAAAACAATATTCATTTCTTGCAATTATAACGATCTTTTTCAGTGGAAAACTGGTGAAGAGTGCTTTTAGGAACATGAATAATCTTTTACCTCCTCTTAGGGAAAATTATGGGGCCAATAGTTCCCTCAATTACTCTGTAATATCGAGTAAAATATGAGCCAGATATCGATATGACTAATAGTATCGATAAAAAGAGAAGTTATGGACGAAGTAAAGCGATTATAGTTTTGAAGTTATCTTGATACAAAAGACGGAGCCCAAGTTTATTGAGTGATTTAAACAAGAAATACATTTTCTTACAAAATGGGCATTACTAGGAAAATATTTTTTTTGTTACCCGTAAAAATTTAGATGCATTTTCATATTCAAATGGCTTAGAAAATAGATGTTCAAATAGAATTCATATTATGTATACTTGTAATGTCAATCAATCAATTCTATGTGATACGGACATATTATGTAAATATACATATATTATCGAAAATTGCGCTATTGTTCGTTGAATACAACTGCAATTTCCATGGAAATGTATCCCTATTTTTACTACACTCTGTATTCTCTACGGAACCAACGCGAGTAGCGACATGTCGTCCTTGAAAAGTGGAACAATAGAAGTTAGAACAAAAGTATCGCGGCTGAGTCTGGAAATCATTTTTCATCCGATCTACACGCGTGTGACAGAATGCCAGCTGAGCTCTAGCGAACTCACCAGACTTACTACTTTTAGAATAGGGATGTTTCCTGAGTAAAAATATATATGATTATGTTTAGTCCTTCAGTTATCTTATAGAAAAATATTGGACACGTATTTTTTCCTTTATCAAATCTATAAAAACTGACGAAGATACAAAGCATCAAAGATCATGAGTGGGGGGCTGTGACATCACGGCGTGCTAAAAATCGTCGCACGAAGTGACGTCACACGGATTTTCAACGCACTATAGTGTCTTCGTTTTTTGTTTACGTCAAAAATTAAAAAATACGTGTCCAATATTTTTGGGAATTCTATCTTACGGACTAATTAGATTTTTTTAGTTAAGTACCCTATTGACGATTTTGTGTAAGTTTTTTTTTTTTCAGATAATACGCTGTACCGTGATTAGCGTTCATCGTCATCAACTGCCTGTTGCAGTCCACTGCTGGACATAAGCCTCGCCAAGTGCACGCCACTTACATCTATTTTCGGCTTCTCGCATCCAGTTTCTGCAAGCCGATCAGCATTACTATTGCACATTTGTGAAAAAATTATAAGCGCTTTTCTTCTGAAAACCCGTTTTTTAAATGAATCATTATTAATAAATTTAAAAAATCACTACATAGTATCAAACAAAGTCGCTTTCTCTGTCCCTATATCCCTATGTATGCTTAAATCTTTAAAACTACGCAACGGATTTTGATGCGGTTTTTTTAATAGATAGAGTGATTGAAAAGGAAGGTTTATATGTATAATACATGCATATTATAGTAGAGGAAACATTAGTATCTACATTGCACCCGTGTGAAGCCAAGGCGTGTCGCTAGTATTCGTATAATATCTAGTATTACTTTAGTAGATTTTTGTTACGGAAAATTATCCATTTACATATGCGCCTGGTAGCGCTAGCAAAACGAAGAGCTCCAGATAGACGAAACTACATCGCGTTTCGTTGCGTTTTGGCTAGCAATTGCGTTTCTATGCGTCGTTTTGTAAATACCGTAAAGAGACTAAATACAGCAAAGGCTCTAGAGATAAAGTGCGCCTTTGCTAATGCGTCAACTGCCAGAATATAAGCGATTGATCAAGTGATATTTCGAAAGCGTTTTTCAATCTACATATATTTATTTTAGACGTTTTGACAATCACTTTCGCATGTCAGTGGTAGCTGACAACATGTTACCTACTAAGCCAGTCTTCTAAGGCTTTTTAGGCTTTACGTAACACAATAAGCCTACGAGTTCGTATTCTCGTCACCGAAACGACTCTCAAAAAGGTAACTTTCTAAATAGGCGCCGAAGAATCCTCGCCGTGAATACGTCGACGTTTTACCGGAAATTAGGGTTCCTTACTGTAGATTGCTCAAAGTGATAACAAGCAAAAGGTTACTGCGCCTTGAATCGAATGAGGTTGGAGATAATTTACGTAGACGGCGCTGTTTTTGTTGTACTTTTTTCTTCTTAAAAAGGCAAAAGAATTGCTTTTATCCTTTGTACAGTGGGCGGATCTTGTAACGCTTTCAGAAAGGTTTCAGGTCGTATCGTCGCTATTAATATGTTATCCGTACTTTAATCGCGTTTGGGCCGAGACAGGCATTTGTTTATGTTTCCGTTTTTTATAGAATAATAAATGGCTGGGAAGTTTGTTTACTGTGAGCGTCTTGATGCTGAAGGAGGCTAATGGTTTTTTGCTAAACGTATTAATTATGCATGGATTTTGTGTTTTACCGTCGAAGAAAGTGCCTTCCGTTTAATTTAGGTACTGGATATCTAGAACTTATTTTTAAGGTTGTGAAGAAAATTAGATACAGTTGGCAACATTGAGTGTTTGAGATTAACATATAACAACAGTCCTGCATGCTTGTTCATTTATTTCATCACTTATAGAGTCATGTTATATTTGAAACGTAAATACGACTATAAATCCGAAATAATTATTAAAGCCGAATAATTTCCGGAACCATACCCACGCACTTTTCTATCGTACAGGCAGAGAAAACCATTGTGCTTCATCCCACACATTCGTAATTATTAAACACGTGTAACGTGCTGAGAATGCGATAAATAGCGACACGTGTCATGGCTGAGCATGATTACTGGTGGCTCGTTAACTTACCACCAGTTCCACCGGTAGCCGACGAGTCGTTGAGCTTCCTGAAATTGGGTTGAGCTACACGATGACGGGTCAACTCATAAATAGAAAGAATCCATACCTGCATTAGGTATTTATGTAAAATAAATTGTGACTTGTGTTCACCATAATGGGATCAATTAATGACGATACCGAATTCAAGTTATTGATTAAAATGAAATAGTAGTAGTAATAGTCCTAGTGAAGGTTAAACTGATTGACAAAAATACCTACTTGATAATGACGTAAACGGCGCGCAGTTTCTGTTTACACTTAAGACCCTTCCACACTTAAGACTTCTATTTACACTTAAAAAAATAAAGAAAATATTTTTATACTTATAACAAACGCACAATTATGTTTGACAGCTTAATAAAATAAACACCAATAAATACGTTTTTATCAATGAGCATAGTTTTCACAAAGCTTTGGACGCTGAGCTGTTTTTATGGAAAAATTGGCGTAAGAAAGGAAAGATTAATGAAGCAACCAAAGCGGAGGAGGCATCGCTTGCTACTTCAGTAACCTCTCAAAACTCGGAAAATAAAACTGCCTGTAGGTATGTTCAATCCTATCCTTTTAAAAGCGCCACAGTGCAGCGCGCCGGAAACCCGCCCTCTGAATAATTTGAAGACTCCTTTGTTTTCATTTAATTTCAACCCTCTTCTTAATTTTTTCGGGCTAATTAGCGGACCACTGGTAGCGTGATTTCAGTCTAAAGACCTTTGCATTTTCACAGTGGTACCATCTTAATTGACCTGAAAAAGTGCCGTTAACACTCTCTCAACTTTATATTAATTTTCTCGGCAATTTTTCAACTTTTCGAATTTTCTCATTTCGCTCCGGGGATTATATGTAATCTATTTTTTGTGAGAGTACCTACAGACAACAGATTTTTTTACAATAACCCGCTGCAGAGTTAAACTTTTATTAAACGTTTTACAGGCTTACAGACCACAAGTTGGAGGCCCCTTTGAAGCTAACCCATATAATTTATTTACTGGGTTTCTGTCGGCATTTTTTAAATTAAAACTCGATTCGAACAGTGGAAATACTGTCGAAGTGGAACGTGCCTATCTACCCAATTTACGAACATTCTTATTTGTACAAATAGTACCTATATACGTAAAGATGTTCGTTTGTACCGAATAAGTTCAGAAACTACTGTCCCATTTTTCACAATGGGAAGCTACAGTATCAGCGCGTAACATGCCTATATTTTTCCCCGTATTCGGGGAAGGGGGATGGCCACGAGAACTACGCGTGTGAAACCAAGGAGCGCTGCTAGTATTAAATAAACCCGTTATCATGTTGTACTGTTACATATTGACATAATCTATGCTAGACATGAATTCTACATTACCCAAGCTCAACAGATTGCCTACCTAAAACCGTTTCTAAGTGTCCGTGCGACACCTGGCGTAGTTCTAATAAGTCACCAATTGCTCGTTTGTATGACGCCTATGTTCGGTCTGTGCGTGATCTAGTACCTAGTGGTCCCGCCAAACGCCAATATGCGGCCTCCATAGATTACCGCGACGCATATATGGTTGACACCAGATAAATGTGTAATAAAGGTCATTGCCCTTTCCTTGATATCTCTTCGTAGGTACATGGACAAAAAAAATGAATCGTTTTCCATTACTAGTAAATATAAAGGATGACGATGGATGCCGATTCAATATAGCATTAATTCATTATTTCTGTTTTAAGAATTAAAGGTTGTCAATAAATGTAGGTCAATGACCGTTATTGTACATTTATTTGGTGTCGACTATAGGAACACAGTTCGGGGACAAACCTTTTTTTGTTCAACTTTAAGTCAATCTTGCTAGCCTTTTCCAAAAAACATGCATATGTTGGGGTCTGCTTCCAGTCTAATCGGATACAGCTTACAGACGACGATACCCTTTGGCAAGACTGGTGTCAGATTTATCTAGGTTCTGACTATTTATAGCAACAGTCAGAGATCAACGGCTTAACGTGCTCTCCGAGCTACGGCGGAATCTTGGTACGTAATGTATGATCACTCATCGACGGACCGATTTCGGTAAGCGTTTCTTAACCTCGACGATCGACCAGCAGTGTGATTCTGTAATCATCTTACGGTGAAAACTTACGTGAAGTGAGCGTAGAGTTAGCTGTCATTCCACCCGATGCTAGGGATTAACCCTATTGACAGCTGACTCTAAGCTTACTTCACACCACTTTTCACGGTGAGATTAATACAGAATCAATCGGCTGTGCGGTTTCTTATTATTTAGTCACGTGTTCCTCCTGTGCTCCTGTTTTGTTCAACAATAGCGGTGTAGTGTTTGTAGATAGACGAGACGCGAATTGGCCTCGTCATGTCTAACAAATCAATGAGCGGTAAAAAAAAACAACTAGTCATGATTTTTTTATGTTTCTATGATTGCTAATGTCAAAATATTTTTTTTTTTTTGTTTTTATTGAAAGCAAAAAGTGTTGTTATGTAAAACTTAATAGATACTATTTTGAAGACTATGTCGGAAATTAATCCATGATCCTATGATCATAGAGCCGTATGTCAGGTACTTGTTTTTAAGTCTATATGGTTTAATGTTAAGCCCACGCGTTTTAAAGGAGGTTCTTTCATTGAAGATCTTGAGTGCAGGCTTCGAAGATTTCTTGTTTACCCAAGTATACTAGGAATCTGGTACATTATTGTGGGATAGAACTTCAGTAATTATTCCGAAAAGATTTAGTTTCACTCCAAATAAGTAGGTATAGAAAATCTTACCTTTTTCTTTTCCGGGTGTATTTCCAATTACTACGGTTGGATATCAGCACTTCTGAAAAAAAAAAGAAAACACAATAAGAAAACATTTTACTAAGTATATTTTCCGATTCCAATTCTGAGCGATATTTCATTACAAAAGAAAATTAAGAGGTAAATTGAGAGGTAGTTTTATATTATTTGCCAAAACTGTTTTATTTATTTATTTAGCTCAGTTACTGTTGACGAATCGAATCAAAAGTCATTAATGTCATTATTCAACGTAATGATTTGACAAATCAAATCAAAAGTCATTATTCTGGCTGAGAGTCAGCACTTTTAGAACGTCAAAGTCTAACATTATGACATTACCGAAAACGCCCACCCATCACCACTTCCTAGTTTTTTAGCTAGGAGAGGTGAAGCAGCAAACAGTTCAGCAAAAATATCGACTCTAGAAGCCAATCACCACGCACTACCAATAATATTTCCAACAAGATAATGCACTTAAAAATAAAAATATGAAAACCAATATGCTTTAACAAAAAATGTCCCATCGTACACACCGTGCTTCAAAGCTCCAATTTCTAAATTTAGCTGAACTGGCAAAAATAGCTACGTCGAGTTACGTTTGAAACTCTTCCCATCACAGCAAAGTGTTTGATGGCCGCCGCTCCGATACATAGTGTTTGAAAAGCTAATTTGCTTGGAGTTGGCCATTACTTATAAACTTCGACCATTCCCGCAGAGGCATTAATAGACTGTCCTCGAATCGATAATATTATGTCCACTAAGTTTTGAGTAAGTTTTCTTGTCGCAAATCAAACGTATCTAATATTTATGTTTATCGGTAATATTTTGTGCTTTATTGTGCGTTATTTGTATTCATAGCCATTTTATCGAGTACAGAGTTTCGTACCATAAAGCGAAAAACTCACATTTCTTGCGACACTCTCACATCTTGTTCATACTCGTAGTTTATTACGGCAACTGAAATACACACTCTGCGTTTCAGCTGAATTACTATTACGGTGTTCATGAGAAACAACCCGCTGACACACAGACGGACGTACGGACAGTTGAGGCCTTGTAGAAGGGGTCTAATGACAGGTCCCGTAATACACAGAATACAGCCACTTCATATCATGTAAGGCATTAGAATTTTTACGTTTTATTTTCACAGAGCTTCCTAGCCTTAGCACAACTACAGATTTATTTGCACCCTTAGCTCGATATCTAGATTTATTTGAAGGGTTGCTACTAAATCTCAACTGTCGACCTATTTCTAGAATTTAACGATAGCTAGGTGGTGTGCCAGCCCTTTTACATCAGTGACGTTGGCAGTTGTCACATATTCCTTATTCAGTTCTAACTCTCGATTTGTTGGCGGTAATCTCCAGATGTACTGATTCGATTATGAAAATTCTTTTACTAACCGAAACTTACTCAGGTGTCGAGATAAGCTACTTTTCACCCCGAAAAAGTGAAGGTGTCTTGTGGAAAATACGCCATGACATGGGAAAAGCTATAAATTTCATAAACATACACACATCAAATAATCGATACTTGAGTACTAGCGGTAAAGTTAAGCAGAGTACACGTTGCCTGCTTCAACACATTTGTAAACAAGTTCGACTCAATGCATTTTGAAAACAACGTAAACAAGTACATATCAAGACAGATATTGCGAAGGAACTTCACGGATCACCATCGCCTTCTGCTTTCTGTTCATTGAACCATATGCCAAAACAAGATCTGGTTTTTGCGTAAGCGATATAAAAGTGATGACGGCTAGTTCTCGTTTTATATGGAGTTACTGCTTCCACCATGTGGGTTAGCTGTCGTAAATAACTTATATACGATCGTGCAGTAAAATGATATGTGAGTATAATGGGTTAATGAAATTCAAAGATATTGTCAATGGCGATGTGAAGAGCACTAAAGTTAGTAGAAAAGGATTTCAATGTACAACTTTTCAGGAAAATAATTATGGTGGTGGCTACAACAGGGCTGTAGTTTTCATTTTCTAAACAGTTCTTAGAATATAGACTATTAAATTACATTGTAAATAAGAAACTCTTTGAGCATTGAAAAGTGCCCAAAACACTAGGTGCTGTGGGAATGCTGATTTTTTTGACCGAAAAAGGACTGGACCGGTCTGAACCAGGCTTAAAAAAGCAACAAATCTTCACCATTTCAGACAGCAACCTGGCCTTCAATACATTTTATCTCACACAAAAGAATATTTCAATTGTTATCGAGCTTACAGGTAACAAGGGGTTTCCTATCGGCTCGCAGATTGTAACATCGATGTTTGAGTTCGATTGCGCGAACAAACACAACACAAACACTAGAGGATACACAAGAAATGGCAGATAGCTACAAGGAATTAAAAGCTTCCGTCTGTTTATTTGTTCTATGCTCATGTTTCTGCCTCGATGGTCTAGCTGTCCAGGCCCATCTGAGTATCAGGTCCTGCCTGGTAATTGCGAGAAAAAAATGCATCATTATAATTTTTTAAACATTTGGAGCAAGGGATTCGGAATTTTCTGTATGATTTTTCATATTTTGATATAAAGCGTTACGCAATCGGGTAACAATTGCAAATCAGGGTGTCGAATATGTTCGCAAGAGTCACCGCGGCTCTGGAACGCAAAGGGCATCAAATGACTTCTTCAGTCAAGTCAGTTCAAGTCATTTGATGATTAAAATCCTTAAAATTTTGCTTTGAATGTTGCACCTGCCATGTTGTATCATCAAATTAATGACTTCTCCCGCTTTGAGGGAGCGGAAGGGAGTGTCAGACTCTTACTGACTTAAACCCACCCGTGATCCTTCTTGTGCCCTTTGCGTCCTGGGGCCGCGGTGACTCTTTCGAACAAATTCCGCAACCCCAGCAGGAACTGACCCTATGGGGCCCCGTCTTCGTTGCTGACGGCTCTTTGCGCGTCTGGAACACTACGCGCCGTCGACTCGGACCTGGTTGCTATCGGACGGCGAGCCACCCATAGCTCGCCATCCGCAGGCCCTCTCTGTACTACCCTAGGGTCGACTGGTAGAAAATGCCTATGTCATTAAGTCCGTCTTTGTACAGTTTTTATAATAATGCATAAAGTTTTAATAAATTAAGTTTAAAAAGAGGCTCGATTGCAGAATCAGACAAAGCATCATTAGATTTTTCAGGTTTATTAGAAGTCGATTGCAATAGGCTCGCGCATTACGTGAGACTATTGTGGCATGTAGGTTCTTTGGGGAGTGCAGGGGAGCACTGAGAGAGGATTTCTTAAAATGTTTACGGGAACGAGAATTAACTGGGAATCGCGGGCAAAATCTAGTATGATATACATTTCTACACTACTTACGTTACCGGGAATGCAAGCGTGATGTTCTTTATTAGGAATCTTATCTAGTCCTCCTTAAGAGCGTTCAATCACAACATGAATAGAACTTCGAGTGCTTCCAATTTGAGCGAAAATATTAGAGAAGTAAAGCTTTGAGGACTGAAAGACTTCCTCGAAGCACTTCATATTGCAGCTGTCTAGCAGTATTGTTGTGTTCAGTTAAAGGAGTGCCGTCCTCCGATTTAGTGAAACCTCCGACGAAGTATGTTTTCTGTGAACCTTTCATCCGGAAAACGATTATTTCGTAGAAGCAACCGTTGATTGAATTAATGATCTATTTAATTGCTGGAATAATTTACACTTATTTTATAAAGAGGAAAGATTTGATTGTTTGTTTGTTTGCATTGAACAGGCTCCGAAACTACTTGACGATTTCAAAATTCTTTCACTGTTGTGAAGCTATACTATCCCCGGGTGACATATATATTTTATCCCCATATTCCCACGGGAACAGGAACTACGCGGATGAAACCGCAAGGCGCTGCTAGTAAATTATATGGAGGTAGAAGAGTATTCGTGTGGTGATGGTCGTTAGTGAATATCATTTTAAAAACGCACAAGGGTCAGTAACCACAAACAAAAGAAGAAATGACCCGACGCGATTTCAAAGGCATTTTCCAATTTAAAGTATGTATATTTAATGAACTTGGGATATCATCGGTGATCATTAAATTCGAAACAAATAAAAGGGCGAAAAATGAAAAGGCCAGGTTAAGCCCATAAACTAAAAGAAAGAAAGAAAACTCGTTTATTCCGCCATAGATGACGCACAAAAAAATAAAATAAAATAAACTAGTAACCTAAATGCTCCTTCGTCCGTAAATCATGAAAAAAAAAAATCGCCTCTAGCAATTACTCTCCCAAAAGCCCACAGCCTGGTTATAGCCGATAAGCAGCAGATGCGCTTTATTTTTGTTCTTACTTTTACTAGCGACCGTCCCTGGTCACACACATTAACCGATTGGACAAACACAGCATTAAAAGAGGTAAAAACTAGAAGAGACATAAAGTCGTAGATATCTCAGTAGATTGCACACGCGTGCAAAATGTACATTTCACACGTAACTAAATTCGATAGCGGCATGTATAAAAGATTGGATCGTGTGATGTGAATGAATATGTGGCTCTCCGGGGAAGCTCGTCGTATCCATGTTTTATAACACTATCTCTGCTCAGATTATTTCAAAATGGCTCCCGCGCCTCTTGCTATATTGTTTCTTTATCCTAAGTTTACGGCACACCGGAGAAATGTGCTTTATGATTTTGTTTCGTGGTTTTCCAACTAATGTTATTGTATAATGTTCCTGTATGGGATTGTAATAGACAATGGCCGGGTTTTCTAGAAAGTTGTCAGATGTTGTGACATTTCAAATCACGAGACTTTTTTTTAACGTTTGAAATTTAAAACGCTTTATCTACATAATGATATTTATATTAACAAAAAGTATTAATAAAAAGTATTAGTAAAATATTAGTAAAAAATTGTTAAAATTGCAAAAATTGTTAAATTTTTTACTAATGAAAAGCTACGTTATCAGCGAGTATTATAAGCTATACTTTATCCCCTTATTCCCATGAGGCTTGGTTAGTCAAAAATACAGTCGCAGTGGTTTTACGATGGAATTGAAACTTTAAGTTGAACCCAAGCGAAGCCGGGGCGGGTCGCTATTAATGTTATAACTGTAATAAGTTATCGAGCTAGGTGACCGTTTATCACATCATCGCGTAACGCAATAAAGTCAGCGTTTAGTGACAAATTTATATTTTGGCGCGGTGCCAATCGTGTCAATTTACTTTATAGGTAGGTAAATGCGATAAGAAACTAAATGCGTTTGGTTTATTGATAATAATAGCCTTAATTTAAAGAACTTTTCGTCGATTTCCTACCTTACTAATAAATAGATGATATTGTGTTGTAACAAGTGGTAAGGGTAAAAAAGGTATAATTATCCGAAAATTAAAATTTTCGGATACTACTACTATCGTCATCGTGAAGAGCCCAAATAAATGTAAGAACAGCCAAAACACCAAAACATATTCCTTCCTTTTCCATCTTTCTGTACTATAATCCTTACTAATATTATAAATGTGAAAGCGTGGGTGTTTGTTACGCTTTCACGCAAAAACTACTTGACGAATCATCACGAAACTTTCACAACTTGTACACATATTCTGGGAGGTACTAGAAGTAACATAGGATACTTTTTATCCCGGGATTATGTTCTTTTGGGATAATTTCCGACATTCACGCGGGCGAAGCTGCGGGCAGCAGCTAGTAATATTATAAAGAGGAAAGATTTGTATTTTTGTATGTAACGAATAAACTCAAAAACTACGGGACCGATTTTAAAAATTCTTTCACCATTAGAAAGCTACATTCATTCTGAGTAACATATTTTATCCCCATATTCCCACGGGAACGAGAACTGCGAGGGTAAAACCGCGCGGCGCTGCTAGTCTCACGATAAAGAAATATCACGTCATTCAACACTTCCCGGAATATTGGTACAAGTGTACAATGAAAGGAGCAAACGTGTCGAATTACGGAGTAAACTAGATGAAAGAGCGTGTCTTGTGTTGTGAGAAAAATAGGCCAGTTTTATAAGGATTTAGGCGCAAAAACATGAGGATAAAACATGAGAATAAGCAAGTAAACGCGCGATAAATTCTGGGCTAGGCTGCGGTACGCTCACGCAAAACATCTTGTTTTGTATTCACGAACCACTTAATGATTACACTTAGGAAATCAACTGTTTGAGCCTAGTTTTATTCAGGAACCTTGATAGAGACTTTTCTTCTGGCTTTATTTTTCACTGCTCCAAAGCTCTTCTGTTACTTAGAACTTTTCTATTGTACTATGAAAAATGATTGCCAAATATGGTCTGTACATGCGCTAACGAAATGTAACTTCGTGAATCCCAAAATAAGTCTTACGCAGTTTTGGTAATTTGTTTAAACTCTATGTCCATCGTTCAATAGCTACTAACCATTAGAATGTTCTATTCTTTTTTAATGTTGGGAAATCATCAGATGACTTGTATCAGACTCATGAACCCACCCGTGTTCCTCCTAATGCCCTTTGCGTTCCAGGGCCGCGGTGACTCTTTCGTACAAATTCCGTTACCCTGGCAACCATTAGAATGATACGATGTTCTTAGTGCACTAATTTACGTCGATTGTAATTAAATCTATTGCATAGCACTTGCGAGTGCATTAGATCGAATTAGTTACCCTACTCGTATGTCTACCGATAGGTAGCTTTACAAAATTACAACCAGACTCAGGTTAATGCTAGTTGTTGCATCCATCCAATAATGCAGTATCTTTGAAGAGCTTCCTTCTACTGCTATTCTTACTAAATAATCTTTAATGAGTACGTACATAATATGTATCTGCACTCATAATCCATCCATCTATTTCCCTTGGTCACGGCGTCACGCGTGAACGGCTGGACCAATTTAGCTAATTATTTTTTTTTGTGTTAGTTATTGTTAGAAGAAGATTCTCGAGCAAGAAAATTTTGAAAAAAAAAATAATACGGCTGAGCGAAGCTGGGGCGGGTCACTAGTAATATTATAAAGAGGAAATACTTCCGATTTCAAAAATTCTTTCATCTCTACCATGCTACATTATCCCTGAGAATAATAGGCTAAATTAAAATAAATAAATGTCCAACCGTGCGAAGCTAAGACGGGCCGCTATTCAGCAATATTATAAAAGAAAATAAACAGAAACAATTTTCTTTTAATCTGTGATGTCCTTTGAGGTTTTGAATGATTGCAGTACAAAGACTTCGAGTAGGTATCTACTAATTTTTAACCAACTTCAAAAAAGGAGGAGGTTCGCAATACGACGTATTTTGTGTTTGCGTCACATCAATCATTGTTAATATAAAATGTATTGCCAATAAACGTTCACATCGAAGTTGATCTGTATTTCTCATTTTTATCGTTATTTTATTAAGGCAGCTTTATTCACTGTTGCTCGGTGAAGGCTTGAGGTATTGTATCTTAGATGAAGAATGACGGTTGAAGATTTGTGAAAAGACTTTGACGTTTGCTAAAGGTAATGGTGCTCAAATGGAGTTAGACAGGACAACTGGTACGGCGCGGTGTATTCAGATGGAGTAAGGAGGTGACCGACTCGCTACCTCCTTACTTCATCCGACTTTTAATCCCATTTCCTCTTATCCCTTTTCCAGTCAGTTCTTAGACGCTTCCAAAAACTGGTAGAAAATGGGTTTTGTCAGGCGATGGGTGAACTGAGGGGTTGTCATCGCGGGTAGATCCTGTGAAGCTGACTGGCTGACACAGGCACGTGGGGTTTGGCACGAGGAGACGGCCTATGCGCAGCAGTGAGCTGTGCTTTAGGATGTTGATGAATCTCTGGATGTACTGGCCAGATAATAATAAAAAAAACAGCTACAGAAAGCTACACGTTTACCGATGCATAACTGTCTGTGATGTCATATTGGAATCTAGAAAAAGTGCACGGTTCCTATGAGGTGTGCCAAGGGAGTGAAACCGCAAGATGAAGCTAGTTAACAATAGTTTATAGAGAACACTGGAAATACATTTTGCGTCCTCCAAACAAAAATATGTTTTTATCCTTCGTTGTTTCAACACTAAAACCTCATATGGTTTTGCGAGTCGAACAAATAACGTGAAAAGGAATTGTTTGTTCATGCATATCGTTACAAGCGAGCCTGCGTTAAAACCAGAGTAGTAGGTTATCAGAGTACCAAACATTGTTTACAAAGCGACCAACCGATAAACTATTGAACTGGATATAAAATACCTTTTATCGCATTTTAAAATAAGTAAAGTTACACGACGTATTTCCCCGAGGGTCAGAGGTATGACCTTTATTATTACAAATACTGATAACAGCTTAAAAAGAGAGCAATAAGCATAAGCATAATCAGTCTTTTAATGTTCCCACTGCTGGGACACAGACCGCCTCTCTAGGAGAAGGATTGGGCCGTAATCCACCACGCAGGCCCAGTGCTGGTTGGTAAAGAGCAATATTTCAATAATATGCCACAAACATGCTACAAAATATGGCTAATTCTAAGTAGTCATATATTTACGAATTAATATGGTAAGACTTCTTGGAATAAGCCTAAAATATGAGTAATCATTAATATTTAATATCACATTTTAATATTATTTTAATATTTTAATTTATTTAATATCACATATAATCATTAATATCACATTTTCCTAACTATGTTAGGGTTGGCTTCCAGCTCTCTCTCCAGATGCAGCTGAATATCTATTCTAATATTATAAAGAGGAAAGATTTGATTGTTTGTTTGTATTGAATAGGCCCCGAAACCACTGAACCGATTTGAAAAATTATTTCACTGTTGGGAAGCTACACAATCCCCAGGTGACATAGGCTATATTTTATCCCCGTATTCCTACGGGAACGGGAACTACGCGGGTGAAACCGCGGGGCGCTGCTGTCTAATAAACATGGAACGACTGCCCATCTTACTTCCGCAACCAGGTCACTAGCCTCAGTAGGTGATACGATACCCTGGTGAGGGTGTCTGATGTTCTGGCTTCTGACTATCTATAAAGACCTTCGAAGATCAAACGACAGCTGTACTGTGGCCGTACTACGAAGTGTCAATGCTAGCATGATTCAGTGTGAGAGAAAGGGATAGTGCTATTCGACTTGTGTAACTCCTTCTCTCTCTGACACAGGAATCATGATGGATTTAAGACGTCATGGTAGGGCTGCTGATATATCCCAGTAGATTCTGGACAGCTAAAACAATAGTACTGCCATTGACCAGCATGTTCGAGTCTTACTTTACCTTACCTCCTAAAATTAACTTGTGACTAATTAATAGCCTATATTCCCTTTAATAATAACAAATGAGAAAAAAAAAAACACTTCAAGCAAAGAAAGGTCAGCAAAATTGCAACAGGGTCGCGTAAGCATTTTGTTCTCAGATTAGATAGCAATTACCATACGATGAGACCCTCATACCTTTTAATTAGTTTTGTAGAATGTTTTATTAATAATTCATTTTATCTATACTAATATTATAAAGCTGAAGAGTTTGTTTGTTTGTTTGAACGCGCTAATCTCAGGAACTACTGGTTCGAATTGAAAAATTCTTTTTGGGTTGAATAGACCATTTATCGATGAAGGCTTTAGGCTATATAACATCACGCTTAAGCCAATAGGAGCGGAGCAGCGATAAAGAATGTTTTAAAATCGGGCATTCCACGGGGACGAAGTCGCGGGCAGCAGCTAGTATTTATATAATAGGAACATCAGAACATCTGTCACCTAGACGTGATCTGCAGTGGCCTATATGGAAGGCACTGAATCAGTTGCGCACCCAGGTAGGCCGCTGCAAACACAGCCTGGCAAAATGGGGTTTCGTAGACCAGTCGGATCCTCAATGTGAATGCAGTGCTCCTGTTCAGAACATGAGCCACACATTGCAGTACCCCAAGTGCCCATGCTTATGTACTTTGGGGGATTTCATTAATGCCACGGAAGCTGTGACGGGTGGGCGTTTTGGGGGACTTTCTTTATGTTAAATTTGACGTTTAAAAAGTGCTGTCTCTCAGCCTAGTTTGAATAAATGACTTTTGTTTTTTGATTTTGATTTGATTTTTTGCTGCAATAACGTAGCTACTTGGGCGAAAAAATCTAAGGAGTAAACCATCGACTCCAAAAGAAGAATTATTCCACAGCTGTCTCTTCGCCCTGCTGAGTATAGGCCTCTCTTGCCTTGTGCCAATCCCCACGCTTAATATTAAAATGTATTAAAGGGCATAATTCCAATGTAAAGTTGCGTTAAGTTTCAGCTTTCAGCAATCTACCGTCATAAAATAAATAGTTGTGTAATAACGACCGCGAGATTTTTTAAAAGATATTATGGTCCTTTGAGACATAATATACTATTTATGAAAAAGTCTAAGTAATCATATCTATCTTAATGGAAAAAGAAAATTCTAGAACAGAATTTTCTTTTATGGAAATCTCTTCTAAGTGTTTTTAAAATATAATGTTTCTGCAAGATGAGACTTATTAGCGACTTAAGAAACGACGGTGATATCATATTATATGGGGAGTTTATTGGATGTGAGTGGCACAGGATCAGTCTATATGGCGAAGCTTGGTGGAGGCCTGTGTTGAGCAGGTGGATGGATGGCTGGATGATGATGCTGAATAAAATTAGTGAAGGATTACCTGTAGCAAACTTACAGTTAAAAGTCTTTCGTCTGTAGTTTTATGCTATCAAATCAGACTACTAGGATCGCATGTTTCATAAACACGTGTATACGCGTGGTTTCGTTCCCAGTAATTGAAGTTTCGAGCGATACCGACGCGGTGACGTCGATTAATCAATTCCCCGATAAATACTGCATCGTCCCTCTTAAAACCAATTAAGAACGAATAGCGATAAAGGTAGAATAGAAAATAATTGGTTTTACCTACACTAAAATATATCTCAGAACCCACCCACTTACCTACCCCGCAGATGAAACTACCTCACTTTATTAAGTACTAGCAGCGCCTATGACACTCCACAGTAACGTAGCTTTCTATTCGTGAAATAATTTTGAAAATCGGTTCAGTAGATCCAGAGATTACCCCTTACAACGTCACAAACTCACAACCTCACAATCTCACAAACGTTACCTCTTTAGAATATTAGTATAGATTTATTAATCACAAGTAAAACTAACGCAAAAATAATACTCATGTGAAAAGTTTTACCTAAGACTAATTAAAAGTATGCATGATACGCTAGCGGACCCTTTTCCATATTACCCGCATTCGCCTTCGGACGACGACCACAAATAAATTATATATTATTTTGTATGTCCAAAAGGTATCCCTACACTGAACATCAAATATTTATGTTCAACTTCATTATTAATCCCTACTCATAAAATTAGAATTTCGCATGATGTGACACATTCGTTTCAGAAGCAGTAGCTCTGTAGTATGTGTGCAGGCTCTAGACAAGTGAGATTCTGTCAACGGCTTCGTGGCGAAGGCGACTGTCAAGACGGGCCTTTGCGTTTTAGAACCGCAGTGACAATTCTGCAACTCTGGCAGGCACTGGCCCTTTTTTTTGGATGGGAAATCATCAAATGACTTCTCCCGCTCTGGGCGGAGCGGGAGGGAGTGTCAGACTCTTACTGACTAAAACCCACCCGTGATCCTTCTTGTGCCTTTTACGTTCCAGGTCCGCGGTGACTCTTTCGAACAAATTCCGCAATCCTAGCAGGCACTGACCCTATGGGGCCCCGTCTTCTTTGCTGACGGCTCTTTGAGGGGTGCGTGGAACACGACGCGACGTCGACTCGGGCCATTTGCTATCGGACGGCGAGCCACCCATAGCTCGCCATCCACAGGCCCGCGCCTACGGTGGAGGCACTGGCCCTAGCGTGCTCTGTCCTCTATGCTGACATTTCTTTAAGACACACGTGGGACCTGGACCTGGTTCTCATCACACGACAACCCAACGCTCGCCGTCCATAGACGAGAATCGTACTGTGATTCCTGACGTCCGGGCGTCTTCTTTTAGTTTGGGGGGACTGGGGCGTGAGATTTGCGCGATTCTCCATCACGCGGCCCGTCTCCTCCTTTGCTAGCATTACTGTTTCGCAGAAGGAAGGGAGTGCTTCCCACCCTCGCTCCGGACCATGGATTGAGCCAGGGCCGAAATCGAGAGGTGGTCGCCGCCGGTTGCCGCGACGAGGACACGGTGGTGCTCCAGCCAAGTAGGGCTCCACCGTATGCTGCACTGTGTCCTCCGGGCAATCTACAAAGAGGCAAACATATATGTCTTGTCTTGCCGTGATTCATCCCTTATAATGTGGCATTTCGACAACCGCATTAGCTGCTATAACGGTACCCGGCCCAGAAGACCAATTCTTGTATTTAAAAAACGTTCAACTTCAATTTGCAATATCATCTCAGTGACGATCAATATCAAAGACTTGTCGAAATATAAAGAAATTGCTTAAAAACATAAGTGTTATTGTCAGTTTGTGACTGCGATACTAATGTGGAAATTGCTTAAAAAATACGAGAATGGCCCCTCAGGACGTCATTTTTAATGAACATAAACATTCTCAAACATTAGCGTAATTTGATTTTTTAAAACATGAAATATCCTTTTGAGGGTTTCAGAGGCTAAAGTGAAATTAATAAGGTAGTCAGGGAAGGTACGGATGCCCCAGAAAGTTAATTAACTACCTTTTCCGACGGTTTTTGTTTTAATAAAACTTTACGTGTAAACGTTCGAGTGTGAAGTGTACTTCTGGAATGTTTATTTGATTTTGGGGATACTTACTAATTTTACTTTATTATAATTATTAGGACTTTTCCAAAATTAAGATTTTAAATTGAACATTTTCATTAATTTTGCATGGTTCTTTTACGAACAAAAACTATGAAAAGAAGGATAGAACAAATCGAGGTGCCCACTTCATTATTTTATGATAACTGGAGTGAATAATGAAATAGTATTTTAAAACATTTTTTCCCTGATTTACAAATTCAATCATCTTAAAAGCAAGTTTTATTTAACTTCTCGTGGCGACTGGGAATCTGAGGAGTCAGAGTTTAAGTAAGTTCTAAAACTTCATTGTTGAAACAGAAAAGAACCCCCCTTCCGGAAAAGTAACTTGGACATTGCTTTGAAAAGATGGACGCTTATTTGACCTCATTTCACCGCAAAAATATGAGTAACATAACACCAAACTCGAGGCAAGTCTTCCAACACAGACAGAGTTACCGAAGCACCTGCGTTGTGTTAACAGATTCCAGAAGCGGATAGTTACCAGCGATATCGTACTAGTGGCGGGTATCGCTAATGAATACTCGCAACTATTGTCTCGAGCAAGCGAAGTAATTTATCTTGGAAGCTTAATTAATTTCGATTATATTGTGCGTGTTATGATCTAACATAAGGGTGCGAACACACTGCGGTCGATCGAAGACATCGAACATTGAGGACGCTGATCTAGTGTGACTACACGTCGACGTTGGTAGCTCTTCTAAACTGGCCTAGGGCAGTATGGAATTGCTATAGAATGAAAGGCCAACTTATACTGATGTTGTTACCACTGACATACACCACAGACTACTATAAGTAGGTACATGACATAAATTATGTTTTACGATTTTATTGAAGTTATTATTATCTTCACACAAATATCATAATCAGCCTTTTTCCCATTGCTGGGACACAGGCCTCCTCTCTAGGAGAGGGAATGGGCCGTAATTCACCACGCGGGCCCAGTGCGAATTGGTGAATGTCACATGTCTTCGAATACACACACTAAGATCGATTGTGTGTAAATCTAGTAACGATTGTCCATACTGATCGATAAGGGGTAGCTTATCGAACATTCAACAACGTGATCAATATTGAAAAGTCTACGTCGATCAACAACAGTATGTCTGTACCTTTAAACAGCTACGTTCCATCATAAGACCCAGACCCAAAATGAAGTCGTCTCAGTGAATATAAAGCCTGAAAGTCATAATTTATACTCGACTTAATCCTTGGCCAAAAATGGCTGCGTCTTTCTTGTCTTTGAAGGGGATTAGTTCTCGGTGTTTGAAAGCCTAATCAAAGACCCTGATCTTAAAATAAGCTGCCCCTATCTCAAGAGATCGGATTGCTAATGGTTAGCCTAAATTACAAACAGTTTACGGCTTGGGCAATAGAATTAATCAATTAGAAATCTAGTAGCCTAGGTAACCACCTAGGCTGCTAGATTTCTAATTGATTAATTCTGTATCAACCGATTGACGTAACAGTATTTATAACAAGGGCCATACTATGCCATCTTAAACTGCTGATGATTGCGGTGTGAGAGGGAGATAAAACTATTCAAGATGCAAAGCGCTATCCCGTTTCAGCCCCCGACTAAAAATACGGGTGTTATACGTTTGGCGACGCCTGTTTTTGGCATCGCATCTCCCGAAGCGAAGACGTTTGAGTCTAAATATTTATGAGTAACTACTTAGGTACATTAAACTTAAAGGATCCATACATATTATTATATATTTTACTAGCTTCTGCCCGCGACTTCGTCCGCGTGGAATAGTTGCTAATCTCCCGATTCTTTGTGATATTGATTCGCTCTTCTTCGACTTCTCCCACCACTTCTGTGGTGGGATACGCCCGACGTGACGGCATGCGCGTGAGCTGCGCGTGGTACTGGACAATACTTGGACATTACAACATTGCTTTATTTTTCTAAAATAAAATATTTTCTCTAAAATAAATGTAGCCTAAGTTACTCCTTCTTACATCAGTTACCTGCCAATAAAAGTCCCGTCAAAATCGGTCCAGCCATTTCAGAGATTAGCCGGAACAAACAGACAGACAGACAGCCAAAAATTGTAAAAAATGTTATTTTGGTGTATGTACCGTATATATGCATGTAGGTAGTAAAAAGCGGTTATTTCAATATAATAAACAGACGCTCCAATTTTATTTATATGTTTAGACTAGCTGACCCAGCAAACGTTGTTTTGCCATATATAAAAAAATGAAAAAAATATTTTCCCGCTTTTCTGTTGAAATTTTTCCTGAATTTTCTTTGCTATAAACCTCACGGAGCCCGAGACCTTTCCAACGAATGCAAAACCGTGGAAATCGGTTCGTGCCTTCTGGAGTTATAGCGTCAGGAAGGAAAACCCGACTTATTTTTATATAGTAGATTAATTGTTAGATGTTATTTGTGTCGAGAGATTCTAAAACTTGTAGTTTTTTATATTGGTTTCAGGAATTGGCACGTTATAGACTACTATATAACGTGCCGATGCCATTATGAATCTGTCCTAACTCCAGCGACTCTATTTTACTTTCAGAGCTCTGTAAATGGAAGTAAAAAAACAAATCAAACAATTTTTTTCGTAGGTACCTGATAAGTTTCTCATCAAAGTTTCTACATTATCTTTTTAGTAATGGAAGCTTAAATCTATTAATATCTTCTATTGTAAAAGCGATAGCCACTAAAAAAAAAAACTAAAAAAAACCTAATTAATATCTCATTGATTGCATCCAGCAGAGGAACAAAACGACAATGCAATATTTTTCCCTCCAGACCTGTTCAGTATTGTGAACGACGTAAATTAATCAGAGTGCAGAGTGGATTCCGTATCGAACTGGAAGAGACGACCTCTATTCACACCGAACATAGTTCACAATATTGAACAATGGCGCCCTTTGTACGTGTGGAATTATCGACGAAGATTTGCGAAATGTATTCAGATAAGACGGTAGTTTCGCTCTGTTCTAATCTTACCGCTACTTACCGTGTGGGAATGCATAAGTGTGGATTCAGATTTGTCTCCGTGTATCTATTAACATAACTCTTAAATTCTGTCGAAATATACGAACACTAATTTAATGTACTGTCAAGCTGACGTATGTTTTCATATTTCGTAATTTATACCGTAGTATTTAATTTGTAGATACAAAGCCACTGTATAGCCTGAGGTTCTCAGCTATGTTGGTACATGGTTAGTTCGTCACACTGTATACAAGGATGAATTTTAATCTACGTTGATTCAGTTAGAATATCCATCCAGCGATAATAAAATCTGATAAGAAACTACAATAAGATCTGATAAGGAAGCCAGATCAGTAGACATTGTGTATTATGTGCACGGTACATATATGTATATTACACGTACCTAATAGCGCAGGTTGCTAAACTGTATGAGAACGATTAAACTATAGTTTTACTAGAATCATCTCTGGCCTTATTTCAACAACAAAAGTTCTCGTAATTTCATTGTTAGAATAACCTGATGATACCTTCAACGATAACCTTTTTGTAACAACACACAATAATGATAATAGAACAATGTTTTAAACAAAAACTTGTTGAATTTTCGAGAACCGACTCAAAATTGGCCAAGTCATATTTAAAGAGTTAATTAAATGGATTACTTGTTCCAAGTTCCTTAAAACAAACCAAGCCGTTGTTCCAACACCCGTTGAAGCACGCCAAAATTAAAGCTCTTGAAATATTTTCATCAAAACTGGAGTGTTTCTGCCGCAAAAAGTTAAACCATAACATCGTCAAGCCCTTTGAAAACAGGCCATTGTTATTTGAGCTCCCCTTCCCTCGCCTTCCGTTCCCTATTTGAAATTCAAGGGGGTATCAGGAATGGTTGTTCGGGTTCTTGATAGTATGGTTGTTAATAGTTCAGTGGCGGTTATCGCAGTGATTGAGCAAGCCAAGGCCACACAGTTCGTGCTCCGAATGAAACACAAATGCGACTTACAGTAAACAGTGGTATTAAAACAAATCGAGATTATATTAGTCATTGTTTACTGATGGTTGTGACTTATGTGGCTTGTTATGCAATTGTATGAGTATGTTATTTAAGTATAACCTGTTCAGGTATTGTTCTGTTAGACGCCAATTGCCTTTTTGGTCTTTAGGGATGCTAATTTCAACCTTTTGCTTGGTGCCAAATGAATTGTTATGTAGTTTGGAAATCAGGTAGAATTGGATTCTGATTGTCAAGTTATCAACTGTACAACTTCACATATGAAACTTGATTTCCTATTGTCATTTTGGTCAACCGAACGTTATCACGATTGCTAGACCGCAGATTAAGAAAACGATATTGTTGAGTCTTTCAGAAACCGAGGAAGTCAAGAGCTAGACAGGTATGTACCTATAGACCTTTATTTAATTAGTTGGGTATTTATTGGTAAGCTGAGGAGCTCGTGGCTAAATAATAACAGCCGCTCAGGTCGATCTTTATGGTTAAGCAACGCTTGCCGGGGTTGTTCTGTGACCATCTTAACGTACCGAGACTCCTCCGTGCCTCGGAAAGCATGTTAAGCCGTTAGTCCTGGCTGTCATTTGTAGATCACTTTGGCTGTCGTAACGGATTGTCAGAAATCAGAAAATTTTACATCAGTTTTGCCAAGAAGAAACTACCGTGTTATCCAGTTAATGGGTTGTGGAGGTCTGGTAGGCAGCCGTTCTACATAAAATACTTATATTCAGCTGTCTCAGGCTCTGGCTGGAAGCCGACCACATTATAGTTGGGAAAAGGCTAGGCAGATGATAAGGTATGTCTAAACCCCACCATAATAGGGGTTGAACATATTTATGTCATTAAATGGGCACAGTCTCATACTCCACATTACTACTGAGAAATGACCAAACGTAAACCCAATAAAGTTTTCCAGACTCGGATTTCAAATCCAGGATCTCACGCTCAGCGCGTGCAATATTATGTAAGTAGTCCAGTATCGCACAATATCTGCACATATGTATGTAGCGTATAGCATAGCGTGCACGGACGTGAAATTGTAAGGAATTGTGGTCTACTGCAGACACAGCGTAAGACATATTGCCAACGAAGCCCAAAAGTCCGGTATGGCCAGTATTCTAAAGTGATTGCACTAGCTATCTCTGCCATTTGATATACGAACTCCTGAGTCAAATTTTGCACAGCAGAAAAGAGCTTTCTGGTATTGAAATGTTACGTCTATATGTACATGTACATATTATGTAGGTAAGAAAACAAACGAGGAAATTCATAAATGAAATTTGTAATTTCAAAAACTCTTTTGGTTTGTTAATCAATCCTATTCACTGAACATATTGGGTTTATAGGAAGTTCCTGTGGGAGACTGCTGTTCCTGATAGCTGAGAACGAACTGAAGAGTGAACTGTGTATAGGTTGCTTCTAGGCAAGCATACTACGTCGTTGACTACTTTGTTGCTTTCCAGCAAGTGCGATTTCGGTGAAACGGGAAACAAGCAGTAATAAAAAAGACACGTCTCAACGGCGCGGTGTCAAAATTTTGAAACAGAGGTGTATCATGATCAGATTAAGGACATAGAATTCTTTAGCCGGGCTAGTGTATTCCTGTGGGATGTTGTGATTGTGTTGTGATTTTTCAGATACCATGCGGTTAAAGCATAACGGGAAATACAACTCTGGCAAACAAAGCAGAGAAATGTAATAAATTTACATAGATAAAATTTACAACAACAATTTACCAAAACACTGTTATCACTTGATTCGTTCAAAAATCCAAAACTAAACAGATATATGTACGTTACACAAATTATTGCTTTATCTATCTCGGAAGCGACCCACGTTAACGTAAACGCGTCGGTTTACACGCAAACACGTTTACGTTTCGGTTTTTGGTGTGAACAAATGTACCTATCGTGTTTTCATTAAGTGTTCCTGCTAATGCTTTGTCTGCGGTTTTAGAATGAGTATTTACTATTTCGTGCTGGGTGTAAATAATTCAAATATCCTTTGGTTTACCGAAAGATTAGACGAGGGTTTAGCGCTAAATTGTGTCTACCTGGTTGTATGAGAACCAAGTTGTTCGTGGTTGATTCCGGCCTAACTTTAGAATAGTATCTATGTTAATATATTATATGAAACCCAATGGTTTGAGAATCTTTTATTGTACTACGTACTTAAAAATTGTTCAACTTTGATTTGGTTGCAATATTAATCCGCGAAGTAGCTATCGATGTCAAAACTTTGGTCGAAATGTAGAGAAGTTAGATTAGTTTAGGACTGCGTTCCTTAGAAATACGAAAATTATCCTTCAGGGCTTCAATGAAAACTCTGACGAAATTGTTACATTTTCCCATATGAAAAAAAAAATATATAAAGGAAACTATAAAAATTGTCAGGAATTGAATTGGCATATGGCGTCACATGACGCATTTCGAGGCCAAAGCAGATAAAAGGACACCCTATAAAAAAAAATTGTACCGACCGTCTATCGTTCTTATTCTCAGTCATTAAGAATTTGAAAATAACAAATAAATTTGACAGAGTGTCACTTTCTCTTTATTTTAATGAGTTTTTTATGTTGGCACCACCACATTTTGATTTTTTGGGTTGCGATTTATTGGGTTCTTGGTTTTTTTAATAATTTAACTGTGTTTTGTATGTCCGTATTTTGTAGTGTTGCAACAAATATTTTTTTGTTTTATTGAGTTTGTTTGTTACAATTTCAAGCCTAAATCGCAGAAACAATTTCGGTCCAGAGATATAAGGGACCCTGAAGACAGGTATAAGCTACTTTAACGGAAGAGAAGCCGAAGTTAGAAGTTAGTTAAGAAGATAATATAACGATTTTACGTCTGTATTTAAGTTTCCGTATGTAAACGACTGAAGCAGCATCAATAAACTTTTGTCCGGATATTACTCCAGACTCCTGAGATTGATTTGAGAGCAAAGTTGCGGAAGTATGGGAAGAATAGGAAGTTTGGAAGACAGAAAATTTAATATTTTGAATAACGTGTGCTTCGCAGTCAATTTTATTTACCAAGAAAATGAAATACCGAGTACTAATTGACCTTATAACTTTGTCAGCAAAAGGTGTTACCGTAGCTGAATATTTATTTATTTATTGAAACTTTATTCTTTAAACGAGGCATTCTCTACCAGTCAACCTTTGGGCTAATAACATTACCTACACTGGTAGGTGTACAACAAATAAATAAAATTTAAAATACAATAAATTTATCTCAATCTTATTTATTTTTAATTATTGTTTTTTTATTTATATTTAATATTGTGCCAAGAAAACTATTTCAATTTAGCGATAATAACTAGTATTAAGCTAAGAAGAAGTTTGATACTCGTTTTTTAATCGAAAACCTTAATTCCTATTGTTGTGCTCATTATATTAGGATTACAAGCGTCTTAAACGTTTCCGGCCAACACCAAGGCAGCAGTTACTCTTTTGAACTGCCCACTTAAAGCCAAGCAACCAAAAACGGGCGTTTCAAATGGATACATCACAGTCATAAAAAAGACCATCTTGAGAGCGCATCCGTCCCTCATAAAGAACTCCGTAACAATCAGGGTCACTTGGAGTCGGCCTCAAGTGCACATTACGACTCACATAGACTGTCAAGTATCGCTGTACGGATCCCAAGCGGGAGGTCCTGTTTAAGTACGTACTTACCTACTAGTAGCTATTTATGAGTGGACGACAAAATACGGTGATGTATTAATAAAGAATTTTAAGTGGATGAGCTGTCACTTTTTTTCTCACCTGTACGTCAAGTAAAGGCCATTTGTTATTGCTCAATAAAATGTTGATACAAAATGATATTTATTTGTAAACAGATTAAAAATAATACCTATAAAATGTCTTGTTTTTTTGTAATTTTAAACGAGATTGGGGACCTGTAAAGATCTATTTAAAGAACCGTTCCCCGATTTCAATGAAAAGATAGGAACTTTTTATGTATTTTTAGACATAGCAGGCGAGTTTTTATTATTATTTTTTTGTTTTGTATTTCATAACTTTTTTGCTATTTATTAAGCAAGCTTGAGATGATGATAGTATACGTAGTCGTAATTTTCATGAAAACGTGGACGTATAAAACATGGCTACCCCCTTTTATTTTTCAAATTTTCACTAGCCTATGTTACCCGGGATAACTCAACGCTTCTAACATACATTGAAATTAGTTAGGCCGTTTAGAAGTTATGGTGGAATAAAGAAACTCACAAACATAAATCCTTACATACATACATGAAAACATAACACTCCTTTTTTTTGGCAGTCGTATAATAATTAACAATAAACTGACCTCTAGGCCGTTCTGTTTTTTGGGAGTTTTATACTATAAAGAAGTTAACTTTTCTAAATGTTTGTTTATTTGCTTGTAATCTCTGGTAATATATTCGCTCCTTCAAAGTATTCAAGTTCATAATTGAAATCTTAAGAGCAACATGAAGAGCAGTAGAGATTAAAATCTGTCTGTCATTTAACTAAAATGTTTAATTAACGTAGCCATAACGAAGGGAAGATAATGGTTATGGTGAAGCGTGTGTCCTCAATATTAACAGGTGGTTCCTTAGGTAAGCTACGCCACTGCGAAGATAATGATAACATGGGGGTACGTGAATGGCAAGATAATGGGAAAATTTATTATAACTCATCACGTTAACGTAAATAGTAGCTTTGTTGAGGATGTTTCCTTATTTAGGGCTCGAGAAAAGGTGACCGTGTTATTTATAGTCAATTATGTGGCAAATAAAGTGGCCCAAAGTTTATATACTTTAACAAGTATGCAAAGGTTCTATATAGTTCCAGTAATAAGTTCACAGCAAATGCGAATATTAGAGCCTTTTTGTTCTTGCACAGGTCTATTTACATTGTAACTTTAAATCACTTAAATAGGGTTTCGAACCTCTGTATGGACAAAAGGAACCATAATAGAATCATTCGGTTGTCTGTCTGTTTGTCCGACGTTCACAGTCGATTTTTCAGAGATTCATCTCCAAGATTTAGTTGAAATTTGGTACAAATATAACTTGCGGTGAGCCAAACAAGCGTTAAGAAAAAAATGAAGTCATTTTTTGGCGGGAAAATTATAAAAATAAATAAAGGATTTTCAACGGTACATATCAAAACAAAGGGCTTATCGTAAGGATTTCAAAAGTATTTTGCATTCAAGCATTAAAATATTTCATTTTTAAGTCTTTACCTATGGATTACAAGAAACTCAAGTAGTCTATGATTTTAAAATAACATGTTAAAAACTATTATTCTTTCGAAACCCTTTGCACGCGAGTCCACTCGCATTGGCTGTTTTTTTTACTGTTGGTGTTAGTATTGACTCCTGGCGCGTCATAAATAAGTATGTATTCTATCTTCTCATTCTTTCTATCTAGAACATCATTAAAACATTTTTTTTTTAATGCAAAATGGTGACATAATTTGATGCTTTTGTGAGGACAAACGGGGAGGCTTCGAAAAAGATTTGAGGCACATAATGTGATGGATTATACACACGGAGTTTGGAATATAAATGATGTATTTAATTCCATAGTTTTATCATGAGTACAAAACTAAATCAAACCTCCTTTTAAAATAGGAAACAAAGGTATACCATACAGTAACGTAAACCTATCTCACAGAACGTCTCAAGACGTCTCACGGGCCCGGACGTACCAGGAATGTTTATCTAGTGTTGTTCTCGCTTCCTTGCAAGCTGTTGTCTATAAATACATGCTGTGTTCTTGAGGTACGCTGAGACAGCTAACACAAACAAACACTAGTAATTACTACCGGCTTTGTCTGCAGCTGGCTATTTATAAATGTTGGATTAAACGAAGTTCGAGGTAATTTAGAGAACGAAAAGAAAGGAGTATTTTTGGTTGTCTACAGTTCGTTCGAATCCACTTGATAGATTGACTGTGTTGGAAACTAAAGATTTTGTGAGCAGTTTTTCAAACTCACAATTTTAGAACAAAATAAGCTTTGTGTTGACATTGGAGTGTCATAACCGGACGTTTTTCGGCTATCGAACTGGAATTAAGAGCGTATACGCCGAACGGCATTTCATACAAATTTTCAAGTCCTTATTTTCCGCAATGACTAAACCGATTTTAATAAAACTTTACACACATAAGCAGGATACATAGGTCTAAAAAGTTAATTGAAAACATTTTCGATAAATAATGTTAGTTAAATTAGACCCATTTAAATTTTCCATACAAACATAAATTTCCAGTTATCTTTTTTTAAATAAGACATTTCGAAAATGTTTTAACTAACTTTTTAGACCTATGTATCCTGCTTTTATGTGTGAAGTTTCATTAAAATCATTTCGCAAAATAGTGGCTTGAAAATTTGTATGAAATGCCATACGGCGTATACGGTCTTAAGTAATTTGTTTAAATTTTTTATTTGTATGTAGGTCGGTAGAACGGACTATTTCCCCATGATATAGAAACAATATTTTCCTTAGGAAAAACCCTGTTCAATGTACCTACGATTTATCAAGAAAGCAAGAGTGCACTAATGTACAAAAGAGTACATAGTTCGGTAGGCAGACCTTGCTATGGTTTCACGTATGTCGGGAGAACACGTATTTATGGGGTTTCCGGTTCAAGGGATTATTTTCCTGAAAGGGTTTACTCATAAAAATCACATTATGAATATTATATACGAGACGAGAATAAAGGAGGGATTCAGTAAAAAAGAAAACCAGTCATATTATATTATGTACAATAACCAAATAATACCCTGATTTAACCGTACTCTTTTGTGTAGAATAGAAGAATGCATTTAGAACGCGCGTAAAAATATGGTTTATGAAATTATAAGTCATTATTACATTAAAATAGTTATCATTAGAATAAAAAAGGATTACAAATTATTTAGGCTGGTGCTTGTCGTGTGGTCCCATTTAATTTAATATTGTTGTTTGTTTACACCAATGTGATTGGTACGTTTAGGAGGGGGGGGGGTACCACTTAAAAGGAAGTACCCCCCCCCACCTCGAAAATCGACTAATTTTGTATAGAAGTCGACTGGTTTTGTTTAAATTAAACTAGAGGCTGGTGTTTTACCCTGAGACGAAACAACGAAATAAATTCAGATTGTTGACCACTTGAGACCATAACTAAATTGAAACTGTTTTACTACAAGATAGAAAACAATACACCCTGTCTTTATTATAATATTTTTTATAGGTGGGAAAATTATGAAATAACTTCTTCCGCCCTTTTTTTTTTTTTTTTTTTCTGGATGGGAAATCATCAAATGACCCCTCCCGCCCTGGGTGGAGCGGTAGGGAGTGTCAGACTTTTACTGACTAAAACCCACCCGTGATCCTTCTTGTGCCCTATGCGTTCGAGGGCCGCGGTAACTCTTTCGAACAAATTCCGCAACCCTAGCAGGCACCGACCCTATGGGGCCCCGTCCTCGGTGCTGACGGCTCCTTGTGACGCGCGTGGAACACAGCGCGTCGTCGACTCAACCTGGTATCGGACGGTGAGCCACCCACGCTCACCGTCCCCGGGCATCAGCCACTGCGCGATAGCACAGCGGCCGACTTTTCTCTGGAGGGGGCCGAAATGGGACCATTACTGGCACTCCATCTCAGCACCCTCCCGAGTGTTGGGAGCCGCAGCACCCGCAGCAGAAGCAGCAGTGGCGGCGACAGAAGCCGCGGCGGCGGCAGAGGCGGCGGTGGCGGCGGACCTCTTGCCCCTGGTCGGGGCGGATGGCGCGCAGGCCCTTCCCCCAGCCCAGTGCTCGGCCGGCTTGCCAGCAGCCACACATGCACTGCAGCGCGGCGTGGCCTCGCACGAGCCGGCCCGATGACCGGGCTGACCACAGCGGAAACAAAGTCCGCTGCGGTCCACCTCCGAGGGGCACATAGCTCCCGTGTGGTTGCCCACATGGCAGCGGTAGCACCTCAGAGGCCTGGGTTCTAGCAGTTTTACCCGCGCAGACACCCATCCCACCAAGAGCCTTCGGCCCTCCGACACAGTTCTGGCCGCCGTCACGGGGCAGCTCACCACAAGGGTTTGCATGCCCGTGTTGTCAGGCCGGAGGGTGCCCGCCTTGACGAGCTCGGCAGAGCACCCCCCAGTCCTGGCGACGGCGGCCACAACTTCCTCCTCCGTCACGGAGTCATCCAGGCCCACTATGCGCATTTCGATGCGCTTAGTTGGCCTGGACACCCGGACCTCGTCCGCGGGTAAGACCGCCCTCAGCCTTTCGGCCAGGGCGTCCGCTAACGGGCCACTCTCCGCTCCGGCGAGCTCGAGCTTCCGGGCACCGGTCAAGGTCCTCCTGACCCCGATGCCCCCGCTGATGCCCAGCTCTTGGAGGCTCACCGCCTCCTTCGCCCGCTTCAGTACGGCGAGATACGTCACGCCCCTCTGTTCCGCTTCCGGCTGCAGTGTGATCACCACAGCCGCGGATTTCGGGGCGCGAAGCCTCGCCGCAATGGCGTTGGCCTTCCGCCGCTGCCTCCTCGCCTTATTTTTGGCCGCTTTCGCGGCCTGCCGCTTCTTACCAGCAACCTGCCACTCGGCCTCGGCCGCAGGAGGGTCCGAGGGTGGGGGTGGGGGCGGCTGCGGCGCCACTGGCGCAGCAGCCTTAGCCGCTCTCCCTCCAGCCTTCCTCCTGCCCCTCTTCGCCGGGGCCGACTTGCTCGTCGCCGGCGTCGCAGGCGCCGGCGCCACAGGCGCTGACGCGGCTCCCGCCTTGGCCTTCGCCTGGCCGGACGTTCCCGGGCCAGCAGCCACCGCGGCTGCGTACGAAGCCGCCTTCTGCTGTCCCGGGTGCCTCTGTGCCGCCGCCAACGGGGGACGCCGGATCATGTCCTCCAGGACAGAGACCTGCCTCCGGAAGGGAGCCAGCTCCTGCCGCACCAGGCTCCGCACCTGGCTCAGCACTTGGCTCCCCTCCAGCGCCGCCGGACTCGGCCCCCCCTGCGGCTCCTCCGAGGCCGCTCTGGCCATGCCAGCCAGGTCCCTCCGGAGCGACTCATTCTCCGCAATGAGTCGCTCCGTTACGGCCGCGAGGCGGGCGACCTCCGCCCGCAACTCTGTCGCCTCTCCGGACCCGCTGACGTTGGCCGCCGCCGCCGCCATAATGGAGGCTTTGGCCGCGCTAATGGCCTCCCGCTTGGAGGACTGCTTCCTCTTGAAGGCCACAGCGCGGATCGCGGCCTCCACGACCTCCTCCAGCTTGGCCCTCTTCTCCTCGGCGGTGGGAGGCACCTCTCCCGGGGGCTCCGAGTCGTCGGAGTCGAGAGGAGGCGGACGAGTAGAGGGAGCCCTGCGACCGCTCCCCCAGGGCGACGCCCCTCCCCCGCCAACCTCTCGGCCCGACGCTCCACCTCCCGGGTAGAGGGAGCCAGCCCCCTCCCTGCCTCACAGCCCCTGCCCCGCCTAGCGGTGGGGATTTTCCGGGCGGAGGCAAACTCGCCCTCGGAGGACGACCCGCTGTCATCCTCCCGTCTGGGCCGCTTGCGGAAGAGCTTGACGCCCTCCACAGCAGCCCCCCCTCCTCTGTCTCCAGAGCCCGCCGAGCTGACCGTTACTAGGTCAAGTGCAGAGCCAGAATCTGACCCTGCACCTCCCCGGCGCTCAGGCGAACTCCCCGCATCACAGCCGAACGCCATCAGCTCCTTGAAGGACGCGGATCCGGATGACGTCGACTCTGAGCCTCCTCGGCTCTTGTTGCCACTGGCAAGCGGAAGGTCTTTGTTGCCCATCCCATAGTACGAAGGGCAGCCCGCCGAAGCGGGGCGGGATTCCCCGACCGCTGAGCAGTCGGGACCCGCCTGGGGACTTATTTTACAGAGGCCTTTATCCATCGTGTTCCTTTTAAAGGGTGCGGTCCCTTTTTCCTCCGCCCTTTCTCCCTCACAGGGCCTCTCCTCCCACCCGCTCACTGCCTTCACAGCCACGTCTGATGAGCAGACGCGTACCAGAAGGCAGTGAGCGAGTGTGTCTCTCTTGGTCTGATCCCTCACTTGCGACCTTCCAGCATGAGTGGCTCTACCGGGAAAGCTCGCAAGATCATTGGGACACTCAAGCCCCACCACGACGACAACGTGGAGACACATTCGGTGGGGAACTTCTTCCGCCCTGGGGCGAGCGGAATGGAGTCTCAGACTCTTACCTACTAAAATCCATCTGTGTTCCTTCTCTAATGCCTTTTGCGTTCCAGGGTCGCGGTGGCTTTTTCAAACAAGTAAAAAAATAAAATATCATATATAATGTCATATAGCATGTATAATATTATATATAATATTTTATTTTTAATTTTATAGTAATTTTGATCTCATTAGCTCCCACTGTACCCAATATTTGTACCTTTAATAGATTCGGTATTTGTAATTTCTTTGTTTTCTTTTTAACTTTAATTTGATTATTTCTAATTTTATGTCGTAATTCCTTTGTCAAGATTTTAATAGCTAATAATAATTAAGTGTTATTTTACTTACTCAGAATGTTGGTCGACCTATTATTGGCGACTGTATAAGTCTGATGCTTTTGTTACTATTATTCTTATGTAATGCTGTATACAGAAGCTGTTGGTTTGCCTTTAATAAATAAATAAATCATGATAGTTAATTTCTCAGCCTATACAATTCCTACACACAAAACATTTGCGAGTTGCGACATTTATACGACGTCATCTCTTTAAATGCTACTTCGGATAATCTGTCGTAACTCAGGGGATATAAACTCGGTTTTCTTGCTTTTTCCATAAGGCGTGCTCTTTACCTACTCTTGTTTGATGTTATCCGCTTATGAAACGCGACAGGAAGATTATTGTATAAAATGTTTCATTAAGGAATCCATCTTTCTAAATAGTTTAGACCATTTTAATGTTACATAAAAATTAATCATAAAATGTTATGCTGATATTTTATGATTAATTTTTACACGACTGCCCAAAAAAGGAGTGTCATGTTTTCATATGTATGTATCTTTGTGAGTTTCTTTATTCCACCATAACTTCATAACGGTTAACCGGTGGACGGTTCCTTATAATAGTTCTTTACAGGTCGACCGACTGCAATGAAAATATCTGTCTTGTATTTAATTTTTTAGTCCAATTTGGACATGGCAGGCGTGTTTTTTTATTTTGATTAATTATTTTTTGATATCGTTGGATTTGCAAAGTAACGCTTGGTTCCATAGCTCATGGACATGGGTAAGTAAAGATTGGTGCCAACTATGAATGGTTATGAACCACTATATTAGAAGGTTTTGAATAGACAGATAGACACATTACCAGGAAATAAAGCCTCAAGGTTTTTATTTAGCCGCTCGAGTCCGTTTGGGATAAGCATAGTTGCATAGGTACCCATTCATCCGAACATATTTCCCTAGTGACCACTTACAACCGGAGATTGTATCTACAATGGGATGACTTGTGAGTCCTAGATTGTAGAAAAGGTACACATATCGTAATGTAAGCAAGACATATTATAGCCAAGGTAGCGGTATGAGGGGATAGTTTGGTAAATTAGACCATCTTCTCATGGTATACTTTCGAAAACTTGTTACTTACACTTGCAACAGTATGCCATATGCCGGAAATGATGATACGAGTATTTAATAAAATATCAAGGTGGTCCAATTTATCATACTTTCCCTTACATTTTTGTAGAAGTAAGAAAAACTTTTTACAAAAAAATTCAACCGACTTCTAAACAAAAAATAATTTCGGAACTCGGTGTTTTTGGTTGTTTCTTCGTTTTTGCACACCGACTTACGAAATTAAAGTTATTTTATACTTTTTGTGTTTTTTTGTTTGTTTAGAAGTCGGTTGTATTTTTTTTGTAAAAAGTTTTTTATTTTTCACTTTTTAGTGGTACACCCCCCTCCATCCTCCCAAGCTAAACATATGCATCACAGCGTACGTGGTATAAATTGGTGAAAACAATAAACAAAGATGCGATTTCAGCAATCCCGAAAGATTTACTATCTTTTATTGAAGAGTTCCCTTTCCTATCTCTGTTCTTCATCAGATCTTCACCAAACTAGAAAGGATACCTTGAAATACTAAGATGCTCTTTCAAATGACCGTATACATTTTTATTGTTTCATTTTACATCGACAAAAGGGAATGAGAGCATCATCAATGTAGTCGAAGCCACGCATTATTAGCGATAATTCAAATACTTGTCGCCAGATCTCTCTAAATGGGGCCACACGACAAGCACTAGCTTTCGAATATAAAAAGAATGATCAAAATCGGTACACCCAGTAAAAATGTAAAAGGTAACACACAAAAAATACAGTCGACTTGAAAACATCCTCCTTTTTTGGAAGTCGGTTAAAAAGTCGAGTCCTTTACGATTAGGGTTACCAGATGGTAAAATCAAAAGTCCGGAGAAAAGGCATGATTTCCATTGAAAAATCCTGAGATTTGTTACGGTTTGAGAATTTTGTCTCAAACGTAGTTAACAATTTAAAAATGTAATATTGTCGTTTTTATACACTGTGGATCTCGCTTACGCGTTGCACATAGCTCTACTCAAAGCGCGGGGGGGGGGGGGGGGGTAGGGCATCGTTGCCCGCTATATACATATTTTACGATTACAGCCCCGAATACAATAATGTGGAAAGAGTTTTTTCTCTCATGGGAGCCGTCGAATGAAAGAAACCGACTAACGTTGTCTTCAGTTCGACTTTTACTCTTAATTAAATTTAATTTGAAGAATTTAACATAAGTATTGATTACATTTTATTGTGTAAAATTATATATTACCAAAGGAAAGTTGTTTTAAGTTTGTTTATCTTTTTATTAAAGAGATTTTTTAAATGTAAGCTATTAGCGTATTTAATTGAAAATTCAAAAAATCCTGAGATTTGCAAAATCCGGCCGCAATCCTGAGATCAGTCCAAAAATCCTGAAATCTCAGGACAAATCCTGAGATATGGTAACCCTATTTACGAAACGCAACTGGCTGAACTTATCTAGGAAGCTAGCTTTAAGCCTAATTAACAAAACTAAATAAGCATTTTCATATGCAAAACAGACTCGCTGGTTTTCAGGGCAGTGTGCACTGGCGAGCACGATAACCGGGAACCGCTCAGCGTTGTAAACATTTCAATATTTACTATTCTCGCGCTGTGCGTTTTATTAAATAGTTAGATAAAGTGCTCTCGTGAAGTGGGTTAGAGTTTAATTAATAGGTAGCGATTGGTATCAATTTTTTAAAAAATAATATATGTGAAGGGGGAAGCGGTGATGCATAGAAGTAGCAAGCAAATAAACTACTTTGCAATGAGAAGAAAACAGTTGTATTTCTAAATAACGTTGCAGGTTTATTTAGTAATCATTTAGTTACCAAACAGTCTAGTTTAGGTAAGTCCCAGTGTCGTTTCAACACGAGTGATTCGGAACCTTAAAAAGTTTACATTACAATATATGGGTACTATCCTTAACAATATTTTAATGCGACAGTCACGTCTAAATCGCCGAACCTATTTTGGTGAATTTTAGAATATAATGGGAAAGAGTTTTGCCATGATATAGCCTTGGAGCCGCTTACTTATAGGCTAGTTTTACGCGAGTGAAGCCGCAATCAAAATCTAGTAGAGAATTTAACTAATTTATCTTTAACATGATTTGATCGTGTTTCATTGCTCGACATTTTATTTACTCAGTATCACTTTTCAGCACAGTTACATTGCGCTTTTCCGGTATTTAGCTAAAGTCACGGTGGATACCCAATTGCAATCAGCTGAGTGGTTTTGTGGAATAGGCCCGTATACACACAGGCCCCCGAACCGATAGTACAGACGCTGAGGTCACTGTTACAAGGTTAGTTCAACAGCGGGTACTTAGCGTTTGATTATGTGGCAACATTCTTATCTCGTGTTTAGAATAAATAAACAACGTGTTTAGCTACTATTACGAGGTTCTCAAGCAAAAAATGAGCACAAAAAGTACTTGTTTTATATTTATAATACAAACAAACAAAACATTTATTATTTCTTACTGACGTCTATGGTCGTATTCAAGTATCCGCGGGTTGAGATGATCAATCTTCTCAGACGCGAGGTCAGACATCCATAATATAATTATTATTATACGAAATAATTATGTTTGTATTATTATACGAAAGCAAGAATGATCAAGTGGATTTTGATCGTGTATTTATATTTAATTATAGTTATAGAGTACCTACATATGTATGTGGTGTGGGTTGAAGTGGGCTCGCATTCATGCTGTTATTTGAAAAGCGTTCCAGCCGCTACGGTCTAGCCGGGATGTTTGATATATATGTTTGTTTATAGGTACAATACCCACACAATCTTAGTATGTAATAGTAGCCATACCAATAAAAAACAATGGCCGGCACCGCTCCAAATTGAATTGAAAGCGTTTGAGATCCCGTTTCTCCAGCAAATATAGGCGAGAGATTAATTTTATGAATTACTAGCAGCGCCCCGCGGTTTCACCCGCGTTGTTCCCGTTCCCGTGGCAATACGGGGATAAAATATAGCCTATAATACTCCACAACAACGTAGCTTTCTATTGTTGAAATAATTTTGAAAAACGGTTCAGAGATTACCCCTTACAACGTTACAAACTCACAAACGTTACCTCTTTATAATATTAGTATAGATTGAAAATAAATACTCTTTGCATTTTTTCAGAAGCCTTATCCGTAAGTAGGATGCAGAGGCTCTACCTTGGCATAGTGATTTTCTATCAGCGTTAATGATTGTTAGTTGTAATCCAAAATTAGATGACCACCTGATATTTCAGCAACACATGACAGTTCCGTGCTTTTTGACAACCGTCATCGCTCGTGATAGAATGTCGATGAACCTAATTGGAGCAGGCGGGTGGCAAATTGATTTTGACATTTTAAAAATAGACAATAGAAACATTCTTTTTTGCCATTTATTTTGCCATTTGTGCTAGTCTGCTATTACAATAGTGTCAGAATGGTCTATCATTGATCTCATAATGGTCGATTTTGACAAGTTTGGTAATCTACTAATATAAAAGCGTCACTATGACTTTTCAATGGCCAACCACTGACACTCCATTGAAAGTAATGGCATAGAATGGTAATCTCGTACATAATATAAAAAAGTATCACGAGACCATTGACTGACCAATGATCGACCATTATAAATTTAGCAGATTACGAACTTTTAGCAAAATGACAATGGGATCGTGTTGGAATGACACATTTATAAAAATAGCAGACTTGGGACCCTGTAAACGTGTTGGTTGCCTTTAAGGTTGTAGGTACTTAATAACACAGTTTTTTTCTTTTTTGGCAAGAGCCTCAGGTAAACATTTCCCACGTAACATTTTGACTAGAAAATAACATACGAAAATACGTGTTCAAATGCTTCGAATCTAGGCGTTTCTCAATAAAACTTAGGTGATATACGAGTTGAAGGCCTATGTGAAACATATGAGCATCGGGTCGGGAAGTTTGCCTCGTAAATCGTGTGATAAGTCCGTAGTGTTGGGTTCTACGCTGCGATTGGCGGAATGACCGACAGACTTCTGACCCGCTAGACTGATTTATTCTGCGATTATTCACTGACCTCTGGTTTTCCATTGATAGTGTTTGAACTTAGCTCCCAAGGATTGTACGACCGGAGTACTGAAGATTAAAAAAAAAACATTTCATACACAGATATCTTTTTTGTACGACTGGAGTGTTGGAGATTAAAAAAAAAAAAAACATTTCAAACACAGATATCTTTTTTGTACGGCTGGAGTGCTGGAGATTAAAAAAAACATTTCAAACACAGATATCTTTTTGAGTTACAAATTGTTTGAAGAAGATAAATCGAAACGATGGCTGTAATTTTGTTAAAATCTTTCTCGTCATCTTTGTGTGTATTAAATTACACTATTGCCGCCTAGTGAGTAATTTGAATATCCCAAATTATCTTTGTAGAATGTGGCTTCTACATATTTTGTTTAGTAGGTAGCACTTATTATTAACACATTACAATATTTACTAAATGTCTAACTCGAATAATTTTTAAGATTTTAACCGACTCCTAAAAAAGGAGGAGGTTCTCAATTCGGATGTTTGTACTTTTTTTTAGATATTTGCTATGTTCGTGTTGACATAAAGAGAATTTTGGGTGAAGCCCAACCAAATATGATTTTCGGGCCTAATAACTGAAATTAGTTCTCATAGAGCAATATGAAGACATTTAATATAAAGCATAAGTACATAGGTAAAATACCTAAGCTAAGTGTCTGTTATTAGGTGTCTCCGACTAGGTTTTATGAAAATTATCATCTGCCTAGCCTTTTCCCCAACTATATTGGGGTCGGCTCCCAGTTAAGCCGGATTCAGCTGAATACCAGTATTTTACGTGAAGTGGCTGCCTACCAGACCCCCACAACCCATTAACTGGGAACACGGTACTTATTGCCTTCTTGGCAAGACTGGTGTCAGATTTTCTGGCTTCTGACAATCCGTAACGACTGCCAAAGATCTCCAAATGACAGCCGGGACCAACGGCTTAACGTGCTTTCCGAGGCATGGAGAAGTCTCGTTATGTTAAGATGGTCACCCATCCACAGACCAACCTACGCAAGCGTTGCTTAACCTCGGAGATCGACCCGTGCGGCTGTAAGAATTTCAAATACATCTCTTTAATACCGAGAACGAAAGCTTTTTAGAAAATGTATTTCGATGTGCGACGCAAAATTTTCCGAATGCATTCTACATTTGAAAAATCAGAATAGACCGATTTCCAAGAGCGCGCACTCCATTTAAAATATTGCATTGTTTTAAAGAATCTCATAGAGGACCCATTTATCGGAAAACGATTCAATTGATGCCCGAAAATTGATGTGAGGAGAAAATATTTTATGAGTCACCGGTTACAGGTATTACGTTCAAATATATTTGATGTTGTCAGGCAGTCAAAATGTTTTTTCATCGTCAATATTTGCGAGTTTTGATTGATCGCCATTCATTTAAGCCGGGTCTCGGGCGGCATGTTTGCTCACAACTCGAAGCATTGTGCCATTCTAAATTGGACTCTACGTTTGCGGTCCACGGATTCTCGAGTTCTGCTGTTACAGTACTTGAAACCAGTCAAACGACGGACATTTCTAGCCAACTTTAATCTAATCAAGTTAACATTACTTGCGAGTTCTGTCTCTCCAAATTCCAATTCGGCAATGTTCCTTTCCATTCCGAACGCGGAAATGATGGCGTCTCTTTGCGACCGACTAGATATAAAATCAGTGATCTGTGGAGGATTTCATGTTCGAGAAATGAATGTTTTATTTCTTTACAACTTCGACCTGACCTATAAAACCGCACATATTTTGAATCAAGTATTTTCATTCACTCTCTTTCTTCAATAAGGTTCTCTTGATCTTTTTTTCAACTACTTTGATTTTATCAACCCTGAACGAAATCACGAAAATGTTCCTCACATTTGGTCGTCTTATCTATACTAATATATTAAGCTGAAGAGTTTGTTTGTTTGCTTGAACGCGCTAATCTTAGGAATTACTGGTCCGATTTCAAAAAAATATTTTAGTGTTAGATCGCCCATTTATCGAGGAAGGCTATTAGCTATAGCTATATATCATCACGGTAAGACCAATAGGAGCGAAGCACCAATGAAAAATATCGTTCTCTGTCTTATGTGACGTAGACGAAGTTACGCGGGTCAGCTAGTGCGAACATAATTGTGAACAGCTCCTCTTTTTCGCGTTTCATGTTAAGTCCTTTAGTAAAATAAGAACGTTCCTTTTCAAGACTTAATTCACTATTCACACTACTACGCTACTACATCTATACTCCATTCACAATAAGATAAGTTATTTAAACAAAACTGTTTACAGTCCGTTCAATCGATTTTTACTTCTATTCCGTAGGCTTAAGGAAGGCATTAAAAGCAAAAACATGATTATCATACCAACTGTTTATTGCAGCTGCCATGTGTCATGCCACAAACGCAATAGAAGTCAAAATCGGTTGAACGGACTGTAAAAAAGACTTATTTCAATGTCTATTCTTATTGTGAATGGGGTATAGTGTGCTACCCCTTGACATCAAGAAGGCAGTCTAAATTTTCCTTTAAGCGTAAAATCCGTAAACTTAAAAGCCTGTCATTCTTAGTTTTGATCTTTTTCATAATTATTATAAGTTCTCTTATACATCAAAATTATTATAAAACATCATATCTATTAGTTTATTATTTTAGCATATATGTATTTTATTAGTATTATATATATATTATTTGTACGTATAATTTCTTTCCCAAAAAATATATTCTGTATTTTATTTATTTGTCGTACACCTACCACAGTGTTGTCTTTTTAACCCAAAGGTTGACTGGTAGAGAAAGCCTTGTTGCATTAAGTCCGCCCATGTACCACTATTGTACATAAAGTTTAAATAAATAAATAAATAAGTATAGTTACCTAAAGCTATACAGTACATCTACATACTCGTAGTTACTAAACCGTCTAGTCAATATAAACTAGTTACCTATTCCATTGATCGGTGACATTAGCATGGCGACCACGTAGTGCCGATAGTAATCTGAATCGGTCCGATGCGACGGCTTCTTTAGATTTGATTACCATTCAAGTTACTTAATTACATCGTAGGACAGTCCTTGGAACTTGAGGAACATCGTCAACAATTACAAAGGTTCTATTGGTAATGAATACCGTAATATCTAGATCACTACGTTTCTTATATTGTTTTACCTACAAATACAATAATAAAGGTGATATATTCTACTAATATTATAATTTTACTATACTATCCATCCTATTACGATTAATGTGAAGGAAATAGTTTTTCAAGAAAAAAACAGGGATATTTATTTTAGTAGTTAGTTAGTTTTGTAGAGAATAAACAATTAATAAGCTAAACTTACAACAAACTAAAATATATTTTCTATAAAAAAAACTTTTTTCAAAAAAATACAACCGACTTCTACACAAAAAACCAAAAAGTACAAAATAACTTTAATATCGGAACTCGGTGTTTGGTTGCTTTTTCGTTTTTTGAACACCGAAAAATAAATAATTTTGCAAAACCTGACGGAGTTATGCCCGAATATACATAAAAACAAACATCCGAATTGAGAACCTCCTCCTTTTTTGGAAGTCGGTTAATAAAAATCGTCTTCAACGCTGTCAGCTGGTAATGTGCCCAAGAGACTGGCGGCATTGCCACGTTGAATGGCAATGCTAAGCCTCTGGCCAAAGTAAAAGCCAGCTCCTGGGTCACGGGAACTGTCAACCGGCCGGCCGTTTCAATTTTTCTTTGAAAAGGCTGTGAGTACAAGGGCCTCACGGCCTGAGGGTTTGAATCCCATACGGCTCGAAAATATAGTTTCCAATACGTAAACATATTGGTTCGATATTGATCGATGGTTCGATATTTATTTGTTATTCGTTCACGAAAAAACTACTGAACGCAATCGGGTACGCATAATATAAGTAGTTTATAAGACAGTAACACATTTTGTTTTTATGTTGATCTAAAGTTCACTCAAACGAAGTCGCGGGTAGAAGCTTGTTATTAATATATCAGTAAGGAAATAACTGCGCCATTATTTATAATTCTTATGACGCTACAGTATAAAATATGGCTGGGAAATGGGTATTTCATTAGAAGTAACTCTTCGTCTTGACATGGGCCTTGATTTTATGAGACGCTCATACGTGAATGAAAAAATAACAGCATTATTTTCTTGCATTTATCAAAAATTATTTGGGCTTAGCAAACAATCACACAACACAATCTTATATTTCCAGCCATAATGTTGGAAGGAAAAGATCTGGAGAGCTCAAGCGATTTGAAACAATTTTCGTCTTTTGGCCACGTTTCCACCTGCAACCATCTGGCATGCAAGTTGCATTACAATGCAGGCTACCGAGGAATAACGGGATCAATTTCTCAATCGTGTCCCACCTTTGTTGGCAAACGACTCGCATGCAACTTGAATTAAATTTAATTCAAGTTGAATTAAATGTAATTCAAGTTGAATTAAATGTAATTCAAGTTGAACTAAATGTAATTCAAGTTGAACTAAATGTAATTCAAGTTGAACTAAATGTAATTCAAGTTGAACTAAATGAAATTCAAGTTTAATTGTATGTAATTTAACTTGTATGCTAGTCGCTTGCAGGTAGAAACACGGCCTTAAACTGTGATTGGTCCATCACATATCGCGTGGACAATTTACCACATTATTACGCATCTGCTACCAACTATAATAAAGACGTACTTACCTGTATTAGCAGTCTATTCATCATAGTGCTCTGAATACATTATTGCTACATCTGGCTTCAAGTTGTGAGTATCGTCGCATAAAAGCGGTTCCGCTCTGCTTCGTATGAAGGGACTTAATATGTCACTACACACATGTTTGTGCCAATAAAACGATCTGTCAGTGTACTTGTCATAAGGAGTGATTATGAGATTATGGAGACAATGGACAGCAGTTAACGCTTTTATATTTTTTTATTATTTAGTAGGTTTGGGCCTGGATCAACGGCGGGTTGTGTTCCACGCCTGCCTCAAAGAGATGTCAGCATAGTAGATGGGGCCTGCTAGTGCTAGTGCCTGTCAGGGTTGCGGAATTTGTTCGAGAAAGGCCCCGCGGCCCTGGAACGCAAAGGGCATTAGAAGGAACACGGATGGGTTTAGTCAGAAAGACACTCCCTTCTGCTCCGCCCGGAGCGAAAGAAGTACCGAATACAATGATTTCCCATTCTTAAAAAAAGGAATAATTAGGTGTCCTTTTACAAACATGTAAATTTTAATCATATGAACCAATGTGAATTTTTAAAAGTCATATGTGCTTTCTAAGTTAGTCTTGGACATCACAGACACACCGATGAAGGTAAACACCAAGTGGGGACCTGATCTACATTTTTAATGTAAGTCTGAAATAGCGAAGTCAGAGGCCTGTGAGGTTCACAGAGGCGGCTTAACTCTGATACCAGAGGATGGCCACATCCTCACAAAAAAAAAATCAAATAGAGATGTTAATTTTTATTTCTTTCTAGTCTACTGTTGGCCATTTTATAAATAAATTTTCCAATGTAAAAAAAGCTTCATAATAAACATTCAACTTAAAAACATCTTCCTGGAAATTAAAATACAGACAAAAGAAACTATTCACTAAAGTAAAAACACTGGTTGACACGGCTTTTATACCCGAGCTGAAAATTGTACATTTTACGATTTTTTTTTATGCAAACTTATGAAGAAAATATTATAAAAAAGTTTGTCACGTCTCGTTCCAGAAATATAATAACTGCTTGCAAAATGAAAAAGTTTCATGAAAATAAAAATTTGTACTATGCTTTTTTAATTTGGATACTCTGGTAATGTACCAACAAAAATTCCCCAGCTTCTTTTCATCCCAAAATACCTGATGTCGATCTTCAAAAGACTTTAAACCTTCGAAGAAACGAATCTCATGTTAGCCATTCATATTTCTATGATTTAAGGGCATTCTTAAATGCGAAATAAATTTAAAAAATAGATTTAATTACAGATCATATTATTATGAAACGGTGAAAATATAGGAACCCCATAACCAAACCTCTAGTGTCTGTCAGTCTGGCTGTGTGCCAATCTTTAGAACTATACAACATAGACCCTCGAAACTTTCACAGGTCATGTGTGTTATTACAAAAAATCAGAACACGTGTTTTTATGAGCGTTATCGTCGTTATTTTCTCTTCACTTCAATTCAATTCAATTCAATTCAAATCATTTATTTCAATTAAACCCTTTACAGGCACTTTTGAATTGTCAAGACGAAAGAGATGAAGCTATCTGCACGTTCCAAAGCGTAGATCTCTATGGAGAAGAACGTCCAAGAAACTCCACGGACACTCTTTTAAGTTTTTCACTCTATCGTATAAACGGTAATACATAAAATCATTAACACTACAATTTAAAAAAATACATACAAACTGAAATCCGTCAAGTGTGATTTGGGGCGTGCACCAAGGTTTCTCAATGTTCCAATACATTTCTGTACCTTAGAATCACAGCACGGAACGTTCAATATACGAGTCCTACTCCCCACTTGACCGTTTTTTATATCGTTTTGCAAGATGTAATGTAAAATGAAGATATGCAATTTTAACGAATCTGCAATCGATCGACATTTTGAAAACATTCACTCGTCCACAAACGTAAGGTAACACTGCCCAGTCGACATTTTAATTACGATTAAATTAAGCCGTGAGGCTTCACGGCTTAATATATACTATATAAACGATACGAAAAAAAAAAAACATCAAACTACCGTCACCGCGTAAGGTATGTAAAAAAGAATATTTGACCATAAAAAACGTGACGTGATAGAATATTTTACAGGTAAACCACAATTTCTTGCAAGGTATTCACACCAACATTCTTTTAAGCTCTCTTTTTTGACGAAAACCTCGGACATACAAACTTAGTCATTTATAAAATGGAAATGTAGAGTCTCACTTATTGAATATAATGCTGAAGTAACGAGCAAAAGTACACTATGATGTTTCAGAATCCGCTTTTCCTTCGCATGTGTATTGCATGAAGACGCCTTAATTAACTTTGGTTCATTTAGATCTTCTTCTTTACTTTGGGGAAAAATCTTTCCGTGATATGTATCATTCGGTTAGTTTCTATCCCTAGAGGCTCAGGAAATAACATTCGTTTCTCATGATTTCTCGTCGGAATCTAGATATTTTGGGTCACAACTAATTTCGCTCTCATTTTACAAGTCAAAATATGATAATCTTTGGCAAGACTGGAGTCAGATCTTCTAGCTTCTGACTAAACATAATGACTGTCAAAGATCTACAAATGATAGTCAGGGCCAACGGCTTACGTGTTTTCCGAGGCAGGGAGGAATCTTGGTATGTTAAGATGATCACCCGTCCTCGGCAACTTAATATTATAAAAAGGTTATATTGTCTATTTGCTTGTTACTTGCGAAAGATAATCTCTGGAAGAGCCGATCTGATTGTAAACTTTTTACTGACAGAACGGAGCACTATCATTGCGTCATAGGTCTTATGAAATATTGCTTGAAAAAATTGAAAAAAAATCTGTTTTAAGAGCGCATACGCCGTACGGCATTTCATACAAATTATCAAGTCCTTATTTTTCAAAATGACTAACCGATATTAATGAATCTTTACTCACACAAGCAGGATACATAGGTCTAAAAAGTTAGTTGAAAACATTTTCGATAAATAGTGTAACATTTAAATTAGACCCATTTTAAATCTTCCATACAAACATTTCTGCTGGAAGAATTCTCGATTTTGTACAAAATTGTCTTTCTTTAAGTATCATGTGTGTACATAAATAAATAAATAAATTTCCAGTTATCTTTTATTAAAATAAGACATTTCGAAAATGTTTTTAACTAACTTTTTAGACCTATATATCCTGTTTATAATTATGTGTGAAGTTTCATTAAAATCCGTTCAGTCATTTCGCAAAATAGTGAATAGAAAATTTGTTTGAAATGCCATACAGCGTACACGATCTTAAAACAGTTCCTGTGGGGTGGAATTGAGCACGAGAGCTAAGAACTAACAATTTTATTTCAGCTCTCATTTTGTAACCGTATAGAATTGAATGTGATCGGTGGATTCAGTTACGAGTAGTTTTAACTTTCATTGAAACTTAGTATATAACATTCGTTCCTCTATTTCTCTTCTTTAAAACATATTTTATGACCATCTAATAGATCTAAATGTAAAATGAAATCGGTTATAACAATTTTTATTTCAATTCACATTTTGTAACCGTCTCGTTTTGAGGAGAGAGAATGATAGGTAGTAAAAAATACGACCTCTAAATATCTCTTTGCTAGAGGGTACTAAAAGGGGATCGCCCTTTTAGTACCTTCTAGCTGGGCCCACAGGTTTCACATTCCTGACTCAGAAAACACACGGTCTACGACTAACGGCTTTTTCAACCGACTTGCAAAATAGGAGGAAGTTCTCAATTAGACTGTATTTTTTTTTGTGAGTGTTTCCTCTTAACTTTGTACTGCGTCTACCAATTTTGATGATTCTCTTTATAATCGAAAGCTGGTGCTTGTCGTGTAGTCCCGTTTGATTGAGATCTGACGACTAGTTTACACTGATGACGTTCTCATTCCCTCTTGTCGATGTAACATTAAAAAATAAAATTGTGTACGATGTTTTGGAAGTGCATCTTAGTATTTCAACGTGGTCCCTTTCTAGTTTTGGGAAGATTTGATGAAGAACAGAGATGATAGGAAACGGAACTCTTCAATAAATTATAGCAAATCTTTCAGGATTGCTGAAATCGCATGTTTGTTTATTGTTTACACCAATGTGATTGGTACGTTTTTGGGTTGGGTGGTGTACCACTAAAAAGTGAAAAATAAAAACCTTTTTAGAAAAAATAAACAAAAAGTACAAAATTACTTTAATTTCGGAACTTGGTGTTTTTGGTTGCTTTTTCGTTTTTTGAACACCAACTTCCGAAATTAAAGTTATTTTTTGTTTTTTTTTTTGTGTAAAAAGTTTTGTCTGTTTCAACATAGCACATTCTGTCTCTATATATTAATTTAATCTATTAGAAAATAATAAGTTGGGGTTCAACATTTATGCTCCATACTACGAATACAATTCGTTTATTTTGTTTGGTGTATCGTTAAACAATGTTTGTTTGTAAAAACAATGTAAAAGTATTTTATTAAGGTTCTGCCGAAAGGGTAAATATTCATTAGCGTCAGCGTTTTTCGTTCATGTTCCGGATATTTTTTTTACTGTAGGTACCAAAAGGGTAGCTTTTGCTTATCAAACGCAACAGAGGGTCGTTGTCAAACGTTGAAACGAACCGTCACAATGAGGAAAATATAAAAATATATTCATTCAAATGCAGCAAGTTCAGCGAATCGTAGCTACTAATAAAGGCAGTTACAGACTTCGTATTTTATAGTAGGTTTTTATTCATGGATTCACTGGATTTTTCCTCCTTAACAAAGCGTTTCTCACTCTTCTTTAGCTGTTAACTAAATAATCGATAATAAGATGCAGGTTGGTTATTAAAGGTCGATCTTCGAGGTTAAGCGACGCTTGCCGAGGTTGGTTTGTGGATGGGTGACCATCTTAACATAACGAGACTTCTCCGTGCCTCGGAAAGCACGTTAACTGTTGGTCCCGCCTGCTATTTAGAGATCATTGGCAGTCGTTACGGATTGTCAGAAGCCAGAAAATCTGACCCCAGGCTTGCCAAGAAGTATCGTGTTCCCTTTTTAATGGGTTGTGGAGATCTGGTAGGCAGCCGCTCTTACGTGGAGCGGTATAATACGGTATAATAAATACTGGTATGCAGCTGAATCCGACTTGTCTGGGAGCCGACCCCAATATAGTTGGGAAAAGGGTAGGGTTGTATTGTTCAAACAGTCATAGCTTGCAACGCCACTTCATAGAATGGGATATTGTTCCCCACCAGGGTTATACCAACAAAATTAGAAACTTTGCAATCCCTATTCCAGAATGTTTGGTGTCATTCGGGGTAACGACGTCTTGCTACCGTGCTGTGTGTACACTAACCGTTCAAAACTTGGCAACTGGCAGCCGCTTAACTTCTACGACAATGGCGGCGGTATCATAACAACTAACTGAACATAGTGTTTTAATGGTATGTTTTCTTATTCAGGATTAAGGGAATGTTCATATCTGACGGAACATGCGTCGCGTATTATCGGTCGCATAACGCCAGAACAGACAAATGTATTGAAAAACACTTGAACGTTCACATTCAACCGATGATACGTTAGTGCGTCGAGTGTGAACGGTCAAGTGTTTTTCTATACATTTGTCTGTTCTGGCGTTAGGCGACCGATATTACGCGACGCATGTTCCGTCAGATATGAACCTTCCCTAAGACTGAGATAACTTAGCTGCAGCGATATTAATTTGTTTTCACATCCAGCATGCAAATAGGTACCAATGACAGATGTATGAACGATAGCAAAGCAAATGGTTCCGTCATGGAAAAAGGCCTTAGTTTCTGAATCACCTTTTTATCTATACCTACTAATATTATAAAGCTGAAGAGTTTGTTTGTTTGTTTGTTTGAACGCGCTAATCTCAGGAACTACTGGTTCGAATTGAAACATTCTTTTTGGGTTGAATAGACCATTTATCGAGGAAGGCTTTAGGCTATATATCATCACGCTTAAGCCAAAAGGAGCGGAGCAGCGATAAAGAATGTTATAAAATCGGGGATTCCACGGGGACGAAGTCGCGGGCAGCAGCTAGTTTGTTTATATCGATTGGTGAGAATACAATTAAAGCTGAACAACTTTTGTACTCGGCAGAACAGTGGCACAGTAAGCCACTAGCACAGCAAGAAAACCCTACTATGATGGGTTTGAGACATCATAGAGCAGTAAAAAACAGGATATTTTTAATATGCAACCTGTATTTTACAAAGTAAAAAGAAAAAAAATCTTAAAGACAGAAAACTTGGAAAGGATCTACTACAGTTAGTATTGAACCAAAATATGTGAGCGTTGAGTTGTCAACTCGGGAAAATAAGTAACATGAAAACTGCAGGGGTTGCACTAACAATCTTAGGAAGAAAAGTAACAGTGAATTTTTATTTGCAAAGGGTTATTTTTTTCAATTTTGTTTGGAATGTAAAAGGATTTAAAAAAAAAAGTTTTTGTAGTGCAAACTGACTCTGTTATGTAGGAACTATGAAATTGCTGATTAAGTTAAGATACATTACATTTATACTGATAGTGTAAAGAGCTATACTGTTTGTCTCCAATTCAAAAGTAAGTTTCAATAATAATAATTCCACCACTGTATCTCTACGATGACGTCGTGGTGGTCCGCGTTACAATAAACCTTCTATCATATCTGAGGTGAGGGCCAGACAAAGAGAGATAAAATCCGCAGGGTAGTTTTTTGGCTAACTGTTGGGCAGTAGCGACCCCACGGACCTGAACTCCCTGATTAGTCTTGTACTTCATCTCCGGCTTGCCTTTATTGGCTGGCTGGAGTGATCATTGACGAGGAACAGAGCCTGTTCTCTTCAACCTCTTTCTTGCCTTATTTGGTCGTTCCGAGTGGAAAGTCGCAAGGACAAACGTGCTCGGGAGAAGGATGTATAAACCATTATGATGTTGGGATCTTGAGGGGGGTGACTTAGGCGAGTTGGCTTCGGCACCTCGTACACCAAAGGACTGGGTCTCGAGGGACCTGAGAAAGTCCAAGAAATTGCAGATGTAAACTTGTAAATAAATATAACAATGTAACTAAATACGGTGTACGGGGCGGACGTGATCGACTGGACTGTAGGGTGGCCAGGGTAGGTTATCCTATTCTTCGAAAGTGGACTGTATGGTGACAACCCACCTAGGTATAAATGATCCAGACGCGTTGACGCTCCGTCTATAAGCTACGGGCCATGAGGATGCAACCCTTAGCTGAATACTTGCTATACTTGCTGTTATTCACACAATATATAGGGGTAGGTATAGAGGGCTTACCAATAAAGTCACAATAAAACACTATTTAACTTGTTCACTATTCACTTAGCGATTTGAAGGGTGGAATTCGCGACTATATGATTCTACATTTAGGTATAAGCTCAAACTATCTTGCAAATGACTACAAATTTCTTAAAGTTTCTATGTTTCTATTGTACGGCGCAACTATACCGTATCGACACCCAAAAAATCACCGTGTGTGATGAAGTTTATTAACGCCAATTTTCACTATAACAATTCTAGATTTTAAGCTATATCTAGGCTTAGGTCTATGTGAGTAGGGGTTGTCGTACCTTTATGGATAGCCCTCGGTAGGCTCCATACAGCGGAGACGAATTCACCCCTTCATCCCCCTCCATGTAGGGGTGAGATGCCGAAAACTATACAAAACTATAGTAGGCGCGAAGCTATTACCTACTTGGGGTGAATTTACCGTAAAACTATGCTAGGAGGGCTATACAGCTATATGTATCTCTGTAGATACGACAACCCTCTACAAAACTACATATGTTTCAACCCTGTCACTTAAGGGGTTGCAACTCTATAAGCGTATATGTTTCAGGGGGATAAAAATAAACAGTTTTATTTAAACCTAAATTACGGCTTTATGCCTGCATACACTATAGACATCTATATATCCCCTGAAAGGATTTTTCAAGGCGGTTCTATTTCAGACATTTAGAAGTCTAGAATCTAGACTTGTATTTTCGGGAAAGGAAGAGGGTAGATGCAAAGTGTTTTATTTTGTGCATACCTTCACCAGGGCTATTTATCAAAAACTGTTGACCAATCACGTACCAGCACCCTCCTGCTCTGTGATTGGTCAGTGTCGCTTTTAGCTATGCGACTACCTTTGACCTAATATTTCAGGTCTCAATTACCAAGCCCTTTCTATTTACCTATGTATGTCTGTCTGTGTGTGTATATACCTCGATTACCTTATATACCACCGATTACCTTTTATATACCTTGATTACCTTTATATACCTTCGATTACCAGGGTTACCATGTGTTTACTGTTATGTGTAAGGGACAGGATACCCTACCTAACTATATTCTTTACTTGGAAGAAATAAAGGCTCCAAGGGCTTATATACTGCCTCTTGAGAGCAAACAACTGTAACGAACGTGTTTTATTTCAATAACAAACTATGTATCAACTATAGCTACCTATAACTATCTATACTATGCAGCTTTATTTGTTACAGCATTCTATGTGCTAACCAACTACCTATAACTACCTATACTATGTAGTCGCGGTTTTATTTGTCGCAACATTCTATGTACTACTATAGCTACCTATAACTACCTATACTATGTAGCTAGGACGCATCGTCGCGAACATCTCTCCCGCCGTGCAGTGCAGCGATGACTCGGTGCGATGACGTCGCGGCGCTGCAGAAACCCGGTGAGCGACGCCTGTAGCCACGTCGCCCGCTGCGCGGCGCCGGTGCTCGATGCCGGTGCTCGACGCAGCTGTGCAGTCGCCGGTCTGCCGCTTCCCTGCTGTGGGTCGCCTGCAGTCGCAAGGCTGTTGCGTAGGCTCTCGAAAATGTGCGAGCTGTGGGCCGGATGGCCCGCTGTCTGTGCGAGCTGCGAGTGCGCGCAGCGTCGCTTGCTGCGGTGGCAAGCTGTGTAGGCAGCATTGCCTGCTGTATCGCCTGCTCAAAGCAAGGCGGTGGCGGGCCGAATATGCCCGCAATGGGGGCTGGCTGCGCCCGTGGGCAGCATCGCCCGCTATGTTGGCGAGCTGCGTGAGCAGCATCGCCTGCTACTGCTCGCTTGATGCGAGCCGAATGCGGACCGAATATGTCCGCGGTGGTGAGCTGCGCCAGTGGGCAGCATCACTCGCTATGTTGGCGAGCTGTGGGAGCATCGCCGGCTACTGCTCGCTTGATGCGAGCCGAATGCGGACCGAATATGTCCGCGGTGAGGTGAGCTGCGCCTTGCGGGCAGCATCACTCGTCTATGGTTGGCGAGCTGTGTGAGCAGCATCGCCCGCTACTACTGCTCGCTTGATGCGAGCCGAATGCGGACCGAATATGTCCGCGGTGGGGTGAGCTGCGCCTTGCGGGCAGCGTCACCCATCTATCGGTTGGCGAGCTGTGAGAGCAGCATCGCCTGCTGTGTCGCCTGCACAAAGCAAGGCGGCGGCGGGCCGGATACGCCCGCAGTGGGGCGAGCTGCGCCTTGCGGGCAGCGTCGCCCAGCTATCGGTTGGCGAGCTGTGGGAGCATCGCCTGCTACTGCTCGCTTGATGCGAGCCGAATGCGGACCGAATATGTCCGCGGTGGGGTGAGCTGCGCCTTGCGGGCAGCGTCACCCATCTATCGGTTGGCGAGCTGTGAGAGCAGCATCGCCTGCTGTGTCGCCTGCACAAAGCAAGGCGGCGGCGGGCCGGATATGCCCGCAGTGGGGCGAGCTGCGCCTTGCGGGCAGCGTCGCCCAGCTATCGGTTGGCGAGCTGTGAGAGCAGCATCGCCGGCTATTGCCCGCTGGATGCGAGCCGGTTGCGGACCGAATATGTCCGCGGTGGGGTGAGCTGCGCCTTGCGGGCAGCGTCACCCATCTATCGGTTGGCGAGCTGTGAGAGCAGCATCGCCTGCTGTGTCGCCTGCACAAAGCAAGGCGGCGGCGGGCCGGATACGCCCGCAGTGGGGCGAGCTGCGCCTTGCGGGCAGCGTCGCCCAGCTATCGGTTGGCGAGCTGTGTGAGCAGCATCGCCTGCTACTGCTCGCTTGATGCGAGCCGAATGCGGACCGAATATGTCCGCGGGGGGCGAGCTGTGAAGCGTCACCCATCTATTTGGCGAGCTGTGTGAGCAGCATCGCCGGCTATTGCCCGCTAGGTGCGAGCCGATTGCGGACCGAATGTGTCCGCGGAGGGGCGAGCTGCGCCTGTGGGCAGCGTCACCCGCTATGTTGGCGAGCTGTGGGAGCAGCGTCGCCGTCTATTGCCCGCAAAATGCGAGCCGATTGCGGACCGAATGTGTCCGCGGGGGGCGAGCTGTGAAGCATCACCCATCTATCTGGTTGGCGAGCTGTGAGAGCAGCATCGCCGGCTATTGCTCGCATGACGCGAGCCGAATGCGGACCGAACATGTCCGCGGGAGGTGAGCTGCACCGGTGGGCAGCATCACTCTCTCTCTGTCCGCTGAAAGTAAGTTGGTAGCGGGCCGGATATGCCCGCACGGGGGGGCGAGCTGCGCGTGTTGGCAGCGTCACCCATCTATCTGTTGGTTGGCGAGCTGTGGGAGCAGCATCGCCGTCTATTGCCCGCTAGGTGCGAGCCGATTGCGGACCGAATGTGTCCGCTGGGGGCGAGCTGTGAGGCATCACCCATCTATTGGTTGGCGAGCTGTGTGAGCAGCATCGCCGGCTGTTGCTCGCTGGATGCGAGCCGATTGCGGACCGAATATGTCCGCGGTGGGGCGAGCTGCGCCTGTGGGCAGCGTCGCCCGCTGTGGTGGCAAACTTTTTTACCGGACGCTTTAAGGTGCCGCCGAATGTGCGCACCTCAGCCGTCCGGACTTCGCCATCAGCGCCCGGGAAAACTGTAATGATGCGGCCTCGCGGCCACGTGTTGCGAGGAAGCTGGCCGCCTGCAATGAGTACGGGATCACCCACCTGCAGATTAGGGCCACGGCTATGGGGCTCCCGCCGGTGTTGGAGCTCGGGTAGGTACTTGACGTCTTCTATGACTATGTCGATTCTATCTATACGACTTCTGAGGCGTATGACGTCATCCTTTAATTCTATTTGCAACGGTCGTAGGGCGCTGTCCTTGTCTATTTCTTCGTTTTCACGTAAACTTGTCAACTCGCGGGAAAACATCTGTTGCTGTACAGCTTGCACGAGTAACCTCTCCGCTTGTTGGAGGTATTCGGCTTCTATTATTTGACTATATTTTGACGTAACTGGGGACGTCACTGATGCTGTAGGAGGGGGCACTGCCGTCTTTGTACGTTTCCTCCAATCCGGATCCGCTTCTATATTTTTCCTCGTTCTTTTATAGAACGTATTTTCTTTGGGCGGCCGACATTTGGCGACGAAGCGTAGTACTGTCGCCGTCGCTCTCAACAGTCGTTCCCATTTCGAAAATCTTGCTGGATCGGGTATGACTTCTGTGAGTCTTCTATCTATATTTTCTATAGCGACTAAGGTTCGCTCCTCACCCGTCTGTTCCTCTAGTGGAGGCTTTTCTATTGGCTATGTTGTCGACTCTTCATACAGGAAGCTGGGGCCACAAAACCACTCGTGTCTCGAATCAAAGTGCTGTGGTACGTCACGAGTGGCTGCGTCTGCTATATTTTTCTTAGTGGGCACCCATCGCCAGTCTTCGACTCTACTATGCTCTTCTATGGCAGCTATGCGGTGCGCGACGAACGGTTTGTAAACTCGAGCTCCTTTTCTGATCCAGGTCAGCACGGTTTTGCTGTCTGACCAGTACGTCACGGAGGCCGGCTTGACTCCGTGTTCTCGGATGACAGCTGCAGCGACGCGGGTCCCCATCACCGCGGCCTGCAGCTCGAGTCGGGGTATCGATTGGAGCTTGAGTGGCGCCACCTTTGCCTTGGCCATGACGAGGCTCACGTGAGTCTTGCCATCTTCTGTAGAGATACGCCAGTACACCGCTGCGGCGTACGAAGTTTCGCTCGCGTCCGTGAAAACGTGGACTTGCGTTTCTATGGCGTCGCTATATCCTGGGTAACATCTTGGTACTGTGGCTTGGGCAAGATTCTGTAGATGTTGAACCCAACTTCTCCATGCTGTGGCCAAGTCTGTGTCGAACGGCTGGTCCCAGTCGACTCCTCTTCTCCATGCTTCTTGGAGTATTTGTTTGGCGCGAATCGTTACGGGTGAGGCTAGGCCGAGTGGGTCGTATAGTGACATCACTATTTTCAGCGCCTCTCTCTTTGTGGGCACTTCCTTCTGTAATACGCCACTCGGTAATCGGGCTAGGCTCAGATTGAAACCCAGCGTATCTGCTCTTGGTCTCCATATTAGGCCAAGAATTTTTTCTGTATGGTCGCCGATGTCGACGACTTCTGTTTCTATAAGCGACGGTTCTATATTTTGTATGACGTCGATGTCATTCGATACCCATTTCTTAATTTCGAAACGAGCCTGTTGGTGTATCTTCTTCACCGCTGTTGCTATGTGTGTCGCTTCTTCAACTGTTCTATAGCTATCCAGATAATCGTCCATATAATGGTTCTTCACTATTGCTTCTACTGCTTCTGGATGCTGTTCTATGTGCCGGTTCGCGTTCCAATTCTTCGCGAATATGGCCGTGCACGGTGAGCTTGCCGCGCCGAATATGATTGACGTCATTCGATACTCGTCGGGGGCTCCTTCTCTTCTATTGCCTCTCCACAAATATCGGAGGGCGTCTCTATCTTCAGGTCGTACTTTGACCTGCATGAACATTTCGGTAATGTCACCTGAAATGGCTATCGGATGTCTACGAAACCTCATCATGACGCCGGGCAGCGACTGTAACAGGTCCGGTCCTGTGAGTAGGAAGTCGTTCAGCGACATTCCATTCGATTTAGCTGCGGCGTCGTGTACTATTCGGAACTTCTCCGGCTTCATGGGATTGAAGACGTCGAAATGAGGCAGATACCAGGTTCTTCCTGGCGTGGTCTGTTTGGGCGCTTTTTCTGCGTACCCTTTTGAAAGGAGCGAGTCCATCTGTTCTATATATTTATTTCGAAGACTCGGATCTTTGTCGAGCTTCTTTTCTATAGAGATCAGCCGCTTGTGTGCTGTCCCATAACTATCGGGCATTTCAAAATTGTTATTTTTCCATAACATAGCTGTTTCTATATGCCCATCTGTCAACTGTTTGGTATGTCTTTTCAAGATGTCTTCAGCCTGCTTCTCTGGATCAGAATCTGGACGCCGAGGATTAACTATTAGGGACTCGAGTGCGAAAAATTCACGAAGTTGCTCGTTCAGTCTATCGTCTCTATTTTCTCTATCTTCTCTGCATGCGCTGACGTAATGCACCTGCTGACCGAGTATTCTAGTGTGCGCGCCATGTAGCGTCCATCCAAGTGTTGTAAGTGACGCTATTGGCTGGTGCCTGGGGCCTCTTCTGACTTCACTGGCAAGGAGAAGGTGCCAGTTGTCTTGGCCAATCAAAATCTTGGGCGCGCCAACATCATAGACTAGCTGCTCTTTCAAGTCGATGAGATGTTTGCAATGTGTGACATCTTCTTCACGGACTGTCTGTGACGCGAGATTAAGCTTCGGTATGGTGCGCGCTCTGAACGGCACCCTATTTCTATGCTGACTCGCGAGTGTCACTGTGACTCTTTTCGAACAAGGAGTGTCGATCATGGTGTCACCGATCGCACCAATCTTCAGTGGGTCGATCTTGCCCTCGGCTCCGACTTGGTCGGCGATGTCTTCATCGATCAACGATACGGTCGATCCATCGTCGAGTAGGGCGAACGTAGATGCCTCTCCCGCCGGTCCAATGACCCGGACCGGGATGATCTTTAAATAGGCGTGATTCGACGATGATCTTGAGCTGGCGACTGTCTCCTTGGGCTCCTTTTTGACTTCGGTCTGTCTGGGCTTTTCGGCTGCCACCGCAGCAGGCTTCTTGTCGTAATGAAGTAGCCGACTGTGCGTGGCTGTACACCCCTTGACGTCACACTTCTTCGCGTTGCATTTATGCCGCTCTCTTCTTGGCTTCAGGCAACGGAAGCACAGGTTTAGATTCTTCGCAATTTCCCATCTCTTGTTACTATTACTATTCTTGAACTTCGAGCAATCGCGTTCTATATGGCCATCCTTCTCACACAGTCGGCACTTGCTTGCTGACTTCTCTGTTGTTGTGTGAGTCCTCTGCTGCGGTGTGCGTCGGTTGGATGAGCCCTCTGTCTTGATGTTTTCAGCAGGAGCGAAAGCGCTGCAGTATCGAGCTTGTTCGGTAATGAATTCGCTAAACAGCGACAAGTCTGGCAAGGACTGGTATTTTTCTGTATATATACGGTACCACTGTACACGTATCGAGTTCGGTAGCTTCTCTGTCAAGGTTCGCATGAGCTCGGCGTTGATCAGGTAATGATCCTTCTTCAATGCTCGCAGCGTTACTATAGCGCACCTCACGTGGCTTGCGAATGAGCAAATATCCTTTGGATTTTCACTGCATCGTGTCAGTCCTCGCAATCTATCTGTTTCGGCCTGTGCTATCGAATCTGGTCGGCCGAATTGCAGCTCGAGTTCCTTCATGATGTCATCTGGTCTTGCATGGCCGATGAGTTCTGAACTAACTGTTTCTAAAGCGCGTCCATGCAGGCTTCTTCTAAGTCTTGCTGTATTCTCGACATCGTTGAAATATTTTCGAGTTGTTTCATAAATGGCTCGAAATGACAACCATTCTGTATGCGCACCACTGAAGTTCGGTAAAGTCATAATGACCTTCGACGCCGAGGAGGAATTCTGTGACTGCTGTTCTGTTTTCTTGTCAACTAAAGATGCTATAGCAGCCGTAAGGTCCGTAACGAATGGACGTAAATTATCCTCGCTCCTATCGTCTTCTATTTTCTTCATAGGTGGTGGCTCTATCTGTTTAGCACTATCTGGATCTATGTGCGTTCGACGAGAGTCCACTATTGGTTCGAAGTCCACAGGGGGGGGCGGTTGCTGTCGACTATCACGGATGTCCCCCTCGGCGGCGTTGGTCTCTCTCTGATCAGGAACAGGTTCAGGCGCCTCTTCCAGCCAGGAACGCACGTACTCTTCATTTGAGTTTCTATCGTCCAAATATTCTTCGTCCGACTCTTGTTCGGCTCTCTGAAGTGCTAACTGGGCAAGCTCCAACTTAATCTTCAATAAGTCTTCGCGAGCCTTCTGTACTTTTCTATATGACCGCGGTGACCTGTCAATGGTCGACGGCGGACGTCTATGTTCTATACGGGCGTCACCCCGGGTAGTCATTGGCAAGACTCGGCTATCTCTTCTATTTGACGGCTTCATTGTACTATCTGAAGTCGTCTCAAAGCGGGTTCCCTTCCTTGAGGTCGATGGCATCTGTTTCTGTACTGTTGTCGGCAATGGTGCAGGTACTCGTTCTATTGCTGAAGCTTCTATCTGTTCTATTCGTTCAGCGGCAGCAGGCGGAGACACGTCTTCACTGCGCTGCTGCATCGATCGCGCCGTCCCAGACGATGAAGGCGAACGCGGCGGCACCTGATGATGGATAGCAGGAACCCTCTCGGCTGGATCCTGTATCGGAACTGTCCACGCCTCGGATGATTTGCCATGCGACCTCGTGATCGGCATTGTTGAAGTCTTCAATGAATCTTCAAAACTATTCGGTAGTCCACTGGTAAGCCTCAGGTGAAACTTCAATCCAAGTTTCCAAAAAAAAAAATTTTTCAAAAAAAAAATTTTCAAAATTCTTCAAAGTCCCCAATCTTCAAAAAATATTCTAAGTTCGGATTGACTGAAACTTTTCTAAGTCCCAGACTGTTCAAAATCTTCTATGTGTGAAGTCGATCGAAATTCTCTAAGTCCAAAATTCTTCAAAAATATTCTATGTCCCGCTTGATCAAAACTTTTCTAAGTGTCAGGTTGTTGAAAATTTTCCAAGTACAAAATTCTTCAAAAATTTTCCAAGTCCCGGATTGTTGAAAATTTTCTAAGTTCAAAATTCTTCAAAAAATTTTCCAAGTTCAAAATCTTCAAAAATATTCTAAGTGTCGGAACCCCTCAAAATTTTCAAAGTGTGAAGTCGTTCGAAATTTTCTAAGTTCAGCTTGATTAAATTTCTTCTATGTTGTTGCTTCACTATTTTTCAACATCAATCTGCCTAGGGGTAGTTTTCTTGAAGGGATGATTTCTTCAAGGTCCGACTTCTATTTAGCTTCTAGGGACACCCTTCGTGTCTTGAAATGTTGAAGGGTAGTTTTTTCTTCAAGGGGGTGCGACTTCACAATAGGGGTTGCGCCTTCAGGGTAGCTGCGTGGTTCTATAAATCCAACTTCCAAATAGCTGGATCAGGCTATCTTCAAATTATCCGGCTCCGATGGACCAGAAAATGTACGGGGCGGACGTGATCGACTGGACTGTAGGGTGGCCAGGGTAGGTTATCCTATTCTTCGAAAGTGGACTGTATGGTGACAACCCACCTAGGTATAAATGATCCAGACGCGTTGACGCTCCGTCTATAAGCTACGGGCCATGAGGATGCAACCCTTAGCTGAATACTTGCTATACTTGCTGTTATTCACACAATATATAGGGGTAGGTATAGAGGGCTTACCAATAAAGTCACAATAAAACACTATTTAACTTGTTCACTATTCACTTAGCGATTTGAAGGGTGGAATTCGCGACTATATGATTCTACATTTAGGTATAAGCTCAAACTATCTTGCAAATGACTACAAATTTCTTAAAGTTTCTATGTTTCTATTGTACGGCGCAACTATACCGTATCGACACCCAAAAAATCACCGTGTGTGATGAAGTTTATTAACGCCAATTTTCACTATAACAATTCTAGATTTTAAGCTATATCTAGGCTTAGGTCTATGTGAGTAGGGGTTGTCGTACCTTTATGGATAGCCCTCGGTAGGCTCCATACAGCGGAGACGAATTCACCCCTTCATCCCCCTCCATGTAGGGGTGAGATGCCGAAAACTATACAAAACTATAGTAGGCGCGAAGCTATTACCTACTTGGGGTGAATTTACCGTAAAACTATGCTAGGAGGGCTATACAGCTATATGTATCTCTGTAGATACGACAACCCTCTACAAAACTACATATGTTTCAACCCTGTCACTTAAGGGGTTGCAACTCTATAAGCGTATATGTTTCAGGGGGATAAAAATAAACAGTTTTATTTAAACCTAAATTACGGCTTTATGCCTGCATACACTATAGACATCTATATATCCCCTGAAAGGATTTTTCAAGGCGGTTCTATTTCAGACATTTAGAAGTCTAGAATCTAGACTTGTATTTTCGGGAAAGGAAGAGGGTAGATGCAAAGTGTTTTATTTTGTGCATACCTTCACCAGGGCTATTTATCAAAAACTGTTGACCAATCACGTACCAGCACCCTCCTGCTCTGTGATTGGTCAGTGTCGCTTTTAGCTATGCGACTACCTTTGACCTAATATTTCAGGTCTCAATTACCAAGCCCTTTCTATTTACCTATGTATGTCTGTCTGTGTGTGTATATACCTCGATTACCTTATATACCACCGATTACCTTTTATATACCTTGATTACCTTTATATACCTTCGATTACCAGGGTTACCATGTGTTTACTGTTATGTGTAAGGGACAGGATACCCTACCTAACTATATTCTTTACTTGGAAGAAATAAAGGCTCCAAGGGCTTATATACTGCCTCTTGAGAGCAAACAACTGTAACGAACGTGTTTTATTTCAATAACAAACTATGTATCAACTATAGCTACCTATAACTATCTATACTATGCAGCTTTATTTGTTACAGCATTCTATGTGCTAACCAACTACCTATAACTACCTATACTATGTAGTCGCGGTTTTATTTGTCGCAACATTCTATGTACTACTATAGGTAGCTATAGTAGTACATAGAATGTTGCGACAAATAAAACCTACATAGTATAGGTAGTTATAGGTAGCTATAACTACCTATACTATGTAGCTAGGACGCATCGTCGCGAACATACGGGCTTAAAGTTTTTAATTCAAATAGTTTGGAACTTTTGGCATACGAACTAGGCGGTAGCTTGTATGTTGTATCATGGATCGCATTTCATTATCTTATACAAGATGTGCACCTTTAGAAGCCATTAATAAATAGTTCAATTCATTAAGGTTGCAATGACATGACTGACAAATAATAAAGAAAACGAGAACAAGTATAAATTATTTGGTGTGCGTGTGTTGTGTATAACTTGATTTGAATTTTTAAATAAACATGAGAATGTAATGTGACTAGTCGTTATGTACCTATTTAGGTATGTCCGAAATCGCTTCTTTTAATTGCATTAGTTCTAAAGAATCCGTTGCAGTCGAGGTTCAATTATAATAGAAAAACTACACTATGGCTCAGCGTCATGAGTTGTCAATTCAATAATTATGGAAAGGTACACTATTGCTCTGTGACATAGAGACTTTAATTATGACAAAAAGCTAGCTAAAAATTAGTCAAAAGTTTGGCTCATATCGGCTGACGTACATAACTGAACTGAACTCATCACATAGAAATTAACAATGGATTAAACTAAATTAACTCAAACAGATACAGTTCAACACACTGCAGCCTACGACCCGTATTAATTTAATTGCTTATCAATTGCCATTAATTACGGTAGCATGTGTTCTATTAGCAGACAACCTCAATTACCTTGAGCGGAAGATAAACAAATATTAGTTCAGTTTCGTTATCACGTGTGAGTCAGAGGGCTCTGAACTGGGTGAACTTGAGTAGTAGGGATAGCATAAAATACCTACCGACGTTTTTTTGTTATGATTTCTTTTAAAGTAAAAATGTTTTTTTTTTATCTTGTTCAATAATACTATGAATAGTCAGTGGTAATAAACTAAGGACCGAATTTTCAATAGACAACTATTGTGTAGAAATAGCTATTGCCCGTAACTTCGTCCATGTCAGAATTAGTTTAGCTTCGGAGTATTATATTGGGTCTACCCTTTATAGCAGAACTTTTAATGTCATAATATTATTTTGCATAACAACGGATAGCATAATCTTCACTTCGCAGAAAATTGTTTGGTATACCCTCATTTATCATACATTAAAAAGTCATAATTTTGTAAGTCAGAATCATCTTTACGCATAAATTTCATATCCATAATAATTAAAAAGTAGAACCATCATATCGCAGAAAGTTCACAGTCAGAATCGTCTTTTGGCATACATTTCATATCGGAAGGCAGAACTGTCATATTTCAGAATGTTAACAGTAAGAATCATCTTTTGGCATATATTTCACATCCATAGATTGAAAGACACATCTGTTATATTACAAAAAAATGATAGTTACAATAATTTTGAATTTCTTACCAGAATAATAAAATTTGTGCAAGCAAGCATGCAGCATGTAAGCAAGCATGCAGCATGCAAGCAAGCAAGCATGCAGCATGCAAGTAAGCAAGCATGCAGCATGCAAGCAAGCAAGCAAGCAACATGCAGCATGCATGGTTTCTGTCACGGCTACGGCGCTGCGGGGCTCCGGGCGGCGGTCCCACGCGAGTTTATCGTCGCAGATGAGTTTAACGCTCACCACACGCGAGTGTTACAACCACCTGCTCCTCAACTCTCGGGCCGCCTCGCCCCTCCGCGCCTTCGCGGTTTTAAATTACACTCTAGGGGTAGGGCAGACAAGACTACGTGGAGTCGGTTTTGCAGCGATTGGTTTCTGTCAATAAATTTGTAGTAAAAAGCGTTTACTGGTAAAACAATGTTTAAATTTTAATATACCTAAGATTAGATAAATGCTTTTTTATGGAAATGGTTAAAAAGATTCATCCCAGATGAAATTCTGCCATCTTCATAGTATGCCAAGTGAAATTATACAAAATGATTGTTGTTCCAAGTAAACATTGTGCTAAACGAAAATATGCGACATGTTAAGTATGCTAAAGGTAATTATGCCAAATAAAATTCTGCCATCTTAATAGTATGCCATTGTAAATTCGAGCATATAAACATTCTGCCAAACAATGGTTATACTAAATATTTTTTATGCCTTACAAATATTCGTTTAAAAAAGATTATGCCAAGTGTGTTATGCCAAGTAAAATTCGGAGCAACAAGATTCTGCCAGATAGAGGGAACCCTATTATATTATCTGTGCCTTCGGTGATCGACTGTGAGACGAAAATATATATAATATTTTTGGTATTTTATTTTTGTATGACCACTGCAGCTTTTCTAGAATCCCAAGTCCTATCCAATTGTAATGTGACCAGAGGGCTGGCCTTTTCTTTGGTCAACGAATCAACTTTTGCCGTTGACAGCGATGTGGACGAATTTTTGGAAGCCCTATGAGTCTTTCCCCCTTCCCCCCTTTTTACTCCGCTTGTAAATTTATATTTGAGTTTTAATTAAATTTATTTTTAGTAAAAAATTGGGTTCTTAAGTGAATAAAAACATACATACTTAATTGTTATGCGATTCTAAGTACTAATCAAACATTACAAGTGATTAAATAAGCAACATTTTAACTTTTCTTACCACAAAAACCTTATTCTCAAATCTAATTAAATGGGTCAGCCCTGGTAGGAAAGTAAGGGCCCAATTAATTAGGTACCAACGCAATAAGTCGGTAGGGTATCGACGTCTTGTATTTCTTTGACATTGATGTGTGAATGGCTTTTGTGTAAAATGGGTATTGTATAAAGGTAGGTTTTATACCCACGCGTTAGCAGCCGTAAGTTGAGGGACGGATTGGTAGCGGCGTGAGGTTATGAACACGATTCGACTCGACTGAGTTTATTCCGTGTGAATAACTTACTACTTAATAAAATTGATTGAGTCAGGCGTTACTTTACCTGCAACCCACTAATATTCGCGGAAAGTAAAACTGGATATATTGTTTTCATTTTTCTAACTTACTACTTGACTATTGAAGTGAAATTAGGCTCTAGACTAATTTCTATCATGGATATCGGTTTTCTAAAGATTAAAATATGTCCTCATGATTTCGACTTTTATTGTTTGACCACACTTCAAGATTTTTAGCTGTCTTCTTGATCACTGGAAGCGGTGGTTGTAGTTTATAGTTTATCAGTTTCTCTAGAGCCTCAGGATCAACCAAGCAGGACGCTTTAAGTAAGTACTCAATCTCTATCTGCCTAGCTATGTCGTTATTCCCAACTATGTCGGGTCTTCTTCTTCTTCTAATCTAATCGGATGCATTCAAGTATCAAGATTTTACATGGATCGGCTGTCTATTTGTGAGCAGTGGTGGACGAATTGTAACGGTCCCGATTTACGAATTGCAGGTCGTGAAGTTCTGCATCACCCATCAACTAGTTAGCGCTAGCTAGGCGCATTACTTTGTTTAGTTAATTTCATCACCACTGCTCTCAAAACAGTGAAGGAAAACATCGTAAGGAAACTGGCATGTCCTAGAACCAAAAATTCGAAGACATGTAATATTCACCAACCCGCACTGGGCCCGCGTGGTGGATTACGGTCCATTCCCTCTCCTAGAGAGGAAGCCTGTGTCCCAGCAGTGGGAACATTAAACGGCTTATTATGCTTTGACCTCCACAACCCAGTAAACAGGGACACCAGACCCTTCGACAAGATTGGTGAATTTATAAAAGACTTCAGATTTTCGGGCTTCTGACTTTCTCTATGACCGTCAAAGACGTACAAAGTCTCGTAGGAAATTGACTGTCGCCCATCACCGGACCCACCTCGACAAGCAGTGCTTAACCCTAAAGATCGAACTGTTAAAACTTAGCCATAAGCTCCTGTAACCGACAGTTTAACAACTATTTCATGCAAAACTGCTGGTTCATCGTCATTCGAAAATAAAACTGATTATAACACACCATAGTCGATAAATTCTATTAATATTTTGTCTACACAGCTGTTCTTATTTTTGTGTTGGTTGTATGTTTTAGAAACTACATACCACGGCCCATACGGAGTTGCGGTAAGTTTGAAGTTGAATCGATTTTGTCCGTTCTTAAGATAATAGAACATGCTCATAACAATACTATCACTGACTATCGGCTACCAAATAGCTGTTATAGCTGGCCAGCTATTATTCCATCGCTTTCAATGTACAGATTGCAGCGGCCTCCAGATTTATCCAGGTTGAGTGAGCTTCTAACAATTTTATACGGTTTACAGGGTAACTTTTAATATTGAATTGATCCAGAGTTAAAAACATTTACACCGCATTGAATAACTGTAGCCGACATTGTCATCTTAATGACACTATCAAGTTCTGGATGGATCATAAAAAACATCTTCTTTCTTTGTAAAATGTAATTAGCAGTGAGGATAAACCTCTTTCTATGCTTGCATTTCGCGACCCTATCAGGAATTTAGATAAACCATTACTGGCCAAGCCGTAGCGACTACCCTCATGTTTTAAAAACGGAATTTTGCGAAACATCTCCATATTCATGCACATGCTATCTCCGTAACTCCATAGGCACTGACTGCACATAGATGCGACAGATACCTAGTTGCAAAGCTGCGACTTTTTGTCGCTCGATTTTTGTCGGCCGCGATCCAGTTGAGGTAGTTTGTCGAGTATCGATATAAAGTACTCAAGTATAGTCTATGGTCCACCCCGTCCACCGTTTGTCCGTAACAGAGTTACAATTGAATGGACTCGCGCCGTTTTCGTGTGGCCACTTTTGCGATAGGTGCCAATGTAACGAGCGTACAAATGCGGTCTATGGTTAGTTTAAGCTGTTGTCTTTATATGGCACTGCATGTTTATGAGGGTCTGTTTTAGAGAAACAAGATTTAGTAAGTAGGTATTTTAAAATAGTTACGAGATCAATAACGAGCTGTTATTTATTAAGTTATTGTAAAGTTTTCAAATGTTACGATATATTTCAGTGCAACACGCCTTGGACTTTATATGGACACAGAAATGGTGTTCTTTTTTAAATTAAATGTGATACAGTATAGAGATAGAATTCGCCCAAAATAATTTGAGCTCGTAAACTAAGTCCGAGGAGTTCCGAGCTCAAAGATTAAAGTAGCAGCCGAACTTCGCCGGCTAAGTCTTGGTCTTCAACATCCGATACTTTTCCGCCTCATTGAACTAGCTTAGCAGGCGTGTATACTGTATACTATCCGGCTTTAAAACTTTGATATTTTGTCAAACGTTTTTACACAAACGATTAACAGCTTTCTAAATGTACACAGGAACGGAACACAAATGTTTGAAACCATTAATGAAAATAAATATTTGCGCTCAAAAGTTTACGCAACCGCGTTAATGTCATTTATAAAGGTCCAAATTGGACGTGACGAGTGGACTGTTACAGTTTTTTTTTTCAAACATGGTCACTGATTTAATGGAGAATCGAAACTATTGGTGTAACAATGGATGCAGGATTGTCAAAACGAATTTAGTGCTTCACATACTGATTGATAGAGTATACAGATTGTTTGAAGTTTTTGATGGAATTCAAACGAAATGGAAAACTAACAAATGAATGAAGTATTTTTATTCTAAATGGAAAAATAATAGGCGAACAGTGATACCTACTTGTGGTAGTTGAATAATGTTGTCATCTACAATGGCCTTTGTGTAAATCCTTTTTTTTTGCTTTCAAAACTTTATCAATCTTGATGCTAAATGAAATAGAAGCGAGACGAGACAGAAAGAAAAATCCAAAACAAAGGCCCCATTCAATAACGTTTGATAACATTCCCCAGATACTTACAGTGACAAGAAAGCTATGCAACATGAAGGCGTTAAATAGACAAGCTGTCACTCGTCACACTGATTAAACGGAGACTGAAAAAGGGAATATGGATGACTATCCAAAAGGGGCACAAGTGGAAGTTGATCATTTTGTCCTGATCCCTTCGAAGGCCTCTGACAAATGAGCCCTTGTTCAATTCACTCCCTTATAAAAAAATCTATATTTTTCGCCATTTTTACCCCAAAATCTTCGTGCTTGATAAATTGGATGCTTAGTATTTTAGACAGCATTATTAATTTTATTTCGAGCGCCCTAAAGCTCGATTAGGAATTTCAATATAAGAGATTGGTTTCGTTTTGGCTACTCTCGACGTCCAATTTTATTTTTATTTTCGAGCGTATCTTTTTTGCCTTATAATCGAGTCACGGTAGAGATATCATCAAGAGCGAACTGATAAGAGAAATAGAAAAAATAAATGTGGAGGTAAAGAAAGTAATTAAGGGAAAAAAGCTGGTGGAAGTGCTCCACGAAGAATTGGTGCTAGTAGAAGGATTAAGACTAATCTTTGTCTTCGTTGGCGTAGTGTAAAGAAAGTAAAAACTACTGGACTTGGAGCGCCAGATTTTTTGTTAGTTCCATTTCAGCTAGTAAAGGAATTAGTTGGAAAATGGGGGTTTTTGATTTCTTAGTAGCCGAAGTCGGAGGAATAGGAAGAGCCGCACATTTCGATCTTTGAAGTTAACCAGTGCTGGATAAGATCCGTGTGTATATGGAGACCATTCATTAGGAGCCTTACAAAGCACACTAAGCCGTTTAGTCCCGTCTGTCATTACTACAGCTGCACCAATCGTTACGTATAGTTAAGCAAGAGAATGTGACGCCATTCTTGCCAAAGAGACAATACTCAGTAACTGTTTCGTGAAAGTCAGATAAACAGTCACCTATGCCGCGGTTAGATTGAGAGCCCATCATAGTTATGAATAGCTGAAGTCACTGAGTCAATACATTCGACAGTAGTTTCAGTAGTTGAACACGCAAAATTTTAGTTATTAATTGCTGCCTCCCGCGGCTCCACCCGCGTGTAAGTCGAAAATTATCCCAAGGGAACATATTCCCGGGGTATAATTATCCTCTGTGTTATTCTAGACTATATTCTACTTCTGTGCCAAATTTCTTTAAGGTCTGGTCAGCCGTTCTGACGTGTGTGAGTAACAAACATCTATCCATCGAACCTTTTGCATTTATAAAATACTAGCAGCGCCCCGCGGTTTTACCCGCGTAGTTCCCGTTTCCGTGGGAATATGGGTATAAAATATAGCCTATGTCACCCGGGGATAGTGTAGCTTCCAAACAGTGAAAGAATTTTTCAAATCGGTTCAGTAGTTTCGGAGCCTATTTCTCTCTATAATAGTAGTATAGATTAGTATAAGTATAGATTAAAATCTTTGGTTCCTTTAATCAATTTCACGAAACACGATCCACCCAATATCTAACGTTACCTACATATTTCGATTGTTCAAGTAAGGAAGGTAAAGTTTCTTCAGAGCTAACCAAATTTTGTTCCGATTAAATTGGTAGCGTTATGTGAGACAGTTGCAGATTTCCCTCGAGAATGTTTGCGCTTCATTGCGTAGTGCCGTCAGATTGTTATTCTCTACTTTAAGTTTCCAAGCACTTTGCGTAAGGCTACAGCACATTTGGACGAAAAATACGTGTTTTTTCGAAGTAGAAAGTTATCGGAGATAGTGTCTGTAGTAAGGTGTTTTAAGGTACTTGATTTAAAAAAATATATATAGATATAACAGATGAGCTACATATATTTTAAATAAATTGTAATCAAGTAAATACCCTATGATGGCTAAAAAAAATTGCATTGTATTTCTTTTATTGTCATGCAAACACAAGATGAAGTCGTGTTGAAATTTTATGCTAGACGTGACGTCACACTCCTATACTATGATGCTTATTTTTTTTTTATTTAATAAAGTAAATAAATAATATTTTATGATAGTTTTACCGATGTGTTAACAAAAGTAAGTTCGCATAAAATAAATATTTCTCTTTCAGCAAGCTTATTTTTACACAGAGTGCACATCATGTTAAATTACCGTACTTTTTACACAGATTGAATGACCCAAAACCATAACTTCGTATTAAAGTAAGCCTGTTACACCATAACTTTATTAAAGTAACGTTTTAATGTACTCCACCGATTGATATTTATGAACTACAAGTTAGTGTTACGTGGGCGTGGGCCTGTTTGTACACATCGTCGAATATGTCCACAGCACAGACGTATGTTCGGCTGCGAACTGACAGAAAATAGAAAGGTATGATAGATCTTGCAACCAGCGGGCGTACCATGACGTCTTAAAACGTGAGTCTTCCGAGCGAGAAAAAGGGATGGAGCTATATAGGGTGTATAACTCTATCCCTCTTTCTCGCTCGGAAGACTCACTTTTTAACACCTCATGGTACGCCCAATCTCTATCTAAAATCTGGGCTTCTACAATGACGTTTTAAAAGTAAACGAAAAGCCTATCCCGTTTTATAATGGATTCAGGTTGACATTTCGTGGTGTGGCCCCAGTTGTTCCGTTTTCTTGAACTCTGATTGATCCGCAGCATAAAGCAGGGGTGTCACTGACAAATCATCACTTCTGATCACCGCCACCACTGGGACTAAAAGGAAAGGGACAGAGATTAGCGACACATTTGCTTTGACGCTTTTTACAAAATAGTCAATTTTTTATGGTACTGCTTAATCCACTACTCCATGTGTATGCTTTTACGTGAGCGTGTGTCAGTTTGTATCTACGCATCGTAAAACTGTCGATAGTAATCGGACGCGGCTTAGCGCTATTTAAAATTTTATACCCGATCTCCTGTGATGAATATTTTGTTTCGAAAAACGCTGTGTGGACACGTTGATTTTATTTATTTTACGATCAGATTTTAAAACTTTGATGAAGAGACTTTTTAAAAATGTTGAAACAATTTTTTTTCTATATTTTTTGTTTCTGTTTTCAATTTATTTTTAATTTAACCCGTGGAAAAATATTTTTTACAGGATCTCAGGAAATCTTATGCCACTTTGATATGTACTGATTTATTGCGTGCCGAGCTCTCTCAACAATAATTTACCATTCACAAAAAAAAAAAAGAAATGGTGTGAAGTATTTTTCTGACACTGTTTTAATTACAGCTGTATACATACGACCACGATGTGGTAGAATAAATTGGACTGCGTGCTCTCATAAACAGACCCCGTTTATTATTATGTCTAAACACGTTGCAAGTTTATAAGGTAATAAAGAGTGTTCGAAAAGGAGGGAATTCCCTCAAGCCGTCGCTGATAGATGACAGGCAATTCCCTTGTTCCCTCAGCAGTAGATATCCGAACCGTTCCTTCCACAGATTGTATTGACTGCAATATTCTTTAGACGGGTTGACGTCCAATAGATTACGAGAAAATCTGTTGGAAAAAACTTCAAAAGTTCGCCGCTTATCGAAAAATGATCAAAGGCGAACCCAGAAGTTGTGTTACGTTTTAACCGCTGAAACTTTTTAAAGACTTTCTTACTCGGTCCCTTGATAATCTATCAAATCTTTTGTTACGACTTTTTGAATTTTAATTTTTTTATGCTACGCTTTTATGAAGTTTAAAAACAGAACATGGAACGCAATTTTGACGGTTAAACCAACAGGGAAAATTATGGAGAACACAATTTGTGTTCATATTACGGTTTATAAAATATGTGTGCAATTTTAAACAGTCACATTTAATGCTAAACATATTTCACGTGGTTGCAGTGAATATTATGAGTTGTACCTGTAAGACACGGTCGTTGTTATTTGTTTTCGGATCCGTTCACAAAGTCCGTACAACGGGATGCTCAAAGGTCGGATTTCAATATTTTGTCCTCCATTACGGTGTGCCGTCAGTGTTGCGGCTGAATGTTATTGCGGAAAAAAGCAATGTATAACAAAAGTTGGCGGGAACGTGTGTCCGTGGTAGACGCCGTGCCGAGCGTTTGACAAACAAACAAAAATTGCTCGTTATATCAAAGTACGAAGTATCAAATAAAGTGGAGAACTGTAGAGCCGCTAACAAATTGTACGCTAAAATAATTCTGCTATTGGTTTCAGTGCTGGCTGCTCTTAAATATTCGCTATAAATCAAGCCGGAATACGTAATTGAATAACTGGTAATTTATTCATAAATCTAGGTCTCTGATTTCCTATAGCCAGTGTACTTTTTGTATTGGCGGTGTAATATTTAAGCGACTTATCAGTCGTTACTACAGTATTGGCAACTTTGAAAGCCTTTATTAAAATATAATATTAAGTAATAATAATTTTGGACCGAAAAAAAATATTTTTTACAAAATTTTACCTATATACCTAATATGTATACCTACCTATCCTAACCTACCAAAACTTACACAAAACAGACTTGTAATGAAATTACATACCTATGTTTATCAATTAAAGTAGTTCCAGATAATCCTGCCAGTTTATTATCTACTCGATACCGACTTACAATACTCGCAAAACACAAATTGTAAACGAATACTGAACAGGCTACTTTATTCGAAACGAATAATCGATTTATAGAATAGTATCGTAATGACGAGGCACTATGCTGGGAACAATTTCAATATAGTTTAAGAAAATTTTGCAGGTTTCCGCTGGAAGAGCGCTGTAATATTTAAAAGAACCAGTGACCTCGCGGTGACGGGGGCGGGAGCGGTAGCGGACGCGATTAAAATTTCACGTGATTTCGGACATCGCATTCGCTAACATAATTACACTTTTGTCAACAATTTCAGCTGGCCACAGTGCATCACCAGTTGTAGTGCGCAGTTGAGGTCAGACGTGATTCTCCAGACGTAGACAACTGACAATCTGTCGACGGTAGCGTGGCGAAGGCGATTGTTAAAACATCAAAGATGTATGAGATTGACAGATGCTGTCGAAATGTCACGTGATCAATGCCTTATATTTTTGAATTTCGAAAGTGTCATTCGCTAAAATAATGACATTTTTGTCTAGTTTCAGCTGGTCACAGTGCATCTCCAGTTGTAGTGTGCGGTTGAGACCCTACCACGACGTCTTAAATCCATCGCGATTCCTGCGTCAGAGAGAGACGGAGTTACACAAGACGACTAGCACTATCCCTTTCCCTCACACTGAATCATGATAGCATTGGCACTTCGTAGTACGGCCACAGGCGTGATTTTCCAGACGCGCCAGACAACTGACATTTTGTGAACGGTAGCGGGGCGAAGGCGATTGTTAAAACATCAAAGATGTACGGGATTGACAGACGCTGTCGAACTGTCACGTGATCAATGCTTTTCATTTTTGAATTTCGAAAGTCTCATACGCTAATGAGATTAATAAAACTTTGTTAGGAGTCGTAGGTGGCCACAGTGCATCGCGAGTTGTAGCTTTATATTAAGTCTAGACTTGTTTCTCCAGTGTGAATCGTGTTTCTTCAGAGACGAGTTCAGTAAAACAATGGACAATCGCTCGCTAGGCGCTTCAATATTTATTTTTATTGGTTTATGTAGTAGCACACATGCCGTGAAGTCATATGTTCACTGTTGACTTAAAGACCCTCAGGTTGAAGCTATGATACAACACAGATCCTGGCAGGGCATTCCATTCCTTAACTGTATGGATAATCAAAGTATCCTCGAAACTATGAAAATAAACGAAAACGGAGGTTTCAAGGTAGAAAGGTACTTTACGCTTGTTCTAGCATTCGCGTAAGCTTGCCACCCTGGCCCTAGCCTAATTTACTACAGAACAAATTGTTTCATAACACTGTGTTTATTTCTTAAGTTTGTGCTTTTGACTTCTATTTGGCAAAAATGCTTTCGAATATTTTGTTACGTTTTGTTTTGTTTTTCGATAGCTTATTATTTAATGGTAATGAAAAAACAAATAAAAAATATGTACGTTATTTAAAGTTATTGAGCTTACCCAGAAATCGAGGGTAACTATTTTAGGCATTACTAAAGGGTCAGCATGTACGATGTCAGGAAAATAATTCTGGTTGGTTTTGAACGCTCATTCAATAACCGTTAACGGACTGGCCGTTAACAATGCCTAATTGTATTTTTTTTTTAAATTGAAAAACGCGGTGGAGTCGTGTTTAGGTCTTGTAGTAGATGGTGGGACAAACTGGACAGATTTTAGCCAAACTGGATATGGTCGCCATTTTGCCCAAGAGTGGGTCAGCGTAAGTAATATATTTATTATCTACACTTACATACTCTTCATCTACCCTCGGAGTATTGTTATCGCAGTGACGAGAGCCTCTTCAAAGTTATCTCGCTCTCAAGTTGTCAATGAAAGTGATGAATTAATTGTAGTGACAGAAAGGTGTTTTGTAGATAAAATTGTTTTAAACTAACAAGGAGTTTGCTTGTAGAACTAGTATTTCGGTTCTTGTTGTCGGTTGCTTTGGTTGGTTCTATTTCCCTCACTTTAGCCTTTAGAGGTACTATGACGTGTCAATACTATCATAATTTTGTTGTGAGAGAGAGACGGAGTTTAAACAGGACTATTAGGATAATCCCTTACTGTGTGCGATACACAGAGACACACCAGAAACAAAAAGCAAGAGAGGGCGTGGTGAGCATTTTTGCCTACTTCGAGAGTAAGAAAATGTGAGAAAGAGACAAGCGTGTGGACATCCTTGCTCGATCCAGCCCGTCTCTAGTTGTTCTCGCTCCAGCGAAGCCCTTAGCCAAAGTCCGCAGGGGGTGACCTTAGCGTGTATCCAGTCACTTAGCTTGTAGGGTTTTATAAGCTCAGGTTGGACTTTTTATTATTTATTTTATTTAATTACATTTATATTTATATTGAGGGCACCACAGACAGTCGACAACCTGGCCACTGATAAAAAGCCAGTGAACCATACCACCACCACCACCACCATGTATGTCGTTTAGTAGCAATTAAATACATTTTTTTTCTTTCTTTCTAACATTTTCTCCCAAATTATACTTACCGCAAGCGGCGTAAAGGAACATCTTTCCAAAAATCTACTTTAAAATATTATTCAAACCCGATATTATAAAAAGAGCCAAAAACAGATGAAATTCCTGCCGAGTTTTGTGTTTTTCTAAAAGCCTTTTTGAACAAATTAAACTCAAACCCACAAGTAGCGGTACCTCTTCATTTACCCTCCGAATATTGCGTCCGCAATGACGAGAGCCTCTTCAAAGTTACCTCGCTCTCAAATTAACTGTCAATGTGCCATGATTAATTAATTGCAGCGACAGAAACGTGTTATTTCGACAAACTATTGTTTCATAATTAAGAGCTGAAAAGCAGCTGTGGTAATGACTTTTTATTGATGGGAAAACATCAAATGACTTCTTCCGCTCTAGGTGGAGTGGATGGGTTTTAGTTAGTAAGAGTCTAGTCAGGAAATGGCCCTAGCTCATGGAATACAACGCGTAGTTGACCCGGGCCTGATTGTTATCGACAGCAAGCTGCGCACCCAATCACCCAATGCTCGCCGTCTGCAGGCACATGCCTACGATGTCCAGGAATCGCCCTGCAACTCTCGACGCCCGGGGCGTCTTCTACTGTTGCGGCTGGGGTGTGGGGTTTGACTATCCCTCACGCGGTCTGCCTCCTTCTTTGCTAGCATTACTGCATCGCAGAAAGAGGTGACCGCTTCCCATGCCCCTTCACTCCGAATCATTCACTCCTGGTTCATCAAGTTGAGTCAGGGTCGGAAGCGGGAGGCCGCCGCCGTAGATCGCCTCGACGAGAACACGGTGTTGCTCCGACCAAGCAGAGCAGACCTCCACCGTATCCTCGCGGTGATCCACAGTGTGTTGACACCTGGACTTATCCTCGAAACAGGTAGCTCCCGAAACATCTGTGTCCGGTAAGTACTTGCGTCAGGCGGAAGGAGAGGACGCCATGGCATCGGTAATGGCCTACATTTGGTTCCAGGAAAAGTTCTATGTCTGCGTCATAAATTAAACACAATCACATTAACCTTGGATGAATTACATATTCTGTAGCTGATGAGATTCCCTTCACTGAGTTTCTCAAACGATAATATTAGTGGATCCTTATCCTGACCTTTACAATTGTTTGAATAGTTGTCATTCTAAAAGATTGTGAATATAGGTCCATTGTCATTGGAATGAGCCAATTTTGACGAGAATGACTGGTTCATATTACATAAATTAATATAATTGTACCTAACAAAACCAACTCAGAACATCAAGCCTGCCTCGACCTCCAAGAGTCTAGCTAATTAGTTTGCCTGAAAATTACCGAAGATCGACGTACTTGGAAAGTGCCTACCTGAAACTTGCATTGAGGAACCGATGAATTCATGCACTATGCTTGTATAGTAAGTTAAGTTCAACATTCGCTAGATATTTTACTTTAGAACTACATAGGTCAGTGCAGCTAAAGTTTTCGATATGTGATTATAAATCAGCATTTTCTCGCATAAGCTGTAGAAATTCATTAAATCGAAGAAAAATAAAATGAAACGTAGGAAATTGGTAGCATCCAATATTGATAGGTAGGTACAAACTACCACAGAAGGTGCAGTTCCAGTGATTTGACATTGACAGCACCTCTAGATACTTCCCCTACCCTTGCTAGAGCCAGCTCGCAGGTTCAGACCTGCCTGTGGTCTGAAATTTGCCTTTAAATAATAATCTTTGTTCGATCCAGTCCCTAGCTCCACCATACCCATACGTACCCCACATGGGGTACTACCCTTAGCGTGTAGTCACTTAGTTTGTAAGTTTTTTAGTAGCCCTGCCTGGAAGCTTTCATATTTATATTAAGGCTGCCACGGGCAAGTCCGGTTAAGCAATCGACAAATTCCTAGGTTCGAGAGGCCACTCATTAGGGATTTTTTTTAAATATATAATGTATAAAAAAAAATCCGTAATGAGTAATAGTAGCAGTAAATACGATTATCGTATCGTAAGTTGTTTTTATTTTACTACATGTCCGATTGGTTGTACGAACATTGTTTTGCTAATTAGTATTGTCTTTTACTCCATTGTAAGTAATCGGTACCGAACGTGTCTTAATTAGAGCTTAAGCACAAATATACCCCTGTCCTACATTCACCCCTATATGTTCAAACGTGTTCACTTCACTAATTAAAACACGAACTTTTTTGTCTTACTCCAGTTGATTAATCAAGGGTACTGTAGAATCCGTCTGCTAATGATCAAGCGTGATTCCAACGATGCCTCAACGCTGTGCTTAACGCGGCACAAATTAATTAGTGTGTGCGCCACCATCTCATTACGTCATTAGGTCTATGCACCACAACTAATTAGGTAGAGTGGTTGAGAGAACATGAAAGCCACAGACGACAGATAATCTGGGATTCTCCAAATCCCAGATTATTTGTCATCTTTTGTGTCGTCGTCATCAGAATATTCGTAAGTAATTAAGGGTTATATTTGTGTGCCTGTATTAATCACTGAAATTTTTCTGAAGCTCGTAAATAAACACATCAAAAGTATCTAGGGATCAACATATATTTTTGCAATAACTTTCCTCCTGATTGATATTAATTAAAATTTTCTTTAAGGATTCATCAAATAAAGTGTTTTCGTTTGTCACAGTAACGATAAACCAAGTCACCTTTGCATTAATAAAGAAATTTGCCATTTTCCTAATAAAGGGATTTTTGACATTTGAACCACTAACATTAAAGTTCGAAAAAAAGACTGAAATAACAGTTTTCTTTAAAATTTTATTGGGTAACTTAAACAATTAATAATCCGTGTTTCTACCGCGAACACTAACAACACAAGAACATCGGTTTGGCATACTCAAAATGAGTTCATCCAAATCACGCTGTGGAATGGCCGCCCATGTTCGTTGCAACAACAAAAAAAGGTCTTCTTGCGACTGGATACCCTCCATATTCGGCAGAGCTCTTCGCTTACCTTGGCTGAGCGCCATGGAGGACGGTATCGCTGCACCACACGGAGACAAGACCGATACATTCAAATCTTAACTCGAAGAGCTCCAACAATAACCGCCATGATGTTAGCCGTGAGGCTTCATCACTCTTCAGGGAACTTAATTAGCGACCAAACAGTCAGAAACCGCTTGCATGAAGTGAACCTTCATTCCCGAAGACCGCTACGGGTACCACCTATAGCAATGCACAATCGTAGGATTCGATATCAATGGGCTCTTGAACACAGAAATTGGGCAGAAGAACAATGGCGTTTCGTGTGCTTTTCTGATGAGTCTCGTTTTGGTATGAGACCGGATACAAGACGTATACGACACCGGAGAACCCCTGGACGCCAACAGCGATTAAAATCCTGCCAGGAAGTCCATCCTTATAGTGGTGGAACCATCATAGTATGGGCGGGTATTTGGATCGGCGGAAGAACTGAGTTGATTTGGATCAGAGGCAACCTCAACGCTCAAATTTATGCTGAGACGATTGTATCAGACGTCATCGTTCCTCTACAAGTGCAAATCGGTCCCTTATTTCAGTTAATGCATGATAATGCACGACCGCACACCGCAAGAGTTGTAAGACAGACTCTCGCCGCAGCTAACATCAATTTCCTGCCCTGGCCTGCTCAGTCGCCAGACTTGAACCCGATTGAGCATGCATGGGATATGCTACAGAGAAGAGCTCTGCCGAATATGGAGGGTATCCAGTCGCAAGAAGACCTTTTTTTGTTGTTGCAACGAACATGGGCGGCCATTCCACAGCGTGATTTGGATGAACTCATTTTGAGTATGCCAAACCGATGTTCTTGTGTTGTTAGTGTTCGCGGTAGAAACACGGATTATTAATTGTTTAAGTTACCCAATAAAATTTTAAAGAAAACTGTTATTTCAGTCTTTTTTTCGAACTTTAATGTTAGTGGTTCAAATGTCAAAAATCCCTTTATTAGGAAAATGGCAAATTTCTTTATTAATGCAAAGATGACTTGGTTTATCGTTACTGTGACAAACGAAAACACTTTATTTGATGAATCCTTAAAGAAAATTTTAATTAATATCAATCAGGAGAAAAGTTATTGCAAAAATATATGTTGATCCCTAGATACTTTTGATGTGTTTAGTTCGAAAGTTCATATCGGCATAACCTTTCGGTGAAAAGGCGTTATAGTATGTTTAATCCTGAAAATAAACGACAAAAACCAGTTTTTGATGTTCGTCAAATAACACAATAATGGTCAAATATTATATCAGAAACCCAACATGGGTTTCTGATATAATATTTCTTCCATTTTTTCTTTTTCAGTTTTGAAAAAAAACTTTCTTATTTTTCTGTAGAAGCGAAGAATTTTGTTTTATTGGATAGGTACCTATTGAGAAAAAATATCACGAAGATTTTTGAGCATCTTTTAGCCAGACCCACCCGCGATGTACCTTCTACACTCATTTGCATATTTATTGAAGAATTTACACTAGCTGATACAGTCACGTGATTGGACAAAATATTCGAACGTTGAACGTCCTCATTTCTATCTCTGAACGTGGAGTTGTGGGTTCTATTCCCAAGTCAGGTTAAATATTAGTGGCCTTATAACATCACGATTTATTCCCTAGTAGTGGTACTACATTCTGATTAATAAATAAACTAAACTTCTGGTCTGTTTACTGAGGGGCCGATTGGGCACCCATATTTGGTTAGCCCAAAGGAAGCAAGCCTATTCTTATCAACTGGTCACGAATCCAGGATCTGGAGTATCGAAGCCAGGATCTCGTGTTCAGCTGTAGAGTTTGTAGTAACTAGACCAACGAGTCATCTACACCTATGTACATAGTTCGCTAGTAACAGGATGGCAGACCCCTGCTACTTGAGACCTACAGTAAGTGACGTATTACATAGACGCGCCATACGCCAGTATCACAGCTCTAAAAATATATCAATTGCTTTGACCCGCAACTTCGTGCACGTATATTCCTTTTTTTCCCGTTCGCGTAGGAATTTCGGGAAATCCTCACTTAGTGTTCCCTTTTGGACTGTAGAAGCGCTTCACTCCAAAGTTTCGGCTGTGCATTGTCTGTCTGTTGTGACTCCGTAACAGATGAGTTTTATGTACAACGTGTAACGATTAAACGCAATACCTTTAAAGGGGTCATTAAACTCATAATTATGAACGAATGTTACTCGTACTATGGGACCAACCCAAGATCGCGAAAAAACACGGTTTCAGTGCATATTATCGACTTATGCGGATAGAAATGCAAGACAATAATTTTTCGCGATTTCAGTTTTGGCTCTATAGTACAAGTTGTTCATAATGAATATTGATTGCCTATAAATGTTGTATATTGACTGCCTATAGCTATACGTTAACTTCACACCTCTGCCTACCCAGGTAATGTAAGCGTGAAGCTATGTAAATCGGAACGTTTACCGATCCGTGTACCGTGAATGTACTTCCTAATTCAATTATGACGAAGACTACCGGAGTAATTGATAATAATGACTGGTTGTACGATCAGTGTGCACTCAGCTTTATCCCCTGAGTTATCGTTGACAAGGTATTAATATTAAACACACTTTGGGTTATTGTGCTCTAGGGCTGTGAGGATAGCTCGCTTCCGTAGATCCGCTTGACATCTTACCACCCTCTCTGTAATCAGCATCCACCTCCGCAAGTTTTTAACGAAGGTCCAGAACATTAGTACTTTAATGTGGTGGTGGTAGCTCTGTTTCCAGTTATTGCTCTCATGATAATATCATCGCCAAGTGACCACCTTTTTAGTGGAGGTGGTTAAATTAAGTAGAGGTGGTTAAATTTGGTAGAGGTGGTTGAATTTGGTGGAGATGGTTAGATTTTGAACCACTAAGAAATCGCCTAGAAAAATGACAAACACGTAAACTGCTAACCCCGTGGAAACAAAAGTGATTTTAATGAATTGGTTTTTTTCTCTTCTATGTCCGTTAAGAAGGCCTCGATTTCCTGTCTCTATCCCTATAATGGACCCACAAACATGTTTGTATGTACCAAGGTAGCGACAGTATTAATGAATTCTTGAGGTAAATGTGCGGATAGCAACTTCTGAATCAATCCCGAGATTGAGATTTGGGAAAGGTAGGGTCGTAAGTTGTAATAGCGAACCGGCAATGTATTTTTCGTCTTTCATGGAAAGTTTGTTCAAAGGATAAAATGTGTGACACACCTGGCCAATTTTAATATTGATAGGAAAGTGTGAACTGAATAATTATGTCCCTTCTCAGTTCATGGATCTTTTAACTTAAGTAAAAATATAACATTTACAGGACGGCTTCTGAGTTAAGGTAAAATTTTACACGTTTTCAGACTGAAGTTACTTTGACAATTGGTTTTTACTCAACTTCAAATGCTGCAGACAATATTTAAGTAACTTGCAAATCCAATGTTTTATTTCTTGTGCACGATTTACCCTGTTTTATTGTACATTTGACTTGTACAAAGGATTGCTTTAAATAGTCTTATAGCCTTACCAATACCTAAACCTACTTGTATCAACGTAGTTACCGCGTAACCTTTGCCATCACAATCTGACCTTTTCATCTAAAGCTCGTGTTGAATATTTTTAAAGCAACAAACATTTATATTTTCACTCTTTCAGCTTTCCTTTGTAGCTCACTCTTTTTGTGCCTCAGAAATGTTAAAAGTGGTGAGTAAAGACTCGGGTTTAATTTATAACAACCCTAGTTGGGTTGCCATAATGTCGGGATTTGTGCGGATTGTTCAAATGTTTCAGGTGATGTACTGTTTTCCGAGCGCAAACACAGTGTCCCTATAAATAAATTTAGAAAGAGAGGCTACAACCTTTTTTGTGTTATTGGTCACGCCTCGGCCAATTTAGATCCTTGTTTTGGGTTTGTATTTGTGTAGATAAATAGACATCCAGATAGAATTTCGAAGTTCGACATTTAAAATGGTTTTGTTTCGTGTTTGTGCGTGGTACATTATCGGTATGTTTGTTTTCAATTAATTATGTATTTTGGATAGATATTTGAAATTCAAAGAAATTCTTAACTCTTCGCTGTTTAAAGGCGTGACGTTACGTTAAGTTCGAAATAAATTTGTGCGTACAAATAAATGTATAAATATGTAGATATACCTATTTTTAAAGACATTTCGGACAGGCGTTAATCTAATACTGCCATTTTTTCCATCAAAAACACAGTCAATAATGAGTGAATATTCTAATAATATCTACTCGTAAAATTACTTCTTTTTTTTCCATTCAGCCTTTATCCGACCACCTGTAAAGCCCAACAGAACTTTTTTGCGAAAGAAAGTCGCGACTCAGCCCAAAAAGTTCAGCTTTTCAGTACATACCCAATTTGGCTGATGGCCGTCCGTTTGACCGGGCCGAAAGTCCTCAATAAGGGTCGGTCGGGTGAAGGGCCCCACTATCGGGTTCCGTATCGCTGACGTAGCAAAACGTTACGAGTTTGGTCGAATCGTAAGCTACCACTCAGAAAAATAAATTGTGATCAAATGACTGGGAAACCTACTTTCCGGCAATATTTGATATTGAATTGGAGACGTGTTTTGAAAGGTAAGTTTTATGCACCTTTTATTATGCTTATATTCGTCTCAATGATTGATCTTGGATGTTGTTCTTAATTGCTGTAGACGTTTTAAATTTTACAGAATTCTTAGAAGCGAAGATTTTTTTTTAAAACGTTGCCCCACACTAGGAATTTCTCCTGCGTGGGTGCGATTACAAACATACAAACAACCAGACCCGGAACAATTATCTGTAGGCCCTAAAAATATTTGTCCCGTGCGGGAATCGAACCCACAACGCGGAGCGCAGCAGCCTATCGCTCAACCACTACGCCAACCGTGCCGTCAAAAACAGTGTCAAAATTATGTTTTAAAGTGTTTGTGTAGGTACAGTACGTATTTCATGATTTTACTGTGTGATCTGAACCTACCGAATGCAACCAATTTATTTGAGCCACTAATAATTTATAAACCAAGTTCTCAAAATTGCAATAAAAGGGAAGGAAATTGTCTGGCATGTACAATTATAGGCAAAGAGTTTAATTTTGTCAAACAAAAATTGTAGATTTCTCAGTCCTTTTATAATTAAACATCATAAAAGAGCCAAAGTTTGATTTACGAATAAAAATATCCCCAAGGGACTTAATTCAATTAGATTGAGGAGATAAAAAGATCTGAATCTGAATTGATTTCGTAAAAGTTAGGAAAAAGGAGCTTTATTCAAAACTAGCTGTCCCATGCAACTTCGTCTACGTCACATAAGAGATGGAAAAAAATAACCGATTTATAATATTTTTCAAAATCAAAGTCAAAACGTATATTTCAATTAGACCATTAAAAGGCACTTGAATGTCATCATTAAAAGTAAACATAATAAAGTGACTCTAGCGTCCATTCACAAAGGTAGATTCTTATAGAAAAGAACGGACGAGAAACTCCATAGTTACTCTTTTCAAATAAATGTTTTACAATATTTGGTATACCAAAAAAATAAATACTTCATGTTCATGTATGTGAGGAGGATGCACCAAGTATACTAGTTATAGAACCAAGTATTACCAGAGTAAAAATTAATAATTCTCTAAATAAGCACACATGGTACTTACATATTTACAAATATTGAAAATATTTGGTAAAATATTAAAAAAATAATAACGAAGAAAAATAATAATTTCATCGCTGCTCCGCTCCTATTGCCCATAGCTTCCTCGATAAGTGGCCTATCCAACATTAAAATATTTTTCAATTCGAACCAGTAGTTTCTGAGTTTAGCACGTTTAACCAAACAAACAAACTCTTCAGCTTTGTAATAGATGAAAGTGAATCAGATTTTAATTTTGAATAAAGATATACTAAGCTTTCGCAAATTACTGATAAGGAATGGTTTCCCTCTGATTTGACTACGACATTCGTAGTTGATTAAAGATTGAAAAGAGAGATATCAGTTGTATTTACTGAAGTAGGATATTATTGGGCATCTCACCCCACCTTCCGTTCCTTCGGCTCACTCCGTTCGCCTCCGTCACTCTCGGTGTGGTGAATTGCCCAATAATATCCCACGGAGTGGGCGCCGTTCCACATTTCAATAGTAGTCAATGGAGTGAGCGCCGTTCCACATTTCAATAATAGACAATGGAGTGAGCGCCGTTCCACATTTCCGTTCCTTCGGCTCACTCCGTTCGCCTCGTCACTCTCGGTGGAGTAGGATACCCATTCCCAGAAAGTGCAGTAAAATACTGGTTCAGCGCCTACTCCACCCGATGGAACGGAAGGTGGAGTATTTCGTTGCTGTTGGCTTGATCCCTGCAAACCTACCGTTTTGTAACTAAAGGTTAAATTCTTTTAGTAGGGAAGGTGGATAACTTATAAATAATTGTACACAGTTTTTACGCTACATTCGATTCGTACTATTGTAGTAAGAAGGTTGAATTTTGTGTTACGAAACTAAATACCTACATATAACTAAAACGATGCATGACTCAGTGAAATCTGATTTAAAAGACATTTGTAAACTTGTTATCAAGAATTCTGGTGGCGAGATTATATTTTTACAAGATTTGCAAATTGGTCAGAGAAATAAAGATATTGGTTCATCCAAACACCAGGACTGCTATACATCCCAAACCAAAGATTTGTTCCGCCGACAGATCTCAGATTCGGTGAAATCTAGTTTAGAAAACACTCACTATCTCATATTGAAGGATAGCCTTGGTGGTGCTCATACATTTGTTCGAGTTAGAAACAATGAGTTATAAAGGTCAATGTAATCCATTAATTAGCTCATTGTTAATATGACTGTTTCAAGCCGTCGTCATGAAATTTGTAAAACAACCACAATCGTTACATGTAAACAAACTTTGCGTTCATTCTCAGGAGACTGGATTTCGTCATGGAGAATTATTACCTAAATCGGTACGATGCATCATTTGCGGGCCGTCAAATTGTGGTAAAACCAATTTATTAATTGGTCTTCTTTTACACGAGAATGGTTTAAGATTTAAAAATGTTTATGTTTATTCGAAAACCTTGCAACAACCCAAGTACGTTTTTTTAGAAAAAGTCTTACAACGAGTACCAGGCATTTCATTTAAAAAATATCATGAAAATGAACAAGTGCTAAGTGTTCAGACCGCAAAACCGAATTCTGTTATTATATTTGATGATGTTGCTTGTGAAAATCAAAGTAGTATACGTGATTATTTTTCTATGGGGAGACACAAGTTCATAGATTGCTTTTATCTTAATCAGACGTATAGTAAAATCCCTAAGCAGTTATTAAGAGACAACGCAAACCTAATCGTACTTTTTAAACAAGATGAAAGAAATATGAGACATGTTTATGAAGAACATGTCAACACAGACATGACATGGAATGAATTTCGTGAAATGTGTTCAAAAATATGGAGTATACCTTTCAATTATGTTGTAATTAATAAAGATTGTTCAAAAAACAATGGATGTTATCGAAGTAAATTTGACACGTTTGTAGTCTTTGACTAAGAACACGAAAACATATATAAGACTATTAACTGCCTGAAATTATTATTCACCTTACGACGCTACATCAATTACGACGTATTTTACCAATATGGAAAAATCATTGAAACGACAAATTGTTGATGCGGCAGAAGCTGTAAAGACAAAAGTACGAAAAATGAGAGATGCTGAGATCAACAGTAAGCAAGCACTGGAATCTGTTTTCAAACCTGTAACAGAACCTCTCAACCAAATTGCTAATGCCAGTAAGCAAACTCCTCTCCTACATGTTAGTAATGATTTTGCTGATGTTCCGTTTACCAAGAAAATTTTGCAGAAGGAAGGAACTGGTAGCGCAGAAAGTAATGATAATAATAGCGATGATGACAAATATGAATCCGATATCAACAGTGACTCTTCTTATGAATCAGTAGTTGAAAGGAATCCAGATTGTGATACGTCATCCTGGTCAGTATCTTCAGAAGCGTTGAAAGATATTCCATTTGGGGTTAGAGCAGACCGCGAGAAACTGATGTTAGGTTCTGCTTGCATAACGATCAACGATCAATACATCACCGTGGCTGGACGTAAATACCGAAATACACCTGGTTTAAAACAGTTGTTGCTTAAGAAAGATGTAGACTTAAGTTTAGTTACAGATAGTGATACACAAAATTATAAGTCAATGCTTCTTGATACAAATGCACATCGTCGAGACTATGATCCAAGAAAGCCAATAAAAAGTAATAAAGGACAAAAATATTTGCAAGTTATTAAACCTCTTTTTAAACTGAAGAATGCAGTTCAGGGGAAGGGTCTACCGTTGGTAAAAAAGTGGAGAAAAAACGTAGATTTAGTGTACTGGGATAATCCTAATGAATTAGTCGAAAGGTTGAAATTATTAATTGCGTCTAGAGATGCTGGCAACACAGGATTAGATAATGAAATTATATCTATCATTGAAGAATTGCGTGAGAGTAAAGTTATAAATAAATAAATATTTGAAGTTGTGTTTATTTTATTACCAACCTCTCGATACAATACACCTTCATCATGAACGTAGACAAATTCGGACACTACATTCATAAAAGAATGCGTTTATCAGAGTTATTTGAGTTTAATGAGAATGCATTGTTAAAATCAGAAAATGGAGATTTTGATTTAAAAACATCAAGACTGAGGGGAATTAGATCTCCAGTAGAAGCAGACGATGCTGTGAACAAGAATTATGTAGATCAATTGAATGCTAACACGTTAAAAGAATTAAATAACCTGGCTGTGAACAAGGATTATGTAGATCGATTGAATGCTAATATGTTTAACGAATTTAATAATCTGATTGGTAAATTGCGTTCTCAAATCATAAAAGATGCAAAGACTACAGTTCAAGCTACTTTAAAAGCTGGGATACCTGAGGTTTCAACTCATTTACAAGATAAGTTTTATACTAAAGCAGAGGTTGATACATTGCTTCAAAAAACTCCGTAATGGTAAAACAGCAAATTGTTAATGAAATACATAAAGCGGCACGAAGAAATTTCCTTCGACGTTCTGTTATTCTGAAAGGAATCCGCGACTTATGGCAAGCTGACTTGATGGACATGCAAAACCTGAAAAAGTATAACAAAGGTTACAATTTCATCTTAGTGGTGATGGACTGCTTCTCTAAGTATGCCTGGGCTGAACCGTTAAAATCGAAAAATAAATTGGATGTTACTCGTGCATTCGAACATATACTGCTAAGTACTCGTAATAATCCAGTTAACTTACAAACTGATATGGGAACAGAATTTTATAACAGCACTTTTCAAAAGTTAATGAAAAAGTACAATATTAACCATTATTCATCATTTTCTACTAAAAAAGCATCAATTGTAGAGAGACTGATAAGAACTTTAAAAAATAAATTATATAAATATTTTAGTCTCAATGGAAACTATAAGTGGTTAGGTCAACCATTGGAAGATATATTGAAGAAGTATAACAACACAAAACATCGCACAATTCAATTTAAACCAGTTGATGTGAACAAATCGAATGAACAAGTAATCAAAGAAAATATTAAAAAAGTAAACAAACATAATTTTGTGAAGTGGAAGCCAAAATTCAAAGTTGGTGATTATGTCCGTATAAGTAAATACAAACATAATTTTGAGAAAGGTTACACTCCTAATTGGTCAACAGAATTATTTATTATAAAAAACGTTAATAAAACCTTTCCAGTGACATATCAAATAGAAGACCAACGAAAGCAAAACATATTAGGATCCTTTTACGAACAAGAACTGCAAAGATCTAAGCACCCTGATGTTTATTTGATAGAAAAGGTTTTAAAAAAGAGAGGAAATAAATTGTATGTTAAATGGTTAGGTCTAAACAGTACTGAAAACAGTTGGATTAAAAAAGCTGCAATAATGGACTAAGATATTATATAACCACTTTATTCATTTGAATCCCTATCATTATAATTTCAGTAATGCAAGGGAGTGGACTTGTTAACAGTATAATTAATAATTTACCATTTGAAGTTCATTTGCCAGGATACAATTATTGCGGACCAGGAACCAAACTTCAAAAACGCTTAGCGCGAGGTGATCGAGGAGTAAATAAGCTAGACGAAGCTTGCATGCAACACGATATTGCATATACAAACCACACAGCCTTATCAAATCGTCACAAAGCCGATTTACAACTACTTAACATGGCTAAACAAAGACTAAAATCAAAAGATGCAGGAAAAGGTGAAAAATTAAGCTCATGGTTAGTAAGCAAAGTCATGAAAGCCAAATTGAAATCTGGTTCTGGTGCTAAAACATTTAAAAGTTTAGTATCAAAAATAAAATCTAAAGTAAAAAAGCTAAAACCCAAGGATAGTAAGTCTTTAATAAACTTCGCTTACTTAGCTGCAAAAAAGTTATGCCCCAAATTACACCAAATCAGAGTACCGAGAGTGATCCCCATACCGAAGACTGGTGGAGTTCTACCTTTAATTCCAATTTTTGCTGGCTTATCAGCTTTAGGAGCTTTAGCTGGTGGTGCGGCTGGAGTTGCAAAAACGGTGAATGATTACAAATCAGCTCAACAAAACTTGCGAGAGACAGAACGACATAATAGAACTATGGAGGGTTTAGCAGTGGGCAAGGGTTTATACATAAAGCCATATAAAAACGGTAAAGGATTGTTTATAAAACCAACAAAAAACTGAACAAGAAGCTACCAAATCGTCCACTTACTAATGTAGACATCCAATACTATGCCAGAGACATCCCATATTTCCGAGGAGTATATATGAAAGATCAATTACCAAGGAAGCCGAAACGTAAGGAATGTGGTATTGTTAACTTAGACGATTCTAAAAACGAAGGAACGCATTGGGTAGCTTATGTAAAAGTTTATGACTATTGTGAATATTTTGATAGCTATGGAAATTTAAAACCTCCATTAGAACTGGTTCGATATTTTAAGAATTGTAAAGTTTCATATAACTACACAAGATATCAAAAATTTAATACTGTAAACTGTGGTCATCTATGTTTAAAATATCTAAGGACTTTTTGGAATAAAAATATATAAAATAAATGTTTTTATTTTATTTCAATCATTTGCAAGATGTCACTCACTTTGTCAATAACTGGAAACTCATCAATTTTATCTACGTACTATCCTAATACGTTGCAACTAGATGGAAAATATGAGTGTGCTTTATTGCATTTTTCAACATTTAATTCTATACCAAATATTGATAAAAGTAATAACAAATACTATTATGGTTCAAACGACGTTATTGAAATACCGGAAGGCACCTATGAATTGCAAGATATTTACGATTATTTGAAATCTGAAATAAAAGATGCCTCAATCAAATTACAATGTAATAACAATACTTTAAAAACTAGCATATATTGTTCAAAAGACGTTAATTTTAAGAAAGAAAACTCTTTCGGTAGGCTGTTAGGGTTTGATAGACAGGTCTTGAAAGCAAATAAATGGCATGTGTCACAGCATCCAGTCAACATTTTGCCGACGACAGTGGTAAGGATCGAATGTGACATTATAAGCGGCTCTTACATAAACGGTGAACCAAGTCACATAATTCACGAATTCGCACTCAACGTGCCACCTGGATACAGAATCATAGAAATCCCGAAGAACGCAATATATTTTCCAATCAATCAAAACAACATAAGCTGCATACATATCCGACTACTAGATATAAACAATCGCTTAATTAATTTGCGTGGTGAAGAAGTGCAGCTGTATTTACATCTTAGAAGACAAAATGATTGACTACAATAAATATGTGCCTCACCAAATTAAAAATACCAGTTCTACTCAAGCTACCTACCAAATAAGACGTCGTTCTAAGAGCAAAATAAAATTAACTAAAGACAATAAGATATTTCTCAGAGCGATTGGGTTATTAAAATGAATATCTTAGACGTTTTATCCACTCCAACATACGACAACAGTATAGAAGGAATCGAATTTCATTCGTACAAACCTTATGTAACAAGTTTCAACAGGAACGATGAAATACGCATACCTATCAACCAACAGGATCTGTACATATTACCATCAGCCAGCACTCTCTATTTGGAAGGAACCGTTATCGTTAGCAAAAAAGATTCAAAAGAGAAAGCTACTAGTGTCAATTTTACGAACAATGGACTACTCTTCTTGTTCCAAGATATTAGGTACGAACTAAACGGAGTGGAGATTGATAAAATAAAAAATGCAGGTATAACTACAACCATGAAATCATTAATATCAATGAATGAGAATGAATCAAAAATAGCTAGAGCTTGGGGTTGGAGTATCGATGGTATAAAAAATATTAATGGGGGAAGTTTTTCTGCGTCTATACCACTTCGGAATATCCTCGGTTTTGCAGAAGATTTTAAAAAAGTTGTAATAAATGCTAGACATGAACTAATATTGTTACGAAGCAACACTAATTTGAACGCTGTAAAATTGAATACCGGTGAAATTGTGGAAGACATTCAAATAAATAAAATCATATGGCGCGTACCCCACGTTAAAGTATCAGACAAAGAAAAAATAAGTTTATTAAAACTGCTGGAAAAAGATCGATCGCTTCAGATGATATTTAGAAACTGGGATCTATATGAATACCCCACTTTACCAAGATCAACAAAGCACACCTGGTCTATCAAAACTTCATCTCAAATAGAAAAACCGAGATATGTAATAATTGGACTACAAACAAGTAGAAAAAATAATGCAAGTTCTGACATGTCGCAGTTTGATCACTGCTATGTTCGTGATGTTCGAGTGTACCTTAATTCAACATATTTCCCGTATGAAAGCATCAATGTGAACTTCGCCAATAACAGAATTGCTTTATTATATGAACAATATATCAGATTTCAGCAGTCGTATTATGGACGTTGTCAGGAGTCCTTATTAAGCGAGAAACAATTTAAAGAGTTAGCACCATTGTTTGTTATTGATTGCTCTAGACAGACCGATAATCTGAAGACTGGACCCGTTGTGGATGTAAGGGTAGAAATTGAGAGTGATTCAGAAATACCAGATCAAACTTCGGCATACTGCCTCATTCTCAACGATTGTATTGTTGAATACAAACCATTAAGCAACACAGTGAAGAAGTTATCATGAACGCGGATATTATCATTGTAGAACTCCAAGGATTCAAATATTTAGACAATAATTTTATCGTCAAAGAAGTGGCTATCGTAAGTAATGAGCACACACAGACGTTCTTGATTAAACCACCGCATTCGTTTTATTACTTAACTCAAGAAGAAAAGAAGCAGGTGCGATGGTTGGAAAGAAATCGTGGAATTTTCTGGAGTGAGGGCTTTATAGATTACAGAGAGTTTCAACACATCATCGTACCGTATTTAGAAAATAAAAATATTATTACAAAGGGTTCGGAAAAGATTAAGTGGATTAAAGAATTATGTGCAAACTGTGAAGTGATTGACATAGGAGAGAAAGGGTGTCCTAATTTTGCGACATTAAAAAAGAAGTTCTGTAAAAATAAAACTGATTTTAACTGTGTGAACCATAAAATGAATTGTGCATTAAATAATGCGGTGTGTATTAGAAAATGGTACGTGGATAATAATATGTCTGTATTTAATTTATTTTAAATATTATTGTGTTGAACAGTTAATAAAAATAAATAAATATTGATCTACTTAAGAGTGTTTTATTTAATATTCAGGGTAACCTACATACCTAACTTAAAATTAGCTGTAGCAAAATGATTTTAAATATATCATGATTTTAATCAAATTATTGTAAGAAAAAAATCTATAAGAAAATAACCTATAATTACATATATCATTACACTAGAGCTAATTTAGAGTTCGAGTATAAATCAGTAATATAAAATAAAACATATTTTAAATATATGGATATATTTTTATTTACTTTAATAAATATTTGAAATGATTACAAAATAATTATATCTACCTATATACTTATAAACTTGTGATGTATGTACACTACCCAACTAAATTAAACACATCAAGAGATTAATATTATCTACTTACATTAAAACTATTTAGATACTACACTAATTCTTATTTAACTTTATCATAATATTTGACTAAGTAGGCTAGTAGACTAGTTTTTTCTATACAAAATAAAATATAAAAACTTAATTACAATAAAACTAACATTAATGATATTTTAATAATTTATACATCCAAAATACCCTAATAACTATAACATTACTCACATATTTTGTATTGCTTATTGCTAAAAATCTTACACAAAAAAACTTATAACTTACACAAATTATTCACAGCTTAATAATAACCACTGTCCCCGCAAAGTTTTTTTGAAATTTTATTAATTAACGATAGCGTCTCCTCCATAACATAGTCCACTGATTCAGTCACTACATACTGCGCACTTAACACCACGTTCTGATCATCACATGCAGATTCTTGTTGTTCACTGATATCGAGCACTTTAACCTGGATCAGTCGTAATCCTTTTTTCTTCTCATTGTTTATGACATATGATTCACATTTAGGCAGAGACTTCTGTTTTAGACACTCACGTCTTGTTCTAGGTTTCTTGTTAGCAGATCCGCAGTCTTGTCTTGTTCTAGGCTCCTTGTTGGCAGGTATTTGTTGTTCTTCGATATCTGGGATATGCCAGCTTAAACTCGGTGTCGGAAAACCTTGACCGTATTGTGAGAAGTCGACAATATCTGGTGAATCACACATTATGAATGATCTGAAACAAACAAAATTATAATGATTAATAATCATGTCAAACAACATAAATAAAGAAATAATTTAATAAGTACTTATAAATACACTAGTGCAATACTCACAATTTGTTTCGTTTTTTTTTTTTCAATTGATGTGATGTGACCGTTCCGGCTGACTGCCTTGTGATGTATGTACTAATCATATTATTATGAAATGAACTCCATAAAACCTTGCGATATGAGTCAATTTCATGTCTCAACAAGTTCAATCTAATGCGCACCTGATCGGTGTCAAATTCCACACCGCGCGTGCGAACTTCGAACCATGAGTGTCTTGTCATCAAAACTGGATATTACATATTTTATCAAGTTGGAACCTGTATCGATACGCTGCGAGACCTGTGTGTGTGTGGTTTATCATCAGAAACAGAAATGAAACAGATTTATGAATATAAAATATTATTTATTCGGATAATAAATACACCTACACTGTTTAGATCTAACTAGTAAAAGGACACCAAGAATACATACATTTTAAAATTTCATACATAATAAAATCAGGTTCAAAAATAAACTTATGTCGATACTATTTAAATTACATTCCAAGACAATTTTACTTATTACAATAACATAACGATGTCATAAGTTTTACCATTTACAATCAATAAAATACATATTAACATTACATAAATATACTTGCGTTACCCCAGGCTATAGTAGAAACTTTATCAAACGATAGCAATCGTTTATCATCATTGCTTGAAAGTGCTATTTTATTTAAGTCATGAGTGTATATTTCATGTTTTATTGATCTAAACAATACATTTTTTTTGCGAATAACATTGCAATTGTACAAAACATTTTTATAATCAATCATATTTAAATTTTTGGTAATACATTTTTGTGTACCTTTTGCCTTTTTAATTGTTCTGTTTAATGTTTTAATACAATAAAGCTTTGAGCGCAGTCCTACGAATTCTTTGATAATGTTGCCACCCATTTCATCCTTAAACAGTCCTGGAATCTTCTTATTAATAATTGGTAAATTATAGCCATTGTTAGAGTCATAATTACTGGTATCAAAATATTTTAGAAAATGGAGCTTAAAGTCTTTATAAACATCATTACTCTGCACATCATATACTAGACTATCTGTGTCAGTATAGCACAATTCTATTCGGTTACCATAAAAAGGTTTTATGATAGAGTAGTGAAAGTCGTACATGTGAGCTTTAGATAATTCTAATACTGCAAACCCTATGTAAATTGGTTTGTCAAGTATAATTCGCACAGGTTTCATTTGGATCGCTACTAGATCATCTGAAAATACAGAGGCGCTATGAAAATATGGGCTGGCTATTAATTTTTCAGCACAAGTAGTCTTTTTTGTTTTATTGTTCGCGTCACACCACTTATTTACTAACTTAACGTCTATTCGGTGTTCATTATTTTCAAGGGTCTTTCCAAAAATACTATTGTTCAATAATTTGAAAAAGTCTTGTTCAAACGCTGACTCTGCTTTTTGGCGTAACTGGGTGTTAATATCAATATATTGCTTTAAAAAACTACTTTGCTTAAATATAATGGCGCGATGGATCCTTCTCAATACTAAACCGTGCTGTAAACATTTTTTTAAATGTACGTAATGAATAACATAGTAATATTTATCATACAAATTTGGTATTAACTTTTTATTCTTACCACCCGGTGGTACGCATTTTTCTGGACAGAAGGGAAAGTCATTGTGTTCCATATGCAAATTCTTCGGATATATTAGATCAACTTCAAGAATGTAACCGTTTTCAGCAGTATCACTAATTTCAGCTAAGTTCAATTGTAAAGAATCTATTTCTTGTCTATTCATAAATCTAAAATCTGAATAGGGTAAGGATTGACACATGCTGTAACCGTATAAATTATTGCAATCTAAATAAATAATAAATGAATTTGGACGGGTTGGATCGTAAGTATCTAAATACTTATGATTGGCTTTGACATGTCTTTTGGAACACATACAAACACCTCCTCGAATACCTTTTTGTATCATTCTAAAAATTTCAACATCACTAATCAATTCTAATTTAACTCCCGTTTTTAAAAGCATTGCATCAAAAGATAGACTTGGCGCTGTAAGATAGAACGCGGGATCGAGATTGTAATGTAGTTTACAAGTTTTCCGAAAATTTTCAAATACATCTGTTAGCAACAGAACATCTGTTTTGAGATACAAATCTGTATACATACCCATGTTTTGAATATTAAATACTGACCAAACAGACTGAGCGTGTTCATAGTCTTCATCGGTAATTGTCTCATTAGTTAAGGAGTTAAAAAAATATTTTTTGGAGGGTAAACACGTATCTTCATATCGTTCCCATTGAGACATATAATCATATGGATACACTCCTTTACGGGTGAGTAGGTTAAATCGTTTTTTAGCAGGGAAATAAGATTGTAATTGTTTAAAGTCTTGTTTTTTCATTGTACTAACCAACTTTTCTAAGCTAGTTCCTAAAAACTTGTAAGAATCTACAAACCGAACCTGGATGCTTTCCCCGGTAGAAATCGGAATAAACTTAGAGAATGAAATATAGTTTTCTTTTGTTTTAGGTATCACTTTTATAGATCCAGGAGCTTCACCTAATTCTTTTATGAAAAGGTGGCAATCGTATCCAGACAAATTATGGAAAAATACTGGCAAAAATGTTGGTAGTTTGTATTGTATGTTACAATAACTATGGGCTGCGCCGCGATATTTACCAGTCAAGTGGCAATGATCGCGAACCCTATCGCCGAACAAGAAGTGCTCACAAATATGACATGTCATCGCGTTTTCAAAGTCGCGAGCATTATCATTTGAATAAATCATAGGCACATTATTTTTTAAAATATCGTAAATTTTTTGTGCATCTTTATAGATAGACTTCACAAAATTTGATGCACAATCCGAACCGCGATAAGAAACGTAACGATTGTGGCTTTCGTCTAGCGTACACGTAATATGATAAGCGAAAGCTACAGGCACGTGTCGCTGTCGCGTTACAGTACTCGCTTTAGTGGGGTCAGGGTCACAGGATTCGTACCGTTCCAGCATTGTTTCAAAATCTGCGTAAATAACAAATGGTACAATTTGCTTTTTATTATAATTTTTAAACTGTATGAAAGAACCCCTTGGAGGTAGTTCGGTGGCAACACCTCCACAACTATGTGAACTAAGATTATCGCATGAATCAAAAAACATCAAACAAGCGTCACAAAGGTACAGTTTACTGTGATGTTTTGTTATTTGATTTTTCACAAGTCGCGGCAAGTCTTTAATGAGACAGTAATGTGATAAATTATCTCTTTCTAAATAAAGTAAATGAATCACCTTTCCGTTCAAGGCTTTTGGTTTGTAAAGCGGTCCTATGACGGTATTATTTTTTAAACCATAAATGTAAATGCAAATTTCGGGGTTATTCACTTCGAACTGCGCAATATCTGAGAAATTCACTGGAAATGACATGTCCTTTATATTTAATACGTTACGAAAATCAGGGTAAGAAGATACTCTTTCAGGATGACTCTTAGCTGGATATAAAGCAGCAACAACAGACCACAAAAAACAATACTCGTCATTATTGTGGATATTAACACATGCTCTTATCGATTTTATAGCAGAAGGCAATTCGATAAAGCCTGAACCGTGCAACGGTTGATATTTGTTAACATTGACTTCCAAATGAGAACTGCTCAAGAACGTCCATCCGCTGTCTCGGTCCTGAAATTCTTCTATCTTTTTTGATAAAATGTTTTTTACTTGAGTTAATAATGAATCAAATTCATAATTCTGATGCAGAGTAAAGTTTTTTGTGGCAAATGATTTCATCTCCTGACAATCATTTTTAAACATTAAAAACAAAGCAAAATATTCGAAATTAATTTTTAAACAAGTATGTTCTTTAAGAGATATGTTAATTAATGTTTTAATTTTGTCCCAAATATTAGTAAGAAATGATTCTAGAGAACAATTATCAGATGAATCGACAATTCTATAAGAAGCTATACGATTACGAAATGCAGAATTTATTATTTCAACACCTTCGCAAAAATGTGAAATAGATTTGTTTTTATGATTAGTACTACGTAGGTGACCTGTCCAGTGACTGCGCTCAATAGATGTGTTACAAACAGTACAGAAAGGCATTCTAGATTAAAATAGTTTTAAACTTACTGCTAGATGCTGCAATATATTATTTTTACGATTATGATGTACGATCGCAGAAATAACATCTGGTGCCCCAACAACTTAAATATTTATTTTATATTTATATTATATTATCACTATAAAAGACGGGCTCAGAATTATCAAATAAATCATGAGTCCGTCTCATAAAACCTTGTAGTCCGTTCCATTGTGGCGTGTTGCGGTTAAGCTGCACTTTTAGAACCACTGAGGCTTTCTTCCACCGCTCTTCTTTAGGGGTGGAGGCAACTTCAGCTTTGTTGTAGACTTTTACCTCTACATAAAAGTCCCCGGTTACGTCCGCCGTTCGTCGCACTTTACCGTTGGCGACACGGCTGATGAGGGTCGAACTGAAGTCCCCGATTGAGGTCTTCGATGGAACGTAGTCTTCTAAGCCAAAGAGGTCCGAGCTGTGTCTTTTACTGTAAACAATTTAACATAATTATTATTTATTACACAACACATTACATTACATTTATTTTTTAATCGATGGATTGACGGTGTATTACTCCTCTGTCGAACCTTACGGGGATAGAAAGCATGATGTTATGTTATAATAATTTCAATACCTCATAAACTAATTGTAAACATTTCTGCAAGGAATATAATTGGAATTTGATTTCAGCGCTCTTTACGTTACAGTTCTAAATCGTCGTCGTAATCGTCGTTTATCTGTGTATAACATTTTAATTAACATAACATCCACAACAAACACCTAAAGATAAAAGCAGTAACACAAAAGTACCTTGATTTCTGTTCTGATGGTGAGGTGTCCTCGGAAGCTTTGCGCTTCGACACCTTCTTTTTTGGTTGCGGCTTCACAACCTCGGCTACAGCTGCAGACCGTGTCTGGAATTCTGAATCAGAGTCGGACCTGAAATGAAACACAAAGATTCATTTTGTAACTGATAACTGTGGCTTCATTAAGGCTACCGATACACCAGCCGGCAGGCAGAAACCAGGTCCGTAGCTGGGTAGCGATTAGATAAATACATTATTGTTTCAATTGAGTAAAATGAATTAGGACTAGTGATACACCAGCCGGCAGGCAAAAACCAGGTCCGTAGCTGAGTAACAGTCATGATGGACGGATAGAACATGATAGTTACAACAGCCGGCAGGCAAAAACCAGGTCCGTAGCTTAGTAACAGTCACGATGGATATATAGAACATGATAATTTTACAACAGCCGGCAGGCAAAAACCAGGTCCGTAGCTGAGTAACAGTCATGTTGGACAGATAGAACATGATAGTTACAACAGCCGGCAGGCAAAAACCAGGTCCGTAGCTGAGTAACAGTCATGATGGATATATAGAACATGATCATTTTTCAACAGCCGGCAGGCAAAAACCAGGTCCGTAGCTGAGCATTATGACAGCAAATTTAAAATTGAGAAGTATGTACTTACTTACATGTTAGAAAGTGGATTTTAAAGCACCGCTAGTAGGAACTACTTGTCACTTTGAAGATTCTGGAGCGAATGAAATTTATTGATTGAAATTAATTCGTTTATATTCACAATTAATACTATGTTAGCATAAAATAGGTCATTTCAATTTTAAACTCAAAGTAAATGTCTTACAGTTGTATAAAAAAATATGACGTTTACGTCATATTGAACTGAATTGATTGCATATCAAATTTGCTAAACTGCAATTTATTCATGAGAACTGAAAAAACAAAGCCGACAAAGTGAACCCGATCCCTGGTATGCTTTATGATTCATTACTAAACTAATATGTATAATTAATTTAATATTTGATGTTTGTTTGTTGAGAATGTTTAACTTCACAATTACGTTTATGTGAGAGGTGAAACTAACAAAAGTCAAGTCAGTAAGGTGCATATTAAAGATTTTTTTTTTTTAATTGTTCCGTTGAAAGTAAATTTCTGAGCATAGTAAGTTGTTGAAAATAAATCATAACAATTTTAAAAAACGTACAAACAAACCAATCCATGTCGCCGATGCATGTCATGTTAAGTTGCAGTTAAACTCAGAAGTACTCAGAACTTATTTTATCATCAAATAAATACTATTGTGGAGTAAGTTAGTATGATTAAATAATCACCTAAACCCACTATGAAAGAATCCAAGAAAATATAACGTGTGGGAATCGAACGTACGTGTCTGAGTTATGATTTCATAGTTGTCGACTTTATCAATAATAACTTCAGTTTACTATTACAATGTTCCCAGTATTTATCCATTTATTCTTTACTCCTATTATCCCAAATGACTTTATTCTACCATCATTCATCATTCTATAATCTTACTTATAATTAAGTTTAAATCGCACTCGATAAAAAGTGGCAGATATAAAAAATATCATGTAAATAAAAGTATAAAAATATATTATCTTAGTACCCAGAAGAATGAAACACGTTAAAACTAGAAGTAATTACACAAATAGGTAATTCCACAAAAGACCAATTTACGGTTTACAACATGATGGTTATGTTAAATTACAATAGAAATGCATGGAATGCAATTTATGTGTACGTGTACATTCGTGTGGGAAGTGTTCATTCCATTGAAATTGAACTTTGCCGATTCAAACTAAAAAAGCAGACTCATACATAAAGGTAATTTACATCTATGTAGCAACCACCGGGTACGGTTACCGTCAACGGAACACATTGACGCACACAGTTTGTACGCTAGATTGTATAATGTAAGATACGTTTCTGATCCGGCTGCCGTTGTAAAGTGTATTTACACCTTAGATTTCTGAATGCAAAGCAAGGATTGATATTCCGTCCCTAACTTTACCACTTCACTGTTACGTGTTGATGTAAGAGGGTGTATCGTCTGTAATATGTTAAATTAAAATTTAGATGTCCTCGAGCCAATCTGGTCACAAAACAGAGTGATATGTGTAAAAGCGCTATTTACTTTTGTGGAGAGACATGAGACAATCTGTCCTAAATTTTAGTTTAATGTACGTGTATCCTAAAGTTCAGATGTCCTCGAGCCAATCTGGTCACGAAAACGGGTATGCGTGTTATTCTAAGCGGGAATGCACCATCCCTAAGTATGTGGAGAGACATGAGACAATCTGTCCTGAATTTTAGGTTATTGGCTTGCTCAGATAGAACCCTGATTATGTTATCGTGTAAAGTGAAAAGGATGTATCGTCTGTAATATGTTAAATTAAAATTTAGATGTCCTCGAGCCAAACTGGCCACAGAAAAAGAAAAAAAATGTATGCGGACCTAAGGGCGTGCATTTTTTTACTTTTGTGGAGAAACATGAGACAATCTGTCCTAAATTTTAGTTTAATGTACGCGGTATCCTAAAGTTCAGATGTCCTCGAACCAATCTGGTCACGAAAACGGGTATGAGTGTTATCCTAAGCGACAATGCACCGTCCCTAACTTTGTGGAGAGACATGAGACAATCTGTCCTGAATTTTAGGCTAGCGGTTCAAACAGCGAACGCCTTGTTTGTTAACGTGTGATGTACACTTCATTACACGTTAATATGAATAGATTAAATTAAAATTTGGATGTCCTCGAACCAATCTGGTCACTAAAAATAGAATGTGCATATGTGCCTATGCGCTATTTCTTGCTTTCGTGGAGAGACGTGAGACAATCTGTCCCAGATTTTAGTTTAATGTATACGATATCCTAACGTTCAGATGTCCTCGAGCCAATCTGGTCACAAAACGGGTATGCGTGTTATTCTAAGCGGGAATGCACCATCCCTAAGTATGTGGAGAGACATGAGACAATCTGTCCTGAATTTTAGGTTAGTGTATGCGATATCCTAACGTTCAGATGTCCTCGAGCCAATCTGGTCACAAAACAGAGTGATGTGTGTAAAAGCGCTATCTCTAATATTGTGGAGAGACATGAGACAATCTGTCCTGAATTTTAGGTTAATGTATACGATATCCTAACGTTCAGATGTCCTCGAGCCAATCTGGTCACAAAACAGAGTGATATTTACTTTTGTGGAGAGACATGAGACAATCTGTCCTGAATTTTAGGTTAGCGGGGTGCATGAAAGGAGCCTCCTCGTGGCGCACCCTGGAAGCAGCTAGACACGAAAAAGCAGTGTCTAGGCTGACTAATCCCTTCGACTTGATGTGACTTAAGATAACAAGGTAAAATAGTGACGGAGGCAAACGGAGTGAGCCGAAGGAACGGAAATGTGTAACGGCGCTCACTCCATTGTCTATTATTGAAATGTGGAACGGCGCTCACTCCATTGACTACTATTGAAATGTGGAACGGCGCTCACTCCATTGACTACTATTGAAATGTGGAACGGCGCTCACTCCATTGACTACTATTGAAATGTGGAACGGCGCCCACTCCGTGGGATATTATTGGGCAATTCACCACACCGAGAGTGACGGAGGCGAACGGAGTGAGCCGAAGGAACGGAAGGTGGGGTGAGATGCCCAATAATATCCTACTTACTGATTTAAAAGAGTGTCCGTGGAGTTTCTTGCACGTTCTTCTCCATAGAGATCGAGAACGCTACAAGAAGTGCCACTAGCTTAAATTTTTGACTAACCGACCTTAATAATTCAAAAGTAATCAATAAATGCAAACTTGGTTAATTAAGTCTACAAATCCGCATGTTGAAATTGTTGTTTTCTCTACCTTGTTGCTATTCCATCAATTCGCACTAAGCGTTTCCAATCGTCTTTTATAATGCGCACAGCAAAGGAGTGGAACTCTCTGCCTGCGTCTATGTTTCCGAACACATTCAACCCTGATCTCTTCAAAGTTAGAGTGAGTGAGTAAGTGAGTGTGCTTCTTCTGAGTAAGCTCATTCCATCATCGACTTTGTCTCTTTCACCTGCGACCTAGACTAGAGTCAAGAGCATATCCATCTGACAATAAAAAAGAAATCATTTTAAAAATGTAAAGAAAAGCCTTGAATAGCAGACATTGTTTTTCCACATATTCTGTTTCATTAATGTATTATGTATTTCCAGCAGAGATTTAAAAACGTGAATCAGACCATTTCCCGATTTTTCGTATAAAACGATTCATATAACATAACTGTTTTGATTCTATATCAGTATACAGTATGATTGATTTTTACCGGACGCGAAAGAAAAAACTTTAATAGCAGTCTTTATTTTTCCACATTTTCTGTGTCATTAATGTACTTATTATGTATTTCCAGCAGAGATTTAAAAACGTGAATCAGACCATTTCCTATTTTTTTTAAATATATAAAACAATTCATATAACTGTTTTGATTCTATATCAGAATAAATTTGATTGATTTTTGCCGGAAGCAAAAGAAAAAACTTGAATAGCACACATTGTTTTTCCACATATTCTGTGTCATTAATGTATTATGTATTTCCAGCAGACATTTAAAAACGTGAATCAGACCATTTCCCGATTTTTTTTTACAAAACGATTCATATAACATAAATGTTTTGATTCTATATCAGTATACAGTATGATTGATTTTTACCGGACGCGCTGGCACTTTATTTATGTGTCAGTTATCGTTCAAGAGCGGGCCCTGGGCGCTGGGCACTTTCAAGGCGGCGGCTATTTTTATATGCGGACACACGTGCCCAGCCAGATGCAACACAACACATACCTACATTATTATAGTTCTGTATGAAGTATTTACGGTTGTATCAACGTTTGGTAAACGCCCTTTAAAAGGTTCAATATAAAACCAGCGTCAGTCTGTCTGGCATATCGCTGAAATGGACCTTTTTAGTGCAGTCGTGACACACTAAGTTTTTTTGTATGCCCTTTTAGCAATAAATGTACTCTGCGTGTTTCATGTATGTGCTATATAAATTTTATTCTTTTTTTTCTGATATATTATCAGTAAATAAACAATAATTTTCATTACTATTCCGTTTATTCATTAACTGTATGAATTATATTTTTAAACATTTCAAAATATATAAATCTAGCAGCGCCCCGCGGTTTTTCCCACATAGTTCCCGTTCTCATGGGAATATGGGGATAAAATATAGCCTATGTTACTCAGGGTGAATGTAGCTTTCTAATAGTGAAAGAATTTTTGAAATCGGTCCAGTAGTTTTTAAGTTTATTCGTTACATACAAAAATACAAATCCTTCCTCTTTATAATGTTAGTATAGATAATTATATATAGTAGCCCACCGGTAGCGGAAACAGGGTCCAAGCAGCTTCCGGCAGTCAGGGCTCCAATGCGAGCCGTGTCGAGAAGTACCGCTTTCTGAATTAAGCTCTTGATCCAGCTGCCTACCGAAAGCCTCCTAAGGTGTTGTTCGAGGCTCTTATGACGCTATTGGCACAAGCGATTATATACTTATTTAAGCGATTTTACACGACTATCGCTACAACGATTGCTGAGTCCACATCCCACATGTCGAATACCTCGTGAGCCTATTAATTTGCTTATCTTTCTCGGCTTTCATGCATCATTTCAAGCCTCTCAATTCGGTCTACCACTACTATATCAGGTTTCTTGGCAACAATTCATTAATATTATTTGGTAGACAATGCTCATGCGTTTTTATACACACTGCATGTACAAAAATATGCAGCACAGTTTTGGAACTGAACAGTTTTATAAACACATTAGTTATGGGTAATTTTGGACTATAGCGGTACCGTCATCATGTACGTTTCAATCAAAGGAAGTCCACAGCTAAGTGTCGCTTAATAGACCGCAGCAGCTGTTCTCGCATCTAGAGAATAGGATAGTTAACTAAAAAAGTCTGATTAGTCCGTCTGATAGATTTCCAAAATATATTGGAGACGTATATTTTCTTTTTTCACATAAACAAAAGATGAAGACGATACAGTGCATAAAAAACTCGTATGACGACACTACTCGCTACAATTTTTAACGGGCAGTGACGTCACACGCTCCCACTACTGATCTTTGATGCTTTTTATCTTCGTCAGTTTTTATAGATTTGCTAAAGGAAAAATACGTGTCCAAAATTTTCTATAATCTAACTGACGGACTAAACATAATCATATATTATTTACTCAGGCAACATCCCTATTCCCGCAACTTTAACCTCATCATAACCCGCTTCCGTATTTTTCTCGTATTCCGTAATGAAAAATGAATGTGCTATGCGTCTTTTGTAGCTTCGTCTCTTTCCCAAATTTCTCCAGGTTATCGGTAATCTTCCAACGCTGAGTTTTTCGGTACGTGGTCGCCACTCTAGAACCTTTTTGACCTCATCGGTCATCCGTTTTACGCTCAATGTACCTAGCCTGCCTGCTGCCTAAAATTCAGGGAGAACATTATGTACATTAAGGAATACTTAATACCTGTTAAATACCTGTTTTTTTTTAATCCCCCCCGTGGTCCTCCTAATGCCCTTTGCGTTCCAGGGCCGCGGTGACTCTTTCGAACAAATTTCGCAACCCTGGCTTAGTACATCTTACGTAAGGTTTAACTACTGAATACCTACATTTTCGACATGGAGGAGGTAATTCATACTATCTCAAACTATTCAGGCTACGTATAAAGCAGTCGTCGGATTTACCTAAACACGGATAATTTAATGGAAGCTGAATATTGAAGCATGAATTTAACTGAAAATGTAGACATCTACTAACTAGTCTTTGTCGGGGCTTGCTATTAGTTCTGACTTACTCGAAGGCTGTACTTATATAGTAGTACGTACTGTTAGTAGATACGTAAATATCCAGTATAATTATTTGTTATTAAATTAAATGGTTTGAGGTTTTTCGATTAAACCATTTTATACATACCTACTGTTACACATCTGATTATATGTACTAACAAAGTCCTAAAATATGCACAGAAATATGATGAAATGCGAAAATTTTTCATACGCCAAAAATATGCACAGTTCAAGAGTCCTTTTCAGTTTGAGAACGAATTGGGACAATATACAATTAAGTATCTTTCCAAATTTTACCAATTTTGTGACGTTTGTCACGGAGTATTAATTTTTACGCCGAAAATTATGCCAAATTTAAATTTTGCGAAATATGCACGATTGAGAAAAAGGCTAAAATATGGCTTAGAGAATAATGTTTATGCATTTGCATAGGCAAATATGCACATGCATAAAATCCGATGTCTAATAATAACCAAGTAGCTCCAAGTAGCTGTGTAATAAATAGAAAAAAACAGCAGAAATAAATTGCAACCCAAAAAAAATAATTATAAATCTGTTCAGACGTTTAGAAAATCATGGTGGAATAAAGAAATACACACACAAAAAAATAACACTCTTTTACTTGGGCAGTCTAATAAAAAGTTCACTGTTCATTAGGTTATTATATACGGAACTGGAAACACACCAGTATAACATATTAAAACCCAAAAACCGCTTCATATATCCACAGGCGGCTTAGTAATATATGAGTATGCACACAAGCTATCTACAGCTACCTACACAGTGTGTAATATGAAGTATGTTGATTTTCCGACATCTGGGAGATGGCGGCATGATGACGTCACGCGGAGCGTCGGATGCGCTCATCTGAATGTAACGTGACCTTAGGAAATATACATCGTATCGTAGCAGTGTAAATTTTAACATCGAATTTGTTGAGAGGAAAGTGAATTGCATTTACTTTAAAATAACCATTCCGAAATTTAAATGATACCTTCGTTTTGCTACCTATCGGGTACAAATCCTGACTCTGGGCTGCATCTACAGTAATATTATAAACAGGAAAGATTTTTATTTTTGTGTGTGTGTATGTTTGTAATGAATAAACTCAAAAACTCCTGTGCCGATTTCAATAATTCCTTCACCATTGGAAAGGTACATTTACCCTGAATAAAATTGGTTATATTTTATCCCCGTATTGCAACGGGAACGGGAACAACGGGGGTGGAATCGCGGAGCGCTGCAAGTCTGAGATGAAGAGGAGAGAGTTGAGTTGAGTTGAGTTCCAGATAGATCAACCCGATCCAGGAATCGAGACCTAGTAGCGCTTACAAATAATACACCAGTGACACAGCGATTTCAATAAATGTGTTCCTAATTCACATCAAAGAACGAGAGGTGTAAACATCTTCAACAAAATCTCCTGCGTTTTGTATAAAAAAAAAAAAACATAAAAACAGAAGTGAAAATGACCACCTTTGAAGAAAAAGAATTGACGAGTAAAGAAGTCCCTAATTTGCATTTAATGACACCTTTAAAAAGGGTAAAGCAGCGCTTAGCCAACAACCACAAAGTCTTGAAAAACCAATAAACTTAAGTTTATAGCAATCATCACTTAATTAAAGGTAAAATAAAGCCTAGTCTAGAGGGCAGTAAGTTCACAATAAACGTTTACAATGCTGAGAACCGCAATAAATAGCGCCACCTGTTACTGAGTCTCAACTGTTCGCACAATACTTGTTAACTATTAGTATTTCTGGTTATAACCAATGCAAGACAGGACAATGAAACTGCTGCTGTATTATTTTAATCCTGTGTTGAAGCTTTAAGCTCATTTTCATGGAAAATAGGGGGTTATTTTAATGTTTATGAATGCTGCCAGTACTGAATATATTGGTGGTTTGAATGAGTTTTTCATGAGGTCGCTATTTAACATTCCGCTAGGATCCATGCAGGGAGCATGCGTTGTGCGCAGGGAATTTGGAGCCAAGTCACACCCATCAAACTATCAGTTATTTTGACGTAGGAATTAAGTTCTGGTTGCGAAGTCAAGAGCAGTGGTGGCCAAGTGGTAACGGCTCCGACTTACGAAAAGTAGGTCGCGGGTTCAAACCCACAAGGCGCATTACTTTGTGGAATTAATTTCATCACGACTGCTCTCAAAACGGGGAAGGAAAACATCGTGAGAAAACCGGCATGTCCTAGAACCAAAAATTCGAAGACATGTGACATTTACCAACCCGCACTGGGCTCGCGTGGTGGATTACGGCCCATTCCCTCTCCTGGAGAGGGAACGTTAAAAGGCTGATTACGTTATGTATGTATGTTATGCGAAGTCAACAATCATGAAAATGATATCTAAAGTATTATTTCCATATTCCAGAACCACATATAAATATGTATGATGCACAGTTTAGCTAAAAGCTGGTTAATTTTCTTGCTAATTAAAATATTTCCTGAAGTGATAATTTTTGCAATTGCTGAATAAACCATATCACTATGTTAATTTTATCATAATACATAGGTTCATAATGAAATCAGAGTGAGACCAGACACCATGATTAATTTGATGGTTATTGCCTATCTAGTATAGCGTAGATCTAAGTGGAGTAACCACTTAGACCTATTAAAACACACAAAACAATATTCCAAGATACAGAAACATTCCACTGTTTTCTTAAAACTGTATAATTTGGAGAGTTTCATAAGTTGTGAGAAAAGACAAATAGCTCCCAAAATATATCTGCAAGCATTCTAATTTGTAAACACAATAGACAACTTATTTCATTAATTTTAAACTCGTTTAAAGTTTTCTGCCAAACTCACTCGTATTTTAAATCTCCTCGCGAGGAAAGTTCCTCGCTTTATCTTTTCGACAGTCGCCCATAGCATAGTTTTTAACTTTTTATTAAAATAAAACAATATTAACTTTGATAGTCATCCTTTTCGCCAGCGTTATGCATTGGAATATAGACAAATTGGAAAATACTCCGTCCACACTATTGATAGATAACAATTATTTCAATTAGACCATTAGAAACTACTTTGAAAATCAAAATGCTCAGTAAAAAAAAAACTAATAAAATGAGTTTAGTTGTCTATTCGCAAAGGAAATATTTCCTTTGGTCCATATAAGTTTTTTTTTCTTTTTCTTTTTTAAAAAAAAAACGTTGCCCCACACTAGGAATTTCTCCTGTGTCGTGGGTGCGTTTACAAACATATAATTTCACATACACAAACAGCCAGACCCGGAACAACTATCTGTAGGCCATACAAATATTTGTTCCGTGCGGGAATCGAACCCACAACACGTAGCGCAGCAGCCAATCGCTCAACCACTGCGCTAACCGAGTGTCAAAGTTATGAAACAGGCCATTTAATCTTGAAATAGCCTATTTCATAACTTAGTTTAGCTTAACGTAACGGAAAAATTATACTCTTCAAACAGCAAGATAACTCTTAAGTATTTATATTTAAACTAACTGCAGTTTATTAAGTTCCATATTTCATGCTAGTAATACTTCAAATGAGACTTGTACGGGAGAGTTATTGTTTGTTCATAACAAGAAGTCGCGAAGTTGTCAAAGAGGAAGCGCTTCATTTTCTATCTGAACAATAAGCAAAGAAACAATGTGTAACGAAGTTATACATACAGGATGTGGCAAACTGGATAATAATTGCCAAATATTTTAAAGTTGGTCAATATTGATGGAGAACGTTTCAATATCGTGCTTTCATAGCTTGAGAACTTGCATAAATATTTATTTTTTGATAAAGATAAAATTAAAGGTGCATGCTACCTTTGTATGGTTTTCTACATAGTTTTATGATAAACTAGCCTCTGCCCGCTACTTCGTCCGCGTGGAATAGTCACTAACCCCCCGATTCTTTGTGATTTCGATTTGTTGGTGGGAGAAATGGTGGGAGGCGCCCGATTTTATGGCACAGTGGTGGCATGCGCGTGAGTTGCGCGCGGTACTGGACAGTACTTGGACATTGCAACATTACTTTATTTTTCTAAAATAAAGAAGCCTAAGTTACTCTTTATGACATCAGCTAGCTGCCAAAAAGTCCAGCCATTTCAGAGATTAGCCGGAACAAACAGACAGACAGACAAAAATTTAAAAAAATGTGTTTTTGGTGTATGTACCGTACCGTATATGTTTATTCAGCTGCCAAAATCGGTCCAGCCATTTCAGAGATTAGCCGGAACCAATAGACAGACAAAAATTATAAAAAATGTTATTTTGGTGTATGTACCGTATATATTCAAATATGCGTAATATATGAGTTGTAAAAAGCGGTTATATCAAATATTACAAACAGACGCTCCAATTTTATTTATATGTATGTATAGATTATATTTATTTTGTAACTAGGTTGTAATTAATACTATTACATATCAATATTTTTGGTGGTTTTCAATTAGACGAGGCCGGCGTTGCCTAGCTGACTACCCTGACAAGAAACACCGAAACAAACTCAGAAGTCAAAGTCTCTTTTGAAGTCCATTCAATAGGGATGTTTCCTGAGTCAACAAAATATGATTCTATTTAGTTAGATTATCGAAAAATATTGGACACGTATTTTTTGCTTTTTCAAATCTATAAAAGTTGACGAAGATATAAAGCATCAAAGATCAGGAGTGGGGGCTTGTGACGTCACGCCGTGGTAAAAATTGTAGCACTTAGTTACGTCACACGAGTTTTCAACGCACTGTATGTCTTCGTTTTTTGTTTATTTAAAAAAAAAGAAAGAATACGTGTCCAATATTTTTGGAAAATCTATCTGATGGACTAATTAGATTTTTTTAGTCTACCCTATTGTACTGGTCAAATCATATGAGAACCATGTATGTAGGTCGATGTTTGAGATGGACTTTTGAAGAAAATACCATACATATTTGAGTGGATCTGTTCAGACAGTGCAAGCATTTTTCAGTCATTGTGTAGTAACATAGAACTTTAAAGACCTCAACGATTTTACGAACAGTATTAAAAATAAGGACATTTCGTTAGGCCGCATAAAGAACTCAAATCGCCAGAATAACAGAAATTAACTCCTAACATAGCGATCTACATGGTCCGCACATTCACAATACGTTATAATATGAGAAACCATGTAGATCAGTGTCTGAAACGGTCTTTTGAGGAGAGAATCACAGAGATTTCTTTACAAAGTGACTTTTAATTACTAAGGTTCAAGGCAATCTTTCAACGGTCGCTGCTCACTGATATGGAACAGTTTAATTATTTATGAAGTACTTTATTGTACACAACCTTATCGCTTTACAAAAAAAAAAAAACAAATGTACTTACGAGCTGTTTACTTTTTTATTTCATTTTTTTTTTTTGTATTTCCAAACACTTAACAAAACATTATTTACCAAACAAAGCTTACAATGCTGAAATATTCATTTTAAATCGATACATGTCGAGCGAGCTCTAATTAAGTACTCGAAAAGATAAAAAAAAAATACCCGTCGGTTCCTACATGCTGCATTGACACTGCTATTGACATTTACACTTCACTTTTATCGCCGTCCGTCAAGAAAAGCGGAACGGCCAACCTCGATCCGTATCCGGCCACATTCCGGCCCGCCCGATAGCCAAAAGTCTATGCATTGAGCGGAGTGCATTTCGTAAATCTTTGTACCACTATCGCTGCATTATTTCTACACCCCTAGTTTTTAATTAGTACAAATACTTTAAGGGCTTATTAAAAAAGGTCTTGTTATTATTTAAGAAAAGTCTCAAAAAATCATGTTCATAAACAGCAAAGTTAATAGCGTTTTTTATATCCCAAAATGTCACTCAACTTATGAAAATATTGTACAGGCTATTGATTTATGAATCAATAAATGACGATACAAATGGAAAAACACTGCACTTAGTATTTTCTAGTAGCAATTGTTATGAATGTTGATTCTATTGTGAATTTACTAGTTATGAAAAAAACTCCGTGGACAATTTTAGGATTTTATTTTTTACTTTTGTCTACAAAAATATGATCAGTAACGGGTATGGATAGAGCCCTACGTTTTTTTGTACTAATTAAAAACTAGGGTTGTATAGAGCTTGGAATAACAGTTCCCGCCAGCAGTGATGGTATTATTTCGGTATAATTTTTGTATTTGTGGAGCTGCTCAATAACAGCCGCGTCGATAGCTGATCGATCACCAATTTCAAAAACGAGGTTCCTCGGGACCTCTGAAAGAATGTTCCCGTCCCGGTCCGCTGTCATATGCAAGTCTTTGTCAATCGTTAGCCCATGCTAACGATTGGCAAAGACTGGTTTCAGTTTTTCTGACATCTGGTTATCCATATAACCAGATGTCAGAAAAACTGACACCAGTCTTACAACGAAAAGTTGAATGGTTAAGAAGCCGGCCCCTGCCACTGTCGTCGTAATCGGTTTATTCAGTTAAAATTGTCTTGTCACGTTAGATTTTCGATTAATCTTGATTTTGGTATAAAATATACAAAAATATAATATAAACTATAGTAAATATACAAAAAACTAACAGTGATACTGTAAGTACTTATTAGTGTTTTGTATATTTATCGATTTTAGGCATTCGTGGCTAAATTATAAAAGCCGCAAGGGTCGGTCTGCAAGTTAAAGCAACGCTTGTCGAGGTTGGTCGGTGGCTGCATGACCATCTTAACACGAGACTCCTCCGTGTGTTGGAAAACATGCTAAGCCGTTGGTCCCGGCTGTCATTTGAAGATCTTTGGCAGTCGTTGCCAATAGTTAGAAGTCAGGAAATCTGACACCAGTTTGCTAAGAAGAACCGTGTTCCTAATAGGTTGTGGAAGCCTGGTAGGCAGCCGCTCCATGTAAAATTCTGGTAATCAGCTGAATCCCATTTGACTAGGAGCCGACCCCAATAGGTATAGTTGGGAAAAGGCTGCGTAGATGATTGTATATTTCTCAATTTACTGGTTACATAACGATTTTTTTTTCATTCATATTTTCTTTATCGTCCATAGCAGCGGCCGCCGACGCGTTCCGTTACTCTGTAGTCTTTGTATTTTGTATGGTTACCGTTGCATTATTCATTTCCTTATCAATCTCTTTAGCTGCGCTACCGATCACGTGTTCAGCGTGACATTTGGATTTGCATTTTAAGACTTGATATGCGGAATAAATTTCGGTACATTGCTCCTTAATGTTAACATTCAGTTTGGGATTAATTTAAATACAGCTATTTTGAATACTGACTGTATTTACTCTTTCCCGGGATTGCGGAATTGTTCGAGAGTTACCGCGGCCCTGGAACAAATAACCTCGGGTGTGTTTTAGTCAGTAAGGGCATGACACTCCTTTCTGCACCGCCTAGAACTGCAGGAATCATTTCATGTTTCCCATACAAAAAAAAGATACTGTTTCATTAGCCATTAACACTTGATTTATTATTAAATAAATTTTGTTATAAGACTGTGGTAACAGAACATATTATCTACTAATGAGCCGTTGGAAATTAACGTTAAAGATTCTTATCACTAAACGGCTTAATTAAGTCAAATTAAGTCCAAAGCTATTTCAAGCAAAGTACTATCTATCAGATATCTTTTATGAACCAATTAAAATAGCTGTTTCAAGTGTTGAATGGAACCAAATTCCATTACGAAAATTTCTGCTGTACCTAATAAATAGAATTCTGCCATATTATTATTACCGTGTAAAATTAAGGTAACGTTATGGCTTATTAGAGATAAATTATGATCAAATAGCGAAGCCTTTTGATCTTTCTGAGGGCTTTTTCCTCAATTATCCTCGGTGGCATTATTTTGCGTACCCGTCATTAATTGAAATAGGGTTTTATGCGTGATCAAGCCGTCAGTTACGTGTTTGGGTTTAAATAAATTAGATTTAGCGCCTTAAGGGAGTTCCGCAAACATTCCGGAAGTCTATGATACATTTTTAGGGTGATATTAAATAAAAGCTCATGTTTGATGAAATGTTCCATAATCCTATCTTTTTTATAAAGTAGTCGACCCGTGCAATATCGTTTGTTTCACAAGAGAGAGAGACAAAAAAAGTTTTTGCAGCATTTATCATTGATGCTCCGCTCCTATTGGTCTCGATAAAAGGGCTATCCAATACGAAAGAGGATAAATGATTTTTTATTTCGAACCAATAGTATCTGAGATCAGCGCGTTCAACCAAACAAACTCTTCAGCTTTATAATATTAGTAAGATGCGCGAGTTTGTTTGTTATTTCTTCACGTTTTAACGGCTGAACGAATTTGGATGAAACTTTGCACTATAAATATAGGATATTTTATTCCGGGAGTATGTTCCCATGGGATTATTACCGATTTAACCGCGAGCAAAGCCGCAGTGCTGTAGATAGTTGTTATTAAAATATCTTATCTTAAAAATAAACCAACACGCAAATGTTTTTAATGTGTAAACCAGGCAGTGTGTTAAATATGTTTGAACTACAAACGTGTATTTGTACAGGATGCCTTCAGGACAGTAAAATTATTTACGTATTCAACTGCATGTAATAACTTCAGCTAAACAGACTGTTTAGTTGAAAGATGTCTTTACGAAAATAAATATTAGTAGACACGAACACATTTATCATAACACAAAACACGTTATGTTACAAACTAATAAAAGTTTGTTTATTTATTTGAGAAATAAACATTTAAGATATTATTTCTTCAGTGAGAGAGACTTCATCAAATAAATGCAAAATAAAGCGACAAGTAAATCAAAAGGTCGTTTTAAATGTTAAGATTGCTTTTATCTGAAGAATAGGCAATGCTTGCAGTTCGACTGTTTTAATGTAGAAAATACATGTTAAACTGCTATATTTTTTCGGACCAAAGTTACCTGGTGTTTGAAAAAAAAAACCTAAAAATAATATTGGACCGAAAAGAGTCTCAAACAGTAACAACATATAGGGTACGTTTATCCGATATCTCAGCGGCACTTCCAGCAGGAACGAGTATTTATTTATAAATTTTTCAGTATCGGCATTGGGCCAGAGTAAGGTAGTCCCATCTGTTCTGTGAGCAACAAGGGGAAGCCCCAAGAGGAACTGTTATTCTGTTTTTAGATCCAAGATGCACTAACTCGCAGACTCAGTGCATCTTGGATATTAGACTTAGTGCATTTTGTCCATGGTCTCACAAAATCTCGATCATAACATTACTGTCTATTTAGTATTCTCACGACTCTTCCAGTAGGTATAAGTATTTATTTATAGTTCCGTGGTAGCGGCCTTGGGCCAGGGTAGATAGTTCCATCTATTCTGTAAGCAACAAAGCGCGCCACAAGAGGAACTGTTATTCAGTTTTCAGTGGAACTGTTATTCTGTTGTCAAAGGAACTGTTATTCTGTAGTCAGAACCGAGACGAACTAACTCGCAAACTGAGCATTACTGAGCAAGTTTACTCTTAAAGTTGATAAGTATTGACAAAGGTTAACCTTTTTCGTAAACAATTATTTTTTTCTTAGTACTTAATTCACGTTCTACATAAAATCGAAAAATAAAAAACAACTATTTATTGATCTTGTTATAATAAAAACACATTTTTCGTCCATCCTCTCAGTTTTATTTTTTTATTTATTCTAAAGGTATAGATACAATTGGGTACAATACTCTTATTTCTAGACGTATAAAATATGGACACGTTATTCAAAATCCTCTCTTAGTACCTCAAACATATTGTGTCTATATCTACCCGGTTTTTTAACGGCTCTTCTAGCAGATACGAATACTTATTCATAGTTCCGTGGAATCGGCCTTGGACCAGGGTAGGTAGTTCCATTTATGCTGCATGCAACAAAAGGCAACCCTGAGAGGAACTGTAATTCTGTTGTCAGAATCGAGACTCACTAACTCGCAGACTAAGCATTACTGAGTAAGTTTACCTTTAAACTTCGTATTTACAAAGGCTAAACTTTTTAATGGGTGTATAAGTTGTTCAGGTCAAGACTTTGGTTCGACAAAGTTCCAGATACGGGTATCTTTTGTTAGACCTTGTTACGTCACACGCTTTTAGATTATAATACATTTTAGGTCTCATGTCTTGGTATATTAGCTTTTTCCCGTGGGTTCACTCTCCTGAAATTGCTCTTTGTAACGGTGCATCATCTGCCTAGATTTTTCCAACTACATATATTGGGGTCAGGTTCCAGTCAAACCGCATTCACTTATTCAGCTGAATAACAGTATTTTACGTGGGGTAGCAGCTGCCTGCCCGATCTCCACAACGCATTAACTGGGTAACACGGTACTTTTTGGCAAGACTAGTTTCAGATTTTCTGGCTTATGACAATTCGTAACGACTGCCAATGATTTCCAAATGACAAACCGGGGCCAACGGCTCAACGTGTTTTCCGAGGCACGGACGAGTGTTGGTATGTTAAGATGGGCACCCATCCACAGACCAACCTCGGCAAGCAGTGCTTAACCTTGAATTCCTCTCCTTTTGAAAGCCTGTGACACTGGGGGAAAACACTTAATTGGTGAAAGAGATTTATAATTGAATCAGTCCCTTACAGCGAGTAGCTTTCACCAACATGTCAATAAAACATTAAATACCTTTTCAAAAAAAAACAAATAGTTTAGGCACAGGTAAATTCGAAGCATTGCATCCAGATAGCTAAAAGGAAATAAATAAAGTCGCCGTTCTCATTTCTACAAAATATATTGAAGTTGTCGTTTTGTTTCCTATTATTTCAGCGGTGTTGCCCCAACAAAAGATAGGAAACCTATTATTGATAGAAACCTTGGTTTTTATAGAAATCGAGCCACAACATGATTTATATTTAGAGCAGATAAACACAAAAATAGTTCTTTTATGCATAGTATTTCTTTTCATATAAATGTTTATGTAGGTATATTTTAGGATTTGTCACGTTCTCGCTATTTTGAGACGAGTCTGATGAGGATATTATCGATATGATCTCATAAGTGTGAAATACAAGAATTTTCCCGCGGCTTCACGCCCGAGGATTTTAAGGGTATAAAAGCAATATGTCACTTGGTTTAATTTATCAGTGAAATATTTTTCTTAAGCAGAGAATCTGATGTATATCTTTATAATGTTAGTTTAGATATAAACTCTCATTAGATATGACATTTTAAGCGAATAAAATATTAGACAACACGCACAGTAGTCCAACATCAGGACTAAGTGTGGAAACTCAATCTCCATGAATGAATGAAGTACTAGAAGAATAGAAAAGCTGTGGAGTAGCACATTGAAAATTTAGTATCAACTGAGACTTCTAGTACCTAATTTCAAAATTAATGATGAAGTTGATTTTTTGCTGCAGTTTGGATTTAAGAGATAAGTCTTGACGATATTTTGCTATATACGTTACATTTAATAGAGAAATAGCGTTATTTGAATAAATTTGTACGCAAAACGCTGCGATTCCCTTTGACAAGATCTGACCCAGATGGAAAAGATTTTATTTGTAAAGCTACCGAATTTACAAGCGATATTGCGACTCTGTTGGCCTAATTCAAGAAACACTTTATTTACTTACAGAAAATTATGTTAAACAGATTTTGTCCCTCTTTAAATACCTAAATGAAGTGATACTTAAGGAATGAAGAAAGAATGGCTTGATATTATCTTTTCTGATTTGCAACTACCATAAAATACATAAACAAAAGGATTGATTCCTAACTATTTTGATTTCATTCATCTCTTTTCAAGGATTTTAAATAATGCACCTATATTTTTACTCGACTTTTTAAGAAGGACACAGTCAGCTTCATAATACATATTATTATGTAGTGTGTATAGTGCAGTCGGAAAAATATATGCTTTTCATCCGGGCTGGTTGAATATCACCTATAATGACAAGAACAATCAACCAATACACTGTGAGTAGTACCGACTATTGGTGAAGTTTGAATTTACTTGAAATACCTATGTAATTGTCAAAAGTAGCAAATAATACACTTCCATGACCTTTTTCTAACTCGTATCCATCCGCAAAGAAAGATTGTGTACGGTACAGTCAGTTTTACAGTACAATACAATCGTTATTTTATTGTAAAAACTAATTAGTTAGTCAGATAGATTTTCAAAAAATATTGACTTAACTTTTGATATCTGAAGATTTTTTTTTTCACGTAAACAAAAAGTGAAGACGTCACGCGAAAGTACAGTTTTTACTAAAACGTGACGTCACCAGGCCCTACTCTTGAACTTCGATGCTCTTTATCTTGATATTTTTTATCGATTTGAAATGGCAAAAAAACACAGTGGACTTGAGAACCTACTCTTTTTTTAAGTCGGTCAAAAAAACATGACTAATAAATTTTATTAAGCTAAGCGACTCAATAGATTTATTATTTTTTTATGTATGAAAATACACTATTAGTGTAGGTAGGTACAGTCCACCGAGATATTGGCCAGCTTTTGCTGGCCTAGCGTTATAGACAGTTTCAATAGAGTGAGAAGCCAGCTTTTGGTAGTTTTGACGTACGGTGAACACTACTCTAGTAAAATGTTGCGTAATTAATTAGTGTTCAGTATTGTAAGCGATAACTACGAATAAGGTTAGGTACTCTATAATTACACTATTGATAAGAATGTTCAGTTAATGTTCAAGGAACGGGGTCGAGCCTTCACATTTACATTTATTTTCCATTCTAAAATATATACCTACTATGTATGTGTAGTAAAGTTTAAAATGCCATTAAAGTAAACTTTGTTAAAATTCATAGTTAAAACTAAACAGTAAAAATATAATCTTGGAGTTAACTATCGTGTAGTATGCGTATTTCTGAGAATGTTAAGTTAATCTTAATTAACAGTTAGGACGGAAACCATGTTTTGCCTCAATCTAAACCAAAATGCAGTCAGAATTAATTATTTACAAAGAGTAGAAACTTGCTTTTTAGTGAAATGGCGAAATGAAGATAATTACTGAAACATTAATATGGGATTTTGAAACATTTATGCAGGACAAACAAATATTTATATGTTGTTGTAGTTTATTATTCCTGTAACGTAAGACCTCAATTATTTAAATCTGGAACACCTACGTTTATTGAATTACATATATGTATATGGTAGGCACGAACTGGATTATAGTTTTCAACTTCTGATGTACGTATAGCTATAAAAGTTGAACCTAGGTCAAAATTTGCACAAACCTTGTGCGTCTTTTATGTGTACTAATTTTAAATGCTCACATTCAAAGTTGAAGGTAATATTTTAATGGCTGTTTAATAGTAGTAATGTGAATATTTGTAAAATTAAATGTTGTTGTTTGTAATCCGTCGTTATATTTCCTCCTTTTCCCTTCTTAATGCTCACCTACGAGTATATCATAAAGGGAAACCTTTGTGCAAAATTTCATGTTCCTAGTACCAGCAGATTCGGCTGTGCGTTGATATGTCAGTCAGTCAGTTTCCCTTTAATATACATATTCCTATGTATATATCTAACAATTAAATTGATTTTTTGTTCATAAAAAGGTGTATCTTGAAGTACGCGCTAATCTGATCACAAAAATTATTCCACTGATAGAAAGGTACACTATATACCATATTATTGCCAGGGTTGCGGAATTTGTTAGAAAAAGTCACCTCAGCCCTGGAACGCAAAAGGCATTAGGAAGAACACCGATAGGTTTTAGTCAGTCAGACTCGGACACCCCTTTTCGCTCTGCCTAGAGTGGAAAAACTCAATTGATGATTTCCCATTAATAAAAAGGTTAGGTACATTATTATATTTCGTTCACCCCGAAAAAAAATGCGCGGTCTTCTGAGGTGGATCATGAGAGCGAAGCCGCAGGAATAATCTAGTCTAAAATATTACAGAAAACCACTCAAACTTTTCCTCTACTGAAATGTACATAAATAAAAATAAAAAAGGAAACTCTAGCCTCAACCTCCATACAAAATATCGTAAAAAGTGAGCCTTCTTTGAAGAAGTACTGTCGTAAATATACTTTTTGACCGAGAACCCGTGATAGATGTCTCTGTTTATTTTGTAGGAGGATACAAGCAAACACTTTAGTTAGTTTAGTTAAGGCATAAATGTGAAAGAAAAAATGAAGCGATTTTATTTTTGTATTTATTTATGACTTCTATCTATGCAGGGTTATTTGTAAAACACCAACAACCTCTTAAGAGGTAATTGTACTCATCATTATGAACAACTTTTACTATGGGACCAAACCTAAAATCGCGAAAAATATCAGTTGTTCCTGACATTTATGTTCGTATAACTCTAAAAATGTAGGGGACAGCTGATTTTTTTTCGCGATTTCAGGGTTTGGTCCCATACTAAAAGTTGTTCATAATGATAAGTACAATGACCTCTTAAGAGGTTGTTGGTGTTTTACAAATAACCCTGTATAATCAATGATTTTCTAAACCAAGTCAACAAATCCACAACATTAAACACGAGTTATCTCTAACCCTGCCGTTGTTAGTGCACCGGCCATGCATACATAATACTGCATCGCCACTGCTTCTATATGGTTGTAAAATAACAACTATTTCAGATACTGAAAAGTACTACAAAACAAAAACGTACCTATTCAATTACTACCGCGGCTCTGGAACGCAAAGGGCACAGGAAGGTTCATGGGTGGGTTTTAGTCAGTAAGAGTCTGACACTCCCTTCCGCTCCGCCCAGAGCGGGAGAATTCATTTGATGATTTCCCATCCAAAAGAAAAAAAAAAGACGCATATTTCTGTACTACGTTACTAATATTATTATCACTAAGTTAAATTGCTCATTATTTTAGTTCAAGGATAAATGTATAAGGGAAAAAAAAACTATTTTTTTGAATAACAAGTATTCCCGTTTGAGCACTGGTGATAAGATTACAAATGCTTGTCCAAGTTATTCCTGGAGTTATATACTTATGTTTGGAGCTATTAGTATTGGTGCTAAAATCGGTTCTCAAACGGTAATACTTAATCTATATAACCCATGATTTCCTAAACCAAGTCAAGAAATCCACAAAGAATTGCAGAACGCACGAGCTAACCCTAACCTTACTGGAGCGAGGTGCAACGGTCACGCATAAATAATGCTGACTGTACTTACAATGCACCCGGCGCGCCCGACACAGTTATATCCGTCATCCGGCCGTCACTGAAATCACTGAATGAATACGCGTTGGTTGATCGCACTGACTGAATTCAGTCGACACTTACGGGGACCTACGCTTCGTTAATCGCGAGAATTATGAGCCTACCACAACGTGTTTCAAGTAAAATTATCGAATAAAAAAAATTGGTTAAAATTCAAAATGTAAATTCAGCAAACGTAAATACCTAATTGACGTATTTCAGCCTATTCGGATGAATGTATTTCTTTAATTAAAATGCCAAAAAACCGTTATCAAAAAAACTTTAATCTTTGGCCAGTTAAACTTTTTTTTTGTTCATAAATGAGTACAAAAAATATGCAATAGAAGGTATCTTCATATTATTTTGTCGTGCACATTTCTCACACCGTCCGTCGTTTAAAATCCTGATCAATCAGGAATAGGATTTAAACTCCGTTAATTTGCACACCCTTTACTTTGGTTTGATACCCGTAATTATGGAAGGTTTTAAAAGGTCAGTAGATCCTTACTTCAAAGGGTGATTACGTCAAGAGAAGGGTCTTATCTGCATAATTAGTTTATCACCCCACTGTGTAGAATCAGTAACATCGTTTTTTAATTAAACGTTCTCCATACCCAGTCCCATGACGAAATGCTAAAGCAGAAGAAAATTATTTCGTTATTATTTTTAATTTCAATTTTCGACCATATTTAACTTAAAAACTGATCCAACCTTGCAACTAGAATGTATAAATATTATAACTATGTATTGTAATCAATAAACATGAGAATGTAGGTAGGTATTATGGAACACAATAAAAATCACTGCGATTGTAACCAATATCACTCGTATCGACTCTCATTACGTTTGTAACCCGGCTTTGTATCATTCAGATAAAAAATAAACACAATTCAAACGACATTGAGCGAAATACGTATCATTTTGTTGATATATACCTCACTTACATAATAATTATTGTCGACTGCATATTCCTGCAGCTATTGTACACCGTGTTTGACTAATTAGCATCTTAACGATTGGACTGTGAAGGCATGAGATTCCCATTTGTGGATATACATGAGTCATTCTGTTCTGCAACTTGGTGACTTAACACTCGACCATACAAGGCCGACTTAGATTGTGCACGATTATAAACAGAACTAAAATCAAGCGTTTTTGATAGTTACCAGTTTTTGTCGGTATTAGGAACATTCACGCATGTATCTCGGCATGAAATTAATTTGTAGTTGAATTTAATGATCCGTTACAACTTATGGGAAGAGTTGGTTACATATGTTTATGTATGTAACATATGTTTTTATCAAAATGCGTACGTTTTATGACTTTAAAATATTACATAGATAAGCGACTTTTATAGGTGCTCTCGAATTTTATGACTCTTCTAACACGAGATGAAAGAGTTAATGATTTTTTATGGCTTTATAAATATTTAATTTTTATGTTATCTCAAGTGTGTACTGTATTTATATCAGCTTTTTTTGGATAAATATTGTTAAGTCGTAGGTGGAGCAGGCTAATTATTTTAATGGAAGATGCGTTGGTGTTGATGTAACCGTGTTGATGTAAAATCATGAATGAAAATAATTAAATTTAATATTCTTAATCATTATTCACTTACCTAACAATCAAGGAAAATCTCTAGCAATATTTTATTGCTAATAATCAACAAGTTCTCAGTTATTTCAAAATATGTAAATAAAACTTCACTGAACCACTTTCACTCAAACTCGCATTTCAGTGGAAATCGTTCAACTAAAACACATTAAAGGAACATTTGCCATACACAATTCGAAATCGGCGCGAAAAACATCGCATCGGAGCGTCGTGGTACGCACAGCACGTGTCAACACTCGTAGCGTTGCCGCCGTACTGACTTACGTAGTTCCACTTCTGCGTCTACTACGAAAGGTCTCAAGAGCCACCGAATTCACTTACTCGGAGATAACCGCACCGGACTCCGTACATTGCTGGCTGAACATAGCCTGCTAACAAGACAACACTAAAGACGCAGCGATGCTATCAATCTCGAGGAAATTCCTAGTTCACGTTAACGTTGTGGTAGGCATCATCCTGTCAACAGTGCGAAAACGCGGGCTCCGAACGGAAGTTCCTCGGTCTGGTCATTTGGTTCACTAATTCGAGCTAATTCTGAAAGGCTAAGCTTCGAAACTATAAAGGGGCCGTAACAGCCAGGCTTCACGGTCCCTTCAGCAATTGGTGGGAGGAGTTATGTAAAACTAGTCGGGTTAGATTAACAACTTTGGCTGGGGAAGATTAAGTGGGTGCTTCGGGCTCATCCTGCTGTGTGTCTGTCTACTGCTTTGCGTTTGACTATTGATTCAACCCATACGTTATAAAGCCGGAAGAAACGTTTTTTTTTATTGGCACTAAGACGTGGTTGTGCCAAAATGTTGGTATTTTTTTTTGCTTTTTTATTGAAGTGAAATCATTTAGGCAACATTGTGACCACGATATTCCGAACGTTTTTTTATGACTACTAAATACTTTGTTTAACTAGTGTTATTAAAACTTTTTTTTAAGTCTAGAAAGCAATCTTTGTACGCTTTATAAGTAACTACTAGTTTTTCCTGCTCATAGCTGATGTAAATAAGGTTTATGAGAAATAAAATAATTAAATCCAGGTGGAATCAGAACTTCACCGATTTACATTTAAATATACCTATTGTTTTTACAATGTACGAGTAAAATGTAGGTTCATAATTAAGTATGTCAAATAAACAGACTGTTGAAAATTACTGACACAATCGTTTTGATATTGCCCCTACCGGAGCGAAGTCCTGAAGATCTGAAGCAAGCGTTACGCTAAGCTACACGAACGCATAGCTCAACTCCAAATCCTAAGCTCAATAGTTTAGAGGAGTGAACTCGATGGTAGAGCCCGGTCTTAGTAGACCCCTCGGCTTCGTTGGAGGGGTTAACAGACATATTTAATGACCACTTTATATTGTTAAGAATGTTCTGAAATAACAAATGAAGTGCGTTGGTTGCTCATCGGTAAGTCATAGAGCACGGAATTCCTGATGCCGACAAGAGACGCGATTATTTGGTTCTACACTAATCGGATTTTCTTTAACGATTTCCTTTTTTTAATTAATTGTTATTTCATCATCATCAATCGATCATCAATCTATAATATCATATCAAAAGAGCTATCATGTCAAACGCCGACGCATGATGTTTGACATCATGCGTCGGCGTTTGACATGATAGCGCTTTTTGGTATTATAGAAACTGTCGATTGACGTCGATTTAAAGCCAAAATACATATTCCAGTATCTTGCACCAAAGTATACAAGTACTTTGCAAGCCAGTGACATGCATCAATCCAAATGTGTCATGGCATAATGGCAAGTGAGCTACCCGCATATTTGAGCAAGTTACAGGATATTTAAACTTTTATCGATTCTGTCAACGATCGATAAATGAGATACCAGATCGGTCTAGTAACACCCTGATTAAAATATGTCAGATATAATAACTGTCGTCAGAATTGTCACACAATTGTCAGGGCCTGCTAGGGTTGCGGAATTTGTTCGAAAGAGTCACCGCGGCCGCGGCCCTGGAACGCAAAGGGCACTAGAAGGATCACGGGTGGGTTTTAGTCAGTAAGAGTCTGACACTCCCTTCCGCTCCGCCCAGAGCGGGAGAAGTCATTTGATGATTTCCCATCTAGAAAAAAAAGAAAAAAAAGGGCCCTCAATTTCTATGAGAAAACTGTAATACTCACTGACACACCTGGTTTTATGGAAAGACAATAGAGACTCTGGCAGTAACCTCGGAACGGACACTCGGAACTCTATGATTCAAGTGGGGCCATAAAATTCAAAAATAACAGCAGTGAACCAGCAGTGAAGGGTTGGTCGTTCCCATGTGGACACTTCAGATGGCTCGAGCCAGTTTTGAAAAGATAAATTAACTTTGTTTCTTTTGAAGTGACTTTTAAGAGGCTCTTGTTTCAGTTTCATTAAAATATGTACGAAAATTTAAAAAAACACTCGGGAAAAAGTTTAAATTAATTTTCATAATAGGTATGTACCTTTTTCCACTTTAATCTATATATATAAAACAAAGTCGGGTTTGTTACAACACTTACAACTCGAGATCTGCTGGACCAATTTTCTTGGTTTTTGGTTCGTTGGATTTGTCTCCGCCCCGAATAGCAGAATACATCTTAAAACAATGAAAACTCTATTAGAGTAAACGCAGTGGAAAATGGTTTTAGGTGAAATATATTTAGTGCGTTGTAGATAATTCAAAATTAACAAGTGTAACCTAGCAACCAAAACAAAAGATTAATAAAATCTAGAAAGGTCGCCTTCATAGAATGAGGCTGGAAGTGCTTTCCTAGCAAACACAACGAATACATAATTAAGAAAGATGAATCATTTTCCCTAAATTTTCTTTGTGTCGTAGCTGTCAAAAATTGCATGCGTTAAAGATTCACAAGTACTAGAAGACCAGAAAGAAACATGTCGAAAACTTAAGAAGTAAGGATTCACGCGTACCAGCAGACCATAAACATGTCGAAGCATTTCTGGGGCTGGAATTGTGAGTGAAGACTTAAAAAGAACCAGGATACCAGAACCATAATTATTTAACATCAAGCTATTATCCTTAGCAGACGAAAGAAAGAACACTGAGCCAGAATGAATAAATGGCACAGGCAGGTGAAACCGCGGGATACAGCTAAGAAGTATTTTAGCTTTAAGTTTTCTATTTTAAAAAATATTTCACCAATAAGCTACATTTCACCTGCGACTTTTATATATAAAGAACATCATTCATACTCCTAAATAGTGTTTTTACTTTATATGGCAAAACAACGTTTGCTGGGTCAGCTAGTAAGGAATAGAACCGAGTTTTCCTTTGCACGTTGGTCAGACTGTCAGACGGCCAGATCAAGCTAATGCCTACCTATATAATGGTTATGTGGTGCTTGTGACCACAACGTAACGTCGTTGACCGGCGCTTTTAATAGCGGGTCCAAAGGCCGATTCCTTTAGTGCGCTACTAGACCTTAATTTGACTGCATGCACAGTCTCTGAAAACCTAGGTTCCCACCAACTCTTTTAACTGTTGCTTGTTTGTTTTTCTTGTGGCGGAATTGATACTACCCAACCATCACTCATAAAATCCCAGATTACTATAAGTAAATAACGTATTTATTATCCATTGGCCTTTGCAAATTCGGAAAGACGGACTTACTATAAGTAAATAACGCATTTATTAAATTCGCCTTATTTATGCATAGTAAATAATTGTCATTACATGGTGATATATTATTTATCTCGACAACCGCTTATCCTTTGGCCTTTGCAAACACATACAAAAAAAAAACATTCCGTTACAGCCCAAAAAAAAAAACAATCAAAAGATAAAAAATCAGATCTACTTTTCCGTTTAATTCAAAAGTTTTTGAATTATTGACGCTTTCCCTCCGACTTTATTATGGAATTTCCGGTTTTCCTTGTGCTTTTGGCCTGAATTACTTATCTACTTAAGCCTCTTGAAAACGTACGGATTTGGTGCTTATCTTATTAAGTATTCTAATGTTATTATGCCAGCTTTGTGTTATGAATACGGTGCGCAAGACAGATAAATAACCCGGAAAAGCGTCAGCAAAAAGAAACAATTATTGTGTGTTTTAAATGACTAAACATTCGATATTAAATAACTTTTATTTTAGACTAGCTGCTGCCCGCGACTTCGTCCCCGTGCCCCGCGCTGCTCCGCTCCTATTGGCTTAAGCGTGATGATATATTATAGCCTAAAGCCTTCCTCGATAAATGTTCTATTCAACCCAAAAAGATTTTTTCAATTCGAACCAGTAGTTCCTGAGATTAGCGCGTTCAAACAAACAAACAAACTCTTCAGCTTTATAATATTATAGTATAGATGATAACTGTGTGTCTTGCTCTTTATGCTAAGTTTCTACGTTAAAACCATTGATCCGATTTTGTGTTCCCTTTGGAAAATAACACACTTTCCGCACGAGACGATACCCCTAGAAACTAGTAAGGCGTTTAAAAATAAAAAAATACCAGTCATCCTATTTACCTATCTCTTTTGTTGACGGTACATTTTGTTTGTGAATCTGACCTTTAATTTTTTCTCGTGTTTCGTTGACAAAGGTTTCAATCAATTCCAAGGGATCTTTATGCTATATTGGAATATCTGACGTTTTTCTCCTCATCCTTAATAGGGTAGGGATGTTGAAATGAAAACCGATTTTCATCCTCTTTCATAATTTTCGGTAAATGACGATTATGACGAAAATGTTCGAGAAGGGAGTTATGTTTTGCTTGCTTTCAGTGATTGAATGCTTATTAAGTCGGGGATGAGAGGTTTTCATAATTTTTGCTTACGTAGGTAGGTATTTATATTCTTTTAGGATTAGTAGGATCGTTAGTCTTTTCTTTTGTTGTGCTTACGTTCAGTTTAGTTACTTAGAGACAGGCAGGCTTAGAGTTTAGTATCTGTGGTCATATTATATGTATGTATAATCAGATGCTTACACATACTACATAGCATACTCTTGACACAAAAATGGGGTCATAATATAACATATTTCAACCCTAGATTGAAGCTATCTGGAAACACAGACTTGCCGAAAATAATAGATATGTTTTTTTTTATGGATCGGAAACCATCTAATGACTCTTTCTCTCTGGGCGGAGCGGAAGGGAGGGTCAAACTCTTACTGACTTAAACCCATTCTTGTTCCTCAATAAGCCCTTTGCGTTCCGGGGTAAATTCCGCAACTCTGACAGAATTCTGCAACCTTGGTAGATATATAGGTTAGCTTACAATTCACAATTAATGAGTTGCAAGAGTGTATTTAAAATTGAACTAATAAGCAGCTAGAAGTAATTATAACTTCAGAGTTTAACCGGAAGCTGATTCGCTCCGGATAAGTCTATCATATACAATGACGTCATATTTTGAAAACTAGTTCCTAGATGTAAAACTAGTGCCTAGATGTAAAACGTTGACTGAGTCAGGAAAAATGATTCACTCTTTTAATCAGTAATTAATTAGTCATGCAAAGATGTATGTATATTGTATATTAATAGTGATCACATAAAAAATAATATTACTAAGGCGATGGCCTGTCTCTCGTGCTTCGAATAAATTTGAAAAAAAATAAAAATATAACGGTAAAAAACCCACCATTGCACATGCAACAAACGTGTAACATTGGTGAGTAACGTGTAATATAATGTAATGCCTGCCTCAGTAAGCAAAACATGAACACTTAAAAATACTGACCTACCGACAGAGTCAGTAAAAATTAACAGTTTGTTTAGATCCAATATCCACGAAAAAATATGAGTAATCTACTCTCCTTACCTGATTCTACGAATAATGAGTAACAGATAACTAGTTCATGTCTAAAAGGAAGTTTATCAAGAAACTCTAAACATTTCTAGAATTGGGACACGCTCTGCTGAATCTCACTACATCATTTCTGTGATGGTACCAAATGATACCTAATTGTTACTTTGGAAAATTAAAAAAGGCTATGAGAATATGTCTATCTTGTACCTATTTATCTCATGTCTATTAACTTGAAAAATATTTTATTTAGCTCAAGCACAAAATCTTTCCTCAAAGAGACACTCTATCATAAATCTATATACATATACGAAGTATCAGAAACTGTAACACCTGCAAACATAAAACTTGGCAGGTAGGTTCCTTATAGGGTGTAGACATCCACTAAGAACGGATTTTACAAAACTGCACCCCTAAGGGGATAAAACGGGGGTGGAAATTGTTTGTTCTAAAATTGCGCAGACGAAGTCGCGGGCGAAGTGCTAGCATACAATAAAATTCTTCCGTTACTGATGAGTGACTGACTGACTGACACACAACGCACAGCCGAAACTACTGGTCGTAGAAAGCTGAAATTAGGCATGTAGGTTCCTTGGGGAGTATAGGAGAGCACGTCTGATAGTGAAGTATAATTGTAACGGTGTGCGTTTCTGAACGAAACGCATTCGTTCTGGCCGGTCATAATTTCAATTTTCGGTTTCTAATTTTCAAACATATTCCATTTTTCCAAATAAATCGGCAGTCTTTTACTGGCAGGGCACTTCGATCCTGATCTCCGATCGATAAACATCTACACAGTTATGCTGGTTATCCTTTTTTTTTTGGATGGGAAATCATCAAATGACCCCTCCCGCCCTGGGTGGAGCGGTAGGGAGTGTCAGACTTTTACTGACTAAAACCCACCCGTGCTCCTCCATGTGCCCTTTGCATTCCAGGGCCGCGGTAACTCTTTCGAACAAATTCCGCCGAATAACATAGAGTTATACTTATTGTGTTTGTGATATAATAGTAACTACGTAACTATTTGTAATATGCACAAGTCAGTGCTGAGTTTATCATTAAATACTAATTTTGATTGCTGATCCTGTGTTTACTTCATCCGTGAGGTCTCCAACCTCACAATAATAGCATAATCAGCCTTTTAACGTTCCCACTGCTGGGACACAGGCCTCCTCTCTAGGAGAGAGAATGGCCCGTAATCCACCACGCGGGCCCAGTACGATTGGTGAATTTCACATGTCTTCGAATTTTTTTGTTCTAGGACATGCCGGTTTCCTCATGATCTTCCTTCACCGTTTTGAGAGCAGTGGTGATGAACTTAATTACACAAAGTAAAGGTTAAAAAGAGCTAAGCAGTCCGGGGCAAGGCACTATAAAAGATAGGTACCTTGAAAGTTACCTAATAGCAACCCTTACCTGCGTATCTACCTAGCTTAATAGTCCTGTTACTTCTTACACTGTAAGCATAGTGGGTTGCCCCATTTTCCTTTGCTGTTTATTTGTCCCGACATGTAAATAAAAGATCATGTTCGCAGTTATTCTACTGTTTACTTTCAAACCTAATGCTACTCGTATGAATGTCAAGTAGACCACAGGGAACCGGTAAGCAATGAAATTCTGTTTTGCATAAAACTGTAACGGTAAGGGATAATATGTATGGAATTATGAAAATAAGATATCAGATGTATTTAGAAGAATGTGGTTTCTATTATGATTAGTGATTTTATCCAGTCTGGTCTAGACATTTATCATTATTTCTCTCATAATGATGACTAACAAGAATAGGTTTACAGAGAGTAAAATGCTTTTTCATATTGATTGGAAATCATCACTTCTTGCGTTATGGGCGGAGCGGAATAGTGTCAGACTCTTACTGACCAAAACCCACCCGTGTTCCTTCTAATGTCCTTTGCGTTCCAGGGCTGCGGTGACTCTTTCGAACAAATTGCGCAACCCTAGCAGGCACTGGGCCAAGCGTATCCAGAGTAAATACCTGTATGTTACTCTCTGATTTCTTTACTTCAAATTATTATACGGGTACCCAAACTCCACGAATTTTGACCCATGGGCTTACAAATGCTACTTACTTACAAATACATGTGTATGGTCGAGATGAATTTTCCAAACTGATACGGCCCGTTTAGCGGAAATATCTTGTTGAAATATTATTATTCTCCTTTGAATATCGTATAGCCCTCCACCGAACCTATAAACAAAAAAGGGAAAAACATTAAGAAAATAAAACTAATTATGAGACAACGCAAACCGAGAGGAGTCGCGGACAAAAGCCAGTGTATTTTAAATGAAACATGAATAATGAATTCGATAAAAGTAAACCGAATGATAATTGCATATCACAATACAATACGGGACTATGTTTGGGCGTTCTATCTTGTTTGGGTTCGACAAACTATAATGGGCAAATAAGGTTACACAATATGGCGTGGGTAGTCCTCTTCCCAACACTGAGCTACCAAAATAAAGAAACGCCAATCGCCAGTCTTACTTGACCTTCCTTTCCCTTCTCCGCTACTCGCAACTCAGACGAAAACATGTCCTAATACGGGCCAGTACAGGTCTATGTTAATGGCCAGAGAAATGTTTACTATTGTTGTAGTAGACATGTTAAGATATACAGCAATGAGAATATGTCACTCGAATATGTATGGATTTATCTGGATTATTTCATTTTGTCGATGTTGACTCTCAATAATAGTTCTAGAGATCTTGTAGTAGAAGGATGCTTTAACAATATTTTCGTATAAACAGTACATAAGTCCGTGGGGTAGAAGGTTCTTCTTGTGCTACACGCTGCTGTGTCACCATCATCTAACTTCTACGGGCCTGCGGATGGCGAGCTATGGGTGGCTCGCCGTCCGATAGCAACCAGGCCCGAGTCGACGGCGCGTCGTGTTCCACGCGCGGCTCAAAGAGCCGTCAGCAAAAAAGACGGGGCCCCAAGGTCAGTGCCTGCTAGGCTTGCGGAATTTGTTCGAAAGAGTCACCGCGGCCCTGGAACGCAAAAGGCACAAGAAGGATCACGGGTGGGTTTTAGTCAGTAAGAGTCTGACACTCCCTTCCACTCCGCCCAGAGCGGGAGAAGTCGTTTGATGACTTCCCATAAAAAAAAAAAACTAACTTCTACTCGCGACAGCAGTGATGTCATCTACACATCTTGTTGCCGGACGACTAATACCTGTTCTACCAGTCCTAGGACGTCACTCAGTCACTGTCTCAGTCTACCTATCATCACCATGCCTTATCACGTTTTGTGCCAACCACCATTTGAGTTTCATAACTTGTTTTCCAATAGGTTGTACGATAACGGGGCAGAATTCGTAAAGTAAGCCATGTTCCGCGACTTGTAACCGTTATTTCAGCAACATATTACATAACGTACCAGTTCACATACATACATATATGTAGGTTATTTATTTACACAGCTCTAAAATAGGACAAGTGTACAGAAGCCCATAAATGTCCAGTGGTAGACCAGACTCGTATGTAACTAGAAGTAATGGGCCTGCTAAGGGCTTTGGCTGGAGACACAGCATGTACACACAACATACATAGGCAAGTGACCGAGGCCAGAGTTAATGTCACCGCATTCAAAATACAGTGAAGTGAAAATGTTGTTCCTAACTAAGAATGTAATAGAATAAAATACTGTTCATAATGCACACCAAATAAGTAACAGAAAATTATAATGAAAAAAGTTGTGGAATTACCACTTTTTTGGATAAATCCTTTGCTGTCCAGGCTGCTCGTTTGTGGAATGCATTTCCAGTGCCAGTAAGACGCGCTCAATCGTTGCCTGTGTTCAAAAGGCTCGTGAAGGAACATTACTTGTCGCTGTGATATCGATGTTTGCCATTTATCTATTGCCTATGTATTTAGTATATATGTATATTATGTATCTTTTGTTAAGATTATTTATTTATCTGTGTATATATTAAATTATTTATAGTAATGTTGCACCGATGACAACCCCATTTATGTCCAGGCAATTACTGTCCATTCCAGCATAGTATAAACAGGGGAAGTAGATTATCTCCGGCCTAATTCGCGATATAATTGCCTACTGTCTTAGGGTTGTCACTTTAACACATCTCTGTATAACTAATTCAGTGATCATTAGTCAATAAAGTTCAACAATGGTTTGATTTTACAACTGTAAGTACTTACCTACTTAGTTACTATACCTACAATACTGAGAAATCGGCATAACTAAACGTAAACAAAGCAATAGCGGCAAATCAATTGATAGATCAAAAGTACCTACCTAATATATTCTAGTAGGAAATTAGGCCTACCTACCTACTTTCTCTGTGTGATAGAAAACTAATAAAAATAAGTAAGTAGGTATCTCATCATCAAGTAAAAATTATATGCTAGAATAAGTTTTCCTGTTCATTAGGTAATCTGAACAGAGATAATTCTGGAATCGATGAATTATTGAGACACCCAAACACACAGCAATACGTTCTCCTGCGACTGTCAGACATTTTTTATTTATTTAGCGGTGACGCGCGAACCTCGTGCAGTGTTAGCCCCGACTGGCGCACTGAGAAACGGGTCGAGACTTGTTAAAGTGTGCGTGCGTCGACGCATAGATACTATGGCGCACACATACAAGCCGCGCGCGGTGCGTTTGTATGAAGATAAACTACTACCCCTGTTTATACTATGATTCCAGGTTGCCTGGAAGAGATCGCGGAATACGATAAGATGGCCCATTGTACATGTGTTTTAGTTTGTCGTTTTCATTTTTTGTTAACCCCGGTGAACAATTAAGTAGACACATTAGCCAGTCTTATATAATTTAAAAGAGCTAAGGTGACAGTATTAACTTAAGTGGTTTCTATAGTTCATTTCTTAGAAATCTTTCGTAGACTATAAAAAATTTATTCATGAATATTTTAGCTTCCTCTCCATTGCTTTACATTATTATCTTTACATACTTTTATGAAAATCTTATAGTACATTCTAGAGTGTAATTTTAAACCAAGACAAGAAAATTGAATTTATGTTAAGAGCGTTCATCCGTAAAAACCACGCTGGAGTCAAAATTGATGATTTCCGACGGACAATAAAACGATAATCTATTTAATTCGTAGATAAGATATTGACGTCAAATTATTGAGGATTTCATAATCTAGTGCTTGGCTGAAAAATATTTTCAAATGATCGTAAAGTTTTCTCATTAGAACAGTTTTTACTCAATCCCTTTTTAAAACTAGCGGTCGATGGTCTACGCAAATGCTAGATAATAGTAAAACCATAAACGACAAACTTATAGAAATATTACTATTAAAAAAACAATAACATTTACTAGTGCTTGGCTGAAAAAAAAACGTAATTATTGTAAGTTTTTATACAAGAAAAGTATACTCAAAAGTGTCATTTTTAGCCACTTTTCGAGTTTTTAAACGTGTTATTTTAGGATGAAATCAAAGGTATTTTTGTTGTTTTTTAGACCTAGTAAATGAAGACATTTACGATCTAAAACATGGTACATTTTTTTTTTAAATAACTTCTATATTAATTTTACTATAAATTATTTAGTACTACTATATAATCGACGCGGAATCGCACCAGCGCTCAGTGCCGGCCGAGGCCTTTCAGAGGTTGGACGTGTGTCGCTCCCGTTGCCGCGTGCTGCGTAAAATTGTATTATAGTTTGTCGAGTTTTTAGAGCGACTAGGACGAATTGATACTTTTTGTTTATTTTTTTTTTTAACGAAACAAAACTTTGATGATTACATATTTTAAAGTAATGGAGTTCAAATCATGAAAGAAGATAACTCTTTTTATGTATGATTTCATTTTTTTTTTTCGATAATTATGGGTAGCAATAGGCGCTATACGGGGCAAAAAGGAAAAGTTACGGAAATTTGGCCAAGGCTAATGAAGCTAAAAAGTACGTTACCGAGGAACCACTTTTAATGTCGTAGCTGGTTATAGCCAATTCGCATTTTTCTTACACGGGGATTTTAATAACCGATAAAAAATAGAAGGTCACATTCTTCAATATTAGGACATTAATAAAAAATATATATTTGTTACAAACATACAAATGTTTCCTCTTTATAATATTACTGTAGATTGCAAAATAAAGCTTTGATGCTGACGGGGCCATTATTTCGGTGATACTGTAGATTTCACGACACTAATTGTTATACGAAACAAGTTGCGCTGTACTGAAACTAGTTTTGTGAAATTAATTATTTCTTCTTATTCTATTATTCTTTCTAAACCATACAAAAACTACACAAGAGAATGATACCGAAGAATCACAGCTACCGCAAGAGTTGATAAAGAATTGGAAATACTGGAATCGCAATCAGAAATAATAAATGTGACAAATGTATGCGATCTTTAGGTATAATTTTCCACTATTATTATTTATTTAAAAAAATACAATTCTTTCAATGTAATATGTGCAATTCTAAATTCGAACTGAGTAGTCACGATGAAACACAAAAAATAAACTAATTAATTATGCCATAATTTCAGGAATTGGCCTAACAAATTTGAATGAAGTTGTTACATCGATGGACTTACTGTTATGTCATTATTCACTTATAGTAAAGTGTCATGATAAAGTTGCTGAAATGTGGAAAAATTCCGCTGAAGAAAGTATGTTTGCATCAGCTCAGGAGGAAACAGCTGCTGCTCGATTACAAGGTGACACTCGTGACATTCCGATGATACCAGTGGAAGCAGACAGTTGATGGAGCAAACGCTCATATAAAAACCAGTATAATGCATTGTCCGTGTGTTGCAGCTATTATAGGACATCACACAGGAAAAGTTCTCTACATTGGGGTCCGGAATAAGTATTCTGGAATTTGTGCCCGCGCAAATAAAAAGGAACAACAGCCTGCTCCTCACAAATGTTCTAAAAATCACGTTCATCATCTAGTATGGAACCAACAATACTGGTAGAAGAATTCAAGTCCTCCGTAGAAACTCGGAAATTAAATATAATACATTGATTGCTGATGGTGATGCCAGCATATCCCGGCGTTCTAATTCAAAAAATTTAATGTACCAACCATCTCCTCCGCAATTGCAACTGAAAAAAATTATTGCTTAAAACTTATACATCTATCCCTCTGTCGGAGCGTAAATTGTTGATTTCTGAACTATTGATTCGGCTGAGAACAGCAGTAAGATTTTCGGTACGGTACTGGCAAACACAAACTTTAACCGAATCAGAAAAGAATATAAAAATACTGAGAGATATTCTGAACAGCGCCAAACACATCCTTGAAGATCAGAGTGAATGTGACTTGTGCTACTGCACCAAAGAGAGAAAAAAGAAACAAACCAAACTCTCGAAGCCAAAACATTGATGTTAAAACTGCAACGCAATGTCTGGCAGCTGGCTTATCTTTCTCGAAGTCTGCCCCACGATTTTGCCAAAAACCATGCAGAGCAGTTCAACACCATAGTAGCAAAGACTGTAGGTGGGAATCGCATAATTCCCTAAAAGATTCATATTCCGTCCGTTGTTATGCCGCTTGGTTAGTTTAAACACAGATAAACCTCAAACTACCCTTTATAAATGTGCCTACCAGAAAAGTCCAGGTCAATCCCTGAAACATTTAGAGCAAAACCGTTTTTCTATAAATCAAAATCTGAAACGCAAAATACCTCGCCGAAAAATAAACTTTAGCACAGGGCTCCTGAACAAAGTCAATTACGCAAATGCATGTCAAACGCCTGTCATGAACCCAGACAATTTCAAGCAGGCACATATAGTTTTCCTTGAAAATTTAAAAACACTGACCTTAAAACGGCATTTCATACAAGGGATACAGTTCTTCAGGCTGTGAGTGCCTTGTGACTCGAGCTGAGAAGAAGTATTTTAACTGCTTCCAATTTTGCCAAAATTTGTAAACAACGCCCGAATTTGAATTCAGCACTACTCGTTAAATCTATTTTATATGGATATCATTTTTATTTCATGGCGATAACGTAATTTTCAATGTTAAACATGACTGGTATTACCAAAATATGTCAAACAAAAATGTGTGTCTTTTTGCGGTGTACACTAGTCCTGAATTTCCAATAAAAGGTGTAAAAATTTACAAAGTTTTGTAAAGAATTTCAATTTTGTAAAGCAAAATGATTCCTCGTTTAACAAAATTTTATTATGTATGCGTTCTTCCCGAAATAATTGATCCCAGAAATAGCCGATCAATGCAATTGAGGGAAACTATTTTATGATTTATACAGCTTTTTTATCATAAATGATTTAGGTACTAAATATAACATGATAAATCTTTATTTAATTACCCACCTACTCATCCTAACCATAAAATGAAAAAAGCTATCAACAATCCACTAGAACTAATTACCAACACTTAAGTAGGTACAATTATTAATATTATTTTTCTCCAAAATAAATAGATTTCGTCTGTAGAGGATTTCATATATGAAAAGGTGTAAAGGCAAAATAATATTTCAAATATAATTATTTATTAATCATAAATCTACAAATCATCAGAATAACAATAATTTGTATTTAACTTCCAGTTTAATTTTTCTATAACAATACATTATTATTGCTCTAAAGCTAACGGATCAAAGTTGGTTAGTCGAAGTACAAAGAGAGCGCACGCGGCTAGTCTACGCACACAGTTACCCACGCTTCTGTGTGAGTGAAATTTGCGAACTATTTACCTAAACCTGACGTGCCGCGCTAGGCATGAACGCTCTTAAGTCCTCTTTATAAGAATGATAAAACAAAAATGTTTCTGTGTTCATTGTCATAGAATCGATAGGATGTCAAAAATACTGTTTATCTACAGTAATATTAAAAAGAGGAAAGGTTTGTATTTTTGTGTGTGTATATGTTTGTAATGAATAAACTCGAAAACTACTGAGCCGATTTCAAAAAATCTTTTACCGTTAGAAAGCTACATTCACCCTGAGTAACTTAAGCTATATTTTTATTTTATCCACGTATTGCCACGGGAAAGGGAACAATGCTGAAAAAAGTCGAGAAAATATCGAATCTATGATAATGTATGGACTCCCTAAGGCACTCGTTGCCGGAGGGAACGACATTTGCGGCATGAAATAGCTGTCTCAGACGGAAGTTTGAAAGTCGTTTTTAGACAGCAAATGATCTAGATTACCGCAACTCATCATTATGATGTCGATGGCATCAGTCAAACAAAAATACTGATGAAAAGATACCTAAAGCACTACACTAGATCAAAACAGATGCATGTGGGGAACTAATTCAATAGTGCTATTCTTTAAACGTCTTACAATGAAAACTTAAAATAAGCGTGAACTGAACTCTCATTCCACCTAAAAGCTATAGATTACTAGCGCACTACCTTTTCGATCGATGGGAAATAAGCGAAGTGAGCTGTCAATCCAAGCAAGCAAGATAGAATGAATGTTCATTTCAAGCACACTCCACCTAAGTTTTAACGATGTGATGTTTAGAGAATACACTGGCTGAATGTACAGTAATTTCCTTTACAGAGAAAAATTAACAAATTTTTACACAGAAGAATACACAAAACACTTATAAGTAAGGTTTTTTTTTGACGTGGCCACTCACAGTTCATCACACTAAAGTTGATTACTGCTTAACTGGACTATTTTCTGATGACATCAAATTAATTTAAAGGCCCCAGTAATTGTAGCATAATCAGCCTTTAACGTTTCCACTGCTGGAACACAGGCCTCCTCTCTAGGAGAGGGAATGGGCCGTAATTCACCACGCGGGCCCAGTGCGGGTTGGTGAATGTCACATGTCTTCGAATGTTTGGTTCTAGGACATGCCGGTTTCCTCACGATGTTTTCCTTCAGCGTTTTGAGAGCAGTGGTGATGAAATTAACTACACAAAGTAATGCGCCTGGCTGGGTATGAACCCGCGACCTACAATTTGTAAGTCAGGGCCGTTACCACTCGGCCACCACTGCTCCCAGTAATTGTGTTGGTTTCAAATTGCATACTACCTTGTATGTACACTGCACGTATAGAAAAATACGTACATAATGCTGATAGAAAAGTTAATTCAGGCTAGTCCGCAGACTTTATAATCCCGTTTCTCTTAAACGAAAATATGAAGTGACTTCCTCTTTTAATCTAAAATCATCTCATACGGTATGCGGGCATACCGTATGAGATGATAATACTACCAGAAGAGGTATTACACATTTTTGCTCAATTTCCAAGCAAATGTATGCAAAGTTCGGAGCAAAGTATTGAAATAATTCAGTACGAAAATAGATTTTATTGGAGCTGTTACGATCACCCGTTAGTTTAATAATATTACTAAATACCTATAAAGTTCCAAGTGTTATATTAGCGCATAATTACAGTTTGTGCTATATGAGACCGCTGCGAAAGTCAAATGGTTTTGTTTTCGTAAACTTTACGATCTAAAATATTACTTTAGCAACTTTCGCTGCGAAGTTAGAAACTTTTTATGCCTAAAGTGTTAATCATTCTTTATGTCCTCAAATTAATGGTAAAATTACTTAAGGGTCGTGTTGAACTTGAAATGTAGTGTGGCTTTTGGAAGCGAAGATTAATTCTTTTATTTTACACTAGCTGAACCGCATCACTTCGTTTGTGTCACATTTTTCATCACAGCTCACAGCTTTTTGGTCATAGCGTTTAATGATATACTAGCGACCCGCCCCGGTTTCGCACGGGTGCAATGTAGATAGAGATACTAATGTTTCCTCTACTATTATATGCATGTATTATACATATGGACCTTCCTCTTCAATCACTCTATCTATTAAAAAAACCGCATCAAAATCCGTTGCGTATTTTTAAAGATTTAAGCATACATAGGGATATAGGGACAGAGAAAGCGACTTTGTTTTATACTATGTACCTAGTGATAAGTCAACGATAGATAAATGGGCTATCTAACAATGAATGATTTTTTCAAATCGGAGCAGTAGTTCCTGAGATGAGCGCGTTCAAGCAAACAAAAAAATATGTTAGTATCGATCGGTACAACCAATTTTTAAAATGAATTTTAAATCATGAGTATTTGTCAAAAAACAATTTTAACCAGAGTGCTAATTTTACAAATCTTTAAGTTACTTTTCTTTGGCAATCCTATCTCAGTCACAATCTGACAAAAATGTATGGATCTTGTGTTTTTTTAGACAGATTCCGACTGATATGCAAATACGAACTCATTTACATATTATAAATATGTACATTTGAAGATTTTTGAAATTGACTGTCGATGAGATGAGAATTATTGTGACTTGAATTTGATAGCTTTTTATGTACGAGAATTGGCCCTCAGAAACTCCATAATACTCAATTCAGAAACCGGTTCATAGACTGTATAATATATTTTTGTTCAATATGTAAGACTCAGAATTTCAAAACGACTTCAAAAGTGAAAATTTAATTAAAGTATTCCATTCAAGTGACATTTCTTGGTCTGTCACCTTTGAATAGGTTCCTGCGAATTATCGTGAATAAGTCCTCAGAAGTTACAGGTATGCACAAACTAAAGTGGAAACCTGAAGTGCTCTTCTCTAATTAGATTCCATGTTATTTTAGCAAGTCGTCGAGTCAAATAGTTAAACTGTAATTTGAGTAGATTAAAAGTGTTTAATCTTTACGTATAACCGTCTTTTTTAAATTTATTTCAATATTATATAGTAGCACGAATTACTTTCCTTTTACCATTTTTATTACATACTAGCAGCGCCCCGCGGTTTTACCCGCACAGTTCCCGTTCCCGTGGGATTATGGGGATAAAATATAGCCTATGTTACTCAAGGTGAATGTAGCTTTCTAATGGTGAAAGAATTTTTGAAATTGGTCCAGTAGTTTTTGAGTTTATTCGTTACATACAAAAATACAAATCTTTCCTCTTTATTATATTAGTATAGATGTACAATGTACATAAACATTTTACTAACATAATATCACGCTCGTATATTTTTAAGGTTATGTTAGGATAGAGTTCTGCGTTGAAGATTGATTAAATGCTCCCGTAGCCCCCGGTGTTAGTGTCCGAGGGAACACGAGGTAGTTTTAGTCAGTAGGAGTCTGATAGACCCCTAAGTCCGCCCCAGGATGAAGGACATACATGAGAAGTTTCAACACGATACAAAAAATAATGGGTAAGTGCGAGTTGGACTTGCCCATGAAGGTGTCCGTACCATCGCACAAGATTAACTATATATGTACTTTTAAATACTTTTGCTATAACGGCAACAGAATAACACACTGTGAAAATATTAACTCTCTACCTATTAAGTACCGTTCATGAGAGACAGCCCGCCGATAGACATACGGATAGCGAAGGCTTAGTAATAGGGTTCCGTTGGCCTTTAGGTATGGAATCCTAAAAAAATGAGAGTTCTTTCAAAGGTGCACCATACACTATAGTTTACTCTATCTTTGCCATTTTTTAAGACCCATGTATGGGCCGAGTCTTTTGCTGTCAACCTGGCAAATCCCAGACACCAGAATGCTACCAAAAATATCCAGGTGGTAAACCCAAAACCACTTAGTCCGGCCTTGGAGTCGAACCCTGATCTCATGCTCACTGTAGGCACCACTAGCCTAACGAAGCAGTATACTTACTTACCTTTTATAATAAGTTTTAATAAAATGGTTAAATATAGTAAAAACATAACCTGTCAGGTTATTTCTTTGCCTAAGGCATTAAGTTGACATCGTACCTTTGCACATGAAGTATAATTATAAATGAACTAGCATCGCCCCGCGGTTTTACCCGCGTAGATCCCGTTTCCCTGGGAATATGGGGATATAATATAGCCTATATTCACCGGAGATAGTGTAGCTTCCCAACTGTGAAAGAATTTTTCAAATCGGTCAAGGAGTTTCGGAGCCACAAGAAACAAAAAAACAATCAAATCTTTCCTCTTTATAATATCAGTGTAGATTATTTGCTTGAATGTTTTGCCTACTAAATTCACTGGGTATGTGTAATTTAATAACAGAACTGGTAACGTTTTAAAGATACGCGTCTGCAAAATCATACTGAAAATCGAAGTTCTCTCCTAGCGGATATTGCAGTTCGCTCCGACAACTTTCAATCTGAACATTTGTGTTTTTAATATTAAAAACATTGTACTGTGTTACGGGAATAAACTGGAGTATGAAGATACCGGGATTACTTTCTTTTTCAGTTACACGGGCTATTAAAATATAAGGTGAAGGAAAGACAACGGCCTTTGCAGGAAAAACTAAAAGAGTATCCCTCTTTTAGTTTTCCCGCGCACATTTTCTAGTTCTAGATGAATTAGGTAGAGGAAATAAATTAACAGGGGTAAGTAATCTGCCATGGTTACGGAATTTGTTCGAAAGAGTCACCGCAGCCTTTGAACGCAAAGGGCATTTTGAAGAACATGGATGGGTGTACCCTTGGCCCAGAGCGGAAGAAGTCATTTGATTTCCCATCCTTAAATAAGAGTGATAAGTAATAACAAACGACTTTTTTTAAAAGTAGTTTTTAAGTAGGTACAACTATTTAGTTTGCTTTTATATGCCTGACTTAGGGGTCATATTCGACCATAAGCTTACTTTCCACGACCACATTACATCCACTGCTAAGGAGTCCTTCAGGCGCCTTGGCTTTGTTTTAAGGAACTGCCGTGACTTCCACAACCACCCACGTTAACAAGCTTGTTTTTGGGGCATTGGTCCGTAGTAAGCTTGAGTCTAGTGCATGCGTATGGAATCCTTTTGAGAAGCGATATGCGTCAGCCTTAGAAAAGGTTCAAAAAGCATTCCTTAGGTACGGGTTTTAACCTTTCCTGTATCCCACTAAATTCCTGTTGGGTTGCTTGGGTTTCAATTCTCTAGAAGTAAGACGATCGCGGGATCAGCGGGCGTACTATGAGGTGTTAAAACGTGAGTCTTCCGAGCGAGAAAGAGGGATAGACTTATAAACCCTATATAGCTCCATCCCTTTTTCTCGCTCGGAAGACTCACGTTTTACGACGTCATGGTACGCCCGCAGATGATGGTAAAATTTTAAATTCTCAGGGGGATTATTGATGTTCCTGATCTGCATAATGAAATCTGCAAGCTATTTGTCCCAGATAATTACTGTCGTAACAGGAAACACCGCTTACTGGCTGTTCCAACTTGCCGTACTGTTGCACACTCCGAGTCACCTATTCCTCGGACATTAGCCGCTATTAACGCTCTCCTGAACTCAAACAAAGATTTGGATGTGTTTGCGAATTAATGAAAGGTGATACTGTCGGAATGTTTGAATTTTTGTGCAAATCATCAAATGGGTAATCTTCTACCTTCTTCTAAGGGAGTGACTGAAACCCACCCGTGATCCTTCTAGTGCCCTTTGCGTTCCAAGGCCGCGGTGACTCTTTCGAACAAATTCCGCAACCCTAGCAGGCACTGACCCTATGGGGCGCCGTTTTCTTTGCTGACATCTCTTTGAAGCACAATCGTTAAATATAAACGCATTCCCTCTTATATTTAACGGCGGCTAAAAGATTTTCTTTGTCTTTAAGGTCATAATACAATGGACTATCATTTAACTATGTTTTGTGAGGGTAATATTATGAAGAAAGGATATCGAGCATAAATCAAGTAAACACAAGACGTCCCTTTATCCTTATTCCTTACAAGCAAAATGTTAGCAGATAACATTTGGGAGCAATAACAACGTATAATCGGGGACGGGTACTGAACTACTGGCCAAGCGAACAAATGAACGAACGCTAACCGATTGGAGATCCCCAATTCGCCCTGTATTTATCACTAGCTGTCCGCACAACTTCGTTTGTGTCACATTTTTCATGACTGCTTCGCTCCTATTGGTTTTAGCGTGATGATATATAGCCTATAGCCTTCCTCGATAAATGGGCTATATAACACTGAAAGATTTTTTCAAATCGGACCAGTAGTTCCTGAGATTAGCGCGTTCAAACAAACAAACAAACTCTTCAGCTTTACAATATTAGTATAGATTGTATCTGAAAAACTATTATTTTAAATAAACCGAGATTTGGTATTTTCTTAGTTTGTGTGTTTTTAAGTATTTTTTTTTTAATTTTGGGATGTTATCCTATGCAATCGTGGCCAAGGAACTCATATTAATATATACATACTCATATATAATAAGTTAATTTTTTATTATTACATCAACTACTCTGAACTCATAATAAATTGTACGAGTATCATAATTTTAACGGCAGCGATGGACACGCCATTTAATATCCGTTGATTAGCTCTTTCGCCTAGCCTGTACCCTGCTCTATTCAAACCAAGCATCGAAGCGTCGGTAGTGAAGCTTGTCTGTGTGTGGGAAGGTGCATTGTTGATATGAACACAAGTGGTCGGACTTACACGGAGCTATACGTGATGGAAGAGGCACCAGAAACATGGATATACAATTATACATATTTATGTAAAGAGGCAAAGACACTAGTCCCTATAATAAAATCAAAAGTCATTAATTCAAACTAGGCTGAGAGACAGCACTTTTTGAACGTAAAATCTATACTAATATTATAAAGCTGAAGAGTTTGTTTGTTTGTTTGAACGCGCTAATCTCAGGAACTACTGGTTCGAATTGAAAAATTATTTTTGGGTTGAATAGACCATTTATCGAGGAAGGCTTTAGGCTATATATCATCACGCTTAAGCCAATAGGAGCGGAGCAGCGATAAAGAATGTTTTAAAATCGGGGATTCCACGGGGACGAAGTCGCGGGCAGCAGCTAGTTTTACATAAAGACATTCCTCCAAAACGCCCACCCCGTTACCACTTCCTTGTGTTTTAGCTGGGAAGAAGTGGCGCAACAAACTCCCCAGCAACACATCTGTCTGTTGCGTTTTAAGAACTTGATTTTATAATCATGTATAATCGATAGATAAAGGTTTTATTTATATAAATTTAATTGTATGTGCAATAGTGGTAAATGGGCGGACTTAATGCAACGAGGCACTTTTACCATAGTATAAAGAGGGGAAGTAGGTTATCTCCGGCATAATTCGCGATATAATTGCCTACTGTCTTAGGGTTGTCACTTTAACACATCTCTGTATAACTAATTCAGTGATCATTAGTCAAAAAAGTTCAACAATGGTTTGATTTTACAACTGTAAGTACTTACTTACCTACTTAGTTACTATACCTACAATACTGAGAAATCGGCATAACTAAACGTAAACAAAGTAATAGCGGCAAATCAATTGATAGATCAAAAGTACCTACCTAATATATTCTAGTAGGAAATTAGGCCTACCTACCTACTTTCTCTGTGTGATAGAAAACTAATAAAAATAAGTAAGTAGGTATCTCATCATCAAGTAAAAATTATATGCTAGAATAAGTGACTAGCTTACCTTTCCTGTTCATTAGGTAATCTGAACAGAGATAATTCTGGAATCGATGAATTATTGAGACACCCAAACACACAGCATACGTTCTCCTGCGACTGTCAGACATTTTTTATTTATTTAGCGGTGACGCGCGAACCTCGTGCAGTGTTAGCCCCGACTGGCGCACTGAGAAACGGGTCGAGACTTGTTAAAGTGTGCGTGCGTCGACGCATAGATACTATGGCGCACACATACAAGCCGCGCGCGGTGCGTTTGTATGAAGATAAACTACTTCCCTGTTTATACTATGCTTTTACTTATTTTTTGTCTATTTGTGGATGCACACTAGACCGGTTTCAATTCAGATTCGGGTTTCGCAAAGTCTATATTTTCTATCCGTCAGTCATAAAATTGTTTTACAACTATAGGCTAGTAAATAAATATTATGAACAGCCAGGGAAATTAATGGTTTATCAAAGTAACACCGTTATAAAGCCGCTTCATACAACTGCCAAAAAATTGCAGTTATAATTTGAACATAATAGCAATTTAAGTTGGTACTTGCTGAAGTATTAAATTTCCTGTCTTAACAAATAGGTACATGGTACGTTGTGTTGGCAAAAGCTTCGTGTGAATAGCAACAATACTTAATTATTATTGGGAATCGAATGACGCTTTGCTAACGAACTTAATCAATAACAATACAACTCCTTTACTTCATTACAAAGTAGGTAATTGAAACCAATTAAATTAAATTGATTCTCCCTAGGAAATGTATAACAACAATAAATAAAGTCGCGAAGAATTAATTTATAGAGCGGTCAAAAGTGTGCAAAATAGTAAATTAGACATAATTTTAATACAAGAAATAAATAATCATAACCATCCTTTTGCCTAAAGCAAAATGACAGATGTAAAAAGTTTAACAAAAAACTTTTTACAAAAAAATACAACCGACTTTTACACAAAAAATCAAAAAAGTGCAAAATAACTTTAATTTCGGAACTCGGTGTTTGTGGTTGCTTTTTCGTTTTTTGAGCACCGACTTCCGAAATTAAAGTTATTTTGCACTTTTTTGATTTTTTGTGTAAAAGTCGGTTGTATTTTTTTGTAAAAAGTTTTTTATTTTTCACTTTTTAGTGGTACCTACACCCCCTCCCCTCCCCCCACCTAAACGAATCAATCACATTGGTGTAAAAAAAACGTACTGCTCCTTTGCAGAGTAAACTAAGAGGTCATCAATGTATACAAAGTAGATATTTTTTTTAGATTTTTCGAAAACCGCTTGGTCGATTTCGATAAAATTTTCATGGGACCATTTTGGAAGTATACCCTTTCCAACAAAAAAAGAATTTTTCAAATCGATTAACAAGCGACGGAGTTATGCGCGAACAAACATAAAAAAAAAAATACAAACATCCGAATTGAGAACCTCCTCCTTTTTTAGAAGTCGGTTAAAAATTACACATAAATCCAAATTCGCATACAGCTGCAGCGCTTTGTTTCACCGAACTAGTAAGTACTCTAACAAAACCGTTAATAAATAATCACAATAACTTTATAATAGTTACACTTACCCACTTCACCATAATTTCGGTGACGTTAAATGAGTATGCCGTTTCCCGCTACGTTTTATGTCTTCTATTTCCGTGTTGAAATATAGTGCACGTAGTGCCAACGATGCTGACCCGCCCCGCCCCCCTCTCTTAGCGGAGACCTGATTTATTAGGAGACGCTGTGCTTCACACCAAAGGTCAACTTAGACTGGTAAAAACGCCATAACGAAAGTGATCGTGCAGCAATTGTTCTATACATAATACATCTAATAAGGCAAAACGGTACCTCTTTTATGGACCAATTCCATATTTGAGGACTTATGGCCCATTGATAGCCTAATAGTACGTCGCCTTAAGTATTCCGTGTATTTAGGTGGGCTGCAGCCTTAAATAAGGTGGTAGACTGATAGATATATTTACAGATCATTTTGAACTGACGTTAAGTTATTCAATTGTATTTAGCGCACTGATGTTTAAGTTGCAATGTGATTTATTAGCGGGACGGTCTCGATTTGTACAACAAAGATTTATTGTACAGAACTTTCTGTTCCTGGATAAATGTGACAGGTATCGCGTTTCCTAGGTACTTATTTTGCAGTACCTGAGATATTAATCAAATGTCTTATTAATAACAGCCACTTGAGTCGATCTTCCAGGTTAAGCAACGCTGGTTAAGGGAGGTCCGTAGATTGGTGACCATCTTATCATGCCACAATTCATCTTTGCCTCGGAAAGCATGTTAAGCCATTGGTTCCTATTATTTGAAGATGTTTGACTGTCGTTACGGCTAGTCAAAAACCAGGGAATCTGAAACCAGTCTAGCCAAGGTGTGTTGTGAAACCCAGTTACTGGGTTCTTGAGACCAGATAGGCAGCTCTATGTGAAATACTGGTATTCAGATGCATTAGCTTGGAAACATGCTAATCCTGCTCCATAGAGCAATCAAGGGTGTAGACAAAATCAAACTTGCTTGCGTAGAAACATGTCGGTATTGTCGAAAGTCCCAATGATAGGTGTGTTAGATGAGCTACCCAAAAGAAAATGGTTAGGGGTCAAAGATTCTAAGCTTTCAGGGTCGACGGAGACGTGCGTCAGTGGACGACTGTTAACTATATTTTCCACTTCCGCCATAAGGGTAAGTAGTACTTCTTCACGTGGAGCGCGTTCGTTCATTATAACTCGAAGTGATGTCTTAACGCTCCGAATTAGCCTTTCCCAAGCCCCACCCCAGTGAGGACTGGAAGGGGGTATAAAATGCCATTGCATGGCGTTGTTCATGCCGACGGCCTTGAGAGCTTCTATATCAAGTGCCTGCTCCGATTGCTTCAGCTCCTTATCACTTGCTCTTAGGTTGGTGCCATTATCGGAGTATAAATGAGCGGGCCAACCTCGCCGTGCTGCCATGCGTCTCAAACTCATTATCAGAGAGTCTGACGTGAGTGAAGAAACAAGCTCGATGTGAATCGCTCGTATTGTGAGGCAGGTAAACAAAACGCCATACCTCTTCTGCCTTCCTCTGCCCACAGTCACTTCCATTGGGCCAAACAAATCCAGACCACAAAATGAAAATGGACGTTGGTGATGCGCTACTCGAGCACGAGGTAAGTCACCCATTCTAGGCACTTGAGGCTTACATTTCCTTAAGCGGCAAAGCATACAATTCGAGACCACCCTTTTAACTGTTGGTCTTAGTCTAACAATCCAATATTTCTGTTTCAGGTTGTTGACTACCATTTCCTGGTTCCCGTGTGCTGCCTTGATGTGAAAGAACCGGACAAGAAGACGTGTAATGTCATGTTTTCCATCTAAAATTATTGGTCTTTTTGTATCTAGGTGCACGTCTGATGCAACATCGATGCGGCCTCCGAGGCGGAGTAAACCAGCTTCGTCTAGATACGGTGACAAGGTAAGTAACTTACTATTTCGTGATATATGATTTCCATTTTTGATTGCAGATATTTCGGCGGAGAAGGAGTCCACCTGCGCTTTCTTCAGCAACAGGATCTCAGCTCGAGCCATCGCATCGCAGTCAACCTCACCGGTAAGTCTCTTGCATCTGTCAATAAATTTTAGAACGACGGCCGTGGATCGCAACAAGCGAAGCCAGGAGGAAAAGCGCTGCGGCTCAGGAACAGGTAAGTTACATGTAAGCTCATGCATCACAGCTACACACTCTAAATTCACATCGTCTCCCTCCATGTCAGGGTTCACGACGTCAGCAGGCCACAAAGACTCATCTCTGTACAAAAACTCGGGCCCTGTGAACCACTCGCTGTCAAACAACGTGTGGTTAAATTCATCACGAGTGCCAAGATCCGCAACATTTAATTTGGTCGGTACATATCTCCATTCGGAAATACGTGTAAGTTCATCGATTTCTCCTAATCGATTCGCTTCAAATGTTTTATACCTACGTGTGTTATTTCTAATCCACTGTAAAACGGTGGTTGAGTCACACCAAAAATATCGTCGTTCGACCGCTAATCTGTGTTCTTTCACAATGGTATCAGCCAATCGCGCAGCCAACAACGCCGCCTGTAACTCGGCTCGGGGTACAGTCATGGGTTTAACTGGCAAAACACGACATTTACTTGCTATAAATGCGACGTTAACATTCCCATTGACTATCCATCGCCAGTACGCCACGCAACACATAGCTTGAACAGATGCATCGCATAATAAATGGAGCTGTAAGCATGTATAATTATTACTTGCCGGCGTAGCACACGTAGCGGTCGTCGTAGGCGGTCTACACGTTTCGTAGCAGCTTCTCGTAGCAGATAACTCCAGCGCGGGAGTCGCGGGTGTGGTGGCGGGAGGAGGAGGCCTTATCGCTGGCTCGGCGACCGGTTTTCGTCCCATCTCGCTCCCACCTTGTAACACAACAGATTTATTATAGCACCTAGGTATACGTATTTTCTTTATATCTTTTAATAACTCGATCCATTTGCACCATTTAGTGTAGATACTATCGGGTACTACGTCATCCCAGCCTATTTTTAAGCGCCAAGTATCTTGCAACAAAATTTTACCTTGAATAGTAAATGGTGCTAGGAATCCTAACACATCAAAAATTGACATAACTATTCGTAGCATTAATCTTTTAGTCGGTCTTTCCTTGTTTAAAATAATATTTTCAGGTATTCGTTTCAGAGACACATCAAAGAGTAGCTCATCTTCTCCTGGATTCCAGATGAGCCCCAAGATGCGCTCGCCATGGTGTTCCTGTTCAAATTTAAACCTGACGCTAGCGGTACCTAAATTATCCTTTGGAATACTTTCTAAAACGGCAATGCTATTACTTGTCCAGTTACGCATTTCGAAACCGCCACTGCTATGAATTTTAGTTATATTTTTAACCATTTCTGTCGCCGTCGTGTCATCTGGCAGGCTGTCTATATAGTCATCCATATAATGCGATTTGTATATTGCATTAACAGCGGCTGGAAATGTCGACTCGTAACGATGCGCGTTAACATTTTTAACAAACTGAGCTACAAAAGGAGAACAGTTGGCGCCGAAAATAAGTGATGTCATAATGTAGGTATCAACTGACTTGTCAGGACTGTTCCGCCAAAGAAACCTGAACGCGTGTTGATCTTCAGGGCGAATTTTGACCCTAAGGAACATGTCCTTGATGTCACCGGTTACTGCAATTGAATATTCCCTAAAGCGCAGCATTATACCTAAAAGGGATGACAACAAGTCCGGCCCTGTAAGTAAATAATCATTGAGACATTTATCACCAACTACAGCGGCGGAATCGAACACAAGCCTAAGCGACTTTTTGTTGGGATTATCTACCCCGAAATGGGGTAGATACCACGTCCTGGGTGCTGGCAGTCGCTTTTCCAACTTGTGAGCGTAATCATTTTGTAATAAATGATTAATACGTTCTCGGTATCGGTCGGCAAAACCACTGTCACGTGTCATTTTCCTTTCTATCCCCTTTAACCTCCTCAGAGCGTAAGGATAGGTGTCGGGCATGGTGCAGGCCTCATCCTTCCAGGGCAGACCTACACGCCAGCGCCCGTTGACGAGTTCAGCAGACTTCTTCAGCTGAGCGATGGCACAAGTATCGTTAACATTTTGTCTCGACTTACCTGACACTCCCAGGGCGTCTACAGCAAAAGACTGCCTCACCTCTTCATGGAGCTCCCGTAGTAAGACCTCGTTCCTGTCCGCGGCGGTGGTAGCTGCTGAACTCATCAGCAGTGTGGCGTGCGCCTCGCCGGCGCTGGCAGCGACCTGCACGTGCCGAGCGTGCGGCCTTCGCAACATACCGTGCACGCACCATCCTAGGGGAGTCAATGTAGCGGACGGCTCATATGGTTTACCTAGTATTACTTTAAGAGGTAACAACAAATGACAGTTGTCTTGACCTATTAAAATCTCAGGTTTAACATCATATTTACATATCTTATCATTTATCCCAAACAGGTTTTTGTAATTATTACAATCGACTACAGAAAGTTGTTGCAAAGGTAAGTTTAATTTATCAACACACCGAACTTTAATATTATGCATCTTATTGTCCATACCTGATAATGTAATGTTCGCGATGGTCGTTTCACATACCAGTTCATCATCAGACCAGGCTCCGCGGATACGTATCGTCTCTGAGCGGCCACGAAGCCCCGCACGCTTCGCTAGCCCCGCACTGATAAGTGAGACGGTCGATCCGTCATCAAGTAGTGCATTTGCACTAAACACACCGTTAGCACTATGTATGTGTATAGGTACGACTTTAAGTAACACTTTGTTTACACTCGCGTTTATATGCGTCACTGTTTGTGTACTATCGGTCGCGGTGGAGAGCATTGGCGCCGGCGCCGTCGTCGGTGTTTGTACAGGAGACGTCGGCTTCGGCTCTGGAACCTGGCTACTTCCAGCGCCACTTTTCGGCTTGATTCCGGCGTAGTGAAGTAAACTGTGATGCGCCTCGCCACAGCTATTCTTATCGCAAGGCGGTGCTGAGCATGTATCACGTGAGTGGCGCGACACTAGGCATTTATAACAAATCCCGTTACGTTTTACAAATTGCCATCTGGTATTACGTAACGCCTTCTTGAATTGTTTACATTCGGTTAGCTTATGTTTTGAGGTACGGCAGAATTTGCAGTTATCATTATCATCATCTGTTTGTAATAATATAGTTTGAGGTCGATGGCCGAAACTATCTTTGTTTTTATGATTGTTTTTATTTTGCTCAGTGCGAGAACTTGTAAAATAGATATTTGATGTAGCTGATATCTTTACGGCCTCATCGTGCAAGAAATCAGATAAAATGACCATACGGGATTTCTGTCCTTCTGTGATGAGCGGGAAACTATAATCAGACCATTTAGATAACAGTGTTGTAGGCAACTTGGACAATATAATTGAGACAATGCTCATACCTTGCAAATACTCTTCACGTCCAACTGCTCGCACTGCTTGTATAAGGTTTTGCACTTTCACTGAAAATGGAACTATTTCAATATGATAGTTTTGTGACATTGGTGGCAATTTCTTAATATCCTGCACTATCTTAGATATTATCAGGTCAGCATTGCCAAAGCGTAGTTCCAAAGTTGACATGATTTTGCACGGTGGGCTCGCAGATATAAGTAAGGCTGCGACAGCATCTTTGGCAGCTCCTCGGAGACACTTTCTCAACCTCCACAGGTTTTCTTGAGGAGAAAATTTACAAAGCTCTGTTGACTCATTATAGGCCTGTTTAAATTGCAAAAATTCCAGTGGGTCTCCTGAAAAGTCTGGCAGATCCTTCGGTGTGCTTAATCGAGTTATTAGGTTGGTATTCGGTGCACTCGTAGAAGCCAGGTCTTTCAGCGCACCAGCTAGCATCTGAATGGTCGCTTGCATACTGGTGTCCTCCGCCGCTGGTGGCGGTGCAGGTACTTTGTGTGGTTGCGACTCCATCGGCAGATGTGGCACTGAAGGTGGTGGCTTTTGAAGTGACGTAGGGAGCCCTGGTGGTGCTGCTGGTGCCGTAAAGGGGACGGCGTTTACAGACGCGGCTGGTTCTGTCTGCGGATGACACTGGCCCAGGGGGTTGCCATGATCGGGGGCCAATTGCATCAATTCGTGGTGACTCCGTTCCAGCCATTGCTCCACGTCGTGAGCGCATTCACCTCGTGGACTGTATTTTTCTTCTTCGTCTAGTTCAGCTAAGTCCGCTTCTAGCTGTTTATCTATGAGTTCCATTCGTATCTGAGCCTTTTGCTTTGCAGCATCCAAAAGCAACTGCGCTTTTCGAGCTTTAACTGACGATGTGTCGGAATGACTTTTTAACCTTATCGACATATTTTCCGTTTTGACGCTCGGCGATGCCGCAGGTGTTCTTCCCGTTATGTCACATTCCCGATTGGACAACATGTCAAAAGTTTTAAAAACAACTGAACACTAGTGGCGTTTGGTCAAGATTTTGATCTTCATGTATCCATTCTCGTTTTGTCACCCTATTTTAAACTAGTTCTTTCTATGGTACAGTCAACTAAAACAGTTACCAAGTTCTTTTTGACGCTCTTTTTATCACCCGACTTTCCCAGAGGTTGGTATATTGCTTTCTTAGCATATGTAAAATCCTAAATTATATATGTTACATGCATAGGTATGTACCATGGCAATAGGTTTGATTGCCATTTGCAGCTTTCATCTATTTAACTTTGAAAACCGATAGTCCTAATCTTACTGAGATTGAATCAGACTGCGGAAGTGCAAAAAATCCAAGTGTTCAAGATTTACAATACAACTACCAGGAGACTAGAAAAATGTCGAAGTATTTTCGGGGCTTGAATTGTAAGCGGCAAAGGCCCACAAACCACCAGGATACCAGAATCATGAAGATATATTTCCGGGGCTAGAAGTTCGAATGTTATAAACTCAAAAACTACCAGGATACTTTACTTGTTTTTTTCTTGGGGCTGGGATAAATTTTTAACATCAATCTTTGACCCTTAGCAGTCGAGGAAAAATCCAGAAAGAATAAGGCAAAAAGAAGAAATGACGCTCCAGCCTCAAATACCCGAAATTACTGAATTGCGAAACCACGGGATTAACTTTCATAATTTTATGCCTTCCTGAAGCCAGTTCTAAAGTTCACGCTGACGAAGTCGCAGATAGAAGCTAATTTATTAACAAAATACAAAGAGCTCACTGAGATAACAATATGCTAGTATCACGAATTCAATACTGATCCAGAGGAAACTGAAAGTGATAATCAAAACAGTTTTGACGCGAGCGAAGCCGCAGGCGGAAGCTAGTAAGTAGATAGAACATGAACGGAGGCATTTCTTTTTGCTCCTGATTGTACTTTTCAAACAAAAGGTTGACCAAACGGGAAAGAATATAGGCATTTTCAAATGTTGACGAATCGGGAATGAATGTATGAAGATCAAAATCTTGACCAAACGCCACTAGCGTTCAGTTGTTTTTAAAACTTTTGACATGTTGTCGTATCGGGAATGTGACATAACGGGAAGTAGCCGATTTATGTATGTATTAACATTATGAATATACTGTTTCTTTTTTCTGTTTTTTTTTTCTTCTTCTTCTACTTCAATATTAGTAAATACGTCAATAGCAATGCTGGTAATACTTAGTTCAATTACTAGTACCTTTTTTTTTTTTTTTTTCTGGATGGGAAATCATCAAATGACCCCTCCCGCCCTGGGTGGAGCGGTAGGGAGTGTCAGACTTTTACTGACTAAAACCCACCCGTGCTCCTCCATGTGCCCTTTGCGTTCCAGGGCCGCGGCAACTCTCTCGAACAAATTCCGCAACCCTAGCAGGCACCGACCCTATGGGGCCCCGTCTCTGGTGCTGACGGCTCCTTGAGGCGCGCGTGAAGCACAACGCGTCGTCGACTCAGCCTGGTATCGGACGGCGAGCCACCCACGCTCACCGTCCACAGGCATCAGCCACTGCGCAATAGCACAGCGGCCGACTTGTCTCTGGAGGAGGCCGAAATGGGACCATTACTGGCACTCCATTTCAGCCCCCTCCCGAGTACCGGGAGTCGCAGCACCCACAGCAGAAGCGGCAGAAGCGGCGACGGAAGCCGCGGCGGCGGCAGAGGCGGCGGCGGCGGCGGACCTCTTGCCCTTGGTCGGGGCGGATGGCGCGCAGGCCCTTCCCCCAGCCCAGTGCTCGGCCGGCTTGCCAACAGCCGCACATGCACTGCAGTGCGGCGTGGCCTCGCACGAGCCGGCCCGATGACCGGGCTGACCACAGCGGAAACAAAGTCCACTGCGGTCCACCTCCGAGGGGCACATAGCTCCCGTGTGGTTGCCCACATGGCAGCGGTAGCACCTCAGAGGTCTGGGTTCCAGCAGTTTTACCCGCGCAGAAACCCACCCCACCAAGAGCCTTCGACCCTCCGACACTGTTCTGGCCGCCGTCACGGGGCAGCTCACCACAAGGGTTTGCATGCCCGTGTTGTCAGGCCGGAGGGTGCCCGCCTTGACGAGCTCGGCAGAGCACCCCCCAGTCCTGGCGACGGCGGCCACAACCTCCTCCTCCGTCACGGAGTCGTCCAGGCCCACTATGCGCATGTCAATGCACTTAGTCGGCCTGGACACTCGAACCTCGTCCGCGGGGAGGACCTCCTTCAGCCTTTCGGCCAGGGCGTCCGCGAACGGGCCACTCTCCGCTCCGGCGAGCTCGAGCTTCCGGGCACCGGTCAGGGTTCTCCTGATCCCGAGGCCCCCAGTGATGCCCAGCTCCCGGAGGTTCACCGCCTCCTTCGCCCGCTTCATCAGGGCGAGGTACGTCACACCCCTCTGTTCCGCTTCCGGCTGCAGTGTTAAAACCACAGCCGCGGACTTCGGGGCGCGAAGCCTCGCCGCGATGGCGTTGGCCTTCCGCCGCTGCCTCTTGGCCTTGCTCCTGGCCGCCTTTTTGGCCTGCCGCTTTTCTCCAGCAACCTGCCACCCGGCCCCGGTCGCAGGAGGGTCCGAGGTTGGGGGTGGGGGCGGCTGCGGCGCCACTGACGCAGCAGCTTTAGCCGCTCCCCCTCCAGCCTTCCTCCTTCCCCTCTTCGCCGGGGCCGACTTGGTCGTCGCCGGCGTCGCAGGCGCCGGCGCCACAGGCGCTGGCGCGGCTCCCGCCTTGGCCTTCGCCTGGCCGGACGTTCCCGGGCCAGCAGCCACCGCGGCTGCGTACGAAGCCGCCTTCTGCTGTCCCGGGGGCCCCTGTGCCGCCGCTAACGGGGGACGCCGGACCATGTCCTCCAAAACGGAGAACTGCTTCCGGAAGGGAGCCAGCTCCTGCCGCACCAGGCTCCGCACCTGGCTCAGCACTTGGCTCCCCTCCAGCGCCGCCGGACTCAGCCCCCCCTGCGGCCCCTCAGAGGCCGCTCTGGCCATGTCAGCCAGGTCCCTCCGGAGCGACTCATTCTCCGCTATGAGTCTCTCCGTTACGGCCGCGAGGCGGGCGACCTCCGCCCGCAACTCTGTCGCCTCTTCGGACCTGCCGACGTTGGCCGCCGCCGCCGCCATAATGGAGGCTTTGGCCGCGCTAATGGCCTCCCGCTTAGAGGACTGCTTCCTCTTAAAGGCCACAGCGCGGATCGCGGCCTCCACGACCTCCTCCAGCTTGGCCCTCTTCTCCTCAACCGTGGGACGCACCTCTCCCGGGGGCTCCGAGTCGTCGGAGTCGAGAGTAGGCGGAAGAGTAGAGGGAGCCCTACGACCGCTCCCTCCAGGGCGACGCCCCTCCTCCACCAGCCTCCCGGCCCGACTCTCCACCTCCCGGGTAGAGGGAGCCAGCCCCCTCCCTGCCTCACAGCCCCTGCCCCGCCTTGCGGTGGGGATTTTGCGGGCGGAGGCAAATTCGCCCTCGGAGGACGACCCCCCGGTATCCTCCCGTCTGGGCCGCTTGCGGAAGAACTTGCCGTTCTCCGCAGCAGCCCCCTCTCTTCCGGATCCAGAGCCCGCCGAGCTGACCGTTACTAGGTCTGGGGCGGAGCCGGAATCCGACTCCGCACCACCCCGGCGCTCAGGCGAACCCTCCTCTCCAAACTCGTACGCCATCAGCTCCTTAAAGGAGTCAGATCCGGATGACGACGATGACTCGGAGCCTCCTCGGCTCTTGTTGCCACTGGCAAGCGGAAGACGTTTGGTGCCCACCCCAGAGTACGGAGGGCAGCCCGCCGAAGCGGGGTGGGATTTCCCGACCGCTGAGCAGTCGGGACCCACCTGGGGACTCATTTTGCAAGCGTCTTTTTTCATTTTTTGTTCCTTTTAAGGGTGTGGTCCCTTTTCGCTCCGCCCCTTCTCAGGGCCCTCTCTTCTAACCTCCCCTCTCCACCTGCTCGCTGCTCTCTCAGTCACGTCCGATGATCAGACGCGTACCAGAGAGCAGCGAGCAAGCGTGTGTCTCTCTTGGTCTGATCCCTCACTTGCGACCTTCCGGCATGAGTGGCTCTACCGGGAAAGCTCGCAAGATCATTGGGACGCTCAAGCCCCACCACGACGACAACGTGGAGACACATTCGGTGGGGAATTACTAGTACCTACACTCTTGGTGCATCTTTATACCAAATATTGTAAAACATTTATTTTAAAATAGTATGGAGTTATGGAGTTTCCTGTCCGTTTTTCTCTATAAGAATCTACCTTTGCGAATGGACAATAGAGTCACTTTATTATTTCAACGTGAAAGATAACGTTCAAAAGTGCCGTTTAATGGCCCATCATCACTACATAGTATAAAACAAAGTCGCTATCCACCGTCTGTCCCTATGTATGCTTAGATCTTTAAAAATACGCAACGGATTTTGATGCAGTTTTTTTTAATAGATAGACTGATTCTTAAGGAAGGTTTATATATGCATGTATAATACATGCATATTATAGTAGAGAAAATATTAGTATCTACACTGCATCCGTGCGAAGCTGGGGCGGGTCGTTTGAAATAAACGTATTGACTTTTGTCTTTTTTTTCTCTTTTAAGTGCGACTGGAAGCGAACGCCAACATAGTTGCAATAAGGTTGGGTAAAGTAATTGAAATCTTATCACAGAAACTATTTCATATTCCACAAACATTATTCATGGAATTCTACAAAAAGTTGCGGGATTACCAACTACTTTTCATCTCGAACTACTAAACAAGCTTCCGTTATTTATGGCAAGAATATATAAGCGCAGACTTCAGCGGCTTAAACTCTTTCGTGTAAAGCCGTTTAAAAGGAAGGAGGAAGTTGGCTAGTTCGGAATAAAAATGTGGATTTAGTTGGACAATCAAGTTAAAACGAGACTGATATTTCTGAGGAGCCATCGTGTGGCTCTGTGCATACTGAGAGGAGACGTCGGTAATTCCGTCTTTTAACGTTCAAGCCAGCGAAGTTGGGGTGTATTCTTAAGGTTGCGTCTTAATAAAAAAGTAAATATAAAAGGTTTAACTGAAACAGCGCAATTGTTGAAAACTTCTCCCAAAATCGGAAAAAAACCGAAGCCGTATGTTAGCATATTGCAAAATTATGTTTCACATAAATGTGTTTACATTTATGTGGGTACAGTGTTGGTTTCTTGTTGTGGAAATGTTTGAAGTTTACCGCCCTGGAACGCAAAGGAACACGGGGTGGATTTTTGTGAAGATTGTATCTACATCATGCAATCTTCTTGTAGTCTATGAGAAGAGTCTATGGGACGGACACCTAGCAATGTGAAATAAAAATGATTTGTTGGTTGTCAGTTTGTGTGAATATAATGGTCAAGTATTTATTATGAACATATACCGTTAATAAAACTTAACATGGTAGCAGAGCGTGGTTCCTAGTGTGAAAAAGAAAATCACGAAGTGTAGTATATGTAGTAAATACAAAATTATTTACCAACCAGAAAAAATTGCAAGATGTCAAACAGAATAGAAAGTTTGAATAAAGAAAATTATGACACATGGGCAATACAAGCTAAAGCTGTTCTGGTAAAGGGGAAACTATGGAAATATGCACAGCAACCAATAGATTTAAAAACTGCAAGTGAGTCGGATATCGAAGGAAACTTGCTGGCCATTAGCGAGTTAATTCTCCTAATATCGCCATCAGAACTAAAACAAATAAAAAGCTGCAAAACTGCTTATGAAGTTTGGAAAAAGCTAAACGAAACTCACGCTAGCAAATGTCCTGCAAGGAAAGCAACGCTACTCAAGCAACTGATTCTGACAAAATATGAGAAAGGAAATGACATCAGGGATCATCTTAACAACTTTATGGACGTAGTAGACAAATTAGAAGAAATGAATGTTACAGTTCATGAAGATTTGTTAACTATTATGATGCTGTACAGTCTTTCCTCAGAATTTGAAACTTTTAGAGTTGCAATTGAAACCCGAGATAACCTTCCTAAACCGGATGAATTAAAAATAAAAATCATAGAGGAGTTTCAAGCGCGGAAAAATACGCAAGAACCTCAACCGAGTACAAGTGAACAAGAAGCGTTTTATGCAAAAGCAAATTTATACTGCAAAATATGCAAGAAAAAGGGACATATGACCAAAAACTGCTGGAAAAATCACAAAAACAGGAACCAGTCTAATCCCAACAATAAAGTGAATAATGGCAAACAGAATGAATTCAATAGTTTCGCGTTATTAGCCAATGATGAAGAATTCCAAAAACAATGGATATTGGACAGTGGATGCACATCCCATATGTGCCATAACAAAGCCTGTTTTAGTGAAATGGAACAAACTCAAACAAATAAAACACTAAAATTAGCTTCAAAAGATCATAGCACAAATATACTGGGAAAGGAAGAGTTGATCTCAGATTAAACAAGAAAGAATTAAATCTTTACAATACACTGTTCGTTCCTGACCTTTGTACAAATCTTCTATCAATTGGGAAAATAACTGATGCTGGGAATACAGTACTCTTCAAAAAAGATGGAGCTATAGTAAAAAATCCAAAATATGGCATTGTAATAAAAGCAAAAAGGACTGAAGATGGTCTCTATGCGATTTTTCCAAAAACTGTTAACAATGAAAAAGTAAACTTTGTTAAAAATAATAATATTTCTGAATGGCATTCAAAGCTGGAACATATGAACTATAAAGACATGAAGCTAGCATTAAAAAATGAAAGTCTGATTGGACTTGATTTTAAATTAGATGAACAACCGGAAGAATGTGAAGTATGTATCAAAGCCAAAATGAAAGCTACGATTGGCAAACCGAGAACTGAACATCGCACTTCTGAACCACTTCAGATTGTGCATAGTGACGTGTGTGGCCCGATATCAAAAGCATCTTGTGCCGGAAACAAATATTTTGTCACTTTTATTGATGACTTCACTAGATACAGCCGGGTATATTGTATTAAGTCTAAAAAATGTAGTACTAGAAATGTTCAAAGTCTATAAAGCTGAAGTAGAGAATTTCACAGAAAAGAAAATTAAATGCCTACAATCCGACAATGGAACGGAATATTGTAACAATGACTTCAACAATTTTTTAAAAGAAAATGGCATATCCAGAAGATTATCTGCACCTTATACACCGCATCAAAACGGAATTGCAGAAAGAAAAAACAGAACTTTACTGGAAAAAGCAAGGAGCCTAATGATCGAGTCTAACGCACCGATATATCTGTGGGGCGAAGCCATCTACACTGCAAACTATCTGTCAAACAGAAGTCCAAATAACAGCCTTGGAAACGCAACACCATTTGAAAAATGGGTGGGCAGAAAACCATGTGTTGGACACCTTAATAGATTTGGAGCAAAGTCATTCGTTTTCTTAAAAGGAAGACAACACTTAAATAAGTTTGATGCTAAAGCAATACCTGGAGTCTTCATTGGATACTCTGAAATATCCAAGGCTTTCCGGATTTGGATACCGTCAACGCAAAAAGTAATGGTAACCAAAGATGTAAATATAATGCAGAAATTTTACTACGACATAAAGGAACGAGAGAATCTTAATAAAGATTACCAAGATGAAATAACAAAAGAAAAGAAATATGTCGAGATTGATTTTCTAGAACAAGATAGAAATAGAGAAATACCAGAAAGCCAAGAAGGAGAAGAAGACATTTGGGTTCAAGCAGAAATGCAAACAGGAAGTAATAATAATTCAATTTCTGAAGAAAATGAAATTGATTCTGCAGAAGAAGAATTTCCAGTGCCACCTCAGAGTGAAGTCACCGAAGAACGAACAAAAACCAGAGCTTTGCGTGATCATTCACTAGTACGCAAGCCCGTACGTTTTGATGATTTTGTTATGAATGCTATGGCAGAGTTAGAAGATAATACTGAGCCCAAAACATATAATGAAGCTATGTCATCGGACATTAAGGAAAAATGGGAAGAAGCTATGCAAAGCGAGGTAAATTCACTTCAGAAAAATAAAACCTGGGAACTGGTCTCATTACCAAAAGGTAGAAAAGCTTTACCAAGCAAATGGATATTTAAAATAAAGAGAAACCCTGATGGAAACATAGAACGTTATAAAGCAAGACTAGTCATCAAAGGTTTCTCTCAACGCGAAGGCATTGACTATGACAAAACCTTTAGTCCAGTTGCACGACTTGCAACCATCAGAGCAATTTTGGGTATTGCAGCTAACGAAAATCTAAATTTACAACAATTCGACGTCACAACTGCATTCCTCAACGGTACGGTGAATGAAGAAATTTATATGGCACCACCGAAAGGACTTGATGTACCTAAAGGAAAAGTATGTCGACTTTTGAGAAGCCTCTACGGTCTGAAACAGGCACCAAGATGCTGGAATGAATGCATACATAAGTTTCTGATAGAAGCCAAATTTCAGAGAAGTGAGGCGGACCCTTGCTTGTATGTAAGAATCAAGGGAAAGTCAAAAGTGATTGTAGGTCTTTATGTCGATGATGGCTTGGTAGCTAGTACTGACAGCGCTGGTCAAGAGTTTTTAAATGAACTGGAAAGAAACTTCAAAATCACAACGAAGCCAGCGTCTTATTTCCTTGGTATGGAAATAAACAAAAACACAGATGGATCAATAAGCTTAAGACAAACAGCCTACGCTAAAAAGGTCCTAAAACAATTCGGCATGGAAAACTGTAAACCAGTTACATCCCCTGCAATTAAGATGTCAAAAATGGAAGAGAATAATGAAAATGAAGACATGAAATTTCCATATCGAAATTGTGTCGGAGCACTGGCTTACCTGATGGTCGCAACAAGACCCGATATTTGTTATGCAGTGTCAGTTGCATCAAGACATTTGGAAAAACCTAGTAAGGAGGATATTGTGGCTGTAAAGCGAATTCTTCGCTATCTTAAAGGAACTCTAGATAAAGGTCTAACATTTTATCCAGTGAGATCCAAAGCAAATGACTTAATGTGCTACTCAGATGCCGATCTTGGAGGAGATCCAGAGACTGGGCACTCTACCACAGGCATGGTGTGCCTTTATTCTGGTACTGCTATTGCATGGAAGAGCCAGAAACAAACGTCAGTTGCCCTGTCAACGACGGAGGCCGAGCTAGTAGCAGCAAGCGAAACCACGCAGGAAATAGTATGGTTAAAGAAGCTTTTGGCAGACCTTTCAAACAAAGCACCTTTAAAAGCCACACTATGTATAGACAATGAGTCTGCTGTGAAACTATCATATAATCCGCCTTATGAATTTCACCGTCGAACAAAGCATATTAGTTTGAGACACTTCTACATTCGAGAATGTGTATCAAGGGGAGAACTAGTTTTTAAGCAAGTTGCAGCACAAGTGCAACTAGCAGACATGTTTACAAAACCTCTGTACGGACCAAGGTTTAACGAGCTGTGTCGTGGAATTGGTCTTCGAGCAAATTCTTAAAAGAAGTGTGGGTGTGAAGATTGTATCTACATCATGCAATCTTCTTGTAGTCTATGAGAAGAGTCTATGGGACGGACACCTAGCAATGTGAAATAAAAATGATTTGTTGGTTGTCAGTTTGTGTGAATATAATGGTCAAGTATTTATTATGAACATATACCGTTAATAAAACTTAACAATTTTAGTCAGTACCTAAAATTCTGAGGCTCAAAAAAGGGTTGATCACAATGATGACAATGAATACAGTGGCCCCTGATCTGCCGTGTATTGAAGTAGGTAATTGAATTTTTAACAGTCAATTTCTTTTGTTATGTCTTACGTGTGGATGTTATAGGGAACGTGCACAGCGTAGACTATGCCATCTAGTGTTGCAAATCTGAAACTTTTACGTTGTAAATATTTGACCTGTGCTGCCACCTATACTTCCTGCGTCCTCCGTTTAGGGGAACGTGCACGAAGTAGATTGTGCCATCTAGCGTTGCAAATTTGAAACTTACAAGTAAAATATACTTGACATTGACGTCTGTGCTGCCACCTATAGTTTCTGCACGTTCCCTATTAAAGTTTGAATGTCAATGGCATTACTATGTTAACGAGTTCTTATGAGAATTGTATTACAATTTCCAATGTGAGAACAGAAGACATTTTAAACTGAAAATCGACGCAATTTAGCTACAATTGTTATTTCAAACGAGTGCTTAGTGCAAAGACATAAAGCAAAATTGGAATACCTACATCGCATGAATTACCTCTTGGCATGCCAATATGTTTTACCTTGAAAGGGACAGAAGTTCACGATACACAAGAAAATAAGTAAAGTAGGTAAATAAAGCCTGTATGTTGTCTAGGCGTTAACTTGGCACCATGCCTGGGTCCGTTTTTGTAACAACATTGAGGCGATTACGAGTAGGTACCGGATGCCACTTTTATCACTTTATGTCTATATAGTCTGTAAAAAAGCTTTTTACAAACATGCGATTTCAGCAATCCCGAAAGATTTGCTATAATTTTTGAAGAGTTCCGTTGTCTGTCTGCGAAACCCATCATCAGATTATATGAAATTTAAATGGGACCATTTTGGAATAAACACGAACATACATAAAAAAAAAAAACATCTGAACCTCCTTCTTTTTTGTAAGTCGGTTAAAAAAGCTTTCATTGATAGGTTAAACTTACTCTTTTTATGAACGGGAAATCATCAAATGACTTCTCCCGCTCCAGGTGGAGTGAAAAAATCATTTGATGCCCTTTGCGTTCCAGGGATGCGGTGACTCTTTTTCATGAACAAATTACGGAACCCCAGCAGGAAAAATTACGCCAACGACACTAAAAATATCAAGAGTTCTAATTTTGAATCCCGATTATAAAAACTTTATTTAAAAACTTGGCAAAAAAGAAAACAGTTTCTTTCTATTTCGGTACCTAATGTATTGTAGGTATATATTTTTGTTTACCAATGCTAAGAAGTCGAAACGAAGGAATAAATACACGTTCCCAAATAAATACAGTTTGTATTTTCAGTTCTAAGCAAAACAGGAAAACTACTGATGTACAGACAAACATAACAGTAGATAATGACAACAGATTTCTTGTTTATTCGCCGCCGCCGCTTTAACTATAGGGAGAAAATATCGCAAGGACATATTGGCTATACGATACGCTATTGAATGTCTTGTGGTTTGAGAATATTCCCCTGCCGCTGACTCAGCATTCATTTGTTCAATTTACTGTAGATTTTCGTTTAATATACTTATAGGATTTGTCTCAATGCTCCTTTTTGTCTCAACCATTTAGGATTCCGTAAATAAATTAGTGGAGCTAATCAATATTCTGCTCGGCCTTCCGTCTCTTGCAAACATGTAGATAGGGTTATTAAGGGAACTTGGTTCTGCATCATAATAGGATTCCTTTTAGACGCTTGTAGCGTTTTATGTCTTTTAAAATAACAAGTAAAACAAAAGCTCGATTTAACCGACATGGTAAAGCAAATGGGTTCTTTGAAAACCTATAAGATTTGATAGAACGAATATTGATAATATAATCTTACATACAATAGACCGCCAAAACCAGTAAGTAAGTGTATTAACTTTATGCTTACTTTATGGAGGGGAGATGCTTTATGCTTGAATCTTGGAAAGATTCAAGTTTGGTGTAATCAAGCAATTAAATAATAAAAAAAACATGAATCTAAGTTAATTATAACTCCACACTATTAGTAAATGCACAGAACAGATAAAAGAGATCTCTTTTATCTGTTCTGTGAGTAAATGTATGAAAGCCCATTCGTTCAAACAAAACAAAGGTGCAAAGTCGCACTAAATACTCGTAAGTAACAGGAATACCTTTTTCCTAGAAAACGATTTCATTTCAAGACTTAAATCTCGAGAATGGCAGCGAGGAACCCGGGACTTGAAGATCGCGTTCATTCCGCTTGAACGATCCGCCTAGGAATGTCTACGACGTTTGAAGTTTCACCAAGTCCCAGACTTATGCTGTATACCCGTAGGACTTATAAACGTGATCTAGTCAGCAATTCAGTCTATAACATTTTAATTCATAAACTGGCTCTGGACGTCCTTTGTTCATTTCGCTTCGTTCGTTTTGGGAGCAAGAAAATATTATTTTATTGGATCGGATTTATTTCTTGGATCGGATAAACCGGATTAATGTCACCTTTATATCCTTTATCCTGCTTCTACACAAATAAACTTAAATTAACAAGCATTAAAAGGCCGTATTTCTTATTTTAATCTACTTACTTTACTTTACTTTAGAGATCAATTGAAAATTATAAATCACATTTTTATCACCACTTGAGGGTCTTGAGAACGGCTAGACCGATTTTGTAGTTTTAATTTTTCTGTGTTCGTAAAGCCGGGACTAATACATACATTATCCGCCTTATTCCAAAACAAGGTTTTTCTTTAAACCAGGTTTAAACCATTGAGCCAGGGTTTGTAATTTGAATCTTATTCTGACATGATCAAGATTCGAAATACAAAACCGAGCTCAATGGTTTAAACCTGGTTTAAAGAAAAACCTTGTTTTGGAATAAGGCGGAATAAGTCTAAGTGGTCTAGTTTTTTCACAGAGTCTTTTATTAATATTTTTGTTTCTAGTTATTCTATCCTCATTAAGCAACTGATTAATATTCTGATGAGTCCAGGTCAGAACTATGTAAGGTACGCTTGATAAACTCTCTACTAGGTCAGAATTAAGGCCAGGAAAACTAAATAGTTCTAAGTAAACATAACCTCAACTGCCTTATTATTGGTATTGTAATCACTCAGTATGCGAGACGCGATTGAAGTTTTGGGAACTAGATATCTACTATAAGGTAGGTAGATATAATGGTTTCCTTTGAGGAGTTCTATTAGTGAGTATTAAATCGAATAGTGGAGTGCCACTAAAGGGCTAAAATTGGGACGGATCGCTTGCAATACTTTTTCCTTTACGTTAAATATTACGTGTAGCGTACCTACTGATTTCTTCAAAATTGCATAAAACGTATGCATCCAAAAATTTTATAAGTTTTTTTTTGGATGGGAAATCATCAAATGACTCCTCCCGCCCTGGGTGGAGCGGTAGGGAGTGTCAGACTTTTACTGACTAAAACACACCCGTGATCCTTCTTGTGCCCTATGCGTTCCAGGGCCGCGGTAACTCTTTCGAACAAATTCCGCAGCCCTAGCAGGCACCGACCCTATGGGGCCCCGTCCTCGGTGCTGACGGCTCCTTGAGGCGCGCGTGGAACACAACGCGTCGTCGACTCTATCCTGGTATCGTATAACCTGGTATCGGACGGCGAGCCACCCACGCTCACCGTCCCCAGGCATCAGCCACTGCGCAATAGCACAGCGGCCGACTTGTCTCTGGAAAGTTTTTTAGCCCTCGAGACAACATTTGTATCTGACTATTGGCAATAACCTCGCTGTCTTTTATATACATATGTCATTGTATCTATAGCATGCGACTTCAATATTGGGTAGGTGTGATAGACTCTTCTGCTTTTTCGGATAACACATGCGTGCTGTTAGGTATATTCAGTTCAATCAGAGGTTACCAAACTTTTTGGGACCGTGGACCCGTTGGCAGATTCATCTTTATCGGGTAGACCCTGGCTGTTCTTACAGAAGTACAGCACATACTCTCAATTGAAGAGGATTGAACTTAGACGACATGGTTGGCGCAGTGGTTGAGCGTTCGGCTGCTGCGCTACGTGTCCCGGGTTCGATCCCCGCACGGAAAGATTGTTTGTATGGCCTACAGATAATTGTTCCGGGTCTAGGTGTCTTGTGTATGTGAGGATTCATGTTTGTGAACGCACCCACGATACAGGAGTAAATCCTAGTATGGGGCAACGTTTTATATATAAAAAAAAAACTACTTAAATGATTAACGTTGATGACGCGTATGATTGGAATCTTGTTCTCGTCGACCCCCATTTACTTCGTAAGCAATAATTTAATTTTTCTCTGTCATAGACACTTTGTGTGACCCTTAGGTGTTCAGATTTTTGGGAATGATTGAAGTCGATCAATCGATTGTTCACTGAACTATGCGTAGACCGTTTTCAGTCTGACGTTGCGATCTTAAAGGATCAAGTGTCCTGTAGACAGCGCAGGATAGGGGCTGTATAATTAAACGGGCTCAATGACAGAATAGATTGCTCAACCTAGATAAATCAACTAGATTATGCCTTCCCTCCGGTCCTCCTAACTGAATATTCCGTTATTCGAATAACTGAATAAATTTCGCAAAAAGTTAGAAGCACTCCTTCGTACTGGTTTTAGATGGAGAGTGAACTATTTTGAATGAAGGTAAATATTAATTTTAGCATTCTGAAAGAGCTTACATTGGAATTAGCTAAATATAATTGAGATAGGTACTTTAGTAACTTTCAATGCTTTTGAAATTTATTACGGAGTATATTGTAATGAATTGAATTATTACCTAATTATATTATAAAAGTTAAAGTTTGTGAGGATGGATGGAAATACTACAGAACGGATTTTGACAAAATTTTAGTCCTAGGCTATTTATTATCGGGTAGAATAACCCGATAATAAATAGCCTAGGACTAAAGTTTTTTTTCATTATAAAATCAATCCAATACTTGTACCCAAAACAATTTATAATTTAATTTCCCTCAAATATTTCAGTAGTTCAATAACTTTGTTATTTCAAATCAACCACTTCAAATTCAATGTCCGTCAAGCAAGGGGGCTTTAAGACAAATGGAGGGAGACAAAAGCTCTTTTGTGGCACATTCTCAAATTCATTACAGAACTAAGTGACGAAATACCAGAATCTCTCCATTTCCTATTATTCTCAACTTCTCCCCCAAAACACGATGATGCTTTCAAATGTTTCATTACAACTTTTCATAAAAGTAGAATCAATACAGTCATGTCATCTAGACCATGTATATATTATATAATGTGTGTGTATATATATATATATATATATGTATATATCTCTGTATATATGTATAGTCTTTAAAATTAAACATTAATATATATATATATGTATATATATATATATATATTAATGTTTAATTTTAAAGACTTGGCTATGCATTGTAGTTTTTTCATTAGATTGAAAATGTTTTAAGGAGATATACAGCATTTTTCGGTGCTCTATGTTAGAACACCGGCTTAAGCTTTCAAAATTAAAAACTTGACTGGCTTACTACAAAGTGTGAAGCAATATTACAAGCGAGTACTTAATGTAAGCTCCAAGCTCTGCAACACGCAGCTCTGGGCCACTACAGCAACCACAACGGTGTATAAATAACGAGGGTGTAACAGTAACACCGCAACCAGATATTCTCTTTACTTATAACTTACAATATCGGACGAACAAGCTGCTTGAATAGACTTTTTTACAAGTTACGTAACATTTTTACTGGATTTTAACAGAGATATTTGGAAGTTATAAAGCAGCAAAATATTGGAGTTAATTGGTTTCCCAAAAAATACACGATTTAGTCATAACTGATAAGATTTTGACTAGAGTATTTTTACCCGATTTCCAAAAAAGGAAGAGGTTCTCAAGTCGATAATTTTTTTTGAGTGTCCTCATAACTTTGTACTGGGTGCACGTACGGATTTGGATGATTCTTTTTATAGTGGAAAGCTGTTCCTTGTCATATGGACCCATTTAAATTGAGTGAGCTCTGACGACTAGTATTTGAGTTATCCCTAATAATGCATGACTTCTACTACATTGATGATGTTTTCATTGTCACTTGTCGATGTAAAATGAAGAAAAAAAACTGTATATGATGGTTTGGAAGAACATCTTATTATTTCGAGGTGGTCCATTTCTAGTTTGGTGAAGATCTGATGAAGAACGGAGATAGAAAACGGAAAGCTTCAATAAATGATAGCAAATCTTCCGGGATTGCTGAAATTGCGTGTCTGTTTATTGTTGACAACAGTGTATAACACGTACGCTGTGATGGGTACGTTTAGCTGTGGGGTGTCGCCACTAAAGGTGCAAAATATAAAAACTTTTTATAAAAAAATACAACCAACTTCTAAGTAAAAAAAGAAATAATATAAAACAACTTAAAGGAGAAGGGGACTTCTGGAAATGTGTATTAAAAATACCGTTATATTATTCTAAAGGAAAGTACAAAGTATGGTACCATGTTTCTACGTAGAGAGAAAACTTAAATTAAGTTAATTAAACTAAATAATCGATTAAATTATGTGAATTACTAATAATCGATTATGAATAAATCGCTAAAATCTGAGAATATGTATGAAAATAGAGTGACAAGTACATAATCAAGCTTGCGTGGAATCGATTAAATCCGTCAGTCACTGACTGACAGATGCACTCGTTTGTTTTCTTTCGTTTTGAGTGCGCACATAGTATCCTTGTTTTATTGTTTAACCCCACGACCTCGGCTTTGCATATTATAATGGACTATTTGACGAATCTTGCTACTCTATATTACCTGGCTCTCTATTTTGGACAACTCTTTCCCTTTTTTCTCTTTCTTTTCTTTTCTCTTTTCTTTTTGGTTAGTGTTATTGTTGGTCGCAGTAACTCTATTGGTAGAAGAGTCTTGGAAGATGAGGCGATTTATCTAAAAGGTTGGGGCCTACTGCACGTTAGATATATTAAAAAACTATAATGTTACAATGTAACCTCACTTTTACTAAAATTCATATAACTTGGTTCCTAGATAGCCAAATTTCCCCAAATTTTCAGTGAGGCTTTGTCATTATATTCTCTTACAAATATGGCATAGTTTGGTTCAGTTAACACTTGGGCCCAGGAATGTATGGAGATATTCCCTTCTCCTTTCGAAAAAAACACCGACTACCGAAATTCAAGTAATTTTATACTTTTTGTTTTTTTTTTTAGTTTAGAAGTCGGTTGTATTTTTTGTGATATTGTACTCAAATGTAAGAGGTGGCTTCTTGGTAACTTGGGGTCCAAAGATACAAATACTGAAGCAATATTACATGCGGGTACTTAATGAAAGCACACGCAGCTCGGGCTTGCTACAGTTACCACAACGGTGCATAAATAACAAGGTTGTAGCAGACAACACCGCAAACAACCATTATCTTAAGTTAGCTCTTACAATATCCGACGAACAAGCTGCTTGGATAGACTTTTTTTTAATTTACAAGAATTTATTGGGCTGTTTTTAAAATGAAGGGGTATTCGATTTTTTAACCGACTTCTAAAAAAGGAGGAGGTTCTCAATTCGGATTTTTGTATGTTTTTTTTTTTCTAAATTCTTTTTTTGTTGGAAAGGGTATACTTCCCAAATGGTCCCATGAAAATTTTATCGAAATCGAACATGCGGTTTTTGAAAAATCAACAAAAATCTAAAAAAATATCTACATTGTCTACATTGACGACCTTTTAGTTTACTCTGCATTGGAGCAGTGCGTTTTTTTTTACACTAATGTAATTGGTTCGTTTAGGTGGGGGGAGGGGAGGGGGTTTAGGTACCACTAAAAAGTGAAAAATAAAAAACTTTTTACAAAAAAATACAACCGACTTTTCCACAAAAATCAAAAAAGTACAAAATAACTTTAATTTCGGAAGTCGGTGTTCAAAAAATGAAAAAGGAACCACAAACACCGAGTTCCGAAATTAAAGTTATTTTGTACTTTTTTGATTTTTGTGGAAAAGTCGGTTGTATTTTTTTGTAAAAAGTTTTTATTGTATGTTGTAGGAAAAACTATGTAATATTAAATAATTAAGACATTTATTCAAGACCTGCATAAAAATAATACAAGGTCTAGCTCTTACGTAAGTCGATGATATAATAAAATTAGACGATAAGTTATATTATAAGGAGTTCTTTTTTTCATCTTAAGTACTGCATTACAGGGTTTTATGGTTCCGTTTCCAAAGGCCAACGGAACTCCGTTACTAAATTTCCGCTGTCCGTCCGTTCGTCTATTTTTCAGAGGTATGTATTTCATGAACCGTAATAGCAAAACAGTTTTCATTTTTATAGAGTTTGTATTTCTGTTGCCTCTATAACAGCAAATCAAATTAAAAATATCGCGTTGATGATACGGAACCCTTCATGCTGGTTATTATATTTATTTTAACTATAATAATTTTAACGTAATTATTATTTAAGAAATGACCTAATTATTTTTGAAACGATTAGGAAGAAACTATTCAATCAAAACGCCGTGATACGTGTAAATAGGAACTACACGGATGTAAAATTCTGATTTATTTATTGCCTTTTTCTATGCACAGTATACAAACCACGGTATTTTAATATATAAAAGGGTTAAAATTTACGTTGGTATAAAGCCTGCCAAATAAAAATAACTATTTGTTTTTATCTCTCACGTTTTACATAGCAAAGAGTGTTTTTCGTTTCTAAAATGCAAATGAATTACATACTTTTTTCTAGAATTTATTTAAAAAATAAACCAAAACTTTGAATCTGTTTTTGATATTACCTATTAATAGGTGTTATTCTGAAATAAGATAAAATATTTATTTTGTAAATAAATATTTTATCTTTACGCGTACAAAACACGGTGACATATAATAAAAATAGCGACAGCCATATTTTACCAGGAGGCATGCAAAAGCACAAAATACACTAAAGATTCTAAATAGGTACATACAAATATAGATAAACAATGTCCATATAAACATTAATTAATTAAAATTACAATTTAATTATGAAGTGCTTCCTAGTCAAATTGTAGTTTTAGTTTTTATGTTATATATATTATTCACAATTCTTCTGCAGATACGAAATGAGATGACTCGTTGCGTATTACAATTAAATTGAATTCAAATAAAAAAAAAAACTTCATATTTTTACAACTTCTCTTCGACTTCGTCATTGAAAAAAGTACTCAAGAAATTACTTTCTCCAGTAAAAATTCCGTCACACTAATACGCTTTGGCTACTAAAAAGTTACGGAGTTTTTTTTTTTCCTAAAAACCAAAATTAATTATTTCCAACTCCTTGGTCATTTATTAGAAACTAGCAGCGCCCCGCGGTTTCACCCGCGTAGTTCCCGTTCCCGTGGAAATACGGGAATAAAATATAGCCTATGTTACTCAGGGTAAATGTAGCTTTCTAATGGTGAAAGAATTTTTGAAATCGGTCCAGTAGTTTTTAGGTTTATTCGTTACATACAAAAATACAAATCTTTCCTCTTTATAATATTACTTGCTGCTGCCCGCGACTTCGTCCCCGTGTAATCCTAAAAATCGATTTTAAAACATTCTTTATCGCTGCTCCGCTCCTATTGGCTTAAGCGTGATGATATATAGCCTAAAGCCTTCCTCGATAAATGGTCTATTCAACCCAAAAAAAAATTTTCAATTCGAACCAGTAGTTCCTGAGATTAGCGCGTTCAAACAAACAAACTCTTCAGCTTTATAATATTAGTATAGATGACTGATGAAGTATTCTCGTTAGAGCACTGACTTTAAGAGCACCAATGCTAATAGCTCCAAATATTGAAGAAGTATTGTGTGCAAGCTCTTGAAACCGGTGCTCAAACGGGAATACTTAATTATTCTGAACTCTTGTCTGTTTTTGACAAATTTTAATTGCTTTTATATCTGTTTTAACCGGAGTCTTTTAAGAAGGCGTAAAATATATAATGATTGTAAGTTACGCACAGTTTATTTTAAATATGAGATTTCGGGTTTTCTTTATTTTATTGATGGAATACTTACGAATTGTAGGTCGCGGGTTCAGACCCAGCCAGGGGCATTACTTTGTGTAATTAATTTCATCACCACTGCTCTCATAACGGTGAAGGAAAACATCGTGAGGAAACCGGCATGTCCTGGAACAAAAATATTCGAAGACATGTGACATTCACCAACCCGCACTGAGCCTGCATAGTGGATTACGGCCCATTCCCTTTCCTAGAGAGGAAGCCTGTGTCCCAGCAGTGGGAACATTAAAAGGCTGATTATGCTATTGATTAACGAATGGTTAACTAATTTTTGTCCATGTGGTTACATGAACATTTTGAAAATACAGTATTTAGATACCGTGTCATTAAAACCCCGTTAGGGCTTTTCCACCAAAGATGTTCGTTGTACCGGTAAGTGTGCAGTGAGAGGAAATATGTAAATGGTACCAGAATGCGTAGCAAAGCTGTAAAATGGCCTCGAACTAGGTAAGTGATGCGAGGATGGGAAGCAGACTCTTTTTTGTCTTGTCCCTTTCACAAACTCGCAGACTTTTATCACCTGCACCCTTTGCACACATCTATCAGTATTTTATACATATGTAAAAATACCCAGCTCTACTATCTGGTTGAGAAACTGCAGTGACACCCAATGGTGACTTTTTCACTGATGCAGCGCATCGCCATCCCGCACATCTTTAGCGGAAACGCACCCTCGATGTTGATTTTCAGTTGATGAATATGAATGATACACAAAAGAGACATATCACCACTGCTCAAACTCCATGTCTTCCTAAGCTAGAATCATGTTATCCGAAGTTAATCCACCTCTAGCGAGTACTTGCAGGTATATCAACAATACACTCGAGTTACAGGGATGCAATTATTCATAACTCCCGCGGGGACGGTCGCCGCAAACTATGTAGTACACCGACTATTATAATAATCTCATGTTAAGCTGTTTTCTACTAAAATAATTAGCGTCCAGCTGTTGTCTGATATTCCGTTAATGAGAATAAAGGCATGCTTAAAATATTGTTTGTACAAGTCACTGTATTTCTTTGTAAAGTCAAGTAATTAAAATTCTACTTTAAGGGACGAATACATTGCGCAGTGGCTGATGCCTGTGGACGGTTAGTGTGGGTGGCTCGCCGTCCGATACCAGGCCGAGTCGACGACGCGTTGTGTTCCACGCGCGCCTCAAGGAGCCGTCAGCACCAGGGACGGGGCCCCATAGGGTCGGTGCCTGCTAGGGTTGCGGAATTTGTTCGAAAGAGTTACCGCGGCTCTGGAACGCAAAGGGCACAAGAAGGAGCACGGGTGGGTTTTAGTCAGTAAAAGTCTGACACTCCCTACCGCCCCGCCCAGGGCGGGAGGGGTCATTTGATGATTTCCCATCCAAAAAAAAAAGCGACGAATACTTATTATAATAAATTTTGATGAGGTTGCTCCTATAAATAATTTCATTGAATAATATTTGTTATTAACAAAATGTTTGAATATTTATATCCCAGTTGATAGCGACAGATCGTTATTTTTATAATAAGACCTTTTTGCAATATTTTAATGCAAAAAGATAACCTAAATAAATGAATATTTATTATTATTATAACTAACTATTACTATAAATACACTTAATTTAATTTTAATTGTTTCATGATTTAAGTCGAAAATAACCGAATCCTCGACGACAGCCATACAATTCGCTGCACATTAGAGTACTAAATGATATTTTAGTACGATACGTGGAAATGGAATTTGATAGACGCTTGCAACTGCAAATAGAATGCGGAAGAGTCACTGGCGCCTGCCGCATATTCGCAGCGCACGTCAACACTTTGACAATCAACTCATTTTAATACACACTTTATTGTAAAGCTACAGAGTTTCAAATGCACTGACAGCATTTCATGAATATGACACAATTTACACACGTGAAGTCTTTCAATAGATTTCAAAATTTTATTTTGTCTATCTATATTGCTTTGCCTCACAACTGATTTGTAAGCCAAGGATAAAAATGACATTGAAAAATTACATTTGCAATAACTTTTTATTTCTCGTTTCATACGAAATCGCTTTACCCGTGCCGTGAAGGCCAGTCGGCAAAACGACAAAAGTGCACTGAAAATACAGCTTCAAGAATTCATACCCAGGCCTTTATCTATACTTATAATAAATCTGTAGAGAGGTCAATTCTGTACAAGGAATATATTTTCAAAATAACTATCAGGGGGTGATTAGTGATCGATACTGGTGCCAAAAATGCAATCAGTAAAATTTTTGTCTGTCTGTCTGTCTTTCTGTCTGTCTGTCTGTCTGTCTGTATGTTCTTTATAGAAACAAAAACTACTCGACCGATTTTAACGAAACTTGGTGCAATTATTCTTCATACTCCTGGGCAGGTTATAGTATACTTTTCATCACGCTACAATCAATAGGAACAGAGCAGTAAAGGAAAATGTTGGGAAAACGGAAGAAGTTACTCCATTTTTTAAGCTTCCGTCGCGTGTGTAGCCTTAATGGTTAAAGTTACATAGAAATCATGTATTACGGAAATGTTCTACATAAAATTATCTAAAAAATATCCCGAAACAGCATGTCTATCTTTTGTCAATTTTAAACCGATCGGGCTGAGAGTTTCAAAATCGGGGGTAAAGTTACTATTCCACGCGGACGAAGTCGCTGGCAGAAGCTAGTAAAACCATATAACCTACTATATTATTTCTATCTGTATAGTTAAGTCTATTCAGAACATTTAGTGATGTTTTCCAAAGTACTCTGTCGAGCACTATGAACAGCGGAACGTTGTTAAATTCTGAAAACTTTTTCATTAGCGACTCTGAGCCTAGGCAAGCTCTAAAAGCCATCGTTTTAACAACTGCTAACTGTTTTATGTTGAAGATTAAAGTGCCTATTAGGGTGGACTACTTATTCAATTTTTACCACACTTTTATTTTTGCTGTAAACTTTGTTAAATTAAAGGAAACTTCACAAATAAATCATAATTGGCCGATTAGTAGAAAAATGTTTCATGTCTATCTTGCAGGTTATTTAATTTAATATGCATATTTTTTCAGACGAAAGTCGACCACGGTTATATGTCATAAATATGTTGGCCTACTCAAGTTTCACCACATTGATCGCTCTTTCGACCCTCTCATATAGAGGACTTCCACGGCTGTCACAAGGCCATCCTGGTTGGACACTTTTCAAAGCTTTAAATGCAAATTGTACCCCAAAGATACCGTACAACATTTTTCCAAAAAAATAAGTATGGTAGAATTACACAGTACCTTATCAGTAAATTAAGGCCAAAACTAAAGAAAACTAACAATGGATCAGTGTTAGTCTTTTGCTGTGTCAGACACCAACCAAATAAGCTTAGCCGAACATGCAAATTGCCCTTTCTAACTTAATATAAACAAAAAATATGTCATATCATTATTAGCTGCTACCAGCTTGGAATAAGTACTTCTCCCATTTGTAAATTATAGCCTTCATACGCATAATTATGTTATTCTGATATACAAGCAAATTACCTGTAGTTTCATAAAAATCTGTTCCATAGCTTTTCGCGCTTGGACTTAATACTTCTTCCCTTAAATTATAACTTATTTTAAAAGTACACCAGCAGTCCGCTACTGTACTTTTGAAATAAGTTATAATACACTAAAAATATTCACATAAAAAAAAAAACATACGCATTGAGATATGGTGATTTTTTTTTAATAATAATAGTTTATATTTAGCCACTTAAAGGCGTACACACCACTCACATAAAAAAATGCTTCTTAAATATACATTATAATAAGATTGTTTACTCATAGTTCGTAGTGAGGAGGATAGACAACATAATTGACACAAAGAACACCAAATAATTTAAAACAAGTCATATTCGAGATTAGAGTCAATAATGAACCTGAAAATTACTGTTAAAATAAAATTAAGATTTAAAAAAACCATTCAACGTGGTAATGCGGTCAGTGTTCTGGGCACTTTTCCTGCTGACAGCCATGTGGATGAATTTTTCGATGCCCTATGAGTCTATCCCCCTTCCCCCCTTTTACTCCGCTTGTACATTATTTTTTCTATATTATCGTTTGTTTAGTTGTTTATTGTAAATAATTAGATTAAAAAAAAGATAAAAAAATAAAAAACGGTAGAACGCGATAAAGAGTGCAAAAAGAGAACTTTCCAAAAGAGTGTGTGACAGAAAAGCAACAGTTGAAATAGTAAAAAAATACACTTATAATAATAATACCTGCGCCACCCGTGAGTCCAGAGATTCCGGTAGCTGCAGTTGCGTCGAGCTCGAGCGACGAATACTTCTCGCCGCCGACGACACCACCACCTGCGCGTCGGCGCGGACGAGGCCGACCACCGACCAGCTTAGGACCTCGAGGCCCGCCGGCCTCTGGCAGGGTTCCCGCTATCGGTGGAAGTGTGCAGCGCATGCGATGGACAGAAACCATCAATGAAAATGTCATGCGCTCATACTATGGGGCTACAGAGGGGGGAACTAACCTGACTGCGTACCGTGGTCGGATGCTCTCTCTGTTTCAGGTACTTGAGCCAGCTGTCAACGTTTCAGCCCAACGATTATCGGATCAGGTGCGGGTCATCCAGCGTAACCGTATGTTGGATGACGCCGTACTTGATAGACTGCGTCTGGAATCACGGAATAGTCGCGTCTCACCTGCTTCGCCACCGGCCGCGGTGCAAATACAACCCAGTATTTCACCGCGACCCGACCACGTAAGTGAAGATGTTGATGACGGGACTATATCCGTGAGTACCCAGTGCAATGAACGATTGAGGAGCGCTTTGGAAGATGCTTTCCGAGAATACCGCTCCACGCCGCCTGAGCTTAGACCTCGGCTACCACGTTTGCCCATGCACAAAAAAAATAGGGCGCTGGTGTGTGCTCTAGATTCGCAGCTATCAATTTATTTTGATAGCAGTGAAAACCTTACCGATACCCACTCGATCCTGTACTGCGGGGCTGCAGCGGCATGTCGTGTAGCTCATGTTAAATTCCCAAACAGTGACAGAGTTGCACGACCAGCTGTACCAGCTTGGCAGTGCAGGATCGAGCGTCGTATCGGTGAGGCTAGAGCGCTCATCGGCAAACTTATCTGCTTCAGGGAGGGCAACACTCGCCGTAGAGTGATGCGCTTTGTGAGGCGGGCGTTCTCGGGGACTGATATTAGTCCTCGAGACTATCTGACCCGCGTCACAGAGCGTATCGACTTCCTGAAGCAGAAAGTCTATGCATGGGCAAACCGTATTCGTCGGTACAAGCGACGAGTGGAGCGATATACTCAGAATCGCACATTCCAAGGCAATGAGAGGTGGGTTTATAGGGCTTGGGAGCGACCAGACCAAGGTGTGACTGATACGCGCCTACCGGATGATGAAGCCATGCTTTCATTCTGGCGTAACATCTGGTCGGTGCCTGTCAGTCATACCGAGGGTGACTGGACCCGGGAGGTCGAGCGCGCGTGCGATCCGATACCAGAAATGGGGGCAATTAACATCAGCCCCCAAGATGTAGCTCGTGCAGTCCGTCCGTTGCCTAATTGGAAATCTCCAGGGCCGGACGGGCTGCACAACTTTTGGATAAAATGGTTCAAAGGATCGCATGCTCGTTTGGCTTCCCAGTTCCAGTCTGCCTTAGGGTCAGGATCGCTACCCAAGTTCTTAACTACAGGAATAACCCACCTGCTCCATAAATCAGGTAGTACTGCGGAACCTAAAAATTATAGACCGATCACGTGTTTACCGACGGTCTATAAAGTTCTTACATCCATTCTGAGAGCTAAAATTAACAACCATATTGATAGTAATTCAATAATGTCGGCTTCTCAGAATGGATGTAGGAACGGGTCCCGCGGTACTAAGGAGCTGCTCCTTATCGATGTTGCCATTAGCCAACAGGTTCGTCGTTCCCGAAGGGATCTGTCGACATGTTGGATAGACTATAAGAAGGCCTATGACTCGGTGCCACATACATGGCTCATGAGGGTGCTGGAGCTGTATAAAGTTGATGCAGTTCTACGCACTTTCCTGATGTCATGTATGGGGCAGTGGAGTACGGTCCTTCACTATCCAGGATGTCGACAGACCCAAGCGAACAGTGAACCGATAAGGATCGAGCGCGGCATATTTCAGGGCGACAGTCTGAGTCCTCTGTGGTTTTGTCTGGCCCTAAACCCTCTTAGTACACTGCTGGAGGGTTCGGGCCAAGGCTACCGGTTGAGAAGAGGTGGTCAGGTCATATCGCACCTCCTTTACATGGATGACTTGAAACTCTTTGCCCCCAACAACTTTCAACTGATGAAGCTACTGAAGGTAACAGAAACCTTCAGTAGCGACATCAGTATGGAATTTGGTGTGGACAAATGTGCGGTCATGCATGTGAAGCGAGGTGAGATTATGGAATCCGTGGGAACCCAACTCTCGGATTCCATACTCCTTAGATCCCTTTGCTCAACCGAGACTTACAAGTATTTGGGTATGTCGGAAGCGTTGGGCATCAATGCTACTGGCGTGAAACAATCGTTGAAGGAGCGCTTCTTCGGCCGCCTGAACAAAGTTCTAAACAGTCTTTTATCAGGCGGAAACAAGGTGCGCGCCTTTAACGGTTGGGTCATGCCGGTATTGATGTACTCTTTCGGCATACTCAAATGGACTCAGACAGAACTGGACGCCCTGGATAGGAGGGTCCGTTCACTGCTGACCGCAAATCGGATGCATCACCCACGATCATCGGTAATGAGGCTGTATATCCCGCGGAAGTGTGGGGGTCGAGGCTTTTTAAATGCTAAGACTCTGCACAACCGCGAGATATGCAGCCTTAGGGAATACTTCCTAGAAGCCGACGTGGGTATGCACCGGGATGTCGTCGCAGTGGACAAGGGCCTCACCCCACTCTCCTTGGCTAACGAGAACTGGCGCAAACCTGTGGTATTAGATACTAATGATCGCAGGGTGGTATGGCAGAGCAAGGAGCTTCACGGGCGCTTTTATCGGGTCCTACATGGGCCCGATGTAGACTTTCTAGCGTCCGTGGCCTGGCTACGTTTTGGTGACCTCTTTGGGGAAACCGAAGGTTTTATCTGTGCAATTACAGACGAAGTTATGATGACTAACAACTACCGGAAATACATTGTGAAGGACGGTACGGTTGACATATGTCGGGCATGTCACCGGCCGGGGGAATCCATCCGCCACATTATTTCTGGTTGTTCTAGTCTGGCTAACGGAGACTACTTGCACAGGCACAACCTTGTAGCCAGGATTATCCATCAGCAACTTGCCCTTAAACACAATCTTGTGGAGTCGGAAGTACCGTACTATAGGTATGCGCCCGACCCAGTTCTCGAAAATGGCAATTGCACATTGTACTGGGATCGGTCTATCATCACTGACAGGACTATTGTTGCCAATAAGCCTGACATAGTGGTGATAGACCGACTAGAGCGTCGCGCAATGATTGTTGATATAGCAGTCCCGCATGACGAGAACCTCGTGAAGGCTGAGAAAGATAAACAATCGAAATATCTTGACTTGGCTCGCGAGGTTGTCGACATGTGGAATGTGAACACGGCAGTCATTGTGCCGATAGTCGTGACGGCTAATGGCATAATTGCCAAGAGCCTCGACCAACATCTTAAGAGGCTCTCGTTAGGCAGCTGGATCAAGGGCTTGATCCAGAAAGCAGTACTCCTGGACACGGCACGTATCGTTAGGAGGTTCCTCTCCGGGAGCCCTGACCACCGGTAGCTTGGACCCTGTTCCCGATACCGGTGGGTTACTATTTTTTATATTTTTAAATGTTTTTTTATTTTTTATTTAAATATTTAAAAATGTATTAAGTATGTTTAGTGAATGAATAAATGGAATAATAATAATAATGTTTATTATCAAGTAACAAAGACTCAATATTAACATATTGAGTCTTTGTTACTTGATAATATGATGAAGTAAAACTTAAGAACTATGTTAGTTAACTAATTAATTTACATTTTATTTACATCATCCCATGTGAGATGGCACTGCAGTGGTTCACATACGTACAATCCAGCCTGCTAGCTATCATTTTCAGGATATTGTTGGAACTGGCCCGCACCCTGCGCACCAAAGAAGCACACCTCACTCTCATTGTTGCGTAAAAGCAATTTATATGTGCATCCGCGAACATCCCCGATGCGCTGCAGAAACGAGGCAGCCCCACCAATACCCTGAAAGCGTTGTTGTACTGGATACGGAGGGCGTTGTACGACCGTTGGGTATATTTAGCCCACAGGCTACACGTATAAAATGACGTACAATATGCTCGAAACAACGTAATTTTCACCTTAAGTGAGCAACGCGCAAACCTGCGAGCTAGCATGTTCGCCCTTACCGACAACGCCCTCCGCTCACGCTCAATATCGAGACCGTCATTGAGGTCAGGGGTCAATATGTGTCCAAGATATTTAAATTTAAATACTCTTTGTAGTGGAGTCCCATTGAGTAACACTGGTGGTATATATCCCGGACTACCCCCAGCCTCAAAGACCATGATCTCCGACTTACTGGAGTTGTACCTTAAGCCATGCGATTTGGCATAGTCCTCACATTTGGCGACCAACTTTCTAAGACCGCAAATGGACGCGCTCAGCAGCACCATGTCATCAGCATAACTAATATTATTTACACAGATTCGGTCTATGTAGCAACCCACCCTGGTGCTGCTGAGCTCGCCAATCAGCTCGTTCACATACAGGTTGAAAAGCGTGGGTGAGCTCAACCCTCCCTGCCTCACCCCGCATTCCAACCTATATGGCCCCGAAAAAGATCCGGCCCATCGTACATTATTGATCTGGTTGCCGTACCAATATTTTAGGATGTTAATCAGCTCCGGAGGAAACTTATCCTTCTCCATTTTTTTCCACAGTACGTCATAAGCCACCAGATCAAATACCTTGGATAAGTCGAGGAAGCTAGCATAAATTGGAGTCCCACGCTGCGTATAGTACCTGACAGTATGCTTAAGACACAACACTGCACTTTCTGTTGATAAGCCCCGTCGAAACCCGAACTGGTTATCGTGTATTTTTACAATTTTATTTAGTTGTGTATTAAGCACACTATCAAACACTTTGGATATTACAGTAGCTAGTGAGATGGGCCTATAGTTACTGCTGTCCGCGAGGTCGCCAGTCTTATTTTTAATAATGGGCACTACTACCGTTCGCATCATCTCACTAGGCAAGTAACTATGGCTTATACAAAAGCTAAAAAGCATCGTCAAAACTCTAGCCAAGTGTGGACCGGCATAACGCAGATGCTCAATACTGAGCCCGTCATGGCCAGGGGATTTACCTCTAGACATATTTGCTATAGTTTGAGTGATCTCCTTAGATTTAAATCGTATTCCTATCTCCTTTCCAGACTCAGTATTAAGCACCGTACGTGAGGGCCCTAACGGCGACTGTATAAAAAAGTGCTGCTTGAAAAGATTGGCAATCTCTTTTGGTTCACTTACGCCGTCGACACTCACAGGAATTCCAGATTTATTTTGTAGCTTACTGGTCTGCTTCCAGAAACCACGAAAATCGTTTCTAGAGTGATGCGAGGCTAGTATGTCCATTTTGATTTGGTCTTCATGATCTTGACACCACTTTAATCGCGACTTAAAGACTTTTCTAGCCTCACACATCTCATTATAAACTAACCCCGAAACCGGTTTTCCATACCACACCCATAGCATAAATTTTTGCTTGGCCTCCCTGTGTGCGTCGGCCACATGCGTGTTCCAGCCTGTCACCACTCTTTTCAATCGCCCCCTGCTGCTTCCGCGACCAACCACGGCTGCCTCACTTACGGCATGTATGATGTCTGAGTAAAATTTGTCAATAACTACTTTATGCTCGTTATTATTACACATTGCATCACAACATTTATTAAGATCGTGTGGAAAGTCGATTAGTCTTAATTTTGTATGACATTCCTTCTGATATATAATATAATTGACTTTGACTTTGAAATTGACTTTGATACAAATCAATTTGGTCCCGACTTCTCTCCCCCCACACAACCATATTATTTGACCGTGAATTAAAGACGCTTTTTGGTACAACTGTACTTAATTTGCATTCTACAACCAATGGAAAGTGATCAGACCACAGCACATCATATAACACATTTACCCTTCCAATAGAGCTTCGAGCTGCTTCTGTTACTAAACAGTGGTCGAGCCACCGCTTTGACCCATGCGCTTCACTTAAAAAAGTATATGCGTCGGACTGTATGCCTAACACTTTAGTATCGATACACGTCCATTTTTGCTCATTACAAAACTCGCTCAGTTCACTAAAGAATTGCTCTGAAGGATGCGCATTGAAATCTCCGAGCACATAAACGCAATCTATATTATAGTCGTCTATTATAGCACTCACCGAGCTCAAGGTGTCCGTAAAATCCGTCAAATTCGCAACACAGTCCGTGGGCATGTAAACACTGAACACTAAAATGGATTTCTCTCGTAAGATAATTTTAATCGCACAAATACGAGAATTACCGCACTGCACAACGGTGACGTCACGAAACAGATTACGTCTCCATAGAAGGGCAACCCCGCCGTGTGGTCTCCCGCGCAGCATACCCGCCGATGTGTCCACCGCAGACACTCCTGTGCAGCTGAACTCATCACTTATAGTGTTAAGGAATGAGACTTCTCCCGGCAGCAACCACGTTTCTTGCAGTGCTATGATATCCGTTTTCTTACATAATTCACGTATACTGTGTACAGAGCGTTTCACATTTTTGCAATTATAACTTACGAATTTATATGTATCATCATCACCCATAAGTTATATTTTGAAAGCCGAGATCGTTACGTTTTACTTTATAACTAAATACTACTACTACTTTATACTTATGATGAACAACTTATAATAACCATAAACAAACAAATCCATGCAATAGTTTTGCGGGGAAGTTTAACAGATATCCATCCACAAAAACTGTCACAATATTATGATAGAAAAGTAAGATACACATGACTTTCTGTTCGAGAGCCATATTTCAGGAGCTGGTAATACTTGTGAATATAACCAACTTGTCCTGATCCAATATACAGGGTTACTTGAAAAACACTAACAACCTCTTGAGAGCTCATCATTATGAACAGCTTTTACTATGGGACCAAACCTGAAATCGTGAAAAAAATCAGCTGTTCCTTACATTTTGATTACGTTTTACGAACATAAATGTAAGGAACAGCTGATTTTTTTCGCGATTTCAGGTTTGGTCCCATACCGACCCAACCAAGAGCAAGAGGTCCGCCGCCGCCGCCGCCGCCGCCTCTGCCGCCGCTGCGGCTTCCATCGCCGCCACTGCCGCTGCTGCTGCGGGCGCTGCGACTCCTGATACTCGGGAGGGGGCTGAAATGGAGTGCCAGTAATGGTCCCATTGCAGCCTCCTCCAGAGACAAGTCGGCCGCTGTACTATTGCGCAGTGGCGGCGATGGAAGCCGCAGCGGCGGCAGAGGCGGCGGCGGCGGCGGCGGCGGACCTCTTGCTCTTGGTTGGGTCGGTATGGGACCAAACCTGAAATCGCGAAAAAAATCAGCTGTTCCTTACATTTATGTTCGTAAAACGTAATCAAAATGTAAGGAACAGCTGATTTTTTTCACGATTTCAGGTTTGGTCCCATAGTAAAAGCTGTTCATAATGATGAGCTCTCAAGAGGTTGTTAGTGTTTTTCAAGTAACCCTGTATATTGGATCAGGACAAGTTGGTTATATTCACAAGTATTACCAGCTCCTGAAATATGGCTCTCGAACAGAAAGTCATGTGTATCTTACTTTTCTATCATAATATTGTGACAGTTTTTGTGGATGGATATCTGTTAAACTTCCCCGCAAAACTATTGCATGGATTTGTTTGTTTATGGTTATTATAAGTTGTTCATCATAAGTATAAAGTAGTAGTAGTATTTAGTTATAAAGTAAAACGTAACGATCTCGGCTTTCAAAATATAACTTATGGGTGATGATGATACATATAAATTCGTAAGTTATAATTGCAAAAATGTGAAACGCTCTGTACACAGTATACGTGAATTATGTAAGAAAACGGATATCATAGCACTGCAAGAAACGTGGTTGCTGCCGGGAGAAGTCTCATTCCTTAACACTATAAGTGATGAGTTCAGCTGCACAGGAGTGTCTGCGGTGGACACATCGGCGGGTATGCTGCGCGGGAGACCACACGGCGGGGTTGCCCTTCTATGGAGACGTAATCTGTTTCGTGACGTCACCGTTGTGCAGTGCGGTAATTCTCGTATTTGTGCGATTAAAATTATCTTACGAGAGAAATCCATTTTAGTGTTCAGTGTTTACATGCCCACGGACTGTGTTGCGAATTTGACGGATTTTACGGACACCTTGAGCTCGGTGAGTGCTATAATAGACGACTATAATATAGATTGCGTTTATGTGCTCGGAGATTTCAATGCGCATCCTTCAGAGCAATTCTTTAGTGAACTGAGCGAGTTTTGTAATGAGCAAAAATGGACGTGTATCGATACTAAAGTGTTAGGCATACAGTCCGACGCATATACTTTTTTAAGTGAAGCGCATGGGTCAAAGCGGTGGCTCGACCACTGTTTAGTAACAGAAGCAGCTCGAAGCTCTATTGGAAGGGTAAATGTGTTATATGATGTGCTGTGGTCTGATCACTTTCCATTGGTTGTAGAATGCAAATTAAGTACAGTTGTACCAAAAAGCGTCTTTAATTCACGGTCAAATAATATGGTTGTGTGGGGGGAGAGAAGTCGGGACCAAATTGATTTGTATCAAAGTCAATTTCAAAGTCAAAGTCAATTATATTATATATCAGAAGGAATGTCATACAAAATTAAGACTAATCGACTTTCCACACGATCTTAATAAATGTTGTGATGCAATGTGTAATAATAACGAGCATAAAGTAGTTATTGACAAATTTTACTCAGACATCATACATGCCGTAAGTGAGGCAGCCGTGGTTGGTCGCGGAAGCAGCAGGGGGCGATTGAAAAGAGTGGTGACAGGCTGGAACACGCATGTGGCCGACGCACACAGGGAGGCCAAGCAAAAATTTATGCTATGGGTGTGGTATGGAAAACCGGTTTCGGGGTTAGTTTATAATGAGATGTGTGAGGCTAGAAAAGTCTTTAAGTCGCGATTAAAGTGGTGTCAAGATCATGAAGACCAAATCAAAATGGACATACTAGCCTCGCATCACTCTAGAAACGATTTTCGTGGTTTCTGGAAGCAGACCAGTAAGCTACAAAATAAATCTGGAATTCCTGTGAGTGTCGACGGCGTAAGTGAACCAAAAGAGATTGCCAATCTTTTCAAGCAGCACTTTTTTATACAGTCGCCGTTAGGGCCCTCACGTACGGTGCTTAATACTGAGTCTGGAAAGGAGATAGGAATACGATTTAAATCTAAGGAGATCACTCAAACTATAGCAAATATGTCTAGAGGTAAATCCCCTGGCCATGACGGGCTCAGTATTGAGCATCTGCGTTATGCCGGTCCACACTTGGCTAGAGTTTTGACGATGCTTTTTAGCTTTTGTATAAGCCATAGTTACTTGTTCGAGAGCCATATTTCAGGAGCTGGTAATACTTGTGAATATAACCAACTTGTCCTGATCCAATATACAGGGTTACTTGAAAAACACTAACAACCTCTTGAGAGCTCATCATTATGAACAGCTTTTACTATGGGACCAAACCTGAAATCGTGAAAAAAATCAGCTGTTCCTTACATTTTGATTACGTTTTACGAACATAAATGTAAGGAACAGCTGATTTTTTTCGCGATTTCAGGTTTGGTCCCATACCGACCCAACCAAGAGCAAGAGGTCCGCCGCCGCCGCCGCCGCCGCCTCTGCCGCCGCTGCGGCTTCCATCGCCGCCACTGCCGCTGCTGCTGCGGGCGCTGCGACTCCTGATACTCGGGAGGGGGCTGAAATGGAGTGCCAGTAATGGTCCCATTGCAGCCTCCTCCAGAGACAAGTCGGCCGCTGTACTATTGCGCAGTGGCTGATGCCTGTGGACGGTGAGCGTGGGTGGCTCGCCGTCCGATACCAGGCTGAGTCGACGACGCGTTGTGCTTCACGCGCGCCTCAAGGAGCCGTCAACACTAGGGACGGGACCCCATAGGGTCGGTGCCTGCTAGGGTTGCGGAATTTGTTCAAAAGAGTTACCGCGGCCCTGGAACGCAAAGGGCACAAGAAGGAGCACGGGTGGGTTTTAGTCAGTAAAAGTCTGACACTCCCAACCGCTCCACCCAGGGCGGGAGGGGTCACTTGATGATTTCCCATCCAAAAAAAAAAAAAAAGGTTTGGTCCCATAGTAAAAGTTGTTCCTAATGATAAGTACAATGACCTCTTAAGAGGTTATTGGTGTTTTTCATATAACCCTGTGTATATAGTTATGGCAATCGTATTTTGTTAGTATATTTCGTAGAAAACTCTGATTGGTGCACGTCACGGGCTGTCGGCACAGAAAACTCCGGAACCCTATATTGTGCGTAAATCGACAAGCACTGGGCCGGTTAGGATTTAATATGATTGCATAAAATCGTTCTTGTATATATATATACATATGTATATGTTTAACGATGACTATTTAAAATATAAACAGCAGTTCGGTTAATTTATGTTCGCATATCTCGTCCAAGTAGAGGAAAATGTTGCTTTTTATATTAAAGTTTTGTAAATTCAGTTGTAGGGAATCACTTTAAATAATTTATCCAATCTGCTTCGAATATTCCAGCAAGCAACAGTACCTATTACTAATTTTCACAAGAAAATCAACATATTTATTTACATGGAACAAGATCCCCGCCGATACCAATAAATTAATGCAATATTCTAATTAGTTATGAAGATCCTGTTTCCCGCAGTAGAGCGACTTCAGACGTATTAAATATCTTGGAATTTATGAATACAATACTGAAACCGTTTAAAATAAATTGGTTTTCTACTGGGACTTAATAGAAATAATACCTAATAGGGATGTTGCCTGAGTAAAAAATATATGATTATGGTTAGTCCGTCAGTTAGATTATGTATAGAAAAATATTGGACATGTATTTTTTCCTTTATCAAATCTATAAAAACTGACGAAGATAAAAAGCAACAAAGATCAGGAGTGGGAACGTGTGACGTCACGGCCCGGTTAAAATTGTAGTGAGTAGTGACGTCACACGAGTTTTTTACGCACTGTATCGTCTTCATTTTTTGTTTATGTGAAAAAGAAAAAATACGTTTCCAATATTTTTTGGAAATCTATCATTAGATATTTTTAGTAAACTACCCTATTTCATTCTGGATGCGAGAATCACAGGAACAGTCGATGTTGTGACATTTGGATGAAGTTCATATGCAGTTGTCCTACTATGTCGTTGCAAAATCAAAAATATTTGAGATCTAACTTTTCTATACTAATGTAATAAGAAAGAAAGGATTTCTGTTTGTTTGTTTTTACCGAATAAGCTTCGAAACTACTGGACCTATTTTAACAATTTTTATACCAATCGAAAGCTACATTATCAACGGGTCACATAGGCTATATTTTATGACCGCATTCCCACGGGAACGGGAACTACGCGGGCGAAACCGCGAGTTGTTGTTAGAACTATATATAAATAAAGTTATTAGATATTATGCTGAGATAGGGACCTTTTTTGGCCTCGCACAGTTTAAATCTAATATTAAGCTTTTAATTATGTTTTTTTTTATCTGTTTTGTGCGAGTCCTAAATAAACATTTTTCTTTCTTTCTTTTTTCTTTCTTTCTTTCTTTTTTTCTTACTTTCTATATTACCAGTTTATCGAAAGCTTCACAAAAATACAACAGTAAAAGCAGAATCGAAAGAGATCAAATTCTGCAGCAGTTCTTTAGGTGAATACCTACATATATCTACGTACAGGTTCGGTTATCACATGCATTTTCCCTATTACACCATCAAAAAGTCTATTAGATACAGCCGTTACAACAAATGATCCTAACGGAAGATAGTAAAAAATATGCATTATGCAAATACGATGTTTGCGCTCATTTTCTTTTATTTGTTCTCGATTTTTCCCCAATTTCGGATTATTAGGTCATATTGCAGTGAGTCCGATCGTGATAACAGTGCCTTGCTGTTTTTTTTTTGTTTCTAAACTCATTTCATTTACGTATCTAAATTGTTTACGGAAAATCCCGATAAGATAGCAAAAGAGGGCAAGAGAAAGTTTAATTTCAATAAAATCAATTACATTAGATAGGTCCGTTTTATGATCCTCTTTCTGAAGTAGCTTTCATGAGAACTCTCCAGGATGTTATTACTACGGAACACTGAATTTTATCAACTAGATTATTTCCACAACCTTGGTCGGTAATGATCGATAGTTTCAACTTTGTTTTGGATGAACGTATTATTTACTAGCAGCGCCCCGCGGTTTCACCCGCGTAGTTCCCGTTCCCGTGGCAATACGCGGTTAAAATATAGACCATGTTACTCAGGGTAAATGTAGCTTTCTAATGGTGAAAGAATTTTTGAAATCAGTCTAGTAGTTTTTGAGTTTATTCGTTACATACAAAAATACAAATCTTTCCTCTTTATAATATCAGTAGGTATAGAAGTATAGATTTTAAAAAAAGTTGCCCCGCACTAGGAATTTCTTCTCCTGTATCGTGGATGCGTTTACAAGCATACAAACTCACATACACAAATATTTATTGTTCCCTTTTTTGGTTTGAAAATCATCAAATGACTTCTCCCGCTCGGGGCGGAGCGGAAGGGAGTGTCAGACTCTTACTGACTAAAACCCACCCGTAATCCTTCTTGTGCCCTTTGCGTTCCAGGGCCGCGGTGACTATTCCCTGGTGCGGGGAACAAAATCGCGGCAAGCAGCGCAGCAGTTAACCGCTCAACCACTGCACAGTGTGTTAACTGTGTCGTCGATTAGCTCATACATTAGTATGAGCTAATCGACGAACAGCATTTTCGTAAATTCCCGGAAATGTTCAAGTCCTTGCAAAGACAGGAATATCCCTAATCATATTTCCGGGGAAGGATATAATTGGTAAAGTCAGATTACCAGTAGAGCTTTAATTCAATTTAGCTACAGCTTCTCGGGATTTTCCAACAAAGAGAAGCTGTGTTTACCTGTGTCAGAGCTTAATAGTTTACGCCACATTGGTGCAAATAGTATTTGATATGCATTGGAGCAGAGACTGGGATGGGTGCACTAGTAAAACTTTTTCATAATTCATTCATAATTGTTTATTTGCTAATATGGGTAATTACATAAAGTTGTTAAAAACAAAGAGCACAGTCCAACCATATTACGCCTTGAGGCATGCAAATACCAAGCTATTGCAGTATCACAACATTTTTATTCAAAATAATACATGCACCAGAAAAATGATTAATAAATAACAATTTTGGCATTTTCAACGCAGCAAATAATATTAAGTCATTAGCAAATATTAATGACATACTCAAACTATTACCGATACATTGGTTCAATCAAAACGTTTTCCGAATTCCTTTACAATTATCGATTGCGGAGGACATTGCATTGAGGACATGAAATTAAAAATATAGGATAGTTGACTATAAAAAAATCTAAACTAATAAATACTTATTAAGACCATGTTACTAATATCGTATGATTTGTGAAAAGATATAAACAACGGTTGAAAATTAGAGAAATTACCCTCTTACTATATTTTTTTCTTGTCTGTCTATTGCGGGTCCCAAATTACGTAAAATTTTTCACGACTGCAGTGTAAAGATCTATTTTATTATTACTTTTTTAGTTCACTTTTTGACATGGCAAGCGTGTTTTTTACTTTTTTTTTAAATTATTTTTTGTTTGTCTATGCTTTTCATTATTTTTTCTTTGCTTATGAAGCACGCAAAACGACCAATTCCATAAAGCGTGATTGATGCAAAAAACATCAAAAACTGGACTTTAATATTTTTAGAATATTAGTCAGAATTATTTCAAAAGCTGAAAGACGAGATCAAACTGAATGTCATTCAATTAAGTCGATACATAGCAGTGTGGATACCTAAACTACTTTCAAAGATGAGAATAAAGACGTTAAAAAATACGCATCTTTTAAAATATTTTCTTCTTTCCTTCTTGTTTTCCCAAGAGTAATATCTAAGCAGTCCCGACTGTAACCCCGGAGCGGATGATTTACGTGCGACTATCTGGAGTCAAGCACACTACATTTAACACGTCGTGCGTTGTCGTCGGTGTGAACTGAGGAAGTACAAACAATACTGGTTAGAGGTAAAGTACTCGAGTCTTCTTGCCATAAATACTATAAAAAAAACCTTTTACTAGAAATAAATAGTAACAAAATGATTAAGTACGTTTAAGATTAAAGTTATTCTTTTAAATAATTGAATGCTTCTACTTACAAAACTTAAGTTAAGTTCTAATTATTTGATTAAGTTTAATTGCATTTTCTGTTTTAACTATTTTTTTTATTGATTAGGTACCTATATTGTTTTGTCGATTATTAACTTGTTGGTGTATGATTTAATTATAAGATTCAAATTATTTTAAAGAATTAAATGTATAAAAAACCTGCAGTTAAATTAGGTGAGCCACAAAACGCACTATTCTTTATTCACTATTTAGGTCAGCAAATGAATAAACTTTTACAAAATCCTGTCTGTGGTGATAAATAAAAGTTTCTATAATTATGAGCTTTTATAGAAATAACTGTGGGAACATTTTAGTATTTTCTCCATTACCTATTTGGAACAAAACCAAACTACGCAACAAGTGACACTGTAATGGATTCTCTAAACTTTTGAACATTTCTCAAACAGATAAATAAATACATTCAACTCATGATGTTGCCAAAAATATTTATCTAAACGTGTTCTTTATAAATTTTAGAATGTAAGAGATATAAAGAACAAAGGAAAAAAGACTGTACTTAACCGTCTGTGACATGCTTAGCACAAGCTAACATATTTTCTTTATAGATACAAAAAAAAAAATGCGACAAAAATACTGTACACACTTAACTTTATTTTTTCTGGATTTGAAATCATCAAATGACTTCTCCCGCTCTGGGCGGAGCGAAAGGGAGTGCCAGACTCTTACTGACTAAAACTCCCCGTGACTCTCCTAGTGCCCTTTACGTTCCAGGGCTGCGCTGACTCTTTCGAACAAATTCCGCAACCCTAGCAGACACTGACCCTATGGGGCGCCGTCTTCTTTGCTGACATCTATTTGAGGCGCCACCGTTAAATATAAACGCACCAAAAACAAAAATTTCTTTTACTTTAAGGTAATAAAACAACGTAATAATCAGTAGATAACAAGGTTTTGGATAAAATTAATCAAATGCATTCGATTAGAATAGAATCCGTCCCCAATATTGTCCCTCAAAAGTCTACCTTAAATCAATCATCATCAAAGTCTCAAGTTCAGTATCAAAGCAAATCAGTAGCTCAAAGCCCAAGGGTGTCTTCAAAGATGAGATGGGTCCCGCAGCCGTAAGTCATGTGCCACCTGCACCTTTATCTATTTAGGGACCGACTTCCAGGTGTTTCCGATTGTCAGTATTTTACACGAAGAGCCTTCTTGTCTTCGTAATAAGCCAGACTGTGGTTACCTATGTAGGTATAGTATAATAGATATCTTTCTCTGCGTCAAATGTTTAATTTACTAAAGAAAACACTGATTCTATATTTTGTGTGGATTAAAACACGTTTTACCTTTTTTCTGGATGGGAAATCATCAAATGACTTCTCCCGCTCTGGGCGGAGCGGAAGGGAGTGTCAGACTCTTACTGACTAAAACCCACCCGTGATTCTTCTTACGTTCCATTACCCGTGCCCTTTACGTTCCAGGTCACCGGTCACAGGTCAAAAGAGTCACCGCGGTGACTCTTTTGAACAAATTCCGCAACAAACACGTTGTACCTACGAGGTGATTAAACGCAAAACTTGAATAAGGATAATTTTATTGTACTCATGAAAATCTTTACCACAGGACAAACATTCAAATCGCGAAAATAGAATCTGCTGTTTACATTTTTATGAGGAGGTGGTGTTGTGTAACGATTTTTTGGGGTTCGTATTATTTCCGTCCGTATTATATAAATTGGCCAACAGGACCCTATTACTAAGGTTCCGCTCTCCGGCCGTCCTTCCGTCTGTCTGTCAGCGGGCTGCATCTCATGTAACGTCATAGGTACAATTGTTTTTTTTTTTACAGAGTGTTTATTTCTGTTGTTGGGGTGTTGGGTTTTGCTTTGCCTTCCTGCATGTGCATAAAGTTCTTGCATTTGCCTTGTAATCTTGCATGTGCATAATATAGCGGGCGGGAGGGAGGTGCATACCTGCAACCCACTAATATTCGCGGAAATTAAAACTAGATATATTGTTTTCATTTTCAAATTTACGATGAATCATAATTTGTTCAGACAGTCAATACGTGCACCTATTGCACTTGGTAACGCCCTGACGCCTTTGATTATATAATGTCTAGATGGAGCGTCGCCCTACTGTCAAACCAAAGAAAACAAGGCAACAATTTCAAACATGTGTGCGTGCGGACGGTGTTTTACACTATGCGTCTATGTCTCTGTGTGCGTGAATAATGATACCAGCTACTAGAATTCTCCCATAGATCACATATTTTTAAAAAATAAGATAAGTTTTAGTTGTATGTATGTAGTATTATTCAGTTTTAGTAGTGTCTGAAGATACTTTTTTAAATAAATAAAATACCTTCTCAGAAATCTGACATTTTAGAGAAAAATGGTATTCGGGGTTGTAAAGAGGGTGTCTGGATGAGTATATGGCCACTAAAAACATCAACCCTTTTCAACCCCCTTGTTTCAACCCCTTTGCGTATCTCAGAAACCTGACATTGTAGAGAAAAATGGTCTTCGGGGTTGTATAGAGGGTGTCTGGATGAGTATATGGCAAATAAAAAATTCAGCCCTATTCGACCCTTTTCAACCCCCTACTTTCAACCCCTTTGTTGTTAGTCAAAAAATACTAAAAAGACACCGCGAGTTGCTCGCAACTCGCGCCCCCAAGCGAACTACTAGAATCAAATTAGAATAATAAACTTTTTAGGCAGTTTATATAGATTGAATCTATGATTTAATTCTATTAATCAGTACCAGATATTAATCATTACCATAATGTGGACAAAAAGACGGTACAGTATTCAAACTTTATGGCGGCTCGGAACATGAGGCGAGTCGCTGCGCAGTAACAAATTCGAGTGTCAGCGGGGGTGAGGGATGCGGTACTGCGTAGGGAGCAGCGCACTTCAGAGCCGTCATAAAGATTGAATTGGAGTGTACCAAGTAAATTATTTACCGAGCTAATAACAATTTTCACTTGGCATTGGCTTCAAAAGCATATAAAGAAAGGCTTAATAAATTAATCATATTAAAATTACTCTTGGCATTTTTTAAATCTGTTTATTGAACCCAATGCAAAAATAATCATTAAAATTGGCTCATAAACAAAAAAGTTATTCGCGAAAATTATATTATTATAAAAAAGTAAAACGTATAGATGAATTAAAAAAACTCCAACTTTTTATAAATCGAATAATAAACTACATCAACTAAATTATATAAACGTCACATAAACCAACGAATATACCCACAAAAAAAAATGTTAATTTGGGAGAATAAAAAAAGAAACTGGCAACACTGACAAAATATGGCGTTATTTGGTTATCATAAAAGCAATAAATAAATACCTAGTTTTCTGGTTACTTAGCGATGATAGGTGATGTGTTTGGTACTTTTTACCCTTAATTTATAATTCCGTCGCAGTTTAATAACACATACCGTCATTTTATCGCTGTTTTTTGTTTATTACTCAGCGCGCGTAATACGTGGTGACACCAAAGCGGCACGATCGGCACTAATCGGCGGGTAAGACCTTATAGGCCAACAGTTGGCTGATATTTTTTGACACGTTTCCGCGCATTTGATGCTCTATCTAGACATTATATAATCAAAGCCTGACGCATTACATTGCATTCTAATGCCCAACAGTAAGTCACTGATGACTGGACATTTGCTGAGCCAATATCGTAGTATTCAAGTGTCTGTTGTAATGTTACAATTTTGATAATTCTATATTATCCCTAAGTGGATTATTTATTTTCAATGCTTGACCAGAGATCCCCTAGCTTGAATTGATTCACTGCGATAGAACTTTTTCCTATTAGTATTATCCTATTACTTACTGGGGATGTCTCATTTATATCTATGTAAATGTTTTGTGATAAAATAAACATTTTTCTTTTTTTTCTAATAGTACCTTCCAAAGTGTAAGTACTACGACGATGACTACGATTTAATAGTTTATCGAATATTACCGATAACCGTTTCTCATATAATATCCTTTTATCGAATAGAGTTTCATGACAGAGGTTATCTTTGACGTATCGTTGATGGAAAAGGGTTATTGGAAGGTAAAAGTCGCCCATGCATGGTTTAACCTACCTGTTTTATCGATAGTATTTTGTAGTCGAACAAAATTACTATGTAAAGTTTTAGGTACACACGAACTATGAAAGAGAATTCTCAAATTCTAATCCAAATATAAACTCTGTGTAGTACAGAGTTTATATTTGGATTATTTTATTTCGCCTAGTGTCTGTTTTACTACTGAATAGGAATGTTTAAATTAACATCATAGGATGTGTCTGAATCATCGGGCTTTTAGTACACATCCTATGAGATAATACTTTGCAAGTACTGCTGAACATAATATTTTAACAGACGATATTTACCAAAGATTGACAGCTGTTCCATTTTTACTATTATCTATACGACCTCTACTATTATTATACATATAGAGGCTAAGTAGATATTTTTGTGTGTCTGTACCGAATAAGCTCCGAAACTACTGGACTGATTTTAGCCAATTTTTCTACACTAATGAAAGCTACATTGTGAGCTAGCCAGCCACCATACTAAATCTCTACTATATTATGCATGTATTATAAGTTTCATTTCAACCTTCCTATTGGATCACTCTATCTATTAAAAAAACCGTATCAAAATCCATTGCGTAGTTTTAAAGATTCAAGCATACATAGGGACAGACAGACAGCGGGAAGCGGCTTTGTTTTATACTACGTAGTATTATAAAACAAAGCCGTAGTAGTATATAGTATTCTCAACGTACAATTCAATCTTATTCCGAAGTGCATACGCGAGATAAGATAACACAGTCCGCCCCTTATTTTCATACACTCGCATCTCGTTTGCTCCCCTACGTACAGGGCTATGGGGCTAGGGGGTTACGGGGCTACGGGGCTACGCAACTCAAGAAACTCGGTTATGTTTATGCGATGATAACCCTTCCTTGGTTCGCCCGCAGGAGAGATAAGGAAAACGTCGGAACAGTGGGGTGTATCATGTAATGTTGTTGATATGCATTTTACCCTATAGTGGAAATAAGGTGTGGAAGAGATTTAGTGAAGAAGCTTGGCTGGTTTTTGTTTACAGATGAATGTACTGTACAAACGTGTAGTTATACTCGTATTTGTTTCTTTGAACTCAAAGGAGTCAAATTTTTCGTAGGTTTTTTAGGGCTTCGAACCTCCGTTGGCAAAACGGAACCCTTATATGGATCACTTTGTTGTTCGTCTGTCTGTCTGACCCTTTATTTCGGCAACGCGTTGAAGTATAGAGTTTTAATTAAAAGCATATACTCAGGTCTATAGCCGCTTGAGCTATAAAAAACAAACTTCTAAGTTAACGTAAAAAAAGATACGGCCGTTTATTCGCAAAAAACGTACATATGTATATTTCAACTCTCTCAAGGGAATCAAAATTTATAGAGTTCTTTTTGTTGATCTAGAACCATGAAATTTGGCAAATAACGATACTACAAGTTCAGGGAACATTCTGAAAACTACACATTTCTAACATAATCATTAAAATATAGTCTTTATTAAAAGTGCGTAAACAAAGCTCAGAAAAAATTGCGACAAATATTTACAGAACCCTCTGAATAAAATGGTATCAAAGCTTAGGTTAAACAAGTTAGGTAACATTTTAAGAAGTCTAATGTTTGAAAGTTACCGCTACCTATTTATAAATGTAATTTAGTTTTAAACAGTTAAGTTTGTTTTTAATGTCATTAATAAGTGGAATCATAATCACTCCTACAACTTCAATGCAAAGTATACCTTTCAAAAATACACATGCGTGCATACAAATATACATGCTTTTCAAAGAATATTCTCAATTCGCTAGTCGTTCAAAGGAAAATATTTTCCTTAAATATCTTTTAAATCGCTTGCGGAAATTCCAACATTTTAAGTCATTTACAGTGTCCTGCGTTATTTCCTTTGGTTTAAAACCTGTCACTAAAGATTGTTAATGAAACATTTTAAAAAAAGTAGTTGGCTAAAAATTCTTACCTGATTATGCTGCGTTTTTATTATTTTCACTATCCAAAGTGTTACTCGGCATCAGGTAATAATTCAAACACGATTTATACGCAAGCATCCTATCCTAATATTATAAAATCGAACGCGGGTTGGTTTGTTTGTTTCGCTTTCACGTCGAAACCGCTGAACTGATTTTGATAAATTTTGATACAGAGATAGATGGGATCCTGGATATAGGCTACTGACGCGAGTGAAGCCGCAGGCCAAAAATATTATTATATCAATTGGTACATTTACTGATACGTAATGCCTGAAAAAGTTTCAGTGGTGATAACAAAATAGGTTATATTAAGGATGAAGTTCTAACTTCTGACACGAGTATTATAATGAATAATGATGCGAATATGGAAAACATTTTCTGAATGAGGTTTTTCAACTCTCTGAACGTTCATCTTGATTCTGTCAACTTGAATAACTTCGTTGCGTCTTTTTACATAACCGAGGTTATGTGTGTGTCTAGGTTTCATATTAAAGTTGAAATGTACCTTTGTTTGTTTGTCTAGATTGTGAGTCAACAACTATAATATCAGAATTATTGTATTATTTCATTTTTATTTCTGTACAGCTGTTAGTACAAATCATTGACACTGTCTTCATTTGTTGTGAATATTAACAACAGATTCCACTTGGATGAACCCTATCTTTTAAGATAAAGGCTAGTCCTAGTTTATAAGAGTCTAATATTGCATTATGATGTAAATAATATTTTCAAACAATGTATACAGTGCAAAGTACTATGTTTTTTGGGAAATATATAATAATTATTATTAATTTAAAATATGCTATTTGTTGAGGTGCTGGAGACGCATCCTGAAAATCCCATGGACGGCGTTTCGCACAAATGTCTCCATCATCAAAGAGCTTCGTATTAAAGACCGACTTCCATCCTTTATGAAAACCCCAAGACCGAAGTTCTATAGTCACATGTGCAGAAATGAGAACTCAATGGAGACACTGGTGATTCATGGAAGGCAACAGAGCATCCGGTCGACCACCAAGTCTCTGGACTGACCTGATACAAAAAAATGCTAAGTTCATCATAGTCCATTGTACCTACTCGTAATTTGACCAACCGGCAGACATTTAATCGCATCGAGGGAACAGACCTCGGGAGAATCGACGCCCCACTGAAAATCTATCCATGGACCTCATCTCCGCAACCAAGATCACTCTGACAAGAGTGTCCGACTAAGAAGAGAAGGGAGAAAGGTGAATTATACAGCTGTGATCAGACCAATGCTGACCTATAGCGCCATGCTTTGGAGGCTCTAGCAGTTCCGAAGGCTAGCCTGTTCCACTATCCCTGGCTGCATCAGGACAACCCTAACTACAGCAATGGATATAGCCCTTCCTTGTTCATACAGCAGGGGGCAGTTCTAGCACCTATCTGACTTATGCACTTAGGCATATGGTGCAAGAACCATACTAGTCCACACACTGGCATCCTGGACCGGGTGATTGTGTATCAACCTCTTATCGCTGACCCGGTGTGATAGGATATAGAAAGAAAAGAAAGATAAATGGTTTATTCCCCTCATTTACACGCATAACACATATTCAAACTATATTTAAAAAAGCACCAGAGGAAGAAAAAGATCAGTCAGGAGTCAATGAAAGACGCGTCTACATAGATCGCTGTAACGGTTCTGGTGCTAGTGTACACTCTTTAGATCAAAAACTTAACATTCATCTACTACTATCCGAACACAGCCCAATATTTCAACCGAGTGTGTGTGTGTGCACCTTGACACAAGCCGTGACAGCCGTAAAGCATCTAGGGATACACAACAACGCAATTAGATTCGTATCTGACAGCCTGGCTGTGCCCAAAGTCCTAGAAAGGAAACAAACAGCAAATTAATCTTGGATTTGTGTGACCTCGCCCTGGAGAATATATCGCTGTCTAACAAAATCACCATTGAAGAGAAAACATGCCGCGACCCATCCCAACGAATACGAAAACATGTGCGAATGATTTGTCACTGTCCCGCGTATGAATCAAAAGTATCCAAACTAACTGACAGCGCTGCGGCCGTGACTTCATAGCTTTTCACAACCATTCGATTCATACTGAAAGGAATGGTCTGTAACGATGGTTAAGGGAGAATGCAAAACGTGTTTTATGATTAATTAATTATAAGTAAAGAGAGCAGTGATGGCCGAGTGCTAACGGCCCCGTCTTACGAAATGTAGGTCGTGGGTTCAAACCCGGCCAGGTATACATTACTTTGTGTAATTAATTTCATCACCACAGCTCTCAAAACGGTGAAGGAAAACATCGTGAGGAAACCGGCATGTCCTAGAACCAAAAATTCGAAGACATATGACATTCACCAACCCGCACGGGGGCCGCGTGGTGGATTACAGCCCATTCCCTTTCCTAGAAAGAGCAGTGTCCCAGCAGTGGGAACATTAAAAAGGCTGATTATAATTATTATGAAATATAAGTACAATCGTTTAAATAACCCATTTATGGCATTGTCCCCACACCAACCTTACCTGCACAACCGTTCATTTTGGGATGGATTCACAATCATCCGATGATTGTGAATAATTATGCATAGTTGGAGAGACTGTCGAACATTGTCTGAATTCCACCAATGATAGGTCGTGGCATGGCATGAAGTCGCTAAGCTGAAAATCAAAGAGTTGGAGCTGAAAACAAGACCACACGATTGTCAGTTGTGTAAGAAGCATCAAAGCAAGGATACCGAGCAGTTCTCACTGAATATCAACATATGAAATAGGATGTCGTACACCATACTCTCGCTTTGAATTTAATTAATTTCATAATTTACTTCCAAAGCTTCAGAACGCAATTAATTTATCTTTCCGCAGTATATACGATGCTCTCATAATGAAACCTAGACTAGTCACAATTTAAGTCCTCGTCTCACCGAGTATGGCTGCAGGCATTCTACCGTATAATTAATACCGTTATGAAAGTGCATTCTTGGAACTGTTCTTCAAGGAAATTTTGATTATTACGGTCTCGTTATTTGTGGTGCATCGAGCTTTCTATTGAAACGACCTTTGTGCACAATTTTCTGCAGGAAGCAGAATATGATGCACAAAAGTATTGGTAGGTACGTTAATATTGGTTACTTGCTTTTTTGTTTGTTTTTCTGTTGTATTAACATAATACATCAACATGTTTATATTCTTTGAAGGAATGTCAGTGGTAATAGTTACATGTAAATAGTGGGACTTAAAAATACTCCATGTTGCTCGCGGCTTTGCTCGCGTTAAAGTGAAAGATAACCTTCTCGAGAGCCCTATTTATCTGTGTACCAAAAATCATCAAAATCGCTTAGGCGATTTAGACTTGAAAGCACAACAGACTGAAAAACTTAGGCAGCAAAAGTACCTACTTCTGCCTGCTTTTTTGTTACTACTTCACATCATAACGGCTGATGTGATTTGGATGAAATTTGACACACGGGTAGACTAAGATCTTGGAATTGACCAACTGGTCATCGTTACATTTGAAATGTGTTCTCTTGGTAATAGCAAGTGAAAAATAATCGCGAAATGTGGTTGTACTTGCTATTAATTATAATAGTGTTCTGTCTATAATGTAAATGTATGTACATACTTAGTATCAATAAGGTACCCAAGTGCACCGTTTCACAAGCGGTACATTCCCCATCATCTTCAACCATTCAATTCAGCGAGCTTCCCTGGCGAAGGCAGCTTTTCAGAAGAAAAATCCTTTATCTTCAAGAAAAGAAAATTAATTACCCTTGGGGCAGTGAGGTGTTTATTTGTAAAAGGGTTAGGTACAGACAATTTTATTTTTGATTTCCGTAAACTTTCATTCAAAGATAGAACCATGTTGGTTTTTTTTTCGGAATCAATTTAATTTACTTTTAAAAAATCTTCATGAATGACGACGAAACATAACCCAACAAAAAAACGGTTTCCGCGAAACCTTTGACACGCTCAATGAAAACCACAATTCAGAAATTTGTGACCAAGAAACTTCACTGAGGTTAATGCAAATTTCTGAAAACTTTTCAATGCAAAAAATCAAACGAGAAATGATATAACTTTTGAAGACATCGCCTTCTGAATCATAAATGACAAAAGTTTAAAAAAACTCAAAAGGTTGAAGAGAAAGTTGTATGAGTTTTCTTTGGATAATATTATTCATTCTATTTACCGTGAAGTTCTGAATACTAAATGAATTTTGGAGATAGATTGTGTAGAATTTATTCTTAATATTCAAAAATCTAACCGTACGATTAGTTATAGTTACCGATAAGCGGATTCTTAATTCAAATAGCTACATATTCTATTAATAATTTGAATTTAGAATCCGCTAACCAGTATTCAAACTAAACGTAATGTTTATTCATGTTTTATAAAGCAGCCTGAATATTGTTACTGGCAATACTGACTAATAGGCCAAGGGTGTTACGGCCACAATTCACTCAGAACTGACAAGATGTTGACGTAGCGATCTGTCAGAAATGTGTCAACGTCGTCGCGTCGGTTCGGCACCTATTTGTAAAGGACATCTCAGACATCATAACAGGGACTTGGAATGAACCAACAGCTGCTCCTTGCCTTTTTATTCTCTGAGCAGAAATTGTACTTTAGACTTATGAATATGGATAACAGCGTTTTTGTTCTGGCTTGCGTTTCACTACTATCTCATCTGATGGGCGATTCTCGTATCGTTAGGAGCGTTCCCAATCTCATATCGCAAACTGTCAGAAATACCTTAACAATAATAATAAATTTATAAAAAGAAAATTTAATTCAAAAAATTAAGATTTAGCCTTCTGTGTAAGAATTCTAGTTTTCGCCAAAAAAAACAATTCTAGTTTTTAACCGACTTCTAAAAAAGGAGGAGGTTCTCAATTCAGATGTTTGTATTTTTTTTTTTTTTTTTTATGTATGTTCGCGCATAACTCCGTCGCTTTTCAACCGATTTGAAAAATTTTTTTGTTCGAAAGGGTATACTTCCCAAATGGTCCCATGAAAATTTTATCGAAATCGATATCTACATATTCTACATTATCTACATTGACGACCTCTTAGTTTACTCTGCAAAGGAGCAGTACGTTTTTTTTACACCAACGTGATTGGTTCGTTTAGGTGGGGGGAGGGGAGGGGATGTAGGTACCACTAAAAAGTGAAAAATAAAAAGCTTTTTACAAAAAAATACAACCAACTTTTACACAGAAAATCAAAAAAGTGCAAAATAACTTTAATTTCGGAAGTCGGTGTTCAAAAAACGAAAAAGCAACCAGAAACACCGAGTTCTGAAATTAAAGTTATTTTGCACTTTTTTTATTTTTTGTGTAAAAGTCGGTTGTTTTAAGTAGCGTTCGCATTCAGATGTCAGTTGCAATCAGGCATTCCAGGTTGTATCACGAAATACAGACTCTCCAGCATGGAACGGTAATATATTTCTAATGTAATAAATAAAGGCACAGAGGAAATCTTCTCAACTAGCTCAATATTAAAGAAGCGCCTGTATACGGTGTTCTTTCAATTTCCTATTTTATATTATGAAAGCTAGTATTATGCTGGAAGAGTTTCGGGCTGGCGGCTTGCGTTTATATTTACACAGTCTTAACGAGTGTAGTTAAATCTAAAATGGAAAAAAAAATCGTAACGATTATCGACTGACTAAAGAGTCACTAAGTAGATAATTATATATTACTGTGTAAATCACCCAAAGAACACGGTAGAGCATACGGTGGAGGTCTGCCCTGCATGGATGGAGAATCGCCGCGACCTCTCGCTTCCGGCCCTGGTTCAATCCATGGTCCAGAGTGAGGGGAAGTGAAAGCAGACACCTGCGAAGCAGTAATGCTAGCGAAGGAGGAGGCTGGCCGAGTGACCCCACCGAATGTGTCTCCACGTTGTCGTCGTGGTGGGGCTTGAGCGTCTCAATGATCTTGCGGGCTTTCCCGGTAGAGCCACTCATGCCGGAAGGTCGCAAGTGAGGGATCAGACCAAGAGAGACACACACCCGCTTGCTCGCTGCTCTCTGGTACGCGTCTGATCATCAGACGTGACTGTGGGAGCAGCGAGCAAGCAGAGAGGAGAGGTGAGAAGAGGGGGCCCTGAGAAGGGGCGGAGCTAACAGGGACCCTTTAAAGGAAAAAGAATGGAACAAGGCATTTGCAAAATGAGTCCCCAGGTGGGTCCCGACTGCTCAGCGGTCGGGGATTCCCACCCCACTTCGGCGGGCTGCCCTCCGTACTCTGGGGTGGGCACCAAACGCCTTCCGCTTGCCAGTGGCAACACGAGCTGAGGAGGCTCCCAATCGTCGTCATCCGAGTCCGCTTCCTTTAAGGAGCTGATGGCGTACGGTTGCGTAGTGGAGGGTTCGCCTGAGCGCCGGGGTGGTGCGGAGTCGGATTCCGGCTCCGCGCTAGACCTAGTAACGGTCAGCTCGGCGGGCTCTGGAGACAGAGGAGGGGGGGCTGCTGAGGAGGGCGTAAAGCTCTTCCGCAAGCGGTCCAGACGGGAGGATGACAGCGGGTCGTCCTCCGAGGGCGAGTTTGCCTCCGCCCGGAAAATCCCCACCGCTAGGCGGGGCAGGGGCTGTGAGGCAGGGAGGGGGCTGGCTCCCTCTACCCGGGAGGTAGAGCGTCGGGCCGAGAGGTTGGCGGGGGAGGGGCGTCGCCCTGGAGGGAGCGGTCGCAGAGCTCCCTCTACCCGTCCGCCTCTCGACTCCGACGACTCGGAGGCCCCGGGAGAGGTACCTCCCACAGCCGAGGAGAAGAGGGCCAAGCTGGAGGAGGTCGTGGAGGCCGCGATCCGCGCTGTGGCCTTTAACAGGAAACAGTCCTCGAAGCGGGAGGCCATCAGCGCGGCCAAAGCCTCCATTATGGCGGCAGCGGCGGCCAACGTCAGGCGGGATGGCGACAGAGTTGCGGGCGGAGGTCGCCCGCCTCGCGGCCGTTACGGAGCGACTCATAGCGGAGAATGATTCGCTCCGGAGGGACCTGGCTGGCATGGCCAGGGCGGCCTCGGAGGAGCCGCAGGGGGGGCTGAGTCCAGCGGCGCTGGAGGGGGGCCAAGTGCTGAGCCAGGTGCGAAGCCTGGTGCGACAGGAGCTGGTTCCCTTCCGGAAGCAGTTCTCCGTTTTGGAGGACATGATCCGGCGTCCCCCAATAGCGGCGACACATAGGCCCCCGGGCCAGCAGAAGGCGGCTTCGTATGCAGCCGCCGTGGCTGCCAGCCCGGGAACGTCCGGCCAGGCGAAGGCCAAAAAGGGAGCCGCGCCGGGGTAAGGGGCTAAGGCTACTGCGCCAGCGGCACTGCAGCCGCCCCCACCCCCACCCTCGGACCCTCCTGCGGCCGAGGCCGGGTGGCAGGTTGCTGGTCAGAAGAGGCAGGCCGCGAAAGCGGCCAAAAATAAGGCGAGGAGGCAGTGGCGGAAGGCCAACGCCATTGCGGCGAGGCTTCGCGCCCCGAAATCCGCGGCTGTGGTGCTTACACTGCAGCCGGAAGCGGAACAGAGGGGCGTGACGTATCTCGCCGTACTGAAGCGGGCGAAGGAGGCGGTGAGCCTCCAAGAGCTGGGCATCAGCGGGGGCATCGGGGTCAGGAGGACCCTGACCGGTGCCCGCAAGCTCGAGCTCGCCGGAGCGGAGAGTGGCCCGTTCGCGGACGCCCTGGCCGAAAAGCTGAGGGCGGTCTTACCCGCGGACGAGGTCCGGGTGTCCAGGCCGACTAAGCGCATCGACATGCGCATAGTGGGCCTGGATGACTCCGTGACGGAGGAGGAAGTTGTGACCGCCGTCGCCAGGACTGGGGGTGCTCTGCCGAGCTCGTCAAGGCGGGCATCCTCCGGCCTGACAACACGGGCATGCAAACCCTTGTGGTGAGCTGCCCCGTGACGGCGGCCAGAACTGTGTCGGAGTGCCGAAGGCTCTTGGTGGGATGGGTGTCTGCGCGGGTAAAACTGCTGGAACCCAGACCTCTGAGGTGCTACCGCTGCCATGTGGGTAACCACACGGGAGCTATGTGCCCCTCGGAGGTCGACCGCAGCGGACTCTGTTCCCGCTGTGGTCAGCCCGGTCATCAGGCCGGCTCGTGCGAGGCCACGCCGCACTGCAGTGCATGTGCGGCTGTTGGCAAGCCGGCCGAGCACTGGGCTGGGGGAAGGGCCTGCGCGCCATCCGCCCCGACCAGGGGCAAGAGGTCCGCCGCCGCCGCCGCCTCTGCCGCCGCCGCGGCTTCCGTCGCCGCTACTGCCGCTTCTGCTGCGGGTGCTGCGACTCCAAACACTCGGGAGGGTGCTGAGATGGAGTGCCAGTAATGGTCCCATTTCGGCCCCCTCCAGAGACAAGTCGGCCGCTGTGCTATTGCGCAGTGGCTGATGCCTGGGGTCGGTGAGCGTGGGTGGCTCGCCGTCCGATACCAGGTTGAGTCGACGACGCGTTGTGTTCCACGCGCGCCTCAAGGAGCCGTCAGCACCGAGGACGGGGCCCCATAGGGTCGGTGCCTGCTAGGGTTGCGGAATTTGTTCGAAAGAGTTACCGTGGCCCTGGAACGCATAGGGCACAAGAAGGATCACGGGTGGGTTTTAGTCAGTAAAAGTCTGACACTCCCTACCGCTCTACCTACTACCAGAGTGGAAGAAATTACTTGATGATTTCCCGTCCATATGATTGTCTATGCCGTAGCCATATTGTAGAATAGCTGAACTGTGCGTCATATAAGATAGAGAAAAAACAAGATTTTCAAACATGTTTCATCGCTGTTCCACCGCAGCGTGTGTGAGTGTGTAATGAACTAATGACAAAGGTAACAGTCGCAACTCAACGGTCGGCGAGTCAACACGTCCCCTGAGGATGCCTCGTGGAGAGGCGAAACACGTGTCGGTATTGGTGTTGGGTTTTGCATTGCCTTCCTGCATGTGCATATTATCCTTGCTTTTGCCTTGTAATCTTGCATGTGCAATTGTGCATAATATAGCGGGCGGGAGGGAGGTGCATACCTGCGACCCACACATATTCGCGGAAATTAAAACTAGATATATTATTTTCATTTTCAAATGTGATGTAAGTAAATAAATATAGCCACTTCCAGAGATTTTAACCAAACAAAGAAATCTTAAATTTTAAAATATTATATATAGTATAGTATAGCAACTTTATGATTTGGCCGATCATTTCATGGAGCAGTAATACCAAATTAGTTTAAGCTTTCCGAATATATTATAGTGTTGTCTCCTGGGCTTATGTAGGTCATCTATATAATAAATCAATCAATACATATAAAACTCTTCCGTTACTGTGTGACTGACAGACAACGCACAAGCGAAACTATTGGTCGTATAAACCAGTTTTTTTTTAATAATTCGTTTGGAAACGGGAAAGCCGGACATGCGCTTAAGAAGTCGCGGGCAAAAGCTAGTACTTAATACATAATAGAGAACGGATGTCAGTAGCAGTGCTTGTACCTATTCGATGTATTCAAGACCGCCGACAAATACCTGCATTTCAAATATTTGCTGCTGCGATAGCAAATATTATATGGAAAGCTAACGATAAAATGTAATTTTGTTTTTTTTAGTATAAATACTTATGCATGGCAAAGACACTTCTAAAAAGTCGTCCATATCGTTATCATCCAGAAACGTATCCAGAATTCCAGAAGGCTGGCCGATTTGATTGAACGCCAATGGTTATGGTTATGTTTTGAAAAAGAACGAGCAAACGATTTTATTTACTTTGAGTAATATTATATGTCAGTTTCTAATCGCATAATACCTGGCAAAATCTATAAATTAGTACCTTAAAAAAAGCTTGCGTCAGAGAGATTTGTTATTCTGTAGGACAGCCTGAATTTTACATAATCAGATTCCTTTGACGACAAGTAAAGAGAGACCTCTGCTCTAAAAGATTACTAAAAATGTCTACAGATTTTATGAAACTCGAAATGTAAGAAACACTTAAAGAGATTAGATTGCTTTAGCACTTCAGCGCAGGTTTTGATCTACTTTTAGTTATTATTCAGGATATCTCTGTTTTTTTCTATGGATATAAAATAATATATGTATTCTAAACTACCTTTTCCCTAGTGTAGGTACTGAAATTATTTCAGTAATTAGGTATTTTATACTACTATACAAAATATACATTAATGAATACGTATTTGAAAGTTTTGAAACAACGTTTTTTTTATTTTATTTGGAGTTACTATTAACAATTACATAATAGCTGACACGGCAAACGTCGTTTTGCCACATAAAAATCAAAAATAGGGGTGGACCACCCTTAATATTTAGGGGGATGAAAAATAGATATTGTCCAATTCGCCACCCTAGCCGATATGCACGCTAAGATTCACGTAAATCGGTCGAGCCGTTTCGGAGGAGTTCAACCACAAACACCGTGACACGAGAATTGTATATATAAGATAAAACTAAGATTGAAATATAAAATTAACAAATACACACTTTTGAAGTGATTGCGAATAATCTATTCCCTGTCACGCAACACATCGTTAATACTAGATGGCACCAAAATCCAGGCGACTACCCATTTGGATTGGTTCCTACTTCCAAAGAATATCTTTTACAAACACTCAAACAATTTTGGCTCTTTACTCTTGTTTAGATTATCAACTGAACTTGTGAACAAACCTGTAATAAAAGGTAGCTTCTATGAAAATCTTTCTCGGAAAATACAGAGTCAGTTATAAAAGCAGACGTGTTTTCTGAATACGGTTACTGATAAGAACTATCATTCCTGTCTCATTGTCGCTTTACATGAGCCGCTACCGCCAGGGGACAGCGCATCAAGATATATTCTCTACTTTAGTTTGCGTGGAAACAGAATTGTTGCATTTTCCAGGAGAATATACCTAGACTATGGTGAACAAAGAAAATACACAACTTGGAAAGGGTGGAATCTAAAAAAATAAATACGATTACAAAAGTGTGTGTAAAATGCTTTTAAGGGATAAACATACTGATCATTACGAGCTCGAGGGATGTTTCCTGAGAAATGAAAATATGATTCTATTTAGTCCATCAGTTGGATTATCAAAAATTTTTGGACACGTATTTTTTGCTTTATCAAATCTATAAAATTGACGAAAATAAAAAAATGACGTCACACGAGTTTTCAACGCACTACATCGTCTTCATTTTTTGTTTACGTGAAAAAAGAAAAAATACGTGTCCAATATTTTTGGATTTTTTAGTCAATTACCTACCTATTCCACTGTTAGACACCCAGGTATGCACCTCCCTCCCGCCCGCTATATTATGCACATGCAAGATTACAAGGCAAATGCAAGGATTTTATGCACATGCAGGAAGGCAAAGCAAAACCCAACACCAATACCGACACGTGTTTCGCCTCTCCACGAGGCATCCTCAAGGGACGTGTTGACTCGCCGACCGTTGAGTTGCGACCCATCTGCAACCCACTAATTTTCGCGGAAATTAAAACTAGATATATTATTTTCATTTACAAACTAAAAATGGATTTCCGCAAAGTAGGTAACGCCTGACTCAATCAAACATGCTTTTTCTATGAGCTATTTCCATCAGTTTTACCATACCAATTGAAAACAAAAACCAAATAGCTCACAAGGCACAACTCTATTAAAAAATCACATTTGTTTATCATCACTTTTATTTTCATAAGACATATTATCCAAACTATTCACTTCCCTACCATACAATCGATACTGTAATAATCTGTTGTTATCATAATAACGACTCGTAAATACCCTGTGCCCGTAAATATAAGCAATTAGTCGTCCCTTACGGCACCCGAGGGAAGTGACAGGTCGAGTCTATTACACTATTAGTTCGTGACACTACATGGCTGCCATAAATTTGCACATGGTTTATAGTTTTAACTGCCATTAAGGTTATGAAGATATTCAGTGGAAGTTGACGTGGTAATTATCGAAATTACTTGCCCGTAGGTATCAGAATACTGATAGTTCACTGTCTCAATATTTAGTATTAGACATCAACAGTGAAAATATAAAGACTATCTCTGCGTTTTAATCCTTTACAATTTTGGATCGCAAGTGGATGATGCCTAGGTACATTTTGTTTGTATGGGAAGTCTTCAAATGACTCTCTGACTGCTCTGGACGGAGGGAATGTCAGACTCTTATTGACTAAAATCCACCCATGTTCTTTGAAATGGCCTTTGCGTTTCAGCGCCGCAGTAACTGATTCGAACAAGAATCTATGACACCTGCAGGTACCAAAAATCGTCTGATTCAAAGTAAATGACGAAGAGATAGATATATTCTATAAGTAAATTACTTTCCGATATTCAGTAGAGGCATTGTTCAAGTGTAACGGTCAGCTCGGCGGGCTCTGGTGACAGAGGAGGGGGGGCTGCTACGGAGAACGTAAAGTTCTTCCGCAAGCGGCCCAGACGGGAGGATGACAAAGAGCCGTCCTCCGAGGACGAGTTCGCCTCCGCCCGTAAAATCCCCACCGCTAGGCGGGGTAGGGGCAGTGAGGCAGGGAGGGGGCTGGCTCCCTCTACCCGGGAGGCGGAGCGTCGGGCTGAGAGGTTGGTGGAGGAGGGGCGTCGCCCTGGAGGGAGCGGTCGTGGGGCTCCCTCTACTCTTCCGCCTCCTCTCGGCTCTGACAACTCAGAGTCCCCGGGAGAGGTACCTCCCGCTGCTGAGGAGCAGAGAGCCAAAAAATTTGAGGAGGTGGTGTAGGCCGCGATTCGCGCTGTGGCCTTCAAGAGGAAGCAGTCCTCCAAGCGGGAGGCCATCAGCGCGGCCAAAGCCTCCATCCTGGCGGCAGCCGCGGCCAACGTCGGCGGGCCTGCCTCTAAGGAGGCGTCAGAGTTGCGGGCGGAGGTCACCCGCCTCGCAGTCATTACGGAGCAACTCGTTCGAGAGAATGAGTCGCTTCGGAGGGACCTGGCGGGGATGGCCAGAGCGGCCTCTGAGGAGCCGCAAGGGGGGCTGAGTCCTCTGGAGGGGAGCCAGGTGCTGAGCCAGGTGCGGAACCTAGTGCGGCAGGAGCTGGCTCCCTTCCGGAAGCAGTTCTCCACCCTGGAGGACATGGTCCGGCGCCCCCCAACAGCGGCGACACAGAAGGCCCCGGGCCAGCAGAAGGCGGCCTCGTACGCAGCCGCGGTGGCTGCCAGCCCGGGAACGTCCGGCCAGGCGGCGAAGGCCAAAAGAGGAGCCGCGCCAGCGCCTGTGGCGCCGGCGCCTGCAACGCCGGCGACTACCAAGTCTTCCCCGGCGAAGAAGGGTAGGAGGAAGGCTGGAGGGGGAGCGGCTAAGGCTGCTGCGCCAGTGGCGCCGCAGTCGCCCCCACCCCCACCCTGGGACCCTCCTGCGGCCGAGGCCGAGTGGCAGGTTGCTGGCCAGAAGCGGCAGGCCAAAGAGACGGCCAAGAAGAAGGCGAGGAAGCAGCGGCGGAAGGCCAACGCTATTGCGGCGAGGCTTCGCGCCCCGAAATCCGCGGCTGTGGTGCTCACACTGCAGCCGGAAGTGAAAAAGAGGGGCGTGACGTATCTCGCCGTACTGAAGCGGGCGAAGGAGGCGGTGAGCCTCCAAGAGCTGGGCATCAGCGGGGGCATCGGAGTCAGGAGGACCTTGACCGGTGCCCGGAAGCTCGAGCTCGCCGGAGCGGAGAGTGGCCGTCGTCGTCGTGGTGGTCGGCGCGTCGTCGTGGGAGTCACCGTGACGGAGGAGGAGGTTGTGGCCGCCGTCGCCAGGACTGGGGGGTGCTCTGCCGAGCTCGTCAAGGCGGGCACCATCCGTCCTGATAACACGGGCATGCAAACCCTTGTGGTGAGCTGCCCCGTGACGGCGGCCAGAACTATATCGGAGGGCCGGAGGCTCTTGGTGGGGTGGGTGTCTGCGCGGGTAAAACTGCTGGAACCCAGACCTCTGAGGTGCTACCGCTGCCATGTGGGCAACCACACGGGAGCTATGTGCCCCTCGGAGGTGGACCGCAGCGGACTTGTTTCCGCTGTGGTCAGCCCGGTCATCGGGCCGGCTCGTGCGAGGCCACGCCGCACTGCAGTGCATGTGCGGCTGTTGGCAAGCCGGCCGAGCACTGGGCTGGGGGAAAGGCCTGCGCGCCATCCGCCCCGACCAAGCGCAAGAGGTCTGCCGCCGCCGCCGCCTCTGCCGCCGCCGCGGCTTCCGTCGCCACTTCTGCCGCTGCTGCTGTGGGTGCTGCGACTCCAGATACTCGGGAGGGGGCTGAAATGGAGTGCCAGTAATGGTCCCATTGCGGCCTCCTCCAGAGACAAGTCGGCCGCTGTGCTATCGCGCAGTGGCTGATGCCTGTGGACGGTGAGCGTGGGTGGCTCGCCGTCCGATACCAGGCTGAGTCGACGACGCGTTGTGTTCCACGCGCCTCTCAAGGAGCCGTCAGCACCAGGGACGGGGCCCCATAGGGTCGGTGCCTGCTAGGGTTACGGAATTTGTTCGAAAGAGTTACCGCGGCCCTGGAACGCAAAGGGCACAAGAGGAACACGGGTGGGTTTTAGTCAGTAAGATTCTGACACTCCCTACCGCTCCACCCAGGGCGGGAGGGGTCATTTGATGATTTCCCATCCAAAAAAAAAAAAAAAAGGCATTGTTCAAGTAGATAATCTTAGTTATTAATGTCTACAAAAATCATTATTCCAGATAGAGCTCCAACTACCCAAAGCTAATGCAACACATTTAGCTAACCACTAACTTAGGTAAACTTTTTCAGGTTGTGGAATTTGTTCGAAAGAGTCTCCACGGCCCTGGAACGCAAAGAGCACAAGAAGGAGCACGGGTGGGTTTTAGTCAGTAAGAGTCTGACACTCCCTTCCGCTCCGCCCAGAGCGGGAGAAGTCATGATTTCTCATCCAAAAACAATAAAAAGGTAAACTTTTTCAGACTACACTAAATTCAATCCAATAACTAATTCCAAGATCAAACTCAAATATGAAGTGGCAATTCCAGTATGTTTCCATTGTAAAAAAATATTTAGAAGTCGGTATTTTTTGTATTTTTTCTCCTGTTTTAGGGGTACCCTACGGGCTACGCCCACTACTAACAACACCATTGGAATGTCATAGTAAAACAAAATACGCAATTTCGTTTACTTGCATGACTTTTTTTTACAGCTACTTCGATTCAAAAACCCAAACCACTGAACCGATTTTGCTGAAATTTCAATGGGACTGATCGGAAAGTTCCTTTCACATGATATTTTTTTTTAAATCGGTGTTTTAAAAACTGATGGTTTTATAAGGTAACAAACATAATTATATTAAATACAGCCGAATTGAGAACCTTCTCCTTTTTTTGAAGTCGTTAATAAGGGATAGTGAGATGCGTCTTATTTGGCTTTAAGACTTCGTATAAGGCCCCAGATCTACAATATTAAAGCTAGATGCTCTACTCATGGTCTTTTCAACTTCTAGTCATCTCGTGTGCAAAGTTGTAAAAGTCGCTTCTAGTTAATATTATGCGGTTTAATCAAAACTTAGTTCCAGTAATGCATTAGTCCTCCCTGAAGTTTGCCCCGGGCGCTGAAGTCTCGAGACATGAAAAGGGACTTATTTTTCAACACAAGGAAGAAAGAACTTGATATCTAGTTTCTGTAATTAAAATATGAGGTATCTATACTAATATTATTTATATTTATATCTGTACTAATATTATTTAAATTTATATCTATACTAAATTATAAAGAGGAAAGATTTGTATTTTTGTATGTAACGAATAAACTCAAAAACTACTGGACCGAATTCAAAAATTCTTTTACCATTATAAAGCTACATTCATCCTGAGTAACATAGGCATATTATAACATAGGTAGGATATTTTATTATATTCCCATGAGGGAATGGGAACTTCGCGGGTTAAACCGCGGGGCGCCGTAAGTTATTTATACGAGGGAACTAGCTGCCGCGTGCGACTCCACCCGCGTTGTTTTTGAACTACGACCTTTATAAATCACTGCCTATGTGTTATTCTGACTGATTGTGTAAATATCCGTTTGTAACTCTTTCACGCAATAAATATTAAACGGGTTTGGAAGTTAAAGTTGAATTCGATTTAATTTGGATATTACATTTATAATGTAACTAGCTGCGCACGGGTGGCAGAGCATATAAATGTTTATAAATATATTGTGAAAGCTCTTTTGTCAGCATAGTTTTTTTTTCCAACTCCAACAAATAATATTGTCTTATTTCAGCCAATTTAAGCTAACCTAAACCTTGAATGAAAATCCGTTCTTTAGATTATTTATTAATTTTATTGCGTACAAACAGAAACGTCTGGTGGCTTTACAATATTTAGAAAGGTAGAATGGCATAGATTGAACCACTACGTGCTTGAAGCTATTCATTAAACTAAAAGATTAATATTGACATAATTGAAAAAAAAAATGAATTGGACGTTCATTCTAGAATTTGCACTGTGAATAAAAATAAAAACAAAAAAGTGGGTTGCCTGTAAAATGTTGCCCACATTAAACCTGAAGGATCCATCATTTTCAGGAACCTATTTTCGCTTTTTTTTTTCTTTAATTTATTGAGAAATTCGACTAAAATGCTAGTTTTTTTTCGTATTTATTATGTACCATATATCCAAATCCAAAAATGAGCTAATACAAACTGATTTTTATCTGCGAAATTGCTTTCAGTTTGTATTTTGTCCGTTCGATCATAACGACCTTGTCAGCTTTATTGTCTGTCGCACATAAGTCCGTCTTAAGTATACCATGACGTGCCATTACCATTATGACTCCTAATGGTAATGGCACGTCATAGATTATGAGTTCGCTGTTGGAAAAAAATACAATCAACTCTTTCTCTCCGAACAGTTTTTTTTTTTTTTTGTTTAAAAGTTACAAGTCAGTTAAGAGCAAACTCGAAAGGAACCACTTCGAAATACTAAGACGCTCTTGCAAACCATCGTATACAGTTTCTTTTTTTTTTTTTTTCATTTTACTCTGACAATGAGCAGTGGTGGCCGAGCGGTAGCGGCCCCGACTTACGGATTGTAAGTCGCGGGTTCAAACCCAGACAGACGCATTACTTTGTGTAATTAACTTCATCACCACTGCTCTCAAAACGGTGAAGGAAAACATCGTGAGGAAACCGGCATGTCCTAGAACCAAAAATTCGAAGACATGTGACATTCACCAACTCGCACTGTGCCCGCGTGGTGGATTACGGCCCATTCCCTCTCCTAGAGAGGAGGCCTGTGTTCCAACAGTAGGAACATTCAAAAAGGCTGATTATGTACTCTGACGATGACAGAATCAAACGCATCACCAACGTAGTCGAAGCCACACATTATCAGGAATAACTCAAATACTAGTCATTAAATGGGATCACATGACAAGCACCAGCTTTCAAATATAAAAAGTAATCATCAAAATCGGGACACCCAGTACAAAGTTATGAGGCAACAAACACAAAAAAAATACAGTCGACTTGAGAACCTCCTCCTTTTTTGGAAGTCGGTTAAAAAGAGTGTATCCGTCATGTATGTATAGCTTCGTCTCTCTCTCTCGCAACTGATTTATGATGGCATTAGAACATAATCTGGGCCTGGTATGCAGTGTACGACTCAAAATCGGGTTCTACAGCTAAAAAATAAAATAACATATAATTCTTGTACCCCACAAACACATTGCATTTTTTTTGTTTTGTACTTTTTTTTCTGTTCGCCTACTGGTTCAATATTTGTAAATATGTGAGTACCATGAGCTTATTTACCTCTGCTGGTAATACTTAGTTCTATAACTAGTATACTTGGTGCATCGTCCTCACATATATGAAGTATTTTTTGTATACCAAATATTGTAAAACATTAATTTGAAAAGAGTAACTATGGAGTTTTCTTCTCCAAAAGAATCTAACTTTGCGAATGGACGCTAGAATCACTTAATTATGATAACTTTTAATGATGACATTCAAAAGTGCCGTTTAACAGCCTAATTGAAATAAATGTTTTGAATTTGACTTTGACATTTTCAGTATTAATTTTGTCATCAAAGCTTCCAAAAGAAAGTTATCCCGAAACAATGCTCCTATACTACGTACTAAGAGCCAGAGACCTTCAGGTCAGCGATCCCCTATTTTCACACATTCATATCTAAAAACTTTTTCACTTCCGAATCACACTCCCAGTATATTTTCTAAGCCGCGCTCGACTTCACCCCCGGGGGTGCAACTAATCCCCAGAGGCAGCGATACAAAGCTTGCAAGCTAATAAGAGCCGTTAACAATAACTCGGTGTTACGAAGCTGCACAATAGCGCATAAGTCTTACCTACGACACAGCTATGTACGTTATCGCCTTTTCACATTTTTATATGCAACTTTCTTTATAAAAACCTGCAGAGTATTTTCTTTCTTGTTGTACAGCTATCATCATCTGCCTAGCCTTTTCCCAACTATATTGGGGTCGGCATCCAGTCATACCAGATTCAGCTGAATACCAGTATTTAAAGTCGAGCGGCTGCCTACCAAACCTTCACAACCCAATAACTGGGGAACACGGTACTTCTTGGCAAGACTGGTGTCAGATTTTCGGGCTTCAGACAATCCGTAAAGACTGACAAAGATCTACAAATGACAGCCGGGACCAACGGCTTAACATGCTTTCCGCTCTGGGGTTCTGGAAATAATACCAAGGATCTTATATGTACATTTATCTCTTCATAATTATTAATTTGGAGAGCTATATCCAAAATATGTTTGTCAAAAATAACCCCCAATTGTTGCCTCGAATATAAAGATCCGAGATAATAGTAAAATTCGTGTTTTGTTGCATGACTGTTTATAATTGCATGACTATTAATTTATCTGATTTTTTTTGTTAAATATTAATGTTAATTGTTGATTGTTTTATTATTGCTATTCTCTGTTTTTTTTTATGTTTTCGTTTTTATACTTTTTATATACATATTTCATTCATTTTAGGCATTGTTCCCATATAAGTGACGTTGTGTCTTTTGAGAATAAATATCTTTAAACCTAAATGACAAATTAAATTTATATTTGTAAGTAGGATGAAAATAATACTTTTGCACGTCCATCTTTTTTGTTAATTTCAAACAAGATGAGGCCGGTGTATCCTAGCTGACTATCCTAAGAAGAAACATCGAAACAAACTCATCGGTCAAAGTCCATACATGGACCTGGTCATATAAAATAACAAATGCCTCGGTACTGTTTTATCATACGTTGTTTTTTTTTTAATTATACCAGACTGTCCTGGGCAAGGCCTCACCCAAGTTCTTCCAAAAATTCCACGCAAAAACCTTTTTCAGATCCAAAACCTTGGCGAAACCATCGATGTTCACAAACCTATTAATACTTCGTTTTACGTTGTTTTCGCTATAAATATGGCCACTAAAAATGAAACATCGCTTTGGACGATGATATGTTTATAAGGGGCAAAAGGTTTTCGGAAAGTTATGTCTTAATATGTATGTATATATATTTTATGATAGCTCGGCACATGGTATATGTGTTAGTAAGGCTTCAGGGAACGAATGCGTATGTTAAGTGGACAATTTGTCTATTCAATTTCTTGGTATTCAAAAGACGAATCATTGCTATGTTGACTGTCCACATCGGTGCAGTGGAAAATATTAATAATCTGCTTTTGTTTAAAAGACAAAACTAGGTTACTTTCAAATTCCAATAATTTTTATGTATCCAAAATGAAAAAAGCAACCTTCGGAACGATAAAAAAATAAAGGTCGGTAAAATAAACATATCTATATCATTCTCCGTCATCTATATCATTCATTTGTTCCGTGAAAAGTAAGACGAGAGTTGTGGAATGCAGATAATTAAAAAATATATTAAAGGCTTATCTCATATAGCGGGAGGACACGTCCGGGTGTCGACACGTTGGAGCATACGGTGGAGGTCTGCCCTGCTTGGGCAGAGCAACGCCGTGTCCTCGTCGAGGCGATCGGCGACGGTGACTTCTCGCGTCCGGCCCTGGTTCAATCCATGGTCTGGAGCTTTGAGGAGGCGGACAGCGTGCGAGAGAGGAAATCCTCACGCTCCAGCCGCCGCAATAGAAGAAGACGCCCCGGGCATCGGGAAACGCAGGGCGATTCCCGACCGCCGTAGGCGCGGGCCTGCGGACGGCGAGCTTATGGGTGGTTTGTCCTCCGATAGCAACCAGGTCCGGGTCGACGGCGCGTCGTGTTCCACGCGCGCCTCAAAGAGCTGTCAGCAACCAAGACCCCCATAAAGTCAGTGCCTGCTAGGAATGCGGATTTGTTCGAAAGAGTCATCGCGGCCCTGGAACGTAAAGGGCACAAGAAGGATCACGGGTGGATTTTAGTTAGTAAGAGTCTGACACTAGCTTCCACTCCGCCTAGAGCGGGAGAAGTCATCTGATTATTTGCCTTCCAAAAAGAAGGCTTATCTTATGTGTGTTTGTTTATTGAGTATCTGTAAATGTGGATGGATGGATTGTGTGAGAAGTAGTAATATCATAATATAAAAGAAAAGAGATATAGTGATAGCGTGACGGCTGACAGGACTGGATGGAAGAAAATAACGTGTTGCGCCGACCGCAAGTAACATGGGATGATGGTGGGGGATCTCATCTTCTATATCTATCTATACTTATAATAAATCTGTAGAGAGGTCAATTCTGTACAAGGAATATATTTTCAAAATAACTATCAGGGGGTGATTAGTGATCGATACTGGTGCCAAAAATGCAATCAGTAAAATTTTTGTCTGTCTGTCTGTCTTTCTGTCTGTCTGTCTGTCTGTCTGTATGTTCTTTATAGAAACAAAAACTACTAGACCGATTTTAACGAAACTTGGTGCAATTATTCTTCATACTCCTGGGCAGGTTATAGTATACTTTTCATCACGCTACAATCAATAGGAGCAGAGCAGTGAAGGAAAATGTTGGGAAAACGGAAGAAGTTACTCCATTTTTTAAGCTTCCGTCGCGTGTGTAGCCTTAATGGTTAAAGTTACATAGAAATCATGTATTACGGAAATGTTCTACATAAAATTATCTAAAAAATATCCCGAAACAGCATGTCTATCTTTTGTCAATTTTAAACCGATCGGGCTGAGAGTTTCAAAATCGGGGGTAAAGTAACTATTCCACGCGGACGAAGTCGCTGGCAGAAGCTAGTATAGCTTAAATTAACAACAGATACCTATCATCCATCATTTATTTTTTATATTACATATAATAGGTAGGTTACACAAAGCACTTTGTAAAATGAAATACTACTCTGTCAAGAAAGTACCGAGAAAAGATCATTAATACACAAAATGTTAGATATTCCTCCAACTTTATTTTATCACCTTCAAAGTATGCTTTACGATACGATAAACTTGCGCCAGCGGATAATCCAATCATCAAACTATTTTTTAAAAGCTTTTTCCGTAATTGAGCTCAGTTCTCGCCGCGAATACTCCTTCATGTCTCCTACCAAATGAAAACGGGTAGCCCGAAGTTGGTCATTTGAGTTTATGAAAAAAAAGAAGTCGGCTGGAGTCATACCTGGTGAATTGCTGGTTGCTCGATAGTTTTTTCCATATCAGTGACTCCGAACACAAAACTCCATTGGCGATGCAAAATTCAAGACAAACTCTTTGTTCGATGTTTTAGTCCATTACAAAATTCGCAATACACACTACATAATGATGTAACTAAAAAAGACTATAATATTTATTCTAAATAATGACGTAACTCCGCACCAAAATAGAAAACATTTGTGCCAATATAACATCAGCAAAAAAAAGAATCGGAAGAATAGGTCAAAAAAGTATCGGGAATGGATGATTGGTAAGATATTTTCTTCAACAATAAATACCTATTAACTACTTTCATCTTGCACATAATTTGTTAAACACATGACAATAAATAAAACTAAACTAAAATCAAAGGACCTTCGAACACGAAAAGATTTCCTCAAAACGTATTAAATAAGAAGAAAGAGTCACTTTTGAGTTATTTGTTACTGAAGACATTCTCGTATTTCAAGTTAAAAGGAACCATAAAGTAACAAATACTTACGTCTTATGATTTACATCAACGTCTAAATAAACACATCAAAAGTATCTAGGGATCAACATATATTTTTGCAATAACTTTCCTCCTGATTGATATTAATTAAAATTTTCTTTAAGGATTCATCAAATAAAGTGTTTTCGTTTGTCACAGTAACGATAAACCAAGTCACCTTTGCATTAATAAAGAAATTTGCCATTTTCCTAATAAAGGGATTTTTGACATTTGAACCACTAACATTAAAGTTCGAAAAAAAGACTGAAATAACAGTTTTCTTTAAAATTTTATTGGGTAACTTAAACAATTAATAATCCGTGTTTCTACCGCGAACACTAACAACACAAGAACATCGGTTTGGCATACTCAAAATGAGTTCATCCAAATCACGCTGTGGAATGGCCGCCCATGTTCGTTGCAACAACAAAAAAAGGTCTTCTTGCGACTGGATACCCTCCATATTCGGCAGAGCTCTTCTCTGTAGCATATCCCATGCATGCTCAATCGGGTTCAAGTCTGGCGACTGAGCAGGCCAGGGCAGGACATTGATGTTAGCTGCGGCGAGAGTCTGTCTTACAACTCTTGCGGTGTGCGGTCGTGCATTATCATGCATTAACTGAAATAAGGGACCGATTTGCACTTGTAGAGGAACGATGACGTCTGATACAATCGTCTCAGCATAAATTTGAGCGTTGAGGTTGCCTCTGATCCAAATCAACTCAGTTCTTCCGCCGATCCAAATACCCGCCCATACTATGATGGTTCCACCACTATAAGGATGGACTTCCTGGCAGGATTTTAATCGCTGTTGGCGTCCAGGGGTTCTCCAGTGTCGTATACGTCTTGTATCCGGTCTCATACCAAAACGAGACTCATCAGAAAAGCACACGAAACGCCATTGTTCTTCTGCCCAATTTCTGTGTTCAAGAGCCCATTGATATCGAATCCTACGATTGTGCATTGCTATAGGTGGTACCCGTAGCGGTCTTCGGGAATGAAGGTTCACTTCATGCAAGCGGTTTCTGACTGTTTGGTCGCTAATTAAGTTCCCTGAAGAGTGATGAAGCCTCACGGCTAACATCATGGCGGTTATTGTTGGAGCTCTTCGAGTTAAGATTTGAATGTATCGGTCTTGTCTCCGTGTGGTGCAGCGATACCGTCCTCCATGGCGCTCAGCCAAGGTAAGCGAAGAGCTCTGCCGAATATGGAGGGTATCCAGTCGCAAGAAGACCTTTTTTTGTTGTTGCAACGAACATGGGCGGCCATTCCACAGCGTGATTTGGATGAACTCATTTTGAGTATGCCAAACCGATGTTCTTGTGTTGTTAGTGTTCGCGGTAGAAACACGGATTATTAATTGTTTAAGTTACCCAATAAAATTTTAAAGAAAACTGTTATTTCAGTCTTTTTTTCGAACTTTAATGTTAGTGGTTCAAATGTCAAAAATCCCTTTATTAGGAAAATGGCAAATTTCTTTATTAATGCAAAGGTGACTTGGTTTATCGTTACTGTGACAAACGAAAACACTTTATTTGATGAATCCTTAAAGAAAATTTTAATTAATATCAATCAGGAGAAAAGTTATTGCAAAAATATATGTTGATCCCTAGATACTTTTGATGTGTTTATATGGCGGTATCATGTCGTATACTAAGAATTGGCAAGAACTCAGCAAGTTCAAGGTATCACTTCAGTTTATGGAAACTAGAAAAGCGATATTTAGGAACATTTATATATGTAGATGTGCCATTCTGTCCTTTGTCTACAAGCAGTTTCCCTGTTCTATTGCCAAGTACCGAGGACGACAATGTAAATGAAAATGGCTAAAATTTGAACGCTTTTAAAACGTCTTGATTTTTTTTTATAACTTACTGGCTTTTGTTTTCGTTTCGTACGCCAGTATTCCGTTTTTCCAGTTCCCGTAAGAATTTCGAGAAATCCTCACTTAGTGTTCCCTAACACTCCCCAAGGAACCTTCAGGCCAAATTTTAGCTTTCTACGACCTGTAGTTTCGGCTGTGCCTGGCAGTCACTCATTCACCGATCATCAGTTACCGAAGAAAAGAAAGAATAAAATTTATTTAGTACATACATACATGAAACACGCACGGTACATGGAAATAACAAACAAACAAAAATATAGGTATGACAAAAACTTAGTGAGTGTCTCTCACGAAGAGTTTCCTATATATTGATTTCAGTCGCAAGCCCAATAAAATTACATACTTTTGTGCACCTATAATAGACTAGATTATCCTACCCAGGAAAATCTTACATTGCTCCCGAAGACAAGCCAGCTCCCCTATCATCAGACGAGTTGAACGAGTGCTTACTAGATTCTAAAGTACACACAAAGAGAACAATAGCCAAAAGTTTCAGATCGTACCGAGTTCCAGACTGACAAAAAAGAAGCCAGACTCACGCCCGGAGGGTTCGGTACCGTTAGCTGAAAAATATATTTTTATTTTGGTAAATAACACATAAGTTGTTCCATTTCATTTTAATTAAATTCACTAAAAGCAAAAAAAAAAAACCTCTCGATAAACCCCCAGTAAACTTTCCCTGTTTACCTACCCCGGTTCATGCGATATATCCCGCTGACAAGCAAACGGACGAACAGCAGTGGCTTAAATTATAATATAATTCCGTTGTTCCCTTCGTACAACGATTCCTAAAAACTTTCTGAAATTATAAGGCAATGAACTGTGTGAACCATCCTGTATATTTTTCTACGTAAAAGTGTAATTGGTGGAACCAACCCTTGTCAGCGGTACCACAGATGAAAAATAAAAAGAACCCTATTGAACAGGTGTTGTTTTCTACAGTTCATTAAAAATACATTGGCAAGACACTTTTACAAACAAGTTTCAGGTCCGTGGGGTAACGACCCTTAACCCCCCTTTTGTGTGCGACTGTACACTAGACTGGAAAATTTAAGTACAGTCGAGAACAGTATTATTGTGCTGTCATATTCCTAATTAAATTAAGGTGTAGATAGTTTACCTACCGTGGCAACATTTGATTGAAATGCTTTTACTGAAATGTTAATTAAAAGTAAGTATGTCGGTACATCGTCTAATAAATGCATATTATACGAATATGTGAACTTGTTATTTTAGTAAAACGAGTACCAAGCCCAATTAGAAGTACACCGCCACACTGGTTCTCGAAATTTGCGGTAATATGTCGCGAATCACTTAAACACCTCACTTTGCCCTTTTGCACATATGTATGTACTTCTGTAATTAAAAACACCAGAACCGGAAAGTCTTTGAATATAATTATATCAGACCTTATATGAATACATTCTTCTTATTATGTCAGCATAATTTCAACATAAACAACTAACTTTTTTCATAAAAAACGGTATCTTCCAGAAATGCCCAAGACCTATCTATTCAATTCAGACCGAACTTTTCTATATAATATATGTGAATTACGTCGGCCGGCCCAAAATTTTGGGGTTTTTTAATTAAAAATCTGGGATACCAGAGACTATCAGTTCAAGGGAAGATGATTAGCATAAAAATCGGGGCACGTTCCTACGTCCTACGGCAGACCGATATTTATACTTCTTTATCTGCTAAATGGGACCTACTTTTGAGTGCGGACTTCTGAATATGGTAGACATAAACCTCTTATCTTGTTAGGTAAAACATGTTTGTCAGTAATGTCATGTAGACTCGGATTGGCAGGCTCCATCTATACTAATATTATAAAGAGGTAACGTTTGTGAGTTTGTGACCTTTTGAGTTTGTAACGTTGTAAGGGGTAATCTCTGGATCTACTGAACTGATTTTCAAAATTATTTCACCAATAGAAAGCTACGTTATTGTGGAGTGTCATAGGTTTATTATATTTTATCCCCATATTGCCACGGGAACGGGAACAACGCGGGTGAAACCGTGGGGCGTTGCTCGTGTAAAATAATGGTATTCAGCTGCACCCGGCCAATCCAAACATAACTGGGGAATGGTTAGACAGATTAATTGATTGATTGCAGGCTCATGGCTAAATAATGAAATCCATACAGTACGACCTTCAAGGTTAAGCAACGTTTGCCCACACCCTTCACAGTTTCCCCAGGGAGGTGCCCTAATAAGCGTTGTACAGAGCGGGTCCGGAGTGGTGCTGATGCTGCTCCCCGTTCGCTGGTGTTTTGTTTTGGTCTTTTCACCCCGAAAAAATAATGATCGGTCGGACCATTGGTCGGAAAGCACGTTAAGCTTTTGGTACTTGCTATCTTTTTTGGATCATTGACTTTCGAAACGGGTAACAAGAAGGAGAAGTCTTGCGAAGGGATTTCCTGTATCCCAGTTACTGGGATCTGGAGGTCATGCAGATAGTCGCACTATACCTACTGAAATACAGCTGCATTGGATGGCACTCGAAGCCACTACCGGGATCATTGAGAAAAGTTTAAACAGATTAAAATACACAGTTGCTGTTAAATGATAACATAATTGAAGTCAATTTTATATACTAAATTATGTTTGGTTTGAGGCTAAATTAAATTGATATTCTACCAAAATAGGCCCATTTCATTGATATTCAGACTACAGGTAACATCTGTACTGGATTGGGACTAAATTGGCTATCCTAAGTAATAAAGGGGATAAATAAACAAATGAGGTTAGCATAAACAACAGATCATATCACTTGAAAAGAAAGTGTATTATTAACTTTTACATGTGAATACGAAAAAAAGGTACAGCTAGGATTGAGTGTGTTAAAATTCAGCAATATAAAAACAATGCACTTTTAGTACTGCGCATTAATTTGCTTGCTAAGATTTGGTGATCATTTACTACATTTGTTGTTCCAATACAACTTGAAGCGCAGTCGTGACTAAAATAGCTAGTACTATTGTAATTTTAGATTTAATTTTCTGGTGTCATATTATATTTTTGGTAAAAGAACTAAGGGTATCAAAGAATTTTATGGTGATCATTATATTTACCCCCGTTTAATACTTATCTTCCATAATTCCATAGGTACCTAATGTTTCCAAGTTACAACGTATTATACTCTCAATGAATTCATTAAACGGATATACAAAGTTTTTCATACCCAGTACTCAATACATGTGGTATGCAATAAAGTATTGAGTACTTTATTGCATTCCATGTGTATTATTACTATTTCACTTTGTAAAGTATGTATTATATTTTATTTTAAATATTAAAATATAATTTTCACTATTGTGAAATATGAGGGCTATATGGATGGGTTATTATTAGCCTCTTCAAGTATTTTTAACGATGTCTGGCTATTTGTGGCCTACCCAAAAGTCTTTTCATTGGCATTGTTCGTCGAGTCGTTGAGCTCCTTATTGTTTCTAAGTTGAGCTGCTTGACTACTGACTAAGGCTTGCACTGACTGGACAAGTCCACTGTAATCGGTGTGGTTCATTCATAGAAAGACCATTTCGGACACTGATCTGCATGGTCCTCATATAGCGTATTATCAAGTAAAAGTGTAATTTACAACCTACTTAGAAAATAAAAATCATTTAACATTTAATTACTTGGTTCGCCAACCTCTAAGTACTTCTATCAAGTACTTTTGTAGGAAAAAATGAAAATAAAATTGCAAGCCCTAAATACATCCAAAAATACTGTATAAATCTACATAGACTCAGAGACAGAGAATGCTTTGATAAATAGAAGCACCTGCTTGTTCCACACGATCTAGCAATGTTCCGAGAAATACGAGGCACGAACGAATAAACGTAAAAATATATGAATGAATATGTAATAAAACCAACATGCAAGAATAACAATTTTATGATATGAAATAAAACCTAACATGAGTATCTCAGTAAAAATAACAATTCAATGCTTATTTGCTTCTGATTCTACTGAGATCCCATCTCGTCACGCGCGCGTACCCGCAACGTACATATGTATGTATGTAGGTTTCTGCATGATTTGTTACATTGTCATGCTCTCCAAAATTTCAAGATTTTTCCTCCTCGTATGTGTGAATCCGATCCCACAAAAGCCCACACAACACGTGGAATAAAAGTAATGAATTTATTCAAATCAGACACTCAGGTATCTTTTATAAAAAACACCCGTACTTTTTGTTTACTAAACTGGAAATTACAGGCATTACAATGCAACAGTAAGCCCATTTTAATTAAACTTAATATGGCCATTCATTACCTACATAAGGTTAAAGATAAAGCGAATGAGAGATACTTAATTATCAAGGGCGTTCCACTCGGATACTTGAACCCTTTTAATGTTTATTTTCGTAAATACTTATGTGAACACAGGAACTTGGGACAGGACCCGTTAACGTTGATCCTTTTAATGGAAATCTTGCTTTGAATACGTAATGAGGTTTTAATAATATCTGGAGATGACACTTGGGAGGTCATAACAAGCCAAATTGAGCTATCAATGGTGAGCACGCGCTCATTTAGACCCTTCCGCACACGATTTGAACTTTTCATTGGTCATAATAACTTGAATAGTTATTACCTTCCATGAATAATCTCAGCTTCTATGTTTAGATACGGATCAGTCAAACGATAAAACTCTCTCTCTTTCTCCCTCTCTCCAATCAAACAAGTAAGCCCAACATATCAATTACAAGGAATACGCAGCAATCTGGAGGCAGAGTCCCTTCAATAGGCAATTCAGTTGAATAGCCTGACATTACATTGTAGCAGGGAACGTTGGGCAGTTTACCTCAAAGAGTTGTCCAAATTGCCCAGTCTTGTACCTAGGGTTGTAGGTAGCGGAACTCCGCAAATGCTTAAGCGGAGTTGTAACGGAGGTCGTTCAAACGCAGATCTTTTAATTTAGTTGTGATACAACTTCGAACTCTTATAAATGGGAGTCAATTTTAATGTACCACCACCAATTCGAGCATCAGAATTGTGTATTTGATGTTGATTTTTAAGGGTCCATTTGTATTAAAAATCCCCTCAAGAAAATATGGGTTACAATATTTAACTTTTTGCTGTAATATTTGTTAATTCTATTTTATAATTATCTCAAATTCGGAATTCAAATATTTGTAGAGTTTTATCTTATTGCTCCCCTCCCATGTGACTGCTTCCACCGGACTGCAAATGACCATCTGTTAGACCCAGATTAGTTTTTGAGAAAGTGACAAAAGCCGACAAACGATTTTTGAGAAAAACAGTTTTTGTTTTTACGATGATTAAATTTTACCTAATCTTTTTTTTCTAGCTTCGCCTCTGCAGAACCCTCCGCTAAATGACATCGGTTACAACCCTACTTGTATCCCAGTAATAAGGGTTGAGATATTACGGTCCACTAGGCCCTTGTAACACATGTCCGTTCTATGACTCTGGCTTATTTTGTACCGACTAATTTACTTGGGTTTTCATAGTAAAACTAGGAATGTAATGGTTACGTTAATTTTGTAGGGGGTTAATGTGTATTTTCGGATGACTTTGCTGGTGATTGACTGAATCAAATAACAAGGGTTTGACGATAGTCGTGCCGGTTCGGGGGACCTACATATGTCCGACAATGGATCTCATTCAGCCGAAATAACGATGACTAAATAATTAAATAACCATAATAAGAATAGAACACCCATGATGGCCTGCACTGTGTCTCCTATTCTCTTTTAAATCCATACAAAGATTATCTTAGTGTTATGGGGCTGCCTTTTTTTCCAAAACATTGCACGCACTGCAAGCATTGGCACGTCATGGATAGTGGCACAAGTTTTTGAATTTGTTCGAAAGCGTCACCGCGGCCCTAGAACGCAAAGAGCACTAGGAGGAACACGGATGGGTTTTAGTCAGTAAAAGTCTGACACGCCCAGAACGGGAGAAGTCATTTGATGATATCCCATCCATTAAAAAAGGTGACACTAAATGCAGCCTTATATCGTAATGTTTTCTTCTTTCTTTTATGTAACTTATATGGTACACCATATAAGTTACATACACCTTGCTGGCTTACATAATATAAAAAAACATTTTATTCATAACTATAACAGCTTTTCTAACAGAGCTTGTATTTTAATCATAAAATGGAATGGATTCCTTGAATATAGGCCCCAAGGAATTTTAAACTTTTGTTATGTTCAATACAGCTTGGGGTGTTCTTTTTCCTTTTGGAACCTTGATAGACTAGCGCCCAAATATAATAAATAAGTTTACTGTTATTCATTTATCCGTTTATTTTCATATATCATACAAAACTTATCTACACAATAGTGACGAAACAGTATAAAAATAACAAAGATGTTGTAGATATAGTTATGGCAATATATCATTAATAAATACCAATATATTAATGATGTTTTATTAAAATAATAAATGGTTGTATGAGTGGTGTTTGTTTGAAGCGGGCCCAGGCATTTAGCCGGGATAACGCTTTGGATGATGTATATAAGATGTAGATGATGCAGAATGTTGAAGACACTTTTTTAACATTCGAATCTAACATATTTTCATTAAACTTGACTCTGGTTGAAACTCCATCACGGCATTTCTTAGGCGGATGCTGAAATAGAAATAATAATCCCATTATCTACAAAGCTAAACCTATGTTTTCATTAATTAATGAATTATGGGTGTGAGTTGATAATTGACTAACTATAGAGCCAATTTAATTGGGTACATATATAGCTTTTTATATGCCTCAAAATCATAGGTTAAAAATATGTGAATGGTTACGTAATGTAGACAGCAAATAATGCAAAATAATTTCAAATACTGACGGAGTTTTAAAACTAACTGCAACATAATAGTCTGATATTTTATTAGTCCACCCTATATTTGTGAAGGTACTACTGGTACTACAAAATAAAAAATAACAAAATTACCTTCGACTGGTGGGGGCGCGGCTGGAGCCTCTGCCACCGGCGCCGGCGCAGGTGCGGGCGCTGAAAATTATGAAAACAGATTAAGTTAATAAATACTTTACATACTATCTACTGACCTACTATAACTTCTTAAAACGCACTATCTCTTTTTCACAACTAATTCACGATGTCATTGGCACGTCATGGAAGATTACACGACATCAAATGAAGGTTGTTTTTATATAATATTTCATGCAATTTGGAATAGTTAAAAAGAAACGTCACACAAGATAAAACTTTCTAACTAACTGGCCGAGTCCTTATCAAATCAAAAGAGACTGAAATTGTTTGATTGCAGTTAATAGAAAGTAACTTCCTTCAAAAAGTAATAGAAAAGCATATAACTATACTAGCTTTTGCCCGCGACTTCCCGTTCCCGTAGGAATCCAACTACTAAACAACTTACATTCCAAATGTCAGTTTTCTACGACCAAGTAGTTTCAGGTGTGCGTTGTCTGTCAGTCACATCGTAATGGAAGAGTTTTATGTATAAACTAGCTTATGCCAGCGACGTCATTCACGTGGAGTTCCGTATGCTCTTCCAAGCATTCTAAATAACTTGCCTAAGGAAATAGCCAAAAGCTTAGAAAACAAAAACTCTCGACAAATTAAAAACATCTTAAAAGTCTTTTTTACCACTGATAAGTTTAGAATGGGGGAAGGGCCTGCGTGTGTGTCTACTGACGGCCAAATACCTGTGAGCGAGTAACAAATTAACCTAAACCGGTAGTGCACATAATCTTATATTAAAAAGATTGAGCGTTACTATCATGTAAGTAGTTATAAATGCATGTTGAAATAAAAAGTTTCAAAAAAAAAAGTTAAAAAAAAAATACAACATTTTAACCCCTTTTTCACCCCCTTAGGGGACGAATTTTCGAAAATCCTTTCTTAGCGGATGCCGACGTTATAATATCTACCTACCTGTATGCCAAATTTTGGCCCGAACCGTTCAGTGGTTTAGGCTGTACGTTGATCACTATGTCAGTCAGTCAGTCACTTTTGAGTTATATATATTTAGAAGATTGATTGATTTTACCTGGTTCCGCGGCGGGTTCAGGCGCTGGTGCAGCCGGCGCGGGCGCAGGCGCACCTGTAAATATTCGGTTCAGTTAGTTTATTGATATTTTGGTAAAAAAATACCAATAGTTTATGAAAAAAAGCTTTATGTTACATCTTCTGATATGATTTTATACATCACATGCGGTATAGTGTTTCTTGTATAACAATAATGATAGAATTTATAAAAAAAACTTTTTAACTTAGAATCCTTTGTGAAGGAGTTCTTTGGAGGAAGTTCTACTAGCATACAATTTATAAACCTTACCTTTTTAACGAAATCCTTTGGTATTTTCGTAGTCCCTGTCTTTTCAAAATTAAATTAGTAATATTCATTTAAATACAGAATACACACCTTCTGCTGGTGGAGCTGGAGCTGGCGCGCCTTCGGCAGGTGGGGCTGGCGCGGGCGCACCTGTAGCAACAAGATGATGTTATAACTAGTTCGCGGTGAACATAATGCAGCTCGTGGGTAAGTAAGAACAATCACAGGCTCGCAGGGGACATTATTGTCTGTCAAGGTTGTGATATTTTGCCAGGAAATTTATGTTTGTATGGGAAATTTAAAATGGGTCTAATTTAACTGTAACACTATTTATCGAAAATGTTTTAAATAACTTTTTAGACCTATGTATCCTGCTTATGTGAGTAAAGTTTCATTAAAATCAGTTTTGTCGTTTCAGAAAATAAAGACTTAAAAATTTGTATGAAATGCCGTACGGTGTATACGATTTTTATGTAAAGTACCGGTGTACATGAAGCCACTCCAAAGTCCGATTTCGACAGCACATTTCTAACGATACCAAAATGTCTGCACCTCATTGTGGTTTAAATGAAATAGTTGCACCTAAATGTTGTGTTTTACATCAACCCTCAACCGATAGAACCATGTGGTACCTACATGGCTACCAAATTACATTCGTTGACCTACTATATCTATACTAATATTATAAAGAAGAAAGATTTGTATTTTTGTATGTAACGAATAAACTCAAAAACTACTAGACCGATTCCAAAAAATCTTTCACCATTAGAAAGCTTCATTCACTCTGAGTAACATAGGCTATATTTTATCCGGGGTTATTCCCACGGGAACGGGAACTACGCGGGTAAAACCACTGGGCGCTGCTAGTCCATTATATTTAGTGATCATCAATACCGATCCACGTCGATCAATCAATTTTGAATCACCTTTCTATTTTCATAACGTAGACGTCCCTTTATAAGAAAAGAAAGAAAAAATATTCTACTGTTTAGGACGAAACCAAACAAAAAAATAAAAGCTTAATATTAATTTTAAAGTGTGCGAGGTCAAAAAAGGTCCCTATTTCAGCATATGCTGCGATATTAAAAAAAAAATTTAGCAAATACCACTTTTTTTATGTGACCACTCGCAGTTCAGCACACTAAGGCTGGTTACCTACTGCTCAACCGGGCAATCCTGTGATCAAATGAATTTAAGGCCCCCAGCCAGGGCAAGCAAATACCACAGCGCTGGTGTTCTATTTATTATAAGGCACTCGATCCCCTCCCCCAATTAGGAAACTTGTTCATAAACAATGGTTTGCTAATCTGTGTCTACTTATCTACAACTGTGGAAGCGTGAAGATTAATTCCAACACTGTTGTAATTTGGAGAAGCGCCAACGCCAACAGACACTCATGCTGACAACGCCTGGAATCCTGCCCACCCCGCAATGAAAAGTTACTTTAACATAAATAATTGCTTTTCTTGGAGTGTTGTAAACGAGGAATTTCGTTAAAATCCAAAAGAAATTAAAGAATCAGCATATATCAACCTGTAGCCTAGAGCTAATCGATCTGGATTAACATGAAATTTGGCTACATGTTTAAAGCCTGTATTATTCGTCGCCACATACATACTTCGCACTTGTATAGGCTTCTTCTTATAAAATTGCTGTTTTATTAAATGGGCCGCTTGGTACGTATGTACGTATTCATCCATTTATTGCCTAGAACTTTGAATGGCGAGAGACTATTGACGCACCCGTCAATAGGGCAGACGGCAGAAACTAATGTATGAATTTATCCAATATTTCCCACGACTGAACATTGGCCAAAGGCCTCTCTTGCTCCCTTCTCCAGTTTGGATGGATTAAGATAATTGGCACACAAGGGAATACTGGAAGCCAGTATTAACTTTAATAACGAAATAATATTGACCCTCAGCAGGAGCCGCCGGCGCAGCGCCATCAGCCGGAGGTGCAGGTGCTCCTTCCGCGGGGGGAGGCGCGGGCGCTGCGGGCGCTCCTTCTGCAGGCGCCGCGGGCGCTCCTTCGGCAGGCGCCGCGGGCGCTCCTTCGGCAGGCGCCGCGGGCGCTCCTTCTGCAGGCGCCGCGGGCGCTCCTTCGGCTGGAGGTGCCCCTTCAGCAGGCGGCGCTCCTTCCGCAGGCGGCGCTGCGCCTTCACTCTCCTGTAAATATGCCACAAACGTACCATCATGTGTGTTTCATAACCCCGTTCTCATGGCGAAAAAAAGTTGCATAACACCATTGCAGCTACATGTGTGTTTGTTGCGCCTAAATATTTACTTTGGTATCATTAGGTACTTTTTAAAGTGTTATCCTTCAATTATACCACAAAAACTTTCCTCATATTTAATAACAAAAACAGTAATCAACAACACAAAAAAATAACATTGCTACAACAATCTTGCATAACTTTTATTCACCTTGAAACACGTGGCTGAAATCAACATGCAATTAGGAAGCGGTCATGATTGTATTAATTGTAAAGCGCTCAGCCAAGAACAATGTCTTAATTAACTTGCCAATAGTAATGACTAATGAGGCTTGTAGTAGGGGACTTCCACCGAAACCACAATTTATGATTATTGTTCACGGAACACAAATTACGCCACTGGCCTTGTATGTACAATAACATAATGTTTGTTTCCAAGTTGCACCAAATGCAATATTATGCAGAGCGCAAAGTAATACTCTCTTCCAAGAAGATCTTTGAGGTTCCGGCAAGAACAAAATCCCTAGACGAGAAGAAAGGTTTAATATTTATGATAAAAATGAATGAAAATAATGAGTAAAGCTATAAATATCGGTACAAAGCAAATGCCGAAATGATTATGAAAATTCCTGTTCTCTAATGTTACCATTAGTCTGTTAAATATGACACCTTTGGGAGTTGAAGCGAGTGATGTTCAAAGCAAAACGAATGTATGTAGAATTCTGAATTTTGGCATTCGTGTTATAGATGAGTTTCATGATTGCAGAGAGTCAAACATTACTGGGCGTAATAATTGCGGAGAGGATAAAAACTAAATTGATTTACAAATAATGAAAAAGCAATACATTTTTATTTAGCGACAATGAATGGTAAAAGTTAATTAACAGATAAAAATAATAGCTAAAAGCTCTTTTATTCCAGTCCTAAGCAATAAATTCAAATAAAAGTTGTATAAATAAATCACAATGTAGAACTAAACTCATAGAATATAGTGTAAATTTTTAGGGTTCCACACCCAAAGGGAAAAACAGGACCCTATTACTAAGACTCTGCTGTCCGACCGTCTGTCTGTCTGCCTGTCTGTCACCAGGCTGTATCACATGAAACCGTGATAGACAGTTTTAACTTTTCACAGATGATATATTTCTGTTGCCGCTATAACAACAAATACTAAAAAACGAGAAAGAGCTATCAGCAAAGAAGACGGGGCCCCATAGGGTCAGTGCCTGCTAGAGTTGCGGAATTTGTTCGAAAGAGTCACCGCGGCTCTGGAACGTAAAGGACACAAGAAGGATCACTCGTAGGTTTTAGACAGTAAGAGTCTGACACTCCCTTCCGCACCGCCCAGAGCCAGAGAAGTCAATTGATGATTTCCCATCCAGAAAAAAAAGTGGTCTCCCATACAACAAACTTATTTTTTTTTGGCGTTTTTATAAATAAAGATACGGAACCCTCCGTGCACGAGTCTGACTCGCACTTGGCCAGTTTTTCATACGACCCTGTCATTTAACTTCAGTGTTTATTAATCTCAATTAAGTTAATGACGCCCATAATGAACACCGAAATTATTAATTTTGTGAGAGACAGTTGTAATTATCATTTCAACGCAATTTATGTCATCGTTAAGCACATTTTGCTCATAATGAAATCCACTAGGTTTAATATTGAGATTTGGGTCATTTTAGCGGATACTAATTTGATTTTCATTGCTTAGCATCTATCTAAGTAGATTAAAATGAAAATTTTTACTCGGTCCAAAATAGACGGAAGGGCCCATATCAAACGCAAACATTTTATATATCTCACTAGCTTCTGCCCGCGACTTCGTCCGCGTGGAGTAGTTACGAACCCCTCGATTTTGAAACATTCTTCATTGGTGCTCCACTACTATTGGTTTTAGTGTGATGATATATGTATATATCCGATAGCCTTCCTCTATACATGGGCTATTTAACACTGAAAGAATTAATTCAGATCAGACCAGTAGTTTCTGAGATAAGCGCATTAAAGCAAACTAACAAACCTTTCAGCTTTATATATAAGTATAGATATTATGGAGTTTCGAGAGTAGTAAAATAATATACTTTTACCATCGCTCTATCTAGCTAGTAGCGAATATGTTTTTAGTGGTCAGTGAAGTTTTCGAATATTAAAACAAGTTTCCAATTTAGTACTTACTATTCATAATACACGATGTGAAGTACGAATTTAGTAGCTCATATTTTTACCCTCAGCTTTATTATAATTTGTAGTTTTTTCAATGACCCATTGTTTTTAAATCTAAATATATATAACTCAAAAGTGACTGACTGACATAGTGATCTATCAACCCACAGCCCAAACCACTGAACGGATCGGGCTGAAATTTGGCATGCAGGTAGATGTGATGACGTAGGCATCCGCTAAGAAAGGATTTTGATTAATTCTACCCCCAAGGGGATAAAATAGGGGATGAAAGTTTGTATGAAACTTTGTCAATTTTAAACCGATCGGGCTGAGAGTTTCAAAATCGGGGGTAAAGTAACTATTCCACACGGACGAAGTCGCGGGCAGAAGCTAGTATGATATAATCGATTCCGTGGTTTCTCTGCTATAGTCACTCAGTCTAAATTGATTTTAAGGATTTTTTTTTCTTCTAAAACTGATATTTGTGTTTCTTTTCAATGTTCAATGGATTCTTTGGATGTAAATAATAACACATATCTTTATCCCTAAATGGGTATTTGTGTCGGTCGCCTAAGAGACCTTCTTGTAAAAAAAACCATGTCAGCCACCCGACATGGTGAGTGAATGATGGTACATGTTTTTTCTTCTCATTCGCTTTTCATCTCCACTTATCAAAACAACAACAGAGTCCAAAAATAAGTCAAAATTCGTCCTCTTTGAACTTTCAACCACAAATGTTATAATAATAACAAACAAAGAAGAAACAACGAAAATTACAAAGCTTATTATACAAGTCGAGTCAAAGACGAAAGGCTTCATAAGACGCACAAAAGTTTTCGAACCGTATAGAGTCCCATGTCGGGAGACGGGACTTCCGAGGAGACCCGAAGTTTCCCGAAGTAGGTAGGTATATAAGTAACATGTAGGGACACGTATAAAGTATCGATATCTGCGGTATCGAGTACATTTCCATTCGATATCAATACTTTTCTACTCGATACTTTGCATTCGATACTTTTACTTTATGAGTACATTTTGGCAGGTATCTTATCGAATAACAAATTAAGTTAGTTATTATGTTTATGGTAACGCCATCTCGTTCACTCGTTCTGAACCTTCTAAATATTACATCGATTTAAATGCCTAAAGTAGGTACTTAATCATTTATTTATTTTTTTAACTTTTGTAGTGATAATTGTCTTTTACTATTATTGTATGTATTGTGTACAATAATAGAAAAAGACAATTAACACTTCAAAAATTAAAAATAATTGTCACTCGAGATGATGTGCTCAATGGGCATTAGGCCCTAAGAAAAGTATTCGATACCTTGAATTATCGATACTTTTGTTTTGATACTTTTATGAGTACGATATTTTTTTTTCGACACTACTCATGAGTACAGTATCGATACTTTCTATTCGATTCGGTGTCCCTAGTAACATGTGATTCTGCGTATGAAGTACACAGCGCAGTAAGTTCAGAACTCTTTGATTGTGATGTTGAACAAGCGGTCGGAACACTAAACACACTTGTAGAAGATAGAAAAGGTTTTTCCCAATAGAATATTACGTGTAATCCTTCTTTTGTTTTATTTTCGAACAAAGCCTTGCGATTTTTAACGGTTTTTGTTTTCTTACTAGTATTGAGGCAGCAGTAATGGTCGTTTCTGGAATCAACTTTGATCTAATTTATTGAAAATGTATGTGGTATTTATTGACTGGCTAATTTGATTCTTCATTTTACTCTTTTAAAGCAAAGCTCCGTGCAACCCAATCTCATATTCCTTACTTTATATGTTTTGCCCGCGACTTCGTAAGCGTATTTTCCGTTCTTCCCGTTCCCCTAGGAATTTCGGGAAATCTTATTAGTGTTCTCCTACACTTCCCAAGGAACCTACATGCTAAAATTCATATTTTATCTCCGTGTTCCTACGGGAACGGGAACTACGCGGGTGAAACCGCGGGGTGCTGCTAGTACATAATAATATTGACGACGATTACGTTCTTTGTCACTAGTCATATTACAATAGTATTTTTTTTAACTATGTATATTATTTTATCAGTATTCACGTCTATCATAATATTATGGTTTCTAATGAAGGATACTAGGCGCTATTTTAACGCAATCTAGCAAATATATATCATTTTACAAATTCATCTCTGAAAGGCTACTTATATTTTTCAGATTTTCATTTCAATTTGACTTCTTTAGTAAGAATGTAAGTACCTTCACTACATTGCGCCGCGAGCTGAGACACATATCTTCAAATAATAAGGAAATTGCTTGTCTAAGTAAACAGAAAATCGGATCAGACAACGTAATCTAACTTTATGATCTTAACTCTACACGATTCTTATCCCTTTATCTATCATATGTATGAGTGTATCCAAACTTAGACAAGGTAGCTGAACTGCGGACACTCAACCTTCCAACCTTTAAAGGTTCCTTTTGCACATGGGACCCCTATTTTAAGATACGTAATCTTTGTGAGTTTGTTTTTTGCCTTTTCCTTGTATATCCTGGGAATGGATAACATTTAAAAGATTTCTTCAAGGCTGCGATTCCCGGCCACCGTAGGCGCGGGCCTGCGGACGGCGAACTATGGGTGGCTTGTCGTCCGATAGCAACCAAGCCCGAGTCGACGGCGCGTCGTGTTCCACGCGAGCCTCAAAGAGCTGTCAGCAACAAAGATGGGGCCCCATAAGGTCAGTGCCTGCTAGGAATGCGGATTTGTTCGAAAGAGTCACCGGGGCCTAAGTAAAGGGCACAAGAAAGATCAAGAGTGGGTTTTAGTCAGTAAGAGTCTGACACTCCCTTTCGCTCCGCCCAGAGCGGAAGAAGTATTTTGATGATTTCCCATACAGAAAAAAAGGCTGCGATTTTGACTCTTAAAACTATTTAATTTCGATAATTCAAGTAGTTTTTATTACTTGTTTGAGTATATCACACTATTTCAGACTAAAACGACAATTTATTTAAGACAATGAGCAACGTGAACAAACTTCGTAACGGATCGAAAGCGCGCTATAACTCAGTCTAGGGTTCGTTGTACATATTAACTGCTTCCTACCATGTGTGATATGACACAAAATGGAAACAACAAATGATATGATTTGTTGTTTCCTCGGAGTTACGGGGGCCATGTCAGTGCTCAGTAAGTTTTTGGTTCTACATTGTGCTTTATTTGTACGTATTTATGTAGCTCTGTTACAATGCATGTAGTAGTCAGTGCCGGATTTATATATTTTATAAGTGTAGGCCACTTTTTCCCGCCGCCCCATGTTCACCTGTCTAAAATAATATTTTTCCATTTGTAGTTTACTACATTTAGAATGCCTTATAGATACTTAAAGTTAAATAAACGAATGAATTAGTCATTAAGAAAGAGTGTCAAAAAGAAACAAGAATACAATTTTTAATCGACTTCTAAAAAAGGAGGAGGTTCTCAATTCGGATGTCTGTATTTTTTTATTTTTTTTATGTTTGTTCGCGCATTACTCCGTCGCTTGTCAACTGATTTGAAAAATTCTTTTTTTGTTGGAAAGGGTATACTTCCCAAATAGTCCCATGAAAATTTTATCGAAATCGACCAAGCGGTTTTCGAAAAATCTAAAAAAATATCTACATTATCTACATTGACGACTTCTTAGTCTGCAAAGGAGCAGTACGTTTTTTTTACACCAATGTGATTGGTTCGTTTAGGTGGGGGAGGGGAGGGAATGTAGGTACCACTAAAAAGTGAAAAATAAAAAACTTTTTACAAAAAAATACAACCGACTTTTACACAAAAAATCAAAAAAGTGCAAAATAACTTTAATTTCGGAAGTCGGTGTTCAAAAAACGAAAAAGCAACCACAAACACCGAGTTCCGAAATTAAAGTTATTTTGCACTTTTTTGTGTAAAAGTCGGTTGTATTTTTTTGTAAAAGTTTTTTTTTTACGGGACTTTTTAATAGCAAAATCATCTACTATAATATCATCATAGTTTATGGTATTCATTATCTCTGCTTCTATGTAGAGAAGAGCTAGATGGTTTTTCCGGTGTAAATATACACCTATAAAAACGGAAATGGATTTAGTAAACGATTCCGAGTAGGTAAACTAGTTTCAGGTCTTACGTTTGTTACACGTTGTATATTTCTTTAGCTTGGCTGGCCAAACATTGCGGTTTACATAAAGTGTAAACGGAACTAAATAATAAGTATTTCTAAATTTTTTTATTTTATTTTTTCGCAGAGTCAACCGCGACAACGGAAATTGTAAATCATAAAAAAAAACTTTTTATAAAAAAATTCAACCGACTTCTACACAAAAAAAATCCAAAAAGTACCTACAAAATAACTTTAATTTCGGAACTCGGTGTTTTTGGTTGCTTTTTCGTTTTTGAACACCGACTTCCGCATCTTTTGTAAAAAGCTTTTTTTATTTTTCACTTTTTAGTGGTAACACACCTAAACCTACCAATAACATTAATGTAAACAATAAACAAACATACGATTTCAGCAATCCCGAAAGATTTGCTATCATTTATTGAAGAGTTCCGTTTCCTATCATCTCTGTTCTTCATCAGATCTTCACCAAACTAGAAAGGTACCACGCTGAAATACTAAGATGCTCCTCAACAAGAGCGAATGAGAACGTCGTCAACTAAGCCACGCATTATTAGGGATACCTCAAATACTAGTCGTCAGATCTCAATCAAATTTAAATGGGTCCACACAACAAGCATCAGCTTTTGAATATAAAAAGAATCATCAAAATCGGTACACCCGGTACAAAGATGTAACACACAAAAAAAATATAGTCGAATTGAGAACCTCCTCATTTTTTGAAAGTCGGTTGAAAGGCAACCGAAACGTCGGACTCAAAATAATATTTAAAATGTAGAAACACATCAATAAACCACCAATGTAAAAGTATAGTGTTAAAGAAGGACAATTTTCATTTTCATATAATGAGTGTTAATGATTAAATAGGTATATTAGAGTATTGCACACTATTGTGTAGGTACCTACCACTTACCTATGTCAATAAAAATATTGAGTAGATATCACTGTGATTTTTTATTCAGTACCTAGTCGTTACGTATTTTGTTTTGGTAAGTAAAGTAGGTTTTTAAAGACAAGACGACGAGAGTCACAGAACATATACCCTAACGGGACGAGAGTGTAGCGTGCGTATGCGATCGGTGCTTGCATCAAAACACTGGTGCGGGCGCGGGCATTGCTTGACGGTTCGGAGTGCGGGCGGGAAGCGGGGTTTGTTACGTTCGCGTTGAGCCACTGCTGTCCGCTCGCCGCCCGCCGCACTGCTCTCATCTATCACTCACTAGGAATGAGTTTCGATAGGAATGAGTTTCTTCTATAGGTATTTATTTAAAGTATAAAAAACCATGATAAAACCAGTGAACGTGTTTGACTTTTATCGTCTGAAATCGAGTGACCGTCCTCTGAAATCTGCCGCCCCTAGGACGGTGCCGCCCCTAGGCCGCGGCCTATACGGCCTATTTATAAATCCAGGACTGGTAGTAGTATCTGTCTTTATTTAATTCTTTTACTTACCGCTTATGTTCCCAAATCCTCCTTCATATACTTACTTCTTTACAAACACAGGATTCAATGTCCACCAACACAGGATACAAAAACATTCACATGAACGCGATAATCTAATCTACATAGACATAACAATCCAAACAACATAGAGTGTTCTACCTTTTTTTCAAACAATAACATTGAAAGGACTCCAGGGATAAACAGGATCAGAAAGGGATACAAATGGATCAAGTGTAGCCATATAAAACGTAAAAAAACAATACACTTCATATTTTATGCTGGTAACACCTTCAACGGGCTTCATATTATGTCCATTGGGAAAATACGAATTAAATATATTTCGGTCCATAAAATGGAGTGAGAAAAGTTTAGCTTTGGAAGTAACTAGATATTAAAATCTGTAATATTTAGTTTGATAAATGATTCAAAAGTGATGAATGATTTAAAGGTAGCATATTCTTTGAATTTTTGTTCCTATAAAGTAGATTCTACGAACAATTCTCACATCCATTACTGCAAATCTCGCCTTATTTCCAGCAGCTATCGAGGTCCTTCAAAGGAACTCCAGTGTCATTGAAATACTCATTTAATAGGAGTGCAGCTTTCTAAGAGACCCGTTATATTGGATTCTTAAGATGTCCGTTTGGAAGCCGCGTGTCCGAGGCACGGCACTACTTTATATATTGAAGTCGATAGGACACGTTCTGTCTACTACAAACACTCAGTCTGCAATAAATGAGGTTCTAATATTATTGGTGAAGGTAAATAGGAGTACACAGGGATACAGGACAAACGGGAAACAAATGACATCCACTAAGTGTAATACAGTACAGAAAATTAATTTATTAAACGTATTATCTTACAAAAAAACATTATTTAATAAATAAATAATTATAAAAAAATTATTTGACATGTTCGAAATGGATGTAGTCAATCGACAAGTACACAGATTTTAATGGAGGAATTTTTAGCTAGATACCTACAGGATGACATCCGTATAGCGCGGACTGACCATAAAGGATAGGTATATCACAATGTGTTGATAGTTAATAACAAGTGTCAATTGACATAGAGTCAAGGTCTTATAGTAGGTGGGGGTGAACAGTTCATGCCTCAACCTCTTCCTCTTTTACCTTCTGATCGCCTGGCTTGCCCTTGGACCAGTCTGGTTTTTTCTGTGGAAACAAAAAAGGTTTCATTAACAAATATCCATTTTTGTTTGGGTTGCTTCGAAGCTGATAGCGCATCGCGGCTATATTCCCAGATACGCCCGCAATCAGCAAACTGCTTAATTTTGGATGAAGCAGGTTTCATAAAAATATATGTATATACAGATGCTATTGTAAAATACCAAGTAAATGTGTGGTGTAATTTTTATTTATAATGTCATTGATAATATTTTGTTCCAAATAAAATTCACACCGTTCTTTCTAGGCTTTAGCCATCAATGGTACTTTTTCAGCAGACCCACCACACCATACGCCACTTTTACGAGCGTGACATTACAGTCACGACCCATCCAGTGGCGTATGGTCTGGCGTAACAATGGGTTCGCGAGATTGTAGGTAATCATCGTGTAAAGCGCACACTTCAAAGCCTTGAAGTAGGTATAACACATCTAAGAAAACTTTGCTATGAAAACCGAAGCGTTTTGTGTAGCAACCTAGAAATAACCGTCTTATAATACAAGTGTGGGTAGTGTGTGCACTGTGGAGCGCATGTTGGTATCACACAAAAGCTTTATACAATAAATCTGCTAAGGGGCCAAAATGCAGCATAATCGCAGCTTTCCTCGTTATTTTTCCTTAGAAAAACTCAATTTTATAAAAAGGAAAAATAACGAGAAACCAATTTCAATAACACGCCCTTGAACACAGGTGGACGAATGAAATGTACAAGACGAATTGATGCCAACCGTTAATGTGTCTGAATTGGCAAAGATCTTCAGCTTCAGTGAAAAATAACTAGGTAATTGTAGCCACTCTAATAACGGTACATCTCATAGCTGTGCTGAAAATATAACATGCCGCGTGTATGAGCAACGTCTAAATTAAAACGTGTCTGTACGCGTTCTCGCTTTACTTTCTATTTACCTTGGCTGCAGCGCCACCCTGTGAAACATCGCACCATGATATTGTAACAATATTAATTTCGTTTCTATTCTACTTTTATACCCTCAACAATAACAAATTCTATTAACTATTCGTACTCGTTTCTTAAAGTCCAAGGAAATTAGTCTCAAACCTACTAGATTATATTATTATTAGTGATATGAAGAAAGCTACAGTTTTCAAAGATTCAATGATTTAAATATAGTTGGTGTATAGTTAGAGAACATAATGTTTGTATCAGTTTACTGTATGTGGTCGCGATGCAGGTGTTTACGTATAACTTCAAGAGTGTAAGTGTATTTGAAGATCTTCTACACAAGTAACACAACATTAAGAAAACCTATTTGCAGATTTATTTTAGAAAAGTTAGTCACTAAAAGAAAAAGAAGAAAAAGCTTTTGGTATGTAATTCAAGAAACCTATTTTAGAGGAGTGGCGAAGCGTTGCAGGGGAATACCTGAATACTGAAATAAACTCATGTTTAAAGTTAAAAATTGCAGCGTAAGCTTTTGGCTGGGGAGGAGTTAAATTAAAATGTTAATAACAAGATTGCAAGTCACATCTACATAAAGTTGAAGCTGTATTTAACGCGTCATCCAAACTCTTTCTCACCTTGTTTTTCAGGTTTGGATGTTATAGGGAATTCAAAAGATTGATCGTAGAAAAGAACGATTTATTTAAATTAAATTAATGGGTAATTAAAAAATAAGTCATCTTTTTGTTCAACGGTAGAGAATGATTATAAGAAATTGACTGTTAGTTTTAATGTATGGTCTACTTCTTTCCAATAGCCCAATCAGCTTTCTCCGCTTTCTTGGCCTGTAGAAGATGATTAGGTAAATGATGCTTGTTGTTAAGAAAGTTTACCTCTAACTAAATACATGAATAGTTAAGAACAAATAGTAGGCGTCGTCGGGAGTCGAACCCATGAAGTAAAAGTACAAGAAGCAATTATAAATTATGACGTTAATGAAATTATAGAAGAAAATAAGTATTTTAGTCCAAAGATAAAAAGTATCTAGAAGAGAAAGATGAAGCCAACAATAAACTACGAGATGAAGAATATTAGATAAAAAGTCTAATATTATTACAATATCGTCAACAATTCCATTATAGTGGAACTAGATATCGTCGTTATTGTTTCTAGTGGTGTAAGGATTGTGTATCATTGTTTTAAGTATAAGAACTATAGTGATAGTTCTGACGTAACGGTTCGTCGAAATTTGATTAGAGAGTTTTGTTGTATATTGCATAATTATATCTCCGAACTTTATTACACTCAACAGCCTATCAGCATTGTCATTATTACTATCTACTATACGAGTATTATCTAAGACATTCAAAAATATTGCTTCTACACCAACATTTGAGTCTGTTTTCAAACTACCATCAACATTACTATTTAAAAGGACATAAACAGAAATCGTATCGAGTATCTTACCTCTTTGTCTTCTTCTTCAAGGGTGAACTCCTTCTTTTTGACGACCTTCAACTGGTTACGGAAGTTGAATTCAGCGGCCTTCTTCTGGAGCTTGGCGAATTTGTTTTCGTATTTGGACACCTTCTTTAGTGTGGGTTTGACGCTGGAGTAAAAGATATATCATTAATATTTTATAAAAGTGGGATTGCTGCGATCATATCTGCTGCTGCTTTAAATGGACGGGTGAGGTTTATCAAACCTTACATGCTTATGGCTTAAAAACATCCAAAGGGATCAATCAAAGCGATAGACAAAAGGTATCTTTCTGATCTGTTTCTATTCAAATTTTCGGCCCAAGCTTTTATGGACCGAGGCTTACAATGTACAAAGTCCTTTGTATTTTGCGGTATGTGTTCATATTTAATGCCGCTGCTTCATACAATGCGACCACGCCGTAACAAAGAAAGCCCTGTCGCGGCAGCAACATTGCTCTCAACCGGACTCTGAATATTATTACATTCCCCTAAGCTGCCCACTTGCTGGCTTTAAAACTCTTTCATGAAATACGAATTTACTTAGAATTCTTGGAAGGTCAAATTGGCGTATCATATTCGGAAAACCTTTCGGTTTTATCCAGATAATCTATTACATTTTTTTCTTGGATACGGATTGAACCTATCAGCTTCCCAAAATTTTGCATGTAGATAGATTCTGACTCGAAACAGAAATTACGATATCCCAAACTATTCCAGATTTCCCAATAGCTCGTAGTGAAAGCTATGGTGTACACGAAATGGAACGAAACCCGTAACTACTAAGGATTATCATATTTTATCTGTTTGTTCTAAATGATGAGATTACTCACAATTTGCCTCTGAGGTCGTTGACTTGAGAGTTCAGGTCCGAGATCTGGTAAAATAAAACTAGTCTTAGAAATCATTGTTAAAAATATCACTTCAAGTTAATAAAATAAAAGCAGATGTATAGATAATATAAGGAAGTGTTATGCTGTCTACAAAACCTTTAAATTATGCTTTTGTGTTCATTCCAGGTAATCTAAGGAAGGATTTGTACCAAAAACATTAGTTTGTCATTGAAATGAAATTAAATTGATGAAATTAGACAGTTGAGAATCATTAAATAAAGATAATGAAATTGTAGATATAATTAAATAGTATACATAGAAAATAAGATAAATGTAGATATAATATGGAAATACTATATTAAAAAGGCAACAATTTTACGAACTATTAAGGACGTTATGAAATCATTTCACAAGTTTGTTTCATTTAAATAAAATTATATTACATAAATATTCAGTCTCTGTGCACAGAAATTAAAATTAATTAAGAACTGAGTGACACACGACAAACAGAAGGTCCAAACTTGTGCAACGTTCGTTTCAATTTACAGCTGAAACCTCATGCAACGCACATTGAATTATGTCACATTGAAAGCTCCCAAAATTAAAACTCAAAATAACCATAAAACCAAACCCATAACCAAGATTAAATGAAAAAGAATTCGAAATATTAATCTAGAAAAGCACAGAACAAGATATAGAGCTGAGCAAAGATTAGGCAGTGTTATTTGCGAGCTGAAGTCTTGTTTTAATTTCTGTGGTCTGTAGGAACATCTTTAAACTCATATCCCGATCAAGATTGTGACCTCCTATATATCTTAAACTGGTGCTCTTTACGTAAACATTACAATTCAACGTGGGCTATACATAAGTACAGGTACATCTTATAAGATTCGTGCAAGAAATCTACTTATCGTGCCTCGTGATTGGTAGCTGGCCGCCTGCAGCTCCTGTGCCTCAACAATCCAGATTTATTCACAAATGTACATAGACATGTGCAGGATATTATACATGTGCAACATATATAACACGAGCGCTAACAATATTGTACTGCTTCGGCTGCGATCGTTCGTCAACTGTGCTTCTAACGCTAGTCTACTCAGAGATCGAAGTTGTAACATATTGAGCGCTTGTCGATATGCAAGTTAATTTAACATGTATGTTGCGATGGAATCAATTCTGTATACATCGGCGATCAATGTATGAGTACCACGTTGCAGAAAATGTGTATCATGGAGTGACGGTGCAAAATCGATCCAGACTTGCAAATGTGGGTATGTATGTAGATACAGATGTGGGTACTGTGTGTCTTTGGACTCGCAAGTGAGCATAGTATACACCACTCCGTGTCCGGATAAGTGATGCAAGTCCGAGCGGCCGCTGCGCTAGCTCGGACAGGGAGGGGGCGGGCAACATCGACCAGAGCATGGCACTTTCAATTTAAACACTCAGTGTATACAGGTATTGCAAAAGGTTTGTGGGATTTATCAGCAACCGAACACGCAAACATGTCGCGCGGAATATTACGGCACATACGTGAAAAGTTGGAGATTTGGAACAAGAAGTTTCACTTACACTATGCACTTGCGTGTGCCAATAGAGGAACCAGTCCAACGTTCCAATTACACCTCAACGGTATCTCTAATTGTTATCATAAAAAAGAGAAAATTCAGTAAGGCCTCTAAGCTCGCCACCACACACGAAGCGTCACACTGGCGGATGCAGCTATTGATACTTGATTATTGTACTTGAACACTTTTAAATTATTATTATTAAAGTGCCATACTATTTAAGATATGATTTAATAAGGTATTTTAAGGGATAGTTGTTACGTAGTATTATAATTATATATAGTCGTCATGCAACAGGCAAAGCTTTAGCTGGTAAGCGGTTTGGTGACGAGATGACTCGGTAAGGATGAATATGAGAAGCACATCGAGAGGCGACCGATACGACACATCAATCGGATATATGTACATATAATATACGTATAGACGATATATGAACAATATATTTTGACAGCAGACGTGACCGCGCTATAGCTACGAGTAACATAGATATATATAAGAGAATATAAATTATAGATGAGACAGTTACTGGGCATGCAGCGGTAAGGCAGCGGGCCTCCGCGCCAGTAGTGAGTGCAGTGTTACTGTTACGCCGGTGGCGGTTACTGTAGTTAGTGTAGTTAATGGTGTAAGCTCCATGTCAGATGACGCGATCGGCGGAGATCGATTTTGCACCGCACGCCTACGTGGGCGGGGCGATGCGCCCGCGACGCGGCCCTCCCACTGCGACACATCACACGCGCTCTACAATACACCACTAACGAACGGACCTTCCACCGTTATTTACAATTCAACAACAAACAACCGAAAACTTACAAAGCGTTATCAATGTACACGAACTGTCACACGCGCACGTTTGTTACAGAATCGATGACTGTGATATTCACAATGGTTATAAAGTATTGGTCAATACCTCATAATCTCTTTTCCTGACTTCATGTTCCAAATCCCACTTCTGGCCCTCACACACATACAAGCGGTCATAATACTCCTGTATTATTCTCTTGAGCATTGCTATAGAAAAAGGAAAGACATATTATTGAGCCAGCAGAATGGGCATGGGCGTCGGAGTGAGTGACCGGACGACGTGGAGCGACGTGTGCATGTGTGCGGTGAGCCGTACAACTATCATGGCATGTCGTAACAACTAAATCAGAATCAACTCATATCATGTCATATGCATTCCCAATTCCTAATGTATGTAGTTTACCTCCATTTTCCTAATTTCGATCGCTCGTTCTAGTTCATATTTATCCCCCTCAAGGTTGTATATTCTGTGCCAGTACATTTGACAAATGGTCTGGAGTTCCGCTAAAGAAAAACAATCACATTTTAAGTTTTGAATCATTTTCGGCGCTTCGAAGTCTGTCTCACGGTTCGGTGTTGATGCAGTGTAGTGGACTCGACATGGGGACCCTCGACTGGTGGAACAAAGCGTAAGCGAAGCTACATGATCAGTACTGAGGTGGGTATCAAATGGACTATTACTGAAACATAATCAATGTTGTTATTGACTCAAAACTCGATGAGAGTATCTACAGAATCTATTGCAGCTTTGGAGTTTGCTACAACGGGTCGTTGTTATTTCAGCGTTTTTTTATTTTACTTTGTTATCCACACGGTTAAGGTTGAAAGGTATAATTTATTTTCAGCTCCGTAAATCGACAATTATGATCTTGCTGCGAAAACAAAACAATATTTTAAACTAGTCACATTATCGGCATGAACTACTCAAACGAGAGCGTAATATATAAATTGTGTAGCTCCCAAACCAGGTCAGACCTCGAGCGCTCTGCGGGCCACCTCCATCTCGTGATCGTACTTCTCCTCTTCAAGCTTGATGATACGCTGATGGTAACCGGTTATGATGCTCGTGAGAGCCGCTACAACATCAACCAAGAGTTACTCGCGCTGTACGTATTGTCCCGAACTCGTACGCGGTATACACCCGAACCCCGCGCCCCATGATACCGCGCGCCATCGACCAACAGTTAGCCAGTGTGAGTAGAAAGAAAGTTTAAGGACGGAAACATAGAAGATAGTAAGTATTCGCAAATAAAATCAACGATATCAAATTATGAAGTAGAAGAAGTAGAGAAACGCGTTAGACAGATAGGCCTGAGATTGTCGGCCGACACACCATTAAACTCTTGTTAAACCAGCTGACGAAGTAAGAACAACACGCCACTTGACATATCACAAGTTACGTTAATTTTGTTTAATATATGAAAGTAAAGTCTTTGTAAGTTTTGTGAGTCGACACAAGAGAGCTGTTCGTTGAAAGCAGCTCATCTCTCTACCTCCATATCTTTTCTTTTAACGATGTATTCCAGATCGAACTTTTCGTCTTCAAGCTGTCCGATGCGTTCGTGGTATTCTTTGCAAACCCTCCTAATCGTATCTATAATTCGACATAACACATGTACAAATGTAGCTTATTGTGGAGCCCTATGTGATAGAAACACGAGAATGGTTTCTGTCGTGTTGTGAAGTGTATGATGGCTTATTGTATGGGGTCTTTACATATGTCCACTTGTTGGCTATAATATATCAGGTGAGGGATGTACAAGATCAGATTAGGGCTATCATAGATGTAGCGGGGGTTGAACAGATATTTACCTTCGTTAGCATCTTCAATGTTCTTGGGTTTACCGCACCTCTCTTCAATGATGCGCCTCCTCTCAGCCGCTTTGCGTTCCTGTTCCTTCTTCAGTTCCTCAGCGGCTTTCTTACGCAGCAACAACTGTTAGAAGAGTCAATTGATGACTGAGTACCAATTCATTTCCACCGATTCAAAACTAATCATCTTTGGTATGAACATCCCACTTACCCTGAGCTTCTTCTTCCTCTCAGGTGTCATGAAACCCTTCTTCGCCTTCTTGGCTTTGGAGGCCTCCTCCATGCGCTTGCGCACCTCAGCGCGCTTGCGGTCGATCTCGGCCTGTTTGGCCTTCTTCGCCTGGAGACAGTGGACATTGGTAACGAATGTTCTGATTAACCTAACTAGTGGGTTAGTGTGTGTGAGTATTATGTTGTCTGTGAAAATGTTTTTGTGTGATATAGTATGAAAAAAAGTATTCGATGGATAGTAAAGTGCTTGACTTTTTGTATGTTTGTGTTTGTTTGTTGTTGTAGTGTCAATGTTTTTGGTTGTGTGTATTTTGTCTTTGTGTATGTATTGTTTGTTCAAAAATGAATAAATGGTAAGTATAGTGTGTAAATCGTCCATTCAACGATTGCTGCTCGCCGTTACTTTACCTCCTCGAGACGTTTTTTCTGTAAAAGAAAGAAATAAATCTCAGTATACGGCAATAAGCTGGACAAATTTCTTGAGTTAAAATGTTTGCTTTTGGCTAGATTACCAGCACAATAGCTTCAGAAATAGCTCCCATTGTGCAACTATATTTGTTTCATTTTCGTATGCAAAATTACATAATTGTAGTGTAGACTCAGAAAATTTTTGCAAAATCGTTTGAAAGGAAACTCTTTGCTTGTTATATTTCTCTTTCGATCAAGTTTAGATGTTGTTTAGAACTGTCGAAGGCATGTTAACACTAAAATATAATTTATAATGGTAGCCAGACTGGAAGCCTGATTTTAAATTAAACCTGAATGACTCAATGTCATGTAGGTATGTGTTACTAAAATACATTTTGTTGCCAGTTGTATGTTCAGATATACTGCTACTTGGAACATATTTTATACATATTGTGCTGGTAATTTTGTAACATTCTTTTACAAGACACTGCGAGCAAAAATATCTCTTCTCCTACGTTTGTGTTATCCACGAAAACATTGCTATCTCTTTGCTCACCAGTGTATGGTAATAGAATAAAAAGTCTGTTATTTTAGTGCGAATGCAATCGAAGTGTGAGGTAGTGCGGGATTGGAAGTGAGTTACTAAATCATTATTAAGACCTAGGCATATTAAATTTCATATAATATTATATTATATTGCTATGTCGTTACCACATATTTGCTTACAAGCTCACAGGTATAGTTCTCAAGTTAGGGATTATTTAATATATTTATTACTCCTGTCTGCAATTTGATGTTTCAATCCGGGGGTTATATTATTTTGTGTTTTTTGTAAACAGCAAATTTAAAAAAATAAAAAGGTAGGCTTTCTTTACAAATAAGCGTCGTTTTGTTTAATATTAACCTAATATTATGAAAGCAAGTCATATTATTTGTTTTAGATCTTTCTCTATACTTTTTAAGTAACTTAAGTTTAATATAAAAGCTAAGTGCGAAATTAAAATTAATAGTATTGCTTTACTAGTAAAAATATAAAGTAGTGTACTTGGTGCTGAATCTAAATTTGTGCATTAATTAAAAGCTTATTGTTACTTTTAATTAAAATATTATATCTTTGCGTGATTAGTTACATAAAGTCGACATATTATTTATTTAACTCTATCGACTTACAATATATCATGTCAAAAATAAAGTAATCGCTGTAACAAATACTGCAAAATTAAAAAGAAATAAAATCCTTTGACAACATAGTGCTACGTGATGGTTGGAACAAATATCTTATTTTCATCTTGATTTTTAAATGTTAATTTTACCAATTTTTTTTCGATCAGTAAACTTTAAGGGCCAATTTTTGTATTATTTTTTGTACTTGTAAATTTTGAAACGTATTTATGGTTTATCTTTTCATTGATCGTGATCCAATGAAATGATTTCTGTGTTTGTTGTGTGTCAATATGCGTTGGTTATAAAAAGCACAGTAATTACCTTAGTCTCGAGGAGACATAGTATTCAGTACTACATGGTGAATTTTCGGCGACGAGGATGAGTTTTTCAGCACAGAAGAACGGCCCCAGGATACACGGAAAGTAACAATGAAACAGAAGAAAAATACACGAAACATGTTAGATTTATATAAAGCATAATCAGCCTCTTTGAATGTTCCCACTACTGGGACACAGGTCTCCTCTCTAGGAGAGGAAATAGGCTGTAATCCACCACGCGGGCCCAGTGCGGATTGGTGAATGTCACATGTCTTCGAATTTTTGGTTCTGGGACATGCCGGTTTCCTCACAATGTTTTCCTTCACCGTTTTGAGAGCAGTGGTGATGAAATTAATTACACAATATACTGCGCCTGGTTGGGTTTGAACCCGTGACCTACAATTCGTATGAGGGGCCATTACCACTCTGCCACCACTGCTCTTCTCCTTCTGTTAGATTTATAATCCTAGGAAAGACTTCATTTTTGGACGATCCATATCAACTGTATAGTTGACCTACATTTAAAATATTTAATTTAAATATTGTTTATCAATACCTATTCCTATGTCATTAGAGTTATGTATGTATAAATAGAGTTCATTGAAGTCGTTTACAAAGATATAGGATTAAAGATTGTCGACAAATTCGTTCCGTTTTGCGGTCATTAGCTTACCTTACTTCATCGGCGTCCGACATTGTGTTGTTTTTGTTGGTCTAGGAGTCCTGAAAAATAAAACAAAATAATGTTCAATCTCCAGTACCACGTGAAAATTTTAAGTGTCACAAAACAAAACTGTGAGAAATCATCTTATTACCTACTTATCTATTATTATCATTTATTTATCAAATAACAAAGATCCTTATGATTCCATTAGATGCCTTGTAAAATCATAATTGTGGTAGTTTTAAAACGCTCAATCTAAAGTTATTAAATTATTTATCAAAGTTTTGTGTAGTCACTTAATGAGTTCTTGCAGTAAGCCGACGAATCGCTCCTTATTATTATTATGATGAGACAGCTATTAACTAAGCCGTATCCCTACAGTCTTTGAATTTAACAAAAACTAATAAAAATTCCGAAAATATCATTTTCATTATTGATTGACTTAATAATCAGTCAATAATGAAAAATAACTAAAATGATATTTTTTATTATTTATTTAAACTTCACGTACAATAGTAGTACATGGGCGGACTTAATGCAAAAATAAATTCTCTACCAGTCAACCTTTATATTTTTATTCGCATAAAACAGCTTACAGTAATTAGCAATTAAAGATCGTAACCGTCTTTGACAGTTAAAAGTATCTCAGTAGATGTCAAGGTACAATTTAATGTTAATCTGTCATCGGTACAACAAAATATAATTAATGTCAATAAATAAAGCGTATTTGGCCATAGTCATGAGAAACAAGATCGTTATTCGAGAGTATTTGGAAGAAAGCCAAGATGTCGACGTGTGAATAGCGACATTTGATACTTGAAATCCGGTTACCTACCTAAGATTTTCCATATTTTACCACATATTAAAAAGAGAGTTTTATTACATTTTCCAAGTATCGTAGACGTATCCCTACATTCTTTGCAATTATTTAATAGCTTGCATAGTTCAAGTTATCATGGCATCCGAAAAACTGGAAATTCTAAAATTAGATCATGAAAATAGTTACGATGAGGATCGTAAAAGAATCCGTGCAATAACGGTTGCCAACGTAATGAAAATTCCACAATTAGGTTCGGGCGTGCTCGCGGATAGTCGGCTAACTTCGGGTGGTGGGTGCGCGGGCGACTGAAATAGGTTGGCTCGCATACTGCGCATCCTAATTTGGTGGCGCGAACGGTCAGCTTCGCTTACTCGGGTTTCAGCCGTTACGCAAAGCGGACCATCGTTGGAAATATTGAAAAGTAAAACGATATTCCACAACCGACTCGAATGATAGCACATTAATAATCCAACTATTTTACGTATACTATTTAGACCGATACACGTTCAGGAAAATTTATCGCAGATGGTTATGAACTTCCACGAAGTTTGATTTCCGATAAGACATGAAACTTATTTTATTTTTTCTAAGTATCCATGTGGAAAAGTTATAATTTAATTATATGAGATACGATTAACATAATAAGGTACATATGGTCATATAATTGAGTATGATAAATGCCAAAGTAAGCGACTGGTTTCTGATCAGCACGTGACCCGGGAAATGGAAAATTGAACGGTTAGATTAGGCTTTATTGTAGTCTTATCCAATATCTATGTCAACCACATCCAGAAAACAATGACGACACTTGAGACCTTTATCAATGACGTCACAGTAATAACTTAGAACGTTAGTTTTTGTATGTTACAAAAGGTCACTTATGAGTACATCATTTTGACACACGGGAAGCCCGTCAGTCCACACACTCGATCTCGAGACCGATGCATCAAGACGCAGTGTCCGATTCACCACGACGTTGATATATCACTTCACTGAACGTTAAATGCACTTCAATAATCTTGCGGCGGATTACCGTTTTGTTAGTAAAAATATTTTAACTTTCACTAAAACTCACCTAAGGCAAAGAAAAAGAGGATGGCCCTATAGATGGTTCAGCCAACACGAGCCACAGCTGCTGACTGGTGCGAGGCGGGCGGCAAGGTGCGGCGGGCAGTGCGTAGGCGCAGCGCCCCGCCCCCGGGGACCCCTCACGCTCCTGCACACTCGCCCCGCTTACCACCGCGCGCTCAGTCCAGACATTTTTAGAGCAGTGTCGTTTTGACACCAACACCGAAATAACATCAGATGTAAGCTCCAGTTTGAACTACTCGGATGCCTCGTAAATTGCTGACCGACTGATGCCATGTGCGTTCCCATAAACAATTTTCACAATTTTATTACAGTGTGAAAATATGATTAAAACAACTCGTTTTACGACGTTTTTTCATGTAGGTACTAGATTTATTGAATAAAAAGAACAAAATAGAATATCAAATAGAAAGGCTACGGCTAGATACTGTTTTCCGATAAAGCCATAAAGTAGAGAATTGAAAGCTCTATTCTACGTTACATAAACCGACTTTAATTTTATTCTGCGACCCACATACGCCACTGAGGTCTTTCATTACATCTTGAGTGCTTTTTGCTCTTTATTTCATTGGAAAACTGAATTATTCAGCGTTTCCACTTTAAACAATGAACCATTAAATAAAACTAATTCAGGTATTTTCACATTTTACAAAGTAGGAACTCACGCAATTTCTACGAACAAAAGTAGCTAGAATATGTAAAAGTCCAACTATGCAAATGAAAATGTGGAAAATGCAAATGATTTCGTGTAAAACGCGGAAAATCAAAGTTATTATATCTGTTGTGATTGTGTTCTAATTATAAAGAGTTAATTGATTATTATCAATCATCTCAATGATCGTTTGGCACCTGAAGAGTCGACGTGGCGCCAATAGTATTATTTTTGGCGCCACGTCATCGTTGAACGCGACAGCCCTAGGTATAAGACGAGACGTGACGTTGGTTATCTGATCAGCTAGCCCCAGTCTGTATTACCCTGTAACTACTAATATCTAGGGCCCACTAGGGCCAGTGCCTGCCAGGGTTGCAGAATTAGTTCAAAAGAATCACTGCGGCCCTGGAACAGAGCCCAGAGCGGGAGAAGTTATTTGATGACTTCCCATCTAAAAAAAAAGGGGACGTACCATAAAAAAATAGTTTTTTAAGTTTTTATTCTACCATTTTGTCGGCATCATTAATATGTGCATTCATGCCAAATTACAGATTTGTAGTTCCCATTGTCTCTGAGAAAAACTATAAGGGTTCCTTGTTGACTACGGTACCCTAGAAACCCTAAATAATAAGGCGTAAAAAGTTCAAATAGCTGCAACTAACTAGCACATGCAAGCCAACAACGCAGTAATTAAAATGGTGCCAGATTTAATTTCACACGATGTCGTTTGGATTGGAAACTGCAAAGTTAGCCGCCCTGAACAAACTCGATACCACCTTTTCTACTGCATGTGTATTCTCGAATCTAAAATGGGGGTATTCTGAGATTCGACCTTTAATTAAAAACTTTAGTAAACACTGTTTTAATTTCTTTTTAAACTATAACTTCCGTTCAGCTTACATTGCCCATTCAGCCTAATTCAGTCGTGAAGTTTTTTTTTAAACTATTTACGCTGGTTGCAATATCAATGACAAATTGCAGACTTCATTTAATATAATAAACATGTTTTTTAAACACAAATACTGATTATACCCCGATACAGAGCCTTTACGATCCGAAATAGTAAAAAGAAAATATGTATCAGCTGTTGGTACATTTTTAAATAGCTTTTTTTTTTTTGGTAAACGACTTATTTGTTTCAGAGTTGGCCCCTTATTTAAAGTGGTATTTAATATGCCCAGAATTTTCGAAAAATAAACAGGAGGTATATTTTTCCACGTTACGGTTGTATGTTTTTCATGCAATGGTATTCCTCCAAAATTGAAGTATTCTGTCTAAAAAGTGATTTTCAACCAATTGACAAAATAAATATTGTTTATCCCAAAGTATTTTCCTTATCTCATTTTACGTTTGGATTTTACAGAATGGTTTCGCTGAACAAAAATACGGTCCTCATTAAAAACTACAGCTTTTTCATAAAGTTAAAAACATGATATTTGGTCGCAGATTTTAATTAAAGTCTGTGGATCGCAGTTGGTGTAACAAACGAGTTCCAACTATTTGTAATTGCGGCGTCGTTACACGTTTACAGCGCCCGGTAACGATACTACTGTTGCGTTTGTCACATAGTTTTATAAGCATTACTACATTTTGTATATAAAAAAGAAACGTATAATTCAGATGAATTATACGTTTCTTTTTTATATACAAAATACAATACAATACATATAGTTGGGAAAAAGCTAGGCAGATGCCTAGCTTTTTCCCAACTATATTGGGGTTGGCTCCCAATCATACTGGATTCAGCTGAATACCAGTATTTTACGTGAAGCGGCTGCCTACCAGACCTCCACAACCGACTGTACTTCTTTTCAAGACTGGTGTCAGATTTACTGGCTTCTGACAATCCGTAACGACTGCCAAAGATCTACAAATGACAGCCGGGACCAACGGCTTAACGTGCTTTCCGAAGCACGGAGGAAACTCGGTATGTTAAGATGGTCACCCATCCACATACTAACTTTGGCAAGTGTTGCTTAACTTTGAAGATTGAACCGTGCGACCGTTAGTCTTTAGCCAGGAGCTAAAAAAGAAACTGTTAATTATAATATACTAGCTGACCCAGCAAACGTTGTTTTGCCATATAAAGTAAAAACAATATTTAGGAGTATGAATGATGTTCTATATATATAAAAGAAAGTCGCAGGTGAAATGTAAAAAAAAAAAAGGTGAAATGTAGCTTTCTATTGGTGAAATATTTTTTAAAATAGAAAACTTAAAGCTAAAATACTTCTTAGCTGTATCCCGCGGTTTCACCTGCCTGTGCCATTTATTCATTCTGGCTCAGTGATCTTTCTTTCGTCTGCTAATAAGGATAATAGCTTGATGCTGAATAATTATGGTTCTGGTATCCTGGTACTTTGTAAGTCTTCACTCACAATTCCAGCCCCAGTAATGCTTCGACATGTTTATGGTCTGCTGGTACACGTGAATCCTTACTTCTTAAGTTTTCGACATGTTTCTTTCTGGTCTTCTAGTACTTGTGAATCTTTAGCGCATGCAATTTTTGACAGCTACGAAATAAAGGAACATTTAGGGAAAATTATTCATCTTTCATAATTATGTATTCGTTGAGTTTGCTAGGAAAGCACTTCCAGCCTTATTCTATGAAGGCGACCTTTCTAGATTTTATTAATCTTTTGTTTTGGTTGCTAGGTTATAAACGCACTAAATATATTTCACCTAAAACTATTTTCCACTGCGTTTACTTTAATAGAGTTTTCATTGTTTTTACGATGTATTCTGCTATTCGGGGTGGAGACAAATCCAACGAATCAAAAACCAAGAAAATTGGTCCAGCAGATCTCGAGTTATAAGTGTTGTAACAAACCCGACTTTGTTTTATATATATAGATTAAGATTATATTGCAAGTATACCAGAACCATGTACACATAATAGGTACCTACATAGCTTTCATCTCGTAACCAGATCAGTAGCTACTTTTAGTCTTATTTTTTTTAAATAACCTCTGTACGAATTAAGATTATGATCGTGCAGTGTTATTTTATAAAATTACTCTGTGAACATTTAGAATAGCTTTTCGTGAGTGCTGCTTTCATCGTTATCAGAAAAGTATTTCAAAAGAAATACATGATACTGGCAGACTGTATGAACATTCTATCAATGAAAGAGAGCAACGATTATTATTCGTTGGTCTCTTTCATTCATAGAATGTTCATAATCGAATTAGTTGGATACTTGTAATGATTACCTGTTACAAAAGTACAAACTATTTTATTTAGACAAACTCATGCAGAAAGAAAAGCCTTGGAACGTCAACACCGATGTAAATACGGACATCTATTAAAATAAAACGTACGTTGCTACCTATAGTATACTTTCCAAATGTCCGATATTGGCTCAAGACATGGTTGACGGAAACATCTTTTGTCATCAGTGTATTTAGTTCCTAATACTCATAAACAAGGCGACAGAAAACATACTCCCGCTGACGCTACATGAAAAAAAATTATAGATATACAACATTTTCCACTGTACCTAGGCCAGGGCGAATCTTAAGGCGAAATCTTTTTATCCAATAGTAAAATTCGTTTTTCGACCAATCTATACTAATATTATAAAGCTGAAGAGTTTGTTTGTTTGTTTGTTTGTTTGAACGCGCTAATCTCAGGAACTACTGGTCCGATTTGAAAAAATCTTTCAGTGTTAGAGAGCCCATTTATCGAGGAAGGCTATAGGCTATATTTTATCCCCATATTCCCACGGGAACGGAAACTACGCGGGTAAAACCGCGGCGTGCTGCTAGTTTGTAATAAAATTATTAGCTAATAGTTTAAAAATAAAAGTTATTTATCATTACTATTACCATTAGTGAAGCTAAATATTTCCCTTCAAAAAGAAAACTCATTTTCAAAATGTATTTACACAGACACACAGACAGACAACCGAGTGATCCTATCAGGATTCCCTTTTTCCTTTCAGAGGTTTGGAACCCTAAACAGGCCCCGAGCCCTAATTAACATTAAACACCCGTAGATAAGTAAAATAACAAAAAGCTTTTTGTTTTCAAGCCAGATTTTGTTTTTGTTTTTATTGAACTTGCGATCTGTTATTAAATGTCGAAATGCTAGGCCGCTGATTAAACGGTGCTGATTTATGAAAGACTAGGCCGCCAATTAAACGGCTGATTAGGCCAGTAAGTTGCCAAATATACACAAACCATCCTCGTTGCTTTTTTTATTAGTAGAATCGTTTCAAAATCATTTGCTTGGTTTAACAGAAAAAAGTGGAGGAACAAACGGTGATATTGTTTTATAACATTTAAAGGTTAATTCATTTTATATCTCTACCTATATTAACAGAAAAAACTCGAAAGTTAGAATAAGCAAAGAATGTTTTATTATTTTAGGAATTGATTTAGATTCTGACCTCACACAAAAGAAGGCTTTCATTTTCTGCCGTCTTTCAGAAATGTTTTACCACAGAAATATTTTTTAAATCTAAGAAAGACCACAAGTCCTTGTCTAAGGAAAAAAAAATTGGAGTAAAATAATAGTAATACAGAAATCCTGCTTTATTATCTTTAGGCCTGAAAACTTCTATTATGACAGCGCACAACGCAGAAAACTAGGCAAGATCCTAATTAGGTCAAGACGACCTTAGTCTAATAATTTTGTATTTTCTGAAACTAGGCACCTAGATATGGCTTATACAGTTAAATGTGATATTTATATAAGAAACTAAGTTTATACAGAAAACGATTGTATCTCGCAAGTTATACTTCCCTTAGTCCTTCTCTTAGTCCCAAATTATATGGGTTCGATGCGTTGTGATGTTATCTTTCATATTTTCATCAAGTGACCATTCAACGTTATCACCAAATTATCCCTTTAAAAGAGTGCAATAAAACGAAAGACGAAGTCCGCTCGGGCAGTCCGGCCCACTCTGGACAATCTTGCCCGCTACGTAATAACCTTATTGATTGGATTTTCACCAGGACATGAATAATTCACTTTGAGAACAAGATGAATAATTGTATCAACACGCAAATTCGCAATAATCCGGAGCAATCCATGTTCTCAAACTACAAACATATTGTTTCGGTAGAAATCTCGACTGCAATCTCTGAAATCAGAATATCTTATGGCAAGAACATCTGGCTTCGTAACAGACGAGAGAAATTTCAATACAGACAAATACTGAAACCGCATTGTTGTGCTGTAACTTAGTTCCTAACTTTACACGCGTTCTGGAAAGAATAGAATCTTTACAAAGTCTGAATACAATATTTTAACCCATCGTGTCAGAGATTTTTAGTAATGTCTAAGTGAAACCACATTTTTGGCAACCGTAGCTATAATACCTAATCTGTTCATAGACTTAGCAGACTATATATGTCTAAGAAAAAAATAGGTGGACCAAAATAAAAGGCGACCTGGTGAAGGCTGCGGGAATGCGAGGCGTACAGGACCGATCGATGTGCCGACACTTGGTGGAAGCCCAGCAGTGGACGTTTTTGGCTGAGATGATGATAACATAGTCATGACGACACAGTTGGCGCAGTGGTTGAGCGATTAGCTGCTACGCTACGTATCGTTGGTTCGATTAACGCACGGAACAAGTATTTGTATAGCCTACAGAAAGTTGTTCCGAGTCTGGCTTTTTGTGTATGTGAGATTGTATATTTGTAAACGCACCCACAACACAGGAGTAATTCCTAGTGTGAGGCAGCGTTCTTTAAATAAATAAAAAAATGATCCGTTGGTATAGATGCCCGAAAGTTTTAGAAACAGTCTTGTCTACGAGTATCGTGTTACCAAGTAACTGGCTTGTAGATGTCAGACACGCAGTCCCTTGATGTAAAACCCTCGTACTCCATTGCGTTCGGTGATGCTAGAAACATACACCGATAAAGTTAGAAAAAGTCTAGATATATTAATAAAGTTGGTTTATAAAACCCCCTTTTTTCTGGATCGGAAATCATCAAATGACTTCTCCCGCTCTTTGGCGGAGTGGAAGGGAGTGTTAGACTCTTACTGACTAAAACCCGCCCGTGATCCTTCTAGTGCCCTTTGCGTTTCAGGGCTGCAGTGACTATTTTGAACAAATTCCGCAACCCCAGCAGGCACTGACACTATGGGCCTTTGTCTTCTTTGCTAACAGATTTATAAAACCCCTGAAGTGGTTTTCCAGTCACGGTTTATTCTAAAGACCAACTTCAAAGTAGATCTTGCCGTAACAGGAATTAACAACTTTCTAACAATTTTCATAACCTGGGAAGCCGCAAAGGTTGATTTGAAAATAGAGGCAATATATTCCGTGTTTATAATCGTGTTTTACTTATATTCCCAGGTCAACGCAGAAAATTCAGCGACCATTTACGTCCTTATCGAGACAACAAACCCAAACCACTGACTTGAAAGAGATAATAATGTATCGTTTTACGTAAATATTACGCAAAAACGAGTACTGACCTAAATAGAAACTCTATCGTTCTCCATCTCTTTCATTTACAAATAAAAGACAAGGAAAGAGTTCACCATTCAGTTCTAAGGACTCCTTTCATGGTACGTGTTTCAAGTTGGTTCAAGTTTCTAAATGACTTCGTTTATGTCTTGGGGCCGATGTTAACGGCCTATGTAGTAACTTTATCGGAATTCTCGTAAATGAAGACATCTTACTAAAGCTGACGCCATTTTTATATGTTTTTAAAGACGCCATAACTTTTTCTTCGAGGTATTTTTAAGCAAATTTTAGTAGGAGGAACAGCTGTTTCCAGCATAATCTCTATTATTTTTCTCCGACACTTAAAAGTTAATTATATGCAAGCATATTTACGACTGTACTTTGGGATAACTGAAGGAACCTGGGACTTAGACAACCCCCTATAGCGTTCACTCTCGTCGTATGATTACAGGTTAACAACTGAAATATACAACTAAGCAGTGGCGGCCTTAACGTTGCGAGGCTCTGGGCGAAATACTTGTTTTCGATTCCTGGAAATTCCCTTAAAGTACAAAGGCCTTTCCAGGAATCGAAAACAAGTATTTTTGACTAAGTTTGCGGCTCTTCTTTAACCTAAAATTTTAGATAAAATCACAATAGGCTATGAAATTTCCAATATAAAATTGTAATGCTGAAAACCGATCTTAGGTCATTAAAGGTTATTCTTCAAATTCGAGAGCATTTTTGATTTTATGAAATAATTCATGTTGTTCCTCAAAATATAAAACGTTGTAAAGTTTTTTGAACTCGGGTTGCTAGAAGCCCCTGTAAAAGCGTGGTCACCAACACTTAAGGCCGCCACTGAAACTAAGAAGAGACTGGTTGGGCTTGGTTTAGGATAACTACTTCCTTTAATCCCAAATAGATCACTAAATACGCTAGTGAACACAATAGCTACCAAACCGATATTTATAAATAGGTACACAGTTCTATTTGCTATTTAAAAAACCAAAACATACACTTAAAGCCACTATTCTAGTGTCACGAATATCCGACCAAAGTTATTCGATCTATGAAGTGAACCACGTCATTACACGCTATTGCACTTCGCTTCACCAAACTGTTTTGACTAGAATTTCTATTTCATTTAAGCCCTGAACTAAAGCCGAGGCACAAGTAGTGACTGCCTGAGCTTCGTAACCGCCAATCCACCAATTGGCGACTTAGGTTTCATCAGCCTGTAATTGAAGGCACGAACTTTGTTAATTTGTATGTTTAGTCTGGAAACTAGTTGTGTTGAGTTTAGTAGCTAACTATGTAAACATAAATTGGAGAATTTTGAGAAACAGTACTAACGATTGTCAACTCTAGAACTGAAGTTGATATTACATGAAACACTGGCCAAAAACTTTTTTATTATGTGTTTTTCGACCAATTGTTAATACTATTAATGGTGTTTAACTAATAGTTATTTATTTGACCAGTGATCAAGCTAACGATTGCTCAAAAAATTAAACTTCAACACTTTTGTAAATGTTGGTTGAGCTAACTACGAATAAAAAACTCGCTCATAGTCGCTCTTTTGTTTTGTTTCTAACATTTACAAATAAAGAAAAAAAAAATACAATCACACAAACATTACGTAATAGCCACTTAAAAATACACCAACAGGAAGAGGCCAGGAAAACTAATAAAATTAAACACAACCCGATAGAAATTCGTCAGTATTTATTTAAATATATATAACTCAAAAGTGACTGATTGACATAGTGATCTATCAACGCACAGCCCAAATTTGGCATCCATGCATATTATGACGTAGGCATACGCTAAGAGAGGATTTTTGAAAATTCGTCCCCTAAGGGGGTGAAAAATGGGTTAACATTTTGTATGGAACTCCACGCGAACGAAGTCACCAGCAGAAGCTAGTGTAGAATAATGTCAAGCGCATTAGTCAATTTAACGACACGTAACGCTTGCCGGTATCTCCATCAAACTCGTATCCCAAGCCACAGACTATATATGTATTCCTCAGTGCTCAACTTGAGCAGTAAACCAGAAGATAATGCCTGACCCGTGTAACCCCTAAGTACATTAGTCACGATGTGGGAAACAATGGCGATCCACATGTTTAACGCCTTGAATCGTAGCCTGGATGACATTATAGCACACAGGGATCGATCTAAGCCACAATTTTCAGCAATTTTTTGTTTTTGTTTTGAAACTGTTGGTTCATTTTAACAATGGACGGTTTATAATAGATTTTCGGAAGGATTTCGTGACATAGTCTCTCTATATGCGTGCATCTCCGCATCTCCGTGAACCACCCTTATTTTTCATCTCAGTAATATGTCAAAATATAAGGAATTTCATAGTGCTTTGGACATATTGCGACTGAGATACGAACGCGTCTGTGTTGTAACGTTAAGATTATGTTTGCACGGCAAATATGATTTTAACGTTACATAACATAACGTTAAGAAGAAATACCAAGGAGATTACATATTACCAGAAGAAGTACCAGTCTTAGCTACGGAACACAATTTAGGCCAAAAAAATAAACTGCAAGTTCACGCTAGCTGTCCTTTGCATCAGGAAAAAGCGTTACTATCAAAAGTTTATCTCCATCAGACAAATTGGTTAACGTACTAAGGATTGTGCCAGTACCAGTGTCCGTAAAATGAACTAAAGTGGTTGGTTTTTGTTTTATTTTACGTTCCATCATAATTCTTGTCAATTTTGATTGAGCGCTATTAACACGAGAAACTTAATCTGTTCTCTACTCGTAATTTTCATGTTACGAAGCGACAGGACTTTTACTCTACTAATCAACAAGTTTTTTCGCACGACTTCGCTCGTGTGGTCCAGAGGCAGTGTTTTTTGTGGAATAAAGTAAATTAGCCCTGGAAAACAATGTAGACTTCTAAGAAAATTCTTCTTAGCGTCAGAACTATTAATAAATCAAATTAAAGACCCCGTTTCACAATGGACAATAATATAATAAGCCTTTGTATTTGAATGATTCGATAACTTGGTACTAAGTCATGATTGGTGTGCAATAAAAAAGATAACAATCTTCACAAACAGATATCACCTCTATAATTTTTTATGGATGTGAGAGTATCAAAAATGACTTTTTCGGCTCTGGGCGGAGCGGAAGGGAGTGTCAGACTCTTACTGACTAAATAAAACTCATCCGTGTTCGACTTAATGCAATATGGTCTATGAATTCCATGGTCTAACCAACTCTTTCGATCAATTCCACAACACTGGCAGAAACGATGACCAGCTGGAAACAAATGGACAGTTTTGCCTTCTTTTTTATTATTAGTTAAGATACGCCCTTAAAAAACTAACTACTTATTGACTTTTTTCTCAGTAAAGAAAAGCTGTAAAAGTTAAGAATTTACTTTTTAAATTTTCCTTTCAGTTTTCGAGGACGTCCTCTTTCGATATTGACGTCACCACCAACCGGCACGTCCGATGATAAAACAGCATGTCTTACGTATTGTAGTTACAGACTTACAGCGGATACTATTTCTGTCTCGCCTGATTAACTGCTCGGCTATTTGTGAACTTAGCTTCGTTCACACGATGCTATTATGTTTGAGGTATGTGTGATGAACTTAATACCTCTCGTCTAGAAAACTTCATCATCATTATCATTCTCTTATCCCATTTTCTTCGTTTTCAACCGACTTCCACAAAAGGAGGAGGTTCTCAATTCGACTGTATTTTTTTATGTTTGTTACCCCATAACTTTGTATTAGGTGTATAAATTTTGATGATTATTTTGTATTCGAAAGCTGGTGCTTGTCGTGTGGTCTCATTTAAATTTGATTGGGGTCCGACGACTAGTATTTCAGTTATCCCTAATAATGCGTGGCTTAGTTTACATTAACGACGTTCTCTTTCCCTCTTGTCGACGTAAAATGAAAAAATAAAATTATGTACGATGGTTTGGAAGAGCATCTTAGTATTTCAACGAGGTCCCTTTCTAGTTTGGTGAAGGTGAATACATATTTAAATTATTAAAATATATATACATATCTTTGTAATAAACCTGGCACACAGTTACGATACTTTCAGCAAAGAGGTGTTTCAAAACCAATTAGCACTTTTTAATTTGCATCTAACGGGAACAATAAAAAAAAACGAGCGCCTCTACGACTTTAATATTCTGGCTCAAGTTTTTGGTAAAGTTATTATTCATACACTAGCTAAAGACACAGAAGCATCAATTTGCAGCTCTATTCCAGGAACTGTTTGTATACGTAATCTCATCCGAATCCAAGCTTTGCGCAGTAAATAACGGACACTAAATGAATACGATTGAAGAGCTACATCCGTTCGTTGCAAACGCAATTTCGTATTAAATTCAAGAGCTAAGGGAGAGTTATTATATAAGCTTCATATATGTCCTCTAATACAAAACACTTAATAAAAGCATTATTAACTAGCAGCGCTCCGCGGTTTCACTCACGTAGTTCCCGTTCCCGTGGGAATACGGGGATAAAATATAGCCTATGTTACTGAGGGTGAATGTAGCTTTCTGATGGTGAAAGAATTTTTGAAATCGGTTCAGTAGTTTTTGAGTTTATTCGTTACATACAAAAATACAAATCTTTCCTTTTTATAATATTAGTATAGATGTGGCCAGCGAAGCCAGTATTCGGTTGGCTTGTGAGCAAAAAATAAGTTCCAATCGAACGGTTGAGGACCATTTTTAAAACCCGAAAGTTTGTGGGTATGGATGGATGGATATTTGTTACTCTTTCACGCAAAAATTACTGAACGGATTTGGATGGGCGCACAGATGGTTTATAACCAGGATTAACATATAGGATAATTTTTGCCCCGATATTCCCACGGGATCGAAACTTATGTGGGTGGAACCGCGGGGCGCTGCTAGTAAAACATAAATGTCACCAGTCAGTAAGTTCGTCGTGACCGTTTTAACAAGGCAATGCTGCCATTTTGGGCACGTTTTTTATTGACAGTGATCAAGAAAGTTGTTTAATGCCCAGTCAGTTTCCTTCCTCCTTGTACGAATTATTAACAAAAAAATACCCAAGCATTAGTATCAGACATTTCTTACCTGAAAATGACTGAGACTCTCTGGTAAGATCCTCTAATTATTCAAAGTGGCCTTGCAAACGAGAGAACTGAAAAAGTGCCTTTAGCTTTAGTTCTTCCTATTTGCGAGTTTTCCAGCCATTGCCAACAGTACGTTTTGCTTAAAAAAACAGTAGCCATCGTTTATTCTTTTCCTCCGTCTACATCCGATGCGCTTTGCTTGAAATTCAGAAGAAAAACACCAGCTTGGTTAATGTTATGAATTGATGACTATCTAAGGAAGAGTTTTTTTTTTTTAATCCGTATAGAACTCAACCAATAGTCGGAAATTATGTTTCAATTTTGATAATATGCCTTTTACACTTTTACAAATACAAGTTATGCTTTATTACAAAAAAAAAAACGACGGGTTTAGTTAATTATAAGAACAAAAAACTCGCCTTAAGTGTAACCATATATTTTAAGTATTTTCCTCCACTAGACATGATACATTTCACAGTTAGATAAACATAATTAACCACATGGTTCTCATATGATTTGACCATAAGGATTGTATGGACTTTAAAAGAGACTTTGACCTCTGAGTTTGTTTCGGTGTTTCTTCTCAGGGAAGTCATCTAGGAAACACCGGCTTCATCTAGCTTAAAATGACAAGAAATATTGGACGTGTAAAAGTGTTATGTTTAACCTACTTACAAAATAAATATCATTTATCATAGAATTGAATTCATTCAATTTCATCGAGGGTGATTTCCTGTTGTCATGGCGACTGAATCGATCGGAGTAGACGAAAGTTCCTTCAAAAGAACTTAGAATACAGCCTAAGGTAAGGCGTTTCGTGTCTGACATTAAGATAATGTACAGGTAGGTCAGTAATCTCTAATGATAAAAAGCACTCAGCTTAAGAACAAGAAAAAAAAATAGAAACAGAAACATCAATTTTCAGTAGGTATCTTTATGTTCTTCCCAGGTTCTTTTTGCCGGGACAGTTACAGGTAACTTAGGTACTTCAACAAATGATTTAAAAAAGTAACATATTTTTTATTATCCTTTCTTCCATATTTATAGCTGCCACCTGCGGATCCGTCCGCGTGCAGGTCGAAAATCATCCCAGGGAATACTCTCCCGGGATAAAAAGTATCCTATGTGACCGTTCAGTCATTCTGATGTGATTGTGTAACAAACTTTCGCATTTATAATATTAAGTCTTTACCTATTGTAATTGGAATGAAAATTTATAACCAGCATTTTCAGATTTAATTAGCGCCCAATTCGAAATTCGAATAAACTTTATTCGAAAGCCGTGTTATTTTAATTTCAAATTCAGCTATTTGTTTTTAGTTAGGTATTTGTTTTTGTAAAATATTGTTAGTTTTTGGTGCCATAGATCAATTGAAAATTCGTACAATTTTCGAATATGAGTTACGAGCTTCGTGGAAATACCGCTGTGCAAACAACACGAAACATTAACGACGTATACGGGCCTATAATGTTTTCGTATGGATTAGTATAGATTACAAATATAATATAAATGCGAATGTGAGTTTGTTGAGAAACCTACATGATCAACGAGTGCGAGCGAGTGACATACCGATTGCCGTATGGCATTTCATGCAAATTTTCAAGTCACTATTTTGCGAAATTACTGAACCGATTTTAATAAAACTTCACACGTATAAGCAGGATACATAGGTCTAAAAAGTTAATAATTTTTTAAATGTTTTATTTTAAAAAAGATAACTGGAAATTTATGTTTGTAAGGAAAATTTAAAATGGGTCTAATTTAACTCTATCACTATTTATCGAAAATGTTTTCAAGTAACTTTTTAGACCTATGTATCCTGCTTATAAGTGTAAAGTTTCATTAAAATTGGTACAGTCATTTCGGAAAATAACGGCTTAAAAATTTGTATGAAATGCAGTTTGGCATATACACTCTTAATAATTTTTTTTACCAATAGAAACCTACATTATTAGCGAATAACATATGCTTTATTTTATCCCCGTATTCCTACGGGAACCGCGGCGAAACCGCGGGGCGCCGCTAGTTACTGATATAAATTCACAAAAGCCAATCGCATCCACTTTACGCGCTAAGATTTATAAATACGAAAGGAACTCTCTCTTTCTATGTGTTTGTTACTTTTTCAGGTCTTAAAGGCTGAACAGATTTGGTTGAAACTTGGCACACGGGTAGGCCATGTCCTTTATTAGGACATAGGTCACGTTTAATCCGGGGAATACATAAGTACCTTGAGATGATTTTCGACTACGGGAGGAAAGCCACTTGCAGAAACTGAATGCAGTATGAACGGCCAGGCAATGGAAAACAGCACTTTATAAGGAACTATCTAAGTAGGTACTTATTTACAATAAGATCCCTATAATCCTTATCAATCAATCCATGACTGATCTCGTTCAACAAACAAATGCCACTTGAGACATTAATCCGCAACTGACATTTAATTAAACTAGATTTAACAAGGATGTGATGCTATGTACACTTTAAACCACAAATACACAGTCATAGAACACGCAGTCTTAGCAACTGTTTAAAATAAATTTCAAATTTATTGTCATAAAAAAAAAATCTTTAAAATTAGTTACTGGCTCTCCGTCTCGTAAGCAGAATACCGATTGGTATTTACTGACTATATTGCCAGTTGGTATGTTGACTAAACTTTTGACAAGCTCGTTTCATCATCATCTGCCTAGCCTTTTCGGTCGGCTCCCAGACAAGCCGGAGTCAGCTGAATACCAGTATTTTACGGGAAGCGGCTGACAGACGGTGGCAGACCTTCACAACCCATTAACTGGGGAACACGGTACTTCTTAGCAAAACTGGTGTCGACAAGCTCATTTCATTAGTCTAAATTTTTAAATACCTTATACTGGATCAAAGAACTGTCAGAACGATAGTTTTACTGTAACACATCAAAAAGACTATAAAAAATTATAAGAGAAGAAGAATTCTTTCTTCATATTAATCATTCTAAATGAAAGAGATAAATAATGAACAATATCCCAACACTGAAATTAAAAATGTTTAGTCTTATCCGTATGCGAGTCCGTTCATTCGCACTGCGGCATAAAAATAGTCACCGTCCGGAAATAGCTCGGAGAACTGTGTGAACACGAGAACTGTTTCTGTGAACGTACACTACGAACTAATACCATCTAGTTTTACTTGTGTTTCAGAGTTTAGCACAAACAACTCGGATGTTTTTCAGGTAGATGCAGTGTCACTATTATGTCCTATACGTCGTGCGAAAGTAGTAAGCACAAAATTCATCATCATCATCATCATCATTGTTTAGCAGCTTTTTCAAAAAGATTTGTACAGTAGAACGCCGATTATCCGAGTTAATTGGGCCGGGGGTTAATTGGGGGGGGAAAAACGAACTATCAGAAATATAGAATAAACGTTATTAAGTTTAACAAACACAGTTCTACAATAACTTGGAAAATTACTTTTATAAATTACTTACTAAATAAATTACTTTTATAGATTACTTACTAAATAAATTACTTTTATAAAATTACTTGGTTTTTGTTTTATATTACGCTTACGAGTGATTCGGATAATTGGTGATTCGGTTAATCGGCGTTCTGCTGTACTTTTTGAAAATCGGGATTATCTGTTGTTTACATGCAGACTATCAAATACATCGGCACCATTTTTATTCAACTCCTGGGCAAAAGATTCCCTCAAATCGTTCCTGGTTCCCTTTTTCTAAGCTACCTCGAGAACGAATCTAAGTTGCTTCACCATATATGTATACTAATATTATAAAGCTGAAGAGTTTGTTTGTTTGTTTGTTTGTTTGTTTGTTTGAACGCGCTAATCTCAGGAACTACTGGTTCGAATTGAAAAATTCTTTTTGGGTTGAATAGACCATTTATCGAGGAAGGCTTTAGGCTATATATAATTACGCTTAAGCCAATAGGAGCGGAGCAGCGATAAAGAATGTTTTAAAATCGGGGATTCCACGGGGACGAAGTCGCGGGCAGCAGCTAGTGTATGTATATTCCTAGTCCCGAGTGGTCGGCAACGACGCGCATTCTTAAGTCGCACCTTGTCAAGATTATGCATCGTTTGCAAACGCTTGCATGCCTTTTAAAAGTGACTACATGTTAGGTTTATTTTGTATACAGGTTCTTCTTAAAATAATGGTTCCTTTATTTATACAAATAAAACGATATTTTGCAATTGCGATACAGGTAAATAGACAAATTCATAAGTGTCACGTGTTCTTATTTTAACTTTTTTCCAATAAGCGCTTACATTAAGCTGATAATTATTATTCGAATATAATCTAATGCATATAAACACGAAAGTAATTGTTTTTTCATGATAGTCATTGTTCACACATGGCGATGTTACCTCCAAATATGTCGTTATCGTGACCCTTTAAGGTAGTTTGCTTAATTTTTTTGTTTATTTATGTAGCCACACATACACCCGTTTACCCGTTCCATAGAGCGCCGCGATTTTGATAAAAATAAATAAAATGGCGATGGGTACCCATAGAACAATGTTTGATTCCTTTCTTAAACTATTTGAATATAATATAAACCATCAAAATCTTATACATAAGTATACTAACTCCTAAAAGCAATAGTTTAATAAATACTCCAATCAAACGGTTTACAAGTAAACGGGAAAACACTGCATTGTTTCCGTCTTCAAACTTGTCTAGAACAGTGCAAACGGTATTTCAAAGTAAGTATTTTAAAGTTGCAGCGACCAGTGACTGAACTGATAAGCTGCAAGCTGGCTTCCATTCTTCAAAGGACAAAGCGGACGTCAGGAGATTCATTGTTAACTTCCATTACAGATTGAATCTAAATTAAATCGGACCGGTTTTCTTTGGGAAATAGTTTAAAGCTGGTAGCCATTGTAGTTAATGTCTGCTTGTCTGGGAGGATACTAATGAAATTACTGTCTGACTAAGTCTGTGAATGCGCTTTCTAGGAGCCAATTCTACTATTTTTTAAGCATTTTTCACATTTGCATCTCGAAAATTGTTTTTTTTTTTTGGCAGATTGCGACTGAGATGCTAATGCGAACTTTCAGATTATGTCAACTAAATTATTTTCGCTAGTAATGCGATTGTCAATACTGTTAATTGTACGCATACAAACACTGATTAGCCTGTGAAATGGTCCCTTTATATTATAATTTTATATTCACTAAAATAAAAAATGTTTATTGGCACAAAAATTTCAGCATTGGTATTTCAGTATGCACAGTCTTAGAATATTTAATTTTATATTCACTGACATTAAATAGCTTTCCTATAACCTTGTTCGGTTGCATATCAGCTTAATTTGCAAATAATCTAAATGTCACATACTGCAGAGATACTGGTATGTTAATTTTGTCTAATAGTGATACGAGTATATCAATTGAGGAGCGTGTACGCTGTATGGCATTTCATACAAATTTTCAAGTCACTATTTTGCGAAATGACTGAACCGATTTTAATTAAACTTCACACATATAAGCAGGTTACATAGGTCTAAAAAGTTAGTTAAAACATTTTCGAAATGTCTTTTTTTAAAAGATATTGTTAAATTTATGTTTGTATGGAAAATTTAAAATGGGTCTAATTTAACTGCAACATTAAGACTATTTATCGAAAATGTTTTCAACTAACTATTTAGTCCTATGTATCCTGCTTATATGTGTAAAGTTGCATTAAAATCGGTTTAGTCATTTCGGAAAATAAGTACTTGAAAATTTGTATAAAATGCCGTTCGGCGTATACCTACGCTCTTAACTACCAAAATCATGCTCGATCTTTGAGTGGTCTTGCCAGGGTCGATCTTGGATAGGTGACCAATAGTTAGTCACCCAGACAAACTGAGAGTACCGAGACTCGATCCGTGCTTTGAAAAGGTCGCTACAGATTGTCAGAAGCCAGACAATTTGACACCAGTCTTGCCTAGGTATCGTACTGCCCAGTTACGAGGTCATGAATACACACGCTGCAGAAAACATTAAAAGATTTAACTTTCACGACATCGAATGAGCTTTGAGATGACATTAGGGGACAATTTGGAATCGTAAAACTGTCACATACATGCATCTTGGTTGTTTGTTAATTTAAAATGATTACATTTCGTCTTCCTAAAAACACAGCCTTGTTCCTAACACTGCCAATATTTATGAAATGTTGTTAAATATTTCGTCATCTGCGAATCCGATGATTGCGAGATACACAAGACCAGTCAATGTGGCGATGAGGGACACCTTTGTCCTACAGTCGCCTCGGTTGATGATGATAAGGTTCGTTCATGAATATTTATCAATCCATCTATTCCTACACACTTTTAGCGTACATCTGTAGATGCGTGTCGGACTCTTATTGACTAAAACCCACCCGTGGTCCTTCTTATGCCCTTTACGTTCCTGGGCCGTGGTAACTCTTTCGAACAAATTCCGCAACCCTAGCAGGCACTGACCCTATGGGGCCCCGCCTTCGTAACTGACAGCTCTTTGGGGCGCGCGTGGAACACGACGCGCCGTCGCCGTCGACCCGGGGGAATTTAGATGTACCTACGTTTTATTTTCGACCTATGTACTGAACACATTTCCTTTTTCCATTTCAAAGTCCAATTAGATCACTTTGCTGACTCGAGTTACCTTCCTCTATAAATACACGAAATACCCATCTTACAAAGACAGCCAATGAGCAACAGTAGGTAATTACCTACTTTGTGTCTCATGAATTTTTCAGTATAAAGTAAGTGGGTATTATATTAAAAACACTCGTACCGTTCACGAATCCTAAACGTACCTACATTACAGCTTCATTATTAATTCTGAACTCGTTTCCGAAGACACTCTTATATCTGATAGAACATCTCTTTGAATACGTTACTCTTATTCAAACGTTCGGAGCGGGAGATAAATCTCTCGAATGAAGTCTTTTCGTAAAAGTTAGCAACATTTTGTAAAACATAAGAGGTCTTCATATTTTCTTTGTTGGGAGTTTTTTTTTTGTTCCTTTTCATTTTTGTTAATTACGAAATGTGTATGGATACCTACTTATTTCCAAGCTACGGAATAGCAGTTTCGCAATGAAATTTCATATACCTATATATTATATGGGAAATCATCAAATGATTTCTTCCGCCCTGGGCGAAATGGAAGGGAGTGTCAGACTCTTACTGACTAAAACCCACCCGTGTACCTCGTAATGGCCTTTGCGTGGGCCTGGAGGCCCGCGGTGACTCTTTCGAACAAATTACTCACCCTAGGCTCGAACTCAACCTACGGGGCCCCGTCGTCTTTGCTAAAATCTTTTTGAGGCACGCGTGGAACATGATGCGCCGTCAACTCGGGCCTGGTTGTTATTAGACGCGATCCACGCATAGCTCGCCATCCGCAAGTCCGTGCCTACTGTTCTGGGAATCGCCTTGCGACGCCCGACAGTTGGTTGCGGCGGCTAGGGCGTGAGGTTTCGATCTCCCTGCCTCCTCGCTCCGGAATCCATGGGGATTGAACCAGGGCCGGAAGCGAGAGGCCGCCGCCGATCGCCTCGACGAGGACACGGCATTGCTCAGCCCAAGCAGGCAGACCTCCTATACTCCACCGTGTCCTCCGAGCGATCCACACTAATCATCGAACAACCTTCTTCCTTCTTTTTTCTTCTTCCTTGTGTCTTTTAGTATTTGTAATTAAAGTTCATATGAAAAAGCTTTTATTCAATACTTATTCAATATTGCCTATTCTACAAATCGACCTTTACATAAAATTCGCATACAAAAATTACTTTTCTAACCATTCCCACACCTAAAACACGACTACTTAAAATTCAATCAGCATTTTCACTAAAAATATTTACATTGCGTACAAAGGCAAACCAGAAAACAAATACTATTGGAATTAAAAAAGTTCTGAACTCAAAGGTTGTGAGTTAGATAATAAAGGGCAAATACAGAACATTCCTCGAGGGCAGACCTCAATGAAATATATATACCCACCATGATCAAATGGAAACATGGACAATGATTGGATAAACATAAAACGACAAGTCACCGGAATCAATGAAAACCCTGATATTGGATACAGTCGCAAGCAAACATGTTAATCTCAAGGCAATAGGGATGTTTCCTGAGAAATAAAAATATGACTCTATTTAGTCCGTCAGGTAGATTATCGAAAAATATTGGTCACGTACTTTTTGCTTTATCAAATCTATAAAAATTGACGAAGATAAAAAGCTACAAAGATCAGGAGTGGGGGCTTTTGAACTTCGTGCTACGATTTTACCGCGTGGCAAAAATCGTAGCACGAAGTGACGTCACACGAATTTTTAACGCACTGTATCGTTTTCGTTTTTTTCTTTACGTGAAGAAAGAAAAAATGCGTGTCCAATATTTTTTGGAAATCTATCTGACAGACTAATTAGATTTTTTAACCAACTACCCATTTTATTACCTTAAAAAAAAATGTTAGCTTCAAGTCTCAGCAAAATGTAATTTAATTAGACGTGGTTTTGACCGTTTTCGACTGTGATGAAAATATAAACGCTTCTTAACGTACGAAATTTGTCCCTGTGCTAACCACAAGGTTAGACGTCATAATTAATCACCCGAAAAAGATAGTCAGACGTGGAACCGATTTGACTCGATGATGAAATTAAGTCACAGTCAGTCAGATTTGACATGAGACTCGGTGAAATAGATTTAAATCACGGCTTAATTATATTCTGTGTTTGGAAGCTATGTATCTCAGGTAAGTTAATTAGTAATAAGTACTAAACGGATAAGGGTGAAACAGTCACACCTAAGTTTTCGTTATATCTACTTCAGATCAAGATTATCGTTTTACGGTTGTCTTTCCTACCAAAAAGAAGCTTGTGTAGCGTGAAACCGATATATTTTCCAAGACGAAATGTTTCCTATGCATATAAAACAGTGTCATCCAAATTCTTAAGCCAACACGCTCCTAATCTGATTGGCAATATCCCGTATTCGTGGTATTGGGATATCGAAAAGGATTTTGAAAATCATAGATAACATGAGATCGAAACGTATATGTCATTTTTCATCCCTTGACAGCTGGGCTTATCGTTTGATAAGAAATTGTGGACAATCCTATGTTTTATTTATTGTTTAGTCAGACAATTTTGGATGTTTTCACAATTTTTTTAGGAATAAAAATATTTTATTTTCAGTCTTCACCGTCCTCGCAATTATAAACAAAAATCCTCGCAATTATCCTAGGTCTATTATTAAGTCTCCTGTAAGAAAAAGAAATAGATAAACTTTTGTCACTGCCTGTACCGGCTAACAATACACGAATAAACTTATGTATGTACAAATAGGACTCAAAGTAAATACAATATACATATACAACATATAGTAAAAATACCTAAGTAAATATTATAGTCCAATATTATTTTGGGATCACAACATCAATATTTTATTCCGACTAACGACTATCGGTAATTTCTTATGGAACTGTTTTTCTTATTCCTTGCTTATTATATAGGGACTTGCGACCATTAAGAGGCCATGTGAGTACCAAGAATGGAGCAATTATAATGAGTATATATGTATATCGACGGTTAAAAGGAAGTATATGTATAAGCGACATTTTGGTCAAAAATGAGTTATATATGCCATCCTACGTAAAATTTTCCGCTCTTTCGAATGCGCTTACTCTCATGGCTCTACGATGAGTTTTTTGGCGTTTATGCCCTAGCAAAAAAAATCGTTTTCATAGTATTAGTTTTCGTAACCGACGAAAATTCAAGTAATTTTTGCTACAAAGGTGCTTGTGCCCCTACAAAAATGATTTATTTTGTGTTTGTTGTCGGTAATGCTTTTTTACTTCATAAGGGTGTCGAGCTTTCGGTTGTTTATGCCTTTTAAGCTTTTCCCTCACAAAGTACAAACGTTGTTTATAGCCTACTTCCATTTCGTAATTTAACATAGCTATGGCGCTTGTACCCTATATACGAAATTCATTTTCATATTACTCTGTCAGTTATACCCTATTACCATTCAATACTTTATGGAAGCTATGCAGGTTATGCTCCATTACCTAAATTTATTTTAATATCACACTGTTGGTTATACCTTACTTCCGCGTACAATATAAATACAGTTTTGTCGATAATATCTTATTACTTAAATTAAATTAGATATCATGGTGTCGATTATAACCACATTATAACCTACTTCCACGTTCTACAATCATACTTATACGTCACTTATACTACAATACCCAATAAGCTTTTTATTATTTACTATTATGTTTGTTACCTTTTTAAATGTTTAATATTACGGATACATACCAAGTGTTCGTAATTAATTCTTAAGTTCCCTACCTGCTAGCTGCAGTATTAGCTAACAACCCATCATCATCATCATCATCATCATCATCAACAGCCTGTTGCAGTCCACTGCTGGACATAGGCCTCTCCAATTGCACGCCACTTAGATCTATTTTCGGCTTCTCGCATCCAGTTTCTGCCAGCCGTCCTGCGCAAATCGTCACTCCACCGTGCGTCTCGGCAAACGTAGTGTAGAACGTCCTACATTACGTTTGCCGAGACGCGGTCTCCACTCTAGAACTCGTTTACCCCAACGGTTGTCGGTTAATATGGCCAGCCCACTGCCACTTCAGCTTACTAATCCGGTAGGCTATATCGATGACCTTGCTTCTCTGACGGATCACCTCATTTCTGATGCGATCCCTCAGAGACACACCGAGCATAGCCTTTTCCATAGCCCAATGAGCGACTTTAAGCTTGTAGACCATACGAGCCGTCAGTCTCCACGTTTCTGCTCCGTATGCCATGACGGGTAGGACGCACTGATTGAAGACTTTCGTCTTTAGGCACTGTGGAATCGACGATGTAAAGACTCGACGTAGCTTCGCAAACGCTGCCCAGCCTAACTGAATTTTTCTATTCACCTCGCCCTCAAAGTTGTTTCTACCTAACTGCAATGTCTGCCCGAGGTACACATATGTATTTTTGAACAACTTCAAGAATTGCACCGTGAATCGCAATCGGTTCCGGTAGAACATTTTCGTTGAACATGACCTTGGTTTTAATAAGGTCAAAGTCAAAATGTTTACTGCGAAACAATGTTTATGTTACAGAAAAGTCAGCAAGATCATTCAGCATCTGCAGCGTTTCTGCCATGATGACGATATCATCTACAAATCGCAAGTAAGAGATGTATTCGCCATTGATGTTAATGCTACGTTCGTTCCAGTTCAGCGTCTTGAACATATCCTCCATTGCATTAGTGAATAATTTCGGGGAAATAACATCCCCTTGTCTCACTCCTCGATGCAACGGTATGGGACTTGTTTGCTGATTCTGTACTTGAACGGACATGGTGGCGGCCTCGTAGAAACATCTCATCACTTGAATGTATCGCCAGCCTACTTGGCAGCGCTGCAGGGACTTCAGAACAGACCAGATTTCAACCGAGTCAAAGGCCTTTTCATGATTCATAAATGCTAGACACAGGGGCTGATTATACTCTTCGGTCTTCTGTATAATCTGCCGCACTGTGTGGATGTGGTCTATGCGGCCGTATCCGCTCCGAAACCCAGCCTGTTCTGGTAGTTTGAATTCGTCGAGCTTTCGCGCAAGACGGTTCATAATCACTCTTGAAAACAGCTTATAGACGTGGCTTTGAAGGGATATGGGTCGATAGTTCTTCAATAGGGTCTTGTCTCCCTTTTTGAAGAACGGAGTAGAAGTGTGGTTATATTAACCACACTTCTACTCCACGCCTCTGAAATTCTCCCTTCAAACAGGACAGCGTTAAACAGCTTCTGGAAATCCCTCAGTACGGGTTTACCTCCAGCTTTCAGCAGCTCTGTGGTAACGCCGTCTTCTCCAGGGGCTTTTCCATTTTTAAGCTGCCCATGAGCGATCTCGATTTCGCCAATACTGACTTATTTATTTATTAAAACTTTACGCACTAGTAAAAAAAAAACTGTACAAAGCGGACTTAATGCCATAGGACTTCTGGCAGGTCTTCGGTTAAATGGCGTGTCAATGTGGCTCTAGAACCCTCATTTTTGGGATCAGGACGAGATGCATGCGATGCGTATAACCGGCTATAGAAGTCCTCCACTTCCTAAAAGACTACTGGCTTCAAAGAAACAACTTCTCCACTTGCTGTGGTCAACTTCATCAGGTGGCTTCTTCCAAGAGACTGTACGAACACCTTTGACCCCCGATTCTGCTCGATTGCTCTTTCAACCGAAGGAACATTGAAGCCCCGGAGGTCCTGTCGTACGTGCTTGTTGATCTCTCAGTTTAGAAATCGCTTTGCCGACGAAGTGACGGGTGGGCTTTCACGTCATTCCTTCATTAGCCCTAAAGTCCTTTCTGAAAGCTTGAACTTCTTGCCCTTACGCTGCATATCACAGAATCTCGTACCCTTTTCCCTGAGATCATGCCATGGTTTGGAGCAGAGTTGGTCGGAGTCTGGACTTCATCAGACGGACACGTTCGGCCTTGAAGTTAATATTCAGAGAGCCTCGGACAAGTCGGTGATCGCTACAGGTATTGAACCTATTGATCACGGAGACGTCTCTGAATATATGCCTCTTGTCATTCATGATGAACAAACATGATATCGACATCTCATGTTTGGTCATATTGTCGGGGCTTTGCCACGTCCACTTCCTTTGGGTCTGTTTCTTGAAGGAGTTCATCAAGAACAACCCCTCCCGTTCGAGGAAGTTGACGAGGATTTGCCCCCTATGATTTCTGCTTCCAAATCCATGGTATCCTATTACCTATTCGCAGCAATACTGTACTCCCACTTTGGCATTAAAGTCAACATGACAACGATATACTGTCTTTGTAGTGAAGTGGAGGGCTCTCGATATGTCATCGAACATATTTTCCACTTCGTCGTCCGAGTGTGTCGAGGTTGGTGCGTACACTACCTTGAGGCTATACCTCTCGGTGAGCTTCACAATAAGGTACGCTACCCTGTTCGACACACTTAACATTTCCACAAAGTTAGATAGGACTTGTTTACCAGAAACCCAACGCCGCCTTGCGATTGTTGGTCTCCCTCGCGGAAGTACATCAGATGACCCGATTCCAGGGATAACCCTGGAATCGGGTCATCTGATGTACTGGATGTGCTTGGGGGAGGACACCATAAGGTGTCCATGTCATGTCAATGATTTTTTTATTTAAAAAAATCCTACTATCCGCTTGTTAGTAAATAGGTAAGTAGGTGACATGAAAATGACTATAATGACGAACTATCATCTTTGAAATCTGCTATTTAGTGTAAATTAGAATCACTTGAACGGGTAGGGTATACTGAAACAGGCCCCTAAGACTAAGGATCCTTAGTCTTTTTGTATGAAAATCGACTCCCTAATACTTTTAAAATACTTCACCCTATTTTACGAGTTAGGGACAAAATTACAGTGTAGTGTAATACCCGTTTTAGCTCTTATCCTGATGAAGGATCGTGTTGGTGGCGCTACTTCATTATTTTTGGGGTGTCTTTTCATCCATATTTCCATAGACTCACGCAATGCCAAATGTTGATTATCCTTCTTTTCCTTTGCTTTCAAGCGACATTGTGCGTCACTAATGTCTTATATCCTGGTATTGTTTTGAAAGCCGACTGTTTCTTGTGCTCTATTAGCTTCCATACAACCACTGTGAAAAGTACCTTACCTTCTTTTCCTATAACACTTATTGAACTGTCTAGTCTCTTATACCCTTTTCCCTTGCTGTGTGAGAAATCAGTATGTCGCTTAGGCTTCTTATCCTTTAATATTTTACTGTGTCATTTGTATCTTATGCCATATTTCCTCATTAGAAAATTAAAAGCTATTGTCATAAGCGACAAAAACCACTTTAAATAGCGTAAAATCATTAAAACTAAAAATACCAGTAAATGCTCCATTTTTTTCTGATTTTATAACTGTTTTATTTTTCGCGATATCTTAATAAATAACAAAATTACGTCAGTTTTTCTAAAATTTAAAACTTTGAACGGCTCTCCTGAACATTTCACTTTTTGTCGCTTATACCCTATTTCCTTTTAACCGTCGATATGTATTTATAACTGACTTCCAAAAAGGGAGGAGGTTCTCAATTCGGAAGCTTGTATTTTTTTTTATGTATGTTCGGACAAAATATTTTTTTTTTTCGAAAGGGGCTTATTCCGAAATGTTCCAATTTAAATTTCATAAAGATCTGATGATGGGTTTCGAAGACAGACAACGGAACTCTTCAAAAAATGATAGCAAATCTTTCGGGATTGCTGAAATCACATGTTTGTTTATTGTTCACACTAATGTGATTGGTACGTTTAGGTGCGGGGTGTGTACCACTAAAAAGTGAAAAATAAAAAAATAAACTTTTTACAAAAAAAAATACAACCGACTTCATAAAATTGATTGAGTCAGGCGTTACTTTGCGGAAATCCATTTTAAATTTGAACTCGCTGACCGTTGAGTTGCTCAGTCGCAACTCAACGGTCAGCGAGTCAACACGTCCCCTGAGGATGCCTCGTGGAGAGGCGAAACACGTGTCGGTAATGGTGTTGGGTTTTGCATTGCCTTCCTGCATGTGCTTAAAATCCTTGCATTTGCCTAGTAATCTTGCATGTGCATAATATAGCGGGCGGGAGGGAGGTGCATACCTGCAACCCACTAATATTCGCGGAAATTAAAACTAGATATATTGTTTTCATTTTCAAATTTACAACCGACTTCTACACAATAAAAAAAAAACAAATAGTACAAAATAGCTTCTTTTTCGGAAGTCTGTGTTCAAAAAACGAAAAAGCAACCAAAAACACTGAGTTCCGAAATTAATGTTATTTTGAACTGTTTTTTTCTTTTGGGTTGATGTCGGTTGAATTTTTTGTAAAAAGTTTTATTTTTTATTCATAAGCTGGCAACAATTTTACCTGATAGAAAGCGATGATAAGGTTGACGATGGAGCACGTTTGCTTAAAAGTAACCTATTCACTCTTGATTTAAAGAGCCGCAGGCTGCAGCTATCAGGTAACACAGACTCCGGCAATGAATTCCACTCCTTTGCTGTACGCACAACTAAAGCATTCCCTAAACGTTTTATGCGTATGGGTGGCATGTCGAACATGTAGCGGTGGTGAATCGCCAAAGGGCCGGTCCCACTTATACGTACCGTCTGTTTTCTTTGTCCCTCTAAAGAGGCGGATATCCAGTGGCAGTATCATATACCAGTGGCGTGCAGTGGTTCGAGTTAGGGTAGGCCAGAAAATAATGTCCAAAAAAAACACACCACATTATTCAGGGTTGAAATTTGGTGTCTTCTTTTTTTTTGTTTTTTTTTTTTAATGGGCAATTAAAAAAAACTCATTTCATTAAAAATCAACCCTGAATAATGTGGTTATTTTTTAAAATTTATTTGGACATTTTCTCTGGCCTACCCTAAGTCGAACCACTGCACGCCACTGTCATATACTGTTCCAATTTAGACGGTTCCGAGTAAACGCCCGGATCGGATGTAGTGTGAATGAATCTGCCAACAAGACAGCACCAATGTCCATCCCTCCCACCCCGCAGTCTCCGCGAATTTCGACGTCTTCCGTTTAAACAATGGTCCGTCAAGTCCGTCAAGTCTGAACATGCACGTACGGTCATCATCTTCCACCACAGCAAAAAGACGTCCCGGGCGTCAGGAGCCGCAAATCAACATTCCCATACTAAAAAAAAGGCGGGCCTGCAGACGGCGAATGGTGGGTGGATCGCCATCCCATAAAAACCAGGGCCCCAAATCTGCTATTTTTATAAATTTGTCATTCCAACATGATCCCATTGTCATTTTGCTAAAAGTTCGTAATCTGCTTAATTCATCATTCCAACACGATCCCATTGTCATTTTGCTAAAAGTTCGTAATCTGCTAAATTCATAATGGTCGATCATTGGTCTTTCAGTAGTCTCGTAATAGTTTTTGATAACCGAGCTATTAAAAAGAATGACTGCACAATGAGGTTCTAATGGTAGGTCACTGATCAAAGGAACTGTCAAAATTTTAGCAGATTACTGCATACTTCTGTCATTCATTTGTCATTATGTACGAGATTACCATTCTATGCCATTTCTTTCAATGGAGTGTCAGTGGTTGACCATTGGAAAGTCATAATGACGCTATTATGTTAGTAGATTACCAAACTTGTCAAAATCGACCATTATGAGATCAATGATAGGCCATTTTGACACTATTGTATTAGCAGACTTGAGGCCCTGGCCCAGTTTGATAGTGCGCTCTGTACCACGCGCGCCTCAAAGAGATGTCAGCGTAATAGATGGACTCGTTAGGAGCCATGACTGCCAGGGTTTCGGGATCTGTTTGAAAGAGTCACCACGGCTTTGGAACGCAAAAAGCATTTAAAATAACTCTATGCTTTGTGAGCTGCCAATGTTTTTACCTCAACATGACTCGTAAATCGTGTTGCTTATTCGAAACACGAGAAACTGTGAATAATAATGGTCTTAACGTTAAAGAATTATGACGACAGGAGCGCAGTACGTGTAATGAATACTCTTACTCTATCGATTTGACATATTTCTATGAATTTAATGACTTTAGCACAAAGCTACCAAATCTTTAATGCTTGACAGTCGTCATTCCGTCCGTGACATCCAACGCTTTGAATAATTTCCACAAACAAATGACAAACACCGACTAAACACGAACTGATTTGTCAAATACACCATAAAAACATTTTCCTCCTTATATAGCACTTGTGTAATAAATAAAACACTTCTAAAAACAGAAAGCACCCCTGTGGCGTGATGACGACCCCCCTTGGGGAAAGAGAAAGGATAATATAAACATGGATTTGGAAGATTGATGGTAGTATTATTCGAGAGAGATGAACCGAAAATCACATATGGAAAACTCTTACGTTTGCCTAATCAAGCGGCATTTTGTTTACGTTTCGTATTCAGACACATTTCTTGTGCATTGCGTGATGGATGGTTTAGAAAAATGGGTGAGAGGTGGTTCGGACACACACGATTCACAAGGGACCTAAGTTTGAGGTCCTAGAAAATAACTGATGATTCGTTCCACAGCGAAAGTAGCAAGAAAAAAAAAACATAATTAATTCGAAAAATAGATACCTAAATATTAACTGTCTGTGCAATAGATTTAAGAAGATCTAAAATGGATAGGCAAAACCGAGTTTTTATCGATGTGTCACCTTACATCTCCGTAGAGTTATATAACTCTACGTTAGAGTTATATAACTCTACGGAGATGTAAGGTGACACATCGATAAAAACTCGGTTTTGCCGGTTTTGGTTATATAACTCTAACGTAGAGTTCTCTAATTTTTACGATAGGACGATCTGATATAACAGTAATCATAGCAGAAGTATATTATGCGAAGATCTAAATATATTTAGATCTTGGCTGAATGAAAATCGTGTCCGATTGTCACAAGAAAACCAATATTTGACTGGAAATAGACGTCTCGTCTAGGTCATAGTTATTTATGTTCTGAGTTTGTGTCAGGACACAACTATTGCAGATAATAATAAGCTCTTTGTTTTCTACTTCGCAGTACGAAGTCCTAATGATTCCCGAGTTTTCCGGCCTTCCATGCCGGCCAACCATAAAAGTTTTTTTTTAAACAAGGCCAACACGCTGCTAATTTTTAAATATGGGAATTCATCAAATGATTCCTTCCGCACTTGGCGGAGCGGAAGTCAGCGTCAGATTCTTACTGACTAAAACCCATCCGAGTTCCTCTTAATGCCATTGGCGTTGCAGGGCTTGACTTTAAGTCAAATTCAATGTCAAAGTCAAAACGTTTAATTCAATTAGGCCATTAAACGGCACTTTTGAACGTCATCATTATGTAATCATAATTAAGTAACTCTAGCGTCCACTACAATACAGACTAAACAATTCAACTGCCTTGTATCCGACAACAAAATTAATCAGAAAAGAACTCGAGAATTGGAGACCGACAATAGTACTAACAGTAAAAGTAAAACAGCATACATAAGCAAGCCACATGACTCCTAAACAAAACTTGAACCAGTACCCATAAATCTTGCATCAAATAACAGAACTTTCTCTAAAGAACAACATAACAAAAATTTAATTTTGTTTCGCACAGCCTCGCCCCTAACCCGAGAGGAACGCTCGTGGCTACACACGGTACAGCTTAACTTATTCACTGCTCTGTGACTCACTGTACTCTGCAGAATGCCCGCGAATAAAGATGCAACTCGACTTGTAAGATTTTATGGACGATATTTCCGTTGCACTTGAGGCTTGAATATGTAGGTATTCTTTTGAGTTGTCTTGGCTGGCCTTTTAAGAGATGGAATGTCTGTTTGTTGCCTTCATATTTGGTTAAATTCTCCCCGCGGCTTCACTAAAATGGCCAATCTTACAGAAACTTTTTCCGGAATAAAACGTAGCCACTGATTATCAACTATAGGTATCTACTATGACTCTTTTAATTATATACATAGTTTTTGTCATCAGATGAGAACTGAACTTAGCTTTTACAAACAATTAATCTTATCTCTTTACTAGATGATGCCCGTATATACTAGATACTTCGTCTGCGTCTCATAACAGAGAGAAACCTGAAAAAAAAAACATTTGTAATAGATGCTCTGCTCCTAATTAATGGTCGTATTGTGATGTTAGCCTTCCTCGATAAATGGGGTATCTCACTCTAAAAAAAAATCTTCAATTCGGACCAGTAGTTCCTGAAATTAGCACGTTCAACCTAACAAGCTCTTTAGCTTTATATTATTTTAACGAAAAATAAGTTGTCTCATTTGTTACGAGAGAGTGATCTTAACAAACAACACAACTTACTTTTCTTCTGTTTTGATTAGAACAAATGATGGTTATTCCGACCCATTTTTAGTAAATAGTTAAAATAGTACTTGTACCACTTGATATATTACGCAATCTTAGAATGAAAGGGACCTAATTCAAAAATTGCAATTTTTGGCAAATTAGCAAGAATTAAAACGTTTAAAAAGAGTTGGATAAAAAAAAAACAAATATCTCCCGAGACCTAGGTACATATGTATAAGCTGTTCCTTTCCCAATTACATTTCGGAATCTTTTTCATCACTGGGTTTTCGAATATGTTTGGTACGTTCAGTTTATAGCAAAATTATATATTAGGTATTTAGTTATTTTATATATTATAAGTAACAGAAATTTTGAGTTGAACCATTATTACACTTTCATTCTGAAAGTGCAATATGCTAAGCTATTAAAAACAAAAACAGAAGCTCACACTTCAATTACAAGAACTTAGACTTCAACAAGTTTAAAATGAGCTCTAAATATGCTGTGGAACTAAATAAATTCTTCTAATAAGATTCTCCGATTCACACCCACAATTAATTTATTCGAACAAAGCGAATTCGGTCAAACACAAAGATAATGTAAATCAAGACGAGTCGAGTTATATCATATTACGTACAAACCTAAATTCGGCTCTTTTGACGGCATTCAAAACAGTATAATTATTTATTTATTTATATAGTACTGCCACATCACATACATACATACACCTGTTCCTGTTATTATTACAAGGTGTACAATAAAGTATATAATAAATAAATAATAATACACCATTAAAAAAAACACATTTCACACACAACAACGGCGTACATACCACTGTAAATTTTTGGGCTCGGTGGTAAAATTAATTTTATCGTAAGTCACGTTTCGAATGCTCGTTAGCTTTCAGTCATGTTTAATTCCAAATAAATGTGGAATAAATGTCTACCGCAGACCTATGTAACTATTTACTCAATTTAATGTCCGGACCTAAGACTTTTTGTTGACAAATAGAGAGACAATCGAGGACCGCGACATCGATGCGTTGTAGCTTTAAACCAATAACCCACAATATAATTATTAAACTGTAGTTGTTATGTATTGCTCTTGATGCCATGTTAAATGCAACTTATATTGTGGCGAGAAATAAATCTTTATCATTGTTATTTTGTATCGAATATTTGTTATGTAATCCTGTGTTCTAGTTCGGAGTTAAAAGACTACTCTGGTTTTTGCAAGTGCGCCTTCTTTTATGGGTGGGAAATCATCGAGTGACTCCTACAGCTCTGGTTGGAGCGGAAAGAAATATCAGACTCTTACTGACTACAGCCCACTCGTGTTCCTTCAAATGACTTTTGCGTCCCAGGGCCGGGCCAACTCTTCTGAACAATTCCGCTAATGTGAAACTGGACGAATCCTGCCACATAACCTAAAAACTGCAACCTCAATCTATACATTCTAACTGGACCAGTAATTTTTAATTATTTCCTCATTGCCATTATTAGCAGGAGATTCGAACCAGATTCGAGAGTGCGTGTAGAACAAAAGATTACACGTACAGAAAATATAATATTGCTTAAAAATAAGGTCGAAATTTATCACACGTAAATACGTGATAAACATTTCATAACCGACCCATTTAATACGAAAATTAAATTTGCGAAAAGACCACACAATACCAACCGTTTCCCGTAGAGAATGTTGGGACTGCAATAAACAACCAAACGATCCGTGAAATCAGTTTCATTCCCATATGCAAACGTGAAATTAATTCAGGGATGATAGTGGTAATATTCGTAAATTACCATACTCTTTGTTCCAATCGCGCTGACCCGATTAAACGAAAAATTTTGAGAATATTATTTTCCTTCCCACTTCCACCATTTTGGCAGCGCCATCTTTGAATTGAGCACACATCGTATTGCTATCTGTGTAATAGCGGGGAACTATACAACGTAACGTTGTTGGATATTTTCTGCTGCGCGGATACTCGGACGGTTTCCCGGGTGACGAGTTTCGGAAAATGTCCGATAGATGGCGTTTTTTGAAGTTCAAATGAAAGTATTCCGCTTTTTGTTTAACTCACTGGTAATACAAAATTAGAATATAGAGAAATTTGAGAATTAAAGTAGATTACTATCTTATCTCTGTTATTTTATATCAACAGGAGTACTAATTATATATTTTGTGCGAAACGCCACCTGTTACGATAGTAATGTTATATTCCATGGGAATGTGATATTGTTTCCGTGACGACATTATTTCCGCCCAGTGCCATTATACACACGCTGGAGGAAAATCCGATAGATGGCGGCACTCCTGTAATGAGAAACAAAAGCGTTAAAACAGTCTAATTTCTACTAGAGTACCTACTGAATTTCCAACGTAATACTAAACCAAGTCTTAAGTTCTTAAGTATTTTTTGTTTTAGTAGATGACTAGCTTCTGCCAGCGACTTCGTCCGCGTGGAATAGTTACTTTAACCCCGATTTTGAAACTTCATACAAACGTTCATCCCCTATTTTATCCCCTTGGGGGTAGAATTAATCAAAATCCTTTCTTAGCGGATGCCAACGTCATAACATCTATTTGCATGCCAAATTTCAGCCCGATCCGTTCAGTGGTTTGGGCTGTGCGTTGATAAATCACTATGTGTGTGTGAAATATGTACAACTTACAACAAAAAAAGAAATGAAGTAAAGCTGAAATGCCTGTGCAAAATTATATTATAATAACCTATACCTACTTCACTTAAAAATAAATACCTATAACTACGTATAACTAATTAATAAAATAACTACTAATTAATAAAAGTATCTACGCTTTTACCTACTTAATACTAAAAAAACAGAACATAAATTAGCCAAAACTAACCTATCGGTATCTAAAAATCTATGCTCCTACTTCTACTACTACTTCATCTAAAAAGAAATAAAATTGAAACTATTAATAATTTGTAATTTGAACGAATATTAAACATTACCAAAATAACTAATAAGTACCTATTGTATAAAATAGCAACAAAAGTTACACAAAAATAATCACAATAACATCTTACAGCATGATTCAGTATTAAAGCACGACGGCGCGGTGGCTTATTATTGTATTAATGTATAAGTTTGGTGTTTCTATACCGATTTCTATGATTATTTGAATAGGTAATAATGTTAACTTTTTTAAATTAGGGATGAGTGCGAGTATTATAAACGTAAGAGTAAACAAATATAATCAGAAAGCTCCGAACTGCTAAGCTATCGGGAGCTACACGTGTTATTGAGAGTCAACCATAAAAGATAGACATATACTGTTGTGGGATATTTTTTAGATAATTTTATGTAGAATATTTTCGTCATACATTATTTCTATGTAACTTTAACCATTAAGGCTACACACGCGACGGAAGCTTAAAAAATGGAGTAACTTCTCCCGTTTTCCCAACATTTCCCTTCACTGCTCTGCTCCTATTGATTGTAGCGTGATGAAAAGTATACTATAACCTGCCCAGGAGTATGAAGAATAATTGCACCAAGTTTCGTTAAAATCGGTCAAGTAGTTTTTGTTTCTATAAAGAACATACAGACAGACAGACAGACAGACAGACAGACAGACAGATAGACAGACAGACAGACAGAAAGACAGACAGATAGACAAAAGTTTTACTGATTGCATTTTTGGCACCAGTATCGATCACTAATCACCCCCTGATAGTTTTTTGAAAATATATTCCCTGTACAGAATTGACCTCTCTACAGATTTATTATAAGTATAGAAGATAGATTTATAGATAATCTATATTTAGATTAAAAAAAACATTTAGCCTGGAACTAAATCTCAAGACTACTCAAGTACGTATTTGTCCCACACCAGGATCGAAACCGTATACCGTACAGCGTAAACCGAAGCGCTCAACCACTGAACCAATAGTAGGTACTCTGTTCGAAAATAATGATATCCTGTGACTTTTGTTTATGATCAGGTGTGCACTTGAATCCTACTTGAAAAATTGATTCCCTTTCTCCCACACAGTGCAAAGGTCAAGCATTATTTATCAAGTAACTACTAAAAATTCCGACAGCATAATATTGCAATAACAAATCCTTGAAAAGCACTGATATGGAAAATCAAATAATGAAATTCAAACCGATGAAATATTGGAAAATAGAATTATCAGTGGTACCATGCTTTTCTTCTATTCAATTGGTTCTACTTATTTTTTACCTAACTACAGCAAAACCAAAAGGAAGGATTAGGATTAGCTGGACAACAAAGTTTTTCTTCTAGCTATATAGGACGAACAGTAAGTACTATCTCTTTTTCACAACGGATCAATGGTTGCTTCAGATGGCTGGTGCTACCCTTTGAAACTGAGTCTAGATTTCTTCCACTGGGGATCTATACTTATATTACAATATATTATTTATTCAAATATACATACAAATTTATATTCTTAAATATCTCTTTATAAAACGCACATACAAAGAAAAAACATATAAAAAGCAGAAGACCGCCGGTGTCGGGAGTAGGATCAAGGTACCGGTGGTTAGGGCTCCAGAGAAAGGAACTTCCTCACAAGACGAGCCTAAAGATGATGTCGTCGAAGATTTTGGCCAACAGGCCATTGGCCGTAACGACAATCGGCACAATGGCAGCCGAGTCCACATTCCACATATCAACAACCAACAACCTCGTATGCTAACTCGATATTCTCGGTTTTTATTTTCTTGATACTAGGTAGCTGATATAATAATATACATTAAGGAAGAAATAGCAAAACAATTACTTTTGACTTAAAAAAAAAATCGGCAACAAAACGGCCTAAAGTTCGCATTTAGATTAGTCACAGATTTTGATGTCACCAACTGCATCAGACTGCTTAAATTCATTTGTTCGGTACTTTGTACTTGTTTTTAGTGGTCGAATTTTTTTTAAGTTTTGTTTTGGTTTTGCTATATGTTTTTACCGAATTTATATCAGCTACCCAACATCACGTATAAATGTGACCACGCATTTCTGGAACAAAACTTTTCTGGAAAAAAGAAAATGATAAAGTGACTGACGAAATATACAGGATATTTCGTCAGTCACTTCATCATTTCTTGCATACCATCTAGCAACGTGCCCACAGCCAATCTTCGCCGTTCGATGTTTAAGTTTTAACATTGTAACCGAACCAGGCGTCCTAGGTGCTATGGTGTCGACCTCAGGGGGGGAGTGCACGAAGGGCGGGGGGGGGGGGTATGACGTCAGGCTCCTACACTGCGTGCACAGAGAACCGCCACTCTCTATCCGGGTCACCTATTTTGGGATATATTGCACTTTGACGTCACACCAGGATTCTGTGAAAAACGTATCAAAATGCAGGTGTGCTTTAAATGATAGATGGCCTGAGTGTTTCTGGGTGATAGATTGATTTAAAAGGTTTTGTCGTCATAGCATTGTTATTCCAATATTTGTTTGTAGAATGGATCGTGTCACACGAAAATAGTTTGCATTTCAAAAAACACTTTTTCTAACTACATACTACTTATTAACCAGCGATATCCGCGGTGTGGCCAGAAAAAATCACTGACCTACCACTTACCCCATCTTTTCGAAGCATAGTAGTAACACTTGGATTTTATAACCGGTTGAATAGTCTACATCATACGAAGCTTTGAAAGTTACCATACGCATAGGTTAACTTTTATCAATGACATAAATGATCATCGCTACAAGTGTTTCATGAAAGTTTCATTTGTTCAAGGCGCATTCTCATCCGCATCGCAGTAGCTAACTAGATACCTTATGATTTCGATTTTTTTTTTAAGTTTTTGACATTGACTGTCGCTGAGATAATTTTTAGAGTTCCGTAGTAAAAAAGGAACCTTTATATCTTTCGCCATGTCCGTCTGTCTGTCTATCCACGGTTTAGCTCAGAGATGCTTAGCACTTGAAAGTTGGAAATTGGTAAAATAAAATGTTTTTTAAATTACCTAATCTGCACGTGAAGCGGCCATGATTTTTTTATAGTCTATTCCATGGTGTGGGGTGTCGTTGGATAGGTTGTTTAAATATTGAGGCTGTGCGTAAACCATGTTTCCATCCAAGGATCCGTTTGCAAATGATTAAGCTTAAAAGAGTATTTTTTGTTAGATTCTAGTAAGGGTATTTTATTTTTACTATACACCCCTAGTTTTTAATTAGTAAAAAAAAAAACAGGGCTGTATCCGTACCCGTTACTGATCATATTTGTGTAGTCAAAAGTAAAAAAATAAAAACCTAAAATTGTCCGCGGAGTTTTTTAATAAATAATTGGTAGATTCATAATAGAATCAACATTTATAACAATTTCTACTAGAAAATACTACGCACAGTGTTTTTCCATTTTAATCGTCATTTATTCATTCATAAATCAATAGCCTGTACAATATTTTTATAAGTTGAGTGGCATTTTAGGATATATAAAACGCTAATAATAACTTTGCTGTTTATGAACATAATTTTTTGAGACTTTTCTTAAATAATAACAAGACCTTTTCTAATAAGCCCTTAAAATATTTGTACTAATTAAAAACTAGGGGTGTATAATTCTAATAATCTTGAGTCTAACAAAATATTTCTAACAAAAGAAAACGACCTAATATTACTTGCACTTCTAACTTTAAATTCTTACAGTGAAATTCATACTAATTATTTGGCCATAGTTTACGGGACGAACAACTACAGACTCCTTCACTGCGCGTGACTCGATACGCACTGGACTGTTTTTGTTGTAGCAATCAAACCAGTATGGGACTTTTCTCCCAGCGTTACCTTGAATTTGAAGATTAATAAGTACCTATCTACGAAGCATGGCTTTCAAGATTACTCGTGTGTATGTCTGTTAATCTCTGACAGTCACACCCATAGATCACACCCAATTTCCTCCGAATGACGCAGGTGCTGACCGGACACGGCTGTTTCGGGAGGTACCTGTTTCGGATTCAGCGGCCTCCCGCTCCTCACATATCACACACAAACTCCTCACACTGTATGGATCGCCCGGAGGACACGGTGGAGCATACGGTGGAGGTCTGCCCTGCTTGGTCGAAGCAACGCCGTGTCCTAGTCGAGGCGATCGGCGGTGACCTCTAGTGTCCGACCCTGGTTCAAAGAGCTGTCAGCAAAGAAGACGGGGCCCCATAGGGTCAGTGCCTGCTAGGCTTGCGGAATTTGTTCAAAAGAGTCACCGCGGCCCTGGAACGCAAAGGGCACTAGAAGGATCATGGGTGGGTTTTAGTCAGTAAGATTCCGACACTCCCTTCCGCTCCGCCCAGAGCGGGAGAAGTCATTTGATGATTCCCTATCCAGAAAAAAAAGACTAACTAACTTACTAATTAATTTGAGACTGGTTTTGCACAATGCTATTTCGATAGCCCAGTTTAACTATTTGTTTAGTTCCAGAGGCAAGCTATAAACAGACAAGTTTATAATTTTTCGAACATTATAACAGTCCGTGACACCTGGAAGCCGACCACAACATGTTGGATAAAGGCTTTTTTACGTTGAACTATAATATGAAAAAAAAAAAACATTTTAATGAATTATATGTAAGTCATTAAAATGTTTTTAATGAATTACATATAATTCATTAAGAAAAAACATTATAGCATTATACTTATATTTTATAGCTTTGCTACCACGGAGGATCACCAACTCTTTTGTCACAGGCACATAAACCTAGTTTAGGAGTCACGGTATTTTAAATTATCTACATGTTTTAGCCTTATAGGGCTAAAACATGCAGATAATTTAATCATAATCAAGATTTAATCAATTTTGTGAAATAAATTATTGTTTTATTATATTACAGTTTAGCACGGTACAGTATTATTACGGCCCTTGCTTAATTCATAGATGCATAGATAGAATATATTTTAATAAATACTAAAAATTGTTATACAACTTTATAAGTCTTTAACACAAATTTAATTGTATGGGTACAGTGGCAATCTTATCGCTGACAACAAAATCTATCGGACAACCTATGAATGAACTGGAAGAACTTAAAATAAAAATACCGCGTGCGGTGTACCTACTGGTAGTAGATAAATTAAATTGAAAATAAAACTAAACTAAATTTAATTAATGTACAAACTAGCAATATAATTGTATCAGCCGCGTCCACTTCATCAGCTAGTTGTACCTACGTTTTTGCATTAAGGTTTGTATGTTGTTGAAATCCTATTAATGAAGTATACTCGTCAGGTCGGCCGTGACGCAAACTCGATTAGTATAGATCGCTCTGCAACCTCTGATAACGTAGTTTAAAAGTGCTCCTACGAGCTAGGTAACCTATTTTCAATGGGCAGTAAATGCCAAAGGGTAAAATGTTGTGGGAATGGCTTACATCGCGTTCAACTGTTATTTTAGTAAAAAGGAGTCTATTACCATTACCACCATAGAAATTTAAAATTTGTCTGTGTGAACTCATATATCTTCCAGCAATGTAAGCGTGAAGTAAACTTAACAAACTAAACTTTATAATAGTTGTAAAGATTGTTATTGTTCAGTGTCCATAGAGTTTCTTACACGTTCTTCTCCATACAGATCTACGCTTCTGAACGTGCAACTAGATTCTTCTTTTTTAATTGACCAACCAATTGTCAAATCAAAAGTGCCTGCAAAAGTTCGAAATTAAAAATAATGTTTGTCGTTTGAGTTTTTTTTGGTCACCGTTTTTCTCTTGTTCCCGATTTCAATAAGACACCACTGTGACCAGTTTATCAGACTATTGACTTCTGCTGACGAGAATCGGAAGTCACAGTTCACTCGGCAATAGTGTCAATATTTTTAAAGGTTTTTATGGTCCTCCCAAGGACTAACTTCAAAAAAAAAAAACAATTATATCCTGCTTATATTTTTCTAGCCTAGTTTGTGTCCCACTGCTGTACAAAGGCCTCCCCTTTCTTGTTCCAAACAAGACAGATAGTCTTGGATATTTTTGGCCAAGTTTGACCCACCATCGTGATAAGATGGTCAGGGGCCGTATTATGACGTCTTAAAACCATCATGTTTTCGGTGTGAAAAAGAGACGGAGCTATACAGGACGAATAGCACTATCCTTTTCTCACACAGAAAACATGATGGTTTTAAGAGGTCATAATACGGCCCCAGGCCACCTTCACTTCGAGCTCGAAGGCGAGGTCTTACCTCAGGCGTCCACTAAGTGACGCTGTTCGCCCATTTCCCATGCCATATTATGGAAGTCTAAATGCTTGAATATGTGCCTAAACAACTGAACATGTTAAGATGGAAACAAGCACACGGGTAAACCAATGAGTCTGCCTGGCTTTATCCAAACTAAATTGAAATGGGCTTCAAGTCTAACCAAATGCATCTGAGTACCAGTTTTTAATATGGAGCGACTGAATATCTTCAGGCTTCAAAAACCGAGTTACTGGCTAACACGAGACTGGTGTCAGATTTTCTGACTTCTGACTACACGTAACGTATGCCAAAAATATGCAAATAAAACCTAGAAAAAACGGTTTAAAGTGCGAGGCACCGAGAAGTTCTGTCAATGCCGGTTGTGGCTGAAAACCAGCGCTGTGGCTCTCTCGTACATACGAGTACGTGTGTCCCAGCACTATAGTGAGTGATGGCCGTTTTGCGCATATTTTCCTAACTTGCATAATCTTTTGTAATTTTGCTTATTTTTTTGGTATGTGTCATGCTTGGTGCAAATAAACAATTTTTCTTTCTTTATTTCGAAGCATTGGCATGCAATAGATACTCACCCATCCGCCGAACAACCTCAGTAAGCTTTGCTTAACCCGGAACATCGACCCGCGCGGCTGTTATTAATAAGCTACGACCTCAAGACCATAACCTGAACAAAGCTACTACCTAATATAAGTTTTACGAATCCTAGCCTATTTTCGGTAAGAGCACACATAGTAGGTTTAAATCGATTAGTATAAATCTTTCTTTGTTTTTATAACATACAACATCCCCTTTGTTAGTTAGTGCCACACAGCTATACAAAAAACGTTTCAAATTTCAAAAGTTCAGGGGTTACTTCAATGATTTTATGTTAAATGAATTTTGCAATGAAATATCGGTTCGTAGAAGCTATGACGTATAAAACAGAAGGTACATACATATGCCATTGAGAGCTGCTTTATTTTCAATTTCCATGAAAAGCTACCACGGAATGAAATAATATGGGAAACGTTACAGGGTAAAGAGAGTCTAGGTAGGTGCTGAATAGCCTTCTGTGGAATTATATGACGTTTATACCTAATGTTAAAAGCTCATAAACGTGTAACTAATTTTAGCCTACTTCCTAGTGGACTCCCATAATAATTAGTAGCTGGTAAATTCGCGATTGAGCTGAAGCCGCACCCCGCGGCCTTGCCTCACCCCGTTCTCGCCAAACCTGTTTCAGAATGAAACTGACCTAATTCTACCGCTGCAGCCCCCCTCCGCAGCGACTGACGTCATAGCATATCTTCAAACCCAACAAGTATATATTCCCATTTATTATACAGGCAATAACAATTGCAAGCTGTACTGACATAGTGGTGAGAGTCGTTCAGCAAGGCGGTTGGGAGTTACATCTTTGTGGAGTTCCGGGTCCAAGGCATGGAGTCAAAAACTGGGTCATCCCGGGTTGCAAGCCTCTATTCATGAATCGAAGCACGCAAGGTGACGCGTTCTCGTTCATTCTTGCTCGGGCTTGTTAGTCGAACATGGTTCCACCTGCGTTCGACTGACGCATGAATGATCTATATTGGGCTATAAATAGATTTGATAAAAATAAATGTAATTATAAGGGAAATTAGTTATTGGTTGACCTCTTTTACGATTACTGCATTCAACAACAAGCTTAATATAACACGTACTTCCTTTAATATTTAATTTAAGTAGAATTTTATAGTATTGACGGTCCTTATAATGACTTTTTAATCAAATTTATAATATAGATACCAATCAACGCAAACAATTTCATAACTTCAAGCTTTTTAAGGCCTTGGCACTGAAGCTAGCACTAGAAGCCTACTTTTTACAATTGGGACAGACTGTTCTACCTACTCTCACAAAAATAATTAACAAGACCCCATCACGACCTTGACAACCAACACCATTCATTGTTCACGAAAAAATCGATGACTCACAAGTCAAACCAATATAGGACGCACGAGCACCTAGCACCACGTTTCAACATAGTTACCAATAGCTTACACCGTTATTAGACTAAAATAAAGGGCGATCAAATAGTACGGCCCATACTTGCAAGGCTGGGAAGCGTCCTTGCTGCCTGTGACGCACGAACTCGCCTTGGCGGTGAATGGACTCACCCTGGACTATGATAAAACACCCTGTGTTTAAGTGGTTGATGTTGGTTCTGTTTGGCAGTGGACTTAAGTGTTTTGGGGTGGTCTGTAAACTGTTATTGTGCTTTGATGGTTTTAGATGTACGGAGGTGAATTCAGGTTTTAATTTTTTGGCAGAAGCTAACCAACTGGTGTTGCGTGAGTCACAACTTTTATTAATTTGATATCTGTTTAAAATATTTATTAATGAATATTAAACCACATCTAGATAGTCGGCAGGACAACTTCAGACAACGAGTTCATCCATTTCATTAATGATAGTTTAGTCAGAGAAGTTAGCTGAGAAAAAGCATTAGGTATAGCGTGGAATTTCCCTTGAGAAAAAAAAAGAAAGATAATCATATAATCATAACGTATAGTATATTCAACGGGTGAAGTTCAACAGATGACTTTTCGGAACCGACTTCTAATCAGGTGTGTCATTGCCGCTACAAAATTGGTTGGACCTGCATTCCTTACCGGACACGTTAAGATGAATATTATCCTTCAAAATAACATTCACTGACACTTTTCACTGACGCCATCAATCAGAATTACACCTGGAATACGTCACCAGTCGCTGGATCATATTATTTTTGTAATGAAATTAGAAATCTTCCCACGCCTTCACGCAACCTGATTCCTTACAAACGTATTTACATTGCTAAATTTAACCCGAAAGATTTCATTAATGGCATGAAATCAAGCGTTAACAGTATATTGTTCAAAAAATTGTTTTTTTTTTTAAATTCAATTTCTTTAATTGCCGACGCATTTAAAGACGCAAATCCGTTTATGCGAACGTAGACCAGTAGCGCTATTTCGTAACAATCTTACCGTCACGTGATAAATGTTATGAACGTCATCGTAATGATAAATTGTTGTGAACATCAGTTCGATGAGCTTGAAATGGATCTGTCAAACCCACAGACCAGATACTTTTATCTGTTCTGTGGTCAAACCTCAGTATCAACTGGAATGAGAGCTCACTCACTTCATGATCACTTTAACTAACTTTTCACGGAGACTTCTTTTCCAGGATCGAAAGGCGTAACTGCTGTTGGGCAACACAACTAAGGCAAGACAACTAAGAATAGCAGCTTGTATACCAAGCTGCTATTCTTAGTTGTCTCAGAAAATAGTATACCACCTTACATTACACCCAACAGCAGTTACGCCTTTCGGTCCTGGAAAAGAAGTTTAGAATTGAATGACAACAGTAACAGACAATGACGACACGGTTGGCGCAGTGTTTCAGCGATTGGCTGCTGCTTTAAGTGTTGCAAGTTCGATTTCTGCACGGAACAAATATTTGTATGGCCTAGAGATAGTTGTTCCGGGTCTACCTGTCTGTGTACGTGAGTATGTATGTTTGTAAACGCACCCACGATACAAAAGAAATTCCAGTGAGGGGAAACGTTCAAAACAAAAAATAAATGGGCTTGCTCCCTATACAATAATCAGCACACTACGTACTCGTAGTGGCTTTAATTCTAAACAAAGTTCTCATAGTCTTAGAAGTATTTCACAGAATCCCTCAGGACCTTACGTATTCAGTGTCCATGTAATCATGTTACGCCTTAGTCCGAACTCGCCTTTATAAACGCCTACATTAATATTATTCACGGGCTCTTCAGAAAAAATATTCTGCTGCAGGAAAAGATTTTCATAAAACGCAATCTTCATTCAATTAGGTCCAGATGTGTTCTACCTTTCACCTTTATTAGATTTTACTGGAAACTGCTTAATTTTCAGATACGTTATCAAATTACCTTTACAATACAATAGCTGTTTCATAGTAATTTAGTTCATAGTAGTAATAAAAAAAAATTGGTTTTCAAATTAAATCTCGCGATAACTAAAAGTTTTATTATTTAATCAAGTAGAGTTTTCCTTTTTGTTGATAGGTTAATAACTCTAGGCGTTTTTTCAGAACATTTATTATTTTAACTATGCTACATAATCATAATAAAATCATGAAGCGAACAAATACAGACAAAGAACATCCAATGGTAATAAGACCAGATCAGAGCCTTCATTCAAAATATTACATCGAACAACAGATTCTATATTTCGTAACGTGACTCCCAATTCATCTCTACATGAACAGTCATGGAGATTCAACAATATTGGTATACCAAATTTACAAAAAACAAGAACAAGTCTGACCCGCACACCGAGGTTTCCGATCGAGTCTTCATTTTATACGAATATGCAATACCTAGAAGGAAGAAAAACGAACTTTGTTATTGAAAAAATTATCTCCCATACACCTATGTAGGCATTACGGTCAATTCTTCAACAGAAAAAAAAAAAACATTTTAATCTTAAAAAAAAAAAAACAAATATAATACAACAAAGTTGCAATATTTTTAGATATATTCCTGTACTTGTGTCTTCATGACTCTAGGTCAACGGGAGGTACCTTAAAGCTTTTGATTCAAGGGAATCAAAAGCTTTAAGGCGCATGTTTTGATGCTCGCAAGGGCGAGCATCAAAACATGCGCCTTTAACGAAGCATAAACGAACTTATTTTTGGATTGCGCTCCAAGGAGTAGCAGACCTGAGTATTTGATGTTAATTTCAGCTTGATTCCACGCGTTCTTGAGAAATAGGGCCTTGACATACGAACAGGCGGAAGGACAACGAAGTGATCCTATAAGGGTTCTGTTTTTGTCGACTGAGGTACTGAACCCTAAAAATGCACAAATACAACAACAAATGCTTCGATACTAAAACTCGCAGTGGTTGGTCCTAACAGCCATAAAAAAACGCTCAAACTAAAAGTAATATAAACTTAAATAATTTATTTTTGTACAACAAAACTTAATCTTTTAAACAACCATATACACCTTGAATAAAAACCGATAATATGGTGTCAAAACTAAAGCTAGTTATATAAACTAGTTTCCTGAATATAACGGCCAAGGCCCGATAATTTACCATTAATCATAGTTCCCAATCTATTTCAGGTTGCCTAGTCGCCTTCAGTTTCCTCTTAAATGTCAAACGGGCAGAGTCGATACACTTCCACTTGTTGCACCGTGACCAGGTCACGGCGGGGGCGGCGGGTGGCGGGCGGCGCGGGGGACCAGCCTCCAGCATCGGTCACTGACCCACCGGACGCACCCTGTCGCATCCAACCTATTTTAAGAACAGCCTGTATGGGCAAAGTTCGAAGGTCAAATTATGCTGCTGTTGGATTGTACTGGATCATTTTTGCGTTTTGTTTTTGGTTTTAGGTAGTGCATGCAGATAAGCATGTATTATTTGTATGAAAGTATGGGTTTGCACTTTATTCTAAGAAGCTGCTTAATTAAAATAAAAGAAAAATCTTTTAGATAGGTCTCTTTATGACGCCCTGTTTATTATCAAGATTTAATTTGTTTTGAGGTCATAATTAATTATACCTAAACTAAAACAAAAGTTAAATGTTTCTCCATCTTAATTAGGTTCGAAAGCACCTGAGTAACACTCATTGTTTTAAATATATACAGTATAGTTAGCAGTATATAAATGGTGGACCAATCTTTTATATATTTAAATTGTACTCGACTTTAACAAGCTTTTTGATTTGTTACTTTCATGTTACACGTTCTATAAGCTCACACAATACTTCCTCATTGTATTCAAAACAAAACACTTCAAACAAAAAATGAAGCATATGCGTTCTAAGTACAGCAATGCATTGAAAGTTATTAATAACATCTCGCTTCTATTTCAGATGCTGGGTTGCATAATGGAGGCTGGCGTTTGGTGACGTCACGCAGAGGCACGCCGCGGGCGCGGCAGCAAGCGCCCATTCATGGACCTCACGCACACATACACACTAGCCCCCACACACCACCGCAAGCCCATATCATTGTGCTTTTCACCATGACGTCACTCGCTCCCAACCAATCATAGCGCAGATCCATTCAAGCCTAACTCCTGAAGGGAATTTCGTGCGGGATGAAGCCAGCAGTCGACCGACGATCGCGTAGGTAGCAGCCGTACCCGTGGCTCCCGCGAACGAGTGTCGCAACAGAAAAGTTATGTTTCAATTAAAAGTTCTGCGGAAGTTTCTAAGTTCAACTTTTCTAGTTAAAAAGACTTTTGAATTAATGATTGTATTGGCATGATTTTCGCTAAGGATCGCCTGTCTACGAAACTTTGAATTTGGTAAGTAATTGAAATCAGAGAAAGTTGCAGTTAAGGAACAGGAAAGCGTTAAGTTTTAGAACCGTAGCTTATAGGAAGCACGTGTAGGTCTACGAGCGACTACGCTACGGTGCTACGCTGCTACGCCGCCTACGCGCTGTCTGGCTCGTAGCTTTGCAGACTCGCCCACGCATTGGAACTTCCCCGCAGACGAAACGTGCCTAAATATTTATTTTGTTCACTATGAAGATCTTACCCTTTTAAGCTTTTTTTTTACTTTTATCCAAAATGGGCGAATGCAAAGTAGTGATTATTAATCGATATCAATTCGATGTATTTGTAGCCAAAAACAGGAAAAAAATCAATAACGAAAAGTTAATAATATTAGATATTTATGACATCTACACAAACGCAAATTATTATAAGCATGTCCAGAAAGTAAAGTTTATAATTCCGTTATAATAAAACATATTCTTGACGCAAAAGTCATGCTCATTGTTCGATAAATTACAAGTAATTTCAAAGGTCACCGCTACACGCCCATTTCTGAGATCCTGATTCTAATAAATCTACCATATCTCGAACACGGCCAATTCTCGTACATAAAATCGCATTTAAGTCACAATCTATATACTATGCCATTTTTCTTTATGGCAAAAGTCAGAATGAATGATAGTAACAATAAATGTCAAAAACTCGTCAGAAGTCCTAAATATCTGTACATACATTCATAGAAAAATCTACCGATATGATTAACCAATCATATGTATAATACTGATCAGCAGATTCTAAATTCAAATTCTCTATACAACATTTGAACAAAGAATCTGCAAATAAGTTACTGTTATAAAAATGTTGAGGCGATATTATAATGCAAACGTTCCTTAAAAATAAAAGAACGGCCCTCTTTCTTAACTCAGATCTAAATTATATTCAAAAGGACGAAAATATATTTAAGATGACAATGCAGAAACAAATCTCAAAATAATTAATTATAATTCAATTACATTAAGAAAAAAATAAAATGATTTACCGTCACAGAACGTGTATGTATATAAAATTGTAAACCTAAATTAAAATTCCTAAGTCATATTATGTTTGATTGAGTTGCAACCCCATAAATAACTGTCTAACGTTTTCCTCTAATATTTCATAAAGGCTGTGTCTTTCAGAACATTCTCGAACACCCAACAAGCTGACTTAATTCCATTATCTATGTAGAATCAGCAAATATTAATATGCCTTCATTTCTCACTTTAAACCTGTAATAGAATAACTTCTCCACATTAGCCTGAAAAAAAATACTTACAAAAAAGATTTTATTTCCCAATAAATTGAGTAATTACTTGTTTTTGAAAAATTATTTCACTTACGCAAATCGAAAGTGCAATTCCAGATAAATTTTTCCTATACTGGTAATTAAGTTTTGTTTTGCGTTTTGCCTCGTCGTTTATACCGCGAACATCGAAGGATTGGAACAATTTGCCTGCGGCGGTCTTCCCGTCCGATTATAATCTGAATGTCTTCAAGGCAAGAGTGAATAGGCTCATAAACTAGTGCGCCTTACCATCAGAGGTTGCATCGCTGCTTACCATCAGGTGGGATCGCAGTCAAGCACTAGTTTATATCAAGTAAAAAAAAAAAAGTTATAATTATAAAATACTAGTTGCCGCCCGCGACGCCGCCCGCGTGAATCTCGGAAATTATCCCAAGGCAATATACTCCCGGTATAAAAAGTATCCTATGTGTTATTCCAAACTATGATCTACCTCTGTACCAAATTTCAATGATTTGATCAAAATCCATTCAGCCGTTCTGACGTGATGTGATTACATTTATAATATTGCTAGCAGCGCCCCACGGTTCCAACCACGTAGTTCCCGTTCCCATGGGAATACGGGATAAAATATAGCTTATCTTACTCGCTGATAAAACAGCTTTCTATTGGTGAAAGAATTTTTAAAATCAGAATAGAATAGAATACTCTCTCTAGTTCGTTGGTTTAGGCGTGAAATAAAATAAGTTAGGATTAATTCGTATAAAGAAGTATACGTGTAAATTGATGACAATTTCGTGCAATAATATGTTTCCTATCGACCGCATTACTTATATTCCAAGATCCAGCTGCCCCATAAACGTACGTATTACGAAGACTATACCTTCGTTATACGTTTTCCTATAATCTACACTAATATTATAAAGAGGAAAACTTTGTTTGTTTATTTGTAATGATAGGCTCAAAAACCTGTACCGATTTTAAAAAATTTTTCACTGTTGGGAAGCTACACTATCCCCGGGTGACATGGGCCATATTTTATCCCATATTCCTTCGGGAACGGGATCTATGCGGGTGAAACCGCAGGGTGCTACTAGTAACTAATAAAATCAGCTCGTCTAAAGCTCTCAAAATTTCTCGACCAGCTAACGAGCCAGTCTGTATTCCATTCTCTACGTAAAATGTGAAAAATCAAATGACCTGCCTTGACTTCTCATTTAAAACTGCAAAGAATGGTTCGCAATAAAATCATGTAAAAAATTAAGGACCAAAAATAAAATTTTATCGATCTATGTTATTGTTAATTTGTTATTGAAAAATTATTTCACTTCAATGAAAAGATCGAAAATACAATCGTAGATTTATTAACATACTTAGTGGTCCGTGCAATATCTGAAATCTGAAAGTCTAGCTGTCGAAATTTGGATATTTGGGAAATATTATCATTTCTCTATAAAATCCTTTAAAAACAACGTACTTAAAAGAGAAGGCTTTATCCAAAATGGAAATAACTGAAAAGTTGCATATTTATTACTTGTGATTGATAAAGTATTTCACTTGAAGGTATCGAAAATCCAATCCTCCGATTTCATTCGTTCCAATATTTGCAATAAAGTTATAAAATTCATTGAAATTCAGAATAAGTGCGCTGATATGTGAACTTCCAATATTTTTGATGAAGTTCATAGGAAATAAAATCCGCTCAAACATAAACCTTTCTTTGCAATAATATCGAAACTTAATCAAAGGGATATTCCGGGAATCAATTAGTTTTTATTGCAAACGATATTGTGAAAAAGCTCCATTTTATAGTTTTTCGGAAAACATTTCAATTCACTTATCGGGTTCAATTCGTGAACATTTTAAATGACTATCAATAAAAAATCAGTTATTGATACAGATTGATGATATCAAAATAAATCATTTCGTTTAATGCGAAATTTCTTAATTTCGTATCTATAGTAAAATCATTTAATCTTAATTGCGTCGTTCTTAATCTGTAAAAAATAAAAGAAAGTAATTACGTATGTATAATAATAAAAACATCAGCAATTTGATAGCTAAATATCTGACTGTATATTAAATCCGTATTGAACAACAGTTTAGTTAATATCTATGTCCCTTCCCTGCAAACTCTATCTCAAATCTAAGTTTGTAACCCTTTCTGGATAGAACTTATCGGCACGTTAAGTGATGCAAATGTCTTTTGTAAATTTATATCAGTAACTAGCGGCGCCCTGCGGTTTCTCCCGCGTACTTTCCGTTCCCGTGGGAATACGGAGATAAAATATAGCCTATTTTACTCGCTGATAAAGTAGCTAATCAGTCCAGTAGTTTCGGAGATTATTCGGTATAAGCAAACAATCAAAAATTTTTTTCCTCATAATATACTAAATATAATATTAGTATAGATAACCAATAACGCGCTTTTGACAATTTGCTACATTTGTCTGATTTTTATTTCATAATTTGGGCCTTTGTATCCATTACATTCCGAGACTCCTCGGTGCCTCGGAAAAGACGTTAAGCCGTTGGCTCCAACTGCCTCCTCATTACGGATCCTTGACCGTCAATACGGATAGTCTAAAGGCGATAAATCAAACACCAGTCTTGCCACAAGGTACCTATTACCCAGTTACTGGGTTCAGAAGGTCAGGTGAGCAGTCGTTCCATATAAAATACTGGTTCTCAGCTACATCTGGTTAGACTGGAAGTCCATCCATGTTGGAAAATGACTGGTTAGATTGATCTCTGTTACTAACCGGAAAAGCCTCTTCATTTTTATACTTGCCTTTTATATAAATGTCTCAAGGCTTATTAGTCAGAAATCGCTCAACGAAAAGACCGCCCTTAGCACGATCATAAATGTGTTTCTATGGGCATTTTTCCTTAAATAAATAACGTAAGTTATACATAAAGATCTTTTGAAGGACTTTTAGCGATGAGGCCGTCCATAGTTACACCCTATTGTTTTAATGAACTTATTGATAAAGAGTACAATTAATTAGTTATCTACAACTAGGGGGCCCGCGATTGACCACAATGTCAGGAGTACTTTCAGAAGTTAGCTTCTACAAACAAGATATTTTACTTCTCACAATGTGACTTAAGATTACACTGCTGCAGCTTTTTCCCAAACACGTTGGGTTCAGCTTTTAGTCTATCCGGATTCAGCTGAATACCAGTATATTGCATGTAGCATTTGACCTCCACAAGTCAGTAACAGGTGATACGGTACTTCATGACAAGATTGGTCTCAGATATTCAAGATTCAAAGTATTTATTTCAAATACGCCTTTAAATTGTAACTTTTGAATTGTCAAGGTCGGTCAGTCAAAAACATGAAACTATTTGCACGTTCAAAAGCTTAGATCGCTATGGAGAAGATCGTGCAAGAAACTCCACGGACAGTCTTTTAATCATGTTCTGTATTATGTATCCTTGGATACATTATCCTTGTTGCTTCTATATGTGAGGACATTGCAAAGAAAAAAAAGACTATCAAACAATTCGAACTATAAAGATTAAAACAAGCCAGTAGCAGTTAAGAGGTGACCAGTCTCAACTGACGGCGCCCGTACTGCACGAACATGATATTTTGACTTCTGACAACGACTTTCACCCTCAAATGAAAGCCGAGACCAACTTAGCACCATAACCTTTCCGAGACACGGAGGAATCTCGATATATTAAGATTGGAACCCATCCGTGGATTGACCTCGGCAAGCGTTGCTTAACCGTAGGTATATATCAGCCCGTGCGATTTGAAGTTGCTCAGTTAATATAGGCTTTTCTTACAAGCTTTTAAGATTATCGTTCGGTTGTGGAATTCGTTACCGCCTGACATTAGGGACTGCCAAACCCTTGCAGTTTTTAAAAGAAGAGTGAAAGAACACTATTTTTCCTTCCCATCTTAGTTGAGTATATCTATGTATGTATTATTATTTAACTTTTAATATTATTTAGTATATATTAGTATAATAATTATGGATTGTATGTTATATTTAAACTGTACCTATTGTTTTCATTTTTCCTACTCAATACTTTTACACACAAAGTCTACACCTCTTTTTACTCGACTCTCCTATCCCAGGTATGCTGGAAGAGATTTCTATAGAAATAAGCATCACCTTTGTACCTATTTTTCTGTTTCCTTCTTCTTTTATTTTTATTAAATGTGTGTACATAAATTGTTAAATAAATAAAATAGATAAATAAATTATAAATAATATGTTTCCCTCTATACTAGCCCCATATTTCACGCACGTGCTAACTCAAGGATGTTTGTCTGGAATCATGGACCATACTACCGCCCTTAGCACAACACTACTGTGTTATTATAAGTATTTTTCCTTATTTCATTACAAATAAGAGCAATAGATGTGTACAATAATGTACCTATATTTATTGACATGGCCCAATCGAGTAAATGAAGGAAAAAATGAATTAGAATTAAAATTATTGGACACAACGTAGTTTTTCTTGTCAGTACGTTGAAAATTCGTGAGACGACAAATTTGAGTACACTTTTTACCACGACGTGACGTCACAAGCTCCCACTCCTGATTTTTGATGCTTTATCTTCGTTATTTTGTATAACAATACTTCGTATTGACTCGATAAAGCAAAAAAAAATGCGTTTCCAATAGATTCCGATAATATAATCTAACCAACGGACTAAATAGAATCATGTATTTTTTACTCAGAAATCATCCCTATTTCACCTGATTCTTAAAGAGCAAGGGTCGTCAGAAAGTTTCAGTTTTAGGAGCGAAGAGTATTGTGTTATTTAGTCACTGGACTGTGAAAGTAGGTAGACGTTCCTTGTCAGCTAAATCTCGTGAGACTAGAAGGTATCCTCAACATGTAATGAAAAATCTCGACAGATGATTCTTCAAGATTCATGTAACCACCTGTTTAGTAGTCCACCTCCAAGTTCAACGTACGTCTTGTCTGTATAGACTAGATGTTATATTTCAATGTGTCACAAACATACAAAATGTTTTAATTTCGACATAACCCTCTCAATCACAAAGTACAAACAGAACTTCGCCGCACCAAAATAACGAAGTACTTTTTCTTATTTTATACTTGCAACTCGATTTGATTACCGTCTCAGTTTAACAAGACTAAAAATAATGTAATTTAATGGAATAGCATAATTTGATTCTAGTGAAACAATTAAATTTAGTGGAATAATTTTAATTTAATCTATTGGAATAATTGAATGTAATGGAATAATTGTGTCCTATTTTTTATTCAATTTTGTGTGCCTATAACTGAAGGAACATACGTAAATTAACCACTTGAAGTATCACTGTGACTGATACTATAACTGTGGATCCACATAAATAGAGACAGAGACACAGATCAGTCTCAACAATATTAGTAGAACATCGAATATTGTTGAAACTGATCTGGCACAGTTCTGCTAGGTCACAAAGCTTTTCGAAATTCTAGATTCCAGTGTTGCCAGGTATCGATTAATTTCTAGGATATCGTGCACACTAACTAGCAAACCCGTCATGAATGGAATATCAGATATCCCTTGTTGTGATGACATCAAAGGATATCTGATATCCAATATTCTTGAAATCACTGTGTTGGCTTTGGCGTTATTCAGCTTCGTACGAAATAAATTCACTGTATCTTCGTTCCTCTAAAACCTAGATAATAAAAAAGGCTCTCGAACCTTGAAAACGTAACTTTGACGTCAGTTTAGTTAATGTCGGAAAACATAAGGCTGTTGACCGGTCCAGAGACCTAAAATTACTTGCCACCATTTTGAAAATCCTCATTGCAAATTCTCAGGTTTTCCTTGGTAAAACTTTTTTCAATCGATTTGGATCTCTTAACAGCTGACTGTCTGACTAGCTCACTCGTGTTGAGAGCTTTGGACTTCTCAAATTGTTGATAACGAAGAGTTTGATTTAAAGTCTCTAAGTCTTTCCACCGATTTCTGAAGTGAGCGTTTTAAGTTGAGTATACCTGAAACCTGCCAAAATTATTAAAATAGCGTGGATGAACGTGGTTTACGTAGATACATATATAGATGCTCATGCTCTTTTTAATGAACTAGAGAAGCAACAGTTAATTGGACTGTTTTGTCTAGACTTTAAAAGTATGGGTCCCTATTTCACACAAACAAGTAGACTTCCTATTCTGGATTGACTTCTAGCTTCCGAGCTATCTGCATTAGTCCAATCAAAAGGTGTTACTCAGTTATTGGATTGTTGATGTGAGATAGGCTGCATCTACACTGCTACCAACTAGGGTAGCTGGTTAGGGTACGCTTCTATAGTTCCAGCCGGGGATTACGGATGTCGCATATGTTCCCGATGAAACACCGGGGTGGTTTTAGTCAGTAAGAATCTGACAGACCCCTCCGCCCGCCCCGGGGTGGAGGAATTCCATGAGGATTTCGCCCTGTAAAAAAAGGCTTCCACAGTTGGGAATAGGTTAGGCAGATTGTTTGATTAAATGGCTCCATTTTGGTTTAATTCGCTTAAAAAACGACCAGATAGAAACTCTTGTGACAGAGTTCTTCTCTTCATTCCAACGTACGGAACCCCTTAAAATAAACTCTTCATAAATTGAATAATCAGGTGACAGTTTAGACTATATTTGGTTGTAGAATTCGTGAACGTTATGTTATTATTATTATTTTTAGCAGGATTGTTCATGTTCAGAACCTAAGAACCACTTATCTGAAGTATTGTTTTTATGTGATTTAACTTGATAGATATGCCACTTACAGAGCTTGGTGGTTTATTTCAATGAAACTATGAAGTGCTTGATTTCCTAAAATATCTGCTAGGTGATGTGGCTTTACTTAACAACTTCATAATTGTATATCTCCATTCCCTATAAGAAATAAGATAATATATGTAACTGCGTGCTTTGTCGACTCGATTCGTGTGTTGCTTTCAACATTATGTTGCAAGGTCGAGTCCCTTATCAACACGAATCTTAAAGAAACAGACCCTTGTTTCGAGTAATCTGGAACATGTTGGTTTTTTAATTAGTAGTATAATGTGTTGTACTATAAAGAACAAGTATTCCGTTGCTTAATTCGAGAATGTTGTGTAAAATCAAACAAATGACGAGCTATTTTCCCATTCAGCAATAACCTTTCTCGGATAGGTACTTCATCATGAAGTATTCTATCTACTGGTACAAAACCGTCTTGAATCATAAGTATTTCAAAGAAACTCAGAATTGGCAGGTTTTCTTGAAAATGCTTGACTGTGAAGTCGATAGTGGCTTTTCTTCGAAATATAATATTTCTGTATCCTCTTTTGCCATTTTCGAAATTTAATGTTTTCTGTATCTAGTTTAGTCCGACCAGTATTAAGTAACGTGTTCAGCTCTAGCTCAATCATTCCTCGTTCTCGTTTAAATCCTGAATGGTGCCGGTGGTTGTGCACGATGGGCAACTAAGTAGGTGACGCATGTCTAGGGGGCCACATTCTTTATTTTTAAGACTGGCGATTTCCTTATCATTATAGCTATTTTACCTTTTGTCGCATTGCCAAAATCTTGCATATTATCGTTTTCCAGATCTTTCTCCAAATCTGTAAAACAATCACTAAGCTTACAAACGCTGATTAGAATCCATGTACGAATGTCTTCTTTAGTAGTATGTATTTTCTGAAAGCTGTATGTGTTTTTGATAAATTGTAGTTTATTTTTCAATTTGCTCCCCAATTATGGGTTAATGAGAATGCATTCGTTTAATTAGTCTAACATTATTTCTGAGTTCAAAACTGAAGATAAGCTGCAGAGGCCACATAGAAACAATGCCCATAAAGCTGTACAAGCAATTCATGTGCGGGGGGCCCAGGGCTGTGTCAGTGGGCGGGGGGGCGAGAGGGGCTCGGTTTGACGTCAGAGCTTCCACGTGACGTCATGGGTCTATGCCACACCCGCGTTTGACGTCATCACTGCTTCTGGAACTAAATATACAGCATTGTTCCTGAAATTATCTTTCAGGATAGTAATGTAGTTATAAAATATTTGCAATATAAATTGAATTTTTTATATAAACATTATAAAATTAATAAACGGCACATAATTGTAATCTACTGCCGAAAACAAAAATGAACGCTTATACAACAAAATACGTAAAATAAATGTTTCCATCCCCATATCAAATTACAATTAACCGGCACTAAGCCGCGAAAAATTAAGAATAACTAAACACGTTGCACCAAGGCTGAACGTCTCATCCTGTAAAATTCAATGAACGAGCTTGGCGACGTCACTGACGCTGCAGATCCTATCCTCGTCCTTGTTACTCGTACCGCTCGGTAACTGTGTGAACGAGATAGCTGCTCCAGTGACCCAATTTCCCGACCTCGCTCGGGAGGGATCGGCGTCTATTTATAGGCTGAAGGTCGATTTATTTATAGCGGGGTGTGCGGCAGGTGGCTAAACGTGTTCCGACCACCTAACAATGAAATAGTGCTTTTGGAATTTGATCGTTGTGATACTAACATAGGTTTTAGTTTTGATTGATGGGAATAATGTTCCGGGAAAGATGATAACAGTAAGATTATGGGAAAATTATCTAAACTTAAAAGAAAAAACTCCTGCTTACTTTCATGGGTAACATTTACATAAAATCTTACTTGTTTAGATAGATGAGAAACAAAGTAAGAGAATTCGGTAGCATTTCACATCATATTCATATCTATATTTATTTTCATTTTATTGATGAACCCTTTGACCTTTCGACCCCTGTCAATAGCCTAGCACTAGAAATACTGTACCTATTGGAATGATAGCTGACAAACTTCAGTGGGCATATTTTCAGTGTGTAGAATCCACATGACGACACGGTTGGCGCAGTGGTTGAGCGTTCGGCTGTTGCGCTACGTGTCGCGGGTTGGATCCCCATACGGAACAAATATTTGTATGGCCTACAGATAATTGCTCCGGGTCTGGGTGTCTTGTGTATGTGAGTTTAAATGTTTGTGAACGCACCCACGATACAGGAGTAAATCCCAAGTGTGGAGCAACGTTTCTTTATACCTGTAAAGGATGTTCGCCAAATATTAGCAGGGCGGGCTCTACGTGCTTTCTGAGGCACGGCGGGGCTCGTTCATCCACGGCCCGACCTCGGGGAGCGTTTCTTAACCTTGAAGATCGACCCGTGCGGCCTTTTGGCTTAGCTACGAGCCCCTTGAATGACACATATGGGAAGAAAACTTATATTGAGTAGAAACGAACGTAAAACATTTACAATCTAATCATCGTATTCATTTACTAATTAAATGAACACGATGATTAGATAAACGTTTTATAAAACCAGTTTTATATGAATACTTTTTTTCGTCAGCTTGAGCTATCCCACTCCCGGGGAAGGTCTTCCCCCTCCTTCCTTCCCCTTTTGCTTAATGCTTCTTATTTATTTATTTAGACTGTATGTACAATAGTGGTGCATGGATGGACTTAATGCAAAATGGCATTCTATTACCGATAAATCTCAGGGAAGCCACCCGAGGCGTCCTGCCCTCTTCTCTTTAGTCTGCCGAGATCACGTCTGTGTCAGGCTATACTAATATTATAAAGCTGAAGAGTTTGTTTGTTTGTTTGTTTGTTTGTTTGAACGCGCTAATCTCAGGAACTACTGGTTCGAATTGAAAAAATCTTTTTGTGTTGAATAGACCATTTATCGAGGAAGGATTTAGGCTATATATCATCACGCTTAAGCCAATAGGAGCGGAGCAGCGATAAAGAATGTTTTAAAATCGGGGATTCCACGGGGACGAAATCGCGGGCAGCAGCTAGTCAAAAATATGGGCCCATTGTTTTAAGGGTAGATATGGCCAGCCAATTTCCACTTCAGTCTTGTATCTTTTTGAGCTATGGTTCGTTATTATTACTGCTGCGTTCCATCGCCACGAGCAAACTTTGAGCTTGGCCTTCGGGATGTTAGACGAAGACCAAACTCGAGCACTACAAGTTAAGATGGAGGGCTTACACATATGACCCATCGCTCAGCAGTCGCGCTGGTGACCACGATACCAGTGAGGTTTTCTGTAGTAGTAAGTATAAGGCACATTATCTATTAACGCTTTCATCCATTTTTAGGGTTCCGTAGCCAAATGGCAAAAAAACGGAACCCCTATAGATTCGTCATGTCTGTCTGTCTGTCCGTATGTCACAACCCTTCGCTATGCGTGGCCCGACACGCACTTGGCCTTTTTTTTTGGCATACTTTTATATTTTAAAGCGTCGTACATATTTTAATATTTTTGAAAAGCCACCGTCGTATTGTAAGAAATTAAACAATAAATAAATATGATGCCCGATGAGTCCCGAAGAAACGATTCAACTGCCAATGAGTTTCTAAGTACTATCATGTGGGATAAATTGAAGGCAACAACTTGTGTAGCACCCAACTCTTAAAGTAAAATGAAAAAATACATTTTTGTCCATTGAAATAATCAGTAGTGGGTACCTAATAGGTACCCACATACTATATGTTTAAACGTACCTACCAATTTATTAAACAAAGAACAAATAAAAATAGCTTTCTGTATATGTTTTTCATTGATTTATTTATGGAAAGCGAATGGTTATAAACTAAATATTTATTTTTAGTTCAAAGTATCGTCAATTATTGTGTCGTTAGTATACACGCGTCTATTCACAGACTGAATAATACGATGACTGTACGGGCCTTTGTTCACAGTATTTTGTTTTCAGTGTATCAATCAAATATCCGGATATTAACTCCCTACTACTTTAGGGGAATGTATCGGGGCGAGAATCAAAATATGAAATCAGGGTTTCTGGAAATGACGTGCACTAGGTGGTAGCACTGAGGCGTCAGGTCAAGACACCTGTCAAAACGCTTATGTTTTGTTTTTATTAGTTAAATTGACATCGATGTTATGAAGAGAACCCCTCCCCTCAGTGATGCCAATTGGGGGTATGAATTAAAATAAATTTATATAAATAAAACTTTTTATAATCTACAGAAAAGTCTCTATTTTATTTTAATAGAGACTTTTCTGTAGATTATAAAAAGTTTTATACGCGTATAGATAAAACCTTATCATAGAATAGAATAAAAATACTCTTTATTATGTATACCATATAAATTACAGAAAATATAGATTAAAAAAACATTACATACGGTGACACAATGGCCGGCCTTATCGCTAAAAGCGATCTTTTCAAGACAACCTTTGGATAGATTTTAAAGAGAAAAGGAAATACAGTGTGGGTAGTCTTAGGTATTCTAATGATACATATATCAATTATATAAAAAATATGAATAGATAAATACCTACTGAATATACAATAATAATAACGATTTTTTTTACAATTGTTTTAAAAATTGACAAAGATTGAGCACGCCTTACCGATACTGGCAAGGCATTCCATATCCGCACCGCTTGAACCGTAAAAGATTTGTCGTAAATGCTAATGGATTGTATCTCTACTCTATCAGGGAAGTAACGTAATAATGGTAATTAAAAATGTTAATTGAAGTAGCTTCTTTTATATAGATAAATGATTTTGTAATGGTAATACAAGATACAGAGCTATTCAAGAATTACATAGATAGGTACTTAAACGTATACAAACGATTTGAATTGGTAGGAGTTGAAAGGTTAAGTATATAAATTTGCCTTTTCCGTACTATATTGTGGTCAGCTTCCAGTCTTACTGGATACAGATGATTATCAGCATTGTTCATGGACCGACGGCATATCTAACCACCATAAACCAATGTCTGGTAACGCAACACCTCTTGGCAAGTCTGGTGTCAGTTTTTCCGGCTCCTGATTGGCTTTAAGATCTACAAATGACAGCTGAGGTCAACGGCTTGATGATCTTTCCGAGGTACGGAGGAATCTCGGTATATAATGCAAGCTTTGCTTTACCTCGAAGATCGAAACGTGCGACTATACTATTTAGCGGTGAAACAGGGCCAGCAATCCTTATAAATACGAAAAATTAACACATTCGGGGTTGCAGCCATATTAAAAGTTATCCACCTCCCAATATATTTCCAAAGTCACCATTCATTTACTTAGTTACGTGTTTATAAGCAGCTGTACCCAATAAACTGAAAACTTCTTTCAAAACATATATAAAACTATACTAATATTATAAAGATGTAACGTTTGTAATTTTGTGAGGTTGTAAATTTGTCACGTTATAAGGGGTAATCACTGGATCTACAGAATCGATTTTCGAAATTATTTCACCAATAGAAAGCTACGTTATTGTGGAGTGTCATAGGCTATATTTTATTCCCGTATTGCCACGGGATCTGGAACAACGCGGGTGAAACCGCGGGGCGCTGTTAGTATTAGATAACTTAATTTAAAAAACCGAACATACCATGCAACCGTACACTAGACAGCCCCACACACCGCCTGCTGCTCTGCCGGTCCCCGCTTCACTCGTACCATTATGACTTACGACTGGTTGTGGGGTGTCGGGTGACAGGAAGGTACTTCCGCAGCGGGGCTTCGGCTCCGGTGTCTAATGTGCTACCTGTCCTGTTTTGTTACCTATTAGACCGACTGACAGGCATCGCTTGATTGGCTGTTAATTAATAAAGGATAAAGATTAAGACATGGTACAGACATACTGTTACCGAAATACCAGCCAGTTGACTTGTAAAAATAACACGGTCATATATCACAAATTTGAAACGAATACTGTAAACAACAGATCAATAAAAACGCATTTTAACAGGCTTTAAAAAAGAGGAGGTTCTCAAGTCGACTGTAATTTTTTTTTCGTGTGTGTTACCTTATAACTTTTTACTGGGTGTACCGATTTTGGTGATTGTAAAAGATTCCGAAAGCTGGTGCTTGTCATGTATAACTTAATAAACATAAAAAACTACTACACCTACTCCACTACTACTACTCCCCCCCCCTCTCTGTCTCTACTACTTTAATTTCGGAAGTCAGTGTTAAAAAAACGAAGAAGCAACGACTACCGAAATTAAGCATGTTTGATAGTTTTTTTGTTGTTTGGTGAAATCGGTTTTCTTTTTTAACTATTAGGCTTAGGCCTGCTGCTTCCCGGCCCGCGGTAATGTCGGAAATTATCGCAAAGGAACTACTCCCGGGATAAAAAGCATATGTCCAATTCTAGATCACATTCTTTCTGTGCCAAATTTCATCTAGATCCGTACAGCCGTTGCAGTGTGAATGAGGAACGAACATCCATTAAGATTCCTGACACTTAAGCAAACCGAAATTTAACCTGAGAAAAGTCACAAATAATTCGAAAAAGTCATAAACTTTATCTTTAATCTATATTTTACAGGAAATAATACTTGTAAAACTTATACTTCACAGACCTTGTTCAAGTGATACTCGTAACGCCATCTACCAGCTTTCGCTGATACTAACAGCTAAGTGACCTACCGAACAAAGGAAATGGAATCTTCCTGCTGAATTCTATATGGCTTCTGAAAATAACCACGATCCTAGAAATATTATCTAGTCATTATTTAAAGCAAAACAAAAAGAAAAACCATTATACTTTTTAATAACTAATTTTCAGAGGTCGTCAACTGAATTTTGATGATGATGAACATTTTGTTGAATTTCATCATTTTTTTTTTATTATTATTACGTAATGTATCCATATTTTGAAGTGTTACTTGATTGAGATACAGAATAAATTTATTTCAAGAATTAAAAATAATTATAATAAAATCAAAAGTCCGGGGCTCAAACTTTTTTTATCAGCGTATTACGCCGGTAGACGCAAACGTAAAAAAAACACGCTGCAAAAAAATAATCATTTAACCCTAATTCATTAAAACTACCTTTATTCCTAGAACATTTTACTTTCAAGGGACTTTACTCACATTTTCCCAAAATTATTTCAGTGACAAAAGATATTCTTTGTAATGTTTTACATAAAATTAATAATTTTAAATTTCAGTGCATTGTTGGACTTTATTCGTGGGGTTGGGTGTAATTAACTAATTTTTAAATAACCGTGATAATATTCTTTTTAAGGGTAAGCTTTTAAGTGATTTCATGTAGGATGAAAACATTAAGAGTTTTAATCTGGAAATAAAAACTGTTAATTAAGTCATAAACCACCCTACCCTTATCCATAAATTTAAGGATTGTTTAAGCTGATTTTTTTTTCAGCTTAAAATCATTAATTTTTTTCCGTCACCTAGGAAAAAAAAAATTTTTTTGATTATTATGAGTAATTTCTGAAAGCTTTTATATGAAAACCATAACTCAAGTAAAAACCTATCTAATAGGTAGGTATGTCAAACTCAAAGTTATTTTTTTAAGTTTATAATTGTCAAGCAAGTAGATAAATAATACAAAAAAATATCTAAAAGATATTTCACTGCAAAACGTGAAACATTGATTCAATAAAACGGGAAGCGCGGCAATTTTGTAGAGACGCCGGCGGAAATCTGTCTGCTATAGGCTGTCAGTTTACGGTTTAAAAAACTAAGGAATTGTAATTATGATTTTGTTATTTACAAATAATCCAGATTTTTTACAGTATTGTTTTAATTACCCTTAAGTTACTTAAGTAAGATGTTTTTGCAAAAGAAGAGTACCCACTACGAAATAAGGTTTTTGGGTTTTTAGTTTGTTAAACTTACTTAAGAAAACGCCATTTTATTTAAAAAAATATATATATTTTAAAAATGGTTTAGTCAGTGAAAAAATATTGTTATTGTAATGTTTAGACGGATAGGAATGTTATCAAGTTTTAAGTGAGAAGATGATCTTGCGTCTTCTGATTCAAAACCCTATAATAGTTACATCGCCCATCATAGACACATACCTACGAGTCCGCAATAGGCCTCCAGGTTTAAATCTTTGTGGCGGTTACTTCATAATCCTGTAACGAACGAGGCGCCGACCTCGTTTGCGGGGCTTCAGACCGGCCTCGCCGCCGACCTGTCACTACTTACCAGTTAGTGTCACTTTTCTATGTTTTTTCTTTTTACTGAGGTATTAGACCTGGATGGATTTGTTGGAAAACGAATATGGCTATTTACTTTATTATAGGTTTCAATTAATTAGTTAATATATTATATACACAACTACACAATGTAGAATGACGCTAGATAGAGCAATTAAAGGAATCAGTTCCCAAAATATCTCGGGATTTTTTCATCATAATCAAGTTAATCACTAAAGTTTAAAATCAATTAAAAACTACAGAAAATCTTTATGAAATTATTTTGTTAAATTATAACTGAACAATGTTCCATAACTAAAAAAAATGTGTCAATTATATTTAATTGACACATTTTTTTTCCGTAAATAAAATGCAATCATCCGCTTAGCAAAAGCTCGCGAAAGCGCCCCTGCCTAATCTTGTGGTCTAATTGAAAAGCGCGACCGAGATGCACCTTTCAATCGCCGACTTAAATGGAACGAAAGAAATATGAAGAATGAAAAATCGTTTACTCTGCTCCAACAAAAAAATAATAATAAAAGGTACAAGTTATCTAGTGATTATGTCAGGGACGGATATTTAAGTAAATGTTATAAGCTAATGTAAATAGTATGTTATAAAACTAGGTTATACAGTAGCACAAAAGTCTGGCTAAAAACTAAAACCGGATCGTCTTCACAGAACGTTCGATCTGTTTTAGTACTAAACGCTCTCTCTGCAAACAACTTCCCAGCAACGGATCCACGTCTCTCAACGTCATCGTTTCCTAGTAGGATCTCTCACGACATTCAAATTATAAAAATAGAAAATGGTATAAATGTGAAAAGGCGTCATGAAGTAAATAAGAAAAAAAAATGAAGCTTCTCTGGTTTTCATAAGTTAAATTACGCAAACGAACAGTTAATTTCAGAATAACTCATGGCCCTAATACATTTTTCGAAGGAAAATAAAGGAAATTTTAGACTGTAAAATAATTTTTTTAATCGGGTCCAGAACTAAAACCAAGTATAAATCAATGGATTTATTCGTATGTCTTTGTAAATAAATAAAAAATACACAATAATTCAAAACCAGCCTATACGCTATAGGTATTTCTATTTCACATACCTTTCTAATGAAGTTTACCTAGGTCTTCCTACCTACGCATTAACTACTTAGGGGCAACCTCCTTTGACATGCGCCAAACCGGCTAGGGGTGGAGGCAGGACATAATATAGGCCCGAGCACCAAGTCGTAATGTAGTCTCTTGCCGTAATCATTCGCACCCCGACCTACCCTGGCGACGGACGTCGCTCCATCTATATAGTTTTTTTTTTGTAAAAAGTTTTCGTAAAAGAAAATGGTGTTAAAGTTATATTAAAAATAATTTTAGTGTTTTTGTTTTTTCAACTCGTATGTCAGTAAGTATTTTCAATTGGTTTGTAAAGTTTTTATTTGTCTATTTTTGTTGTAAGTTTGTACTGTTTTTTTTTCTGTGTTTGAAACAGAATCGGTTCAAATGAGAGAGAATTCTGGTAATTTTTGAAAACGTAATGTGTGCACTGTGTACTCGTCTTTATTTTGAAATGTTTACTCGTTATGGATTTTATAAAGCAGATCATTACAATTTTTAACAAGATCTATTTAGTAAACGGTCAGTGAGCCTTAAAAATACAATAGGAAAATTATACCTATGTATATGTAAAATTGTTTAAGTTATTAAGACTTCAACGTGCAATTTTCGTATCATTACTTATTCAAAAAAATAAAAATTATAATAATAATTTTAAAAAAAGAAATAGCTATAATCATAACCACAAATAAACAACCAACTTACAAACTAATTCAGAAGAAGTAATAAAGTTTTTTTAATAACTTTTTTATTTTTTTACATAATTAGTTGCCACGTCGGTTGCTTTTTATTCACTGGTCAACAAAAAAACACGTTTTGTGTGTCACAAGAAAACTTTTTACAAATTATGTTTAGAACATGTTTGTATTGTTTGTATCATAGAACTGAAATTAGAATGATTCAGGTACGCACTGCTTTCCTGTAATATGATTATGAATTGGAGCTTTGAGGCTAACACTGAAGTTTTCAAGTGCTTCCAGTACGGGTTCATCATCTATTTAAAGGGTTGGTTTGAAATGGCACGGCAGGATACTAAATTAAATCTTCTTCTATTAAGGTTTTTAATTAAAATTTTAAAAAGGTCACTTTTTTTTTAAAATGGTGATGCAGAATTTGTTTTTTTTTTTGTGCTTTAGAAAGAAATTCACCATAAATGTAGTTTAGTTATGTTAGAATCATTTGAATAGTTTTTCCACATTATAAGAAAAAAACTTAGTGGACTGAAAAAACAGCTAGTTTATTGAAAAATAAAAAAGGCTGAAATAACAAGGTAAAGGGAAAATAAACTTCCTGGTAGTAGTTTTAAAACAAAAACTAGACGTGATCAAAACAAAATAAATATGTTTTCTTTTTTATTCAAAAATAGCAATCACATTCCTTATGTGTAGTGATTAAATGACTGGGGTTCTCAACATTTTTTTTTTACTTAATATATTCCAATGTACTGATGTGAACGGTAATACGGTATTAGTATCGAATGTTCGTATGCGTGCATTAAGTTAAGCCGGTAGTATGGTTTCCTCGCGTGGGGCTTCGCTCGGCCATCCGATATCTTAGTCACCTTAGTTTTTTGCGACCTATCCAACCGAACTATTGTATAAAGAATAGTGTAGACAAGGATTTATACTTTTTTTTTTGTTCCGATGATACAAATTAATCTGCTTTGTTGATTTTGTGTTGACAGTTGATTTTTTCAGCGTTTTATTTTTGATTTAGAATGTGTTATTATGTGTTTTTTAGTTGAACTTTTTGTTTTGTTATTTATTTTTAATTAAGAATTTTATTTTATATTTATTTTTTATTATTTTTACATGTTTTAACTTTTGCTTTTACGTTGTTGGTTTGTAACCGAGCCTTTTAGCTTCATTAAGTTGCATTATGTATCGCCGTGGTTCCATCCGTCTTAGAAGATTCACAGACGACTCTTCGCTCTACGGTTCTGTTGGTAAAATGAAGCCCAAAGCAGCTGCTGGCCACTGCACAAGATTAGTTAAATCTATACTCTTGTGCGTGTGACAGCGGCTATTGCGGGCTATTCATTGTCTACGAAGTAGAAGACACCACATCAAGAATTACGAAGATTATTTGAAGGATGTTTAGGAATTATTTTAGTTTGTGTTTTTTTTATTTATCCAATTTTTTATCTATTTGTAAGATTTTCTACAAATTTCAATGATCAGTTGAAGAATATTTGATAGGACTTATTTACTTTAATGTTTTCCACTAAAAAGCTCCAAATAGATTGACCCTTTCAATCCATTTGGAACTTTTTTATTGATATACATTATTACTACTCATTTTAAGGTTTTTTACTGATTGACTGTTTGATTTTCAAACTTTATTCTATGATATTTCTGTAAGTATACTTAATGTGAACATAAGTGTGAAGATATTCTTACAAAACGAAACTCTTTGTGTACCTAATATTAATTGAGTCTACAATAATGTATGACCAATTTTTGTTTTGTTAGGCAGCAAGCTTGATGTTGTGTTTTGAATAGTTTAAATATTTGCATGTTTTATATGTACAATGTGAGTTAGCACTTTAGGTATTTACTGAAGTGTGTAAATATCCGAATCAGCTGTTTCTCTTTCAAAGGTTTGTTCCTCTAACTTAGATCTTTATATACTACTATTTAATAAAGAAATGTTGTTGCATGTTTGTTTTCATGGTATTTCATCAGCATCGCTCAAAAAAAAACATCGCTGTTTTTAACTTAATTTGTTTTGTTGATGTGTTTTTTTTTTAATTTTATGTATAATTGTATGACTATTTCTATTACCTACCATCAATGCACATTATTGAATTCCTTATATATTTTTTTCCTACCGGTTTTCTTATATATTGCTGTTTCTATAATTCAAAGCCTGGAAAACATGAATGAATAATAATATCATCTAAATAAAATCATTCATAAATTATTTTTATCACATATATTTTTAGAATCCAACGACCTGCCGCCTTTTCTAAAGTTATTGCTGTTATTGCATAATTGTTATGATACAGATAAAATTATGATAGTCAGGCAAAGCTTTTTTTACTCCACATGATTTTTTATCACCTTGGAAACTTTTTTGTGTTTTTTTTTTTTGTTTTTTACTACCAGATACTGCATCGTTAACCATAGCCGCCTTACAGCGATTTCATTCAACGAAGTTGGTAAGTGAATTTTTATTTTCTTTCCATCTCATTGTTCCATTCAAAGTACCAAGTGTTTCTATTTTAATGTTTTTTTTTTATGGATTCCAGTAATAATTGCACTTTTTATCAGAATATGTACCTGAAGTGCAATTATTACTGAAATATAACAACTAAACTAATACTAAGTAGCTCTTGTTCTTGTTTCAAAGAAAACTCGCAAATGACCAATTATAGTTCATTGAAATGAAAGGTCATTTTCCAATTAATATACCTACGGGAAAATAGGAATAGTATTCTTTATATATACGCCTGCCATTTCAAAAAGGGAACTAACGTGTTTTTTAATTATTTGTTTTTTATATCATACCTTTTTTGCTATATACTAAGCAAGCTTGGACGGTATACGTAGTCTAATTTTCGTGAAAACATAATATTTTCGTTTTTATTTATGAATCATGGCCCCACTTTTTATTTTTAAAAATGTTCACTAGCCTATGTTACCCGGGATAACTCAACGCTTCCAATGATACCACATACATTGATATCTGAATGTGTTTAGGAAGTGTGTTTAGATATGAAGGTGTTTAGGAGTTATGGTGGAATAAAGAAACTCACAAACATGCATACCTACATACATGAACCCGTCTTCTTTTTTTTGGCAGTCGTGTAAAAATAGGAAGAGAAATAGAAAACATGGTAAAAATAAGAAGAAAAAAAAGGTGTTTATGCCATCTAATGTATTTTAATATAACACCAGTAGGTATGCCTAGAAAGTTGTAAGTAGGTACTTCATATTGCTAGTTAAGTTTTAATGATCACATAGTGAGGGGCGAAGGTAGTATTTCCTATTGCCGTGAATCAGGCACAATTGCTGACTCGGTTTTCCTACTGAGAAAGGTATTTTTTATCAGTCAGGTCAATCTAGTTTAAACTAGATGAGGCCGGTGATTCCTGGCTTACTGACCAGTTCGGATTGTATGGACTTCAAGAGATTCGACCTCTGAGTTTGTTTCGATGTTTCTTCTCAGGGTAGTCGGCTAGGAAAAACCGACCTCATCTATCTTAAAATGACCAGAAATAATGGACGTGTAAAAGTGCTATGTTTGACCTACTACCTACAAAATAAATATTATCATTTACTACTTTGAGAGGAAACATTGTTTCTTTTAAAGTCCATACTATTAATCCATTGGTAATACCATATGAAAAACATGTAGGTTCATATCTGAAGAGGTATTTTGAAGAAAATACCACACAGATGTGTGTGTATCTATCCGGACATTGCAAGCATTGGTCAGTTATCGTGTAGAACTGTAAGGAGCTTAACCCTCTCAAAATACTCAAACTGCCACTCTATCATGAAAACAACACGTAATATGACGACTCACATAGTCCTCACATTCACTATTCGTTATATGACGACAATGCAGATTAATTAGTATCTGTTTTTTTTTAACTTTTCCCTACTCTAAGATTTACTCCTGTATCGTGGGTGCGCTCACAAACATGCAAGCCCACATACGCAAGACACCACCCACACCCAGAACAACTATCTGTAGGCCATACAAACATTTGTCCCGTGCGGGAATCGAATCGACATGTAGCGCAGCAGCCGAACGCTCAACCACTGCGCCAACCGTGTCGTCTAATATCAAAATAGATGTAATAAAAAGCTCAACGACTCTATTATCTATATTAACATTCATTGCACCAATGAGCCAACGAAAACGAATTAATTTCCTGCTATGGTTGGCGTTCAGCTCGATATGTAACATTTTATCGCCAAGCTAGGCTGTGGATCACTTCGTTTTTCCCAGATAATATATAAAAATACCTAATACTCAGTCCATAGTTTAAAAATATTACAAGCTAAGTTACACACACAGACATAAAATAAAAAATGGAAAAATAGACAAAATCAGTGCTATTAAACATAACTGAATGCAGTGCCACATCCACAGAAATCTTAATAATAAGGCAAAGATTTCTGTGGCCACATCATAAGGCTATCTACTCTGTCGTTCGCTATCTTCTCTATCGCCATCAAGCTGTTGGAGGGAAGCTATTCGTCCGCATAGTAGAGTAAAATTATATTTAAACGGGTTTATCAAAGTACGTAGTTATTGTCCTGAAATAAATGAATGTCTGGATTACCCACAGCGTTGCCCGAAGGTTTACCTACATAAATATATAATAATTAGAAATATTTGAATAAATTCACTAATTTGAAGGGATATGTTTTTTTTAATAAGAATGCAGGTACTGTGTCCACAGATACCTAAGCACGTTAAGTAACTAATTTTATAACCATAGAATAAAACGTAATGAGGGATAAACAGGCAGATTGAAACCAAATTTTCTCCCGAATGACAAAAAATTCAAAAACTACTTACTAAAGCTGCTGCTTATTTTATCCACTGCTTTTATGCAATTATACACAACTGAATAGTTTCAATTTTTAGGTACAAACATAAAATATTGTATGACAAATTCAACAAAATATCCATCAAAGACTCTGAATGAACACAGAATAATGTGGACACTATCATTTTAGTCCCCAGTTTTCAAACCAGTCAAAACTTTTTATTATTTTTCAATATCTATAGTCTATCATCATCTATAATATATAACATAATGTATATATAGTACTATACATACTATATATACCTAGTATGTTCCGTTATTATAAATGCCAATCCATCAATTAAAGCTAGGAAGGAACATTGCATAGTGCATGGATATTTAGTTACATTTTGTATGCTGGGCTCGATAGTTCTGGTTCGTTAGTAATTCCAGGAAAAAGATAAAACTCAATATTCAATGCATTTCATTATCTGCCTGGACTGAAAAGTTTGGAGTCGCAAAACATCATCCATCATGCTTTCATTGTGGCGTTACTATACATATTATTATGCATGTTGCTTTTTATTTGGCTTTACTTATATTTTTTTTTGTTATTTGGTTTTGTATTTTTTTTTTTTGTTTAAAGGCTAAATTATCTAAATTAATAGTCTATGCTTTTTATTATAAAAGGTAGATACGACTTTTAACAGCTATCTAAAAACCTAAAGTTTCTATTGTTTTCTTACTCGATTTTAACGTACAAACCGAGACTATTCTCTAACAAATCCATTGAAATATCCCTCAAAGATGGATAAAAGAATGCTTCACTATTTTTTCAGTGTTCAATGTTAAAAAAATATATATTTTTCACTACCTATTAGTCTGTTCTGTTGCACACACGGCGAATCCATCAATTAAAGGTAGGAAGGAATATTGGGTATTGCATGAATTTTAGTTACATTTTGTATGTTGGGCTCGTCAGCTCTGCTTCGTTAGGAAAAAGGCGAAAATCAATTTTCAATGCATTTAGTTATCTGCCTGAATTGAAAGGTTTTTTGTCACAAATCATCATCCGTACGAACCGTACTATTCGCTGACAAATCCATCGAAATATCCATCAAAGATAAAGAATGTGTCGCTATTTTTTCAGTGTTCAAAGCTAAAAACTTTTTATTTTTCAATACCTATTAGTCTGGTCTGTTGTAGTCATTGCCAATCCATCAATTAAAGGTAGGAAGGAACATTGGATAGTGCATGGATGAAAATCAATCTTCACTGCATTTCGTTATCTGACTGGATTGAAAGGTTTTGTGTCACAAACCATCATCCATCATGTTTCCTTTGTGGCATTTTTGCATGTTGCTTTTTATTTGGCAATGTAAAATATTTAATTTTGCTTAAAGGCTTAAGTATTCCAAATTAATAGTCTATGCTTTTTATTATAATAAAAATAGAGACATTCAACACCCAGAAATCTAGTTGTAATGGTTTTGTAACTTAATCCTTACGTATCTTTTTAATTAGAGAGGTACGCAGATTAATCAAATAAGTATGCATAGGTATTTGTTTAAAAGCATATCTTCACACTTAAACAATCTGTTTATTATGTTCCTGAATGAACTGTCGCACGTAGTAAAATTTTGATTTCAATCATGTGTGTGTGTGTGTATGTTTATTTTTTTATTCTAGTAAATAATGTACTGTCGAGTTTACATAAATGTTATACATACATATGTGCCACCTACAGTTAAATGTAGGTTTTAAAATGTCGATCTTTCGGACAAATGTTGTAAATTAAAATAGGAGTAATTCAACATAATTAATTAAGAAATAATTATTTGTACCAAGAACAGCTTATGTATTGGAGCAGTTTACAAAAGTTAGTTCATTCGCGCGAGAACACGCATAGTCGCGCTTCACCATTTGCTACGGCGTAGCTCGCAGTGCTACGTCGTAGCACAAAGGGATGTTATTATAACGCGTTTCGAAATGATTACCTACAAAAAGTTATTTAGTGACCTTTAGTTTAATTTCAGTGATTTATTAATTTAACTTGCATATTACTACATTCCACTGTTTCCACATCATTTGAAAGCAGTACATATGATAGTTGTAGAACACTTGCGAACCGAAAAAGCATCTTTTTATGAAAAATGATGATATTCCAAGAGAAAAAATAAATTAGGACTTTTTCTTTAAATCTATGAAAGATAACCAGCCTGTCAGTCAATTTCTGGACTCGATTCTGAACGATTTTCTTTTGTCAAAGATGAAACTATCCAAAGATTTAAACAGAAGTTGATCCAGTATTAGAATAACTAACTTCTAGCCTGATTACTGTTCAGTGTATTTCAACCATTCTCGTCTAAATAAATTTTGAATAAGCCCAGGATCTTTTCAAGTCTTGCAGTGAGTGTAATGTAGGCTTATGTGTGTTTATTTTTTTACTTTTTTTCTTTACTAATTTTCTTCCAGCCTTCACCACCACATCGGAAGTCATCGAAAGCCTGAAGCCCAAAACAACTATTGGGCACTGCACAGGACTAGTAACACGAAAATACTCTTGTGCGTGTTCTAATAGTTGTTGTCGGAGCTTCACATTCAACGGTCTGCGACGACACCGTGGGACGGAATCTCTTTGTTCGTAATATTTCAACTGTGTGTGTACCCATCCAATTGTAATTTTTGTGGCTAGCAACCCAAGTGTTAAGGTATTATTCTGATGCAACCTGCATATTGAAACCTTCAAGATACCGAAATTTATGTTAAGTGATGTTCCAGTCTGGGATCGCTATCTGCAGTTTATGGGCTGTTACCATCAGAATCATACCTTTTTAGTGCTACTTACCAGTTTAAAGTGTGTTTCTATTTTATGCTAATATAACTGTGTGATGTAATAAACTTGTGTGCGTTGTGGAGGGAACCACGTTTTCGGTTTGCTTTATTATTCTTTTGTTTTCTTTGTTTGCATATTTTGTGGTATTATGTCCCACAAAGGCCATTCCAGTAGACCTACAGTACTCTGTACTGGGAACTGCGAGCAAAACGAGCGCATTCGAAACTAATAAGTAGGTACCAACCCAACCTCCGCTAAAGCTTATAGAACCAACAACGGCCCCAAAGCTAGTTTTACAAGTAATAGATACTAGTTAGTCCCTAGTACCAAACTTATCTACTACTAGCAGCGCCCCGCGGTTTTACCCGCGTAGTTCCCGTTCCCATGGGAATATGGGGATAAAATATAGCCTATGTTACTCAGGGTAAAATGTAGCTTTCTAATGGTGAAATAATCTTTGAAATCGGTTCACTAGTTTTTGAGTTTATTCGTTACTATTTTATCCCCTTGGGAGTAGAATTAATTAAAATCCTTTCTTAGCAGATGCCTACGTCATAACATCTACCTGCATGCCAAATTTCAGCCCGATCCGTTCAGTGGTTTGTGCTGTGCATTGATAGATCACTATGTGTGTGTGAAATATGTACAACTTATTATACTATATCTATAACTACGTATAACTAATTAATAAAATAACTACTAATTAATAAAAGTATCTACGCTTTTACCTACTTAATACTAAAAAAACAGAACATAAATTAGCCAAAACTAACCTATCGGTATCTAAAAATCTATGCTCCTACCTCTACTACTACTCCACCTAAAAAGAAATAAAATTGAAACTATTAATAATTTGTAATTTGAACGAATATTTAAACATTACCAAAATAACTAATAAGTACCTATTTTATAAAATAGCAACAAAAGTTACACAAAAATAATCACAATAAAATGTTATAGCATGATTCAGTATTAATATAAAGCGCGACGGCGCGATGGCTTATTATTGTATTCATGTATAAGTTTGGTGTTTCTATACCGATTTCTATAATTCTTTTTTTATTGAATAGGTAATAATGTTAACTTTTTTAAATTAGGGATGAGTGACAGTATTATAAACGTAAGAGTAAACAAATATAATCAGAAAGCTCCGAACTGCTAAGCTATCGGGAGTTACAAATGTTATTGTGTGTCAACCATAAAAGATAGATATATGCTGTTTCGTGGTATTTTTTAGATAATTTTATGTAAAACATTTCCGTAATACATGATTTCTATGTAACTTTAACCATTAAGGCTACACACGCGACGGAAGCTTAAAAAATGGAGTAACTTCTCCCGTTTTCCCAACATTTTCCTTCACTGCTCTGCTCCTATTGATTGTAGCGTGATGAAAAGTATACTATAACCTGCCCAGGAGTATGAAGAATAATTGCACCAAGTTTCGTTAAAATCGGTCGAGTAGTTTTTGTTTCTATAAAGAACATACAGACAGACAGACAGACAGACAGACAGACAGAAAGACAGACAGACAAAAATTTTACTGATTACATTTTTGGCACCAGTATCGATCACTAATCACCCCCTGATAGTTATTTTGAAAATATATTCCTTGTACAGAATTGACCTCTCTACAGATTTATTATAAGTATAAATAGATATACAAAAATACAAATCTTTCCTCTTTATAATATTAGTATAGACTAGCAGCGCCCCGCAGTTTCACCCGCGTTGTTCCCGTTCCCGTGGGAATATGGGGATAAAATATAGCCTGTATATTACTCCACAATAACGTAACTTTCTATGGTGAAATACTTTTGAAATTGGTTCAGTAGATCCAGAGATCACCCCTTACAACGTCACAAACACAAACGTTGCTTCTTTATAATATTAGTATAGATGTAGTTTGACATTGATCGCTGTATCGTGCCTTAGGACGGTGCGGATGGGTTGCCAGGAACGAGCATGGGTTCACATAAGTTTACAATATTTTATAGCATAGAGGTGCTTCATATATTTATTAGGAAATATTATACTATTATGATTATAGTAGATAAGCGAAAAAAGTAACTAGGAACGTTTGTTTTTTTTATTGTGCTATGGATTTGCTCTTGACTAGACGTAGACTAGTCTAGGTCACAGGTGACAGTGACAAAGTCGACGATGGAATGAGCTTACCCAGAAGAAGCCTGTTCACTCTGACGTTTTTATTAAAATAGGTACCTATTCATATTAATTTCAAATTAAGTTTTTATTCATTTAGATAATGAAAAAGAACGAAATCTAGCATAAATAGTCCGGTAAGAAAACACCCACTGCCGTAAGCGTTGATAACGGACTGACATAGCGATCGGCCTGCAAGCGCGCGAAATGCGTGGTGGGACGGGCCGCAGTAACAAGTTAATAAATGTAATTTCTTTCCCACTCAATATATTTTGTATTTTATTTATTTGTTGTACACCTACCACAGTGTTGTCTTTTTAACCCAAAGGTTGACTGGTAGAGAATGCCTTGTTGCATTAAGTCCGCCCATGTACCACTATTGTACATAAAGTTTAAATAAATAAATAAATTTTAAAATGTATTTTAATGAAAATCTTCTTTTCTTCAATTAAAATTGGATATCGTTATGTTTAACAAGAGGATGTCTGTCATTGTAATACCATTTTAAAATCGGTATTTTTTTTAGACATATTTTTGAATGACTACGCACAAACAGCTCTTGAATATGCATGATATATTACAAATTAGGGTTCAAATAGAGAACTGGCTTTTTCTTCAAAAGCTCTAAATTAACTTAAAATACTATATAATTATTAACGATAGCATCGAATAAAAACAAAATGAATAAATATTTTTTTTAAACTAGGTACAGCTAAATTTGTAAAATGAGGTAAAAATTTAGAAAAAAAAGAGTAAGTTTAGGGAACCTTAAGTAAAAATGCTTAAAATCGTAATACATATTTTACTGTAAATAATCTGCTACATAGTAACTACTATTTACGCCCACCCTGTATAGTTAAGACATAAGTTTGCGCACTAATAGGTACACGCAGTCGTTTCTAACAAAATGCGAATTTCTGCTTTGAATCGTAGTTTTGTAAGCAATGTTTTAGTTATACAGGTTTAAAAGGTCGTTTCAGTACAACATTCATCGTCTGCCTCGCCTTTTCCCAACTATATTGGGTTCAGGACAACATTATTACAGCAAAATGCCCGCTTTTACTTTGGCATCGTGTGCGATACAGACTTTCTTGTGACCGCGCGGTAAGATAACCAAGGAATTTGAATGTTGTGTTGCTTCTTAAATAGAATCCCTATTCTCCATTAACACGCCATTCACTCCGCGCTTCGGCCGCAAGGAAGCTTTCACGTCGTCTGAGGCCTTTTTTTGGATGGGAAATCATCAAATGGCTTCTCTCGCTCAGGGCGGAGAGGGAGGGAGTGTCAGACTCTTACTGACTAAAACCCACCCGTGATCCTTCTTGTGCCCTTTGTGTTCCAGGTCCCCGGTGACACTTTCGAACAAATTCCGCAATACCTTGAGGCCTCACAGCACGTTCAGTGCATACTGGCCCACCAACTTCATTATCCTAACTTGCATACTACGCCCCTAACTGCCTCATGCCAACAAAACAGTTAGTCGGTAGGTATTTCTTTAGAAATCAAACACAAATGCAATTTAAAAAGTTTATTGGAATTGAAAACACGTCAGTCTTAGGTGTAAACAAATTGTAACAGCAAAAAAATAGGAAAATACACGGTAACATGTAATTAAAAAAACTTGCTCTTACTGGTGTACTTCTGAACGTATAACAAACGACCACTTACTATTTAAAGCAGAAAAAAATGGAAACTATGACTAGTTTAATAACCAAAAAGCGGTTTCAAAATAAACTACGGCGTGGAACATATTTGTATCGACAATGAACACGACAGCAAAGGAATGATTCAACATTTGATCTTATAGGCGGAAATAAATTCTACTTATAATAATAATAAACACAAGTGTCGACTAACGTTGCATTCTCGGATTATATTATGGGGCAGTAAGCTATGATTACATTGATGTTTGAAGCATGATTGATATATGAAGCTGTGTTGAAAAACTTTAATCAAAATACATACAGTGTGACTTTTAATTCCTTAACAATGAGGGGGCGCCTATGGACTATGAAATCCTGTCGGAATAATGAAGAAATCAACTGTCAGTACAACTCGACAAAATGTAAGGAAAAGCTGATTGTTTTTCGCAATTTGAGAGTGTCGATGAAAACTGTCGCCCCCAAAAATATATCCAATAAATTAAAATTCACCTTGTATAAATCAAATACCAGTACTATGTGTACGCAATCTGAAAACAATTCCTAAAGCTGCACTACTATAGTTTAAAAACAAGGTTTGTATATAAATATTTTCGAAAGCTTGATAAAGTACACATTCACGTTGTCTAACTTAAGCCAGTTTTCACCTTCAACAAGAAAACCGAATGCGAGTATTTTAACGCCCACGATCGCTTTAAACGTTTCTTTAGTATCTAATCGTATGCAATAAAAGAGATTTTCCGGTAATATCACCAGACTGTGCTTATTCAGTTTAAGTACAAATTGACGTATACGTTATCGCGATCGAGAATGTTAAAAACTCGCACTTAAGCCACTGCTCGTATGCAGTTTGCATTACATTTTAGACTTCCGAGGTATAATATGGTCGATGGTCGACTGTGCCCCTCGATGTAAATAAACTAGCAAGCGAAGTGCTTGCAGATGGAAACGCAGCCCTAGCCACCCATCGTCCTATGTGACCAAAAGGCACACACATTGTAGTGAGACCAATACAAAAGTTGAGCAGTAGAGACAAACGGAATTCAAACAAACATAAGTCATCGAATGAAAATTCAAATCTATTGAATACTATTTCAAATTCATTTGCTTCTAACTTATAACTATTGTCACGACATCTTTACGACACTTCCAAAAATCATGGGTAAACTGTTTTGTTCGGGCCGATTTTTCAATACTCAAGTAACTTAAATTTTCAGAATAAAAATGCTTTGATGGCTGTTGTAAAAATCATCACATTCAGCAACTCAAATTTGAGATAAAAACACTTAATTCATTTTATTTGTCACTGAATCATTAGTTGTGTAGGTAAACAATAAATACTAAGAAATTATTCTTCAGATAACTAACTATTGAAAAATCAGCACTTACATATTTTTCATTTATCACTATCATACACGTATGTAATGTACTAATATATATTTTGTTAAAACAGATCGCGTCTGCACATTTAAAAGGTAAAAAAGGTATATGTATGAAGTGAATAATGGAACATCAATCAGGATTACTGCTTATATAATTAAGTTAAATCGTTGATATTATTATCCTACAATAATAAGTTAGACCTTAAAAAGACTAGCGGTGTTAGCTTGAGTTTTTTTTTTCTTGGGAATCTGAGATCATCACACGATAAGACATTCCGAATATAATGGAAGCCTATATCAATATGATTAAAAATTAGCCTAAGTTGAAAACGTCGAGATTACATAAAACCACATTTTTGCTGCAGTATGAAGCAGCCAAATCACAATAAACAAAAAAAAACCAATATCCAAAGATATTTTTCGATTCAATACGAAGTTTCGAAGAAAATATTACAGACAAAAAACACCTCAAGCTTAAACCTCTAGTACAATTTCAAAGACCATTGATCGTTTGGCTTAGCTTCAGTCGTTATACAAATTGGTAAACTCGGTATACAGAATAATATCATTATCAATACGTTTGATTCAGTTTTCCACAGGTTTCGCCTTAGCCGCTTCGCCGAATAGCATGAGACACATGGTCGCGTGGAGGCATGCTTTGGCCGGGAGGAATTTCTCGTCGAAAGTGAGGGAGTATCGGTACATCCACACCGCTGGCTCGTATTCAGACTACGAAACAATACATCAGATGGTAAATACAGAAAAAGCGTTGTAGCTACATATATCTAATGTTCTTTTCAAGAAATCACTGCTAAGAATTACCAATTTCTTCAATCCATTACTGGCTACACGGACGTAATGCTTGCTGCAAAACTAAAATTAGTCATCATCTGCCTAGCCTTTTCCCAACTGTATCAGGGTCGGCTTCCAGTCAAACCGGATTCAGCTGAATACCAGTATTTAACGTGAAGCGACTGCCTACCAGACCTCCACAACCCATGAACTGGGTAACACGGTACTTCTTGGCATGACTGGAGTCAGATTTACTGGCTTCTGACAATCCGTAACGACTGTCAAAGATCTACAAATGGCAGCCGGGACCAACGGCTTAACGTGCTTTCCGAGGCACGGAGGAATCTCGCTATGTTAAGATGGTCACCCATCCACAGGCCAACCTTGGCAACTGTTGCTTAACCTTGACGATCGACCCGTGCGACTGTTATTCTTTAGCCACGAGCCACTTTCTCGAGTAACTTTAAAACTAAACTTTGTATTCTCTGTAAATGTTGTTATCCGTATAATCACATAACCATTATGTAGATTACAGGTGGCGGAGACTGAAGAGTGAAGATAGAGATCTACTTCGAGCTGATGCTGGGAAGTAAGGGTCTACGGAAAACCTTTGGCATCATCTACCTACATTAATATTACGTAAGTCTTCTACTAAGCAACTTTATTAACCACTGCACACTGATTTTAAAATAAAATCATCATAATTTAGCTTTACACAGAATATGTATCTAGTTATTATTTAAGAAGTAGGTACATCATTTTCAACCGACTTCCAAAAAAGGAGGAGATTCTCAATTCGAATGTTTTTTTTAATGTTTGTTACCTCATAACTTTTTGTTGGGTGTACCGATTTTGATGATTATTTTTTTAACTTACCAAGTATGTATGGGACACCGCCACTAGGAACGATTCTATTCGACTTTTCGGTCTTGTGTAGAACGAGAGGTAGGCGATTTCTTTAGCGTCTTTGATCTTGTTTTGTCTGTAATGAATATACCATTTATTTGGTTGAAACCTGCTTAGTTAAATATCAGGCTCGGTTAGCAAAATTCTAGTCGTAAACAGACCGTGCGTTTCCGCTGTACTGACGAAAAATGTAGTCGTCCTTTGAATAGTAAGACTATCCGTTAATTAAACGGTCAAATTAAACTTAGATGCTTTCATACGAGCTCAATTTGATCGACGGGTATCTGACTGGCAGGAATCTTACTGACGGGGATTTGTCTGACGGGATTTATCTGACTGAAACCCATTTGCATAAACCAGAGTTAACTTTTAACTCAAGAGTTAAATCATAACTTGTGCTTAGGCAGGAGCAAATCTAATAAATAATTTCCATAATTCTATTTCAATGGTATTGTTAGTAATAGAACACCGTATCATTACAGATACACTTACATGTGCAGCAGCGCAGTGAGCGCGCGCGCAGCATGCGGCGGGCGGGCGGGCGGCGTGCGCGCGTGCGCGGCGGACAGGCAGCGCGCCGCGCACGCGCCGCGCCCGCCCGCGCCGCACCACCAGCCCGCCACGGCCGCGCCCGCCCAGCACTCTGGGTGCTGCACATCATGCCACATTCAACATAAGAAAAACGAAAATGCCCGGCTGTCACTGAAAGCCAGCAGCCAACGCTGTGGCTTTGTCTCACAAACAAGTCCCAGCATCATGAAGAACTGCGCGGTTGTAACAGTTGTGACGGATGTCTTCCTAACTTGCATTAATTATTTATTTTATTTTTACTCGTGGTTTTATGGCATGCGTCATGAGAGGCGCAGAAAATTGTCATTCTTTCAAAAACTGTTTATTCCGCCGGAAAAGATTTTCGTTAAGGTACTCCCTCACCGGGAGCATTCACGTGTATTAGACCGGGAGATGATGACAGAAGAGTTCAAGTCATTTGTTACAAGTATGGCGACCCTTAGAAGGTCGAATTGGGTGATTTGAAAACCGAAAATAGTAATTTCAGAGCTGGCCCGCGGGGCGTAATTACACGCTAATTAATTAAATCTGTCGGAAAAAATACGGTGTTCAAACGATTTGTTACACAAAAACTCTTGCGTTTTTTGTAGTCCATGAAAATTAAACATGGCGCTAGCGTAATGCCATACTTTTTTGGCGGGTCTTGTGGCCCGCCATCTTAATTAAAACGCATTAATCCATTTTTTTTTTAAACATTCATTACAGGATAATTTTATTTTTTAATGACAATGTACAAGGAAGCATTCTCGAAAATCACAATGCCATACCATTACGATGGTTCTAAAGAGCCGCCATACCGCTACAAAGACGTCGATTTTTTTAACAATGCAAAACGATTTGTTACAATCTGAAACTCAGATAACTACTTATTTATCTTATTATATGTGTGAATCTAATTATGCCATACCCATGGGTTGGATCATATATGTAGGTGGCGTGCTTTTTGAAAATTGTCACATTTTTTGCGTATAAAAAAGTATGGCATTACGCTAGCGCCAAGTTTAATTTTCATGGACTACAAAAAAACGCAAGAGTTTTTGTGTAACAAATCGTTGGAACACCGTATTTTTTCCGACAGATTTAATTAATTAGCCTGTAATTACGCCCCGCGGGCCAGCTCTGAAATTACTATTTTCGGTTTTCAAATCACCCAATTCGACCTTCTAAGGGTCGCCATACTTGTAACAAATGACTTGAACTTTTCTGTCATCATCTCCCGGTCTATATTGTAACATTATAGATTCGACTTTGAGCATTACATTACAATAATACCTCCCTGACTAACGAGCATTTGCGTGTAATGTAACATATAGATTCGACTTGGAGCATTACATTACAATAATACCTCCCTGACTAACGAGCATTTGCGTGTAATGTAACATATTGATTCGACTTTGAGCATTTCATAGCAAGATGTCAGACGAAGCGGTCGTTGTCGTGTGTCGTCGTCGGTGTCGTGCGGCAATATTAATTCGACATTGTTATTTACGTAAAAAAAAAACACAGAAGAAACGATATTGGTCTCATTAATTATTTCAAAACCGGCAAAATACAGATGGTTTGGATATTTTAGAAAGAATCAACCGAAGCGTCTAAAAGACTATATGACAATGCGCGTTCACTTCACTGTCACGTAGGCTACTGAACGGGCGGGCCGGTGGCTGGGGGATGTGGAGCGCATTGATGTTACAAGTTGTATCAAGATATTACACATTGTATCATTACAAGGTGCGCATTGTAATGCTCGGTTTTCCTCCTTCACTGATATAATGCTCAAATCTGTAACGTTACATTACACGCGAATGCTCCCGGTGTGGGAGCACCTTTAACGTCCATTAATACAATGTTGTATCTCGAAATACAGCTCGACTGACGGTCGTTTTGAATGAGCTGAGTCCAGTCGACGACAGGCTTGAATGCGAGCAGCTGTGATCATGGCTTGGCGGCTCTCTCTGTCTTTTTACGCGAATCGTCCGCCAGTTGAACTGTGCTTTGTGGCATACGTGATGCATTGTGACGACTGTCTATTATTTTATTTCTGTTAATTAAAAGTGAAATGTCTACCACTATTTTAACCGATAAAAATTGATCGATAACCACAGAAAGCTGTAAATATCAATCAACCTTTATCAATTATTTTGCACAATAACATTCATCTTGGTTCATTATTTAACTAACGAAATAAATTCTAACACAAAAATACGCATTTTTATTGAAACTCGCAAACTTACCAGCTCCACATATCTAGCTATTTTGGCTCCCAGCGCGACGTAGTCGTAGAAGCTGAACACGTCTGCGAACTGATGCATCATACTAAGCACAGGCTCCCAACCCTCGGTGTCAACCTTCATGAATCGCTCTATGAAGAAATCCTTCGACGGCTCTATGGTCAGACGGCACTCTGGTACCTTCTTGTTTGATGGCGTAATTGAGATGATTTCGGATGGTAACCTGGGTATAAGGAATCAGCTATAGGTTTTTCTTCTATACTAATATTATAAAGAGTTAACGTTTGTGAGGCTGCGAGTTTGTGACGTTGTAATGGGTTATCTCTGGATCTACTAAACGGATTTTCAAAATTATTTCACCAATAGAAAGCTACGTTATTGTGGAGTGTCATTGGTTATATTTTGTCCCCGTATTGCCACGGGAACGGGAACAACGCGGGTGAAACCGCGGGGCGCTGCTAGTTAAGATTTATTTTGACGGATGTGGGTTAAACTTCTGACCAACTGTTGGAGCACATATTGGTAGATTTATGTCAATCATCCTTAAGCAAAGTAGATATTTAACTATAAGCTGGCCTGGACTTGTGACTGCGAAGGCGCACAAAGTAACTCCTTAATGGCAAATAGCGCAACCATTGATTATGAGAATAATTTCAATTCAGTTTTGTGGTATAAACCTAATTGTATTTTCTAACAAGTAAATCAAGTAATCAACTGTAGGCCGAAAAAATGTGGGTTGAATTTAAGGCAAAAGGAATTTAAATGTGTGTTCTAAAGTATGTCGTTGAATGTTGAATTCAAAAATCAAATATTTGTGCTTCGTTTTTACACAGATTACAAAAAAGCTTAAAACTAATCGTGTTAAATCTATTTGTATTTACTGAGCAAAATCCTCTTCAATCGTTCGTTATTTTATACAAACTTTTGCGATTCCAATTTTCCTTTAACTGAGGGAATGATTCAGTAAACCTGCATCATACATAGAAAAAAACACTTACTTTAAATCTGCGTCAGCAAGCAACTCCCTAAAACTGATGATGTGCAGCCAATACCCTAGTTCCAAATGTTGATAAGTGCAATCCTCTTCTGTTAACGCTAAATCTTCTGGCTGAATACCTTGACAACATACAAACATATTCAAATCCTACAAGTCTTTAAACAGGTGCTATAAATAATCGCATACAACAATACAATATACGACCGAGTTTATGGTCGTAAAATTAAAACTGAAAGGGCCGTTACGAAGCAGAGACTGTAAAGAATTTTGCATAATTTGTCACATTTTTCAATAATTTGATGATAAAAAATCCCAGAACACACTAACATAAAGCATGTTTTTATATACATACGTTTGAGTTAAATAATAATGATGTTACCTTCTTTAGTCTGAATTATGGAGTCTCGGCTGGTGTCTTTAACAATAGAACTTTTGGAAAAGATAGTGTATAAACAAAATTAAATAAAACACAAATTACTTTCACATCCCCTATCGCCGCATCCTTTCAACTCTTTGCCAACCGTCTTCATCATGGCTTCAAAGTTTTTCAAATGCGCTGCCTTATCTGTCCGGTCCTTCGGCATTTCCTTAGTAAATCGGTCGAAAATCCCGTCATTCATATCTTCAACCGGCGCGCCCTGGATATTATCGTCTTTTAGTTCAAGCATTCTGACTAAAGTGCTGCTTTCTGCGACAATTAGGAAGGAATATGTTATGTACGGTAGTGGCGAGTGTTAGTTGAGAGGAGACGTTCCGGTGGTGCGTTCTCAGAAGCATGTTAGTTCAACCTTTAGTTCCAATAAAATTGCCAACAAACGCAATATACCTTCACTGCTAGCAGCTAGCTGCATATTGGATAACTCGATTGTGATGTAATTAAAAAGGTAGTACAACTAACAACCTTATGAAAACGCTGTTTAGGTTTTAAACATAAGTAGGTATGAAAAACATGGTTATACTTTGGTTTTAGTACATGTTAGTAGAATAGAAACTTTTATTGATTTCAACAGTCATTTAGCCTTTAAGTAGTTAATAGATACAATAACGGAACCCATATTTATGTAAGAAGTAAAATAGATATTTACGAATAACTTACTTACCACGTTCGTGGGTATAGCACTGTATGTTAGTGAGATGGCAGTTCGTTCCATCCTTTTCGCACACCATACTCATTCCTGGTTCAACCTGCGTGCATATATCGCCTTCGCCGAATTCTGAAATGTTTTTACTACACTTGAAATTCACTTTTAGGAGAAGGAATTAATGGACATAAATAGTATTTGGAGAGGACCACTACAACAACGCTGGATCTTTTTCCAAGAGGTTAATGCTTTCCGAGAGCATGAATATTTCATTAGATTTGTCTTAAGTACCGAAGTGAAATAAGCAACACAAGTTTAGAAAAAAAAAATGCCTTCCAAGTAAAGTAGTATTTTTCGTGACATTGTCTTCAAAGTCAAAGCCTCGATGAGACAATTTCAAGTCGGTCTGCAACCGACTAAAACCCCACAGTAACCACAGTTCCTACCAATACCATGAGGCGGAGGCTCATGGTATTAACCTTTCTGGCTATTAGAGGCCCAGAGTGGGACGGATATTTCATTGGCATCGGGCGACACATTTGCGAGTACCTACGCCTTGTGGAAGGAAGCCTAGTCATTCCAGCAATGGTTTCCAAAAGCTTGTCTAGGATGCTTTCTCCCTAAATAATCTATATTTTATTATTTGTTTAGTATCAATATCCGGAATCCATCTTGAGTCAAGTACCTGTCTTTCTGCCTGTTGTCAGCGTTTCCTTTGCCTCTCTGCACGTGGCGCCCTCTTTATTTTCCGTTGGTACTAAGTATTTTAAGCGCGCATCGGGTGATGGCCCGTTTTACCGTCATTATAGTGTCGTTTTTCGCGTTGGTAGCGTTATTTAAACTTCGCGAAAAAAACCTAACTAATTCATTTAAAAGTTTGGTCTTAAAACTATTTCAGTTTTAAATTCGTGAATTGTATTTTACCTCTCTGTTGTTATTATGGAAAATAGTAACAGTAATTTAGACCCGGGAAGTGTTAATGACGACTCATTATCGCGTAAACGTGTTCGTTCCCCAACACCAAGTGCAAAAGATAGCGATAGTGATTCTTCTACTAGTAGTGGACCCAGCCCTGCGAAACGTAGATCGAGAAGGGACTCTCAAGCCGTGAGTTATGCACATTTCGAGTTCTTATCACAACAAGTGGCATATTTGACAAACCTAATATCGAAAAATTCCGATGTTGAAAATATGAATTCTAGTTCTAAAAATACGTTCACGACCTCACATTGTTGCGAATTGATAGCACTAATTTAGTTGTCGAAGATAATGCTATTATATTGTGGCCAGCATTTGGTTCTAAAACAGACAACCATAGCCATAGGCAATCTGGATGGAGGCTTAAGGAACATCCTGATAAAAAATTTAATTTAATTTTTTGGTTAAGACAATTACTAAATATTACTGTAAACCGTCGTGGAAATATAAAACATTTATTTATTACAGTCAAAGGAGATATAAAACCAGCCTCTAGAACTGTTATTGGCGGATGGGTGAGGTCTCTCTTAAAAGCTAGTGGTATTGATGCAACCCCAGGATCAGTAAGGTCCGCAGTGGCTTCTCTCAATTTTGTAGAAAATTTTCCGATTGATCAAATTCTTGAAACTGGTAACTGGAAAACGATTCATACCTTCAAAAATTATTATCAAAAGGAATTGCAAAATGATTCGAATACTCCCAATGATTCCGTGTCTTTATCTAATTATTTTGATGCTGTTAATTGAAAAATTATCTCTTTTGCTCGTTATTTATTTATTTTGTTATATAACGTGGCTTCAAGCAGTATGTCATACTTGATTATTGTAATATAATATTATTTATGATTACCCTTATTTTAATTTTAAATCCTTACACATTATAGTGTCTTCTAGCTAAGCGCACCAGGTGATAACAAACACATCACTCAAGATGGATTCCGGATATTGATACTAAACAAATAATAGAGAGTTTTACATAAAATAAAACTTACCTATTATTTTTTCATCAATATCCGGAATCCAGGTAAGGCCTACCTGGTGCATCATGAGTTCCATAATGACGGTAAAACGGGCCATCACCCGATGCGCGCTTAAAATACTTAGTACCAACGGAAAATAAAGAGGGCGCCACGTGCAGAGAGGCAAAGGAAACGCTGACAACAGGCAGAAAGACAGGTACTTGACTCAAGATGGATTCCGGATATTGATGAAAAAATAATAGGTAAGTTTTATTTTATGTAAAACTCTCTATTACTTATGTATGTATTGTATACGGACAGGATGTTTTAGAAGTCCTATTAAACGGTGATTTTCTACAAACAATTGCAAAAAAAATGCATCAAAGAAACCCGAACGTAAAAACGACTAAGAAGTTCCAAACAAATCGTTTTCAAGCAATCTAATGCTAATATATGCTATGACTGACCTATTAAAACGAATGCCACCAACTACATCAGACTGCTAGAAAAGAGGAAATAGGACACCACAGACACACATTTTTTTTTTCAGAACAACTTAATATCAGACAACGCGGGCGAAGGCGCTCGCAGAAGCTAGTTATGAATACACAAGGCCAAAATAATCACCATATCGATACTAATATATAAATGTGGATGCAAGTTTGTTTGTTACGCTTTCACGCGAAAACTACTCAACCGCTTTCAAAAATTCTTTCACCACTAGAAAGCTACATTCACCCTGAGTAACATAGGCTATATTTTATCCCCGTATTCCCACGGGAACGGGAACTACGCGGGTAGAACCGCGGGGCGCTGCTAGTAATAATATACATACCCAAGTCCTGCAGCGCGTTGACCTGCCGGAACAGACAGGCCCACCCGTACAGCATGTGGCTGGCCAGGCCGCCCATGAAGCCAGGCTCCACGCGGATCACCTGCTTGAGGTGGAACATGTGCGTGTTGCGGTGTTTCTTGATCATGTTCAGCTCGGCTAGGATGAAGTTTGTTGATGGCTACATGAAAAGGACATAGTTGTAGTGATAAATTCATAAGATAAATGATAACTGATGCAAAATAATAGGTTACATGTAAGAATAAAATAGAACACTGTTACGGGTCTGACAGGTATCAAATGAAACGGGAAAGGTAAATTGGTTAATCTATGCCGTGTATTTACAGGTACATATATTCAAAGGTAGCTAAACTTAACGCTAACCATTCGACTACGCGGTTACTTATGAGTAACGACGAAAACAAAGACTGAACTCTTCACACAATATTAATGCGCTTTCGAATATGACAACAGAAAACATTTGTTCCGCTTTTTTACATGATAATATGTTTTTGTCATATTTATTATTTACTAGCATTACCCCTCGGTTTCACCCGCGTAGTTCGAGTTCCCGTGGTAACACGAAAAAAAGTGTTTTTTTTTTTGTCTGATTACGTATAGTCCAACTTAGAGATGGGGTTGTAGTTAAAATCGGGGGTTAAAGTATTTAACCTTTCAAGTTATTCGTTTCAATTAAAACTGTAATAAATAAAGGAACAAAAAGTAATTTAAAAAAAAAAGTTAAACCCCTATATTATAATATTATAAAGAAGAAAGATTTGATTGTTTGCATTGAGCTCCAAAACTACTGAACCGATTTGAACAATTCTTTCACTGTTGGGAAGCTACACTATCCCCAGGTGACATAGGCTATATTTTATGCATATATTCCCACAGGAACGCAAACTACGCGGGTGAAACCGCGGAGTGCTGCTTGTTTATTTATAAAATGGGATACATAAAAGTTTATCTTTAAAAAACACTAAAGTAAATATGCCAACCATTTTTTAGGCTGTTGCAAGTCTAACTGCGATAGGCAGGGTATACCGACTACGATATAAGACTACCAAGTGACAAAGTTTATTCTTAAAATTGAAGCTCGAACACCTGTTTTTAATTCTCTGAAATTTAACTCTTTAATTAGGGGAGGCAAAGTATGATGCGGACCAAATTCTGGAATAGGCCATAGGATACTTTTTACCACGAGAATCATGTCCCCTCGGAAGCATCAGGAGTAGCTAGAACCTACCTCATAAAGACTCATTTTGAAAGCCTCCTCAGCCGCCGCCAGCGCCTCATCAAAGTATCCCATCTCCAAATACATAGAGGCTAAGGACACCAGCACGATGTCCTTGAACCGCGGCTCTACGCTGCGGCTGGATGTCATGATGCAGTGCAGCGCGTTCACGTTGTTGCCGCGCACGCGCCAGTACAGGGACGACAGGCTGTACAACAGCCATTTTGGAGCCAGTTTCTGTAAAAAAAATGGGAAAAATCCATGTAAATTCGTATTAGAACCTTATTTTTGAAAGAAAAAAGAAAGAAAGAAGAAAGAAAATTCATTTATTTGCCACAGTTGGGGCACACAGCAAAAACGATAAAAAACAAACAAAAATAAACAAGAAAAGTAAAAAAGAGGTGCGTGCCCACGGCTGCGCCAAATAGGTCCAGTTCAGCATATATGTCAGACAGCTAGTGCCTGACGCTGGTTTTCTATTTTTCGGATTTCGCTTTATAGTGTTGCTGAGTCAGCCAATAAGGATAGTAGATTTATCGCCACAACACAAACTTCGGTTTGTAGATGATTGAAGAGACAACAGATAGTCCACATTGTAGCCGCTCTTTTAGCTGAATGACTAATTAATTTCCCTTTTTTCAGTCACCGACTGATGAGAACAAAACGTCCCGAACATAAGTAGTCTAACGGCCGAACCCAATAACCGATCTATCACATACTAGAGAATACTGGAGATAGAAAAACAAATGAAACAACAGAAAACCTATATAATTTTTCTGTTGTTTCATTTGTTTTTCTATCTCCAGTATGAGATATATCGGTTATTGGTTTCGGCAGTAAGTAAGTAAGTCTAAGCAGTAGTGAATTTTCTCTAGGTTTAAAGTTTTTTTTAACCAATGAAATACCGTACCTATTAAGATAAGTCTTACCTTCTGCGTAGCACTGTATATCCGCTGGCCGACCTCGGCGTCTTGCATATGACGCACCGCCTCCACGTCGCCGTTACCGACGTACTCCAACATTTTATTACGAAGGTGCTCCGTGACGATCACGTCACTGAAGATTTGTGGCCTGGAAATAAATAGATCTTATTTCAGTTTCATCTTACTATTCACTAATATAAGTGCGAAAGTTTGGCGTGACGACTAACAGAACAAAAACATGGGATAAGGGCAGGAAGATGATGATGAAATGCGAAAGTTTGGATAGATGGACGTTTGTTAAATTTGACGACACGGCTGGCGCTGTGGTTGAGCGTTCGGCTGCTACGCTACGTGTCGCAGGTTCGATCCCTGCACGGAACAAATGTTTGTATGGCCTACAGATAAATAATTGTTCCAGGTCTGGGTGTCTCGTGTAAGTGAGTTTTCATGTTTGTGAACGCACCTACGATACAGGAATAAATCCTAGTGTGGGGCACCTTTAAAAAAAAACATTATTGAACAGATCTAGATGAAATTAGGCACAGAAATAAATGATAGTCTGTGTTAAAGTATCAAAACAAATGAATAATATATTTTTAAAAAAAACCTTCAATTGACTAACGCACAATCACACAACTCCTCATTCCAAACCATTCCTACATTCCATTCATTCATTTCCTTCCTTCCACATTCATTCAATCCTTTAAGAACTCACTCAAGAACTCAACGAAAAAATGGTGCGTGCGATCCTCATCAGTGAAGTGTTAAGTGAAATTGAAGTGTTTGAGAGTATGGCTTTGCTAGAATAAATTATTACCCAACAAAAAAGATTCCGGCACATTAGAGGAATGTGCGCGAAGGAAGAATATACTTCATTTTTGCTTTGTACAATATAAAACAGGTTAACATAAATACGTCTACAGGTTCTTAGAAACTTACTTTTGTGATTTCTTCTGTGTAAACGTAATTGCCTCCTTGTCGATGGGGCAAGTCGGCGGGAACCACGGCAGCTCATGTTCTACATTAGCTGGTACCCCTATCTTGTCAGTCAGCATTGTCCCAAGTCTGTGAAACAAATCATGAAGAAATTATAAAATGTTGTAGGATCTAGCCATCAGGCATTTGAATGCGACTAACGAATACGCAACGTAAACGCTGTGTAAACTTGATGATTTTGATGATAACAACGCACGATAACGTGCCCTTACGCAATGTGTACGCAATGTCAACTTGGCGTCAACTCCAATGCTGGGCCATACCCTCAATGTGAAGTAAAAACAATATTTATAACTAGCAGCGCCCCGCGGTTAGTTCCCGTCCCCGGGGGGGGGGGGGGATACGGGGATAAAATATAGCCTATGTTACTCGCTGATAATGTAGCTTTCCATTGGTGAATAAATTGTTACAGACGGTCCAGTAGCTTCGGAGCTTATTCGGTAAAAACAAAAAAAAAAACATTCCTAGATGAACTTAGGATAAAAAACTTTTTACGCTGAATTAAAAAGGACCATAACATTACTTGAGTCTACAACTTATATTAACACTACCAACTTCATTTATCATGAAATAAAAAAAAATAGAAAGGCACCTTATTCCTTTGTTCTCAAATGGTAAAAATATTTGATACACAGCTTCCAAATTTTCTGGGAAAAATTCTGAATGATCTTTGCAGTGTTTATTTGTAGGCCAATCCGGATCCTTGTCAAATTCTTCTTTGGTCCTGCTTATTTTTAATGAAGGCGGATACCTACAAAATAAAAAGGTTCTGGTATTAAGGTATATTAATCTTTTTACAATTGTGAACCTTATGATTCAATCAATAAGAAACAAGCACGTCAAAATTGGTATGGCAAAGAAAAAAAATTGTTCTGTAATCCATTTTGTACAGAACTGTACCTGGGAAGACATAACAAGTGGCTGTTTATCAAGTAAAAAAGCCAAAGGTCAAAAGCGCTTATAACAAAATCATTAAATAAAAGCACTTTTTGACATTACACTATTAAGACTACTTTAAATGACAGAAACAAAATATGCCTAGCCTTTACCCAAGTAACTTGGGCTGGCTTCCAGCCTAACCGGAAACAGCTGAGGCAGGTGCTAGTATTTTAGATGGTGCGGAATTGGTGATTTTGACATTAGTTAACCTTGGGAAACGGTTCGATCTCCAAGGTTAAGCAATGCTTGCCAAGGTCGGTCTGTCGATGGGTGACCATCTTAACATACAGAGACTTCTCCGTGCCTCGGAGAGCACGTTAAGCCATAGGTCCGCCGTTTCTCTCGAAATCTGACAGCAGTCTTGCCAAGGAGTATTGTGTTACTGGGTTGTGGTGGTCAGATAGGCAGTTCATCAACTGCCTAGTCTTTTCCCAGCTACATTGCGGTTGGCTTTCAGTCAAACCGGATTCAGAATTTTTGAATAACCTCCTTTATTTTCTATAGATGGGAAATCATCAAAGGATTTCTTTCGCTCTGGGTAGAACGGAAGGGAGTGTCCGACTCTTATTGACTAAAATCCATCCGTGTTCATCTTAATGCCCTTTGCGTTCCAAGGCCGCGGTGACTCTTTGAAACAAATTCTGCAACCCTGCCTTTTTTTTTTTTGGATGGGAAATCATCAAATGACCCCTCCCGCCCTGGGTGGAGCGGTAGGGAGTGTCAGACTTTTACTGACTAAAACCCACCCGTGATCCCTCTTGTGCCCTATGCGTTCCAAGGCCGCGGTAACTCTCTTTGAAGCGCGAGTGGAACACAACTATCTCTCTCCATAAAAAATAAACATTGTAATAACTTACATTATCACCCCTGTATCATATTCATCAATACTTCCTTCTACATCCAATGGAATTTTCGGTGGCATAACCGGCTCTGCCTTTTTTTCCTTTGTAGGGGCTTTTGAATTCTCGAGGTCTACTGATTTCTCTTTTTTCGATCTCTCTCCCTTAGACTTGTCTATTTCTTCATCGAAAATCGCACTTGCTGCTAATTCTAAAAGACAAAATAATTAGCTACGTAATAAAAATTATCAGTCTAGTAAATAAAGGTCACTAGGTCACTCTTCCACTCCACTCCTATTAGGGTTATTTGTAAAACACCAAAATACTCTTAAGGGGTCATTGTACTCATCATTATGAATAACTTTTACTATGGGAACAAACCTGAAATCGCAAAAAAAAATCAGCTGTTCCATACATTTACATATTATATTCGTATAACTCATCAAAATGTATAGAACAGCTGATTTTTTTAGAGGGGTGTGTTCAATTTTGTGAAGCATAAGCATAATCAGCCTTTTAATGTTCCCACTGCTGGGACACAGCCCTCCTCTCTAGGAGAGGGTATGGGCCGTAATCCACCACGCGGGCCCAGTGCGGGTTGGTTTCTGCATGAAATCAATGCGGGGTGGCAATTTTGTGAAGGAAAGTACGAGAATCAGCGAAGCCGCGGGCGGAGTGCTAGTGATAAAATATATTGATATACTTGAGATACTTATTAAACTTTAGGAGCTAGTGCATGATTCCAACACTGGAGAAGAACCGGCAAGTCATGGTTACTCTTTTAAAAACGTTTTGGCAATCATAAATTATACATCTGTGGGGAGTGTAGAGTTGTGGAAGACCTACATCACTGTGCTCGATATGATTCTGGCACAAATTATCTTTTTGGGGTTCGCCTTGAGGTTAAACGAACTTGATCTCGGCATATTCCACATAATTTTGGGTCAACAATTTGGTGATCATGCAAAAAATGCCCAAGTGAACCTATAATCCATTGCAGCATATTTGTTTTTACCTTATGATGGGGCACACTGTTATAAAAGTCTCTAATAAAATAAAGAAAAAATGCAATAGCCTATCCAAATGTTGGTACATACCTTTAGCCAAATCCGGGAATGTTGGTGTGGGCCCAATTTCTTTCAGTATTTGCCCATCACTAAGTCGTAAATAATCTCCGCCCTGCGGTATTGTGTAACTAATATCTGTTCCAAGGTTGGCGTGGCGGCTGATATGTTTTATTAATCTTTGTAAATTATGTGCCGAATCTAAAGCATGGACACCTTTTTCTTTTAACCAATTTTCGTTGTACGTAGGTCCATCCAAGAAGTATTGTATTAGTGAAAACTTTTCTCCTTCTTTTTTCAACTCTTTCATATTCAAGCCTGTTAATTCTGTCATCATATCTAAATTTTTGCCTAAATCCCTATAATCTATAAAACAAGGTTGTTTATATAAATCTCTACTAAATAATAAGATAAATGTAGAAAATAGATTCATATCTTACCAAATTCGTCTTCATGTTTCATGGTCCTCAAGAAAGCAGCCAGTGATTTGAGCCACTGAACTTCTCTATCAGTATATTGTTTCAATTCTTCTCGTAGTCTGCTTAGAGTTCTGCAACATTTGTATAACAAATAATTTATACAGTAAAATCAGGTGCCATCCCTAGTTAAATGGTCTAGCAGACGGAGAGGAGCATTTTATCTAGCATTATAATAGAATAAAATAGAATAGAACTTTATTTGCAGCATAGGACTACTAGTTTGATCTAAATATCTTTTTCTGTCTGCGTCTGTGTTTCCGAACGCATTCAACCCTAATCTCTTCAAAGTTAGAGTGAATAGGCTTCTTCTGGGTAAGCTCATTCCATCGTAGACTTTGTCTCTGTCACCTGTGGCCTAGACTAGAGTCAAGAGCAAATCCATTTCACAATAAAAAAAAATCAGTTCAGTGATAGCGAATAGCGATAGTTCATACGAAGTGAAACTGGATTCATTTAATCTGTTTATCTCAGAAATCTGAAATCTACCTGAATTCCATTTTCCTACATACTCTGCTCTCCATTTACATAAAACTAAATCCATATAAACAATACTCACTCTTTCACTACTTGCATTTTTCCCAACATATACTTATGACACAGCATGGCATATCTATGCTTCTCCGCCAGTTCAAATGAAGGATTCAGCTTCAGGCAAGTATCAAAGTGTTTTAACGAGCTGTTGAAGTCACCAACTACAGCAAATGCATTGGCTAATATGAAATGATTGATGGGGCAGTGATGGTCATGGTCTGCCGCTGCTCCCAGAACGATGACAGCATCTTCAGTGACCTTACTGCGGTGGAGTATTAGTCCCATGCTCAAAAGAGCTATATCTTTGTATTCCCTGCAATGGAAATGGATGAAAGTCAGTAAAACATACAAAAGTTTCTTACTGCCAATACAAATGTGAAAGTTTGTATAGATGCCCACGCCAGAACTACTATAGAGATCTGCATGAAATTTAGCACCAAGATAGATTACAGTCTGAAGTAAGCACACAGGCTACCTTTTATGCTGAGAGTATCTTTCCTTGAAGTAATTGCCTTTAGATCCAGGCGGGCGAAACCGCTGGCGACAACTATTTCAAGATCGATAGAGATAATACATTGCCACCAACTGAATAGTCAACTTTAACGGTACTTACTTTAATATGAATTTTAAGTAACCATTTGTATTAAAACAAGGACCAAGAAAGTATAGAATGCAATAATATTTAAACTTTATCGCATATGACACAGAGTTTCTTGTTTCAAAATTTAATTATAGTCTCAGATTTTAAATTGAATATTGGCTTCATTTCATTTTCACATAGAAATCGCCAAATTTTAAAAATTCATGGTTTGAAAATTTAAATTAAACATATATGCCATTTATATTATATGCCACTGATATTCTGTTTAATGGGAAAAATTTAAATCATTTCAAACTATAGTACAATAAGTTAGCCTATTATAGTTTTCCCTTTATTTAAATAATCACGCAACAACAATAGCAAATTTCTATCAGAGATTTCATTATTCTGCTTTATTTTACCTTGGTGCATAATGCACAGCTCTTCGGCTGCACTCCATGGCTTTAGGAGCATTTCCTCTGACCCTCCAGTATAACGAAGCCATGTTATAATGAAGCCATGAGGAGCTATTCTTCCTCAGAACTCCGGCCAGCCAGTGGCCAAATTGATCTACACTCATTTCTGTAATGTCAGAGCTTTTTGTCGACATGTGCTGTGGTAGCGAGCTCTCTGGATTTGCACTTAGATTTTCTCTCTGTTTCATGCTCTGGAATTTGTATAATTTATTGCCATGGCAGAAAATAAACACTCAAATCGCAATCAAATTAGGTTATTAATATAAGGTTCAATTAATTGATTCAAACATACCTCCAAATGTTCAAACACACACATGCTGAAAGTCAGGGATGAGATCCTCTTACAATCAGGAACGTCAGCATCTTCATAATTCAAATGACGAAGTGTGAACTCTTCCGTACCAATCTTTGTTTTGCCTTCTTCCAAAGAGGATGTATACCAGTCTACTGTGTTTAATTGACCTGCTCTAACACAATAGTCATGCTCATTCAGTAACATATGAATGTTTGTGTCTCGTTCCAACTCGGCCCACAAACCTCTTATTATCTGTTGCCTTAGAGACAAGTTGTGGTGTATGTTCATGATATTATCCCAACGAGTGTCTTGATTTAAAAATGCCAGTAGGTCATAAGGTCTTGCCATTTCAAACGGAGAGTCCAGCTACAATAAGAGAGCAAACATTTTTTTAAATGTCTTTGCACATAAAACATATTTTGCAAACATTTTTTAAAATTCTAATATGATTGAGATAAAGCACAAACTAAAAAAGCTATAGATAATTTTTAATATTTATTTGATAAAAATCTTGTATTCATTTTATCACTCATTGACAGACAATGTACCACCTAAACTGCGAGTTCTAGCTAGAATCTTTCAATTTTGCAAAGTTCCTAATATTCCTATCAAAGGATTTTTTAACATCATATCCTATAGATAAATTTGGGATTTTAATTTGTATGGAATTTGGGTGTACATTATTTTTGCCAATTTGAAATCCCAGCGGTCACACTCCATGTGGTGAAAAAATAATTATTGCAGTTTCACACAGTTATCTCCTATCGCAATGCTGATCTGGCTACTATATAGTGTTGGGTAGGACACGATATGAAAAAGAGTTTGTAAGAGTAGCCTCTTTTTTGTACTGAGCCAGTACAATGTCCTACTTCAAATGAGGCGAGGCGTACTTGAAGCTCGGTGATACGTTTGAAGTTACGAGTACAAACATGACATTTGAAGTTTTTGTACTGCCATCAGTACAAATCAGTCTGAACTGGGATTAATGACATAATTATTAATAACCAGTACCGTAAAGTGAAACGATTACCATGGTAAATATTGTTTGTAAGTAGGTAAACAAAAAATGTAATAAAAGCGCTAATGATTAAAATTACCTACAAATTACTATGGAAAAATAATATTTTTGCGACTTCGTTGCTACTAAGCCGGTTCCTTCTTTCCGTAATACCTGGCCTGCATTGCTAAAAGTGTCGCTTCAATGCGCGACTCACAGTATTTAGTAATTTCAACTAATTTTTTTTTTTGCTCGATACTCGAAACTCGATCACTTCACGTAATGTTCAATATGTTCATTGTAGAATGACATACTATTGTAATTTGTAGCATTCGTCTCGCTCCCTCTCTGTCCTCATCCTACACTTTTACGGAGACAGAGAGTGAGTAACGTGACTTCGCGACTGTCGCGACATAAAATTTGAAGCAGTACAATGTAAAATGTTGAGCCGCTCTTACATTTTGACGTCATGTACGGGACAAATGTACCGCCTCTTGTATGTCCTACTCAACACTACTACTATAGCAGAGGATAGATAGGTAGATATAGGATAGTATAACTATTTAGAAACTATTTTAATGACACTTCTTTATATTCCAATTCATGTGGCATTTATCATGTATTCATAAATATAAAAACTGACTTATGTTCAAGGTAAAGTTCATTAGCGATACGTTTTCTGCAACTAGTTGAATAAACACATAGTATAACGATAAGTATAAGATGCCCAAATGCTGTTTGCGCAGCTTATCATTAATTATTTATGTGTGGTTAATAAATCAGAGATACTGGTAGGAGCTAATAATTATAGGGAATGGTTTTCATACCCTTGGTTGTATCAGACCACCTTCCGTGACCATCCAATGCGTCGAACCCTGCGTCTGAACGGTACAAAAACTGAACAACCACCAAAGCCTCATGAATTTCATTTTTACTCTTTTCAAAACAATTTCATCAGTAAAATGTCATAGTATTCACATTAAACTGTAACTTCTCATTGAGAAAAACTAGCAAAACTGTGGAAAGGAAATACTATCATGGTAAAACAGCGAGCGATTGATTCCTCGATCGGCAAGAGTTCGGGATATGACATTTGACAATATAAATGTCATTGTTGTGATTGACGTCTGTAGCTAGTGATGCTACTCATTGTGTGGAGAACAAATAGTTAAAACTTTTTAGTCTAATGTAAATACTCTTTTCCAATCGCACCATAAATTACAGTATTAAAAATAAATTATAATGTTAGACAGAAATTGGGCTTGATGGCTGTCAAGGATTTTCTTCATATCAAATCAAAATTATTTAGTTGGCAATTTGGTTTTCAATATACGTTTTTATTTAAAAAAATACAACAATTCTATTTTGGACTAATAGCAACAAACTTTCTCAAACGAATAAAATTAAAAATAATTCAGAAAAATTGTTAAAATAAAACTACAAGAACTTTTTAAACCAATGGGTACATTCAAAGAACGATCTATCGTAAGTACTCACTTATTCAAAACTTCCCTGCATCGTATGTACAGTCGGTGATAGCAATTAGCTGACCCCTCTAAAAATTACTCGATTTTACACCCTATGCTCATAACATTAAAAGTTATTCAATATGTTTGAGTTTATCAGACTAACACTACTCGTTGAACAGAAACAATAAATCATTTTGATACGCAAACTTGAGCTTTAAGAGGTTGGTATTAGGTCATTTATTTATAACTGTTCACCTATTTTAATAAGTGGGTAGTTAGACGTCAATATGCGTATTCAACCAAAACTGCTATAGATATGACATTAGGAATATGGGGTAGAAGAATAAATTGAACAAGATATTCTATGCACAAATAGCAGTGAATACGCGCGAACATTTTTACCTTGCCTTACTAAATTGTAAAAATCCACGCTTTTTTCCTTTTTATTAATTGTTATCAGTTTTGATAGTTTAATCGTCATGTCCAAGTTGAGTTGAGTGATTATTTAAAATACAAAATAATCTATTTGCATGAGGAGAATGTTGGTATTAAAGCGATTGCTACGAAACTTAATATAGCGGTAAGTGTATTCTTTTTTATGCTTCATTTATAATTATAGTTATTCCTTAATTCGTTAGTTGGCTTAAAAGCCGGTGAATGTAGAATAATAGACAATTAACTATGTTTCATTATGAGTCTAATTTGAGATCATTTATAGGTAATTTGATTTATATTATCTAAATTGATAAACGTAATTTGCAAACTTAATCGATAAATAAAATTATGTTTACCTATTCGTTACTAAAATTATGCTTATTGTGTTGTTTCAGAGAAATACAGTCAGATTGTGGCTAAAACGTTTGACGTGTGGTTTTAATATTCAAAAAGATTGTCCTGGACCAAAACCATTCATGAGAGGAAGTAATTGTTGTTGAATATGGTGCGCGGTATGCGGGACCGCTTGCAACAAGTAATAGAAAAAAATGGTGCTCCACTTCGCTATTAAAAGCATAATTATAAATGACTTAAGTAACCAGTGTTGGTCACAAACAATACTAACGTATGTCAGTGTGTGTGTGTTAAATTAACTATTGTTATAATTTCTAACGAAGTATTTCGAATACCTAGTTTTTTGTCAAAACTTTATACTTAACTAAAATAACTACTCACAAAACAAATTGATATATTATTGTAGGTAGAACTTCGACGTATAATGCCGTTTTATTTAGTTAAATGATATTTAATGTGGTGATGTTATTGTTATGAAATAGAAATACATACCTATATTTCTAAATATTATAACATGCTTATTCACTACATTAAACTCAGTGCAGTTAACAACGTTATTAGTAAGTAGGTAAATATTGTCATCTTCGTGTCGTCATCAATATCATTTATGTTATTCTTATAATATTTTTTTTATAAAATATAATCGTTTTTACCATCATTTTGGTTTTTTATTTCTGTTCGTTTGTTTTTTTTTGTTGCTAAAGTTATAATTTATTATTTACAACTTAAAATAAATTTACATAACAGAAACAAACGCGTCAATCACGCTGGTTACGAACTCACAGCCTCGATTTGTCAGCTCACTACAGTCACCACTAGACCACTCGAAACATATTTAACGTGATCGAAATTACGTATTATATTACAAGTTAAAATAATATTCAAGATCATACCTACCTTAACACTGCGTATTAAAGATCAAATTCGAATAACTATTTTATTGATCGTAGACGTTGAACCAGTTGTCTTACTGCTAACGAGCAAAAGGTTCAAATTCGTTTAATTTTTAGGGGGTCAGTTAATTGCTATCACCGACTGTACGTGAACCCCAAAGTTTCAGTCCATGTATTTACCACTCAGTGCTGCAATCTATGTTGTTTTGGTAGTTTAGTATTTTACATAAGAGTAAATGTAGAGAAGATTAAACTTGAATCTGTACCTGTCTTTAACTTAGGGGAAGGGCTTGCAATTATAATTCGACTTCTATAAGTTGATGATTCCATTAACACAGAAAAGATTAAATCAAATTTGTATTATCTTTAATTTTTTTTCTAATTGAAACCTGAAATAAATTTCAACCGTCCAACATTAATCCCCTTAAAATACCTCATGATTAAAAGACGTTCAATTAAGTAAATAGTATCTATGTGAGTGAAATGCAGACTTATTTCAAAATTTAACTCAGAATTTAGAAATATCTTAGTAGGTGACCTAAAGAATTAATTCTCATCACTAAACTATTGTTACGTCCGGAAACCAACCAAAGTATCGCCAGCTTTAAATTTATCCGAACGAATATATTTAATACAAAAGTTGTCAAAACGCAATTTTTATTACTGAGATAGAAGTTCTAACTCTTGAAAAAATAAGCTGAAGTCAAGTACATTCCATAATTTGAGGTAATTATAAAATTAAAAATGATTAATAAACTAACTTGGAGCTCCATCTATTTTACAAACTGCGTACCAAAGTAAAACGCATTATTATGTCCAGCTAAGAGAATACGTTTTTCTAACACAGCTGATTTCTATTTTAGCTTGCTAATTTTAGCAAATATTTTTATCTTGACTTGATACCAACAATAAAAAGATACATTCTTCCTTAATATTATACTATACCAGTTAGGCAGGTACCTAGAACTTGATTTAAAAAAAAACCTACCAGCCTAGGTGTAGGTAGATACAGACACCCAGTAGGTGGGTAGGTAATATGATGAAAATATAAAATGTATTTCCAAGGACTGCTTTTACAAAACGATGAACAACAAAAAGATACCTATCGGATTAACACAAAAGACATCATGAACGGGTGTACGACTACCTATTGTACAAACCCTGGCCGCGCTCCATAGGGCCTAATGCGCATGTCCAAATAACCTCATATAATCCACGCCTTAATTCATCCACATAAATTGTAACATTGTGCTTTTTACTTTTACAATTGCATTTGTGAATAAACACGAGAAAACTTTACATTGCTAACTTTATCAATAATTACTAGCCAACATCGATCTGACTGAAGTAATTTTTAATTTATGAAACGTCGATGTTCCACAAATGTGTCAGAATGGGGGTTGTAACAGCGCTGAGTGAGGTGCACGGTTAGGCTCATGGGTATTATCAAAAACTATGTGATCGCAGTGTGTTAAAGTATTGCGTGAGTGAAAGATAAAATGGTAAATGACGCACAAGTACAGTCGCCGCCAAATTTGGATGAGCGTGGCGACGAACGCACAAACGAAAAGTGTGATGTAAATAGGAGTGTTAAAGTATTGGAATATAAGGTCGTTATACCACCTAAGTGCTGAAGTTGTAATGTTATTTGTTTAATTATACAGTGAAATAATCTGCAATTTCCTTTTGAAGGGACTGCTCTGGACATGTGCTTTGAGGGAAATATGTTTAGCTGCACTCTGGCTTCCATTAGGTGCTTTAATATTTTGTTATGTGACAGCGTCTATGTTTCAAGCAGATGACATACATGAAACACATTGTAGGGTGAGTATTTAACCCTTTTCTTCTCGACCGACGGCTTAATGCTGTGCTGATTAGTAGATACCTAAGTAAAATAATTTTGGGTAGACTTTAAAAAGCTTCTACGAATAGTAGTAATAGGTAGCTCCTACTACTAGTAGTCGCTACCTACTAATATACGGTCTACCTCTATTTACATTGAACTATTAAATTACGTAAACAAATAAGTACCTACCTAGTTACATAACCGTAACTAGGTATGTTTAACCCTTCACCGTTTATCTCTTATTTACTTAGGACTTAGGTATTACGCAAGGCTATACTGCATTTTCTCGCTTATTAGATTAATTTTATTAGTTATTGGATAATATTTTTGTGTCTAATTCCTTAAATAGGGCCAAGCCAGAACTTAATTTAGCATCATGCACTTAGGTTTGTGCATGACTTCAGCCGTGCCTGGCAGTGCCTAGTAGCTACATCTCTACGTACAAGTTTAATATGAACTTACTATGAGTCTTTTGGGTCTATGGGTATATCATGGTCGCATCATAAATACGCAGATCCATTTTGCAGCGAAAGGGTTGACGGTACCCACGCTACATTGCGGGTACATAATAATTATAAGTATATTTTCTTTAACTAGCGACCTGCTCCGGCTTTGCTCGGGTTAACATGATATAGGTATGTACATCTATGAACGCTCCTCGTTTATTGTTACTTCTATTAGAGACAACCGTTTCAAAATCCGTTGCGCGGTTTAGTAGATGTGAGCGGAAAAACAGACAGAGGCAGACAGCGACTGTGTTTTATATCTACTATTTGGAGATGTATTTTTATGGGTAAAATCCAGTATCTAATACTTAGACTTACTGGGGAAACGCGAACAACTCACAATTTTAACGAACCGCGTTTCTTTTAAACCGACTTCAAAAAAGTAGATGATTCTCAATTCGATAGATTTTTTGTGTGTTTGTTTAGCGGTAGTTTCGCCAATTGTCAACCGATATGGATGTTTCTTTTTTTTGTTTTGAAATTATATTTTAATAAATACGCTGCTTTAACAATTAGCGCAACTAGTCACTATGTGAATATGTCGTAAATCGACTTATTCACATAGTGACGAATTTTAGGGTTATCACCACTAAAAAACATACAAAAGACCTTTTGCTTTGTCCGCCAAAATATTACCCTTTCTGTGTAACGTATAAGTTACCATGTATGGTTTATGTTACGTTAGGTATAGCTCTGAATCAGACTTAATTTGACTTACCTACATACAGCGGCGGCTTTTACCGTCGCCAGGGCGGTAGATATTTGCGAGGCCCCTGGCGAAAAACTCTTGTGAGGCCCTTGTTCTTTTTTAAATGAATAAATAGGTATTTATGATTTTTTGGGACTTCGAGAAAGAAAAAATTGCAAAAAGAAAAGCCCATCTTATGTCACTTTTCTCTCTTCTCACTCACATCAAATCTAATTTACGGAATAACTTTATTTTACTACAAACATCTAAATTGTTTTAATAAATGTACTAGATAGGTACTTTGAATTCGAGTTGCGCGAGCCCCCTGACAGAGCGAGGCCCCGGGAGCTCGCCCTGCTCGCCACCCCCTAAGGCCGCCACTGCCTACATACTCCTCAACCATGGCATGACCATAATCTTAGCGTCTGATCAACTGGTTAATTGGCCATCATAGCATGTCTTTCCTATTAGCGAGAAGTTATATTTAGAAACGTTGTTATATTTAAATAGGCAGTAGGTAAACTGTAAGCACGTGATCCAGTGGCCGAAGAGTAGCCAGTCGTCTTCTTTTCTATTCGATTTGATGGCTATCTTAATTACAGTATCGGTGGCTTTAATTAAAACTCCCAAAGTACTTGGGCATTCTAACATGGCTCATGTTCTGAATAGGGGCACCGTACTAACATAGGGTATCCAATTTTTTTCTAAGCCCATTATCTGCTCCTTTATTTTAAATCTTTCATCTCTTTTGATTTGACCCGCTTGGCGATTTACGCCACAGACGGGAACAATAATGATTTGTTTTTGACACTATAATCCTTTCTTTTTCCAGGTCTACAATGTAGTGCCATCTATAAGTGCGATTACCGGGATAAGCCCTCAGAGGTACATATGGAGGATATGTATAGCTTTCCATTTAGGACCAAGGCTGTTAATAGGCTCTTTATACTACAGCTATCATCAAGAGCGCACTGCTCTTATTACCGAGGAGAAGGTAACTTGATTTGCATATTTATCTTTTTCTTAACCTAATAATGTGTAAGGCCTTTTACCAGCAGAGGCACTGTACCAAATCACCTATCTGTTATTATTTCTGGCCATATTTGCTTAGCCAACCTATCCAGAGAGTCACTCTACCGACATATCACCGAAGAAAGGCCGCCGGCCGGTCGAACCAAGGAAGTTGATTGCTTTAACATCCTTAGCACTCTACTGTGTCCTTAGGCTTGAGAGAAGAGAGTGACAATATTGTTTGTTTGACCTCATTCAAGGAATGTGGAGAGACCACTTTTGCGCAGGATCAACTACTTTATGTACGTGTTTTCCGAGGTTACCACCGATTTCAAAATCCGGGCTGCTAATGCGAAATTCTATCAGGGAAACACTTTTTCCTCATCTGTGAATAGAAACCAGGACCCTCAGGACTGGAAAGTCTTGCAGTCAATACTTGCGAGCACGAGATCAGCTGGGCCGTTTTTTATAACTTGATATATTAGCTTACCTGTCTGAAGATATAGATATTAATTTTTAAAGCTTCCCAAACGTTTGCATGATTAAAAACAGGTGAGTCAAGTCTAGTAGCATTTTTGCTAAATGAGGGAGACATTTTAATACTTATCTCTGTTATGCACCATTCATTTACATAGTAGGTAAACCTACTTAGGTAGGCTACAAAACCTAAGAAAGGAAGCTCGAAGTCTTCTAATTTAAGCTATATACGTATTAACCTTTGAACTTCAAAGGTTACAACGTAAATAAGTTATCTAGGTCGAATGGAAGTTTAAAATAATCCGGTCTTCCTACGATACAGACAGTTGATTCGGAATTCATTAGTAATACTTACCAATTAAGTCTTCTTCTTTTCGTATCGATTGACCAAAGTTAAATTTGCTTGGACCAGTATTTAGCAGCCTGTACAGCTCTTGATAAAACTGAATATAATTTAATCAAGGCCAACGTCTTGACTAAATTCTGGGAGTTTATGGTACATACCTTGATAAAAATGGTTAGAAGAGTAGATGAAGACCGAAAAAAAGATGTTAAGCTCGACGGTGTGAATGTTATATATGTTACTAGCTGCTGCCCGCGACTTCGTACCCGTGGAATCCCCGATTTTAAAACATTCTTGATCGCTGCTCCGCTCCTATTGGCTTAAGCGTGATGATATATAGCCTAAAGCCTTCCTCGATAAATGGTCTATTCAACCCAAAAAGAATTTTTCAATTCGAACCAGTAGTTCCTGAGTTAGCGCGTTCAAACAAACAAACAAACAAACTCTTCAGCTTTATAATATTAGTATAGATGTAGGGAGGCATGGCTGGAATTTGAAAGTGAGATGATATGAAGAAGACGTGCTTCCACCAAATAAATTCAAACAAGAAAAGCTGTTCGAACCATAGCATAATCATAATCAGCCTATAATTTGCCCAGTGCTGGTCTCATCTCCGTAATAGAGAATGGACTCTAATCAACCACATGAACTCAGTACTGATTGGTTAATGCCACAAGTCTTTAATTTTGATTAATCCTAACATTTATTTTTCCAGGCTCGGAATGTAGCGACCAAATTAGGAAGAGCATGCTATTGGCTTAATTACATAGAGCTGTTTGCACTAACAGGCGTTACTTATATCTCCAATAGGGAAAATTATTGTAAGTGGTGAATTTTACTTACTTTTTCAAAGAATTACTCCAATTAAAATTTTCTCTTCTAATTTATTTTGGCTGTTCGTCAAGGGTAAGATCTAAGCGATTTTTACAGATATAGTTGTGTCTTTTGGCCAGTTTCTGATTTCCATCATTAATATTCAGTATCAATCACGCACAGAATAAACGCCTACGTCATCTTCTGACCCATCACACACATTCTTCCATACTAAACGCACGATTTTCATTCCCAATTCGATGTGTTCCAGTCGTTCACGAGAAGATATTCATAGTGTTCATGGTAGCGGCCCTGTTGCACATGATGTGCCGCGCGCGGGTCGGCTGCATCGCCAGCCATATCGTGGAACCGGTGAGGACCAACAAGCTTGTGTGGACGTTGTTCTACGTTGCCGTTGCTGCTACCGTGGGACTCATTATATTCTTCTTGCGACATCGACTGCTGTGCCGACCGTTAGGTAATTATTTGCAGTTTAATGTTGTTTAGGTACTCAAGCACTTAACAGGTTTTTGGAACCTTATTGAACCTAAATAATCGAAAATCTCTTTTTAGTAGGTACGAGTAGGTTTTTAGTGGTCTAGCATAGGATGTCAAGTACTTTACTGCCTTGTACCTAACTATCAATCTATGAGGTAGTCTTTTTTGACCTTTTATTGCTCATTTCTCTTTTATTTGGGCTGTGACCTTTTCATGAACCAGGACAAATGTCATAGCGTTCGACTCTGCAGAATATGATAAGTTCAGAATATTGATGATCCATAAAGTATTTTCCTGACATTTGCGAGAAGAACCTATGTTTTTCTTATGTGGTAGATAATTGATTCCTCTTTTGGAAAACAGTATTTTTGTTTTAACATCTTCCCGTTTTACCTGATCAGAGGACCCGTAGATTTTAGGAAACTTTCGAATTTGCATCGCAGTCGTAACATTCTGTTTTAGAGATGTCCTCTATTAAAAAATATAGGAATAGCTCCTCCAAATTCCGATATTGCGACCAGCACATACACAGAGATCGTTTCCCTGGCCAGGTGAAGTGTTATTGATTTTCCGTTCAGAATTTCTCAGTAGCAAAAAGGAGTCCGGAGTCCGGATGTGTGCCCGGTTGATACCATGCTTTGCTACTAGCTATAGCAACACTTTCAGGCTGTAGATACTCTGCCTACACTTTAAAAATTAGGTAGGTATACCTATCTGCATTTAAGAGAAATAAACTGTTTTTCAACCGACTTCCAAAAAAGGAGGAGGTTCTCAATCCGACTGTATTTTTTTTTGTTTGTTTCTTCATAACTTAAACTTAACGGCGGGAAGACTCGTCCGGGTGTTAACTCTGTGTAGATCGCCCGGAGGACACAAGGGGCATACGGTGGTCTGCCCTGTGGCCGTATTACGAAGTGCCAATGCTATCATGATTCGTGTGTGGGAAAGAGATAGTGCTATTCGTCTTGTGTAACTCCGTCTCTCTCTGACACAGAAATCATGATGGATTTAAGACTTCATAATAGGTCGCCTGCTTGGACGGAACAACGCCGTGTCCTCATCGAGGCGATCGACGGCGGCTCTCTTCTCGCTTCCGGCCCTGGTTCAATCCATGGTCCGGAGCGAGGAGGCATGGGAACGCTCCGGGCGTCGGGGGTAGCAGGGCGATTCCCGGCCACCAACAATTTGTTCAAATTTGTGCGGCCCTGTAACACAAGAACATTTGGAGGAACGCAGATAGGTTTTAGTTAGTAAGAGTCTGACACTCCCTTTCGCGCCGCCTAGAGCGGAAGAAGTCATTTAATGATTTCCCATCCACAATAAAACCGGTTATTTAGGTAGGTATAGCACTTGGTCCCTCCTAAACATAAGATAAAACTATATTTTATTAATACTCTTTTAGTTTTATAGCGGAAATAATTCAAGCTAAAGTCTTAAAGATATAATATTACCTCAAAGAACATTTCCTGTTATAGTGGCTAATCGAAAGATAACCCAAATGGTGTTTTAATGTGGCTCTATGAGCAATTGGATAAACCCTTAAAATAATAACACCTTTATCAGTTTATCTGGAAAATTACAGATATTTTGAAATACATAATAATGTAATCTGAAAAAAATGCCGCTGCAGGTTTTATGTAGTCATTTCTTGTCCCAATTACATCTTGATATATCTAGGGTCTTGTCTATAAAACGATATTTTTCATTTTCAGCATTCACATGGTTCTCGGTGTGCGAATACATCTTGGCGACTTCGAACATGGCATTCCACGCCATTGTGGTCCGCGACCTCCCTCTACACGAACTCCAAGTGGTGTGTCCTACTCACAGTAAGGCGAACTGAACGTGTACATACATAATTTGATTGTGAATGGATTCGGTCAGCGACATGTAACGGAATGTGGATATTTGAATAGAAGACTAAGGAAGTTGTACTTGAAAAAGTACGGGATTATTATGTCCTCCTGCTGAAAATCCCTTGGTAAAACCATCTATAATGTTCCATGAAAAATATCGTTTACTCGCTTACAAATCTATCAACACGTTCAGTGAGACTAACGCATGATGCATTTCGCGTGACGCTTCATCAGTTTTTATAGATTTCGCGATGATTCTGTATAAATTATGAAGTAGTTACCTACTGTCTCTGCTAAAAGTTTTTGTGAGCAAATAAAGTATATTTTTAAAGAGCTGTTGGGTTATGATTGTATAATGAACGAATCCCGCTATAGGTTTCATAAGTAGCCTTATGCTTTAGCACACCAAAGAGGGGTGGTTAGTACGGTGACATTGATTACTATTTGTAAAATATGTACTTATGTATAGCTAGATGTTTTGACACGTCTTTCCAATGATATACATATGTATGTACAGTGTTATACATGATGTATAAAATAGTTACGGTATACATTAAGCAAAAAATAAAGATTGTCAGAATTCTAAATTTTGTATTGGCAATTTCGGTACATTTATACAGGTTAGGAACACGTTTCCACTGTTTTTAAAAGCAATTATTATTTGTCGTTTTAATTACACCTGCCATGTGCCCATAACGAACGCGTTTTACGGTATTTTATTCGTTAATCATTTCTTATCTTGACAGGTAAGAAAAAGAAGCTTTTTAGAACCACACAAAATCAGAAACACTCCACTCAACTCCCTATGTAGAAAACTACTATTATGACCGGAATAGTGGTCCTTCTTCCTTGTCAATTTTTTGGTCAAGTTTGATCAAGCTTTACCAAGTAGGTATAGAGTGCTAGTTAATTTTGGGACTTTACCTAATCATTCAGGAAGATAATAAAAGTGTATTTAGATAGTACTTACATAATAGAGACATAAAATTAAAGTAGATAATAATTGCCTTATGTATTTTATAGTAAGTGGGTACTTTGTGATCCTGCTGAGAGAAATCCTAAATAAAGGTTTTAAAACACTGATCCGTAAACTGAATGTTAAAGATGCTCAACGCCATACTGGCTGGTATTACCAATGGAAGTTTATTCCCGGAAAACTCAGTGACCAAGCGTGTTGTGCAAGCTTGCTAGTGACAACCACTCAAACACAAATATTACTAATGATAATATATAATTAGGAGAAACTTTAAGCTCTAAGAAGTAGAGACTAGCGATACAACAGTTTTTTTTTATCTTCTTTTTGTGCTTTAATATGTTTTATCACAGTTTCGTGGTTTTCATCAGTTACGAATATTTGTACCGTTCCGGGACCATGAAGATGGACATGTTGTACAGAAACTGTCAGAATTTCATGTAAGAAAACTGCAAAAGGTACTTTAATTGGACTTTAAACACCAGTCTTTTGAACTTTCACTCTCTACAAACACTACAATAGAATTTGGCGCTTACGAAATGTACCACACATTGCATAATTTTACTGGGAGCAAGGCCGTAGCCAATTAAAGTGTCATTAAACTCTCCAATAAAATGACTGTGTAGTATTTTAAGTTTTTTAGTCTTCCGAATTTCGATCCTTTCTGGCTACTGACCTTAACTCTTAGTTTTGGCGCATCCAAAATTCTTATGTCGTTTGCGACCAACTGTATAAATCTATAAAATCAGCATAAATCAGTTGTGCCTTGTAAATACGAAATCGGAGACAGAAGAGCCAATGTAGCACTTTATTGGTCAAATGTTTCGTTTGTTTTTCCCTTAAGTGCAATTTTTTTTTTGTTTTATTTTATAATTACTCATTTTTTATTTTTAAAGAAGTCACAAATAAATTATATTATATACTTAATTATTTCATTTAAAAGTATTTACTAAAAATAAAAGTGATTCTCTTTTGAAAAGAACCAAGAAATCGTCAACAACACGCAACGTCTAGACAAAATGTGGTTTGATGTGGTTGGTCCCTAAATTTAAGAATATAAGTTACCTCAACATGACGATTCATAATCAGCAGTGGCAGTAACAACTTTACTACTTATGATATTATCAAATTGTAGTTCTTTACGAGTTTGTTTAATAGAATATCTAGATAAAGCACCGTGTGAGCCGCGACAATTTAGTTTCTAGTAATCTGATTATTATTATCTAGGTAGGTACCATAAATAAAATAATGCCTTGTTCAATTAATTCTTCTATAACTGAAAAGGACCAAAAATGATTATTATTATTATTAATTATACTACAATGTATTCAAACCAAACATATCTTAACTAAAAATAATAGACTACCGATTTGGGTAATTATTTTTACTTAAGAGTTCCCTCTCATTATACCTAGGAAGGGTTTCAGGTGCCATACCCTGAAACCCATCAATTTAACCCCACTATCTCAGAACAAAAAGTGAGAGGGACATGCCATGAATTTTCTTTACTATGATGGGTACCTACTGCCGTACAGGTTTAGGTAACTTTTGAAATCCGAATGATCAAGACATGATCAAGATCAGGTTCTTTCATTAAAGTAATGCATTAAAAGCTGAGTAAACATCAAAACCGTAGTTTTAGTTGTAAAAATATATCTGTTGGACGATAGTACCAATGTACCTACTCATGTATGGACAGTTGTATTAATTGGTGAATCCATGTTCTATGCTATTTATGCGGAAAGGGTATCCAATTAATATGTCTGTCTGAACTCATTAGAAATGTAGTATCAATCTAGTTTTTTTTAAAACACCGTTGTTATCTAGTTTAGTCCTTAAAACCGCTGCAAGACTAGGTGCCTAGTGCCTGCCCCAATTATTATTAACGTAGTGCTAATATGAAATTATATTATTTAAGACCCTAATTTCAGTAAAAATAAAAGAAAAGCCTTGTGAAAATTTGTTTTACCAAAAATAAATACTTAACGTTTATGTACATATGTACCTAACTATCAATCTAAATTAAATAGTAAATAATGTATTAAATGACAAAGTACAATGAATTGATTATTGAGATTATTACCTATTATGTCGTTGTTAAATTCTTAACTTTTTTGTTGGTAGAAGTTGGTAAACTACGTTTTGTATTTTATTGAAATTAATTATCTTTACTTACATTTAAATGCTTTAATATTATATTTAGGACTGTGTATTGTTCTAGAATTAATCCTAGTTGATGACAGCGTATAGAGTACTTATATGCAATAATGTGTACGAAATAAAGCACAGAAATCAATTACCTACTTACCTACCTACAATTCATAGTAACATAGATGAGCAAAATTATTGAATTTCGCTAAAATTTGATATAGGTATTTAAATTCTGTTATCCAGTATTTTTTGTTTATTTAGCAGTTAAGGTAATTAAGAATTGAATAGGTATTGTTACAGTAAATAGTATCATGACTGAGTATGTTTTTGCTGTTATTCAATGAATGTTAACATTAATACATTTTAATAGTTACCGCATCTACTTTTAATTAAAATCTGCTACTAAACAAATAAAACATTTGTCCGATTCTGTGGGCATACATTTGTTTTTAACAATAAAATATCTCATGATAACTTGTAGTTTTGTTGCATAGACTTAATTCCGAATCCCTGAATAAAAAAGCGAAAACAATAAATCAAATGATACCTTGTACTTTTGCACAGTATTCTTTACTAGGTTTATAAATACAACACTATCAGAAAATGTTGTAGGTATAACGCTGTCAGTAAGAAAAAGACAAACGTACCCGTTGGATAAGAATAATCTAACTAACCACTATGAAACATACGAACGAGTAACGACAACAACTAAAAAAGTGCAACAGAAGTTTGTTAGTAATTTCTAGAAAGAAAACAGCAACACCGCTAATAAACGTCAATATAACTTCTTATTACATTAATATTGTGATTTTACGGAAATTATTCAAGAAAGCACTTTCTTGTAAATTGTTTGTACCAGTTTTACTATTTTAAAACACAAAACTCTTCCAAAATGCCGTACAAAATTTTATACAGAAATAAATTAGAGAAAAAGTAAACAAGATGATTATCATCGTATTTTCTCAACAGAGCCATCTATTGTCATTTTAGTTACAAAAAGTTTTTCACTAGATGGCGCTACGAGCAATGAAACAAGAGATAGAAACAAGCGTTGTCTCTTTCATATCAAAGATGGCGGCATTCGGGAGCTAGGGCAGGTACTAAATGTATGTGTGTTAGTGTATACGTGTATAAAATTTCACGTTTGACCACTCTGGACACGCACACATGCAAAGAAAACCGGGTGAGCGCGGGGCAAGGGGAGTAACGTCCGTGAAGTTGTGTCAGCATATGCGCAAACGAGGTGCGCATTCGTCGCGTGCGTTGTCGGGATTCTTTGTGCCATTCTTCGCATACCAATAAGAGTATATTCTTTAAATTTACTCCTAAATTGACATTTAATCAAAATTCGTCCGTTCACCTCATCTTCGGCCTCCATAATAGGTGAGTAAAAATTATTTTTGATACATTTTTCATACAGTCAAGTCAAGATATAAGTGATTTTTATTAGGGAATGTCAACAATGCGATCGCGATCCTGCAATATTTTACATAGTTGTCGTGTTTGCTTCGCAGCGACTTCCGGTCGTTCGGGTGTCGGCATTTCGCGATGTAAACATTATCTAGTTTTAGGATTCAGCTGCATTTAGGCAAGCTGTCGGGAATGAAGTGTGCTCAAGGTGCTTTTGTGTTGTTAAATTCGCTTGAGTGTGCTTACTGGGATGGCGCAATTTTCGAAAGACGCGGTATGGTATCGTTCGCCTGCGATACACTTCAGTCGCGTTGGTGGCTGCATGCGATTTGACGTATTCTGCGCGCAGTGATGTCACTTGTCAGCTTATTTTATGAAATGTCAAACGTTTTACATGTAACGCGCGAGTGAATAGTAAACAAATTGACAGTGAAATTGATATAGATGCTGTGAAATTAAATACGAGTGACATGGACTGTTATTATTCGAAATTTTACCCAAGGCGTGAGTATTTATTGAAAATAAATAGTAAATAAACAATAAAATTCCTAACATACTTTCGTCCATACTTAACATAGTTGAGTAAAGTTCGTGCATAAATTAAATATTTTACGGTTAATTAAACGAAACAAATGGATTGAGCCGCTTAATTAAAAGTTTTTATTGTTTTCTGTTATTCTAAAAGTTATTTTGAAAAGATTTTAACGGACCCGCCGATAATTACCTCTGATTGAGCGTACGGGAGATTAATGCGAAAATATTTAGGTACCTACCTATATTGGTGAACTAATGCGGCTGAGATACACATAGGTACCCTGCGATTCTCGTTTTACAAATAACTTATTATTTTATAGATTATCGAAATAGGTAGGTACTTTACAACTTTTTATTAATAATTAAATTTTTCATGTTATAGTTTTTGTATTCTTTCGAATAAAATTACATTTAGTTTGAAAATAACAACATACCTAGGTATTTTAAATTTAAAAACGTGCCGCCGTCAATATATACATATGTATATATTTAGGTGTAGCCAAATTTTTTTAGTTTTACAGAAGCTATTATTGTACCTACTTGGGTAGCTGTATAAAGTGTTAAAATAAAAGTAAAAATTTAAAAATACTGGTTTTACTGATTTTACTAGTCGCGAAACATTAATTTACTTCTAAATCGATGGTTTTTATTTATTTAAATTTATATTTGACTGTAGGAAAACTAAGAAAGGAACTAATCGAGATGATAATAATAACCTTGTTATTATCATCTCGATTATTTCCTTTCTTAGTAATTTGTACAAATTAATATAAGAAGTTTCTATTATGTGAAAGGTAATTGGACTTGAAAGCCTTTATTTAGATTAAATTGAAATATTTTCCTCTTTAATATTGACTAAAACTGATAATAATATTGAATATTTTCATTTCACGACTCTATTTAATAATTGTTAACTTTATTTATTACTTGGTAAAAATAATAACTAAACTCAATATAGGTAGGTACATCAATAAAGGAAAATTTATTCTGACTTGAAAAATTTCTGCCTCTCCTGACTGCAATCATTTTCGCGGTAACATCGTATATTGCTTTTATTTCTAATATACTATCTAAAAATTAAGTAGATACCCACCAGCTACTTTAATTAAAAATAAAGCTTATTTAAGCAACCAACCAAATTTCAGTCTATCTGATAAGATAAGTCTGTAAACCGACGTAAACTTTCTTACAAAAGTTAGACATTATACTTTACTCATAACCTGGGGGATAACAATACATACTTTGGTGTAAAAAGTTTCAACCGATTGAATGCCTATATCCCAAAGTCTTTGATACTGCAAAGTGCGGCGTAAGTATATAGTTTTCTAGAGATCGCTTCACTTACAGTATCTGTCGGACTCTCGAATGGATGCCAAGAGTTATTTTGGTCAATACAGTTGATGTTTTTATTGCGCGTCGCGACGCGGGCGAAGCCGACAACTTGCGAGCTGCACGACAACCAATAAGACGTGTAAACTGCTGACGCTCCAGGCCCTCACGCCGCGTCGCATCTAATGGCCGATTCAGAACGATTTATCACGTATTTCGTCTTAGGGAAATTGAATTTGGAATCGTTTGCCCCTTTCGCAGACGGTTATTATGTTCCTTGATTAAACTTTTTCTTTTTAATATCCTCAACTGTTTCACATACGGCCAGCAATGAAACACTTTCAAACTTAATATCACCTCTTTATTCAGAGGGGTAATTTCTGATGGTTAAAGTACAATAAACTGTGGCATATTGATGCAAAGCTAATTGGTGTTGGGTTGATGCGCTCTCCGGATGCTGTAATCGTATAGCCCTGCCCATTCACTTACACATACTCGTATCGTGTAACAATGTTCAGAGAAGAAAGAACTAAATATTTATTAGGTACGTATGTTAATGGGGAGGTAACACCTATGTATGCCATATCAAAATATGCCTCTTAAACTCGAAACAGGAGTAGCTACGTGAAGAAACTTTACTCATAAACTTTGCCCGACGGCAATCAAACCTCTATTCTATCATAAAATAATCAAAAGTTATTTCAATTTAATTGAAAGAAACTTAAAGCTCTAGTACCTACGATATTTTACTTAATAGTCTCTCCAATACTAGGTATTACTCAGTTTACTATACCGGTAGTGAATTGGCTCATAAATAAGTTATTATTTATAGCTCTCTAACTCATCATAACCGACAGTTTAAATTATATTGGATTGAGTATTATGAAATTCTATCAGGATTGCCTACTTAATGTGATAGTTGAAAATCATATGAATTATATCTAAATCAATAAAATTATGCACAATTATTACTATTAGATTAAAATCGGATTTATGAATTAGTCAGTAACAACTAAACTAACTACGACAATGAATACGATAAAAAATATTTGGTTTCATTATTACAAGTTATAGTGTAAGTATCACACAACGCCATTAAAAAATTAGTAGAGGTATAATAATAGTATTCAATTTAATTGTTAAGTATAATATTATACAAAAATAATCATCCAATATTGCAATAATTATTACTAAAAGAGGAAGCTATATAAGAGCTGTCAATCTTAAAACTCATAAAGGTTCATTTCAAGAAGAACTAAGTACTTATAAACGACTCTTCAAAAATTACTTTTCACAAAATATGACCCATTTTAAGCACTTTTTTCTTTTTACTTAAATACTTTTTAATAAATAAAAAAAAATAACAATAATTGTCAAAATCGATTGTTGCGTTCAATCTCTACCGAGTATTGAATGGCGCTCCCAGAAGCGGTAACAGCTACCTGCCACATTGACCTGCGGAAGGTTCACTCCTTTAATCCCCAAACAATCTCGCCGACCACGAAATGTTTCATTCAATATCGTGACACACGCACCAAGGGCACAGGTGCGTCTTTTTATTTTCATAAATTGATTCTTTACTTTTGAGGAAGTTGCAAGTTTCGAGCGTCGCGAATTCGCTTCGAGATACGCTTCGACTGCCTGTCGGATGGAGGTATAGTATTATTTCCTCACATTCGGTGGAAACCCGACGGCTTCGAGCGGCAGTACTAGTAGTGCTCGTAGTAGTATCTTTAATGCAAAAAGTTCCTTCTCGGGTTCTATCACGATCCGGCTTAAACTATCAAGAGAGATTTTGATATTCAACTCAGATTTACTCGGACTTGATATTTTTCCTTTTGCCTTTTAAATGACACACATAGATTGAGTCATGGAGAGATGTAAACGTTAAAAATTTTCACAGCACCGCCTGGAGATATGATTGCGACGAGTGTCCAGTAGCCTCGCTCTATTCTCGGACTCCTATTTGTGGATTACTCTCGCGTGAAACTACCAACTCAGTCCTGGCGGAACAAACTATATCATCGAAGTAATAGAGTCCAAATTCTGTTTCATTGACACGCTACATCCGACCTTCTCGAGCGACAAGAGGATTGAAGCGAAAGGACCCACTCCTTGCCTCTTATTTATCTTAATTTCGCTCTCCAAAGAAGTGACAAATGAGGATTATGGCTGTGTGAAATCGGTGTCACTTGTACTTTTGTATAACACTTTCCAGAAATGTTTACGTGCGTAATTAATATAACAATATTAACGAGGTACGACGCACATGTTGGTACTTTTCCCGCGTTGTCACGTTGTTAGAAAATGTAAGATGAAAACATAGGTTATTAATGTAATAAATGTCACGTTTAACGGAGGTGCTGTAATAAAATATATTTTAGCGTGGATGTTGGTTTGCAAATGAGAAAGATTTTTTAGCATAGAACGGATGATCACTTGCGGTATACATTTATTAGAGCCAGTGAGATGGATGGATTGTTGTTAATGCGCAACCTGATAAACCAGTTTCTAATAGATTTCATTCCCTTGAGAAAGATCTAAAATTGTGTCTAGTGCGCTTTATGGCATAACGAAATTAAAACAATAAGAAAAACAGACACAGAAACAGATTCAGTTACAAAGTTTAGTATGATCGCGCAATGGAGTCGGGACGGAACCTTTTGAAACAGTTTTATTTTTTTCATGCTCATTTATATCTGTTGTTGAACGTTAAGGAGTATTTTATGTCTTTCTTGAACGCTTTTTATCTAGCTACAAGCCGTATTAATTAACTTTACCGCGTGTAGAAACAACTCCGTAAAATTTTGATCGGGATCATAAAACATCCTTGTACGAACATTATTACGATCTATTCGCACCTATTTCTAGATTTCACAATAAAGCGCTATTTTATATTACTTTTAGTATCCAAATCACCAAGAAAATGTCTACAACGATGTTTTAGCATGACTTCCTTTTTCAAAAGCTTAAAAAATTTCCAATACAGCCTGTAGCCAGTGCAAGTTTACCAACATAATGTGACAGAGCACATCATGAAATAGCCGCTACATTACAGCCTCCGGGCAAACAGCTTCCGGCGCTCGGCCGTTTCTTTATCGATGAGCCGGGCTTGCTCTTGTCTTGATTTAATTTCATTGATAGAGATGATAAACATGCTTTTTGTAGTAGCAGTGTTTAATAAGTGATATGGAAAATGATGTTTCCTACGTGTGAACCCTAACTCTGCCGGTGTGAGTGTATCTATTAAATAATATTTGGCACAGAACGCATATACATATTTCTTTTATTAAAAATCTTTTTTTTTTACCGTCATTGTTTTTATTTAGACTGATGATGTTTCGATGGTAAATTTAATTTATTAGTTTCGCCTTCATGAAAATTCCTATGCTTCCGCTCATAAGCATTATTCAACTTTAGATTGTTCCGAAACGAAATCACAGCGCAGTGAACAAAATAATTCTCTCGATCGAGTGCACTACATATTGCAGGTAGAATTCGATATGAAGCTCACTTTGAGTTCACTTGTTAAACTATCGTTATAGTTGGAATTGTTCCCGGAGCGCTCGGGTCGGTCTTGGCGATTTAATTAAACTTGTTATTTGTACGTTTTATTTCGCAATTGGGCCCGTGTTCGCTTTGATTGTCTGTCGGCTTGTGAGAACCGACCTTTTGTCTTGTACAAATTTGTAGTTTTAACGTAGTTTCCGATTGAATTTGCTCCAAAGTCTATTACAACAAAGTGATCGGAATACCCGACGACTATTTATTTTGAAGCGATGGACGCTACTCTGTTGCTGTAGATTCATCTTTCACAGTTCGAGCTCATTATTACGTGTTGTGTTTCCTCGTTATATTCTCAGAAGATTGACTACGAATTTATTATTAGAAACATCGATTAAACTGGCAAACATAGCAGATATTTTATCAAGATGAAATATTTTCATTATTGTGTATTTCAAAGAAATTGAAGCTGAATAGCGGTTGTAACTTTACACGTGCCGTTGATATTCAAAATCGTGACTTGTTTTGTCATGAACTAGGAAGAATCATATTCGGTAGTGCTTGTAGCATAAAAAATAGCCGACCGAACAGAATGTTAGCGTTCGTTACTCCTCTCCAGTGTAGCATTCGCTAAAAAAAAAAACTTTTTGCGAAAAATGTTCGTTTGCAAATTGCGCCGGTCTAATGGAAATATCGGATCGGGGCAGATGTCGAACCGAACAATTAGAAGTTTTTGTGTTGCTTCATTAGCGCTTGCGACGGACACTGGAACCCCGACACAACATCGCTTGAAGGAAACATTCTAATTTATCAATCTAATTAGAGGAACTTGTTTGTTTTAGCAAGTGACTGCAAGTATCTTATGACTGTTTCCTTTGAATCAAAATCTATATTTGTTTCAATGCTTTCTACCGGAAAATCAACTATCACGCTAACGGTGGTTATAGCATACACAATTGATGAGCTTTTAATGGGTAGGGTAAGTATAAGGTTTTAATAAATAAATTACTAACCTGATACCCTTTAACTTTAACACAACTCATTTATACTTACTCAGTAAACTGCCGTCAATAGGGATGTTTCCTGAGTAAAAAATATATGATTATGTTTAGTCCGTCAGTTAAATTAGCGAAAGATATTGGACACGTATTTTTTCCTTTATCAAATCTATAAAAACTGACGAAGATACAAAGCATCAAAGATCAGGAGTGGGGGCTTGTGATGTTACGGCTCGTTAAAAATTGTAGCGAGTAGTGACGTCACACGAGTTTTCAACGCTCTATATCGTCTTCATTTTTTGTTTACGTGAAAAAAGAAAAATTACGTATCCAATATTTTTTGGAAATCTATCTGACGGACTAATTAGATTTTTTTAGTCAACTACCCTATTGATTTGTAGTAATTAATCATGTAGGTACGTATTTCATGAATAATTTTAGTTTTAGTACACTCAAAAACTAGGGTTGGCTCGTTTCGCTTTGTGGGTAAAGCTGCCCGGTCGTTTTTTGCCGTGCGGTTCACCCCTACGCACTGTAGCGTGTTAATTTTATTCATCGTATTTTATGGGTGATCTTGAAACAGCTTTAAAAATACGTATCTACATCGAAATGGGTTCATTAGTTATTACGGTAACCAAAAGTTATGTATGATCAAAGCTTAAGAGTTTGAAGTTTTTTCTTCCAATGTCTCTTTGTTTTGTCGAATTAAAAGTTAGAGAAATGGTTTTATTTTAATAGAGCTTCAACACAAAATCATCAGATCACAGCGGTGGTGGCCGAGTGGTAACGGCCCCGACTTACGATTTGTAAGTCGCGGGTTCAAACCCAGTTAGGCGCATTACATTGTGTAATTAATTTCATCACCACTGCTCTGAAAACGGTAAAGAAAAACATCGTGAGGAAACCGGCATGTCCTATAACTAAAAATTCGACGACATGTGACATTCACCAAACCGCGCCGGGATCGCGTGGTGGTTACGGCCCATTCCCTCTCTTAGACAGGAGGCCTGTGTCCCAGCAGTGGGAACATTAAAAGACTGATTATGCAACACAAAACCGTAACTTATTGCTGCTCTAGTTATACCTTAGATTAGCTACAAGTTGTATTTCTATGAGTTGATTCCATTTAACCATAGAGTTGAAGCTTCATCAAATATTAGTTTGATGTAATAATGCAATAAACTCGCAATTGATGTAGTGGACAGGTGTGTTGGATAGTACCACGATTGTATATTGATTTTCATATGCCGCCGCCCTGTATGTATCCAGCCCTGTGGTCCGAAAAACGCATTTTGTAATTGAAACAAAATTATCTCCCATTTATTTCACAGACTGACGCATTTTACTCTTTTACAAAATTGAATTATGATAAACAAACGTACGAATTTGGTTTAAACAAACCAAATGTATCACTAATTAATACGCCAATTTATCTCTGTAATTAAAGCCGTGCCCGCAAATATTTGAATGTGTCTATTCAAAATATTTCATCGACCATTAGTATATATGTCCATTTACAGTTGGGAATTCAGTAAATCAGTGTTTTTTTTAGTGGAGTCTATGATTTGTATTCAACGTGGAGTTGAGTGTTTAGCCACCGCTCTCCGTCGGAAGATTGATGTAGCGCCTCCTGCCGCCGACCAGCGCGGCTGTCGCACGATAAATTAAAACCAACTCACATTAGAGGCCGTATATTAAAACTCACTATCATCCTGCTCATTCCTAAATGGAAGTCCTGCGCGAGAACAGGATGGAAACATCGGCGATACTACAGGACTGCTTTTTTGTTATTCCACGACGAGACTAACCGTTAACAGTAAGTTTGTTCCTATAATGATGGACTAAGTAAAGATGTTCCGTCCACAATGGACGAGAAACTTCGTTTTGTAGCTGATTCATTGAAAAGTTTTAATTTCCAAGTGTCGTTACTTTTAGTGGCACTATTTTGTTATTGCTCCTCTATAAAACAAATTTGGCAAAAAAAAAAGATTTGGCTTTATAAAAGCAGTTTTCGTCAACCAATTATTGGAAACCATAAATTATTATGAACCAAGTAGTGTCTTGCAACCTTATTAAATACACCATGAAGACAAGTATTTCTTACTTATTTAGGTTAAAAATTATGTGTAGCAACAAGTATGCGAGTGAAGCGATCTGACCAGATTACTCGGTCGGCCATCGCGTATCTGCAATCGGTAAATGGTTACTTTAAGTCTCGATATGCCGAGTATTCCCCATGGAATGTCACCGTCGCCATGCTGCACTTATATGTGCTCGACGGACTGAATTTTTTCTTATCGCAAATGCATTTTCTGCAAGTTTTCAATGCGAGCGACGTGCCCGCGGCCCCGCCGTCGCGCACTCATACTTAGCCGTGTCGCCAGCTTCTTGTGATTTAACTTTATACATTCATCGGCTAATTAATTTCGTGGTATTTACGGAGAATTTAAATTATTCTTATTTATTATAAAGGTTGTAAAATAAATTTTCCACTCTGGTGATATAAAACCTGTTGTTTTGATTTAAATACTAGGTATACGGCACGGGCATGCTAAAATACATGGTGCATGACCGGACTTTACCTCTGATACGTGGAGATATTTTAATATAATTCGCGATCTCGTAATTCCCGCTGAGTGTGGATATTAAGCGGCGGGCGGTAATAACCCGGTCGGCTCCCGTAATCCATCACGGGCGCTGCAATCGTCCCGCTGTCAGTCTATTCCGGGATGCTCCGTTTTCGCTAATGATTCCTCGCCGCCGTGAGATCACGCGACATTTACAAAGGCCGATTGCGCCGACGATTTGTATCACAAACGCTACTTCATCTGGTTCTTGTGGCTTGTTTTTATTTCCCCGCACATAGTTGCAGTTTTAACAAAGCACGCTTTATGCGTTTCGCATAAAGCTACCCACATATGCGACATCGCGTTCCACACGAGAGAGTTTATAATTTATTTGCGTCGCAGTTTTCTGGCGACGATTTTCCCACAGGGGCGGCGTCTCAAACGAGCGAGCCGCGCCCGCCCTTTATGTGGTTTTTTGTAGCGGCACAAAATGCCCGGTGGAAAACATTCAGTGATAACTGGTAACAATCGCAGCCGCCCGGATGCTCCCTCCATTCCGCGCATTCCTCGCTGGACCTCGACTGATGCTTTTTCATCTAGCACCGCGCGCTGACCGAGCGCTCTTGAGACTCGCGGCTCGAAACAATCAACTTATTTATTGCGCATTCAAACTTTATTATCTGTTACTAAACCGTTTTGAAAGGGACACTACTTCTTCTTAACTATGATCTTTTGTATAAAAAATCCTATAAAGAGATGGTGCTTATACAGACTGTCCATATAAGGAACACTAAAAAAGTTGCAGATTGACGGCGTATCAGACAGCTTTAAACTCAAGAGCTTGATACGCCGTCAATCTATTAGTTTTCACTTAAAAAAGGCGGTGTTCAAATCGTTGCGCTTAAATAACTCTACCATAATTCCTTTAGCCGAATTTTTGCTGTTAACAATGAAACAAAATTAAAATAGGATTAAATTAATGAGTGATTTCAACATAAACTAATGTTGGTCTAATACCAAGAGCGTTCGGAGCCGGCGCGCGGCGCGGCAGTTCATTAGCAGAGGCGCGCTTCAGTCGCGCGTATTTCATTGTTCCATTGTTTTATTTGCCTCTGTCCGGTGCTTACTGAGAGATATACAGCCTCAGCCAACTCTACGGCTCTGACACCTGTAACCACCACTGTTTCACTTCTTTTAAGCAAAGCACACAGCATTTGCCTAACATTTAATTACGCCTTTACGTCATACTCGACGACTCTCTGTAAAATGTTAATAACCGAAAAGGTATTCCACGAAATTCATGGAATCATAACGTTTCATGCCTCGCTCTAGTACAAGTTTTTATTAATGTCCTATTGTTTCTTAATCGCCGCTCCAGATTTGATATCGCGATAAGTTTCTGTTAAAAGCATAAGTTAGGTAAGTAAAGCGGTAAGGTCGCTGCCGGTAGTTTTTCTCGACCAAAAAGCGTAGCCGTCAGATCTGAAGCCCGATTGGTGTTATCTTTCCGTTCGATCGCACTCCGACAGACATTACTGCGCTGTTGAGAGCCTAACATGTCGATTTTTCAAATCGTAAACTAGCTTTATTGATACGGGACTGTAAATAAGAATAACTCGTCCGCCTACCTGTTTCATTAAAATATCAAGATCGCTTTAGTAATGACTAAATGGAAGCGAATAAAAGTCGTGTTTTGGAAAGTTAATCTCTTGAAAGGATGTGACAAGTTCCGCATGCGACTAGACGATCATAATTAGTCTTAATTTTTCAATGTTTTAGTGTATTGAGCAAAGCCGTGACTGGCGCACAGCGCACAGATCTCACGCGGGATGTATTGCCGTTCCAGTTAGCTGACAATAAATCGTATGTTTAGCGACGCGGTGACTTGTATAATTAACAATAGCGGCATTATACGCGATTTCCAAACTAAGCGACGCAACGCAGATCGTTTGTCACGACGCAAATTGCTATTTATGAGGATTATCTATGCTTAAACAGCGTAAATCATTTCTTTGGTAATAGACGATTCGTAATACTTCTTATCTCATTGCACTACATTCGGTCTGAAGCTCCAGACGTCAAATTACCATGTGTAAACCAATGTGCGAAATCGCCATCAGATATGTAAATACATTCTGAGCACATACGGTACACGGGTACATTTTAATTTAATGCTCCTTTGTGTCTGTTATTCCACCCACTGGTTTATCACTTGATAAATTCACTGAATCCTGAAAATTCCTTCCGCTCCCAGTAACACGTAGTTGTAGCGTGGACCGCAAACAGTACAGCTCATAAATAAGCCATTGCTATTTAGCTAACAATCGAGCCCCGATGGGCATTTGGTCAGATTCCGAGGCAGGCAGCCGTGGCAGGCACGTGTGCTCGCCTCCGCATGCCTCTGCCCGAATATGCAGCCCTTGCAACATGAATTTTGCCCCTTATGCCGAATATTCCATGCACACCGGACACAAATAATGTTGGAGAATTATGTGACAAGTGAAATCAAACGTCGATTACCATTTCATGTCGCACTTGTGTAGTATGTAGCTGTAGATAATGTGCGGTTATTGATTATTGTTAATAACTGCGAATTGTACTCTCGCGCCCAAACTGTCGAGAGCAAAAACCGATATGGTTTAGCTGGACGCTGTGAAATTGTGTTCGGTAGAGTTTCAAAGTAAAATCTCTGGTTCGAAGTTGAAAATGAAACTGAAAACTGTGCGTATTGTAATGAAGATACACGTGGAAGTGATTTTATTCGCACAATAGTATTCGCTATTCATATCCATTTCCTTTCATGCATTGTACGCTGTCTTCATTCTATTTTATTTAATACACTTTTAGCGTTAAATGGATTATGAATATAATTGATGCGATGGCTATCTATGAGAGACATTGCGCGCGACTGTACCTATTTACTGCACGCGTGTTTCGTTGTTATTAGGTACATTCTGCGGTCCATATAATTCGTATATGTAAATTAATATGTGTAATTATTAAATGATTTCGCAAAACGTGATGATACAATAGATTATATATGTATATGTTGACTGGTAAAGCGCAACAGCGTTGTTTTGGTTGCGGTTTAAATAAGTATTTCCTAAAATTATGCGTACATAAAATGCTGAGTTAATAATTATGATATTAATTAATTTATTATTATTGGTCTCGTCATTGCAAACTTTGACGATTTCGTGTCGGTTAAGCTATGAATGTAATTGACAATTACACAAGAAGCTGAAAATGGGAAGATAAATGATGTAATGCCATGTTTTTAAATAACGTGGATATGATCTAATAAATCTATATACTAAAATTAATACTGAATTCTTCATATTTTAATACCCTTTGAGCACACATGTAGGTACATACATAACTAATGAGGTAACTAACATAACGGTATCGGTAAAATAATACGTTGGGTTTTCTCAGCACCGATTGAGGAAATCATAAAAAAAACACAATCACTATAAGTAATTTTGACAGTATATTGTGCGGCTCGTGTTCGTACTGAAAATAAAATAACTACACTAGCATCTCGGAGTCCTTAACGAAATCGGTACATCGGAAGATTTGCTTAGCAATATTGCGTAACAGTGTTCCGTAGCACGTTGCGTAGTAGTTCTGCGTAGCAAGTTACGTAGTACTTTTGCGTAGCGAGTTGCGTAGCCGTGCTGCGTAGCTGGTAACGTAGCGAGCTACGTAGCATGTTGCGTAGCGAGCTGCGTAGCATGTTGCGTAGCGATCTTGCGCAAAGGATGCGTAGCAAGAGTGTAGCGTAGTGGGTTACGGTGTAGTTTGCAATGTTACAGACTTTATACTTAAACGTTGATACATGTTTATTTACATTGATTAATTATTATTTTGTATACTTTAAGTTATGTTGTATTCGTTTTAGGTAAGTGACAAATGGAAAGTTTGCGGTGATCAATAGACGCGATGCATCCAGCAGGGTACTACGCTAATCTTGGTAAGATAGTTCAAAATTACGACATTATAATTATTTGAATGAAATCTTTTCGTCAAACATTAAAAAAAAATGTAGTGTATACTTTCATTAGGGATTGGAGAAGCGGAACAAAACGACTGAGTAAAAAGGATATAAAGATTACTTTAAATGCCCATAATCCCTATCGAACGAATGTGTCAATGATTTAAAGTCCAGGTTTTTATTAATTGACCCCAGGTTTTGTGTTCCAAACCGACATAGACTGATACTAAATGAATTAAAGATAAAACAAGTAATTTTCGCGAGAACACCACTGGCGCGAAGGAACTCGGCTACATTGTACGCATTCTTATCAGCTTATATGATTTTCGTAGAATCCCACTGATAATGGGAACGTTAAAAGCGATGATTAAGGAAGATAACAGCTTATTTATTTGTAGAAAGTACAATCAATATATTGTTGTTTTTTTTTTCCTGTGAACCTTTTGATTGTAATAATTTGTTTTCAAGTTATTTTCGACGTGAACAGAAACTTATAAATTCTGCACACCGTTTGTAAGCAATATAAGGAATAGGTTAGTTGACTTAATCTAATTAGTGTGTCGGATAGGTTTCCAAAAAATATTGGAAACGTATATTTTCTTTGTTCATGTACACAAAAAAGAAGACGATACAGTGCTTTGAAAACTCGTGTGAAACCACATTGCAGTACACTTTACCCCTATATGATGTCACAAGCCTCCACTCCTGATCTTTGATGCTTTTTATCTGCACCATTTTTTATTGATTTGATAAAGCAAAAATAATTGTCCAATATTCTTCGATAATATAAGTGACAGACTAAATCTATATATATAAAAATCAATGCCACTTTTCGTTGTAATTCCATAACTCAAGAACGGGCTCACCTATCCAAACCAAATGCTTAGGATTTGGTCGGCATATTTAGTAGATGGTTTATGTGAAGTTTGCACAAAATCGGTCGAGCGGTTCCTCATTTGTCACATTTTTTGTAATAAATGAATTCAATAGAAACTTTTTTCACAGAAACTTTTTTGAAGTTTTGTTGACAGGACAAGCACGTTGTTATGTCATTCATGCCGTCAATTCATTTTGGACGTGGTTTGATTAAATCATATTATCAGCGATAAATTTCTACTATATAAAAATAAGTCGGGTTTTCCTTCCTGACGCTATAACTCCAGAACGCACGAACCGATTTCCACGGTTTTGCATTCGTTGGAAAGGTCTCGGGCTCCGTGAGGTTTATAACAAAGAAAATTCAGGAAAAATTTCAACAGAAAAGCGGGAAAATATTTTTTCATTTTTTTATATAAGTATGGCAAAACAACGTTTGCTGGGTCAGCTAGTAGTATAATACTTCTTTAAATCAAAAGTCAGCGCTATCTTGATTGAAGTACAGCTTATATATAACTTTAACTAACCTTGCAATTCTTCAAAGCTGCCTTTTCTTGAACCACCTTATTTTAAACAAGCTTTCTCCCGTGGCTTTGCCTTAGTGGCCTATCCCACAAGAACCATGCATTTTTCCAGAGCAGAAGTAACCTATTTCATTTGGCGGTTGTTCAGCTTTCGGAATTAGATCAGTAGGTACTCCAAAAGATTACCTTTATAAACATGCTAGCAGCGTTCCGCGGTTTCATCTGCGTAGTTCCCGTCCCCGCGGAATAAGATATAACCTATGTTACTCGCTGATAATGTAACTTTCCATTGGTAAAAAAGGGTTAAAATCGGTGCAGTAGTTTCGGAGCTTATTCGGTACAAACAAACAAACCAACAAATGTTTTTATAGAATTGAAGAATACATAATGTGGCTAATGTCCATTCTAACGAGTATATTTCGGTATATCTTTTCAAAGAAGTCAGTAAGGAAAGACTCCTGCCTCATCTAGTTTAAACTGATATTATATACTGACGTGCACATGTTATTATAACTTACAAAGTAAATAAGCATAAGCATATTCAGCCTTTTAATGTTCCCACTGCTGGGACACAAGCCTCCTCTCTAGGAGAGGGAATGGGCCGTAATCCACCACGCGGGCCCAGTGCGGGTTGGTAAATAAAATGTATCATTGAGATGTTTAACAGAGACCTCTTTAATTCAGTTTTTTTGCAAGGTTATACTGTCAATATCGGTAGATCCAAATAATTACAGATATATAAATATTGACCATTGTCACTCGCTAAGATAGAATATTGATCTATCGCCTCAGGAGCTAGTAACTAAAATTAGGCAAAGGACTCTCAGTTTGATTTGTTTCACTGTGGTCTTTCTCTTGCTCATTAAAAATGTACGGTCAAGAAACTCGTCTTTTCTGTTTCTATTTGTAATAATTATATAATAATTTATTTCCGTATATCCAGCTTATTTCGCTGCTGTACCTTTGTAGCCTGTTCTATCGTAGAACCGTGTCATTTCTTATGGAAAAAAGTTTATATTTGTTGTCACCAGTACTCACCAGACGGCATTACTCAGTTTTAGCATCAATCAATTTATTTATTTTTAAACATGGGTACACAAAAAATACAGATGTTAGGTAAACAGGGCACTTTGTTTTGCCAAAAGGCGTACATTTAGTAATTCTAGACTAGATTCTGGTCAAGTACCGTGTTACCCAGTTAATGGGTTGTGGAGGTCTGTCAGCTGCGCCACATAAAATACTGGTATTCAGCTAAATCTGGTTTGACTAGGATCCAACCCTAATATAGTTGGGGAAAGGCTAGGCAGATATGATTGTAATTCTAGATTAATTCGTCATTCAAGTATTCGTCAATAGTATAAAATAACATTTATCACTAGCTTTTTTACATAGAATAAATTGGCGTTTAGGCTAACGTGATCGAGTAAGTACTTACTACCTTTTACAATCAAGCATATTACAACTTTACCTCTAAATAAGTGTGTAATAATAGTATTATAGTTCAGATAAAAGTCATATTTCACTACAATTTTCCTTCAAACTATTCCCCTGTGTTTTTACAATAGGATGAAGTACTGTAAAACAAATAATTAATTCACCCGTAAACCGTAATCCAGTGTTTGGCCATAAGCTCCCGTACTGGCGGCATACTAAAACATTCGGATTCGGATGTCTGCCTTCCGCAAGCACTCAACCCTTTGCGGACCATTAGATACGTCTCTATCTATTACACTACTCAACACTCACTGGTTCATTGATAAGCTCACTTGCTGTGTCTGCAGTTTCCCTTCGTTCAATCTTTGAACATTTTATTTTTGTTTTTATCAGCCTTTATTTACTACTTTGAAATCCTTGAACATTCAAAACTCACGCAAATAAAACTTCAATTAATGAAAGAGCGTCTGTGAATATATGCGAGAAAAGCTGCTGGGCAAAGGACTAGCACAGCTCAGCAGTGGGTACTTATATATTGTTGAGTAATGAATGCCACATATTGTTTTATTGGCAACATTGTACAGCAATATATGTAATGTCAATATCGAATGACAGTTGTCTATTCTAAGAATATAGTCATACAAGTTTTCACTCCGTTTGTTTTAATTAAGTAATTACCGTAGCCCACACATCCATCATAAATCTTCATGGTAGCAGAGCGTGGTTGGGCTACCAGATATTAATTGCTCGGACAATTAGTGAAAAGACATTAACCGGTGTGACAGAAAAATTTTTCACCGGCGGCGTGCACGTGGCGTCATTCAGTTTATCGGAACACATAATCATAAGAAATGTCTGCAAATACGTTATTTAACATGGAAAAACTCGTTGGCCGTGATAACTATGCCAATTGGAAGTTCGCAGTGAAGGCGTATCTCGAACTTGAAGATCTTTGGCAGTGCGTAGCAACAGAAGATCCCGCCAAAATTGATCCCGCCAAAGACATAAAGGCAAAGTCAAAACTTATATTATTGGTGGATTCTATCAATTATGTTCATATTCAAGATGCGAAAACTTCGAAGGAAGTCTGGACGAACTTAGAACGAGCGTTTGATGATAACGGATTAACACGAAAAGTAGCATTGTTGAAGGATCTGATCACAACAACGTTGGAATCCTCTAGAAGTGTCGAAGATTATGTGAATAAATTAATGACGTCTGCACACAAGCTGAGAAACATAGGTTTTTCAGCTTGTGTGCAGACGTCATTAATTTATTAATAATTACTTAGGTACTTATATATACTGTAATATAACATAGCTGAAGAGTTTGTTTGTTTGGTTGAAAGCGCTAATCTCAGAAACTACTAATTCGAATTGAAAAATTATATATAGGCTATAACATCACCCAAATGAAAAATGTTGCAAAACGTGTTTTTTTTTCTCTTTTATGTAATGCAGACGAAGTTGTGCGGGTCAGCTAGTATCCTATATAATAAATGTTATTTATCTGTTTTAATTGCAAGTTAGTTGTCTGTTAACTTATTTCTTTGGCTGACAGTACTTTTTACTTCACTGAAAAGTCCTCTTTTCATCATATCAAGTATTCACGCCGAGTTTTACGACTGCCCGTGATTGAGAAATCAGGGCATTATAATTTCCAGATTTATTGTATTTGAAAATATGAGGAATGAAAGGAAATCTATTGTCCGTCAGTAGGGCAACTCGGGCTATAAAATGTGAAGTGGTAGAAATATTCATAACTAGCTCCTGCCAGCGGCTTCGTCCGGAGATTACTTCTGGGATGAAAACTATCCTATGTCCTGTTCCGTGACATAGACTACTCGTGTGCCAAGTTTCATCCAAACCCCTTCAGCCGTTAAGACATAAAAAGGTAACAGACAGAGTTACAGCTAAATTGTACTCTCTTTAGTCTAGTAGTAGTATCGCTTCTGCTGAGTATTAAGTTCTGGAATTGATTCTCGAGTCAGCCTAACTGTTTTTGGTAAATCGGTAATTTCTCAGTAACAGCCCGGAGTAAGAATTAGTGGTCGGAGATTCGGTAGCAATATGTTCGCCCTCTATTTCAAGGGATTGAAACAAAACTAGCGAAATATTAGTGTACTATACAACGTGTAACATAATAAACGCAATACAATCGCGCATGTTCTTAGATATGTGTTACGGTGACAACTCACGAGGGGGTGCTGCAGTAAACATATAATTCAGCAAAAAAAACAAAACTCTGATATTGATGCAGTTTTCAGTAATAGGTTTGTAGTTGTATCTATACAATGTTGATAATAAAGTTCTCTCTAAAAAGTTGGAAATAAGTGTCAATTTTTTTTTTAAACGCACGACTGTAAAAACATAATTGAAAAAGAATTAAATAATTAATAAAAACCCCCGACTTACAGAATTCATGTAACCCAAGAAAATGCGTCAGGGCTGGGTTGCTTTTTCAATTATGTTTTTACCGTCGTGGGATTTTTCAATATTTTCAGGTATTTCGTTTATTTCGTAACACGTTTAAAACACCTCCTATATCCATACACCTTCGGAGAACACAGTTTCGTTTTATTCCTGCTAAATGGACTCTCATACTACAAAATAGTAGATAAATCGTTTCGCGTCGAAGTGCGAATTTCACAGTTGACTTTTAAGAGCTAAGTATTTATGCAATACCTTTTCATCATCCGTTATGACAGTTGATCGGTATACATTTTAATATAATTGACATTTAAAGTAATTAAAACAAACTGGTATTTAAAACGGCTACCTAGAGCATTGCACAATATGCTGAAACATGCTCAAATCTATATAGATTGAAAAAAAAAAACGGTTTTCTGATACTTAAGGAAATACTTTCATAGTTTGTACAGCTGAAGAGTGGAATTCCTCGTCGCAGTCTGTATTTCTTGATAGTTAACCTTCTAGGCAAGCAAGGTTGACCAAATCATCAAATAACTTCTCCCGCTCTGGGCGGAGCGGAAGGGAGTGTCACATTCGTACTGACTAAAACCCACCCGTGTTCCTCCTAGTGCCCTTTGCGTTCCAGGGCAGCGGTGACTTGAGGTGAGATAATAGTGTTCAAATATGAGCCCATGACTATGATAATGCTTTCCACTCGAACTTTTCCCAAAGTACAAATTATATGGTTGTGTGTAATTATATAATTTTTATCTTATCAAATCACGCTATAAGTAGCACTTGATTTATTATCTCTCAGACTGAGTCATCATCATCTACCTAGCCTTTTTCGAACTATATTGGGGTCAACTCCCAGTCAAACTCTATTCCCCTGAATACTAGTATTTTACGTGGAGCGGCTGCCTACCAGACCTCCACAACACATTAACTCAATTACTGAGTCATTTAAAGAAATGCAAATATATAAATGTATCATTTTTCAGCTGGTTGAACATAGTATCATACTGGTACCATTCTTCCTAAGTACATAGAGATATACCTTCTTTCTCTACTCCGTGAGAAATCCTTCTCCTTAAAGTAATGTCATCAACTCATCGCACTAAGTAAATTTAGAGTTGTTCGAGAAATGAAACTAGCTTTTTACCGCAGCATTAGTCCCACCATGGTCTAATCTATCGTGCAGTTTACTGGCAAAAAATATCATAATATTGTTTTGTTTGTACCTAATAAGCTTCGAAACTACTGGACCGATTTTAACCATTTTTTACTAGTGGAAAGGTACATTATCAGCGAGTAACAGACTATACTTTATCCCGGTATGCACGCGGGAACGGAAGCTACGTGGGTTCGACCACGGGGCTGCTATTATGATACACAATTATTGTGAAGCTTTCTTCTTATCAATGAAAGATATTTTTGTACTCGGATCAGTACATCCAGAGATGGCCTCCTAGATACAAATAAATAGCAAATTTTACATCTTTTTATTCATATTATTTTACAAATAGATGATTTATTTGTTTTGCGACAAAATTACCGTGTCTTTTATAAGCCACTACATATTTATTATTACTTACAAATGTGAGAATAGCCAAACATAACATGAAAATTAATAGGATTTCATTCATCGTTGTTAAAACGGTCACAATTCAATACTGATATTTTGATTGAACACTACTGATTAACAAAACGAATTCGACGCTGTAGCCTTTGAGGTGAAATGGATACTCTCCAATAGCCATACCATGTAAATATTGTCTGTTTTCCCTTTGTAGTCTGTCTACCATGGCTGGAAATACAAATAGGCGCCCCTAATTGCTATAGTCAGGTTGTTTGCAACGAAGCGGGACTCTGGAACCGATTGATTGGCCAATTTATACACCACTAATACCCTCCACTGCTGAACTGTTTAGAGAAAACACGCTTATTTAGCTAATTTTAAATTAATAGCCTTCAGATCCGATTTAGATTTAAGTTAAACATCGAACTATCACTGGTTGTTATGGATAAAAACATTGTTATTTTTTTTAGAGTACGGATTCAAAGGCAATACGTATTAGATATTTAAAAAAATAGAATTGGAATGCTCTTTTATTTAAGTTTAAAAAATATTCCGATATATGTATCTGTCGACACGTGAGTTTGAATATCAGATTATCACTGACTGTTTTGATCAAAAATGTTGTTTTTTATACAGATACGAAATGACTAAGTATTTGTTCGATAGCAGTTTATCGACCAAATAAATATGTACCCGAGTCTATTCTCGATAGTCTATTAAATCTAGAACAAAATAAATTGGAAATAGCTACGTAGAATTTCCTTTCTATAAAAGCATTAAGATTTAAGTTATTCAAAATTAATGGCACGACACGCCTCTTTGATTTAAATTTTAGTTAAAACATCGAACTATCACTAAATTTTTTGGACAGTTCGTTTTTTTCTTCGATTACGGGTTGAAGACCTTGTTTTGTTCGATCATCCGATGGACCGTCTTATATAAAAAGAATAAGTAGGAAATAGAATGACCATAAAATTGGTTTATATCAATGTTTACTGTAGTTTCCAAACTAAATAATAATAATAATAATGTATTTAATTTAGACATAGTCCATATATTAAATAAAAAAAATAATAAAAAACATTACATTACAATTAAATATTCAGCAATAAATTAAATTACATACACAAATTACATTATAATGTAACTAGTGTAAAAAGTTTTACTGACTTTTCCGTTGTAGGTAAAAAACCGAAAATAAACTTTTTGTATTGTTGTGTCTGTTTGATCTAACTACACTACACATGCCTTTAAGACCGTACCTTCTTTACCTTCACATCATTTTAGACACGAAAGATCATTTTTTAAACAGCATGCTGTCTTCTTGTCGTGACGTGATAAATGAACTGATTAGGATGAAGCACCGGTTCTCACAATATGCTTTATATAAGGATAAAAACATAAGTGTGTATCTTTCCACAGTACTAACGCAGTTTTGCGGGAAGGCCTGATTTTCTGAAATGCGTAAATACACAGGAAGTTCACTCTACAAGTAAATAAATAAGACGTCATTTAACATTTTTTTGCTCATATTTTCCTTGTTAATTGCCTTTATAATCTGACCACTTAGCGAATTAGATAAGACTTTAATCTTTAAAAGCTAGTTAACGGCGATATTTTGCGGTCTACAGAAGAAAGTCCTGACTAACCTACTTTCGTTCTACTCACTTCAATGCAATTGATGTTTAGATATCCAATTCATAAATTAACCGACATTAATTAATTAGTGACTACGCTATTAATCATTTTATTGTTGTTAGTGATGAATAGTTATGACTGTACATTTGACCACAATAGAAATATTGTTTTATGCTAATTAGTTTTCCGGGCTCTGTTTTATCATTGTAGTGACAAGTCAGATGCTCAATTGCCCAGGTCCACATGGCGTCCGCGCATAGGAACAGTCTAACACCGGTTACTAGAGGCGCACACGCGTTCGAAATGTTCGCATCAACGCTAGAAACGTCGAGTTTATCGCTAAGAATAACCATAAAAGTATGATTTATAAACGTCGCCTCACCATTGGCTCGTGCAATAAAACCGTCGCATTGTACCATACGCGACTGAATCGTGCCGTTTGTATCGAACGCACCTTATTTATGCATAAAAATCTTTTCATTTGTGCCCACCGGTAATTTTCACATAAAATACTTATACATCCCAGAGCCGACAACTTGTAATCAAACTATAAATGTAAATCGAAGGTTTTTGTATGGGAAGACCGCACATATTGTTTGGTAATAATCGTATTAGACTCACTGTATTTGTACCGGTCAATAAATGACATGGAAACTAATTCAATAACAATCCGTTGATGCAAATCCTTTGAGCTATTGAGAATGTAAATCACATACAACATGCTTGTTTACGTCAGACATATCATCTTATTTTCTCTTGTACTGAAGGTACTGGAGTCAATCGATACCGCATTAATTATGGTAATACAAACAGCTTGGCATACATGTATAATTTAGTTTAACTGTTTCTGTATCTACTTAAAATCTGGTTCTTTATAATCTTTACCGATATCAGTAGCCGCCCGCATCTTATCAGCTTGAATGTTGTGTACTTGTATAACACAATCATTTCCTCATAAGAACTGCACGTCAGGTTGCATCCGATTAACTCATAAATTACTGAATATTCCATGAATGGTAGTGATGAGGGTATGGGTATAATGGCCAGCTGACTTAATATTTATGTGTGCTGACCTCCGCGGCTCCGCTCTTAACAAGTGTTAGTAATGAAGAGTCGGGAAGTGCGGCGGATGCAGCGTGCAGCGTGCAGCACAGCACTCCCGACGCCTTCGCCGCCCGCGTGACATAACACGCCGGCCCCGCCCACGCCCTCTCGCTCGCTCCCTAGCCGTGCGAGCGAGACGCCACCACACCCTCCGTCGAAGCCTCCACGCCACACTGTTTCTAAGAAAAGCCAACTGTTATTATTGCCCGCGGATTGTTCTCGAGCTCTCGCCGCTTTATTTCGCTCCTCTCATGAATGAATCTCGGCGCCCGCAGGTGCGCACCCTCGAGCGCTAAATTTCGACAGCAATTACTCATTTCTAAAATGGTACGTATAGTTGCACGCCAATTTCCAGCACGCCACATGATAATTTCCAGTGGCTGATGCTGCTACGCTTTCGGCTAATTTGAGGGGCTCCACAGGAAGTTGCGATTTGGAAGCGCTTTCGACTTATTTTGATTAGCCTTTTGCTTGCTTCTTGCTGTCAATCCCCCTACTCGGTTCACGAATTGATGCCCGCCGGATCAGTCGTCAATCAGGCAGCTATTGGCACCGATGCACGCGATAATTTCGGCATCTGCGAGGAGATTTAGTGATTGCTGCCAATGATTGTATAATCGTATTACAATTGTACTAATAAACACTTTACATGTGTAAACAATGCTTATATTGATGGAATTCAAAATATACCTACATACCAGGAAAATAAAACAAGGCGATATTGTTAAAGACATAATAGATCTAACAATAACAAAAATATTAAAAATCATATTTCTCTGGAAGCATGACAAATAAGGAAAATGAATTTAATTGCTAAAGTGGAATTCATCTGCAATCAGATTATGACTGAAAGAAATAATTCCAATGCCCTTTCTCAATATTAATACGTAATCCAATTTAAATGCAATCGTCGGACCCAAAAAAAGAAACAACAAATGAAACAAACTAAACTACACAATAAATTACAATATTGAGAGAAATCTACAACAACTGCACTATTGTCATTGAATCAATTTAAATCCGTTGATAAAAGCTGTCACTTTAACTGTGTCAATAGAACAACAAGCACTGAAAAATTTCGTCAGAGCTGCACCGTCGGCCACCACTTACAAGCGACTTGCTCTTTCACCTCCCCTAGTACTTACCTTTAGCATTAATTGCCCTACGATCCAACTAAATCAACCCGCAAATGAAACTGCATTATGTATGACCTAATGAAAGATAAGCGAGGAAGCAATGCAATCTCGTAAAGAGATGTTGTCGGTTAGTATAATAATAAAAGGCTCTCCGTCTCTGGTGTTAAAGGCTATGATTGGCGTTGTTTCGGCACTGGACTGGATAAACCGGTTGCCGCACAGGCCGGTAACAGTAGCCTTAACGACTGTTGGACCACGATCAAATTATACCTTGTTCCGATTTGTATGCAACTAAAACCTAGCCACCGCGTCTCTGAGATCCGAATCCGACACACATGCTGCATCTGTTGCGTTCACTTCTATTGCAACATTAGGAAGCGTATTGTCTAAAACATAATCTTTATTATAGAACATATTCGAAGAAGACAAATTAGAACACATTTATAATTACATTAATGGTACACAGTTTTTGCGCAAATATTTGGCGATGTCAAGATAAGTAATGCCATCTTTGTATAGCATCATTGTGTGCCTTATTAGTCACGCAGAAATGTGACTTGATAAATTTGCTTAAATGGAAATTCCGAGCCTATAAGTAAACATTATTAACTTCTGTTAATTTGCAAATAATCGATATATTTCCGTGTTTGCTTCTGTTGTGTAGGTAATCTAGTTAATGTATTTGGAGGTATTTTTAAAGAATCAGTACAAACTTTACATGCTCAAATTGTAGATATGGAACCACCGAGCCAACACAATGAGATAATAAATCTGTGGCATCACAATCTAATAACAATACTAACACAGACAAGTTGGAAGATAGTGGAAGGAATCAGCCAACAAATTTGCATGTTTTCCTATAGACCGCTTAGGTTCCCAACAAGACGTGACGTCAATACTACTACACAATTATCGGCAACCTATTATCATTAAAAATAGACCCATTAACGTTAAAGGCACCGTTGTACTTTTTTGACGGACAAATATGCTGATGTAAGTGATCAAGATTTACTGTTGAATATTTTTAAACGCCAGCTTGTACTCGATAAATTACAGAGCCGTTTAACAAGACAGCCGTGTGGACAACATTGGCTATGACTGTCCCATTTTTGGCACTACTTACTGCATTATGATGTGACTTGTTCTAGCGATTTACAAGGAACGCCCGCAAAATTGAAAATACCAATTAAACATCAACTTTGATGTTTAATTTTATGAACGTGTAAGAAACGCGCGTTTTCTCTGTGGGCAACGTAAAGGCAAAAACATGTAATGATTCACCGAGACGCGATCATTTCCACCGAGTCGGAAAATTCCTGTAATCGTGTAGCTCGAGACTTTCTTCAGCGATCAGTGCACCGATTGATAATCACACGCGAAACACGTGTTGATATTCCGCCGCCGACTTGACACAATATCGCTACAACATCTATACTATCTGCTTTTGTGCAGTCTTATTTGTCTTTCGCAGTTTCGCGGAACTGTGTCCATAATACAAGCTTCGTATAACCTTTTCATTAGATGAGATAACTGCGGTGATGACGGGATGCCTAGTCGCTACGCGTTTTATTAGCTAACTTACGTCTGTAGAACATTCCTAACTAACGTTTTATCGTCGTTAAGATAAGAGCACCGAAGTAGTGGTGACATCACCACGACACAGACCATGTCTTGATAAAGAAAGTGTTCAGTAGGTAACCTTTACTTGATAAGATAAAGAACAAAATCTGCTAATTCACAATAATACGCGTTTTAAAGCAGGCCGGGAAAGTTATCGAGACCGGTCTGTGACTAATTACGATAGCAACCATTAATCGAGAAGTAGACGAAGGCCAGTTAAAGTAAATCCTAATTGTTAAATAGTATCAAACCGAATAAAAATAAAAAGCTGTAATGTACGACTTCCCTGAGTTTCGTGAACGGCAGCTTTACTCAAGCGGAGTCTGCTTGACACAGACAAGAGAATATCGGATCGAAACTCGAAATCTCAAACCTGTTTTCTGAAATCTGTTGTCCTTATCTGGCATACAGTAATGCATATTTCTGTTCTCTCTCTGTGAGTCACCGTTTCTACGTATCACACCGGCCAGTTGCTCTACGCACTTCATGGCCACTCGTTCGACTTCGTCACGCTTTGGCTGCTATGACTGGCCAGTTAATGCGACAATAAATTAATGTCCAACGTATTAAGTAAATAGATTTCTTACCAAAAAAACTTTTGATCGTACAGTTCCGGTCTTAAATTTCGAAATCAGACACGGTATTACCGACGCACATTCATTGGTTCAATTGACGCTGCACGAGTTTTAATATGTAGTTGCAATTCAATAGCATTTTCTGTATTCAGGGCAATAGGCGTAATTAATTACACAAATGTAAATTGAACATTTTAATCAGAGGGATTAAATTGTATTCCACGTGTAATGTGATCAGGAAATGCACGATGTTATAAAGCTGCTGAAATTATTGATATGATTTCCGAAGTGCATATAATATTTCAAAAATCTTTTTTATAAGCGTCATCGCGTCCAAAACCGTCTCCCAGGTGAAAGGACGTTTTATTTGTCATCATGCCATCAAGATTAAGAAAATAATTTACAACACTTTAAACGTTTATGTGCCATTTGGCGTGTTCTCTTATAAAAATTCTCGTCTCCGGTATGGACTTTATTTTAAAACTTTCTTCAGCAGATAATGACTCTACAGTATTCTGAAATGTTATTATATCAGTCGTGTTAATTCTATTCAATTCAATTTGAGCCTCCAACGATTGCTTATGGATTAACTCCTTCCTATACGTTATATTTTCGAGGCTAGATTCTGTCTTATAGCAAACAGTCCTAAGATTTTCACTTGTAGGATCTCATTATGATATCTGCCTGTTTCTATAGTATCGTTTCCAAATTATTCCATTCCTTATGTTATATGTAAGGTAAACCAACAAATAAATAATATTATGTAATGATAATGACGATAGTTTGGTTTTGTATTGACTCAAATCATGGTCAAAGTCAATCTATTAGATATGTATTGATATGATTCATTTGTTTATTGATACAACGAGTGGCGCCGAACGCGGTGCACGCTCGGAGGTGTAGAAAGAGAAAGGAAACTTATTCAAAAGTAGGTAATGTTTTTGCTGTTCTTGCTGTGTGTGTTGCGGCAACGGCGCGGGCGCATAAGCATGATTCATCGGCGCGTGGGCAGAGCTTATTGTGTTCACCAAGTATCTATTCACACTAGATAACTTTGACTTTTTCTTTCGCCTTGATCCTCGAACGGACTTACTGTCGTTTTTCTTGACTAACAATAATAAATTACATTGAAGAATATATATTTTTACAACGATTTCATTTTCGTTTAATTGTTACGCCGCTGAATAGCTAAACTATTTTCAAATAGACACACAATAGCGGAAAAGTCCGCTGAATAAAATTTAAAACAGTGGTTCATTAAAACTTCATTGTTATGTTATATCTCATAGTGTTATTTACCTTTCACCGCGTCGGGTCCTCTTCGTGAGCCGGTCTTTTATATTAAAACAGTTCCTTTGGTTCTACCTGCTTTGTTTACAGAGGTGTTCTCAACTATTTATTCAATTTCACTAACGGATTGTGTTGTGCGTCATTTATCTCTTCTTTAACTATTTAATTCATTCTTATCTCCAGCCGTCATCCACACTAAACATAACCAGACGTCTGGCCGTTATTTTTGTTTCTTTCAATCTTTTATTTGGTCCTTTAATGCATACTGGTAAAGGGTTATGTCTCATAAAACCTGTATGTTGCTTTACTTTGTAGATATAAGGAAACATTTAGCTGTCTGTACTTATGTTAACATTGTTTGCAAATAGAATTCCATAAGTTTAATTATTGGAAATAATTAAAATAAAAGAATGTGTGGAATGAAAACGGCAAGTGAATTGCGAGTTGCCAGTTGCTATTTAACCTGACCTTTTATAGTTCGATACACATAGCGCTGACGATGTTGATTCCGATGTCGCAAACGTGAGCATTGTGCGGCGCCGGCGCAGCGCACACGACACGACCGAGCTTTCTCACCGTGGCATTGTAATAGATCCGTTCACTTGAGACCTCTACGCAAATATTGTACTTTATTATTTTATATATCACTTTATTTAATGAATGTTGGTCAAATGAACACTTTTATGACAGCTACAGAACATAATATCTTTAGGTGCGGGTAATACGTTTTGTGAAGCATAAAACGGGTGTATAACTGCAGCTAACTGCGGTCAAGTTATTATTAAATGCATTGATTTTACTGTTAATATGTTCTGTTATTAACTAAACTGTGTTCATCAATTGTATCGGTTTAGCTTTTTAACTGGGTTAAAAACACTGTCAGTAGAGACATATTCAGACACGTCACAATCGGTCAAAAAATACATTTTTTACAGATTGTGACTGAGAGGCGAATGTGAACGTTGCTTGACAATTAGTAGGATTGGCACCCTGGTTTTCAGGAAGTTGGGATTAAAATTGACAAAGCGAAGCGTGATATTGATAGGTTGAATTGTTGAATTTGTTAATCAACTAAAATGTTTGGAAATCGGACATAATAATATGTCAAAAAAGGGTCTTAATATTATTGATAAATGCATCGTATTTGATTCTCGAATAAGTGAAGGTTACGAAGTTTTTACGACTTTTTTATTATTGCACATAAATCTTGACTTTTACGAAGCTTTCAGTTCGAATTAATAACTTATTCGAGCTTTTGTAGAGCAAAATTATAATTTAGCCATAAATAATGAGCCATCTTCATGTCCGTCTTATGGTTGTGAGTCGACGTGGTTCAATTATTTACTAAGAATTTACCTAACCCCTACCGTCCTTAAAAACTTCCCTCTCGTCCTTCAAATCTCCTGCGCATTTAAAAGCGTACCTATTATTATCTTATCCTAAGTATAAGTCGAGTAACCAATGTTTACAGCTTCCCAAATTCAAGACAGCCGACATCAGACAAAATGGTTGTTGCATTGAGAGCATCTAATTGTTAGATGGTACCTCTCTCCCAAAATTGTGGAATATCTCAGCCCCCGTACGCGGCCCCAAAAGACAGAGACATTCTCTGTAAAATAGAGGACAATATAATCTGATCCAAACAGTGTTTAAAACATTCTAAAAATAATATCAGAATAGACAAAAAAGGAGAACTCCTTTGAGAATGCTCTCCTGTTTATTTATATACGCGTCGCTTCATTTTGATTTTATTGAAGTAGTCTGAAAACAGAAACCAGATACATTTCATCACGGAGTAGAGAAAAAAAAATTAAATAAATGTCAGCCTTTATTTATGAAATGGAGTCCAGGCGAAAGTTAATGTGCCGAGCAGCAACTAGTGCAACAATACATAACTAAAAGCAATTTAGTGAAGCAATGAACGGTCTTTTGATCACTTCCACATCGTCTTTCACAAATATACTTACTGTCAATAATGATTCTATTATACTTATATCATAGAATAATACCTAACACCTGTTTAGACCATTCACTTTGAGGAAACATCGGAAGTTTAAACTTATTGGGCTTTATAGTTACTAATGTGCTTGCTATTTAAAGTGTTTACATCGAATAAAATTACACATAGTCATTCAATGATAAGTTACAAATTAACAAGGCGCCTACGCAGCTTTCGTTTCAACTGAAACTTTCTAAGTCTAAGCAGATAAAAATCTTGAATTTGATATTTCCGATATCGCTGCGGATGAACTTATAATGTTACATTGCCTGTGTATATTAATATTGAATATTAATAACTCACTTATAATCACTTGAATAGGCAGTTATTATAATGTAAATAACTACTATTTCACCCTGTTAATATTAAAGATATTTCTTTTATCGCTGCTTCATCAGATTCATCTCGGAAATTTCACCACCATTCCCGCGATGTGCAATCTTTTATGTAAATTCGCAGTAAATCAAACAGCCAGTTAGTTTCTAGTTAAGAATGGAGGTAACTGCGCAAAAATGTGTACTGGGCTGCGTTCTACGACTTATAACATAGCCATCTTTGCGGAGCAAACCAGAACCTCAGCACGGCCACAAATGGCTCGCTTCATTCCCGCTTTGAACGCAGCTCGTTAATGTACCGTTCCTTCTATGTACCAGCTACTCCGACGCGTTAATTTACAGCAACTTAACTTAAAGCATTAACAATGAGCACTATTTTCCTTTGAGGGAACGTACTGACAGTAGCCGAATCACTCAATAGTTAACCATCACTTCAGTCTTCCTACATAATAACAACCTGTAACAGAATTTCATTCTTGTTTTACTATATTGCATGAAAAAGATTCGTATCTGATGCCGCATCAATGGGTTTAAGGCACAGGAAGTGAAACCTGCCTCGGGGCGCTCGGCTAACTATCTGTGTTTCACAAGCTTGCACTTTACAAACCTACGCTTGAATGCCAAGCCGGGTAGCACTAATGTAGTTTTTTGATTAGCTATCCTTTAACGGAAAATTTTCTTCTACGTTTTTCTATTTGCCGCGTTGAACAGTTTAGTTGCGAAGGATTATTACACGCTCAACTTGACGAAACATTGTTTTACGTAATGGACTTGTGAGTCACAGAGCCAAACTACCTACATCACACTGTATAGTGCAACGTAGGTCATGCTTAATAATATCCTTTTATCAGGTTGTTATAGAATCCAGCAGTAATGTTCTCACAATCGGTTTAGAGTCGTATAACAACGTTGCTAATATCACATAATGCCGTGTCAGCGAGTCGGTCGGAGTTGGAACACATGGAGTGGAGGCGTACTGGCACATCGTACAATCGCTCGGTATAAACGTAAACACCTGTGTATGAGCGTGATCGCGTTGTTGCAACGTCGGTTGCAACAAATCAGTTTGGAGAGGTGCGGGACGCGGGCGCACCACACATGCATTATTCAAGGCTCATTTCTATTCAACGCCGACAGGCCGCCCGATAAAAACTTCTTGTTTGACAACTTGGACGCCTGCACCCTTTGTACTTACGTCATGTCCCCTGCGCTGATACGAGCTGCTTAAGTGTCTTAAACATTATTTGTCACTGCTATATTTATGAGCGAGTAATAACCTTATCGACACGAATTTGTTTTGTAGCGCTACTGTTTCATTGTTGAAGTGAGCACATGTTTTTGTTATTAAGTAACAGTTTCACTTACTTTAGTATTGTTGTTCATAAAAACTTGTTTGTATTCTTATCGTTTAATTGATGCGAAGACATCGCCATCATAATCCAGCCAACAAACCGTAGACAGATTATGAGATAACGCTCAGTAATTGTGTGTTAAATATGTAAATTTTTGATTATGGGCTTTTAAGCTCTAAAGTCCGCCATTAACAATTTACATATTGTAGGTAATTATTTAACGTAGCAAACGCAGCCATGTTCAGATGTCCTGTACCTACATGACTGTATTGTATACCGGCGGAGGTTAAAGATCAAACAAGTAGTTTTAATGATGCTTTATGTCGGAGCAAAAGCTCAACACTCCAATCGAAGCGTGATCGATTCGGCCTACTTACAATGTCTAGTGCACCAGAACAAACTGTATGAACTCTTCGACAACTTATTTAAATAGTGCAATGTAAATCTCGATTACAATCGATATAAAAACGAGAGATAAAAACTGTTTTTAATCAATTCCAAACTTGCTCAACAGCTTATTCCTAATTGGATTCTTTGTCTAGTTGCTAATCGATTGCATAACGCGGATCTATTCGATTTTTAATGATCATTAGGTAAAGAGCCCAATTATCGGCGGCCGTTGAATGACAAGTGGTCGAGCGGAGAGCGACACTCGTTCGGAAGCGCGAGTCGCCGAGAAACACCGTTGTTGCTGGCACAGTGCCCATGACCGGCCCGGGCGCGACGCCTTTACAGTTATACGTAAGGGTGTGGATTGACGCTTCGTGTTTGCACGACTATAAAAATGGAAATGCGTAAAATAAAATCTTCTGAATGCTATTTAGAAACGACGAGAACATTTTTATTAAGATAACTAGGTTTTTTAACCTCACCTAACAGTCATTATCAAATATTATGGACGGAATAAGAGGCTAATTAAAATAGTTTCCCCCGAATGTGGACACATAAATCTGTAAGTATTTGGAATTAAATCCTATGTGAATGATAAAATAAATACATTTTTGTACGTAAGAACGATAAATGAGCACATAAAGTCCTGGAACAGGAGTGCGATCAATGCTGAGATTAATAAGTTCCGTCGGATACTCGAGCTTATAGAATTCTTAATCGATTGAAGAATATTCAAGCACGTTGGAATTCTCGAAATGTTTGTTTAGTCATACTTCTGGGAACTGCAATGGACTAGACGGCGATAGATAATTAAGATTTGTGAGTTCAGTGGCTTTGTCTTATTTATTATTATTAAAACTAATCCTTTTAACATCATCATCTTTTATCTTTTTTAACGTTAAAAAAGGATTCTCATGAGGATTATTCAATTTTATCAATACAGTTCTAGATAAGTGACGGGTGCCCGGGTGTCTATATCTAATGATCCGTGTAATCTGCGCACGAGTTGATTTTAAAGTCTCGATGAAACATTATATGACTTTATAGTCGACAATTACTGCAATTAGAAATACGGTTAATTATATGTTACGTTAACAGCGATTGATGTGTATTAAATGTGTGTTTTAAAAGAGATGGTGGATCTATCTAACTCATTCATTTAATTTATGTGTTGTACACCCACAGCAATGTCTTTTTAACCCAAAGGTTGACTGGTAGAGAATGCCTTGTTGCATGGTTTAAATAAATAAATTCATGTTCTATCGGAGCATCGAACGGTCATTAAAGCTTGTCAAGCTTTCGCCATCGAGAGATGAGCAAGCAAATGTGTAAACGAGCTTGATCACCTAAAATTCATCTCTCGAGTACGAAAACTTCAATTTAATACGTCAATACTTAGACAAGCTTTCAGTAACGTTTTCGTGTTCATGTTGGAGTTTGCGTAGAGTTGGGAGTTCACGTTTTGGATTATGGGCCTTAGTTTCTCATAACATGGTTCATGAATGATGTGTTACGTAGATATAAGAGCATTTAGGTACAATTAGGTACAGAACCACTTAGAATATTAACCCTACTATTTCGGTTTATAACTACCATAGCTCCAGCGTGAGAGAGACCGCCTATCTTTCACAGCGGAAAGGAATAGTTGCTGCTATACAGACGAATAGCACTATCCCTTTCACACATTGGAATCATGATGGCATTAGCACATCGTAACGGCCCCAGAACGACACCAAAATGGATAACAAAGCTTGCTTTTGACACAATGATTATAATTTAAGGGCGTTAATGTTTTGTGCTAGTGTTCGCCTACATAAGTATATCTATAAAGTCCTTTTCCTTTTCAATGTTTTCAGTATTTACTTACTTCATGAAAACACTGTAGAAATACATATGGAAGCAGCACTTCCTTTGATTTTTAAATTTTACTTCACTGAAAACAGAGACACACACACGCACAATTATAGCCGCGATTTGTTCAGTTGTCGTAGAGCCAGTATTGTAATCAATGATAGTGTTCGAATACACGCGCACTCCATTGAATATGAAAGGTATAAGATATAGTGATACAGTGTTACAACGTTCATGACGTCCATGGCTCCATGCCCAGCAAACTTGTGAAGTTGTGACGACATCTTTATTGTGTTCTACTGACGTCGACCACAAAACATGAACTTTGTTTGACGACCTTCATCCGCTAACTAACATTGAATCAGGGTTACATGATTGTTAAATTAACTGTGATTATCGTCACAACGCTCAAGCGGCAAGCTACATGTTTACAAGAACAAGGAAAGTTCGAGCCGTTCATTTTCACGCAGTCATGCTAATTATTCTTTCAAGGGCTTCAGAAACGTTTTTATTTTTAACAGCGTCTGGCTTTGATACTAACAAATTAATGAGTTGTGATTTAAAAATAAATAAGTGAAACTTGCCGTCGCTAAAACACGCGGGTGTTAAAGATAAAATTAGGTATCGTCGATGCGCTGCGAGCTGAATGCAACAATTGCACTTTATAATAACCCGCATAGTGAACGCGCCAGTGATTGTCTGTGTCGAAACTCCATGGATCGTGCCGCGGGCACAGCCTGTCGCAGCCGCTCATTCTCTAATTACTGCTATCAATTCCATTAGCAAACTTATTGTGTAACATGGCAACTGCAAATCAGTAAATCAACAACAGACTATGCCTATTATTTCTAATACTTCGCTACAACTCATTAAGATTCTTACTCAATCATCTATATACAGGTAAATAAAACTGACAGAATGACAGAACATTATCTCGGTAGGTGGTTGATGCATCACAGAAGGGAACGACGAACGTAAATGGTAAATCAACAAAACAACTAACCTATCCAGTCATTAAGTACATATGTGTGTCGCAAGGGCCTTGTTTTTTAGCATTTATATGTTCTATTGCAAGGCAGGAATTCTGCTAATCGTCGCTGGCAACATTTTGCACATGCCACGGACGTTGTTGCTGCGGTAAATGAGTGTAATTTAACCACAAGCAGGCTTCTCGGCGCGCCATACACCGAGCTGGGCCTACAAGACAGCCACCACTTATGATTATGAGTTACTATTGTTTTTCTTTATATACGCAACCAGTTTTTGTGTTTTAGGTTTCCTCATATGGATTGATTTGTGTTGTACTCGTAATGTTCTTAAGATATGGTTGTTTTAAACGTCAAAAATGGAAAAGGAAATGGCTAGAGCGTGCGTGGACCTGTAAGCAATTTTACAGTTGTCACGCGTTTGGTGGCCTGCTTGATAGTTTGCTGAATCCTTGTTTATACTGTGTTACCTGAATCCAGTCTTCTGCAATATTAAGTTTCCATTAAATTAACTTTGTACGTTAGTAGTAGAGGTGATGAAATATGTTCAATGTATCCGTGTACATTCCGGGCCAAAGTCGCATACTGTTTTGGTCGTTGTCGTTTTATGGACATAATAAATTAGGCAGTGTTTAGGCCTATGACTTGAAATTAATACGTTATATACCTTTTAAAGGTTGAAATAAATTCACCAACTACTGACCAGATCTACATACGTACAAACTAGACCACTGTATCAAAAAAACTTGATATGTGTCTATACAATCTAGTAAGAAAAATGTACAAGCGGGATAAAAAGGAATTCAATGAAGTAGTCACCGGAAAATTGCAAATGCCGCCGCCGTTATATTGTAAAACTAGCAGCGCCTCGCGGTTTCACCCGCGTAGTTCCCGTTCCCGTGGGAATATGGGGATAAAATATAGCCTATAGCCTTCCTCGATAAATGGGCTATCTAACACTGAAAGATTTTTTCAAATCGGACCAGTAGTTCCTGAGATTAGCGCGTTCAAACAAACAAACAAACAAACAAACAAACAAACTCTTCAGCTTTATAATATTAGTATAGATGTCGCATGAAATTTTTAACTATTTTTTTCTAAATAAGACACGGATATAGGTATTGAAAACTATTGAATTTGGATAGGATTTATTGTACATAAAACTTTTTCTTTCGTAATATACCCAGACCTTTTTATATTATAATGTCTGGAAGAAATTATAAGGTCTAAAGATTTATTACAATTTTACGGAATCCGCAGTTTTCCGGTGTCAAAGTCAAAACTATAATAATATATTCGGCACTCAGTCTAACCGTTTCCACCATAACCCACACAGTTTTTGCAACATTCGCGCTAGTACGGTTCAGTTCCCCGAGGTGTCATCATAATAGCAGTTCAGGTGCTATCTAGCCGCGCGGCGTCGCCCACGCGGCTTCGCAAGTAAATCACCAAACACGCGGCCGGGTCGCGCCGCCGCGCCGCCACAATCTATGTAAATCGCGGCTCAAACTTATTGCTCTCGCCTCAACTCCTTTCCAAATGCATACTAAATAGTGAGCCGACCACGCCAGCCTTTGTTCCAAGTTTTTCACTTAACCTTATGTGCTCCGTCGATTTTAATGGAAATATTTTAGTGTGCTTTGCTTTTCAAAGCTGGATCGCGACGTGACAGGTTTTTGTTTTGGAGGACTTTCTTTTCTTATGTAGGAAGAGGAAATTCATCTGCTTATTCTGATGCAACTTGATGAGTTGTGTGCCTAAATCTTATTGCCTCTGTATACAATTACTTATTCATTATGATGATAATAATCGTCTCTACCTCCGTGTATGTGAAAGACTTGAGCGAATATTTTTCATTTCTACTTAATTCCCAGACTATAATTAGGAAAATTTGTGCGGACATAAATTGAAAGATAGTTTATATGAAAGCTGTGAAACTGAACAATGAGTTTTATGTGCAGGTTGCTATTTATGTTGTTTCAAACACGCCGATGTATTCCCATGGTGTTCTCAGAATAAGACACAGAATGTAACGAGAGATGTTGCTCCCGTTCTTCCGCATAGATGCTACTCGAATTGCGATCCAATTATACCTGATACCGTCGAGAAATATTATTACGCTGATTTACTATGGCAACTATAATTACTGTGAGAATCGTAAACGGACACAATGCTGCCCTACCCGTCTATGGATATAACTTACAGGCATGTGATTTACACTATAAATTAATTTCCTGTTATTTATGTTTTGCACAAGTTTTTTTTCTTCAACTCCACAATAAATCGTTAAGTAGTATGGCTTGGACATGTGATTCACCACCGACTGACGAACAAAGAACGTCATGTCACGTTGGATCTACTTACTTGCCTATTCACCTCGCCTCGGGAAAAAACAAAAGTTAAATGTAATTTTCCGCTTATCAATAAAGTGTCGAGAGGCATCTGCTAAAACATAGATGTTCCACGTCGACAACGCTAAAACTTTCTAGAAGAAAATCGTCGTGTTTGAGCGCGTCTTGTTTGCATCGTCCGAGTGGTCATTGAACCCTCGCGAATTGTCGGCAGCAATTGTCTCCCGCCATCACTACGCAGCTGGGCAAGCCACCACAACCGTTAGTACTAATTGCACCGGCTATAATCACTTTACGACCCTATACAACACGTATTGGAGAAACACAGTATCTCCTCTCGCCGCTCGACTTCACACAGTGAAGAGCCAAACCAGCCAACTATTGAACACAACAGTTCAACGGTTCTATATGGCTTAACCGATTTCAAAGCACTCAAGATGTTCTCAACAAACTTGTTGCGCTAAGAGCGTACCTAGCATACTCATAAACTTAGTTAAGCCCTCTGTCGGCAACATAGCTGGCTTCAGTGCAGTTCAAATTAATTCGATTATCAGCGCACCTTGATCTCGCTAAAGCTCTCAGATTCCCTTCATTAGGTACCTACACATACGCGAGAGTGCGGCATAATGAAACAAACACGATTTAACATCTCCATGTCTAACTAATATTTGTCGAATTCGATACATTTCTGGCTGCAGGGTTTATTCGTAGTTCGTACGTTAGACGCACTTGGTAGTTTTAATATGTACATTAAACTATAACTCAATATTCAGATGGCGGGCGTTCCAAACTCACGCACTCTGCTGGAAGTTGGTCATGAATTCATTGTTTCTGACGTCGCCGTTCATATTGAACCACAATAGGAAAGAGTTCAGGTCACGTTTGAACAGTGCACGGACAGCGAATATTAAAGATCAAAATATATTGAATGGGTTGAGTTTTTAGAATTTTTCCCTTATGTAGAGACATGCATATTATTGAATAGTAAGGCAGAGCACGGCTTATTTAGCGATTATTTGGGCAATTCTTTTTTTTGGTTTCGGATATATTTTAGTATACCTATGCTTGAGACATTGCTGGTTTAATCATTTGCATAATATGCCTTGGACCTTTGGTATATGTTGTCTGCGCGGTGTCTGCAACACTTGTATAATTCAATAATAGCTATTAGTATAGTAAGGCAAGTACGCACGCGGCAGACCTACATATCCGCTGTAGTGTGGCTGCTCAACTATCATGTCGATTACTTCAGATCACCGTGTACTGACCATTGACTAGAAAAAACAAAGAAAACAATAGAATAACTGAGTGGGAAGAAATGTCTCTAAACATTGCGCTGAATAGTTAATTTTTATTAATGAATAGCGTTTATAATATAAATCAAAAGTTATAAGAAAACGCTCGTGTTGACTCAATGCTATCAATTAATCCGCAAAAGAAAGACAAGACAAAGTAAAAATCTTTACAAAACAGTAATCAGCATAATGGGCCCATCATTACAATTTACCTCTCGGTAAAACTAATGCTCCGGAGAACGTCGAACAACAAGCAGACAAGTAGTCTAAACGACCTAATGGCTATTTCATACCCAAGCCATACATTTATCGCTTAACGCTCCTGTGCTTGCTTGCAGACTACAGTGAGTTGTTATCTCTGCCAGTTGCGGCCACGTCACGCGCTGACGCCTCTCATTTACGCCATACGGAAAGTAATTTGAACGTCCGTTTTGCAAAACGAATCGTCTCCGTAGATACCATTCACCTTTTAATACCAAAGCTTGAAAGCGTACGACTTTCTTCCGATGAATATTGTCTTGGCAGACTTGTAGCTTATCAATTATAAGCATGTCGTGTCCCTAAGACTATTAGCACTCGATCACTTGGCATGTTATGTCCTGTGACATATTACTTTATATTCAGGCGGGCGGCCGTCGGGCGTCGGCATACGACATTATTTACATATAAGTCGTTGTTCCTGTGCTCATTCATGGCCCGCCTCGCTCAGACCACGCTGATTTATCGCCTTAATTTCATAAGTATCTCTTTGTTACCAGGCCATCTATATCATATTTGAGTAATATCCCGCTCGCTTTATTGGATATGTTCAAGAAGGGTCAAATTCAGAGGACCCAAAACCAATTAGATTGTATGCTTCATGGTAGTCATTTGCCTACATTTTTTCGCCGGGACTGGTGCTTACAACTTTTTGGGAAGGATCCTGTTTTTTCTGCATGGATTAACATATTTTCTTGCAACATGATATATCGCGTGTTGTCCAAAACGTTTGATGTATTCATGTGAGCAATGGAAGCTTCTTTATCTTCTGTTATTTCGACAACTGCCAAATTATCGTCTTTAACTTATTTTCCTCTTTTTCTCCAATCGTGGCATTTAAAGGCTACTACTCTTCCAGTCTTTTGATTCCACCCACAAGTTCCTCGAGTCTGGTAAATAATAGCTATTAAGTAATTTGTGATAAAGATAGTAGATGCTTATAATGTTAATTCAGCAGACTGATCTTTGCCCATAACTTATGCATATTTTATTGCTGCACATGTGCATTACGTAAACGAACCTGTTTCGCTAATTATATTTACTCATTAGATTATATAAACTGCATAACAAAGGCTAAAGAACTTCGTGCATATTTCTGATGGGTAAATAGTAAAACAGTAACTTCTTTTCCTTTTCCCACGATCAGATCACATATTGTTTATTATAAATTATACTTATAAAGATCGATAAAAGTAAAATGGATGTTTATGTTTGCGAATTCAAAATAAATACTTGTAACGAAGCCCTTCGCGTGATTCTTGAACATTATACGTGACACTTGAGCATAAATAGCTGTTTGCAGGGGACTGTAGAAATAGCTGTTCTAGGATTGTATCGGATGTAATGGCTGAAACTGCGTCGTTTTATCAGATTGATGCAGAAGAGACTAATATTGGATTTTCGCTTTACGGCTTTTTTCTTCAGCTCCTCTGTGTCTTACTCATTGTTCTCTCTTCCTTCATCGCGATATTGAGTGACTTACAAATCAGAATTCTCATTCTTATCTCTAAAAGCCATGTCAGTAGGTAAATTTTTCTGTTTTTTCGAATCAAATTGAGTACTTACTTCGTACAGTAGCCGTAGGTCTTGGTATAGACACTTTACGGTGTGCTCAGGAAATATAAGTGTGTCAATTGGCTCAAATCTTCATTGAAAAACTGGAAAGCAACGAATCGGTTGCTCACATGGAGTACGTAATAGATAAAGGTTTTCTAAATATACATCACACAGAAGAAAAGCAGAGTTGACATGAAAAGCGATTTCGTGAGGTTAACAAAAATCTCTTCGACAGTAAGAAGCGCTGAAGCTTTTTTTATGAATATCGCGCTAATATTGTTGCTTCCTAATCCATTACTTGGAAAGTTGAATCATTTGAATGGATCATGTTTTTTTGCCTACTTCTAAATAGATACTTTCCCGTTCTGTTGCCAGCGTCAGAGTGCCAAAAAATAGGTATATTGAGCATTTGATTGGTCGCTTCATCATCTGTATCTCGTGACAAAGTACTTCGCATCTACCATTTAATCCAAATATTAATTAACATTCATCATTATATGTCATTTACACAAATAGGTCTAGGCTGACTTTTGTTTTAGTATAGAATTGAAAACACTGCACATAATAATATGCTACGCAGATAAATCGTACTACAATTTTTATTAGCTTGCATAACGTTTGACGTTTTCGTATGAGTCGATCTGCGAAATTGCTGGCCGTCTGACGCGGTGGCTGCGGAGTGCCGACGCGACGGTAGACACGGTTGGACAGCGAGAGGGTTACAGCATTGTGTGGCATTCTGCGGCCACTGTACGACGTAATGACGAGTTGAGGTGTACTCCATAGTGTAGACAGTGCATAGTGCACGCGCCACGTGGAGGAACCACGCACTACGCCTTTGTGTCGTCCACTCCGCGTTTGTAAACATTCACGCCGACCGGTAAACATCTTTGTGATGCGGCGCGATTGTACCACCGCCACCACCGACCCATCGCACGCGCACATTTTAATAAACATAATAATCGTGCTGAATCATTAATCATCCCATCTCACTTTAATATTCCGAAGAGGAATTAATAAAAACCCATTGCCCCATTTCCTAGCGGTTAACGCTTTTGAATAATTAATTGAACTCAGACGACGGTAAAATCGAAGTTTACGTATGAAACACACGCATGTTTTGTCAACCAATATTGTTTGTTTTGTACCTACGTGATTATTTTACTGTGATCATGCGTAGGTAACTGGATACGTTGAATATCATTAGATTACAAAATTAATATTAAACAAACATTATCCTTTAATTGACAACTTATTAGGTAATTAATATTAATTATCAACCTATACACCGCATAAGAACAACGCGTAACTCCATTGACCGTATTAACAATATTGTTGGATTACATGACTGACCTTTTGTGAAAACAAAATATACGAAAACCGCACGGTGGGCCGATTTGAGCAAACCCGTAGAGCACTGGACGGTCAACCGAAAATTAATTAACATACTTTGGCGCGCAACCCTCGGCCGGTAGCCGGGCAGCTCACAGGTGGCCGGGCCTCACCCCCGCGGCACACACCCCAACAACTAGGGCTACCACCTTTGTAAACGTTTTTTGTTCCCATAACGATTCATGATTTTGTTTTTTATTATTTTCCGTGCGCTCGAATAAAGAACAGAGATAAAACGATGTTAACTACGGGATTACGGAACTGCGAATATCTAGTTCTTACGATACAAGCTTTTCAATTTGGGATTCGATTATGACAGTGTTAATATCCAGATGTAACATTTAGATTCTAAAACGTTCGATATTACCAATAGGACAGCTTCATGCTCCTAGCAGTGAATTAAATAGAAATGGAATTAATATCCTTTCAGGAAATTCTATAATTGGCAGCCCTGCGTAATCTGATGCTGAAAACGTATCTCTACACTTCAAATCTACCTATATGAAGTTAATTTGATGTGTCTGATTGCTGGTGGAGTAGTCAAATGAAATACCGTTCATGGGATTTCAACCACAGACAAACTTGAATGAAAATCTATATTTGTTTTGTTACATTTTCAATTAAATTGTCTACTCTTTTTGGACATGTGGGTGAATTCTGAATATGACAAAAATAGCAGGGAAAAGCTCCTTGATAAAAAGTACCAGCGATTGAAACAGCGCAACAGGCAACTAAAACTCAATTAAACAATATAATTTACTTATTACCCATTATGCTAACTGTATTTTGTTTTATTGACGTCGTTAAATGTTAATTGCTATTTGATATTTTAACTTTTCATGTACTTTCCAGTTTTATTCAACCTTTTCCTTTTATTCCTTGTAAATAAATAGTTATTAGCGAAATAAGGTTTAGAATGGCTGCGAATGTTGCGATTGCATAAGTGGATAATAGGCTAATGTCAGTAAATAAGCGTGCTGCCACAAAACAGAGGTGCTTTTATAGATTTTAAAAAAGTACACGCGATACGGAAGGGCCATACAACATTAAATTACCAGAATTATTCCATTGTTGATGTTAAATGCATTCCTGTTTCAGGAATCGCGTGCAACACATATGTACAAACAAAGCAATCGTATATAGGCCCGTTTTGACATGCATATATACATATAACGTTACAGAATCGTGTTCATAGTTTTGGGCATAACTATGCTTACTGAAATATTATTCAGATATTGAAATCTGAAAATTACACTTAAACGAGGCAGCAATGAAAGTAAAACCAATTGGGAACAGAATTTAAAAAGTCAAAGTGACATTCACATTAATTCAATGTCCAATATCGTTGCAAAAATTTGAAAGTCTGTAAATATTTGCTCTTACAAACAGTTTTATTATGTACGTCATAAAGTTAGCTTAGTAGGTGGTGCGGTTGATAAAACTATGTACATATACACATCTGCCTTACAAAGGTTTCTGTATGCGTAACTATTATACTCTCGTAGTGTCCCAGCAGTTTTGTCATTTACCTCTAAGTGACTAATATAACGTAGGTACCAACGCACTTTGTGGGCATAGTCTATAAATACAGCGTATGCCTTTTGTACCGCCCACTCGGGTATGTTATAAATGTTCTGGAGAGTTTACCCTAGTTCTGTTCTTGATTCATCGTCTTATTTAGAATTTATTGAAGTTATGTTGCTGGTTTCGTCATAATACATATTCCTGTACCTATCTAAGTATGTATTAAAATAATAATAGTCGACCCCTCATACTTTCCTATTTCTACCATGATATTTTTTATTATTATTAGTAGAAGCCTCATTCATGTCATAACAATAGTCTAAAGCACAAGAGTTCATCGCAAACAGTGCTAATATTGCACAACAGTATAAATCGCACGCATGAAATAGATAGGTCGTAGCTACTCCCGTTTAAATATGATCAAGAGTCGACCCCACCGCGCGTAGCGAGGGTCCCACTTATTGCGGGCACTTGTCATATCAGCACAATGAACAGCCATGCTTTATTATTTTAATTATTGCACGTCCACGATGCGCCCTTTGTCAGCCAACCGCGAGCGCTCCGCTCGAATTAGTCACTGCTGAATAATAATTGTCCTAATTGAAGATCCTTGATACAACTTGTGGAGTTGTCGCTCCATCATTTAGGTAAGTAGGCTTATTAGACCAGCCTTTAAAAATAATAAAAAGTGAAATAAAATAATAGTAGGATAAAACCCATTAGAAAAGGAGGATAATATTATAAAAATGAAAGGAAAAATAATTTACGGGCGATCTGAGGTCGGGAAGGGGAGGGGGGTGAGTTTTTAAGGGTAAAAAACGGTTTATCTCGATTTCCGGCAAAACTAAAAGTCCTATGGAAAAAAGTCAAATGGCAAAGTTGTAGGTAATAAAAAGATCTAAAACTTTTGTATTTACACTTTTTCACATAACCTCAAAATTTATGAGAAAAGTTCAAAAAACCAAGTTTTTGGTTTTTATTTTTATCTTTTACAAAATTATTTTTTTTGTCACGAAATTTGGTGAAAACTTACCTTTTTATGTCCCAAATACGCTGTAATTTATTTGATTAGAAATATTTATTTTTTCGCCTTATTTTGAATTAATATCGAAAAAGCACCCTAATTTTCAATCAAAAATTCACCCGTCAAAATATCAGCTTTTTTAAAAAAGTTGGTATGCTTTCTATTCGTTGAAATCTCTACTTTCCGATGGTGAAAAAAAAAATATATGTTACTATAGTAAATCTTCTCAGAAAATGCAAAAAAATCGAAAAAACTCAAATCGATTTTTTTTAAATTATTATTTACAATTTTGGTCTATTTATTAAAATTTACACTTTAATTACTCGAAAAATGTAAGATTACATGTCACGTTGATAAAAAAAAACTGCAAATCAAAATATACTACTATAATTAACCAAGAAATAAGTTAATAAAATTAATATTTAATAAGACTGAATAAGACATCTACAATGTTTAGAGAAAGTTGTAGAATCTTCTTTAAATTATATGCGTAGATGCCTATTTATAACTATTTTAAGATAACTTATATACCTGAGTGACCTACGAAAAATTTTAGCCCATCAAAAGGTATTTCATAGAAAAGTGGGGAAGGGAAAACTCAGCGTGCACGTGTATTTTTATAAACGATGTTGTATACTGTACTGTATTTCGAATACTGGCTAGGCTAACGGTTGTTACAGCTGCTACGAAATAGTAGGTATGTATGTAGTAAGACCCAGACCCGCCTAGCCCCTTCCCCACTTTTCTATGAAATACCTTTTGATGGGCTAAAATTTTTCGTAGGTCATTCAGGTATATAAGTTATCTTAAAATAGTTATAAATAGGCATCTACGCATATAATTTAAAGAATATTCTACAACTTTCTCTAAATATTGTAGATGTCTTATTAAATATTAATTTTATTAACTTATTTCTAGGTTAATTATAGTAGTATATTTTGATTTGCAGTTTTTTTTTATCAACGTGACATGTAATCTTACGTTTTTCGAGTAATTAAAGTGTAAATTTTAATAAATAGACCAAAATTGTATATAATAATTTAAAAAAAATCGATTCGAGTTTTTTCGATTTTTTGCATTTTCTGAGAAGATTTACTAAAGTAACATATATATTTTTTTTCACCATCGGAAAGTAGAGATTTCAACGAACAGAAAGCATACCAACTTTTTGAAAAAAGCTGATATTTTGACGGGTGAATTTTTGATTGAAAATTAGGGTGCTTTTTCGATATTAATTCAAAATAAGGCGAAAAAATAAATATTTCTAATCAAATAAATTACAGCGTATTTGGGACATAAAAAGGTAAGTTTTCACCAAATTTCGTGACAAAAAAAATAATTTTGTAAAAGATAAAAATAAAAAACCAAAAACTTGGTTTTTTGAATTTTTCTCCTAAATTTTGAGGTTATGTGAAAAAGTGTAAATACAAAAGTTTTAGATCTTTTTATTACCTACAACTTTGCCATTTGACTTTTTTCCATAGGACTTTTAGTTTTGCCGGAAATCGAGATAAACCGTTTTTTACCCTTAAAACCTCACCCCCCCCCCTTCCCGACCTCAGATCGCCCGTAAATTATTTTTCCTTTCATTTTTATAATATTCTCCTCCTTTTCTAATGGGTTTTATCCTACTATTATTTTTTTTGGTTTTAAAAATTATCGACCCTGGACTATATTGACTGTGAATAGATAAAATAATACTCACTGTTATGGAAATATACACGTGATAGCGTATAGATAAAAACACAAATACTCAGTAGAGCTTATTTTTGATTGATAAAATTGTTCGCAGAAACCGTCCTGGATTATAAAGAGGTCAATTTCTCATTTATAAAGACGATTTCTCAATAAGTACGCGACGGAGACAATGCGAATTTGTTGCGTCAATGTGAGGCGTATTGACAGTACAATATACTAAGCTGCAAGTTTTTGTCAGTGTACTGGTGTTATTGGGAAATGACATTTCGCGAGACTAAATTAATTAGACGCTACGACCTACTTGGTTTTCTTTATGAAGAAACTAGAGTCTGTAGGATAAGGAGATTGAAATGTGGGTGTAAAGGAAAATGTTCGGTATAAATATAGCCGGAATGTAGGTAGGTTAAGATAGGATTTATAAAGTAACGAGGAGGACAGCTCGTCTCGAAGGCAGGCGGGCGCATACTTTGCTCTCGACTCTCGATCCGATCTTCATAAAGAAATTCTCCGTTTTGATATTATATTTATATTGTAAATGTTTCGTACCTGCATATTTGTAACAGTAAATATGAAAATTTCCGGAATGCCTACGAGCCCGCCCCGATCTTGAGGGAACAAAGATTTTATTTGGTATTATGAAAATTTGAAGTCGGTATTCCTTGGCTTCATTTGCCAGTTTTATTCTCTTAACATAATGTAAATAAATCTTTAGACATTTCATTCTGTGCGACAGACAATGTAGTTTTTTACACTATTAAATTATGTAAATTGAATTTTTTATTTGAATCTATAAATAAATGTTGAGAAATCAATTCAAATGTAAGCTCATGTTAATTAAAATGCTTTTGAAATAACTGGATACCAGTCCGAAAACTTGACACGAATTCGCAAAGCTTTCTGTAATTACTTAAAAATAGTTATGGAACGGACTAACCGCAGTTTAGCCGTTGTATTATCGTATCAGCCACAATACGATTGGAAGTTTACAAGACGAGCATCCGACACGGTAAACAAACAGCGTGCTGACGTCAGAGGCACTCGAGCCGAGAGACTTGTGTACTACCAGACAAATTCATTCATTACTAGCTATAATGTACATCATTTTATTCATATTGTTTGGAGGATTATTCTTAGGGAAAATGCTTATTGAGAATGTTATCACTACTAGCGGTTACAAATTTAAACAAAGCATAACTACCTACAGACCCTTTTGAATTATTAAGGAGTCAGTCTAAAAGTTAAAGCTATGTTCTGAAAAACCTACAAGAAACTCTAAAGACACCATTTTGGTTGAAAACTTAACCTGAATTGTAAACAGTTTAACTTCCAACTGAAGACTCGTGAAAATTCGGTCTGGCATACTGCCTGTTAGGTACTCGATAACTTTGTAAAATATCAACGCAATTTTCCGAATCGTATTTTTTAAGTTTCACCATCGTATAAATCACCTTGTCACCGATTATTTTACGTGTAATTAAGGTCTATTTTATTACTTTTACATTCAAAGTGAGTGTTTCGTCTCAGTTATAGGTAAAGGGAACCGATGATAAAGGATATTAGCTTTAAACCAATCGGTCCCGTTAAATGCCAGAAGACATCGGGGCAGACCAAGCTGAAGATGTCGGGACGACTCGATGTCATCCGATACTAATAAAAAATAGTAATAATATACTTTATTTCAGATATAGAAAATCCATAATGTATTAGTTACAGAAATACTTACACAATTATATTAGTAACAAAATGAATTAAACAAAATAACTAAATATCATCCCCCCTTTATTCATATATTTCCTTCAGCACCAGTTCATCAGATCAGGACAGTCTGTTTTCTCAGCAATTACCTTCAGGATGCTATTGGAGCCTTCACGCATCCTAAGACAAAAATAAGACCCGGACTAGCAAAGTACACAGTTGCGTGTAAACGGGAGAGGAGGCATTTACTCAGAAGTCGGTTAAAAATCATTACCCTTCCTTTTGGCTTTGCTTAAGTCGGGTAAAAATAGTAGATGGTAGATAGAATCGGTAAATTTAATACTTTTCTTGCGATACGTTCGGGTGCGTCATACAATTCACGGTCATACACATTATCATTTTATATTATAACACACGATTACATGACACGTCGATACCGATTGTTATGTGATCGGTTATCGCTTGTCGGAAAACTTTCTGATTGTTGACACAAATGCTTTTCATGGATTTATTTTTAAGAACACTGAAGCTGTACTGAAACTTTTGGAAGTGTTGAAACTCTTTTCAGTTTAGCGTGAGATTTTAATATTTAGTTGAAAAGTCGGAGGTTTTTATAAGGGAAATTTATATTCGCATACTTGTACATTGGTTTTGCCTTACTAAGTTACCTTTAATAGAGAGAAGAAAGAAAAACTAGGGTTTTGCAATTGTTGACACAAGCTCTTTTCAGGGTTTTTATTTCAAGGAACAATGAAGCTGTACTGAAACTTTTAAAAGTGTTGAAACTCACTCCAGTTTTCCGCGTCATGTTGATATTTTCAAAAATAGTTTTTTTTTAAAACGGAATTACATAATTGAATGTTTGTACTTTGGTTTTGAATCTATCTTACCAAGTTACCACTAATACGATACGAATTACCTTAATACATATTTTCGAAAAGTAGAAGTTTGTTTTTAAAAAGGGAATTTCATAATTGAATGTTTCTACTTTGGTTTTGTATCTATCTTACCAAGTTACCGCTAATACGATACGATTTACCACAAATGCTGGATGTTGAGATAAAGAAGTGTAGTCAGAGTATAGGATTAACAGTGGTAGACCCGGGATGCCATTGATGATGCCATTTATCCAAATCATCATTATTTTCCAGGCCATTGTTAAACAAAGACTTAATCATTATGTACAATTACAAAGTACAATTTCCACCTAGATCTATAGTAGCTTTTTCTGCGAGTTTACTCTAGCGTATGTAAACATTTTCATTAATAACCAATAACAACCACCTCTTTCTTCCCCTCCTGTGGCTGTAATGCTCGCTATATTAAATGTTATGTCGTCTTCACTTCAACATTACCTATAACCGTCCACCTTTTGTTTTTTTTTTTTTTCTGGATGGGAAATCATCAAATGACTTCTCCCGCTCTGGGTGGAGCAGATGGGAGTGTCAGACTCTTACTGACTATAACCCACCCGTGATCCTTCTTGTGCCCTTTGCGTTCCAGGGCCGCGGTGACTCTTTCGAACAAATTCCGCAACCCTAGCAGGCACTGACCCTATGGGGCCCACTCTACGTTGCTGACGGCTCTTTGAGGCGCGCGTGGAACACGACGCGCCGTCGACTCGGGCCTGGTTGCTATCGGATGGCAAGTCACCCATAGCTCGCCATCCGCAGGCCCGATAACGATCCACCTAATGCTAAATATACTAGCTCCCATCGATATATAGGCTTCTTTTCCACCAATATTAACCACTCCATTTCCTCTGTTACAGCGAGCGGCGCGCTCGCGGCCGGCACCATTGCGTCCCCGTGGAGCACGGCGGCCGGCGCGCCCGACACCAATGGCTCGGGCGGCGCCGACGCGAAGCACCTGGACGTCGGTGATGCCAGCGACGATGAGAAGGTAAGTAACCAATGGACTATTTGAAAAGAAAGAATAAGATGAAAAGGAGAACATAAAGTCTAAGCTAAGGGTGACGAGACGGCCTAGACGCCTACTGCAAGGTTCGAGGTGGCTCGAGTAACGGAGTAAAGAATACCTGGGAGGATTTCGGGTTAGGCCTTGGTCAACAGTATAGGGTAAAGCTAAAGCTAAAGGCGAAGACAGTGGTCGTACGGTGAAATGATATTCTTGATATAATATGAAGTGATTTACTATGAGACACTCGTAGAAGCTACATTTAACATACTGTTGTTTAGATGCTTCTTATGAGGCGGTGGCTCCATTAAAGACTGATATTAATCTGCATCCGGCCCGGACTCAATGTTGACCATAACAAAATTGAGAAAACCCTAGGCCTATAATAAAGTGAGATATTTTGACCCCATCTATCAACTGGTGAAAAATGCCGTTGATGTCACATAATCTGGTTGCAACAATCGAGCAATGTGGTAGAGTGCCTACCCACCAAAAAAGCCTAAGACAAATAATGCCTTTGAAATTGAATGCTTTGAAAACGAAGCATACGTATAAGGGAGGCGTTATCTATCAGGCATGTGGTTTCAGTATATCTTAGTCAGCTGCCCGATAAGATACAGATATTATGTAACTATATGACCCGAAGTACTGTCAAGCAACTTCTACTATTCCGTCAAACTACAATAATAACCTAGGTTACTCTCTAATTGATTTTATGTCTCTGAATAGTATGTCGCAATATAATGTTATCAAAAATACTAACAATAGATCATTAGACTTAGTGTTCTCAAATATGCTAAGTGCAGTTGTCAAGCGATCCGTTTCGCCTATCTGTAGAGAAGATTGTCACCACCCCCCTTTAGAAATTGATTTTGTCTTAAAAACTTATGTGCCACTGAAACATGTAGCATTGACTAAATTTAATTTTAAAACAGCTAATTACGAAATTATCAATAAAAAATTAACAGAAATATACTGGAAAGAACGACTGGAATCATGTGTAAATATCGACCTTATGACAGAAGTCTTTTATAAAACCGTCCGAACAATTATAAGTGACAATATTCCTAAGATTAAGATTGTAAGCAAAAAATTTCCCCCGTGGTACTCTAAAACACTTGTGAAAATTCTCAATGAAAAAGAAAAGCTCAGGCAACGTTTTAAAAAGTACAGTAATCCGCGTGATGAAATCGAGTATAGGATGCTCGATGAGAGAGCACGGACGGCTATTAAGAGCTGTTATAGAAAATACGTCTACTCTGTTGAGAATAACATACGATCGAATCCTAAAGCTTTTTGGTCCTTTGTCAAGAGTAAAAATTCAAAATCTAGCTCCATACCTTCCGAGATGATATTAGACGAAACAACGGCGGCAACAGGCGATGAAATATGCCAACTCTTCGCTAGACAGTTTTCGTCTACGTTCTCTATCGTTGATGTCAATAACGGAGCTCCTACAAATACCCAAAACTTTCCTCAATTTTTACTGACCAAAGTTGCATTTACTGAGAGAGAAGTTCTTAAGGCGCTGAACCGGATTGATGTTACCAAAGGTGCGGGTCCGGATGGGATTCCTCCACTCTTTATTAAAAAATGTTCCCGTAATTTAGCATACCCTCTCACCATAATTTTTAACAAATCCCTTGAAACATCTACATTTCCAACAGAATGGAAGAAGGCTCACGTGGTGCCTATTTTCAAAAAAGGTGATAACGCGGATGTTAGAAATTACAGACCAATTTCAATCCTATCCATTTTTTCAAAACTTTTTGAATCAATGATCTGCCCAATCTTAACATCCCATGTGAAGGCACAACTTTCCTCTCAGCAGCATGGTTTCTGCAGCAGCAAATCCACTGTTACCAATTTGGTTTCGTATGTGAACGAAATCTGCATGAGCATTGATTCTGGTCAGCAGATTGATGCTCTGTATACTGATTTCAGCAGCGCATTCGATAAAGTTGACCATGAAATCCTGCTGCGGAAACTGTATGATTTTGGCATACATGGAGCCCTCTTGAGGTGGTTTAGATCTTATTTATGCGGGCGAATACAGAGAGTAGTGGTAAACGGCTACCAATCTTCGGAGTACACTGCAACCTCTGGTGTGCCCCAGGGATCTCACATCGGGCCTATTCTCTTTGTAGTATTCATCAACGACATTGTGAATTGCATCAAACATAGCCGGTGTTCATTGTTTGCAGATGATGTTAAAATCTTTCGTCAAATCAAAAGTCAAGAAGATATAGCCTTGCTGCAGTCTGACCTTAATTCATTGCAAAACTGGTGTGCGATGAATGGGATGGCTTTGAATGCTAGTAAATGCTATCACATAACATTCACGCGGAAAAAACACCCCATTCCATCGACTTACACCCTCAGCGGAGTATCACTGCAGCAGGTTTTTAACATACGTGATCTAGGTGTAATGCTTAGCAGCGACCTCTCATTCACTACGCACATCAATAACATCATCAAGAAGGCAATGAGAATGGTTGGTTTTATCGGTCGAATTGGCAAAGAGTTTAAAGGAACATTGGTTTTGAAAGTGCTCTATAACACCTTTGTGCGTAGTCTCGTCGAGTACGCATCTCCCGTCTGGAGTCCGAATTATAAAACCCATATAGATAGACTTGAACGCGTTCAAAAGAAATTTACCAGGTGCTTACGGTTTAAAGATCACAAATGTCCCTACAAAGCTGATTACGCAGAGCGGCTAAGATATTTCGAGCTAGATTCATTGCAACGACGAAGAGCTCAAGCCGATCTAACAACACTGTTTAAAGTTGTAAACGGGATAACGTCAACTCCAGATCTTCTTGACAAAATAAGCCTAGAAGTACCCCGCCACTCGCACCTGCGGTCCAAACGTACTGTTAGAACGTTTGCTGCTAAACCGTGCCGCACAAACCTGGGTCAGCATGCTCCCCTTAACAGGATGATGACTTTTTACAACAGAGCCTGTTCTATCGATAACAGTATCGATATATTCTCTGACAGTCTCCAAAGATTTAAAGCCAAAATTACCGAAATTGACATGTGATCAGCCGATATTTTTATATTCTTTCAATTTTGCTTCACTAATCTCATTATTTATGTTGTTTTCATTTCAATAGAATTTATATTGTGAAACATTTGCTGTTATTATTTGTCACTTTTATTTTGTATACTATGGAATTGAATAAGTTATAATAATGTTTAAAGTTTTAGTCACTAAGGATATGATTTAATTCAATTTAATAATAATAATGTAATCAATGATTCTAGCTTTAAATTAATTTTAGTTTACAATCATTTATCTTCATTAATTTCGTCTTTTGTATTTTATAACTTTCTTACTATTTTAATGATTGTTTGAAGTCTTTTTTTTGATAATAGATATTATCTTTTTAGCCTGTAAATGATGTGCATGCCTGTAAGTGGCTAGTTCACACAGGATTTTTTTTTTTCATTTTGTGATAAATAATTGTCGTCATATTTGTGAACAAGTCGTTGGTGTGCCTATACAAATAAATAAATAAATAAATGTATTAGATAAGTATCAAAACAATATCCAGACCCTACCCATAGGCCAACAGCGCCATTTGAGGAGACTTTGTCTAACTATTATATAAATCTGTACGCCCGACACAGGTTGAGTCAGCAGCGACACCTTTTGCAGATTCTGTAACCGACTCTATTGCTTTATCATTATCACTTATTCCATTTTTAGAATAATACTATTTCCAGTGTGAAGTATTAACTGCTGCAGACTGAGTAGACGTTACTATCCCATTAATTTAACGATCATTGCTGGTCACTCGCCAACCGAAGTGCTGAACACGTGTCGATTTTAACTGTCTCTTAAACTTAACTCGTTAATATTAGCTCATATTTACGCCAGTCTTCACCTTTAGATGTGTGGGTGGTTCCCACGAGTTTCAGCTATTTACGGTTAGACTGGAAGCCGTCACTAGCTTGCATAAGACAAGCTTTTTCATTTTCGCGAAAGAAGGATTTCCGCAGAATTCATTCCGATGTTACGTAGTTAGCTTTTCCAGCGTACTTATAGTTGTAGATTCGTCTCTTTCTTAATCTTTTATTATTTTATTTTTATTTCCGACGATCACTGTTAGAATTGGGACTCTTATGCATTCTGGATTGAAGGTTGATCGTCAGTTTTAGTATTGCCAATCTCTTAATAAACGATACACTGAACTCACATTTGTAGATTTTATTGCACAGTTATTAGTAAATCTTAGTTCCCTTTTGTAAGTCATCAACCGCGTGAGCTTTGTTTGTAGAAGTAATAGTGAAGTCGGGATTAGAAGAGGGTACTTAAGCGTGTACGTTCGTGTAAACATTAACACACACAGCTGCGATCTGCATAGGACGGAAAGTACAAGTATAGTTCACAGTCGCATGCATTTTCACTAAGATTGCAGGTCGCACTAGGGTAACTTTAGTAGCCATTATCATATTATCGTGTAAAGTAACACATAAAATACATCTCGTGTTCAGAGTTACACCAGATCTTTCGGTTGACTCATCCGTGCGTGTTAGGCCGAGAAATTTTAGATCTAAAAAAAAGATTTCCAGTCATTCCAACTGATCTCTTCTGTGTTTTATCATCAATCGTATTTATCACACTAACAATCACATTAAACAGATCATTAATAGATTTTTAAAGATCACTACGGCTGATTGATGACGAAATAAATTTTAATCTTTAACAAAAACACAACAATATTAGTAAGCGCAATTGTGAGAAGTTGCAAGTAAATATTGACTCTCAGTAGTTAACAAATCCAGAAACAGCTACGTTTCAAGTTGTTTCAAGGAACAGTGATTCACGATGTTTTCGATCCGGCCTGTTGGACCAAGTCGAGGGCAGCGCGTTATTTTTATTTTCTTTTGAGAATAGAAGCGAGTCTATTAATTACAATGACGCACTCCTCGAGTTGTAACAGACTTTAAGCAAACTCTCTTTACAAATGTTCATAATAAGTACATCTGTTCAGTGTTCCTACTTAGTTTCCATGTAATAAAAGGCTTCTTGGATTTGTTTCGTTTTCGCTGGAAGTGGACTAGGCTAACATAGAAACAGTTTATCTTCGAAACGTATTTAGTTTACAAGATTAATGATCTTATCGTAAGATTCGATTCATTGGGGCGTAACAAGCTTCCGATACAGTTAATGATACCAAGATTCGAGAGAGTGCGTACAGGAACAAGTTATGCGGCGCAATTCCTGAGGGAAATGCTCTTACTGATATCTATACTAATATTATGAACCGATTTTCAAAATTATTTCACCAATAGAAAGCTACGTTATTGTGCAGTGTCATAGGGTATATTATATCCCCGTATTGCCATGGGAAAGGGGAACAACGCGGGTGAAACCGCGGGGCGCTGCTAGTCACTACATAGTATAAAACAAAGTCGCTTCTCGTTGTCTGTCCCTATGTATGCTTAGATCTTTAAAACTTCTCAACGGATTTTGATGCGGTTTTTTTCACAGATAGAGTGATCCAAGAGGAAGGTTTATATGTATAGTATATGCATAATATAGTAGAGATTTAGTATCAGCATTGCACCCGTGCGAAGCCGGGGCGGGTCGCTAGTAAGTGATAAAATCAAAAACTTCTGATCATGACGTAAACATTAACGCTCCTACAAATTAAGGAAGAACTACAAAAAAAGGAAGGAGAGTGCAGTAACTTTTGGTCCACAAAATTCATATTTGCTAGGAGTAAAACAAAAGTTGTACTTGCCACTAACTGTTGGCGTATGTGAATTCGGTATTACTAGAAGCATCTCCATTAGAACATTGGAGTTATACGGAACGCGATTGTGCCCTAACTTACTGGATATTTAGCTCATTACTTTATTGTCGTAATTATGGGACTTCCAAGCTTTTCGATATAATACACTCTTGGAGTGTCCGGAATTACCTTACTTCCTTTTACTTTAATCCAGCTGTTTTTTCTTACTTGTTTTCAAAATATTCAGTGTTAGCGTATTTGCTATGACGTTCGCCTTTACCTATAGTGAGAAAATTTATATCGATTCTACATTGTTTCGATATTAAATAAGTTATGTTTTTATAACAAAGCGCGTTCGCAGGACATGTCCGCGGCCGATGCGGAGGGAGTGTGGAGTCCGGACATCGAGCAGAGCTTCCAAGAGGCACTGGCTATCTACCCGCCGTGTGGCAGACGCAAAATTATTCTCTCCGACGAGGGCAAGATGTACGGTGAGTCCAAACATGCTAGAAGTCTTTTTAGGCACTAGCTTTCAAACTATATAGATGTCATAAACTGTAGAGACGTAACATGCCAGAGGATTATCTGGATGAAGATGGTAATTTTCTTTTTGATAAAGGCAAACATAACGATAGGCCTAAATATAAAGCGCAAACATGTGGTTATTATGTTAAAACTGCCGACGCTAACACATCGATTTACCTATATGTCACTTAAGTTAAATAATGGAGAGATATCAAGGCCACTCCGCCGAAAATGAACAATGGCTGTGGCACGAGACAAAAGCCGCTGTAGTACCTATTGAAGTCGGCCGACAAAGCCGTTTGCGCAATAGGATTCCGCGGAAAGACGTGAACCGACAATTATTATCTCCCTTGATCGGACCATGTCGCCAATTCGAAGAACCCATGTGTTGTCGCGAGCCTTTTGTTTCAACGTTCACGTGTACAAATACTTACTCACATGAGAGGTAATTAGTCAGCAATGATTGCTATGCCCCATATATTTACGTTGCCACAAAAATATTTCTAAATTACCCCCAACCGGTCCTCAATAAGCCTCGATTATTAAAATGAAAGCTCAGTTCATGAAAGGGAGGCAGGAGCAAATTTTTTCACGTTACATTGTTAACTTAGAAAGCTCGTTAACGCGAACGTGACGATTGCTACATAAAAGCAACGCTTTGCCTCCAGTAAATTAACTGCCGAAGGAAACGGTTTGTGTTGCTTAAGTATTTTATAGTTAGGCGTAAAGTCTGTCAGGGCTCGCGGTCGTCTCCTACTTACGAAGCATTGTGAAGAAATAATAGTTTGAATTGAACACTTCACGAAGATGGCTTAGTTGAGTCCTGCATGCTTAACCCGAGGAAAATAGTTCCATAACGCTTTCCGAAAAGTAATATTACGGGTGCTATGGAGCAGAATTGACATAGGACAATTATCAGAGGGTAGCAGTGCCATTACAACGCCGCCGGACGCACATTAAGTTTGCGTCAAGCGCCCAACATTATACGTCCCGGTTTTAATTAAAGGACTGCCCGCTCAGCCTCGTCGCGGTGCCAAATGGAATTGCTAAACAAATTTACCACAGGCGATGTGTCCACCTTAAGTGATTTAATAGGCGTAAAGAAATGCGATGTTTAAATTACTTCAAATCTTACGGTTCACACTGCGGAAGGGGAAATTAGGGGAATGCCCAGCATCTGTTAGCTCTATGATATGCTTTGATGTAGGAATTTACATTCATTAAGAGAGGTTTTTTTTAGCAAAGCATCTAAAACATAACTTCTATACAATAACAAATGTAGTTATATCACAACAAACAGCAAGAAAACTATAAAAGTCGTGAAATTAATTCAGAAAGCTTTGTCACAGCAAATACGCAGACTCTATTTATAAACAACTATGTCTAACTGTTATTACTATGTGCAAAAGATGTTGATAATGGCTATCTGTGGATAATAATTGCGGACACGCGTCGCGTCGTCCGGACAATATATGACCACATTACTCGAGGACGTGTCCTCCCGCTTAATCTACGTAAAAGTGCGTCACCCCTGTCCGTTTCGTTACCACCCTCTCCCTTGCGCCGTGACGTTCCACGGGACACTGTTTTGCTTGATCTTCATGTGCTGCAATAATCCCGCATTCTTTTAGGGTGATATTATTGTGTGTTTATTAAAAGGTATAATGGCGGTTTTTTTTTTCTATTTCAATGGTTTGAAAATTATGATGTTTAGTTTTGTATGCGTGGATGTTGATCTTTGATAATCTAATATCTCATCCTGATAGAATAGGTGAAGTAAGATTGAATGGCTTGACAAATCACTTCATTGTAACAGAACACTGAACATGAAGAAATAAGAATTACAGAATAGCAATACCTACTGATTCACTTAGAGATAAACAGAAACATTGCGTCCCGGTAACTTTTAAAATTACCCTGGGACCCTGAGTAAAATGCTCTCCTGTAAATTATTTACCAATATAAGTACTGGTAATTGACTTAGCTATAGCTCCTCGATCAAATAAAAACACAGCGCAGACAAACACAAGGCACCTTTATCTGAAAGTTATGACAACTGAAGTCAAGTGCCGATAAAAGTTATCCTGAGACGGAACCGTCCTACTGTTTATTAGATACCCTATAGTAGGTCTCATGCGAGCCGTGTGCCTTTGTATTGAGCTATCAGCTTCGTTATTACATTAGTGTCGGAGTGCGGCGTGCGGCATGTCATACACGTGGCGGAGGCGCTCGACTCACGCGGTCTTCAAGACTCTAGTTGGGAACAGTTTGCCAACAAAGCTAGTGCTCAGCCCGTTCGTGAGTTAAGACATTCAAAACCGCTCAATATCCTGGGAGTATGAAAGTTTCGTCGGCGCACGGCTTCACGTGGTCCGGGGGTGGCAGGCGAGGGGTTCGTCGGGAGGGCTAAACTATGCGAAGAATGCGCAATTAGTGAGCGAGCGAGCGTGTAAGGGGCCCGGCCGCGCCGCTAGGCGGCGAACGCAGTAAGAAAATATAAAGAAGGGGCGGGCCGCCCGCGCCCGTTGTTTAGCGCCCCGCCCGCTTCGGGCATAACTCCCGATTGTCTCCCAAGAAATCCTCCTTAGACCTGTCGCAACTCAACCCTTTCCGTGAGGATTTGCTCCGCATAGCTCCTGTTTGGGTCAGCGTGAAATTCTGCTACGACGCCCGTGTAACTCTACAAAGTCCAATATCATTCGCCGAGCCTTTGTCATTCAAAAGTCTTCATTTTTGACGGACTGTCCTCTTTACTTCAAGTAGAATATTGTTGCCAAGCCGTGCCTATCCTAAGTTATTAAAATACAATTGTTCCTTATTAACACATTGCTGGCGGCACCCTAATTGTCTTAGATAATATCTAATTATAACCGAATCATGATGTCGATCGGTAGGGTAGTGGTTGGTAATTAGCTTAAATCACACGGAAAATGGGCTCAAAATATGCCGTTTAAACATAAAATTATAGGCCTTGTCATAATATTAATTTAATACTGGTCATTAAAGTTTATAATTGGGTTTTAAGTACGTAAGTAGAATAAAATTTTGAATACAAGGCAAATAAGTATAGGCACGATACAACAAAACATTAAGATCATTATTCTCAAAAATGTATGCAGTGGCACGCCTAATAGACGGGTACTATTGATGGAAATATATTTTGTGGGCAAAAGCTCTATAAGCAAAAACAATCGCGAAGTCATGCCTCAGGTACGACGTTAATGTATTTCTGATGGATCTCCAATATCTCCCCAGTTGTCGAATAAATTACTTTTCAAAACGCCCCGAGCGTAAGAAGTGGATCGGGAAACAAAAAAAAATCCTCACACCTAACCTACATTTAATTATTAGGAAAACGTAAAACTCTGTAACTTGTAAATAAACAAGAAAGCAATGAAATGGACTATAGTAACAACAAATGGCCGTTCAAAAAGAAAATAGTTAATATTCATAATGTAGCTGCAGCGCGCACGCACAATTTCCTCGCGGAGTGCGCGAGAGCGTAGCCGCGTCGCGCTGGCAATGGACCAAATTAGCCAACTAACGAACTAATAAATAATGATCTCTTGTTTTTCTATTCACTGTGGAATAGAAACGTTTCGGCCTGATCCTTCTCTGCAGCGCACTATTTATAGAAGGATGCACACGTCGTTTCGGGTGAAAGCACTCTTAATGCTCAATTCGCGGCCGCGTATGTCACTAGTGGAAGTTACGCTCACAGAGTCACGGCGGATAACATACGACGTGTATATTCACTTTACTAATTCGTGCTAACAGCAATTTGTTAGAGTGGCCGCACTTACTAATTTTAGCTTAACACCCGCCGTGAAAAGTTTACGACGGTGCCATAATTTCGAAGTAATTTCAAGAATGTTTGACTGAACAGTCTTGAAGAGTTTCCTTCTCGAGATCTGAGCTTTCATTCTAGTTTATTATAAAAATAACTGATATTGCTTTAATCTTGTAGTGGGGGCCGTTTTGTAGCGCGGTATTTAAGGCGCAATGCAGAATATTATGATGGAGGTTATTATTGGCAATAACAGACGCAGGGAACTTTGAATGATTTTTATTGAAAGATCATTCGCACGTAGAAGTAACATGTACACACCAACTTCGCTTAGCTTATAATCATCATCTGCCTAGCCTTTTCCCAACTATATAGGGGTCGGCTTCCAGTCAAACCGGATTGAGCTGGATACCAGCATTTTATCAGGTCTACCAGACCTCCACAACCCATTAACTGGGTAAACCGGTACTTCTTTGTAAGACTGGAGTCAGATTTTCTGGCTTCTGTCAATCCGTAAGTACTGCCACAGATTTACAAATGACAACCAGACCAACGGCTTAGTGTGCTTTCCGAGGCACGGAGGAATATTGGTATGTTAAGATGGTTAGGTACCCATCCAAAGACCGACCTCGGAAAGCGTTGCTTAACCTTGAAGATCGACACGTGCGGATGTTATTCTTTAGCCACAAGCTCCTCCGGTTTACCGAAACTTCGGTTAGCTTATATGGGCAACTAATGACTGCCGTAGTGTTGCTGAGATTTCTTCAGTCAACCAAGAAATATTGACAACTACATAATTATGTTACGAAGTTCTATGGAATTCTCAAAAGAATCACTGGAGCATAGGTAGTTGTCCATATTAACCGACCCCTTTTCACCATCTCCTCTATGATGGGCAAATTCGTGCTGTTAATCGATACATGTACAAATAGTGGATAGGTATACGTACGCATTCGCCTCAACGAGCCAGCAAGGGGTTAATTAAATTCGCACCAGCAACGCCTCTCAGCGCCATCGCATTCCCCGAATTCAATGAGATTTCAATTTACTTTGCTCTGACCGGCTCTTCCTCTATCGTGTCCATCAATTAATATACGATGTATATTAAAATTTCATCACGAAGTTATGTTTGATTTTCTATCACTCTTTTATAGTTGGTTTTAACACATTTAACGTTTCTTGCTATAGTTTCCTTGTAAGTTGACCGCTTAGGTAACATTAGAATGGACACCTTCTCACAAGATGTAACTTCCATAAGATTTTTACGTACGTGTCTATTTTTATCAAATTTGAACATGTAAACCGATATTGCAATCATAGGGCCGCTAGTAGATATTGAATAGTGCTAGTCGGTACCTACTGTATTACAGTTCTTTATGGTTGGACTAATAAAGCAACAAATACGCTGAAACTTCAACTGGAGGCTCCTCTGGATGGGAAAGAAACAAGCGTGATGGAGAAAAAATATAAAACTTATGTCAAATGAAATACTAAGTTTGTACACTGGGTTAAAAAACGTTTTAGCTGATTTCAGCAACAAAATTGCACATTCTCACTTAATTTCTTATGATACACAAACGCTAGATATCGTAATACCAAAATAAAAAATAATATATTTAATAAATTATATATTGGTATCAAAACAAAAATAAAATTTAAAATATTCATCGACAACATTATTCAATGTAAACCAACTGAAAATTATTTCACAATACCAGTTTGCACTGACTTCGGACGATCCACCCCGCATTCCTGTTCACTGCAGTTTCAATGATTGAAAATAGCTATTCAAAATATTTTGAAAATTGTTTCATAACAGGATCGGCAGCGCTGTGCCTGCATTGCATTCTACGCGTTTGTCTGAAACAGCTATGCTAAATATTCCGCGGGCAATTGGTACATGTTTTAACCCCTTTATTACTTAAATTGAAATATCTCACTGTTGTTATTATATAAATGCGGAACTTTTAATGTTCGGAACTCAATCTCGATGTAACTAGTTAAATCAATTCGTTTGAAATTTATTCGCTCTTTCGGGATTCTGGTTCAGGACTTTTTCCGAGAGCTTTTCGTGTTTAAAATTGTGAAAATTTTACCTTTAGTCAAACAACAGAAAGTAAATATTGGATAACATTGCCGCCATTTCGTTTAAATACAAATTGACGTATACGCTACAGCGATCGAGAACGTTAAAAACTTGTACAAGGCCACAGGATTTTATAGAATAGATTTCATTTAATTTCGGGAATGTTGGCAATTTTCTATGCAGTGCGACGGCCACCACGCTTTTGGTCTTGCCAGCGTCTTAGTAGGTGCAAGAAAGAGGCAGAGATATTGTTATAGGTGTACCTGTACCTATTTTTAGGATATCATTTAGGACTCAAATATTGTTGGACACGCTTTTGGTCTTGTCATATCTTTATCCAGGAGAAGGACAGTTCAGTCTGATTAAAAATATATATATATATATATTAGGTACACACTACTTTATGACCTGGACTAACCAGACTTTTATTACATTACAGGAAGAAACGAGCTGATAGCAAGGTATATAAAACTCAGAACAGGAAAAACGCGCACGAGAAAACAAGTCTCTTCCCACATACAAGTGCTAGCTAGACGAAAACTACGGGAAATACAGGCCAAACTCAAAGTGGTTCGTATCTTTTAACATACTTTTCTATATTTATGTAGCCCAATATCAATTACTATTGTTTTCACGAGAAACACTTGTTTCTAACAGTGAAATGTCGTTTAATGTCGATCATTTGATTCAAAATAATCACCTAGAGCTAAATATTTGCTACGTGCCTTTAGGTATATAAAACACTAGCTGCTGCCCGCGACTTCGTCCCCGTGGAATCCCCGATTTTAAAACATTATTTGTCGCTGCTCCGTTCCTATTGGTCTTAGCGTGATGATATATAGCGTATAGCCTTCCTCGATAAATGGGCTATCTAACACTGAAAGATTTTTTCAAATCGGACCAGTAGTTCCTGAGATTAGCGCGTTCAAACAAACAAACAAACAAACTCTTCAGCTTTATAATATTAGTATAGATGTGACCGAAGATACAATGTATTAAAATATACATATGAATGACGTTTAGGATGGTGGGGTGATGAAGGAAAAGGCCATGCAGTCCATGAGCACACTGTCTAGCGCACAGATCGTTGCCGGGTTACCGCACCCCGCGTACCACCATACGGTACTCACCTTGCAAAAGGCATGCCTTTGTGTTACTAGTCAAAATAAAACTAAATCGCCTTTAAATTGTGTTGCTTCACTACTATTTAGGCATGTTGCCAAATTGCACGTATTAAGTAAAGAATAGGCGACAATAACACCAATCGAATACCGAAATTGCTTTACTCACATTTTTGTTTCTTTTCCTACCATATTAAAAGTAATTGACTGGTTATTGGATTGGACTAAAACTTAATTGAAAATATTCAATATTGAATGATAGATAGAATCATGTTTATAGACACTTTGTTCAGGGCGTGCACTACTTCATTGAAATAATAAAAAAGAATCCATGTCTCCATGTTTTCACAAACAAAATAATGCTTCAAGTGATGTGTGTAGAATTTAACAACTTGAGCAGAATAACATGAAAGCTTACTTTATAGAAGTAACAATCATGAAAAATATTAATAAATTATTTTATTTTTACAGCAATTTTGGCAACCGGGTCTACAAGCTGGACCGTCACAAGAGTAAGTTCTTTGCGAATTATTATGAAGTTGAAGTAGATAAGAGATAATTTTCTTCCAGTAACTTGTACCTCTTGCTTGAAGTGAATTGGATAACACAAAATATTACGCGTCTTGGTATTCCTGACTTGACGTTAAACAGGACACGGGCCGCAGACCACTTGACCTAATATGCTATTACCAGATTTACTTCAAAGTTCTGTGACTATCCAACAAGAATAAAATTGGTAATATCCAAATACTGACTCCAGATGTAGTCCAGTCTCCCTTAGGGTCAGTGCCTGCTAGGGTTGCGGAATTTGTTCGAAAGAGTCACCGCGGCCCTTGAACGCAAAGGGCACAAGAAGGATCACGGGTGGGTTTTAGTCAGTAAGCATCTGACACTCCCTTCCGCTCCGCCCAGAGCGGGAGAAGTCATTTGATGATTTCCCATCCAAAAAAAAAGAAAGATCTAGTCCAGTCTGATACTCCCTTGCGCTCCGCCCCGAGTGGAAGAAGTCATTTGATGATTTGCCATTGATAAAATAAAGATAAAAAAGTCACAGAACAGTTCTCTTTTCGTGTAATCATCTCGTTCATTAAAAACTAGAACTAGGGCTAGCCTAAGGTTGTCTAGTAGATATTCCAGTCAGTGATAAGACCGCCAGTTTACTCATACAATTAAGTTTGTTTAAAAAGAGTTGAGTCACTATTTTTGGTGTACAATGAAGTATATTTAAATATCTATTTAGCAAAATTTTCGCGACTACGCACTGTTTTTGCTTAATGCAAGTACTAATTAGATACCGTGCAGAAGTGTTTTGACGATATTCTTACGCGAGGCTGGACATATCCTGGGCACGCCACCATTGCGGCGATAAGTCACCACTTTGAGGAGTGGCTGGAGAGACGCCACGGCGTCCTCACTTTCCGCCTGACGCAGGTGCTCACTGGACACGGCTGTTTCGGGAGGTACCTGTGTCGGATCCAGCGGGAGGACACGTCCGGGTGTCAACACTGTGTGGATCGCCCGGAGGACACGGTGGAGCATACGGTGGAGGTCTGCCTTGCTTGGGCGGAGCAACGCCGTGTCCTCGTCGAGGCGATCGGCGACGGCGACCTCTCGCGCCCGGCCCTGGTTCAAACCATGGTCCGGAGCGAGGAGGCATGGGAAGCGGTCGCCTCCTTCTGCGAAGCAGTAATGCTAGCGAGGGAGGAGGCAGAACGCGTGCGAGAGAGGGAAACCTCACGCACCAGCCGCAACAGAAGAAGACGCCCCGGGCGTCGGGAAACGCAGGGCGATTCTCGGCCACCGTAGGCGCGGGCCTGCGGATAGCGAGCTATGAGTGGCTACCGTCCAATAGTAACCAGGCCGGGTCGTCGGCGGTCAGTGCCTGCTACGGTTGCGGAATTTGTTCGAAAGAGTCACCGCGGCCCTGGAATGTAACGGGCACAAGAAGGATCACGGGTGGGTTTTAGTCAGTAAGAGTCTGACACTCCCTTTCGCTCCGCCCAGAGCGGGAGAAGTTATTAGATGATTTCCCATCCAAAAAAAATGTTTTCGTTGACATGGTGATCAAAAGAACATACCTCCATTTTTAACTAAGAATGCAAGCACAACAGTGCACGGGAGTTTTGAAGAGGAGTTTTACGCCTCCAGCTAGACAGTTGTATTCGCTGACTCGGTAATTAAAGCCCTCTTACAGCAGACTTATAGAACCGTATCTTTGTTCCAGCGTAAAGCCGTTCCCTGGCGCGGGCTACAAGGGCGTCCCGGGGGTCGGCGGCGTGGGCGTGCCGAGCGGGACCGACGTGGCGCCGCCGCCGCCCTGGGAGGGCCGCGCTATAGCGACGCATAAGCTGCGACTTGTCGAGTTCTCTGCCTTCGTCGAACACCCGCGGGATCCTGAAACGGTAAGGGTTCCAGGACTAGAAGCTGTTAAGTGTAGGATATAAAACTAGTAGGTCTTTGAAGGAGACCGAACGAACGTACGTTGTAGTAGATTTTGTCGTGAGTTCTTTCAATGTTAGAGAACCTACATTGTCGTTGAGCATTCTGATATTTTATTCCTCGAAGAAATCTCTCTTATAAGGAATACATCTTCTAATTTCACGTCTCTACGACCGGCGGTTTAAGCTGTGCGTTGATTCATCATTTAAGACAAAGCATTTTATATACATACTAGCTGACCCGCGTAATTTCGTCTACGTCACATAAGACAGAGGGACAGAAAAAGTAACCCCGTTTTTCCAGCATACTTCATTGGTGCTCCGATCCTATAGTCTTAGCGTGATGATATATAGCCTTTCTCGATAAATGGGCTATCTAATACTGACTTAATTTTTTCGGACCTGAGATTCCTGAGATACATTAGAATAAATATGGGTTAGAAAACCACAGGCTCAGGAGCTTGTAGGTTTTTGGGTGCCAGGCATAGCACAGGCCGTACTACTTAGAGTAGTACTACTTCTGGGCAGTCAACAATTCACCAGAAAACATAGGGTAACAATAAGCATGAAGAAGGTACCGGTACTTACACAATTATGTGGTTTGATATTTCGAGGAAGATGTCATGCAAATAAAACCGCAACCTCCAAAACGGGAAGCCGTCACCAAGTCTGTGGTTGGCGACTGACTGATTCTGACGTAATACCGACTTGGAAAAACCAAATTCTAGATATATCTACGGAAACTGCGTTTCGAGCTTGCTTTAATTTGTTTGGGGCCGTTTTATAAATATAGTATTTGTAGTTAAGAACGCGTCAATCCGTTCCTTAATACCTGATTTGGATAAATAATAAACTTCAATTCCTAACTCAGAAATTGTGGGTTTGACTTACAAAGGTGGACTTAATGCTTCGGGCATTTTCGAAAACATAACATGACACGTGGTGGCAGCATATCGCGTTTTCAGAGATTTCATCTATTAATTACTCGAATAAAGCCATTACCTTGGTTGGACCTTTGAAACAATAAAACGCAATTATATAAAATACATAACACAATACAGTCAAAGGACCGTCAGCGTTCACTAACGAATTGAAAGTTACGCACCTTGAACTTTTGTATCATGAAATAATAAATTGTAAACTGTCTCGCTTTGACTGACATTACTGCTTTATGTTTAAATAAATGCTACTAGCTTATTGAGCAAAAAACTTAATATAAGAGAGAAAAAAATGCAGGGACCATTATGACGGAAATTTTTCCTACATGGTTTCTGTGTGATCGCTGAGATGTTTTTATTTTTTACTAGCTTCTGTCCGCGACTTCGTCCCCGTGGAATCCCCGACTTTAAAACATTATTTATCGCTGCTCCGCTCCTATTGGCTTAAGCGTGATGATATATAGCCTAAAGCCTTCCTCGATAAATTGTCTATTCAACCCAAAAAGCATTTTTCAATTCGAACCAGTAGTTCCTGAGATTAGCGCGTTCAAACAAACAAACTCTTCAGCTTTATAATATTAGTATAGATTTTTTATTTCGTGAGCTACATACAGCTTGCAACCTCGAGCCCGCCAGACAGGGTCATAGATGAGGTCTACGATGCAACGAGCTCGTACAAAGATCCTTGTTTAGGTACTCTTGCTTTCAAGGCTGACAGGTGTTACGTCAAAGTGGTATTGAACTCAAACGAATACACAGAGTTCCACACTTCAACTGTGCGCAAAGTGCACCTGTAGGCAAAGCGTTTAGTACGGCTGGTCGGGATATCGAGCAAGTTCGCATTCAACAGTCAAAAGTCAACTGGGAGTCCAGTTTTCTTTTTTGTTTTTAATTGATGCTTCCACATCATCGGATATAATGGAGAAACACGAGCCACGCCACATTAACCATAATCTCCGATTATGTGGTCGACGATGGTGCACGCTTGTCTAGAAGTAAAAAGTAACCTATTCACTCTTGAATAGAAGACGGGGAATCTTCAATTCAAGAGTGAATAGGTTATAGCTATCAACCAAAACCAACTGGAAAACCAGAATTGAAGAATTGAAAACTCCGAATTGCTACATTTCGAATAAGTACAATGGAAGCATTCTACTTTTGTTTTTAACCATTTCCTCTTATTTTGTTTCCAGTATCCCAGTTCGGCGCCGGCGCAACATCTATTCGTTCACATAGGCGGCACAGTTACATACGCAGATCCTTTATTAGAGGTAAATAAAATGTTTATGCCACTTTCACTGTTTCTATAAGGCCTTGTCTCAAAATTTTGTTTAAGAGATCTTTATTACAGATAAGACTGATACTTAATTGTTTTTAAGAGGAAAAAGCGGTTGTCCTAAAAAGACCGCCAAATTAAATTGACAGTTATATTTTTAAGCCCTTGGTCCTTCTATCCCTGGAACAATGGAATCTATCTTTTCTCAATGTTTACAAAACAATAGTGAACTGTTCCAATTTTTATCTTAATCCCCCTTTTTTGTCCGCAGTCAGTAGACGTACAACAGATTAACGATAAGTTCCCTGAGAAGAAAGGCGGTCTCAAAGAGTTATATGAGAAGGGTCCCAGAAATGCCTTCTTCCTGGTCAAGTTCTGGGCGGACCTCAACACAAATAACCTGGACGATCCAGGAGCATTCTACGGCGTAACTAGTGTGTAAGTACATTTTTAACTAAGCATTTCCATGATATTTTGAATTAAGAATTTTCAAGTTATTTGAAACTATTTTGAAAAATAACGGAAATTTCTGTGTCTTTTGGACTACCCAAGTTTGCAACGTAAAACGTTTCCATATAGGATTACGCCATCGGAGCGCGTAATATCTGTATTTCATGCGTCAAAACACACATAATACCTACTTATTAAATAATGCAAAATTCTATTATTTTTACGACTATGACGTCATAAATTCGATAAAATTGTAGCTATTCCAAGCTGTTACGTCAACTAGTACGCAATTGCATGAGGTAGGTATTGACGTTTGTTAAATATTAAGATAATGCCAAGCCAATAGTTATTAAGGAAAACTCGCCATTTTTGCTGTCATAACTTTGCTTAGCTGCCTTTTGAAGATGATAATAACACTGTTATAAAATCATTAATGAACCTTGTTGTCCATCCAAGTTCTTGAAAGATGATAATCTTCCAAGATCTCACCTTTTAATGGCCAGGAGATATTTCTTAAAGTCAGAGAGTAAAAAACCACTGTGCGGATATGGGGGGAAATCTTCTCAAGAAAATAGAGAATAGATGCTTGGCTTTGGAAAGTGTAGAGGCGAAATGAAGAGACGCACATTCGAGAGTCACTGTCTTGGAGGCGGACATACAGTATTTTAAATAACAGAGGGCGTTCCCTTAAACTCGTTAATATATATCATTAATAGTTTAAAATTAAAATATCAGAATATAAAAATAAGCATAAAATAATCCGAATTAAAAAAATAATTAATTACAATAAATTCGACACATCCTGTTTAAAATCAAAATAGTAGCGCGGAATAGTACTCGTAGTAGCAATGCCCAAACCGGCAAGTACGCGTGTACAGGATGTTTCTTTAACATTTTAGTGAATATTTTAATATTAAAAAAAAACCATTTTGTTTTCGAATGGTAATATTTTTTTATCATATATGGATGTTATACTATTGCGAGTTAACGGGAACGCCCTCTGTTAGTTAACATATTGTATATTGGATTTATATTTAGCAAAACCTGGCCATTGACATATAGCAAATAGATAAGAACGATTGTAACGACCTGTGGGCGTACCATGAGGTCTTAAAACGTGAGTCTTCCGAGCGAGAAAAAGGGATGGAGCTATATAGGGTGTATAACTCTATCCCTCTTTCTCGCTCGGAAGACTCACGTTTTAACACCTCATGGTACGCCCGCTGACCTTTATATCTAACCGATAATTCTCCTTCATTACAGGTACGAAAGCAACGAGAACATGACCATAACATGTAGCACAAAGGTCTGCTCCTTCGGCAAGCAGGTGGTGGAGAAGGTGGAAACGGAATACGCGCGCTTCGAGGGCGGCCGCTTCGTGTACCGCATCCACCGGTCGCCCATGTGCGAGTACATGGTCAACTTCATACACAAGCTGAAGCATCTGCCAGAGAAATATATGATGAACAGTGTGTTAGAAAACTTCACTATACTACAGGTAAGCTTTACTGAACCGCTTTCATTCGGTATGGGGACTCTCACATTGGGACACACAAAAACTCTTATAATATAAAATTCAGACAGAGAAAAGCCCAAAGGTACTTATTCCAAAAGGAATTTCTTCCACAAAACCTGCGACAGAAGAGTAGGATGCGAAACGTTAACACTAGTGTGTAAAGAGACAGGAAAGAAACTTAAATAAATAATAATAACCTCTATTTTTTTTAAGTTCTTTTCTGGTTCATTTCATTGCTGGTTCTAAATTGTTGAATGATTTCCATGGGATTCATCAAGCTTCATTGCCTCCCCATAGCCACGCGTTTCTGTTCGGCCGCCACTATACTTTCTGGCTTTCACGATAAAAGTGTTTGAGAACCGTGTGGAAAAAGGAGCCCTGATGGGCCCGGACACCATCATACCACACCCATTTTACAGATTTTGTTACCGTCATAGTAATTTTTGGAACACTCTTCGATCTCTCCATCTAATGGCTGATATACATACCCTTTTTTTTACTTTTAATCTGATCAACAGGAACACATATATTCCTAATGCCCATCACTTCTTCAATAAATCCCTATTAAAGCGTTTTCTGACGAAATAACCTTGAGCATTCGTTGCCTTTGCCGCACGCATCCTGCGCACGCCCTTTTATCACAGAATTCACACAATTTTTGGAATTATTTTGATTGAAAAAAGATAAGCGATCTTTTGAAATGAAATAAAACGTGTATAATATAGATTTTTAAATTATCTATCCATTAGTGTAATCCTCAAATGATTAGAGCGTTGCATTTAGCAACAGATGCATAAAATCAACAATTTTAGTCATTTTTTGAAAGTAGATTTTAAATTTATTTAAGTATAATACATAAAACAAATTAGAACGTGGAATGTGATGATAAGACATGGAACATTAATAATGTGCTTTTACATGTAGATTATTTCTCATAACTAATGAGTTAATAGTCTCTGAATAGCGAAGAAAAACGCACTATCGCAAGGTTTTGGTCGGGGTATCGCCTTAACTAACCACTAAGGAAAACCCACCTTTACTTTTAATTACGTTTTACTACACAATAATCAGCAAAAAATACGCCACTTGGCAATTAAACGGCGAGTGCATTTAATCGGCGTTGTTTACTTCTAATGATAGTTATAGTGCTATGTGTTGCGATACCGGGCTACCGGCACGAGCATGTGGGGCATGTTACTACGCAACCAGAATACTCAAGTGGTATTCACGGTTTGATAAGTCAGTTAACTTTGAAAAGTAAATAAACATAGTTTTTATATCGTTTTATGTTGATTTTTTTTCATTCTACGGTATTTACATGGCCATTCTTTTATGAACCCTTATTGGTCATCAAGCCTAAGTTAGTTGAGCTTACTCATCGACAACACCTGTCGTCTGTTGTCGCAAACCTAGCATACTTCAGCTGATTCACCCGAAAATGTTTTTAGGACAACACTAGGTCCTTCGAGCCGTATACACTAGGATTGAAAAAGCTAGCTGGCATGTACTAAGCTATAACTTTTGTCCACAGGTGGTGTCAAACCGAGATACACAAGAGACATTATTATGTGCCGCGTTTGTGTTTGAAGTGTCGAACAGTGAGCACGGAGCGCAGCATCACATCTACAGGCTGGTCAAAGACTGAACGCGCTCCGCACCGCACAACGCCCCCGTACAACCATTCCTCTCGCAAGCCTCCGCGGACTACGTACATGGACAGCTGACTTGCTGCGTTCGGCAACCGGCGCACGCACACGCACGAAGCTCAACAAACGTCAGATCCCGTACGAACGAAGTTTTAGACGTGTGTTTGCGCCGGGTGGTTAATGTAGGAAGACCAGTATTTGTATAATATGTAGCCTCCGCGCAAAACGAGTGCTGTCCTAATTTCACTCCTACTCGTACACTTTCTCTTTAGATTCAAAAATAAAAATATTTGTTATTAAACCTAAAATAGCAAAATGTGATCTGAAAATTACGCTACAAGTATTTTTGTAACTGAGTGTTTATTATACATAGCTCAATTTTAAATATTGTCTATCGTAGTCCTGATCCCTTGAATCGGCAACTGATCCATTGGTGTCGTCATTATAGGCTCTCGTCTATATATAGCTTTTATTCTCACGTTATGTTTTCCGTAATACTCTCAATTCTAAAAGGAATTCTATAAGGTTCTAAGGTAAAGAGAGTAACAATAATATTTTACATAATTCTTAAAATACGAAATATCGTTCGGTATACTTCGCGTGTAAAAAATATCATATAAATTTATATAGATTTGAATATGAATACACACAGTGCCTCTATAATTATGTTACATTAACATAAATTACTTGAGCATATTTAGTCTTTTCACTGCATTAAAACGTTGAAGAGAAAAATTGTAAGATAATGCATAAGTGAAAAGGTTAAAGTTTAGTGTAGTATACCATGAAAATAATAGGTTTAATAAGTATATATATATAGAGTTACGACACCCATTCTTTTTCAGTTAAGTGCTCGTGGTACAATGTCCCTTTGCTATATTTAGTTGTCTTTTTTTAAACCAGTCCAAGTCTTTCTGTCCCTTAGTGTAGAAATCTTATCTTCAATATTTTATAATTTGGCATCTATTGTTTTTTTTTCGAGTATTTTACTATGCTTTAACTATTATTTCATTTTGCCTTGTTATTTTTAGGTCTTTTTGAGACATAGCATTTTATCTAGTTTCTATGTACGTTTTGCCAGATTTGACTTACTATTGCAGTCTTTGCCACATTAAATACTAGGTACTTAGGGTATGGTATTGTACCTACATTGTACATATTCTATTGTTATGTAGGTACGTAAAGTTAATAGTGTCCATGTGTTCACACGGTCTGCCAGATTTAAATTTGTGTAATAAAATGTATCATATGAAAGTATTTGACAAATCTTGTATGATCGTGGTACCTACAAATGTACATATCTGACTATAAGAAACATTTTTCTTTGTAGTGGGACGCTATCTTTGCGCGTTCCGAGGCAGCTTTACCCTCCAGACCCTTCCTACAGTTTCCCATTTCTGCAATAATTACTGTGAATCCTTCTATTTTCATGAAACTAATACGAAGCAATAATGGCCGCTTTTGCTTTCAATTTCAAAGTACAAATGAGTGTCCACACTACTCGACATACTTGCATGAATATGTTATCGTGGCAATGATTTGATCTCTCTTTTAGTCAAATATATTTAGGGTCCTCCGTGCGTGCTTTGGTGCGCTCATTTAATTTTACACAGTGTTAAGTTTATGTGCATTAAATAGTGTTTAGTTTCAAGACATGAGGTAGGAAAATATTATCTTAGATAATAAAAATAAGAGATTTTTGTATTTATTTGATAGAGTTATATTAGATAAATTGTAAAGTGACTAGTTTTAAGGTTCTTTTTTTATATGGCGATAGTCGTTCGAGAACTTATCCGTGAAGTTGTCACATATTTAGTACTTAAGAAAAACTTAATTTTTGTTGCAACTGTAGATTTCCTTGTCCAATAGCGTGTTTTGATCGATTTGTTTTATCGAAATTACTTCTTTTTTTTCACATTCTTATCAAAATTATGACAACTTTGGTGTCTTCTATTTGCAATACGACGGCGTGTTCAATAATTAGTAAAAGAGATCTGCCCTGTTGTGATTTTATATTTTAATGTTAATATTTACTCAATCAAATGAGATTAACTCAATTTATTCGAGCCCAGTGCAACAGCATCGGAGTCGAATATAGTTTACTAAACTTAATAAACATGGAATTGTTTGATGCCGATGGCAATATTCAATATAGATATCGTTAGGTCGTGTTGTGTAAATAAAATAATTTTAGCGCATTTCTTTCAGTTAGTATTTGTAAGCGGTTTTTGCTTCTATACAAGTGTTTCATATCGACAATCAGCCATATCAATATGAAAATATAAAAAGAATTAGTCGGCGTAGTTGGAGACAATCATTTGCAATCGGCTGCAATCAATCTTCTATTTTATATAGTTTGGTCTCTCTTACGTTTTTTGAAGAATGTTACTTTGTTGATTTCTTCCCAATCGACATAGCAAATGATTTTTTACAATACTAGCCGACAGTGTACAGTATTTTAAAGATAATACTACGTTAAAGATTTGTATGAAAATTTAATTATATTGTCTTCATAAAATCATGTGTATTATTATTTCAGAATCTCTTTTTATCGGTATGACGTCCTGATACAGTGATAACTTCGAACATATCTATAGAACCACCATGAAGAAATCCGGATTACGATTATCACAAGCAAATTTAATTAGTTATCTAGTTCACATCCAATAAACATACACACAAATTATATTAAAACGAGCAATACATATAACATATTTCGATATTAATTTAGGGATCCTTATGTGACTGAAAAATGTTCACTAATTGTTTTGGTACATAATGGACCGATATACATAATACTGTCACTAGACCGTTTTTTTATAATTGTTTTTTAAAAGCCCAACTAGAAACGGGAGAATTTGGAACAAACAGTGACTATCTGGAAATCAAAGTCAGGACTAAATGATGAAAACAAGTAATTAATTTTGTTGATGAAATACCAAAGTTAATTAATTAGAGATATTTATTAATCAGAGATAATGTCCAAATTATTCATGATAAGATATATAGTGAAACTGAAGTTCTGACCAACAAATACATTTAGTTGTCAGTGATAATCGAGGAGGTAAGTGCATTAGATTTTATTATTCTAAGATAAAACAATGGTTCAAGAAATCAGTGTACTTGTGTGGCTTATGCCGTAAATTACATTTATACCTAGGTACATACGATTTTTTTTATGAATTTCTGAGAACACAGTAAACAGAAAGGAGATCAGCAGTGTCCTTTTTGATAAAATTGATACGCCGCCGCCGATCAAACCAGCGACAACAAACCCACTTAATATTTTGACCGAAGCACGTACCTATTGAAAGAAAATCGTTTTCGCCAACAGCAGAAGCCATTGTATGTATATATTGTTTTCCGCACCCCGTAGCGTCGCTAGTCCTGACTCCTGCCTCTAAGAAATATATTGGGCGTAAGTTTATGCACTTGCTCCGCTGTGGACTGACTTCAGAAGAAAAATTCAAACGGAAAAGTGTCGTGGAAAAAAGTGTTAATAGGATACCTAGGGGCCTGCATTATCATAGAGAGCTTAGAAAATATCTCGAGACCTAGATTTAAGTAAGTAAATACTTATGTAAAAGCGCATTAAAAATCGGAAAAGTTTTCAGCCGAATTATAGTAACCCAATACAAAAAGGGACTATTTAAATTAGCAAGAGCTTCGTGGTATCATGTCCTACAGCAAACTAACTGTATTTTTAGATGGCGATCTTCAAGGATGTCGGGTTGATCGCGTTTGTTGTGATACTAAGTTCATTCCTAACGATAGGAGGCAGTGGTGAGTAGATTCTTAACAGTTATTTAGTTTAGTTATTAACTTATTTTGAGTTACTAATTATTATAAGTCGACCAGGCCCACGACCACGGCGTGTTGTGTTTTGTCTTATTCTTATTTATTTTTCTAATAATTTTATTTAATGTTGCTGATATATGATCCAATTGATAAAGGAATTGAACTGAAGTTGTGATCAACGTGCGCCTTAAAAAGATGTCAGCATACTGACGGGTCCCACTAGTGCCAGTGTCTGCCATAGTTGCGAGCGAAATGTTTGTAAGAGTTACCTCGACCCTGGAACGCAAAGGTGCATTTGGAGGGGCACAGGTGGGTTTTAGTCAGTCTGAAACTCCCTCCCGCTCGGCTAAGAGCGATCATTTGGGGATTTCCCATCGATGAAAAAAGTGTATACCTAAGTATATATGTATGTCGTTACCAACAATTTGTAACACAAGGGCAGTTTGAATACCCAACATAAGATGAAACTGCCCGTTACTGTTTCAGCAAGTAGATTCAGCTAAAAGAAACGCTAATATTAATTACAGAAGACCTACCGTGTGCCGCTCGTGATCTTGGCATTGAGGGTAGATCAGTGGTCTGCGTATGCAACGCCAAATACTGCGATACCATCACCAGAGTGAACCCAGCTCGAGGCACCTTCGTAGTCTACACATCTACCAACGTAAGATTTTGTTTCTAAATAGAGAGGATTAAGGACTTGAAAATGCAAGGTAGGAAACTGAGAGGTAACAATTGGATGAGAGAAGTCAAGGATCAAGTCAAAAACGTCTGATGTCGCTGCGGGACATAAGGAGAAGGCGAACACGTAGGTACGGCATATAATTATGTAGTTTTCTCAAAGGTAAAAGGTAACACGAGATAGGTAAATACTAAGCTGCCTTTAATTTATTTAACAGGTGTTTGTTGTGCCTCTAATCCTACATATCGTGATCGATTGAAATTGTAGTTATATCAGCTGTGCCAATGAATACAAGGATGTTGCAAATATAATGCACATTAGAAACATCGAAGACTACAAACATACCACTACATAGGTACCTACTTAAAACCCAAATACCTGTAACAGGCTGGCAAAAGATTCGAGAAAAGCTTCGGAGAAATCAAAACAGTAGCACCAACGGAGCCTGAGGATGACCCAGGAGATTTGGAAGCTGAACCAGAACCTGAGCCTGTCCCTGAGTGGCCAGAAGCCGGAGGAATTTTGGATCCACCACCAGCTACTGAATATGATGAGGAAGAAGAGGACGAAACATCTGAACGTACGTATAACCTGCATGGTTCAAAACTTTATACAGACAGAAGTGATAAGTGTACCAACCATATAGAATCTTGCACCGATTAGGTACCACCTAAGCACACGGATAAGAAAATGACGCCACTTTGAGGAATTAAATGATAAAAGTAAGTAAAGAGGATTGATGTGTAAATTCAACCATATCAAAAATGTATTTAAAACATGATCCGCTTGGCGCGTGCATGATTGTTTTATGGCAATGGCATCGGTACCACCATCTATGAAAATAAGCTGCAATAGATAGATAGAACCAGCGAGAGGCATGCTTTGATTCTGGTGTCGCCACGAAGAAAATAAATTGGGTACTTATATTTATTAGGCTTAGATGTCTAAGCAATCCAGTACAGACTCTTATGGCGAGAAAACGATGAAGCAGAATGATAAGGTTTAGGCAAATATACAAAACAAATGCCAAAGAGCCTTAGTATGACACACATTTTGCCTTCACATTACAGTCCCAGAAATAATGAGCAACGTGGAACTCAGAGTCTACCCAAGCGTCCGCTACCAAGTTATTGAAGGCTTCGGTGGATCCGTAACCGACGCTGCTGCAATAAACTGGAGAAAACTATCCGACGCTACACAAGAGAACCTTATTACGTAAGACGCTAGTATTTTATTTTAACTATTTCATTGAGGGAACATAGGTTCATTTTGATCTTATCCCTGTTCTATCTTGGCATAGTATATTAATTTACTAGCTGCGGGCCACGGCTCCGCCCGCATGAATGTCAACAGTTGTCCCAAGAGAACATACACCCAGGATAAAAAATATCCTGCGTTATTCTAGACACCCACCTCTGTGCCAAATTTTATCAAGATTCGTTCAGCCGTTCGGACTTGATTGACTAAGAATCATCTATCCATCCATCCGAAAATTCCCAATTCCGCATTTATAATTTTAATATAAGTAGATATATAAACTCGCGTCTGACCACCTTCTCACTTGATGGAAAGCGCTGGCGTCATAGATATAATAAACAAGGAGATATGCCCTGTAGCCGAAAATGTATCGGAACCTGTGTCTCCTGTTTTGCCCTACCACCCGGCAACTACTACGCATGCAGTTCAGTAAAAGCAATAGATACGCAGTCGCGCACACACCCGCATTTCTAAAATCGGACTGTACTACACAATCAATTATAAACCTTATCCTAATAAACACAGCGTATATTTACAGTACACCGTGCAACTTACTCACACAAAAACAACGGTGGGTATCGTTGTGCTGTGCAAAAGCAATTTATTTTACATATACGCTAGTGATTGACTAAATCGGAAAGTTATCGACTCTGGCATTTATTACACACACTATGCTGCCCATGTATAACAAATAATTTTAAGCAAAGGTCACTAATATATTATCTTAAACATGCCGATTACTATAATGCATTCGAAACTTTATCGAAAGTAAAATACAATTACCATAAAAAGTAAGGAAGTAGCACGAGGATAAGGCATAAATACGATAATTCAAAGCCAAAAACACTTGAACGATTATTTACCAAAAATTTAATGAAATCTAAGAAAGTTTGGTACACTTTTGTAATATTTCATTCAACAATCGACATTGTTGTCGACAGTGTATCTGCACAATTACATCACTAACTCGCGGCAAGAAGCAGCGGCCGTACTATGCGATACATCGGCTTGCTAAAGTATCGTTTTGTGATTTTTACATTGCTCATCCAGTCACTTAGCGACAAACTTAGGTAGTGGTTAAGGAGCAGTGTATTTATAGTAATATGTTATTGTCGCTTTGACATTTGAAAACAAAAATAACATAGTATAAGCAAGAAATATTTTACGATTTGTTGTTTTTCATGATTTTAAAGACAAATATAGTAAAATACTTGTATTTTGATATGGTAAGTGATTCCATAATTAACAAAGTTTTGGTTTAGGCTTCGGTTTTTACAAGAAAACACTGAACAACACGGAATTCTTATATCTTATCACGCTCACGGTCGGAAGCGCACTAGTTCGCGAATTCGACCATTGCGTAAGACATGCTCGCCCAGACCACAGTAGAAATATGGAACAGTACAGAAACTACGAACAAACGGTCGAAACGGCACACTCACACAGACGCGCACATCTACGAGGCCCCTAAGGGACTTTCGCGGTGCGCTCAGTGGCGGGTGCCGTGTTCATAGATAAGACATAACCGGCTTCATCTAGCTTAAAATGACAAGAAATATTGGACGTGTAAAAGTGTTATGTTTAACCTACTTACAAAATAAATATAATTTATCATTTATCATTATCATTTATCAATACCTACGCTATTATAATGGCTATAGGTGGACCGCTCAGGTTTTCGTTTTGCAAAAACTGTGTACCCAAGCACAGATTTTTAATACTAGTATTAAATCCTTATACCGAAGACTAATTTTAATTTATATTGTATTATAATTTATATAACATATGGAATAAATTAATCCTTAGGAGTATGAAAAAATAAATGACCATAATTTTACGACAACATTATATTCTAGTCGTTTTAATGTTTGTTCGGGCATAACTCCGTCGCTTGCCAACCGATTTGAAAAAATCTTTTTTTGTTGGAAAGGGTATAACTTCCCAAATGGTCCCATGAAAATTTTATCGAAATCGAACAAGCGGGTTTTTGTTAATTTCAATAAATGATAGCAAATCTGTCGGGATAGCTGAAATCGCATGTTTGTTTATTGTTTACACCAATTTATGCCACGTACGCTGTGATGGGTATGTTTAGCTGGGAGTGAACCACTAAAAAGTGAAAAATAAAAAAACTTTTTACAAAAAATACAACCGACTTCTAAACAAAAAAAAAATAACAAAAAGTACAAAATAACTTTAATTTCGGAACTCGGGGTTTTTGATTGCTTTTTTGTTTTAAAAAATACAACCGACTTCTAAACAAAAAAGAAAACCAAAAAGTAGGTACAAAATAACTTTAATTTCGGAAGTCGGTGTGTTCAAAACAAAAAAGCAATCAAAAACACCGAGTTCCGAAATTAAAGTTATTTTGTACTTTTTGGTTTTTTTTTGTTTAGAAGTCGGTTGTATTTTTTGTAAAAAGTTTTTTTATTCAACATACAGAAATCCTTCATCAAAATTTTAGGGCAGATATTAGGTATAATTGAAATGGAATAAAATGGCATAGAAATGATAAACAATATTCAGTTTGTATTTTTTTTTTACAATGGCATTATTTACATTTTGACCAAAGAAGAAAGTCGCATGGAATAACATGCACTAACGCATTTTCGCGTGACTATTTCTCCCAGTTAAATCCTACCGCAAGTCGTGTTAAAGAACTTCGTTCCAATAAAACACTTATTGCAAACATTAAAAGTGACAACCCTAGCTCTCTACTGGAGCGTAGGTAATTATTTCAACAAATGGGCTTAGTTTCCATACTGTTCCATATTTTTACTGTGCCCAGACCATGTCGCGTGGACACCGACACGCCCCCTTGCCACTTCTCCTGTATTTTATATTTCTATGGCTGGCGTGATCGACTTGCCTTGAAGTATCCTATTGCAACCGGATGATTTTAAAGACTCCCGAAGTCTATAAAATGGCATGTTTTGGTAATTTTGCTCCATATCTAATAAATAATCTCCAAATTGATTGCTAAGCTATTAAGACATCAATTAAGTACTTAGTAGATAAATACATTCTTGATTACAGTGTGATTTTTTGCTATAGCAAATATGGTTGCTTGCTTGTTATATGAACACTAGCAGCGCCTTGCGGTTTTACCTGTGTAGTTCCTGCGGCCATGGGATTACGGGGATAAAACATAACCTATGTTTCTCGCTGCTAATGTAGCTTTCCACTGGTGAAAAAAAATGGTTAAAATCGGTTCAGCAGTTCCGGAGCCCATTCGGAATGAACAAACAAATAAAAACCTTTCTATTTTATAATATTAGTATAGATTGTTGTAATCGCGGGTAGACCCTGGATAAAATTGGCACAGGAACGTGCCAGCGGTGGGCGAAGTCTGACTGTGGAAGATATTGATGATTGTTCAACCGACTTCCAAAAAAGGAGGAGGTTCTCAATTCGACTGTTTTTTTTCGTGTGTTACCTCATAACTTTGTACTGGGTGTACCGATTTTGATTATTCTTTTTATGTTCAAAAGCTGGTGCTTGTCGTGTGGTCCCATTTGATCGAGATCTGACGACGAGTAATAAATTGAGGTATCGCTAATAATGCGTGGCTTATGGTACATTGATGACGTTCTCATACCCTCTTGTCGATGTAAAATAAAAAAAAAAATAATATTATAAGATCTGATGAAGAACAAAGATAGGAAACGGAACTCTTTAATAAATGATAACAAATCTTTCGAGATTGCTGAAATCGCATGTTTGTTTATTGTTTACACCAATATGATTGGTACGTTTAGGTGGGGGGTGTACCACTAAAAAGTGAAAAGTAAAAAAACTTTTTACAAAAAAATACAACCGACTTCTACACAAAAACACCAAAAAGTTTTTAGGTTGCTTTTTCGCTTTTTGAACACCGACTTCTGAAGTTATAGTTATTTTGTACCCTTTGTTTTTTAGAGTCGTAGTTGTCGGTTTCTTTTTGTTAAGTTTTTATACATTCACAAATCATTTACCAACTCAGTACTTAATTATTTTTTTTTGTTTTTTTCTTAGATAAACCACCGGGCCATCTTTTATTTAAAAAATCTAAAATAATTTTACTGTCTCATAATTTCAGTTCATACTTCGGCCCCAAAGGACTGGAGTACAATCTGATTCGAGTACCGATCGCTGGGTGCGACTTTTCCGAGTACCCCTACACGTACGCTGAAACACCTTGGCACGATACGACCTTATCGAACTTCTCATTGACGTCACATGACTTCTTCTTGAAGGTAAATAATTTAGGAAACGTGCACGACGTACACTATGCCATCTAGTGTTGCAAATCTGAAACTTTTAAGTTGTAAATTATTTGACCTGTGCTGCCACCTATACTTCCTGCACCCTCCGTTTTGGGGGAACGTGCACGAAGTAGACTGTGCCATCTAGCGTTGCAAATTTGAAACTTATAAGTAAAATATACTTGAAATTGACTCGTCTGTGCCGCCACTATAGTTTCAGCACGTTCCCTATACAAAGCACGGCACTGGACACCATAGAACCAGTTGCAGAATTCAGCCAGCATGAAGACAGGCATGGTTCTACACTTGTGTTTAAGTCGTATCGTTTCTCCCTCCCTTTGGCAAAATGAGTGATCAAAAACCACATGAGACGAGGACATCATTATAACTGTTGGCCTTATGCCAAAATTTTGATGTCGCAAGTGGGGAACTGGTGTCACAGATCGTTCCCGCGACTTTTCATCTTTATAGGCACTTGAGCTCTAAATCCAAACATCAACAAACCTCTTTACTTTTTAGCTCCCAATGATCAAGAGGGCTCAAAGAGTAGCTACGGACGAGATAAAGATCACTGCTAGCACATGGTCTGCGCCAGTGTGGATGAAAACCAATGAAAAGATCACTGGATTCGCACAACTGAAACCTGAATACTACCAGGCGTTTGCCGATTACCATTTACGGTGAGTTCGTAGTCACAACAGCGTTTTTAACCGCCGACACAAAAACGATGAGGTACTATAAGTTTTACATGTCTGTGTGTGTGTTTGTGTCTGTGGCATCGTAGCTCTCGAACGGATGAACCGATTTTGATCTTGCTTTTTTTTTTTAAATTACACGACGCGATAAGAGTTCTATTACTGATATATATATATGTATAGAAACCAGGAACATGAACCTAGGATTTAATATCTTACAGGCACTGAAGTATTTTAACCCAGCAGAAGTAATTGAGGCACTTCCCTTTTTCCTGCCATACTACCGCTACAAGTTCTATAGGCGGCTGGATCCTATAATGAATAGTTTGATGACTGTTGTTCTTTTCTCAAGATTTTGGACCTTTTTTTAAGAGCAAAATTTGTCTCATTTCAGTTTCATCGAGGAATACGACAAAGCAAACGTGAAGATTTGGGCTATAACTACAACCAACGAGCCGATCAACGGAATAATCCCTCTCGTGGAGTTCAATTCGCTAGGATGGTTCCCTAGTCATTTGGTGCGTACAAACTTGAAATACATGAATAAGAATATGTAAGGTAGGTAACAATCGAAGCCTGCGGATGGCAAGCTATGGCTGGCTCGCCGTCCGATAGCAACCAAACCCGGGTCGACGGCGCGTCGTGTTCCACGCGCGCCTCAAAGGGCCGTCAGCAACGAAGACGGGGCCCGTTAGGGTTGCGGAATTTGTTCGAAAGAGTCACCGCGTCCCTGGAACGCGGTGGGCATTAGGAGGAAGACGGGTGGATTTTAGTCAGTAAGAGTCTGACACTCCCTTCCGCTCCGCCTAAAGCAGGAGTTATCATCAAAATTATGCATCCTTAAAAAAAAGGCACATAGGAAACAATAAAATCAAGCTAGGAGGATGATGATGTTCAAACATTTTCTCTAGTAGTCATTCTTAATATATGCAAGTTACTGCGTAAAATAATATGCTAAAGGGACTACGATATCAGTCAACGAGCATGAAGCTTATCCTGATGAATCAGGCCTTTTTTATTGGATGCGAAATCATCAAATGACTTCTCCCGCTATGGGCGGAGCGGGAGTGTCAGACTCATACCGACTAAAACCCACTCGTGATCCTTCTCGTGCCCTTTGCGTTCCAGGGCCGCGGTGACCCTTTCGAACAAATTCCGCAACTGTTGAATCAGGCCTGGCCACAAAAAAAGTTGGACGAATGTGGCCAGAGATCAACGACAATTTAAGCAGCATGGTAGACGATAGACGGTAGAAACTGTTGATTACAACAGCAATCTTATGATTACAGGGTCGCTGGCTAGCCGACAACCTCGGACCTACAATAAAAAACTCCCGCTACAACGAAACTTTGATTATTGGCGTTGACGATCAACGGTATCTCCTACCTGTATATTTGTCAGGAGTAAGTACAGCCATGTTTATTAAAACTAACACCAAATTCCAAACAAATACTCAAACCTTAGCACCCAAGTCTAAGTAGACTACAAACAACGAAAAGAAGCTGATATATATACTTCTATACAAATATATAAAACTGAAGAGTTTGTTTGCTTGAACGTGCTAATCTCAGGAACTCCTGTTCCGATTTGAAAAATTCTTTCAGTGTTAGATAGCCCATTTATAGAGTAAGGCTTTATATTATCACGCTAAAACCAATAGAAGCTGAGCACTAATGAATAATATTTCAAAAGGGTTTAGTAAATATTCCAAGTGGACGAAGTCGCGGGCAGCTAGTTGAATAATGAAACTTATGCAGAACGTCTTAAAGTATACTTTGAATTGACAGATGGAACGCGCAGCTCCAGAATCGTTTGATTACATGGATGGCATAGCTGTGCATTGGTATGGGAATTTCTTCCCGCCACAAATATTAAATTCTGTACAAAGGAGGTATCCAGACAAAATACTTCTTGCTACTGAAGCTTGTGAAGGTATTATTCAACTTTACTTTTAACTTGTATTGACGGCACGGTTCACGTAGTGGTTGAGCGATTGGCTGCTGCGCTGCGTGTCACAGGTTCGAATCCCGCACGGATCAAATATTTGTATGGCCAACAGATAGTTGTCCCCGAGTCTGGCTGCTGGTGTATGTGAGTTTATGTTTGTAAACGCACCCACGACACAGGAGATGGTCCTAGTGAGGGGCAACATTTTAAATAAAATGAATAATAAACTTCAGTCATAAAAGTGAAATACCAAATAATCTACCTGACAGACTATTCACAAAAAATATAGTTAAAATTGATATTTATCAACAATAAAGATAATAATATTATACTACAACAATCTGTGTTTATAGCGCAGTACACATCAGTTTTTTAGCCAAAGTCTATGTTGAATATGTCCATGCAACACTTTTATGCGGTGAAAAATCTTTCAGGATCAATGCCATGGAACTCTGAAAAAGTTGTTCATGGATCTTGGAGAAGAGCAGGCAGATATGTGAAGAACATTTTGGAAGTATGTTTGTTATTTTTTAACCTTAGATGAGATCATACAACATGAAATTAACTAATAATGTTTTAATAGGATTTGAACCATTATGTAGTTGGTTGGATCGACTGGAACCTCGCCTTAAATCCACATGGTGGTCCCAACTGGGTAGACAACTTCGTAGACGCAGCCATTCTAGTATACGAAGATGATGACGAATTTATCAAGCAGCCGATCTTCTATGCTATGGGCCACTTTTCAAAATTCATCCCAAGAGGCTCCCGACGAGTCCGAGTAGCACAAAGAAGTCTTGCAAGCATAGAAAATGTTGTTGTGAGGAAAACAAACGGAAATCTCGTTATTGTGCTGCAGAACAGGTATGGCAGATGAACAATAATTGTGATGAACCGATGATGTAGTCATTCTATGAACATTGGTGAACATAATGAAATGTCTACATTAATACCCATTGTAAAGAGATTATATTTGTAAGTTTAGATGTTCGGGAACATCAAAACTTACAAATTTAATCTCTGTAAAAAAAAATAAACAAAACAATGACAGAAAGCCATATTATTACTAAATGTCATAGACTATATTTTATCCCCAGAAAAATGCATGGTATCTATGGAAAAGACCATGAGAGTAAAGAGGAGAAATAAAAAAAACTGGAGCAACCTGAATAGCAGTTAAAAAGTCTGTTGTATTATATTGCTGTCTTTAGCAAATAATGGATATCCATCCAATAAATAAACTAAACTTTCTGTATCCACAAAAGAAGTAGAAGAAGTTATTTGTAAACTATCCAACTGTTCATATTATTATTATTTTTCAGGCGAACAAGACAAATGAATGTGAGAATAAATATAAGCGCAACTAGATACATTGAAATTACAATGGAACCTCAATCAATAAAGACAGTAGAAGTCAACCCTTAGAATTAGAATTACAAACACTCATGACTAAATAAAGTTATTTATTTTTATATATTTTTCATTATTTTACCACCTCTACATCATCTGATCAATATCAAACCAAACACACTGGTAAAAATAAAAATAAAACTTGGCACATTGTGTGCTCTATAAAAAACAATTTTGTAAACATCACTGTACTATAGTTGGTGTCAATTTGGAGCCAACTGTGGACATTAACCCACCTACACTTATTTACAAAACTAAAACCTCTTCATAACCTGATGTCATTTAGGTAACCATCACAATATCATTGTTGTCCACATATATCACAAATGAAGTACAGTATATGATATTTATCATTCAGATTATGAAGAGGCAAAATGAAACCACTTCTGTAACCAACTATAGTAATAATAACAAATTATGTACATCACTTGAGCACTTACTGTAAGTAAATCAAAAATATCAACATAGCAATCCTATTTTTTATATATAGGCTCAATATTGGGACAATAATGTAATCTTATCCAAAGGCCAAACACGACAAACTACTCTACTTCTAATGAGACCTTCGGGCACAGGTCCATATACCCTTGAATCGGCGGAATTACCAGAATTATCGCCTTCTAACCATACATGACCTCTAGGAACAATTTGGTTACGTTTTGGATAGTTACCTCTAACTCGGTCACCAGGAAGGCCTGTGATCCTTTTGCAAATATTTTGTTTAGGGTTGGAAGGGCTCCTAGATATCACTATGTCACCACGCCGCAAGCGTTGTACTCGAGGAGATATATGTTCAGTGAACAGTACGTTGTTGGTTTGAAGCGTGGGCTCCATTGACGGACCAGAGCACTGCAACATATGATCAAAAATAATGTAATACAATGTAAGTGTTTGTTACCAGTTTGTCTACCAGTTCTGACACATACTTACCATGACAAAGTCTCCAACATATTCAAATGTGCAATGCGTAATACAGGCTGTTTGTAAAGCATATCCCATAAAGCCGCAGGTTTTACCAATAAACCTCATAAAGGCCATTTTGCAAGGTTAGGTTAGGATAAAGTTAATGCTTTCACTATTCTAAGGACATTTCCATTGCTTCATGGTTTGACTACCTATCTAGTTTCAATTTAATTTTCGTAGCAAAGCAAACAATATTCGTCAAGAAAACATAACAAATAATTAACCTTTTCGTTCTACTACTGACATTGGCTAGCAATTTAACGATTTGACAGATTGATTGACACTTTGATAGTGACACAGAGTCACAGACACTTGAATCTTGAATCTTTCCTAGAGATGAGACGTATATACTGGTAGAGGTATATATACCAAGTATGTGCTTCCCAGTACATAGACCGGGTACGGACCGAAATACTGGGTAAATACCTTGAAGGTATGACGTCAGACGCATAGTACGATACGAACCGCTACCACAAGGTAGCGCCCACTTCTATCGGTAGTTCGGTACGCCGAAGCAACCCGAAGCTACCCGACAGCTTACGAAGGGACCCGAAACGCCATTCGTGCTTTATGAACATTCGGTTGATTTAATTTAGTTAGACAAAATGGGTACTTATTTTTACGTGCATAAGGAACATAATAGCATAATTACATTTTTTGTCACGACGTGAAAGAGTTCCTTTGTTTGTTTATGTTAGGGAATATTATTACGTGTTTGAATGTTTACGTTGTCTAGTAGTACTTAGGTAGACAATGTTTTGATTTTTTTTTTTTTTTTTGCGTCAGTTGTAAGTTTTGCGACAGTCTTAAGCCTGGTAAAGTAGGAAGGAAAGATTTCATATCTCATAATGCATAATTACGTATAGGTACTTGAAACATCGTACCTACATTATATTGGAGGCATACCATACTTATCGCATACGTTTACTTATCGAAATCCTACCACACCCAAATACTTAGAAGTATTTTGATACCTGGTATTTGTACCAGGTATATAGTGATACCCATACCTTAAAGGCCGGGTATGGAGAATGGCAGGTATATCTCATCTCTAATCTTTCCTTTTGTCACACAGATAAACCAGAACCACACTACAAAAAAAAATACCATGATACACTTTTTTTTTTTTTTTTTTTTGTTTTGGCTTCGCACGGTTTGTGCATTTAGCCAATGTCACGTTTAGTTCGAAGTAAAGGTAGGGAAACGGAATATAAATATTTTAACGGAATTTGGGACAGGAAGGACATATAGGATCAGTATTTTTATTTTGGAATGATTGATGAGCAAATTACAATGACGAAATATTACAATTTAATGTTATTTATGGTAATGAAAGAGACTATACATTTATATACAGGAAAACTATTTGTACAAAGTAAAGACAGTATTGAGGTAGGGAAAGGAATATCAAGGGATAAGAGGTTACTGAAGAAGGAAGAACGGTCGTATAAGGGACAGGAGAAAAAAATATGATTTAAGTCGCCTACGTCTGTGCCACACAAGCAAATGGGGTCATCAATAATATGAAATTTGGCAAGATGGGCTGGTGAACAAACATGACCTAGTCTCATCCGTATTAAAACAGATGTCTCCATCTTGCCAAATTTAGCCCGGCAAAACCATGGTTTTTCCGGAATCTCGGGTTGAATAAGGGAAAAGTAATGTCCTTTCAATCTGCTACTGGCATTCCAAGCAACCTTCCAGGTGTCCCGTAAAATTCTTCTAGGCATCGTAACGAGGTCATAAGTAAAAATTTTATATGGGACTAAGTCCCCACAATGCACCGCATCACCAGCCAGGGCATCAGCCACTTCATTGCCTTGGATTCCAGCGTGGGCCGGAATCCATGCAAATTGAAGTGTGTTACCCTCGGTGATGGTTCTGAACGCAAATTCTCTTATTAAATAAATTAAAGTAAGCTGTGACTTGTCTTCGTAAGGGGATTTGTTAATGGCTAGAAGAGCACTTCGAGAGTCAGTAAAAATTATAGCTTTTTTGAGCTTTAAAACACGAATGTATTCTATTGCTTTTAAGATACCGAAGCATTCCCCTATAAAAACGGAAGTCTCGGGAGGCAGTTTTATTTTTTGTACGATATTGTATTGAGAATGGTAAGTACCTATCCCAACACAACCCATCGGATCACGTTTGGCGGCATCAGTAAAAATGTGGTGGTATTCAGAATGTTCAGTCAGAAAATGGTTAAAATTTAATCGGCAATTCGGATCTGATTTACTCACACTGTCATATGTTATGATGGGACTAAACTGTAAACTCTCGTAACTACTGCTAAATATTGGGAGTTTATTGGAACGGTGAATAGGAGAAGAAAGTGAAAGGATTTTTTTATAGCTGACAACTAGACAAGGAGCACGTTTATGGGACCAGTAATCTGAAGATTCCATCTGTCCTATGAGAGAGCCCAGTTTGGGAATGAGAGGATGAGTTGAGAGCTGAAGAATCCGGAATAAATATTTGTCAGATAGGAATTGTCTTCTTATATATAATGGAGCTTCCCCGCATTCAACTTGGAGTGCATTAATGGGACTAGACTTCATAGCACCCAAAATGATACGTAAAGCTTTAGATTGAATGCGATCTAATTTTTTAAAAGCCATAACACTGCCGGGTTCCAGAACGAACGATCCATAATCCAGAGTGCTTCTGATGATTGCGTTATAAATTAGTTTTAAAGAAAAGGGATGTGCACCCCACCACACACCGGAGAGGCATCGAAGCATGTTTAAGTGTTTTTCACATTTGTTTACAATATAATCGCAATGGGGAACACCGCTTAATTTAGAGTCAAATATTACACCCAGATATCTGAACTTATCTTTTATTGGAATAGGTACTCCTCTATACAGAATATTTACTGAAGGAATCATTTTCTTCCGGGTGAATAATACAGCCGCACTTTTAGACGTGGATAAATCCAAGCCATTCAAATCTAACCATGACTCCAGAGTAGATAAAGCGGAATTGATATTAAAGGTAGCCTTGTCAATAGAGGGACATGACGAATATAATAACAAATCGTCAGCGTATTGAAGAACCTTAACATGGTTAGTTAATAAGGACGAGTCCATATCAAAAGTGTAAATGTTGTATAGAAGGGGACTGAGCACAGAACCCTGTGGGAGACCTCTCCATACAAGGCGAGATACTTCATGATCTCCTATTAGCATGTTAACAGAGCGTGCAGTCAGGATATTAATAACGAAATTCGACAAATTCGAAGGAACCTTTAAGGCTTTTAATTTATTTTGTAAAATTGATAGTACGACATTATCATAAGCCGCATTAATATCAAGAAAAACTGCTACGGTTGATTGGTTATTAGAAAAGGATAACCGAATATCAGATGCTAGAATGCTTAAACAGTCAGTGGTACTTTTACCTTTTCTAAAGCCATATTGTGATTCTGCCAAAAGGCCCTTACTTTCAACATACCATTCTAGGCGATTTTTTATTAAGTGTTCCGCTATTTTCATTAAAATTGAAGACAAAACTATGGGGCGATATGAAGAAGGATCAGATGGAGTTTTATTTGGTTTGAGGAATGGCAACACCATTTGACGTTTCCATTCATCAGGGATGTGTCCAGTAATCATTACAGAATTGACAAGCTTTAAATAATAACTGAGGGCGTCGTCATTAAGATTAGCAAAAAAGGAATACGGGATACCGTCAATACCGGGTGCGGAGTCCTTAGTTTTGTGAATAACACCCTTTAATTCAATAAGAGTGAATGGCAGCTCTAGAGTTTCCGAAATATCATGGTTGATTGATACAAGCGGCAAATTCAGTTCAATAGCCTCAGGCACCCAAGGAGGTGCCAATGTATTTAAGAAGTCACTGGCTAAAGAATCAGGAATAGGAGCAGGGTTATTATAAATGGACCTAAATCTACGAATATTACGCCAGACAATGGTAGGGTGAGTATTCGGTGAAATTGATGTGCAAAAGTTACGCCAAGAATCATATTTTTTCTTCTTGAAAAGTTTACTAGTTAACTTAATTAAATTAGTAACAATTTCAAAGTTATCATCAGACATATCTAAGTTATAATTGTATTCAGCTTCTTTACGTTTGTTTATCAATTCTGTGCATTCTGAGTCCCACCATGGAGGCGAAGGTATTCTATTAATATTTTTATTTTTTACAGGAAAAACTTCATCTGCCGCTGCAATTAATATGTGTGCTAAAGCTACTGCACAAATATTTTCATTGCCATCAGATATGATAGGCAGGGAGCTAAGCTTTCTGTCAACAATATCTCTAAATTTGTCCCAGTCATTATTATTTCTATTTGGCAGTTTATGTTTTAAATTTGATCTTCTTAGTGGTGCATTTGATTTGGAAAGAGGATATGTGATAACAATTGGAAAATGATCACTACCATAAGTAGAGGTTAGAGTATGCCAAGTCAATGATGAAGCTAAACTTGGAGAACAGATGGAAAGGTCAATTGCGCTTTGGTTTTGGTTGGGAGCACACCGACGTGTGACTTCTCCTGTGTTCAAGATGCACAAGTTGTGTAAGTCTATTATATCTAATAGTTCATCGCCATAACTATTATTTGATGAACAACCCCAAGATTGGTGATGGCAGTTAAAGTCCCCCAATACTAAGAAAGGCTTTGGTAAAAAAGAAAAGAGATCATTCACCTCTTGAAGAACAGAGGAAGAAGGATGAGGAATATAAATAGAAACTATACAACTATGATACACTTTAATAGCTACAATGGAGAATTCCTCACTATGAGGTGGTAAAGTAATAGAAGAAAAAGGAATAGAATTCTTGATAAGTATAGCTACTCCACCATACCCATCAGATCTATCCTCTCTAATGGTTGAATAACCATTAATTTTAAAAATATTGTGAGTTTTCAGCCAAGTCTCTGCTAGAGCAAAGACAAAAGGCTCATATTTGTTTATTAGATGTATGACATCACTCTTTTTGTTTAATAGACTGCGACAGTTCCACTGGATTATTTTGGATGTGTCCATTATGAATGGGTTGAGGTAAATTAAAAGATTGGGCAACGTTGGACGGTGACATGTTGAACTGGGAGAGAAGATTATGTAAAGCAGTAAGAAGATCATTTATGGAAAAATTTGATTCCTTTATTTCATTATTAATATTACTTGACAAAGCACAGCCATTTGAAGGCTGAGGTATGGCAAAATCTCTAACAATAGCATTGTGAGCTTCTTTATTATAACCATGCACATGTTTTGGGGGTGATCGTGGTTTCAAGTGGACTGTCTTCTTGTAACTGTTTGAAGTATTAGGGGATGAAATTATTGGGGCATCTGCAAATTTTTGAGAAGGAGTGGATAAAACTGTATCTGCATATGTTTTAGTTACAGGGGGATGCAATTTTGCTGCTTCAGCATAAGAAACTGAACTTTGTGCCATGTATTGTTTAATGGATTTTTGTCTGGAGAATTCTGGGCAAGATTTGTTAGTAGCAAAATGATAGCCAGAGCAAAGGCAGCAAGTAGCATTTTCTTTTTCGCAACTCTCCCCAGAGTGGCCTTGGCCACATTTATAACAGCGAGGTTTGGACCTACACTGTATTTTTGTATGTCCAAATCTACAACAATTGAAGCACTGTATGGTAGGGAAAATATATAAGTCCACAGGTAAGGCATTATAGCACATAAAGATCCTTTTAGGCAAAACCTGACCATCAAAGGTAACAACTATGGATTGAGATGGTTTCCAGATTGTTGTTCCATCAACAGTGGTTTTAAAATTCAGTCGTCTGACTTTTAATATCGGACCGCAACCAATTGGTACTGTTATATTATCTATAACTTCCTCAGGAGACCACTCCGCTGGAACACCACGTACTAAACCCATTCGTGTAACATTAAATGTAGGTATGAATGCTTTGTAATTAAATTTTTGGAGGCTCTCATGCGCAATAAAAGAATTAGCGTCTATGTGATTTGAGAAAGAAAGTGAAATTTTATTTCGTCCAATTTTTTTAACACTTCCATTAATTATATTTTTGAAGGCATTATGCTTAAGGAACTTTCCAAAAGTGATGGGGTGTAATGTCGTACCATCATCGGGGGCAGTAAATGTTTTCTGAACATGTATCACAAAAGGTGTGCTGTCCGTACTTTCGTAACTTGTTCTGCCAATCTGAGAGGCGGGAAATAAAGAAGGAGCAGAGATATTAGTAGTAAGTGTAGCAACATTTGTAGGCATAATTTCGTTATGTTTAGGCACCGATTCAGTACCTTTCGAATCCATGCAACTACAACCCGAAGTTTCGGAACCATTGTTTTTACGGGTACGGCGACGTTTATTGCAGTGTTTGCAGACTAACAGACGACTTCTTTTTAATTTTCGACCCGAAGTTGAGCCATCGGTATCCATGCCCGATTCGTTTGATTTTACCGTAACAAAAAGGCCTGCCGGGGGAACGAAGTCCCCCGGGTCAGGCGGGTCGTTCATACTTAACAATCTAATAGATGATTAAAAGACTTACCACTACCGGAGAATATTAACAAATCTAAGATAAAACAATAAATAGAAGAATATACAACACTAAACTACTTCTACTGATCTTATAATACACAGTTTTAAAATTTTCAAGATCAATTCCAAAAATACACGACCGCCAAGTTGGAAGTTTCCCGCGCTTTTTTTCCATGATACACTTATTTTGGTTTTTCCAATCGAAGCATTGAACAAATTGTCCATGAAAATTATACGCTTCTTCTTGAACTAAAAAATGTTGCCTCATTAAATACATTTTACTTTGTCAATAATTAGGAAAACTTACAATAATGTATGATGAGATGATGAACGAGCGAAGCGAGCACCAAATATGCCATTTAATTTTATCATTTGCTCTTTTGTTTCGAGTGACCACGATTCAGTCAAACGCCACGGGGGGTAAATAAAACATGATCAATACAACTTTACAGAAGCAATCAGTTAAGGTTTGCCCGAGACGCTTGTACCGCACCTCAGGAAGGAAAGTCGAGTCGGTGATGACAGGAATCCAGCCGGGAATTACGGATGTCGCATACGTTCCCACGATCCCTGGCATAGGTGGGAGATGGAACATCGGGGTGGTTTTAGCCAGTAAAAGTCTGAAAGACTAAGGTGGAAAACATCCATGAGTATTTCCCCCCCGTAAAACAAGAAGGGTAGGTAGGAAGGAGCATGGTTTCACATGAGTGGTGGCCTTATGGGGCCACACCACACGAGCAACCACACGGGTCCTCGTTCTGTCAGGGGCCTCGCACAACCCGAGTTCAAAGAACCTAAATTTTATAACACGTTTTAGATGTTTGTAATAAATGAAGTTATTCCATAGTTTTGGTTTGATGTAAGTAAGAAGAGAGAAGTGACACAAGATGGGCTTTCTGCTCTGCAATTTTTTCATTTAAAATTTTCTATGTCTATTTGATTTTATTTTTAATATTAGGGGTATTCCCAAAAATTCTTAAATAAGTACCTATTTATTCATTTAAAAAAGTACAAGGGCCTCACAAAGGTCTTTCGGCCGAGGGCGTCGCGACGGTAAAGGCCGCCACTGATTTTAGCTGCATACTTTTATAGCAAGTGAAAAATATAACTAGCAAAATTTTATTCAATGTAGATGATAAGAAAAATGATGATGAATGTTAAATGTGTTATATACATACAGTTACACTGACATAGATTCTGATTCAACTTCTTCCGTTTCGCTATCAGAACCTAAAACAAAGAAAATCATCTAGAGAAGAGTTTAATTAATATGGTTTTGGCCTATGTTGTTGTAGTGTCAGCAACTCTATGGGATTAAAATCTGGGTAGTACGTCGGCATGATTATCTTGATATCATGAGATAATGCACTACCCATCTCAGATATTTATATCACGTGCGTGCGTCTGACACACAGTCCGGTAAAAAACACTACCCACCCACCGCCAGCGCCGTGTTGACGGCGGACTCACTGAGCAATAGCGATCAGTCTGCACTGTCCCTCTCAATTGTGTCTCACGCGCATACTTAAGACGAGGTACAGCGGTCCTGGTCAAACTAAGTAAAGTCAGTTACTTTTCCAACTTTCTTCACTCTCGATGACGCTATCTATCACACTCTTCCAAGAGAGCCGTAGAGAAACCAGCACTCTGCGCTAACCACGACCGCCGCCTTCCTTTCACCCTCGCTGCCAAGGACCGTTGCGACATCTCCGTCAATATCCGCGCCGATCGTTGCTCGAGCCAGCTGGGGCGCGCCTGAGCCTGTCGTGTTAAATTCGTCCCTAAATAATAATCCTTGCTCGATCCAGCCCGTCCCTAGCTGTTTCTGTACCCCACAGAGGGCGCCCTCAGTGTGTAGTCGCTTAGTTTATAACTTTTTATAAGCCTTGACTGGAGACTAACAGCAAGTCCGGTCAAGCAGTGGACAACATCCTCGTTTGAACTGCAAGAAAAGAAACCGAATATGTTCACAGACAGAAGTAGGTTTTTTAAGCCATTATTTTGTTCAGTAATCTTCATTGTATATAAAGCCTAAAATATTAAAATCTATGTAGTCGATTTTTACTATTTAGTCGATAATCATTCGATTGATATTGGATTTGACATAATGACAGCAGGGAGCACGATCAAACAGATTATTGTGTGGAATACGCTGGGGCATATCGAGCTTAACAATTTGTCATAAATTTTGCTACAAGAAAGTGAAATAACATTATCCACGGCGCGCTAAACGTTTATTGTGTCCATTGTTCATTGGCTTTTCAGCAAAATTATAAGTGAACTATTTTTTTTGCGCCACGGTTAACCCATCAGCTTTCACATTAGAATTTCATTTCTATGGGATTATTTCCTCAGAAATCAACGGTCAACAGAAAAAGATATTTGTTTTCGATTTACCCAGTACTGTTAGATGTTTATGTTATCAAGTATTCGCGGTGTTCTATGTTTATGCCTGGCTAGAATAGAATCAATATTGTATTAGAACGTTAACCTATTGTTGTGAAATGAGTGTGCATATTTAGTGTACCTTTGAGTTATGAGCACCTGATGGAAGATTAGCGTCGCTACAGAAGCTCAGGAATTTAATAACAAGTAAGTGTATTTTTTTTTGTTGTTGCCTGACCCCAAATCTTGGAAATATGCATGACTCACGCACGTTTCGCTGTAAAGATCATTTCTGAATTGAATAAATAATTGCCTGTTCAGAATATATTAGGTAGGATAAGGGTGATGCCCATAGGTGGTGGTATTCCAAGTATTTCAGTGGAGATACCAAGGCATAATACATTAACAGAATATATAAACATGTGTTTAAATGTGAGATACATCAGTAGTGTTCAGTGGCCTTAATGCAATGGTTATACATCATTCATCTGAAAAACTACTAATCTCAATACTGTGATAGTAAGGTTTTAATATTTATAGTAAGCACTGGAGACATCAAATACATAAAGGCAAGTCACAGTAACATTCAATTTAACAATAGAAAAATATCAACCATGTGTTCTCTTTGTCTACATTCAAACAATGACTGTGTTCTATGCCTGTTTTAAAACTATTGGAATTTACAATATATGTACAGTATGTTAACTAACAGAGGATGTTCCCGTTAACCCACAATAGTATAGTATCCATATATGATCAAAAAAAATATTACCATTCGAAAACAAAATGTTTTTATTTTTTTTAAATATTAAAATATTAATTAAAAATGTTAAATTTATACGTTAAAGAAACACTCTGTACACACGTACTTGCCAGTTTGGGCATTGCTACTACAAGTACTATTCCGCGCTACTATTTTGATTTTAAACAGGATGTTTCGAATTTATTGTCAATTTTTTTTTATTTGGATTATTTTATGCTATAGATTTTTCTAAGCTGATATTTTAATTTTAATCTATTAATGATATAGATTAATGAGTTTAAGGGGACACCCTGTTATTTAACATACTTAATAATAAAGTTGTTCATAACAGCAGCAGAAAATTTCTTCTAAAGATGTACCTATAACATTTTCCTCTTTTTATTGAAATTAACGCTATCCTTGCCTTGTAATCTTGCATGTGCTTAATATAGCGGGCGGGAGGGAGGTGCATACCTGCAACCCACACATATTCGCGGCAATTAAAACTAGATATATTATTTTCATTTTCAAATTTAAAATGAATTTCCGCAAAGTAACGCCTGACTCAATCAATTTTAGAAATTATAATGCTTTTAAGCGAAATTTACTATCTAAAAATTAACTATATTGCTCAGTGTTGCACTTTCTAATGCTTCAGCTAATTATATTTATTGTTAATTAATTCTTTTATTTTTGCTAAATGATTTTAATTTCTAAAGCAGGTCATTCACTCTACTTTTCCTGCTTAGCTACTTTGTAGCATTATATCTCTTTGTTATACCAAAAAGTTATTGCCATTTTACAATTAATTGATCTATGGTTTGCATGAACTGGTCACGCCATAGATTTGAATAGTATGAGCATATTTTTATACCAAACTCTTCCCATGTTTAAAGTATTTATAAGTACACAGATCGGTACTTACTCCTTGAATTGACTGTTGTAATTAAAGACCTAACAGTAATAGGACATATGAAAGTCTGATATAAACCCAAGGGAAGATTCTCACAGGGTTAAAAATATCCTATGTCCTAATCCTAATCTACATGTATGCTAATTTTCATCCAAATCGATTTAATCATTATCAGGTAACAGACAGACAATGTTATTTTCATAATTAAGACTTTTGTGGATCCGCATCTTTACTAATATTGCAAACAGGAATTATTTGTACAGAATAAGTTCCCAAAGTGCTGGACTAATTTTTATTAAATTTTAATCATTTTTTCACCAATGAAAAGCTACATTATCAGCAAATAACATAGGCTATATTTTATCCCCGTATTCCCACTGGAATTATGCATGTGAGAGTTTTGATCTGTGGTTGTACTACGAAGTGCCAATGCTATCATGATTCAGTGAGAGGGAAAGGGATAGTGCTATTCATCTTGTGTAACTCCGTCTCTCTCTGACACAGGAATCATGATGGATTTAAGACGTCATGGTAGGTCTGCTGGTATGTTTATTAATTCAGTTTTCTTTCCAACAGAAATCATGGGTAGATTCACAGGAAAGAAATGCCGACTATTGTCAATGTTATGGCTGACGGGCGGTTTCTTCTTTGTGGAACTGATCGTCGGCTACATCACCAACTCTATGGCTCTTGTAGCAGACTCATTTCACATGTTAAGTGATGTAGCTGCACTTGTTATCGCATTTTTATCAGTTAAGGTGAGTTCCCTTGTTCTATTAACATCAATTATTTTTATTTTTAACCGACTTCAAAAAAAGGAGGAGGTTTCTCAATTGATCCGTATATATATACTTATATATTTTTTATAATGACTATGTTTGTTTCAAAGTGAAATTTATTGTGAATATGTTGACATATTTGTTTTTTTTGTTTGTTATAAAGTATGTGTTTCTTCACATGTTCTGTTAATTCAGCATGCTTTGAAACAAACATATTACCTTATTCATCTGGAAAGCAAAGAATAGCAAAACAAGTAAGTTTCACAGTATATTCTGAGAAGGTCTAATAACAACAAAATAGCTTGTAATTTGTTGTTATTAGACCTTCTAACGATTGTAATTAGTTTATTAGAAACCGTCTTTCAAAGTGCATTTAGTTCAAATTCGCACACACAGATAAGATAATAACTGTACCTTCATTCAAAAAAAAAAAATATACGAGATGTTTTCCTTGTTTGAGTATTTTTGTCTCCAAGAAGTGGCAAAAGTAAAATTTTCCTTATAAAACAAGATCGTTCTCACGGATGCGTGCGTTTTCACACAGCAGTTTAGTCATAATATTGACTCAATGATCCGATTTGGCGCATGACATCACCATAATTACATATTTGGTAATTAATAATATGTAAACTCCCGTGTATCAAGCACCAAAGATCCTGATTCATCTTTCGAAAATCGAAAAAGATGTTCGAACTCTTTCGAGCGCCGTAATACAGACAAGATAATTTACTGCGTCATACTAAATTAAAGTCATGGGAAATCCTATTACAAGTACAAAATATTTCCCTTACTCTACTTACTACTCGAGGAATTATTCTATGTATGGTTTTTATCCTTAGTGCCCAACTAGTTTCGAACTGAACTACAACTGGAATCTTATCTTATCAACATGCGATGACCAGACCGACCATAGTTTGTAAATTTTCTTTCATAATGTGTAATCATGCGTAGGTATCTATATTATGTTTACGTATATATGTATATCATAATTGTGCTCATCTATAATTTTGCTAAATAATGCGCGAATCAGTTTATTAGTGATACTAAACAGAGCCCTAATCGCCCTGAAATAGGCCTGATGACGTTCCTTTACTCCAAACTACCCACAAAAGAATCTTCCTAAGTAACTTATACTGTCCATGCCAGGTTGTCTGGAAGAGATCGCGGAATGCGATAAGACCGCCCATTGTATGTGTTTTAGTTTTAAGTCTACTTTTTGTGTTTCTTTTGGTGTACAATAAAGTATATAATAAATAAATAACTAACCATTACATTTCTTCTACCCAGATGTCACCAAAGAAATGGTCAAAGAATACATTCGGGTGGGCTCGCGCCGAGGTACTGGGCGCGTTGGTCAACGCAGTGTTCTTAGTTGCACTGTGCTTCAGTATCACTGTGGAGGCTGTGAAGCGATTCATTGAAATCGAGATGATCCACGACGCGAAGCTGCTAGTCGCTGTTGGATCCCTTGGGTTACTACTCAATATCGTGGGGCTGTTTTTATTCCATGGTGAGTTTTTTATGCTTAAGGAAATCTGTGTCCGGATTGATACTGTAAAAAAAGAAGTATCTGTAAAGAGAAACGAAATATAAATAGGACCTACTCTTAGAGGACAGAATATGTACCAAAGTTGCTACTGTGGCAAGTAAGGCAAATGTACATAGGTACGTTATTTTATTTTAATTCGGAAAGAAAAGCGTTTTTGCGCCATGCATAACATGTATAGACAGCGTCATCTATTGGGTACAACTTTTGCATTAAAATGGTATAAAATAGGGGACACTAGATGTTGCGGAATTTGTTCGAAAGAGTCACCGCGGCCCTGGAACGCAAAGGGCACAAGAAGGTTCACGGGTGGGTTTTAGTCAGTAAGAGTCTGACATTCTCTTCGGCTCCGCCTAGAGCGGGAGAACGAGAAGCCATTTGATGATTCCAATCCAAAAAAAAGGGGACACCAGATGAGGAGGCTACCCCATCTAAATCGTTCCGAGCGCCATTTGTTTGAAGATACCATTTAAATGTGTAGAAGTCGATTATATTTTTATTTTGATCGCATGATAAGTTCATTGATAACAATTACTCGCTATCGCCCATTGGCTTTTCGAACTTTACAGATTATTATTGCACTCTTTAAATATTAAAGGATTTGGCTTTCTCTGTCTGACTGAGTAGACATATATTTAAAAAAATACAAAAAAAAATAGTGCCTGTGGATCATGCTTTTCAAATTTTCTTCAGCGAAAAACTTGTTCCAGATCAAAAAACGCAATAGTAACAAATTTTTCTTTTTATTTTATTATTATTAATGTTTAATGCATAACGCGTTAAGTCATTTTATTAGAAGTTATTTTTCTTTGGTAACGCATTCGTGTTTCTGTCATGGCAAATTTCCCCTCGAAAGGTGGTCCTCCCAAAGCTGACCATCTTTGAAAACACGTAAAAACTAACATCACGATTCATAATGTTTAAATCAGTGGTTCTTAACCGGTGGTCCGTGGACCACTGGTGGGTGGCAGCACTCGAAGTGGTCCGCGAAGCCTAACCTTATAATACAATATTTTCTGCAAGGGTCCAAAAAGAAGTTGTGGTTGAAATGCGATGCAATACTAGCTTGTAAGCTAGCATAAGATTTTATAGGAAATATTTTTGTATGTTTTGAAAAAGTGCTACACACCACTTTACTTTGTTTTCATCGACATCTATGCGGACAGGAGTTCTCGGCACTTCTGATTACTTAAAAAAAGCAACGAAATCGGTTTTGTGTCAGTATTGGTATATTTCTGGCATGGAGCAGCACTTTACTGGATTCAGAAGTGATCGGTAAAGAGTATGCTGATGCTAAAAAAATCCTACTTCCTCCAAGTAGTTGGTGGTCCATGGCAAGCCAGAAATTTTGTCATATGGTCCCTTATAATCAAAAGGTTAAGAACCACTGGTTTAAATAGTCGAATACCCAACTTTAAAATCGATCTGTTTTAGCTGTGTTGTAGGCAACTTAGGGATTAACATATTTATCTCTTCGAACGAACATTTATCGACATCTATCTATACTTATAATAAATCTGTAGAGAGGTCAATTCTGTACAGGGAATATATTTTTAAAATAACTATCAGGGGGTGATTAGTGATCGATACTGGTGCCAAAAATGCAATCAGTAAAATTTTTGTCTGTCTGTCTGTCTGTATGTTCTTTATAGAAACAAAAACTACTCGACGGATTTTAACGAAACTTGGTGCAATTATTCTTCATACTCCTGGGCAGGTTATAGTATACTTTTCATCACGCTACAATCAAAAGGAGCAGAGCAGTGAAGGGAAATGTTGGGAAAACGGGATAAGTTACTCCATTTTTTAAGCTTCCGTCGCGTGTGTAGCCTTAATGGTTAAAGTTACATAGAAATCATGTATGACGGAAATGTTCTACATAAAATTATCTAAAAAATATCCCTCAACAGCATATGTCTATCTTTTATGGTTGACTCACAATAGCACGTGTAACTCCCGATAGCTTAGCAGTTCGGAGCTTGCTGATTATATTTGTTTACTCTTACGTTTATAATACTCTGGGCTGAGAATTTTAAAATCGGGAGTAAAGTAACTATTCCACGCGGACGAAGTCGCTGGCAGAAGCTAGTAAAATAAATATTTGTAAATTAAAGCCGAATAAAGTACCTATCTTTTAGAAATAAGCCCAACTAGAAGGATGATTCATCAATTACTTAAAAGTTACGGAAACACAAAGACATCGATTCCGTATTCTTACTTCGTTCTGTAGTTCTGCGTGCCGCTATGTTCCGGGCCTAAAATTTATTGTTTTTACCAATCCGACTATTTAACCATTGAACTACACGCAATACTATTGCGTGCGTTGGAATTCCACAATCATCTTCCTTTACAGCCAGTTTTATTAGCAATTATTTTTATCTGCATTTAATAAAGCATAAAGTTATTGTTTATGAATTAAGACCTCATGTCGGCAACCTTCCGAAATGCAGTCGAAGAGTAAATTAAATCTAACTGTATTACGACCTTGGCATTGCGTCACAATGCTAACATTCTTTACGACCGGTCCTGGCATGGACCCATATCATAAATATTTATTACTTGTTTTTAAACATCATCCAAGTCGAATTTGGATTTTTTCTAACGGTCACTTTGTATTTACCTCCTCTGGATAGCGGATTAGGTACCGATCTTTTGCGGTTCGAACTATCGAATACGCTTTGTTATGGCATGTTTTAGCTGTAATAATAGTATAAAACATGATTCATATTGTAACTATGTCATCTACACTACATGGTGTGCAATCTTGGATTATTGTTTTGTCCCATTAGTCATGTGTCTTGATTGAATATCGAAGAATTGAATTGAATATTGGCCGTGATCAAAGCTAGAGTAGTAAACAACTTCTTAGAATTACTCTCAAACAGTGCAGTCTTACTCTGAAAATGCACAAACATTATACGCTAGAAAGTTTTGATTACACGAAGCTTCTAAAACTAAAGAAAACCTGGCTGAATACTGCGTGGTTATGAGTCTAGTTCAGAAGTAGGACTTAAAACTTGAAACTCCTCTTTGCTTCCTCCTACATAGAATTGTGAATAGTTTTTGCATACACATAGGTAGGTACATAGATTCGTAACAATATTCTAAAACTCATCATTCTGTTTTTTGAGTAAACTGGATACATTTAAATCAAAACTCGATAAAACTTACCTTATCAAAATCACAGATACAGCTTGCTCTACATTTTGTAGTACCGTCTATTTGTTTTTGTCTAGAAGGATCCATTTCCTTTCCTAATATAAAACGGTCAATTCGGTATTTCTAAATTAAACATTTGAGGATGAAATACTGATCGAGATGATCGAGACGTACACTGCGCAGAAAATGACTACATACGAGTAGTTGGGCGACGCCTACAGTGGGACAGCAGTATGTACAGCAGTGCTTCCCTGACGCACCTTACAAACACTAACAAATCCTCTTGGTTCTTTTGCCAACCAAAAGGATTTGTTAGTGTTTGCACTTGGACTTCATAATGAAAAAAAGAGATATCATGCCAGCGACAATTTGTTACACTAATGTTACTTAACCAAACTTTTCCATCGTAGATCACGGCGGAGGTCACGGTCATTCCCACGGTGGGGTTCCACCGCCAGCCAACGTGAGACATCTCACAGAGATAGTCAACAGCAATGCAGACATGGCCCTGGGCCATAACGCGACTGACACAGAAGAGACTGACGAAATGGTCCCGCCGAAACCGGAGAAAGTAGCAAATAATAAAAAGCAGACGCCGTGCAGAGCGGCCCACGATCCCGGACATATGAATATGAAGGGCGTGTTCTTGCATATCCTGTCTGATGCTTTAGGTGAGTGATTATTTTTAACCGATTTCAAAAAAAGGTAGTTCTCAATTCGACTTTTTTTTTGTACACTTATATATTTGTTCAGTGATTTTTTCGACAATAGGGAATATGCATTTTTTCATCAGCTATGATGTAGTAATTAGTGGACCTCCTCAACTTTAAATCAATAAAATTTAGTAAAGTGACATACTGTTAGGTTTTTGTCAATCCAAAAGCAAAGTAGATATTTAACAATGAGCTGGTCTGGACTGGGACTATGCAGGACCACTTACTTTGGGAATAAAGTTAATTCAGTTGTCATTATCACCACTAAAAAGTGAAAAGTAATAAACACGTCAAAGTATGAAATAACTTTATGTGTGTGTATTTTGTTTGGTTTGTCGACGATAGTGTTATGTTTTATTTTGTGTATGGCAATCAAAAATGTCTTATTAAAATACAAAGTGGTATTATAAAATGCGTACATGGTGTATTTGTGGCATTTCTAAATTGAAGGTTCTGAGTCAACTCGTTTGTAGGTGTTTGGGCTTTCGAAGTTCATCAGAATCATTTATGAGTTGCCATGATTAAAATGTCGCAATCAATAAAACAATCATGTCTTCTGCTCATAGAAAAATCATATTCGTGCAATCGATTGCCTCATACTGTTGCCAGCTGCGTTTTAGATTAAAAGAAATACATATATGTATTTACATTTATTTATGCTATCAACACCCACTACGTCACTGCGTCGGCGGGCAGAACAAAAAGGTATCTGATGACACAATGACGTCATTAGTTGTTAGATTTTCTCTTTTATAATACACCCGCTTTATTTCATACCTCTTTAGCAAAGTGATTACGATAACGCCACTATAATGTTGTTTACTACTTAGGTACGTATGTACCTACAGTTTTAGACAATACCCTTAAAAACGTCCATGTAATTAAACATTAACTTGGCTAGTTTCGAATTTCACTAATTATTATTAAACCACAAGAGCAAACATGAAATAGAGCTTCTTCTACGTGCTGAAGAAAAATAAAATATAAAAGAGAAAGTAAAATACGACTGCCTACACGCGGGTTTTAATTGCATCTACTCAACAAGTAATGAGCAACTGCGTAAGCAATCCCTGTCGCTTGTCTCGATTTTAATCGATCTTTAAATTGATGACATTTATTAAGAATCGGCTGTGTTTTCCTTAACCTCTAACGCCCTTTCGTTTCGGATATTCTTCAATAGTGTTTTCGTTTCGGATTTTCTTCAATACTGATTACGATGTAATCCTGTACAATCACACATATTGAGGAACATGAATACTTTTTTTCGGAGCAAATCTGCCTAACTGTACCCCAATCAGGCAGCAAGAGTAGTTAACGCGATCCAGGAGTTCGACATCTGGGGCGAAAAATATTTCTAAAGCAAAATCTAATAATAGAATGGAACCTGAGTGTACCCGGGCGGGGGGACTAGTGTTAATCAAAGCAGTGTAACATTTAGGTCAACGAACACTGCCTTAACCTATAAACATCTAGTTGAACTAGTGGTTAACGCTATCGGGTGTTTGCGATATCGCGTGTGAAATTCACACCTAGGGTTGCCAACTATTTACAAAAAAATAACGCATTAATTACTTCGACAGGAAAAAAAAGTATTAGGAAGAAAAAAAAAGTATTTTTCAGCATATTTTTAGCACAGGACATGTTTTTTTATACCTTATTTTTTTCGAAACGTGAAACGCGACTTAATTTTGTAATGATATATTAGGAAGTTCAGTATGTTCAGTACCTTATTAGTTGATAGACAATTTTACGTTCTGTTACCTTGCAGGTTTTGATAAAAAGTTCATCATTATCCATAATTATGCCAGTTTCGTTTTACGCATCACAGTACAGATTACAAATAAAGTATTTTCCCATACTTATGTTTATGCAAAAATAACGTATAGTATAAGCATAAGCAAAATCAGCCTTTTGATGTTCCCACTGCTGGGACACAAGCCTCCTCTGTAGGAGAGGGAAAAAAGGGTATAAAGTATATTTATCCAAAACAAAAGTAGGATAATTATGTTTTTATAAAGTATGGTTGGCAACCCTATTCACACCATTGATCCGAAAAGGCGTTCGTTCGTTTTATTTGAAACTTGTATGGGTTCACATGAGATTGAATATGAAAATGAGTTTGGTTACATTTTTTAAAATCATATTTTTGGAGTGTTTTTAAATATGCTGTCAGCTATCGGAATAGCGTATGGTTGAGGATTATCAACGAAGCCTAGTACACCCTGGGTATATCTGTACACTCTTATTAAACTTTTCACCCAAAAGTTGTGACTCATATCGAAAAATAATACTTTATAAAATTCAGATCGTAGCGTTATAAGGAGACAGGCGAATACAATATTAAAAATATGTTCGCTTTTTACCGCTGGCCCAAGATAAGCTGTTGGGGGGATATCAATTTAATTGAAAATAAGCGTACCTATTTAAACGTATAAGGAAATCTATCCTAATATTATAAAGCTTCAGAGTTTGTTTGGTCCAACGTGATAATAGCAGGAATACTTGGTACGAATTGAAAAAATATTTTAGTGTTGGATAGCCTATTTATCAAGGACGGCTATATAACATCAAGCTACGACCAAGAGGAGCGGAGCATTATTGACAAATGTTGTAAAAAGTTAAATGTATAACGAAATCCAAGGATTTTACCACAATGTTATTACAAACGAAGAAAAAGAAGGAAAGAAGGTGATTATTACAAACTCGGATAATTAATTTAACTAGGTAGGTATGTAGGAACCTAAAAAACAACCCTGTGGATTATATGTTTATCTTGCTATTTCCACTATAAAAACAATCTTCTATAGGTACTAATACTATAAGGAGGAAAGAATTTTCTTTTGTTTGTACTGAAAAACCTCAGAAACTACTGGACCGATATTAACCATTTTTTCACCAATGGAAAGCTGCATTATCAGCGAGTAACATAGGTTATATTTTATCACCGCATTCCCACGGAAACGGGAAATACTTGAGTGAAATCGCGGGGCGTTGCTAGTATTGAATAAAATACGACTTCTGAAAACCTACACAATTTTTTCTTTGAAATAAAAATAAGTCGAGACATTTCTCTCTTCCCACACAAGTAATAAAAATAAATACAGGAAAGTATGTTATTTATAAACCGTAGGCGTTCGAATAGATACATACAAAAAATAATATATCATTGTTACATAAATTGCTATCAATACTGCCATAACTGGGTGCCATTCAGTGCCAAAATCTTCTTCGAACCTTGTTTGCCAAAAATAAAAGTTGATATTTATCCAAACCTTTATTTAACTGAGCCTGGATTGTGTGGGCTGATAATAATAGCCTAATCTATTCATAACCTAATTAATTAACTTGCAGAATAATCGGGGCGCTAAAATGTCCATGCCTTACATATTCTGATCTTTCCTAATTTTATGGAATTTGTTAGCACAATCTTTTATTCATTTACTTGGGGTTTGGTACAGCTCAGTGTCTTATTCTTATTCACCGATTTTCGCGCCCTTTTAACCTTAGTTTATTCTCTACCGAACAACAAGAACCACGGTTTATTCGGTGTCCGCACAAGAAGCACGTTTTATTCGGTGTCCGTACAAGAAGCACGGTTTATTCGGTGTCCGCACAAGAAGCACGGTTTATTCGGTGTCCGCACAAGAAGCACGGTTTATTCGGTGACCGCACAAGAAGCACGTTTTATTCGGTGTCCGTACAAGAAGCACGGTTTATTCGGTGTCCGCACAAGAAGCACGTTTTATTCGGTGTCCGCACAAGAAGCACGTTTTATTCGGTGTCCGCACAAGAAGCACGGTTTCTTCGGCCTGTAGGTGCAGTTCAGAAAGACACTGAGAAGTCAGTAGGTATCTGATTGAATCCCGAAAAACAGAATAAACACAAAAAATTAGCCCAGTGTGAAGATTTCTATAAATCTTACTACTAGATAGCATATCATTGTAATTCGATGTTTATCACCTTCGCACCAACACAGCGTAAATCAATATCGAATAGTAACTTGACCCTTTAACGCAAGTCATATGCTGTAACGTTTATTGTCCTACTCTCCATAACTCCATTCACTGCCAGCGGAGGTTCTTCTAGGTTAGTACTAAACCTTGATGCACTTGATCCATAGACAAGTTTGCCTTGACATTGACTAAATACTTTCGATAAGGAAATTGCCGATTCAGCCATGACAAACTCGAATAAAAAACATGCTGCATTTTCCAACTTAATTGAAAAGAAAATCGATTGCTTATGTTTAAATCTTGTTAACATTTTAATTAATATCGTAAAATACTGAAAACACACTAATGTTTAATTTAACATGGAAATTATTTATTTTTTTCATTTCAACGACCATAAAATAGTTAATTGAATTGTTTTTATCGATGGAATTACCTACTTCATTACTTATTTGTTTTAAATTGTGTAGTTATTCAGTATTGTTTTAATCATAATTGGGCGCTACAACTAACACGAGTAGATATCGTATACTATACACGACTCATTTTAGTTCGTGACTAAATAAGTAGGGTACTGCGTATAAAGGCATAGACCAAAGACGAGCACTTATGTGTTATATTAATTGTATTTTTTTGTGAGTTCTTCACTTGAGATACACTTGAGATATGCGTTTGAAAATGAAATGTTTTTTTTTTCATGAATTGTCACTGGCACTTATGATAAGCTGAAACTATTGGCGCGATTCATATAATTCGTATCTTTTGACACAAGACCTGTAACTCTGTAGTATGTATGGATATGTACGATTGCACATCAATTTGTTAATTAAAATGAAGGAGTCAATGGCCTCCGGTTATCGACTTGTGTGCGTGCTTAATTAAGGATCCCTAAAAGTACCTAATCGCCGTCTGACAATTTATCGGAGACCTTAGGTATTTAAAATAATGACTGATTGCAATATTGAAGTGCATTCTAAACACATCAAAAGTATCTAGGGATCAACATATATTTTTGCAATAACTTTTCTCCTGATTGATATTAATTAAAATTTTCTTTAAGGATTCATCAAATAAAGTGTTTTCGTTTGTCACAGTAACGATAAACCAAGTCACCTTTGCATTAATAAAGAAATTTGCCATTTTCCTAATAAAGGGATTTTTGACATTTGAACCACTAACATTAAAGTTCGAAAAAAAGACTGAAATAACAGTTTTCTTTAAAATTTTATTGGGTAACTTAAACAATTAATAATCCGTGTTTCTACCGCGAACACTAACAACACAAGAACATCGGTTTGGCATACTCAAAATGAGTTCATCCAAATCACGCTGTGGAATGGCCGCCCATGTTCGTTGCAACAACAAAAAAAGGTCTTCTTGCGACTGGATACCCTCCATATTCGGCAGAGCTCTTCGCTTACCTTGGCTGAGCGCCATGGAGGACGGTATCGCTGCACCACACGGAGACAAGACCGATACATTCAAATCTTAACTCGAAGAGCTCCAACAATAACCGCCATGATGTTAGCCGTGAGGCTTCATCACTCTTCAGGGAACTTAATTAGCGACCAAACAGTCAGAAACCGCTTGCATGAAGTGAACCTTCATTCCCGAAGACCGCTACGGGTACCACCTATAGCAATGCACAATCGTAGGATTCGATATCAATGGGCTCTTGAACACAGAAATTGGGCAGAAGAACAATGGCGTTTCGTGTGCTTTTCTGATGAGTCTCGTTTTGGTATGAGACCGGATACAAGACGTATACGACACTGGAGAACCCCTGGACGCCAACAGCGATTAAAATCCTGCCAGGAAGTCCATCCTTATAGTGGTGGAACCATCATAGTATGGGCGGGTATTTGGATCGGCGGAAGAACTGAGTTGATTTGGATCAGAGGCAACCTCAACGCTCAAATTTATGCTGAGACGATTGTATCAGACGTCATCGTTCCTCTACAAGTGCAAATCGGTCCCTTATTTCAGTTAATGCATGATAATGCACGACCGCATACCGCAAGAGTTGTAAGACAGACTCTCGCCGCAGCTAACATCAATGTCCTGCCCTGGCCTGCTCAGTCGCCAGACTTGAACCCGATTGAGCATGCATGGGATATGCTACAGAGAAGAGCTCTGCCGAATATGGAGGGTATCCAGTCGCAAGAAGACCTTTTTTTGTTGTTGCAACGAACATGGGCGGCCATTCCACAGCGTGATTTGGATGAACTCATTTTGAGTATGCCAAACCGATGTTCTTGTGTTGTTAGTGTTCGCGGTAGAAACACGGATTATTAATTGTTTAAGTTACCCAATAAAATTTTAAAGAAAACTGTTATTTCAGTCTTTTTTTCGAACTTTAATGTTAGTGGTTCAAATGTCAAAAATCCCTTTATTAGGAAAATGGCAAATTTCTTTATTAATGCAAAGGTGACTTGGTTTATCGTTACTGTGACAAACGAAAACACTTTATTTGATGAATCCTTAAAGAAAATTTTAATTAATATCAATCAGGAGGAAAGTTATTGCAAAAATATATGTTGATCCCTAGATACTTTTGATGTGTTTATATACACATAATAAAACTGTAACCGATCGCTGTCTGTACATGGAAGATATTTGGGAAAACTATTATTGGGGGTCGAAAACTCAAAACAATGTCTTTTAGAACTTTGTCTGTGCGTTTGTGCGCGTTAAACTCAAAATCGGCCCAACTAACTTGAGTGCTGTTTTCACTGGAGGATTGTTTTATTTTTATAGGTTCATAAATAAAAGAGTTATTAGTTTTTTTTTTACTATTGATAGGATTTGACCACTATGACGCCTTGCCTAGAAGTAACCTATGAAATGAACGTATGTTGAATGTTATCAGTCTATTAATAATCTCTTTCTTGATCTACTTATCTTCAGGCATATTTAGGCTACCAGTAATCTTACTAGGTAATCGTTATTATAAGGTAAATTTAGTTTATAATGTAATCAGGTTCCTAAAATTCTCCTCAAATGGAAAGCTACACTACGCTGAGCATGTACTATGAGCTGTTTTTTTTTTCTTCTAAAAAACGTACGTAACGTGTGCACTGTACCTCTGGGATGGACCATGAGAGTGCAGCTATGGAACTACGCTAATCATTTACGTAGTCAAGCTACTAAGAGGAAGCATACAAATTAAACATCAAATTCTCCTTCAACTATTGTTTAGCTCCGAAGCTACGATGTTGTGTAAATAAACAGCTATTGTTAAAGCTATTGATCGGGTCTTGCAATTTAAACTCGACCTTTGAAGTCTAAGGTTTCGCATTCAAACGCAAGCCGGTCAAAGGGAACTAGTGCATAATAAATGACACTGGCCGTCCAGAAAGAAAATTGGAGCACGTAAACTGCTTTCGGTGGGTCATTCCACATTTCATCGGACAAACTTTGTTCAACTTGTTCTTTCTCACGAGTGAAAAAAAAAACAAACGGTAAAAATTCTAAATTCAAATAGGAGTTGAATTTATTCTGATATTTGTCGTTAGGTAACTGTTGCTGAGACAATTGTTGCTGTGTCTGAAATGTATTATTGTAATGCATAAAACGTTAAGTCAATTAACCTATTTTCCTATAAATTACGTTCTCATTACATCTGTTTTCTATAAATATAAAAGGCATCGCCAAAATGTACACGCGCATAATAGGGTAGTTAACTAAAATAATCTGATTATCCGTCAGATAGATTTCCAAAAAATATTGGAGACGTATTTTTTCTTTTTTCACATAAACAAAAAATGAAGACGATACAGTGCGTTAAAAACTCGTGTGACGTCATTACCCGCTACAATTTTTACCGGGCAGTGACGTCACACGCTCCCAGTCCTGATCTTTGATGTTTTTTATCTTCGTCAGTTTTTATAGATTTGATAAAGGAAAAAATACGTGTCCAATATTTTTCTATAATCTAACTGACGGACTAATTAGAATCATATTTTTTTAATCAGGAAACATCCCTATTACAGAACGACTTTTTTTTGGACGATTGGATATTTTGTTGTATGCATTATTATCAGAACAAGGTTTGTGTGAAAGAAAAAATTCGCTACGACGTTTAGGAGCCGAGCAAAAATAAAAATCTGAAAATGGTGGGTGAGACCGCGGGGCACAGTTAGTTTTTAATAATAGTGACTCGCCCAGGGTTCCCACGGTTGCAAATCATATACAAAAACCTTCCTCGTATTATGCTCTTTCTATTAGTGAGATCCGTATAAAATATTTTGAGTGGTTTTGAAGAAATTAGCTGGGAAACAGACAGGCAGACAGCAACATTTTTTCATACTACTCGTATTTAGAGAAGTATATGGCATGGTACAACATTGATTTTCTTCGGTAATTTGTCCATCAAAAGTAGAATGACCCAAATATACATATATTTCCACGAAGTTATAAAGTCAAACAATTGATTTGATGAAATCGTATCCACTTATGGCCCATTAAGTTCTGCGCCTTTGATAGTTTATTATTTAAAAAAAAATTGATTGAGTCAGGCGTTACTTTGCGGAAATCCATTTTAACTTTGAAAATGAAAAAAAAAAAATATCTAGTTTTAATTTCCGCGAATATTAGTGGGTTGCAGGTATGCACCTCCCTCCCGCCCGCTATATTATGCACATGCAAGGTTGCTAGGCAAATGCAAGGATTTTAAGCACATGCAGGAAGGCAATGCAAAACCCAACACCATTACCGACACGTGTTTCGCCTCTCCACGAGGCATCCTCAGGGGACGTGTTGACTCGCTGACCGTTGAGTTGCGACTGAGCATTTAGTACAAGGCACCCCCCTTTTATACACTGCCACCGTTGGTTATTTGTGTACAACTACCCGCAAACATTCGCAGTAAAGGGGAAGAAACCAAATTCGTCTGGTCATTCAACAGTGCAAAATTATTGTTATTACTATGTTTAAAAATCTCTAATTGTTCCAAAACACACAGCCGGAAACCCTTATCACAAATATGTAGTATATTAAAACTATTGCTGTCGTCATTTTGGGAAAAACTGCCTATACTCAAAAAGTTAACGACATCATCCTGGGGGAGGATTTTGAACGTCTTGGTGCGGATCCTACAAGGAGGTTTGCCCTCGAGATAAAGGATGCCATTAAAAACACATCATACATATCAAAAGACCAACTAAAAAACCTTGTTCCTATGAATCCGAGGGCTCCTTTGTTGTATGGTCTACCCAAGACCCATAAAGATAACATGCCTGTACGTCCAGTTGTTTCTTACATTGGTGCCCCAGCGTACAATTTAGCTAAACGTCTCAACACTTTGTTGAGAAGTAGAACTTCTTTTAATCCCAAATATAGTTTGAAGAACAGTTTAGATTTAATTGAAAAAGTAAAAAATATCCAAATTCCTTCCAATGCAAAGTTGCTATCCTTAGACGTTGACAGCTTATTCACGAATGTTCCAATCGATGATTGTCTACGTATTCTGGGTATCCAATTTGAGAAGCAACGGTTACATCCTGGGGAAATTGCGGATTTACTTAACCTCACTAGTATTTGCATGAAACAAAATTATTTTAGATTTAATAACCAATATTATATTCAAAAGGAAGGGTTGGCTATGGGGTCGCCTTTGAGTCCACTAATGGCGGAGGTTTTTATGGATAACTTTGAATGTAAACATATAGTGAACGAACCTAATATTTTGTTTTATTATAGATATGTAGATGACATAATTATCTGCTGGAATGGTACCGTTCGACAAATAAACCTTTTTGTTAAAAAACTTAATAAAACTCACCCAAAAATTAAATTTAAATTAGAATTAGAGTCCCAAAACTCCCTCAACTTTTTGGATTTGACTATCACAAAACACAATAGTGACTTAGATTTCCAAATTTATCGAAAGCCGACACACACTGACACGACAATACCAGCCTCTTCTTGTCACCCTCTTCAACATAAATTAGCCGCCTTCCGCAGCTATATTCATAGATTATTTGCCCTCCCCCTTTCAGCAGAAAATTATGTAAAAGAACTTAATATTATTTACCAGATCGCAATTTCTAACGGTTACTCAAAGTCAATGGTAGACAGTTTAATTAGTAAAAAGCAGAAAGAAAGGGTTCGTTCACTATTATATGCATGTCCGCGTACAAATATTAATAGATATGTGACCAGTCTGACCTATATGGGCCCCATTTCAGATAGAATTAGTAATTTACTTAGAAAAAACAACGTTTATGTAGCGTTCAGAACGGACCAGAATATACGCCGTGTTTGTAACGGAAAAGATATTTTAGAAAATAGTAAAAAGTCTGGGGTGTATAGGCTGGTCTGTGATGAATGCAACGGGGTGTATGTGGGTCAGACGGGCCGAAACTTTGACATAAGGTATGGGGAACATGTTGCCGCGTATAGAAATGGCCATTCGGACAAATCGAATTTCGCGAAACATTTAATTGATACCGGCCATTCTTTGCGCGACAACAATAGTTTTAATATACTACATATTTGTGATAAGGGTTTCCGGCTGCTGTGTGTTTTGGAACAATTAGAGATTTTTAAACATAGTAATAACAATAATTTTGCACTGTTGAATGACCAGACGAATTTGGTTTCTTCCCCTTTACTGCGAATGTTTGCGGGTAGTTGTACACAAATAACCAACGGTGGCAGTGTATAAAAGGGGGGTGCCTTGTACTAAATGCTCAGTCGCAACTCAACGGTCAGCGAGTCAACACGTCCCCTGAGGATGCCTCGTGGAGAGGCGAAACACGTGTCGGTAATGGTGTTGGGTTTTGCATTGCCTTCCTGCATGTGCTTAAAATCCTTGCATTTGCCTAGCAACCTTGCATGTGCATAATATAGCGGGCGGGAGGGAGGTGCATACCTGCAACCCACTAATATTCGCGGAAATTAAAACTAGATATTTTTTTTTTTTTTTTTTTTTTTCATTTTCAAAGTTTATTATTTTGCAAGGACAATTCTAGTTAAATGGTTGACATTGGTATAATTCAAGGTCGGGCTTTTTAATGAAGTTTTCAGCTAATCGATTTTCTTTTTTGCTCATAAAACCTTAGCCCACGTTTCGACTTGCAACCAGCTCGCATGCTATGTGCCTTATATTGCAAGATACCGTGGTACATTATCATCAATTATTGCTCGAATGTGCCCCGCAATGTAATTTGCATGCGAGTTGCTTGCATTAGGAAACGTGCCCATAAAAATGTTACCCCTTACATGAATATTTTAGATTTGAAAATTTAGTATTTTATTTTGTGTATTGCTGCCCGTAACGTGTATATCACATATAGGTATACAACAATAATTAAATTAAATAAAATTACCGTAATCGAAGGCGTGTCCGTGAATAACCGATTTTTTTTAAATAGCATGCTTATCCTGTCGTTGACTGTCATTGACATTATTTTGATAGGAAAACAAACGCGAAACAGTTGTAACCTTGTACCAATTTCACGAAAGGCGCGTTATCGTTAACGTACAATAATCTGATCGTTTACGCTAATCATCGGTCAACTTATCAATTATTTTACTTTCAAGGTTGAAATTACTTAGTAGCAAGGTAGGCACAACATACTTTTGATTAGCACTGTGAGAAATTACGAAATTTGGACGATAAACGAAACATTAACGACGCTTTTGTGTATCTATTTGATCGTTATTTTGATAGATATCTGGTTCATGATCGATTATTTTGTAAATATTAGTAAATCAAGACGTAAAATAAGACAAGGTGAATGAAACTTAGTGGTGACTCGGAAATCTCTACGAGAGCGGTAGCAAATGCTTGTTACAGCGTGGGTGGGGGGTAGGGTATGGCGCAGGCGCAGCGAAAAGTGAACTTGACAGTGGTAACCTTAGCGAAAATCAAGAATAATTTCATAAATGAGAACAGCAATCTTTATGTCATACAAAATAAGTTCGAATTCCATTTAACCCATACTTTTTAAAAGAATAATATAAAAATTATAAGAATAGAATAGAATAGAAAAACTTTTATATGACACTAGCACTTCGCCCGCGACTTCATCCGCGCGGATTTTCGTACCTACTTTAAGAACTTGAATACACCCTTCGATTCCTCTATAGGATAGGTAGGTAGTCTAAAGTTCTAAACAACGTAGGACAAAGTAAAGAAAATGAAATGTTCCGGTTTGAGCGAGTTCGCTCAAACCGGAACATTTCATTTTCTTTACTTTTATACGAAAGGTCGGATATAAATAATTTAAAGTGTAACAACCAACCATAATCAACCTTAATTATAAAACCATTTAAATGGATAAGGATTAATTTCATGATACCAAAATCACCAGTATTCCATTCCACCCAGGTGATTTGAAAAAAAAAAACGGCCATTTTGTCTTAACCGTAATAGTTAGACATTTACCCTCGTGGAGTTTTTTATAGGTAACAAGCAGCGCCTCGCGATTTCACCCGCGTAGTTCCCGTTCCCGTGGGAATGTGGGGATAAAATATAGCCTATGTCACCCGGGGATAGTATCGAATATAGCTTCCTAACAGTGAAAGAATTTTTCAAAGTCAAGTAGTTTCGGAGCCTATTCAATGCAAACTCACAAACAAACAAAAAAAACCATCAAATCTTTCCTCTTTATAATATTAGTGTAGATAATGAGTACTACATATAATCATGTAATACATTATTTTATGTATCATCGTACATTTTCACAGCGCACGCCAAGTAATGAATTTACTAGGCAAAATGTTGCTCCTTTGGGTTACATTATAGCAAAATTCGTATGGATCTCTATGTTTTCAAAATAAAAATATAGCCTATGTTTTAAGTTAATAATGTAGCTGTATATTGGCGAATAAATTTATAAAATCGGTTGAGTAGTTTTCGAGCTGAAAAATAACAAATAAACAAATCAATCTTTACTCTTTATAATATCTATCAGTTTAGACAACGGTAGTAACTTGAATTGGAAGCGATGGATTAAAATGATTTCGACTTTTTACAGCTATGAAAGCTCTTTTCAAGTGCTCAATGCCAATGGAAAATGGAATCAATTCTTACTACTTTAACCAATAATTTCTTTTGTTCTAGGTTCCCTTATCGTAATAGGATCAGCTCTAGTGGTATGGCTGACGGATTGGAAGTACAAGCACTACATCGACCCAGCCCTTAGTATAGTACTAGTCATCTTGATACTTGCGTCTGTCTGGCCGCTTCTCAGAGAGTCCTCGTTAATTCTCCTGCAAACTGTGCCAACTCATATTCAGGTAAGATTTTGTAGAACTAAGAAGTCCCCCTTCATGTTAACATAGTAAGAAAAGGTTCTCATGTTAACATAGTAAGAAAAGGTTCATGTTATTAAACGAGGGGAAAACAACGCGCCCGAATCAGTCTTTCTGCGCCTATGCGTGGTTGGTGTAGGGCTTATAGCGTTGCATATAAAGCTCGTGGTTGTCACAGTGCGTAAATACAAAATTCTGCGCCAACAGGCAATATGGCCAGCATAAGAAAGGCTCTTGGAATGTCAGGTCAGTACGTACCGTTCCACTACGCTCGCAAAACTTGGGAACACGTGGTATGTAATCTTTACCCGTAGCAGTAAGTGGTCTAAGAAAAAATATAGCGCTTCACGAGTAGAATTAAAGAAGACAAGACGAGAAGGCTTGCAGCACTATACTAGCTGGCATATATTGTTGCATAAGCATAAGCATAATCAGCCTTTTGATGTTCCCACTGCTGGGACACAGGCCTCCTCTCTAGGAGAGGGAATGGGCCGTAATCTACCACGCGGGCCCAGTGCGGGTTGGTGAATGTCACATGTCTTCGAATTTTTGGTTCTAGGACATGCCGGTTTCCTCACGATGTTTTCCTTCACCGTTTTGTGAGCAGTGGTGATGAAGTTAATTATACAAAGTAATGCGCCTGGCTGGGTTTGAACCCGCGACTTACAATTCGTAAGTCGGGGCCGTTACCACTGGTCCACAACTGCTCTTATATTGTTGATACGAATGAAAAGCTAACCATTGTTATTTCTACTCAATGGAGGATTAGATTTGCTTGATGAGTCAATTGCCTGTACGTAGCAGACTAATACCGAACGAGTCTGTCTATTATAGGCCAATCAGCTGCAAAGATAATGACTGAAAGAATTGACCTAATTACTGTACTTTTTTTTTCAGTGTCTCGATAGTGTACTTTCAGATCATAAATACAAAGATTCAAGAACCCTGAAATTCATCAATCTCTTATTATTCATACATTTATCTGGTCATCATTGTATTTAGCAAATTCCTAAGCACTAGAACACACCAAGAAGGATTATATGTGTATCAAATAACAAATGAAAAAAAGCCAACTAAATTTACTTGACACGTCCTTGACCAATTTTTGCTACTAGACATTTAAAGATAAAATTAGTAAGATTAATGTACTGTTTGGACAGTTTACGAAATGTTTACTACTACGATGTTTTTACCTAAAGTAAAGAATGTTATTTACTGTTGCTGAATATAGGTATATAAAATAGAAACCTTGACAGCTGCGGGTATAGCCTTAAATTGTTAAATTATTCATTGTTAGCAGTGAAATGCGGAATTCCTATTTACGATCGACTTTTCTGTTCTGTTTATCGGCACCACAATAAATTGAGCACACGTTGCCATGGAATAGATCTTGTGGTCGCTGGCGAAGCTATAAAATGCCCAAATTGGACCAAGTTTGATTATGTTTTGTTTTCAGTATCTAATGATTCATACGACTGTCCCGTTGGTCCAGTGGTTGCAAGTCGCTACTGATGAATCGCTAAGAGCATGTCTTGGGTTCAATTCCCGAGTCGAGAAGTGTTGTTCGGTTTTTCGATCTTAAATTTCTAGAATAAAAGGCCGGTGTCTGGATTTTTCACGATGGGACATAATAGTACTGCCCAACTTTGTTATTTTATGGAATTCATAGTCACATTCCCAATGCAATAGGGGATTCCGTCTATCAATTATTGTTTTATTAGATTCTTATCCGAACATCCCCTAACATCTTTCTTTAACACTTATGATGTAAAATTAAAACTCCAACGACACACCATAAACCCAATCCACCAATTGGCACTACTTATATAAAAAAAAGAAAAATAATATTTTGACATGAGCTACTTTCTTGATACGTGTCAACACGGCTGTTATTATTGTTTGTTGATAAGAAATGATGTTATTCTCTGCCGAACCCTATGTTATGAATTTCATAGCCACATTTGCAATAGGGTATTCCGTCTGTCAATTGTTTTGTTAGGTTCTTATCATAAATCACCGAGACATCTATCTTTAACACTATTGACATAAAGATCAAACTCCAACGACACACGCCATAAATCCTTCAACATAAAACATCTGTCAAACAATATTGACATTCTATATTCGAAAAAATAAACTAACTTCGACACGAGCTACTTTCTCGAAGCGAGTAAACACGGCTGTTACAATTGTTTGGTTGTTGATAAGCCAGTTCTGACGTTGTTTATTTGTACAGGTGGACGCGATACAGAGGCGTCTGTTGGAAAAGGTCGATGGGGTGCTCGCCGTTCATGAGTTCCATGTCTGGCAGCTTGCTGGGGACAGGATCATCGCCAGTGCACATATTAGGTGGGTAAACTGTTTTTAAATAACCTATTGCGGATCCTGATTGGCCGAAACAATCTGGCAAAATTTGGTATCATAGACTCCAAACACAGTATCAGTGTGGAGCCCCTTCACAAGATACGCCCCACCCCCACCTTCGAGGTCCTGAAAGTGGCTTAACAAAAGGAACATAACTTGAGGAAGAATCAATCGACACGAAAATAAGAAGAATAATGATCATCTATTTATTTAAACAGTGTTGCCGTGGCCTGGCTCTTGCAGTAGGCGATCTAGTTACCCGTATTGTATCATACTTTTGAAGTATGGGTGTGTCAATGTATAAGGGCTTGAGGAGTGATGAAACGCATGTGACTAATTGAGCGATGAATTTAAAATTTTGAAGAGAGAGAGAAGTATCAAGAAAGGATGGATGTCTGAAGGAATGTGTGAAGGAATTATATACCTTAGCAAAAGGGGCGAGTGATGAGGTTACCTTTGACGGGACATTCCAAGGGTTTACTTTGTGTTGCGGAATTTGTTCGAAAGAGTCACCGCGGCCCTGGAACGTAAAGGGCACAAGAAGAACCACGGGTGGGTTTTAGTCAGTAATAGTCTGACACTCCCTTCCACTCCGCCCAGAGCGGGAGAAGTCATTTGATGATTTACCATCCAGAAAAAAAAGGGTTTATTTGTGCACTATAGGTTTACAGGCGGATTTAATGCAACAAGGCATTCTCTATCAGTCAACCTTGAACATTATTACACCGATTCCATGTAACTTAGGAACAGGACATGCACAACAAGATCTATGTCTGGGGAAAGTACATATACCGTTCGTAGATCGAACGTGAAAAACATAAAATCGAGTTGTCACAAGATCTTGGGAAAGACTTTTATACCACCGAACTGATTTAAAGGAGTTTGAGCTCGTTTATTTCACGACTGGATGCCGCCCGCGACTTCGCCCGCGTGTCAATCAGAAATTATCCTTAAGGAACATACTCTTAGTATTCTATTTGTAACAAGTTCCATCCAAATCCTCAGACTTCATGACGTGAAGAGGCAAACAGACAAACTTACTTTCTCATTTAATATATTAGTTAGGATTGACAATAGTAATGAAGATTTCGTTGTCATACAAAACATTTGTTGATGTTTCACACTAGAACAATTGCGTATTGTTCGCGAGTACCAATGATAATTTCTAATCGAATGCTACAAGCAATCACTCATAACATTAATTCAATGAAATGTTCCTAATTAGTCATACTTCCTCTCTATTTGTTTGCTTATCTCGTAAGATGATCGGAATGGAAATGCTGGAAAAACGGAGATTACCATGTTATAAATATTAGTCACGGTGGAATATTAAAGTTTGTGTTATTATAAATCCAACATTGATGAAAGTAGCTAAGTATCATGAATCTTCGAAAAAAATAATGTCAGTTTAAGTGGCCTGAAAATATTCACTGTAGGCTCCAATATAAAGGTGCGACGCGAAAATACGTCGACGATGCAACGACGCGGACGGCGTAAAATGTGGTGTCTTGATAGAAATCTGGCAAAAATAATTTCAAAACAGATTAATGAAAAGAGTATACGAATAAATAAAAATATAAAATACTAGCAGCGCCCCGCGATTTCACCCGCATAAGTTTCGATCCCGTGGGAATGTCGGGGTAAAAGTTATCCTTTTATGTTAATCCTGGTTATATATAAACCATCTCTCTGTACCAAATTTCATTCAAATACGTTCAGTAGTTTTTGCGTGAAAGAGTAAAAAACATCCATCCATACTTTCGCGTTTACAATATTAGTAAGATTTATTATGTTCTAAAGATTACTGATTCTACTGAATATATAGCGACCAGACGTGTGCATGTATCTGTTGTATATAGCCCCCAAGCGACTGTACGTCTCACATTAACCACACGCTTTATAATATAAATGTTGCCGGATAATTGTCTTGCCATTTATGTTATTTTTTTCATTCCCTGCAGAAAAAGTCGTCGGTTAGAATGTTGAAATTGTAATACTTCACTTTTCGTTGTTTGCTATTCTACAATTTCTTGGAATTACTTCGAGAGATTATCAAATTTAGATGCGTAAAAAAGTGTTCTAAATGTTCAGTTGACAATTTATCGAGAGTTTACAATCTCTTTTTGCAGACTTTGCCATTTTTCAGTGAAATAAACATACATCTATACTAATATAAAAAGCTGAAGAGTTTATTTGTTTGTTTGAACGCGCTAATCGTAGGAACTACTAGTCCGACTTGAAAATTCAGTGTTAGATAGTACATTTATCGAGGAAAGCTATAGGCTATATAACATCACGCTAAGACCAATAGATACAAACACGTGTAAGATAGAGGTTAAGAATATGCTGACAGTTTTAAAATAGCTAATCGGTGACATTATTGAAATGGAAAGGGGTCAAAGTGACTATCAAATAAAAATGAGAGCGAAAATAAACGCATTGGAAAAAGTTTGTGAAAGAAAATGCATTATATATGTTTTGTTTTAGTAATGCAATACCAGTCATTGACCTTCCTACATTTATTGGCGTTCTTAATTTAAAAGAAAATATAAAGCCGTCCTGAATCGGTAGCCATCGTGATCCTCAACATATATTACGTATCGTTCTTTCGCTCATTGGTCGCTCTCCTAGGTAGCCTAGGGAAAAGGAAAACCTATTTTGCTATGCTAAAATGGAACGTCTAAATGTATAGTGCAGAAATTAAAAGTACAATATAGTGCCTGTCTTTGTTTGTAAGGCTAGACAAAGACGGCCTTGATTTCAGGTAATTTTAAATTAACGACGAAACTGAAATTTACCTTTCAACGGTAAACTATATAAAGTTCTAAAAATAGGTAACCATATAAATCTGCGTCGTCAGATGCATTTCTCGGTATTTCCTGAAAGTCTTGGCTTTGTGACTTTTGAAATGTCATCCACTGTAAACAAAGCTACTCATAAAATCCAGTAACTTTGTAAATCTTTCCAGTCATTTATTTTAAAGTTCGTTTTTAAATCAAATTTATTTATTGTATTTTAGACGTATGCTTTAATATTATATTAAGTTAGAAACAATGAACGGTAAAAAAGCAATGAAGAGGGAAATACCTCGTATTATTTAGTATTTTAATGAGCTGGACACGCCTTACGAATACCTACAGAAATATAAAATTGACTTTTTTTTTTCATTTATCAAGATTTTGGGTTACTCTCTACTTTGTGATTATTATGTAGGTAGGTACAAGATGCTAGCAGAATTTTATAGAAAGAGTCACTACGGCAATGGAATGCAAAGGTCGTTTGGAGGAACGCGGATGCGTTTTAATCAGTAAGAGTCTGCCACTCCCCCCGCTCCGCCCAGAGCGGAAGAAGTCATTTGATGATTTCCCATAACTACATTAAAAAGGTACAAGGTTTTTATACAAAACCAAACTTTGTTCCGTCCTACATTTGCTCTAGCGATGATTGATGGTAGTGAAAAATTGATGTCAGACAATTTTTCAAGCTTTTACCGAACCTAAATCGATAAAAAAAAATAGTCGGTCATAATGCTAGCTGTTAAGACAACACTAACTTTAACTTTTAAATATTTTCTGAATGACTTCGCACAGCAATTTATGTGTATGTAAATGTAATCTAATTATTCAATACATTTTAATAAACTAAACTTGCAACAAAATATGGCACCAAAAAGTCGTCCTCAACGCTGTCAGCTGGTAATGTGCCCAAGAGACTGGCGGCATTGCCACGTTGAATGGCAATGCTAAGCCTCTGTCCAAAGTCAAAGCCAGCTGTCAGGACACGGGAAGTGTCAACCAGCCATTTCGGTGTTTCAAATTAGGTAAAACTAGCTTTTTACGGGAGCTTGCTACCCGTGGCCTGTCGCACAGGAATCGTGATTTTAATACTGGGCTAAAATTAGTCTTATGACAATTAGCTATAGTGTAGCTTTTTATGACTGAAAACATTTTCGTAATCCGATCAGGCCTTCTCGAGATTACCTTTTACAAACAAACGTAGAAATGAACAAAGTTTTACTTTTCTACAATTGTATATAGGTTAGAATATGTACTTCCACAAAAAGTAGAAGTAGGCACTCCATAATAGTGAGAAGTGATCGTGGGTATTACTTAGGCATGATTTACCTGTGACTAAAATTAAAAGAAACAAACTTACGTGACAAAATAAAATCTAGGCCAACTTAAGTACCACTAAAAATTACGAAAAGAAATGTTGGCACAATTTCTTACACAAACTATTTTGTAGGATAATTAGAAATTATAGTTAGGCTAGACGGCACGCCATTGAAATTCTTTGCACGAACTTTCTTTTTAATTCTGTCATAAAGAGTTCTATAAAACCTCTTTTCAGTGAAAAGTCTTGAGTTGCTGTAGCCCTTTCATAAAAGTTAACAACGCTTGGAAATAGAGCGGCATAATTGATCTCGGTATAAAGAAAGAGCCTTATTTACCTAATTATAAACATTTTAACAACCCCCGACGAAAAGAATGTGCTTAAACAAGAATGTGCTTCGATCCCTTTGGTTTAATCAAAGACTATATCTACAGCCTTGGCCAAAAGTATTGAACACCCACATAGGAGTGGTTATATTGTCTTGGAACACCCAAGACATCTTTCAGTTTTATGTGAAGTAACAAATAGAAATAAAACAAAACCTTTTATATTGTTTATTTTACCATTTATTAATAGAAAATTAATATTTTGTGGGTCCACCGTTTGCCTTTATGACGGCAGAAATTCTTTTTGGTAAAGAGTTTACAAGATTTTTAAAGTCTTCAGCAGTAATCGCTTTCCATTCTAGGCGCAGGCAGCGTTCCAAATCTTCTCTGTTGTTAATTGTACGGCGCCTAACTACGCTTCAATAAACCCCATAATTGTTCTATGGGGTTCAGATCTGGAGACTGGGCGGGCCAGTCAAGAAGTTCTGTGTTATTTTCCCGAAAAAAAAAATCCATGGCGCGTTATCCTGCTGGAAAATGGGATGAAGGCAGCAATGCAGTTAAACTGACAAGCACACTGAGATTTATAGTTCTGTAAATAGTATACAAAGTCGCTTTCCTGCGTGTCTGTTTTTCCTTTTCTAAACCTCGTATCGGATTTTGGTAAACAGCGATTCGTGAAAGTTTTGTGAATATGAATAAACAGATAATATACAGATACAAAGACACAAGAGACATAAAAAGTGTTTTCTGCAACATTTTTCATTGATTCGTCACTCCTATGGTTAATTGTGCTATCCAACTCTATAATATTCAATTCGAAACAGTAGTTCATTAGTGCATTCGTCTATATATTCAAGTAAATATATTTCTTTTCATTTGTGCTGTATTTCCTTTTCTCTTTAAAATCCATCCAAAGGTTTTCTTGAAAAGATTGCTTTTAGCCACCAATTGTGTCACCCTATGTAAATTTTTCTTCATCTATATTTTCTGTAACATAAATGGTGTACATAATAAAGAGTATTATTCTATTATAAGTTGAACAAATAGATTCCGAGGCAGGCCGCTACTCTACTAGTAGTATCATATTATGAATTGAAAAGCAGTTGGTAGGCATTTCTAGGTACCTATTACAACATTACTAGGCATCTTATTAGATACAGTCACACATAACATTCTGATTCATTCAGTTTTATAACTCAACACATCGACACCATTCCATTGATATCAACGTCTGAACGTCTGTTTACATTCAATTGTGAACTACATATTATTCCAACATAAATTGACAACGTAACATTGTACAAATTAGCGTTCAAATCAGAACCTGTCTATTGCAACTGGGTCAAGTACGTCATAGATTGTACTCATAATATGTAGCAGGATTCATTGCTAAATCGTTTTTTTTGTGATATGCCTAGGATTTTTGCAGAGGATCCGATTATTGGAAACTGTTCTTTTTTTTAAATCTTGTTTTAGGATAATAATAAATTAAACGTTTTTAGGATATATATAAAACGTTATGCATTTTACGAGTTACGTTTTTTATGAGTAATTATATAAATAATTTCTCTATTCTGGTTGTTTAGAAAGAGCTTACCTACCTCTGTCAGTGCACATCGGGGTTCACAATTAACCTGCGCTCGTATGATTATGCCACTGGAAAATGGCAAACTCAAAATTTGAGTCTATAATCTCTCGGAAGTCATTCCGAGAAATTGTAGAATAGCAAGTAGATATACGTGAAGTATGTATTACAATTTCATAATTCTAACCGACGGTGCTCCGCTGCGTTCCCTGTGCCCTATGTTTCGCTACTAGGCTAGGCCAGGAAATCGGATAAATTGTAGAACACTGATGAATCGCTAACATGTCGTCAGTTTACGTCGGTTCACAATTTTTCGGAATGACTTCGACAGATTATTGACTATCAAATGAAAATGTATTCCAAATGTTACCTAAGTTTTCAATTTAACGAGAGTCTACAATCTCTGAAGATATTTTATAATCTTACGCATTTTACAATTATCTGATGACAATAACAAACTCAGTTTTAGTTAATCATGTAGTTTCCAAAAACCCTAGTAATTTCGCGAAAAAACGATTTCTCAAATAATGCTTCGACACGTACAATTTATCTAAACATTCGAAACTTTTCCTCCACAAGCTAACAGTGAGTCTGTCGTTGCACGCGTCAATAACGACGACGGTGGCGTCGTGATAAGCAAAGCCTTTTAGCTCAGCCTGATAAGGTTCCGAAGAGACTGTATCATCGTTCAGACATACTGTATAGTAATATGTATAAATATATAATATGCTGCTTTGTTATCAGGTATTTTTAATGCCATATAGACGAGTGGTGCATCTAATGTTATTAAGGCGGAGCGGAAGGGAGTATCGGACTATTACTGTCTAAAACCCATCCGTGTTCCTCCCTTTGCGTTCCGGGATCGCGGTCCCAGAATAAATACCACTTGTAAAATTCATTGAACGACACCATGGTTTGTTCCCTTTAATATTTTATCTTTGTCTATCGGCAATAGAAATACACACATTGAAAACTTCAACTGATTACTTATTTCATTCTATGAGATACAGTCCAGTAACAAACAGAGGCGGAAATGCGAAATGATTTGTTATTTCACTGAGATGATAAAGTTGAAACAATTTAAGTTTCAAGCAAACACAATTTTAGTGCTGTCTGTGAGCTTGATGAAAAATGTGTGGGCACTGGGCAGAATGTACAGAGTAAATATGACAAATTGACACAATAGATAAGCTATTTATACATAGAATGTATTAGATACCTACTGAAATGTTGACTGTAATCAAGTATTCAGGAATTTAATTTAATTATTTTTCACAATTATTTCTGGAACGGGTCGTGGGCGCAATCAAGTATGACTGTGGAAAAAAAAGTTTATATTTTCATACAAACGCAGTTTTCCAGCTCACCCGGTAATGTTTGTTTTTGAAAAACGTTTCACGAATAAATTGCTTTTGGCAGCCAGCCAATCCAAACTAGTCTTTGTCCCAGAATTAATGTCAATGAACTAATACTCTGGCGCCTTTATTTTACACTGTTTGTACGTGTCAGTCTCTTTATTAAATTATTGACCTCTAACTGAAAAAAAATAATTTCATGAGTTACATTGTTTTGCATCTTGACTTTGCAGCTGTCATTTAAAAATATGGCAGAGCTAAAATATCTTTGCAACTTTATTCCCGTTGATATTCTGTCACTAAATATTTTACTGTGTGTGTTCCTATGCAAAATGCCTACAAAAAATATTGTTGTAATTGACAACACTCTTACTATGCGGTTTATACGTTTTAGGGAAATGACAAAGTGTTACAGGACAAGCGTAATATGAATACTATTATAACAATTTACATAATTACCCAAGAGTGGCATCCCCTCTTGGGTAATTATCAGATCATTCAGCAAAGCGAGATGAAATGAAACGCATACCCATATCACTATTGTATATTTTAAATCGAGAGCTATACTAATGAGTGTTGAAATAACAATCAATGATTAATGCTCTTTGTTTAAATTATATAGTCATTGTGTGAGAATATCGCTTGGAAAACGTATTATTTTCAAACCATTGAAAATGGTCACGTACTGAATGCATCTGTATTATCGAATTTAATGTCTCTTGTAATTGTACTTACCGGCGGCGTATTTGTGGATAGTTAAATTTGTAATAGTTATGGAAATTACTGTCAATAGTTGTGCTATGTAGACCACAACAATAACTGTATAAATAAATAGCGGTTTAGGTCATCAGGATCCTACCGGATGCCATCTAATCCCTTAGTTGCCTACATTTTGCATTTTCAGTTCCAATTCCTTTAAAAAATATAAAGGCGAGAAGATTAACAGACACCCAGATATTCTCCATATCTGGGTGTCTGTTAATCTTCTCGCCTCAACACCTAGAAAGATTTTTATGAAATTTGGTCCACGGGTAGACCATGACCTTTTTTTTTGGATGGGAAATCATCAAATGACTTCTCCCGCTCTGGGCGGAGCGGAAGGGAGTGTCAGACTCTTACTGACTAAAACCCACCCGTGGTCCTTCTTGTGCCCTTTGCGTTCCAGGGCCGCGGTGACTCTTTCGAACAAATTCCGCAACCCTAGCAGGCACTGACCCTATGGGGTCCCGTCTTCGGGGTAGACCATGACCTGGGACTTTGAACGTTACAATCGGATATTATCTCACAAGAAGAGGATAATTTACGATTGTAACGCTTGAACTAATAAGTTTACTACAGCATGCTATTTTATTCTGTTTATAGGTGTAGAAATCTTTCGGAGTACATGAAGATTGCGGAGAAGGTGAAAGAGTTCTTCCACAACGAAGGCATCCATTCGACAACCATACAGCCCGAGTTCGTCGAGCTGCCTATCGGTGGAAATGAGGTAACATCCCTGTTTTATATTCCGTAGTGGTCCTTAGGAGTGCCGGAGTCGTCTGTTTTCTATCTAGTATCTATAAACATTCGGTCTATTATGTTAAAATCTCACTGTGGATACTTAGCTGAATGAATTTGAAAAAAAAAATAACCCAATTGTGAAAAGTTGGTTGAAGGAAACGTGAAGTGAGATGGCGTTCCATCCAATAGGCATTTTACCCTGATTTTGACAGTCCACTTCAAGCCCATTCCACCTCAGTTTTCATGGTATAATGTTTAAGGAATAAACCGGCCGTTAATCCAGCTCACTTCTCTTAATTTTATTCGTATACAAGTCTTGAGTGCAAAAGGATAACTTCTAGGCAAGCTTGCAGTATCGCAGACCGCGGTGTATGTATCTATTTACCTTGGAAAAGTAGCGACAAATGATATCGATCATTCTTATCTCCATAAACGTAATTTCGTCATATTAATAAACCTAATAAATGAAGTCGTTAATGTCGTTATGCCAAATTTAATAGTCATACCATAAAAGATTTATATTTCAACGATTATTCGTTAAATTATCATGATAACGTGAAAATATTGATTGTGTTTGAAAGTTTTTCTCTTATCTGAAGGTGCTACTAGGTTATAATTAGATAAGATTTTAATACCTAATATTACACAAAATGTCCTCGGAATCGTTTGGAAATCCCAAAACATTACAACACTTACACTAGGGCTGCAAGCACCGCCGTCATCGTCTGATTTTATCAGAATTTGATATGTAGGTTTGATACTATAAAACGAGAACGATATAACTATCAAGTAATAAAATTAATAAAATAACCCATTACACCACAATAAGAAAATATTTTGTGATATTTTCTTATAAATATTTGATTTACCTTATTATTTTTTTTATAAAAAAACAATGTATTGGTCATAGGAGTGTACCATTTCTGATTAAAAAAAATTATGTAAAGTAGGGGACACACAGATATTAATAATCGTAGTAAAGTCTAAACGGATGTTTGTAAACAACATCTTTGTATTTTGTTACAGATAATAAGCGGAGCGTCCGCAGAGGCGCCCTGCGCCCTCCACTGTCCGCCGAACGACCTCTGCCACAACGCGACGTGTTGCGGGCCCAACCAACAGGTGCGTCTCTTACCAGAAGACATTATTTAGTAGCTAGCCACCGCCTTAACAACAGTACACACTAAGGGTCCTATAACCAAAACTGCTAAGCAATTCTCGAAGCTTAACACGTACAAACCTAGCTGACTATACTAATTTTCCAACTTCCGCAATCCTTACATGATAGGGAAATCAAATTCTGTGTCTAATTTGGTCTATTTGGGCAGCCATATTATTGTGTATTAAATGAAACAATATAAATCGTTAAAAGCTAAAATTTAAAATGTGGTTTCAAATCACCCCTATTTGAAAAAGAGTTTTTGTTCGTTTCAAAAGTGACCCCTATTTGAAAATATTTGTTTTGGTTTGTAAATTATGTTTAAATACATCACGCAATCTAAATTGGTTTTGGGATAAATTGTTGAAGGAACCCGTTGTACATATTATGTATATTGTGTATAAAGTGTAAAGATCGATTTTGAATAAAATATTTTTAGAACCAAAGAATAGTTGAATTGTTGTCTTTATGAAAAGACCGAGGAGCTACTGTTCAAAAATTGGGGACAGTGTAAAAAGGTTATGTTTTTATAGCCTTTATTAAATAGTAATTGCTGATATTGCTGACTATGTTTGTATAAAGGACAATCTCTTAAGCATATAATGCAAGTAAATAAACGTGAATGTTTTTGTGCATCACGTCTCCTTTATCAAATTGAAGCGTCGAATATATTTTGTCTATACTTCACGAACTACGCATGGACAGAACAATAAAATGAATTTATGCTATACTATTTGCTTTTTATTTTTTAATCCAAATTCTTATTATTTTACTTTTTTTTTGTTTCGAATGAAATTTGAATTCATTATTTAATTTTATGTTTGTTTGTCAGTCACTTAGCAGTATTATTTGTATTTCAATTACAGTTTTTCACTTTAGAAACGATAAGGGTTCGATAAAATCTTGTTCAAGGAGATGGTTTCGTTGAAAACGAACGAAAAGAACACCCCCACCGTCTCCAAGTCGAACGGTATCAAGATTTTCAATGAAAACTAATGTAGAAATCGTTAGATTAATTATATTTTATATGTATAGAAGATATATTTGTATGGAAGTTATTTGTTGAATCATATAGTTGTATTATTATTACTACAGGTTCATTAAATCATAAGTGATTTTGTATTAATGCCAAATGTTTGTTAACGAGGCTGTGTTCATTTGTTGTAAAAGATTTATAAAAATAGTAAAATGTTTACAATTTATTGGACTTTGATTTCTTTAGATGAGATTCGACCTAGCCGGCTGTTCTTCGATTCAATGCTCAACTTGTATAAAGGGCGACCACGAGTTTATAACGATACATACACATTTAACTTGCATGACTATTGGTGGCAGATATAATCTTATCTACATACTGAGTAGTACTGGACCTATTAAACTTAAGTTCACAGTTGGATAAAATGGTGTGGGCACAAATATCTGTAAGGTGTAATGGCTAACTAACACTTTATCCTCTTTAATTACCTACTCCTTTTCCTGGATTCCCTTCAGTTTCTTTCTTTCTTAATTAATATCAGTGTGTAGAAGTAGAACATAGCAAGTGCCAATTTTCCAAGGTTGAAAATCCTGCCTTATTTCATTGCTTTCATTGCTTTCATTGCTCTTCAGAGCAATGAAAAAATCTAGAATGCCTTTTAGCTTGTAGTGCTCTCAAGATATTACTGACGTAGCGAACTCCTTGCCATCTGATCAATATTATTGCATAATTTCCGAAGGACACGTAATTGCTACGACCTATATCCACTATGAAAACTATCTGTACGATGGCAATTTACTCAGAAATGATATAAAGGTAAATGTTTACTTTCGTCGAACGCACCCCGTAGCTAGAGTATTTGTAAAAGCATTAAATGGATTTAGTCGTATAGCATGTGTTTTTATTTTTCCAGACAACATGTTGGTATTTATTTGAATATATAATTTGTAGATAGACACACAAACACATTTTGAACAATAAAACAAAATAAAATAGAACATAATTCGAACACGTCGTCCCTACTCAATACACAGAGGGTAATTAAACATAATTAGCATTATCATACGTATTTCTCAAGTACTTATAGTCAAGTATAGGTCTTTGTATGCGCTTAAAAGGACACGTATTAATAAATTTATAAATCTTGTTGCTTTAGAACTATTGTTTGTTATCTTTGAAGTTGATTGTTATCACATATGTATGTCTCTTGTATTTCAAATAGATTAGCAAACACGTGAGCGTTTATAGATTTATGCCAATTTTGATAAATTCTAATTTGTGACCTTCTTTTGGGAATGCACACAGCACATGATGGGATCTTGTAAACACAGCTTCCAATGAAGAAATGAAATGTTGCCCCGCCAATTCGGGACAGCATTGTAAACAAGCTAATATTATAAGGATCAAGTATGCAACATGTAAACGAAACGGGGCTTGTTTTTTGGTGACACTGACCTCTTTTGGGTAGCAGTCAACCTCATATAATACGACTTTTATTAAAATTCCAGGATTTCCAGGAGCAAAGCACACCATCTCCTACAGTAACGCCGTACCTCTGCAGACAGCGCACTATGGGCTCTAGGACCGAATCTATGTGTTCTACGAATGGCGCTAGCGCACCCGGCCGGCAAGCCACCACGTGGAACCTAGAAGCCTTAGAGTGCGGGTTAGTAGAGTAACAATGACGGAACTTAGTAGCGATGGACCTATTCGATATTATCGATCTGACGATCTCCCGATATGTTATCGGTGATATCTAGTTGTTACTAACGGCTATATGTGATTTTATCGATTGTCGTAAATTAATGTAGTGTAGTTAGTTGCAAACGCAGTGATGTTGAAAATGTTTTAACACATTATAATTAATCCACTTATCGAGGTCTTCAATTTTATTTATAAAATCAATTTAGATTCTGAATTTAATGAAACCGCTATCTGCTATCTTACGTGGTAAAATATTTTCAACTGCGTGTAAATGTTAAGAAATATTGAGAAAATGTTGAAAGTCTTCCTACAAAGCCCAAAGAGTACAACATGGATTGTAAGTTAGTCTTGCATTTAATGTACATTTTGAGGCTAAATTGGAATGATGTATTATGTAGCAACCATTAAGTTTGGACGATTTCATTTTATTCAGTTGCCGACAGATTTCTTAGTAGGTATTATTTAAGGTAAAAAAGTACAATAGTAGCACATACAGGATGTATCACCATAATATGCACTCGAAAAATCTTTTTACTGTAAAACTTAATATGTTCAGCTCATCATTTTTTTATTAAATAACATAAATACACTTACTACGTCTGTCGGTACAAACTGTTAACAAAATACCGCTAAATAGAAGCTAAGATAAATAAGTTGTTTTTTTTTTATATTTTTGCTATCGTATTTAGTACCTAACTAATAAAGCAGCAGACGCATTTTCTTCTATATTCACATAAAATTACGACTTAAATAGACAATGCCCATAAAACTGTTTCGCATCTCAGAAAGGGAATCTAATGAGAGTGTTTTTTTTAGTTCCCTGCTCCCGTCGCCTATGGTGGACGGTCGACTCGCGGTTTGACACCCGGCCGGCCCGACCGACCCGTCGCGGACTAACCCCGTCACTTTCACTAAACATTAGCTGTGAAATTAGTTCCATTGTCATATAATAACTTTATAGGAAAACCACGAATTTTTAACGTGTCGTCTAACATCATAAACATCTCATTTGCTGCTGTTGTAACTAAAATTCGATCAATCTCGCCACCATCGCACCGCTCGCATTCATTAGTCTAGCGTCGTTACACATTTTTAAATTAAGTATCTACCTTTTCTAAATTGTTACAGATGTTTAGATTAAATCAATCGCAATATTTTTTTATTAAAATTGAATTTAAAAATTATTCAGATAAAAGGGGACGGAACCTTTGTGAACCTGAACGCTATTATTATTATTATTTTCAAATTCGCGGCGTTTTATGGAACATGTATATCTGGGTAGCGGAAACTTAAATAAACTAAAAATTCACTCTGAATATCTCGGATATTCGGAGGTAACGTCGCCATGTGAAAAGAATGAAAATTATTAAAAATTAACTAATCATGTGATGTTATGCAGTGGATTGTATTCAAGTATTTAATTTGACGACACGGTTGGTGCAGTGGTAGAGCGATTGGCTGCTGCGCTACGTGTCGTGGGTTTGATCCCCGCACGGAACAAATATTTGTATGGCCTACAGATAGTTGTTCCGGGTCTGGCTGTTTGTGTATGTGAGGTTATATGTTTATAAACGACACAGGAGAAATTCCTAGTGTGGGGCAACATTTAACTTTTTACAAAAAATAAAAAAATAGTAGTTCTGAGCTTGCTTTAACCATTTATTGGAAGAAAATAAAATAAGAACACATGAAGACCACTTTATTGAATACTAACCTACTAAAGTTTTAAAGAATAGTGTTTAATTTATACTTATAAATGATTAAATGGATGGTCATATTTAAGGGTAATGTTGGGTTGCTGATACAATAAGGAAAAAACGAAAAAAAACTTGTTTTTTTTAATTCGTCGTCTTCATTAAACGCAACGTAAAGTAATTAGTAAGACAAGTTTCATTGGATATTGAATTATTAATAGGTACTTCAAAACTAATATAAAATAATATGTGGGCGTGAGTTGTTTATACCAAAATAATATTGTTGAATGCTATGCACTGAGAGTTATAAAAGATAATTACTAATGTATGGATAATTTATGTCTTCAAGGCAACAGTAAAACAATATTATTTATCGTAGTAATCATGAGTCACGACAGATAGTTTGCAGGTAAATAGACAAAAGATTCAATGTACTTTTAATCAAGTATCTATAACGATTTTTCAAGAAAATTTAAGTTTTCCATATATTATGTATATATATATATACCTACCCTCATACTGAAATAAGGTTACGATGTTATAAACATAATATGGTGTATTTTTATGTAAGTAATTGCTTAATTCATAAAGTGCACGTCTCTTTGAATTTTTTGCACTAATCGGCTTTTTATAAATTTTGGATTGTTTATCCCTGAAGTACAATACGCATATTATATTTTTTTTACCTTGAAGTCTTTTTGGTGGCATTATTTTTGTAATACATAAAATAATAAGTAGCGTTGTAAATTATAGGAAATTTACGAGGAATAGGATGTCAATGAACTGATAGTGATCTTCCACGTGGATGACGCAACACACTAGTTATAACAATCTTATCTATAGCAAATACAAATGTCTAAATATATATGTATTTGATAATTATGTTAAGTATTTCTCGATGATATCAAACGTTAAGTAAAGAGAGGCAACTTCAATTTATTACATATTTGTAAAGTTTTTGCGTAGACTTGTGATAGCCAGTTATAAAAAGAAATGGTGACGTTGCGTCAAAAAGAGTAACAAAGACATCAAATTAAATTTTTAAAAAATAGTCACAAATCTAATATTTGAGAGCCTCTTTAGACAAATTTCCTACTTACAATTACTGAGTTTTTAGAACATCTTGACGTAAAATCGGTTTTCCCAATTTGAATGTGAATGATTAGCTGAAACCTATAGATAGTTAATTCTCCTTTGGGGAGGAAAGTATAACATTTTAGTACCTATTTAAGCAAATATTCTTTTTTTATAGATTTACAAAATATCTGAATCTTTGCTGTAAGAAAGGGTTTCTTATTACTTAAAAATGTGATGTAATTTTGTAGTTATAAGTAGATAGTAATGGCCGAGCTAGGCTAGCATTTCATAGATGATGTCGTTAGAGCATTTTGCGGGTAACTTTGCAATAATAACATAGTTAAGATAATCACAATTTAGCAACAAATATTTATTGCACTTGTGCCCCAAAAGTATAAAACAATCTTTTATTCCCCCTATTTTAGTCGTTTCATTAAATCCCTATTTGAACTTTTTAGACTTGCAGTTTCTATTTGAAAAGCCCTTTGATTTTTATTACCTACCGTTTATATTTTTCTGTTTTAACTATATTTAAAATAACTTTCTTTATTGCCTCCCCTATTTGAACCGTCGTTTTATAGTAATCGTTTCTCCATAGATAAGTAATGGGTAATGTATCAAACCTTTTAATTGAAACCAGAATGAGCCAACTTGAATCTGCATTCTGCCTCGAGTTGCGAATGGCATGTCATGATCTGGTATTTCGAATTTATTTAAGATTATTAAACACAAGCATAGCGTAGCATCAACTATAGCGCCTTATGATAATTGTGTTTTTCGAATATTTACTTCCAGAAGAAACCAGCGACTAAGGTTAATTCACGTTTTACCGCGCCATTGCGCCATTGTGTATGAGTTGTCTTTGGTTCTACAAAACCGTTTTTTTTTTGTTATTTTTCCCTAAATACAATCACAATCATTCAATCAATCTTATGAATTCATTATTTTGGATTAGTGTTTTATTATATAGGATTAAGTTTCAATGTAATTTATGACGTAATCAGATTATATAATTAACGGATATTTGGTGAACTTGATGTGACGTGGAAATTGGGTCACTGCTCAATATTATTATGAAGAATCAAATTTTGTGCTAGGTACTACCATTGTGTTTACGTTAGGCACGAGGTCAAATTGAATAAGCTGGTAAAACTTCAGTTTTTTTCGTCACGCCTGTTAGATGTAAAGGCTGTAGAGAAGTAACATTCTATCAGCGGTAGCGTGGAGAAGGCAACTGTAAAAACGTAAAAAACGACACAAATTTATAGGATTGACAAACCAAACGTGACATTGGATAAATGCACAAAACGCGCGAAGCCAAAATTAAAAAAAAGACATACGCTACCAGATGTCAAGTGATCACTTATATTTCGGTATTTCGCATACGCTGATAGAATGACACTTCGTCGAGATACTAAGGTAATGGAATTTTACCTGTTGGAAATTGTACTATTTTGGGGACTACTTTATAAGTAGCATACAATTTTAGAAATGTCTATATTTAATTTTCTGTTTCTGTTTTTTGTTGTTTTTATGCAACGTTGTGTTAAAACAGTCGTTTCAATTTTATTATACGTACACTGTACAGATATGACTAAATTGTTGTTTGATGGAATGTTGAGACATGAAATGAATGTTGAATTGTGTTTCACAATTAAATAAAAATATGTATTGAAACAACGGATTGTTTGGTTTGTTCTTTATTGAATATGCTACAAGTTCTGCCCCGTTTTGAACTTTCGTGCTTTTTATGTGCTGGTTTGATCGTGAGTACCTAACTAATTCACACATAAACACGAATAAATATTTGTACTTAACTTTTTTCCTATTTCTAATTAAACCTAGGTGAAGAAGATAGAAGAATAGAATTCTACTACAGAGGTATTTTCCATGTGTCCAATATTATAACAACGCGAAACGATTTTTTTTTCTAATGCCGCCAGAACCTTTCCAGTTTCCTATGATCTTCGTTACTTATCTGACCTGTATAGGAATGACGAGGGTGCCCTAGCAGGGACGAGTTTCTTTTCGCCACTTCCCGTCTCATAAACATAATATTCTCTGCCATTTATGATTTTCGTTCGCGTGGTCTCGACGTTGAACCGCGGATTCTTGCCGAAGAGTGAATCGTAAGGTGGAGGGCGACTCTCGTCGTAGCCCGTCGATTTCTTGCTCATTTTCGATTTCTTTTTCTTTAGTTTCTTGTTGTTTTCTTGTTTTCCGGAGAGGTAACGCTTTATGAACATCTGTAATAACGAAAATGGGAATTGTTGAACCAGTATTAGGCACAATATGTGTAAATACACAAACACTTAAATAGACAAACACTTTGAAAAACTTGCTATGCTATCATTAGTTCAGCATACCACTATAATGAGTGGCCTTATCATCATCATCTGCCTAGCCTTTTTCCCAACTATATTGGGGTCGGCTTCCAGTTAAGCCGGATTCAGCTGAATACCAGTATTTTACGTGAAGCGGCTGCCTACCAGACCTCCACAATCCATCAACTGGGGAACACGGTACTTCTTGGCTAGAACTGGTGTCAGATTTTCTGGCTTTTGACAATCCGTAACGACGAAAGATCTCCAAATGACAGACGGGACCAAAAGCTTAACGTGCTTTCCGAGGCACGGAGAAGTCTCGTTATGTTAAGATGTTCACACATCCACAGACCAACCTCGGCAAGCGTTGCTTAACCTCGAAGATCGAGCCGTGCGGCTGTTATAATTTAGCCACGAGTGGCCTTATAATTTAAATTACGTAATTAATTGGCTCTTCATCTCGACCTCGCCTAAAGCAATAGCTGAGGATTAAGATATCGTATGACAGTAATAATCAGTAATATACCTACTAGTTACATCTGAAATACAAACAGAAGAATAGCGAAAAACAAACATGATTACCAACCTCAGCAGCGAAAACGGTAACAGCAGTAGCAGACCCGGCGACCATCACCAAATACGTCATAATAAGATCACTGTTCCTGAGCTTGCGGTCCTTGGACTGCAGGTCTAGTGGGCATATCTTTGTGCTGGGCAGGTCAGCGCGTTTCAGGAAGTCCAGGATACCAGCCTGGAATATCTGGGTTAGTCTGGAATACAGAAGAGTTGGTAAGTATTGATATGACGTAAACTAAGTTGGTTAAGGTTAACTCACCTTACCCTAACAAAAAAACTTAAACTGGCTGTATTTTTAGAGTAATTAAAATAAAAAGTTTTATTTTAGGGGTCATATATTGAGTACCTATATATATTCATTTATGAAGCTTTCCAGCTTTCATAAAAATCTATTATTAAAATGAAGTTTGCATTCCGTTAACTAGGTTAGGTACTTTGTTAGACATCTTAATTTTAGTCTAATCAAAAAGGGAGTCAGATATTGCTGGAGTACGATTTAAGCGGTGATACGACTTGAGCAACCTAACCCTAAATAGGTACCATTTCAGTGTGTTCCTCTGTGGCCGGACCACACTTTAGTACTCAGATGCTATAGTTCGAAATAATACCTACCTAAAGTCTACTTTCATCGGAATATATATATATTTTTAATACCTCGATAAATATCTTTTTAATTAACAATTTATGTGGTCCGGCCGCCAGGCAGTGCTCTCTGGCCGCGCCACCTCAAATAAAATAGTGACAATATGATTTACTAAATATAAAAGCTCATGTATACATATTATTATAATAAAATCTTACACTCACCGTATCTGTACTTTAAATATTTTTGCATAACAATAACTGAGAAACGATAGAAAAAAACATACTAGGTACATAAAAATGCAATTACCTACCTACTGAAATTTTTGTCTGTATGTTTCTGGGAGCATCATGTAAGAACCACTGATTGTATTCGAAATCAAGATACTTAAACATAGTGTTGCCCCGAGTTTTATGGTAGAAGGTGGGAAGAGAGGTCCGTATCCAGCCATTAAAACTAGCATAATAGCATAGCATAATCAGCCTTTTAATGAAATCATCTCCAGCAGAGGGAATGGACCGTAAACCACCACGCAGGCCCAGTGCGGGTTGGTGAAAGTCACATGTCTTCGAATATTTGGTTCTAGGACATGCCGTTTTCCTCACGATATTTTCCTTCACCATTTTGAGAGCCGTGGTGATGAAATTAATTACACAAAGTAATGCGCCTGGCTGGGTTTGAAGCCGTGACCAACATTTCGTAAGTCGGGGCCGTTAGTGGTAACGGTCACCACTGCTCTCCATTTCTCTATATCAAAACTAGCGGTAGCCGCTATTCCCTGAAAGAGTGAGAAGAGGTGCGAAGCTTACCACCCAGTTAGGATGAAGCAAGCGTGATAATCCTCAACTCTATCTGTTAGTGAGATTTTTTTAGTGAATAAAAATCCAACGATGCTAAAACAGCTATCAGGGAATCGAACCCAGTACCTACTTCCAGGCGACCGAAGGTAGTTGGTAGGTAGATATAAGAATAAAAGAAAATTACCCACCCGGAATCATACCCAGTAGGTACCTAACTACCTACATGGGTACATTCAGGCGAGCGACGAAGAATGTGAAACATAAAAATAAGATAACTTACTTTAAACCAAGCTATCTCTTGACGTGCTAATAAACAAAAAGTAGGTAAGTAATCAAAACATGCTTACACAGGATCAAACAGCCCTTTCAATTTGCTACCAACAGGATACGCGAACGCCCTCTGTTTCTTCATAAACGCATTAGGAGCAACCACATAGGTACATTTATCAGATTCTTCGACATCTTTCTTTGAAATGTAGTCGTTGTACATAAGGTGGTCGACTACGGTCTGTTCCTTGACCAATACCACGTCTTTCTTTACATATTCGAGGAAGTCCTTTTCGCTGTGTACCGATAGGAACCGCGCTTTATTGTTGCGGATCATTGGGCTCAAGTAATAAAGCTCCTCGCCTTCCTATGTAAAACATAAAAGGATTGTTAATCTATCTATACTTATAATAAATCTGTAGAGAGGTCAATTCTGTACAAGGAATATATTTTCAAAATAACTATCAGGGGGTGATTAGTGATCGATACTGGTGCCAAAAACGCAATCAGTAAAATTTTTGTCTGTCTGTCTGTCTGTCTGTCTGTCTGTCTGTATGTTCTTTATAGAAACAAAAACTACTCGACCGATTTTAACGAAACTTGGTGCAATTATTCTTCATACTCCTGGGCAGGTTATAGTATACTTTTCATCACGCTACAATCAATAGGAGCAGAGCAGTGAAGGAAAATGTTGGGAAAACGGGAGAAGTTACTCCATTTTTTAAGCTTCCGTCGCGTGTGTAGCCTTAATGGTTAAAGTTACATAGAAATCATGTTTTACGGAAATGTTTAACATAAAATTATCTAAAAAAAAATGTCCCAAACAGCATATGTCTATATTTTATGGTTGACTCACAATAACACGTGTAACTCCCGATAGCTTAGCAGTTCGGCGCTTTCTGATTATTTGTATGAAACTTTGTCAATTTTAAACCAATGGGGCTGAGAGTTTCAAAATCGGGGGTAAAGTAACTATTCCACGCGGACGAAGTCGCTGGCAGAAGCTAGTAAACAATAAGTATTTACATACACAAACAACGCTCGCCGCGGCCGAGCCGCAGATGGTCTATCCATTAGATACCAAGACTCCTCCGTGCTTCGGAAAGCACTTTAAGCTGTCGGTCCCAGCCATATCCCAGCCATTATTTGTAGATCTCTAACCTACTAGCACAGTATTACAATATTCCCTACAGTACGGCGACGAATGTACTTGCGCAGAGCAACGGAGGGGAACTCGCGGGGTGTCGGGCGGCGCGGGCCGCGTACCGCAAACACGCTTAGTTTGCGGTACCGAGCGCGAAGGGCAGACGCGGGCGTGTTTTTTGTGTAATAATTTTATTATACTTACATTCTATAATGGTGCGCAAAAACTGTTCTGTTAGGTTTTTTCATTTGTGTACCATAGACTTATGGAATATTACAGACGCACCGCGCCGCTAAGACAAAACTGACTTGTGCACACAATTTTGGCCACTTTTCCTTATAATTTTATATCTGATAATTATAATTATAATTGTAAAGGTAGGTATGTGTTTGTTTATTGAATTTATAGGTACCTACTTACTTTCCAGGCGCGAGTTATGGATTGTCAAAGACGGTGATTGAAAAGTAAAACAGTTGTACTATAAGGTAGTTGACTAAAAAAATCTGATAACTCCGCCCGTCGGATAGATTTCCATAAAATATTGGACACGTATTTTTTCTTTTTTCATATAATAAGAAAAAAACGAAGAGTATACAGTGCGTTGAAAACTCGTGTGACGTCACTACTCGCTACAATTTTTACCTAACCGTGACGTAACAAGCCCCCACTCCTGATCTTTGATGCTTTTTATCTTCAGTCAGTTTTTATAGATTTAATAAAGGAAAAAATACGTGAACAATATTTTTCTATAATCTTACTGACGGACTAAACATAATCCGATGTTTTTTACTCAGGAAACATCCTTATTACCTATATAACATGTAGGTACGTATGTGGTTTACACTTTTAATAATGAATTATATTCGATTTAATAATCACAATTATTTTGAATGTAAATACTAATAAATGATTACATCATAATAGTAATAATCACAATTGTTTTATTTCCCATTTGGTGACAACCCTTTCATAGTTGCATGTGGCAGCGTAAGTACCTACACTGGCGGCGGCATCGCGCGACATCAAAGGCGTTTCCCTACTGTAATATTGTAATACTGTGCTACTAGCTAGGTACTTACTTTGGGGGTGGAGGTCAGATATGCAATTGCTCCATGTAAAATGTGACTCCAACATATATTTTGATTGATTGATTGGTTGGTTGGGAAAATGCTAGGCTATTGATTGAAGGTACTAACGGATAACATGTTTAACTACGATAAAGGACAGCCTTTGTATCGGCCAAACTAACTTCAAGATTACCCCAATGAATTTAGCCTACGCAGTCCACTATTGGGCATTGGCCACTCCAAAGCTGTGCCACAACACCCGCTCTTCCACTAACCGGTCTCGTCTGTCCTAGCCACTTTTTAAAGGCTACGTCTAGCTAGCAGAGGATGTCTACACCTAGGTACCGGCATCAACTAACCCAAGATTAGAAAGATTCTTCACCATATCGTCAGAACACTGAAACTAAATTTCTATCTCCAAAACCCTCAAGGGTCGCAAATGTTCCGAAAATAATAACGTTCTATACCTACCCACTTATACAAATAAATCTATAGGTAATATAATGACCGTGAAGTAACTTCAAATTACTGGCCACTTGGTATAATAGCCGTCCTATAAAGGTCAGTTTTTTTTTTTCAGTTATCTGCCCATCTGAAAATCTTTTATATAAACAAAACTAGACCAACTCACAGAATTTACAACATGTTCTACGGAACTCCCAGCCGAAGCGACCCAGCGATAGTTCTTCTGGTACAAGTCACGGGGATTCTCGATAGCCAGGGTGAACTTAGACAGAGTGAGGAAGGCAGTCAGGTTGGCCGTGTAGAACGCTGAGAGCAAGATCATGAACAGCCACCAGGTCACGAAGAGTACGCGGGTTGTGTCTAAAACATTGTTAAAAGTTATGTAAGATTATTGCGTGGTTAAGGATAGAAATCTTACAGGAGGTCAGTTTCAGAAAATAAATGATGGAAGCAAATCAATTTAAACGGAAGTCGAGTGTTGCCATTTGCTGTTGAAAAATCAGTAAACCAATCATGACAGTTGACGCAAGTCTTTGCCATTTGTCAAATTAATATTTGAATCATTTTAGTTCTAGAAACTGGACCTTATGTGGATTACCTAAGCCTTAAAACTGGTTTCACAAATACGGGAATCAAACCTGCAATGACTCATCTCAATCATTGCGTTTTGTGCTTGAGGTACTTAAATATATGGAGGTGAACCCTATGTATATACACCGCAAACGATGATTACAGCAATAAATATAAGTGTTTTATTACAAAATATTCGATTCCTGTCTAAAACCTTTTAAGTAGGTATCCCTATAGTAACTTAAAGAAAGCCATACAAAGGTCATCATTAATCAAGAAAACAAATAATAACAGTAATCAGGATGACCTGACAAATATTTTGACAACGATCATTAACACCATTTTCATTTACAGTGATTACTTTCCATGTCGCACATGGAAAAGTTGAAAGGGTGTGACAAAAAGTGATAGATTACGTAAACCATTAAGGGCGATACGATCTAGGGTAAGAATTGACCGCAGTTATGAAACTATTTTGTAATGCTCGTAGGTATCATCATTTTGATGGAATCAAAATAATGTTACAACATAATGTTATAGGGTCTGCAGCTGGATTCCGATCAATATTTTTGGTTTAGGTAGGTAAATAATCTTAGGTCAGCTGTAATTTTCTTCAATACCTATAGGTTAGGATAGGCTAAAGGCTTACATGATAAATTATGCCTACCTTACTTAATGATCTTCTGTAAATACAGAAGATCTACCTAGGTATAAATACACTACTAATACTAGGAATAAACTACCTAGGTATTTATAACGTACCTAGGTACTTAGAGTTGTGCCAACTTTAAACACCACAAACAATCTTTTAAGGTAGGTACCTATAAGTTGTTCGTTTTTCCCAAAATTAATATTAGGACCTAGTCCATACATAGATGAGCAGAAGTTTATACTAGTAAAGCTTTGGTACTTACTGGCCTCAGGCGCCAAATTGGTGCCTTGCTTGAGAAAAGCGCTGTAGACGAACCAAAAGCTAGGTTTAAGTGGCAGAACACCTTCGTCGTCCGTGATCAACTTGGTTCGTATACGCGTGAAGAACGTGATGCAAGGTCCAAACGTTAGTACTGCAGCCAGAACCAGGTACCTAGCGAGTTCATTTATTAAAAAAATGCAAGATCAATAGGCTAAATGCTTCCTCACCGGGGAAAGGGGTATGAAACTAAGTCTGCACCACTGAATTTTATAGTTTTTAGTTAGATTTTCTCATACTGAATACATTAATAAATTATAATCAAGAGAATGTAAGAGCGAGTGAATTGGAATGATAAAATTTATAAAATTATCAAGACTAGAAGTGACTGAGGATAAAAGTCTGATGACTACAACTAGCAAATAGCTGTGCATAACTGAAGGTAATGAAGGACAAATAATAAACTTACCACACAAGTTCGTTGAAAGGTGCAAGTAAACCAGATCCAGCGGCAGATTCCTTCGGTCTCTTCAGCATCATCACCCAGATACCTTCGTCCAGGTCTATGGAGAAGGACACCTTTTCCCGGTAAGCTATCAGAGTTGGTAGGAATGCGGCGGCCATGTCAACTTTCTGCGCGGAAAATGTTTAAAATTCGTAGGTAGGCTTTCATGGCTAAGGTTCAGATAAAGAGGTTGCGGAATTTGTTCGAAAGAGTTACCGCGGCCCTGGAACGCAAAGGGCACATGGAGGAGCACGGGTGGGTTTTATTCAGTAAAAGTCTGACACTCCCTACCGCTCCACCCAGGGCGGGAGGGGTCATTTGATGATTTCCCACCCAAGAAAAAAAAAAAAAAAAGTTTCAGATAAAGAGGATAGGCTTTACTGGTAATGTAAAATCTGTTTAGATTACAATATCATTAGACAATCGTAGTTTTCGGGGCCTGAAAGCTTGAATTGTGCCAACAAACTTCGGGTAACATCGGGCTTGAAACATTTCCTAATCTGAACTTAACTCAGTGTGTGTATAAGTAGATACAAAAATACTGTTTCAAAACATACTTTTTTGAAAATTCATTAATTTGTTACAAGGATTTCTTAATTTGATTTTGGTAAGTTTATTCCCACGATTTATTTAAAAAATAATTTAAGTATTTAAGTAATAGATTTTATTTCAATTTTGTTCTGGCGACAGATAACTAGCTGACTCGGCAAACGTCGTTTTGCCACATAAAATAAAAATTTAGGGGGATGAAAAATAGATGTTGTCCGATTCGCTTCCTAGCCGATATTCACGCTAAGATTCACGAAAACCGGTCGAGTCGTTTCGGAGGAGTTCAACCATAAACACCGGGATACGAGAATTTAATATATAAGATTTTATATTTCAATAATTTTTATTATTGCTTCATATTAATTTATTGTATAATTTTAATGTTTTAATAATTTTGGTATAATTATGTTATACGTTTTTTTTTTCTAATTAATATGTTATCGAACAATTACTCGAGAACTGCTCGATTCAAACTTTAATATTAATTATTTGAGGGAATTAGCGCTGGCAGCCGAAATTCAAGCTTTTACCACTGCAAAAATGAATTGTAATAAACTTAAACTTTATCTACACGAAAACTTACGCTGGTGTTTAGGAGTCCTATTACGGAATCATCGCCCACCAGCTTTGTACCCAGCTCATAGTTTCTTATGGGCTCAACCACTTCATAGGTGAAATTAAATTTCTTCCGCAATATTTCCATGACGGTGAAAGCCACGCCTTTGCCGACCACCGTGCCATTTTGATGTTCTGTCCAACTTAGAGGTGTGTTCTGAAATCGTGTGAAAAAATAAGACTAGGACTTATTCTTAGAGTCCTTCGCCATGCAGCGAAAGCACAAAACTCCAAATATATGCGCAGGTAGGATGTGATTGCCTGCTGCATTGTAGATGTTAATCCAGCTCAAGCTTTTCAGCAGATTGCATAAGGAAAATGAGACAATCAGCAATGACTGCCTCCTAATTAGAAATGGTGCACTTGAACTTACATTATACGTTGTTACTTTGAGAGTCTTCCCATTGACTTCCTTCATCAAACCCATGAAATTCGTGTCCTTCACCGCAAAAGAGTCGGGCCCTTTACAAATTAAAAAAAAACAGAATAGATTTATATAGGAAAATTTAAGATTTATATAGAATAGATTTATTTAGGATAGGAAGGTAGGCTTGGCTGAAACCTTATTCAGGCCAAAGCGTATCTTAAAAAATCACAAATTGATTTTGAAATTAAGTGGCCTGGATACAATCATAAAAAATATTGCCATATAGTTCACCTTTATAAGTTTCATTGTAAGGGACTTCGCAGAACGTGGCGTTACATATCGACGATATGATTAATTCTATGCCGGCCATGGCATAATGAGGCTGACGGGTTCCGCCGTAGGACACATTTGGTGGTCGGTGGTGGAGTGGCGACCGCGGGTGGTCACTGCGGCCGACTGCGAGGATGCGCCACTGACATGGCCTTTGCCTTTCGCCACCACTGTCCCCCCACGCTACGGTAATGCACGTTAGATTAACATTGACATTCAGTGACAAATCAATAGAATACCTACTTAAGTTGGCGATTTCGTAATGATAGGGAGCTTTGCATGGTATAGCAGCTGGAGCTTTCTCATGGGTCAATGGCTATGGGAAAGGACTGTTCTGGGTTAGAATATCTACTTTTGTATTCACCTGTAGGAGGTATAAGTGTCAAATTATAATTAATTAATTTATTTATTATAATTAATTTGACACTAATTCCTTCTAGTTATAATTATATCTCTAATATTTCCTATTTCTATTGGAAAACTTAGTAAAGTAGTTAGCAGCGAGGAGTCCACGAGATAAACATAAGGAGATAAACAGGTTCAAAAACTATCGAGCCGATAGATAAGGCTGGCTGCCAAGGCAGTTCAAAATTGTCGCTTTACTATGAGGAAACCCTCATTCTGTACTTTGCTACGTATAGAGTGAGGCTTTATATAGGTAGTAGGAATATTTGTCACAGTAATAACACACTTTGTTCGTTATTTTTAAGCCCCGTCCCATGTGACAGGGGCGATCGGAACACACAATCACAGATCCAGAGTCCGCGACCCATAACCTCTTTAAACAGCATGCAGGGTAATCTGCTTGCGAATTTAGACCAACGAATCATTCTCCTCATTTTTTATAATTTAAACCAATAAATTCACTGATTTTAGGATCGAGAAATAAAACCAGAAGGATTTGGGGGACCTATTTGCCCAGCATTGGGACAGTATACCTAGGCCTAATAACAAAATAAACCTTTAAAATACGAAAGGCACATCCATATTATTCCATATGACAATAATGTAGAGGTAAATAATCATAGCTCGTTAATGGGTGACGGCACGACGAGTTACTCGGTAAATTGTCATCGCTGCGTGATCTATGTATGTTTGTGTGCGTCACTAAATGATGCCAGATGGTTCTGGAACGAATTTTGGTTATTATTTCATTTTCAGTATTTTACCCAGATTCGCAATGTCCTGAATCATAACGTAGCCACGTATTTCCTTCTGCAGGGAATCGAACTTTGCACCAGATGGCAAGTACTTCAGTGGGTAGTGGCTTACTGATCCTATTGGAGGATGCCAACGAAAGTAGCTCGAAAATTCTTGCACCCTGCATCCGAAAGGATAAGTTTAGGTTAAAGAAAGAAAGAAAAGGGCCAGTACGGAATGTCGCACGAACTCTAACCCTATATCGATTAAATTCCAAGTTTTTCAGCACAAATGATGCTGAAAATCTTGAAATTTAATTGTTACCGAATCGAAGATTCGAATAAAAGTTTTAGAATGTTTTAGTAGGTACTAAGTGTACGTGTAGGTACCTATGTCTGAAACGGTAGCCTAACTATTCGTTATTTAAGTACTAACAATTCTCAGTTACTATACCGCATTTTTTTATGCTCTGTGCAGTTCAATACGAGTATCTACCTAGATATCTAAGTGCGAACGTGCACTAAATGGTGACCCGTCGTCGCAATAACCGTCCCCATCATAAATATTGCTAACCTATGTAAATGTTACCTACTTACTGTCTTTTAAAAATGTTTGCCTACTCTTTGTTGCATTTCGAACTTGGTTTGAAAACATAACATAATAATGTTTGCTATTTTAACCAACAGAACATAGTAGGTAAGCATTTTCCTGAAACAGAATTTATTAAGTATATCTAACGTAATGTGTGTTTGCTAAACAAAATCAACTAACAATATCGTAACTAGGTAGGTACATATTTAGGTACTTACCTATCTAAGTTAAGTTGGTACCTAACTTAGGTGGGTACCTAGTGTAGCAAAGCCACAAGACTTTTCATCAGTCTTTTTTTGAGTTGTCAAAATGGCCGATTGTATTTTTCGTTCTTTTATACAGTAGGTACTATTGACTAGAAAGGGCTAATACAAAATTTGGGAAGCGAGAAAGTCATTAACCAACCCTAGAGTCATACAGTAAAGTAGGCAATGCCTAGAGTGTTGAACATAAAAAAAAAGAAAAGTTCATCACAGAAAACAGAATGAATTTTCTTTAGAGGAATTTATTGGAAAATAATTTGACAGTTGGCTGCCACGCGAATATGGTGAGGATTTCAGCGAAATTATTAAAAGAACTTCGCTATGGCGAACTTGGGGGCCCCGGCTGAAGGGGAAGTTTTTTACAATCCCTAGCTGGCTGGCTGGCCGGTGGTGGTTTTAATATAAATATTAAATTAAGCCGGCTATAATTACCTATTATATTAAGCTGGGTTAAACAGTCGACAAACTTCGGTTGAACTGCGAGATGCCACTCACAAAAAAAAGTACCTACTTAAAGTTCCCAGTTACAGTTCCGTCTTACGGTAGCGACTTATTGTGCCGCGAGACAGAGGACTTGGCTCAGCAGGGACAGTAGTATTTTCATTTGAAAACTTCCAAGCCTCTAAAGCAAACAACACACAACCCATTGTGCAAACTAGAGCTATATTTTTGCTTGTTATGTATCTCGGATATGGTAGATTTTCTTTATATCATGCATACAGATGTTACTTTGTAAGCTGGAGAAATATGAGCGATACAGCGAGCGAAGTGAGTTTGAAAATTTAACCACCCCAACTCGGAATATATTTAGGTGTAGACATGTGACACAGCTAGGTTAGATAGGTACTTTAGCACCCCTGGATACTTTAGATAGTTAGCGAATTTGAAATGTTCTCGGATAGGTAAGATCATCTTTTTACTATCGATACAGACATATATTCAGTCAAAACAGTATCCGGGAATGGATGATGTATTTATGGTTCCAATGGTATTTTTAAGCGACGTTTAAGAGAGCAAATCAGACGAAAAAGGCCAGATTTGTGTTTTTTTTTTTGTATTTTACACCACAATTATGCGCATTTGCATTAGGCTATCATTGTGGACGAACCACCTTATTCACCAGATACGACTCCAGCCGACTTAATCCTTTTTCCTAAACTCAAATGACCACTTCGTGGCAAACATTTTGATTCGATAGACGACATGAAGGAGATCAATTCTCAATTCCAGAAAAACGTTTAAACCAAAATTAGGATAAAAAAAGAGAGTAAAAACTCCCCCCATACTCGGCAATACCTACGATGCAGATGTGTCTCGTTTACATCACCCCACGAAGGTTGAGGAAATTGTGGAGTAAGTTCGAGCGAAAACCAGCTGGACCTTATGGGTGGAGAAATTGGAGCCGCGCTATAACACGAATTTCAAGTCGTTCGTGGTGCGAGTTCCGACTCATCATGTTGAGACCTTCCTCAAGGAAGAGTTTTGGCCGAAGCGGTCGTGTATCGGCAGTTTCGTAGAAGGTTGAACCGCCGATACACGACACCCAAAGACAGATAAAGGGAAAACGCCAATTTCATATGTAAGGACATAAAGGACATTTGGAATTTATGCGCTCGTATTTTTTGATGCCAAAACAAGAAACAAATTGAAACGTTCAGCTGACAACAAAAACAAAATGAGAAGAACGGGTACGTTTTTAGCCTCTTAGGAACATTGTGAAATATAAAGACATTTTATGAAATAATAAAATTAATGAGATGTGTTAGAAAATCAAAGCACAAGAAATTATTAGTATGTGTTCAAAGGTTGTTCTAAATTGTTGGACGAGCCTAGTAGCACGAGATCCGACTGCGAGATTGCTACCTACTGAGAATAAAAACTTTTGCTGAACAGTAACACGTTTGATACTTTTGATTTTGAAATAATTTATGTCAGGTTTCTAGCATTGCCAAAAAATAATAACGATACTCAATGAACGTAACATTCTTGCAGCGTTCCCCAGGATTAAAAAATACGAACTCAACGAACTGACAGTGTCAATGTCAATAATTGACATTCAAGACAAACAAGCGTGATCATAACATAACCTTATCGTTATCATATTTATTTCTGAAATATTATAGCAAATGGTTTAAAAACCTGAAAATATGAGGGATGTATATTTGTCGAACTGCGAAAAGAACTTTGTCAATAAAATAGTGTCTGAAGGCCATGTAAGGCATTTTTATTTTGTTAAAAACAATTTTTATTTACTTAAGTTTTACGTTAGTTCAACTTATGCTTTGATTACAGCGTTTAGACGGCAGAATTTATGATGAAAGCAGAACATTGAACATATCTTTTGGATCCGAATATGGCAGTTGTATCGTATCGTTGGGAGAAACAAAGTATGCAAAATAATAAAACTTTTTATAAACGAGTAAACAGTCCTTAACCAGACTTTGTCCTACACCTGCATAACGTCCTGTCCCATTCAATACATTTGAATATATGAATAAACAGTTATCATGAATAACACCATTTTCTTTTTCTAATAACTTTATTTTTGAGTTCTTATTTTCTTAATTTTGCAGAGTCCTTGCACAAGTATCATGTGAGGTGGTACAGCCTAAACAAATCAGACCAAACGAGGGATTACTCTACATCAACGTGGAGATGAATCCAATGGCAGCCCCACACATAGAAGCCAACCGGCAGACAGACCTTGTGGTGCATCTGAACAGAATGCTTGAAAAGGCTTATAAAGACTCTAAGTGCATTGACCTCGAGTCCTTGTGTATTGCTGTTGAAGAAAAGGTAAGGTTTGATACTGATATGGATTGCAAAATGTTTGCAAAACAAGTTTATGTTGAAATGGTTTGTGGACAAAGAAGGATAAAACATTTAAAAACACACATTGCTATTTTAAATAAAGATACTTGTAAAGCCTAGCTAAATTAGCTAATTAAATTTGTTTGTATCATATATTTAGCTTCTAAGCATCCTAATAAAGACATAAAGACCCTTCAGATTCCCAATATCTCTTTTCTCCAATCACAACAATATACTCATGTTTTACATTTTCTGAAAACCTTCCTAAATAATATTTTTATTAACATTTTCCAGGTCTGGTCCCTAAGAATAGACATCAAAATCCTAAATCACGATGGCAATCTCATAGAATGTGCCAGCATAGCAGCTGTAACTGCTTTGGCACATTTCAAGAGGCCTGACGTGACACGCAGTGGGGACAGTGTCATTATTCATGATATTACTGAGAAAGACCCTATACCTACTGTGCTGTTTCATTATCCTGTTTGTACTACAATAGCTATATTTGAAACAGAGTAAGTATTTACTAAGCTTTCTTTTGCATCTTGTATGCTAAAAAAGAGGAAAAACTCAAGTCTTATTTTTCCCAGTATAGTGAAAGAATATTCAGCAACAGGTATAGGTAGTTTACCATGGGTTTTGTGTCCTTAGGACAGTGGTGTGATGAGCTTATGTGAATGACTGACCTTAGTTCTGATAAACTAACAAAAGTAGCATTAGCAGAGAGCCAAATAGTAGACATAATTATGCACAAGAATTATGTTCATATTACTTTTAGGTACCTACTGTTGTTAGTATCAATATAAACTCTTTTATTACCGAGTGAATGACAGGCAGACAATGCACAGCCGAAACTACTGTTCATAGTAAGCTGACATTTGGCACGTAAGTTCCTTGGGGAGTGTAGGGCTCAGATGTTGTTAACTTCTACATCGGGGTGTCTGAGGGTCCAAAATATAGTTTTTTCCTGTAATTCACTCAGAAAAAGCAGTAATTTTTTAAGGTCAAACGAAGCACTTGTAATAATATATTTCGTGGCTCAGAATATCCGTGCTATCCATTCAATAACTTATTAGTGATTTTTATTTTACCGGTTGCTAAGGGGGTTTGTCCAGGTCTCCTAAACGCCCCCCTTTATATACACCCATTCAGGGGAGTACTAAGAGGATATCCCGAAATTCCTGCTGGAGTTATACACATTATATTGAGATGTGGATAGACTTACTTAATAATATACTTACTTTCTAAAAAATCTTATACATAATTCCAAAATTTTCAGCATACTAGTAGCAGATCCGAACTTCCTAGAAGAGTCAGTATGCACAAGCAGCATAGATGAAGGTACAACCCCATGTGGAGCACTCCTCGTAGTAGGGTTCAACCAGTACAAGGAAATATGTGTGATGAACTTATCTGGAGCTGCCTTATCCAGTGCTAGTGTAGTCCGCAAAGCCTTGCAAGGGGCTAGTGAGAAGTGCAAAGAAACTGTTGCCTTGGTGAAGCAGGCTATCATCAGTGATGATACTCTCAGGTATTATTTATTTATTATGTACTTTATTGTGAACCTCATAACAAGAACAGGATGCAGTGGGTGGTTGTATCGCAGAAGTTGATCTCTTACAAACTTTAGATGGACTAAATGGAACAAGATAGATATAGGGCTGTCAGTGTACAAACATTCTAAATAATACTAATTACACATGATAACATAAATACAATATCAATTACCATAACAATACTAATAAAAATCAAATATACAATTGAGCAAGGAGCAGTAAAATTATATTGAAGAGTAATGCTCCTGCAGGTAAGTACTAGACTTTGTCCTTGTTTCCTCTCAAGTAGCAAATAAACACATCAAAAGTATCTAGGGATCAACATATATTTTTGCAATAACTTTTCTCCTGATTGATATTAATTAAAATTTTCTTTAAGGATTCATCAAATAAAGTGTTTTCGTTTGTCACAGTAACGATAAACCAAGTCACCTTTGCATTAATAAAGAAATTTGCCATTTTCCTAATAAAGGGATTTTTGACATTTGAACCACTAACATTAAAGTTCGAAAAAAAGACTGAAATAACAGTTTTCTTTAAAATTTTATTGGGTAACTTAAACAATTAATAATCCGTGTTTCTACCGCGAACACTAACAACACAAGAACATCGGTTTGGCATACTCAAAATGAGTTCATCCAAATCACGCTGTGGAATGGCCGCCCATGTTCGTTGCAACAACAAAAAAAGGTCTTCTTGCGACTGGATACCCTCCATATTCGGCAGAGCTCTTCTCTGTAGCATATCCCATGCATGCTCAATCGGGTTCAAGTCTGGCGACTGAGCAGGCCAGGGCAGGACATTGATGTTAGCTGCGGCGAGAGTCTGTCTTACAACTCTTGCGGTGTGCGGTCGTGCATTATCATGCATTAACTGAAATAAGGGACCGATTTGCACTTGTAGAGGAACGATGACGTCTGATACAATCGTCTCAGCATAAATTTGAGCGTTGAGGTTGCCTCTGATCCAAATCAACTCAGTTCTTCCGCCGATCCAAATACCCGCCCATACTATGATGGTTCCACCACTATAAGGATGGACTTCCTGGCAGGATTTTAATCGCTGTTGGCGTCCAGGGGTTCTCCAGTGTCGTATACGTCTTGTATCCGGTCTCATACCAAAACGAGACTCATCAGAAAAGCACACGAAACGCCATTGTTCTTCTGCCCAATTTCTGTGTTCAAGAGCCCATTGATATCGAATCCTACGATTGTGCATTGCTATAGGTGGTACCCGTAGCGGTCTTCGGGAATGAAGGTTCACTTCATGCAAGCGGTTTCTGACTGTTTGGTCGCTAATTAAGTTCCCTGAAGAGTGATGAAGCCTCACGGCTAACATCATGGCGGTTATTGTTGGAGCTCTTCGAGTTAAGATTTGAATGTATCGGTCTTGTCTCCGTGTGGTGCAGCGATACCGTCCTCCATGGCGCTCAGCCAAGGTAAGCGAAGAGCTCTGCCGAATATGGAGGGTATCCAGTCGCAAGAAGACCTTTTTTTGTTGTTGCAACGAACATGGGCGGCCATTCCACAGCGTGATTTGGATGAACTCATTTTGAGTATGCCAAACCGATGTTCTTGTGTTGTTAGTGTTCGCGGTAGAAACACGGATTATTAATTGTTTAAGTTACCCAATAAAATTTTAAAGAAAACTGTTATTTCAGTCTTTTTTTCGAACTTTAATGTTAGTGGTTCAAATGTCAAAAATCCCTTTATTAGGAAAATGGCAAATTTCTTTATTAATGCAAAGGTGACTTGGTTTATCGTTACTGTGACAAACGAAAACACTTTATTTGATGAATCCTTAAAGAAAATTTTAATTAATATCAATCAGGAGAAAAGTTATTGCAAAAATATATGTTGATCCCTAGATACTTTTGATGTGTTTATTTACAATGCTGGGACCCAGCTCCCAGCATTGTAAATATTACGGGATCTTTGTCCTAAAAGCAGCCATCGCACGAATACGAAATCGTCGCGTACACTTGTATGGCAAGCCAGCAGCATAGACCCTATCTGTTTAGGTAGTTAACTAAAGGTAAACAATCTTGGTATGTCTTTTAACGAAAAATGTTTTTGAAAAATGTGAAATACGTTTTACAACATAAAATACTTTCAGATTTTCTAAAATATAGATAATTGATTTGTATAAGTAGTAATATCCATATTTTAAAATATATTTTTACATAAAAAGACATACCAAGATTGTTTACCTTTAGTTAACTACCTAAACGGTATAGTATGACTTTTATAACGTTCTCGATCGCGTTTGGTGACGACACGGCTGGCGCAGTGGTTGAGCGTTCGGCTGCTGCAGCTGCGCTACGTGTCGCGGGTTCAATTCTACAGATACTTGTTCCGGGTCTGGGCGTCTTGTGTATGTGAATTTACATGTATGTGAACGAACCCACGATATAGGAGTAAATCCTAGTGTCAGCAAAGTTTTTTTAAAAAAAAAATACCGGAAAACCTTTTTTTTTCCATACAATTTAACATAAGTGAACGTTTACGTTAACGCCATCGAGTACGTTAAAAATCTCGCACACAGCTCTCAGATTGCGTCGTCGCAGCGACACAGGGTGTCTTTCGATTTTGCCGAAAAAATTAACGCGGCGATCGAATATTAGCGCGATTTTTGCTTTGTATAAGAATTACACTTTATGAGTTATAATGCTTATGCTAAGCCTTTTTCTAAGTGATGGGGAGCTTTACCTAGTCTAGAAGTGGGCTTGGAATGATGCAAGCTGACTAGAACATATTGTTACACAAACATTTACTTGGTTTAATTATTCTTTTACATACCTTCCTCCTGTTATTTTTCTTATTCTATTTATTTTATTATTTGGCATAACTAAGCACAACTGTGAGTAGGTATCCTCTAGATGTAAAAGCTCTACCCACTGTAAGGAAAGCAATTTCAAATCAAAATACTTGCTTCCTTGGGATATCTACCTAGTCAGCTTTATCGAAGCATTTCAAGCCTAGGTCTCCTAATAGTGCTCATAAAACCTTCTGTCACATTTATAAATGCACTCTTTATGCTTATTCAAAACATACAAATATAACTTGAGGTTTATTTGTACTACCAAAATAATTTAACTAATTTAATATAGCTTTTTGCTAAAAGCATATGAAAGTAGGTAGGTAGGTACTTATATCCAATACTTATAGCAAAAAAAAATTTTTTTTTCGTCTGTCAGTCTGTTTGTTCCGCCTAATTTCCGAAACTGATGTATCGATTTTGACAAAACTTTCAATCTATTTTCATGCAGGCGGAAGCGTCTTGGATACTTGCAACATGTGTAGGATTTCCATGTTAATTAATAAAAGGAAAATGGTGGCAACTGCTATATCAGAATCATAATTACGATTTTTGTAGGTCTGAACTACAGACTACAATCCTTACCACAATACATATTATGATAGATGTTGTCTATTTGGAACAAATAAACATAAACCACAAAACAGGTCACAATTATCAATTTTATCATTGACAGTAGGTAGGTATATTGGTTTTCTGCATTTATATACTAATAATAATATAGACCTAGAATAATATAGATTTATATACTAATAATAAGATATTATAAAGAGGAAATATTTATTTGTTTGTACCGAATAAACTCCGAAACTACTGGACACTGGAGGACTGCAGTTTATCCATTTTTTCAGCAAGTAATAGTAGAAAGTATTTTGACTTTATATTTTGTCCCTGCATTCCCACGGGATCGAGAACTACGCGGCTGAAACCGCGAGGCACTGCTAGTATTAAAAACAGAGACAATGGTAGGAATTTACTAATAAGCAAAATTGTCACGAGTTTCCAATAAATTTACTCATAATTTTATATTTTCTGGTATATTACTGGTTATAGAAGAAGACCAACAAAATTATGGATGAAATATTATGTGGCTAGAAAGGTGACCATTGAGACAAACCATCAAATGAGTTGGATAAAAGGCAAGAGGAGAATAATGATGAGAACGTGACATCATGCCTCAAATCTATGTGGGGGTAGGCAGTGGTGTCTTTACACTTCTTTAGTTATGTTTTAGGATTATTCAAAGAGGGAGTGCACCTATTTCCAGTTGCGATAACAGACTGCAGTGTCTGCAGTATGCTACTGGGATAATCCTAAGTAGTATAAATTAGATTCATTGTAATAGTATGAAACTTCTACACCCATACTCAATATTTTTTGTGATAGTTAATGGTAATTAATTTATTTTGTTTTCAGGCAAAAAAGGGTTAAGATTAACTTCTCAGATGTAATAACACAAGATCATTTGCAGTGTTTGAGCAAAAAGGATTTGACAATCAAACTCAAACATTATAATATTGATGATGTGGATGATGAAGATATAATGGATGCCGATCCTGATCCAGAGCCTAGCAAATATGATAGTCAGTATACATCTTTGATTACATTGTATAAAGAACTGGCCATTACTTGGTTTGTTAATTATTATTTGTATAAGATATGTATATAAAAAAAAAACTTGTTCACAGTTGTGGCATCCAAACCCCATACTGCAGAAATACAAACTAAGCAAGGAGCTTCACAATGGATAGAAATTTCATCAGATTCTGAGGAAGACTGAAATAATACACATGTACTTGTTAAATAAAATGTAATAAATTTACATTTTAAAACTTCTTGTTATTATAATCTCTCTTAAAAGTATTATATTAGCCATTGCATGTCCCTCGTCAATAAACAATCATAACATTTGACACTGAAAGGTTTAAGTATAATACAGAAAAATATTAACTAACTACACTAACAAAAAAAATAAATAGAATAGTTCATGTGGATGCAGGAGTGGGTACAAGTGCGTGGAATAATAAAATAATACATTTTCAATATAAACATTCACTCATTCAAATCATTTAAGAATTTAGCAAGTTCACAATTTGGCATGAAGTAATATACTTCAAATATCTTTGCAACTGATTCTCAATCTATATTTCTATGCTTTTATTGTAGAATGCAGATTGAAAATTTAAGAAGAAAAACAAAACTATTTATAAATCTAATTATTAAACTATGTTAAAACTACACACTTCAGCTATAAATTACAGTCAATATATCATTCTACACTGAGTCAGAGTTCATCCCATTTTTCTGGTCTAACTTGTTACCATTGGTCTTCACCATATAAATAAAATAAGTCATTATTTCCTTTTCATTCACAGGTAATGATTTAAAATGTTTTTGAATAGCCTGGAAAAATAAAACCAATTATTTAATTAATCATATTACAGGATAAACACAATTTTTCTAAGAATTCATTAAATAAACACTGTAAGCCACAAATAGGGGAATTTATTGGTAATGCAATACTTACATCAGCTAGTTGAGCCTTGTTCAAGCCTGGCCTTGTTGGCACTTTATAATGTCTTTTATATCTCCTCAGTGTGTTGACTTGTAATTGGAACCAGTCTACTTCAGGCGAGTCCATCTCTGCCTCATTGCTGTCATCCTCCGAGTCCTTGGGCCTCCTCTGCTTTGTCCTTGCACACTGTATCATTGTTTTATGATAATCACAAATGTAAGTATGCCTAGCCTGAAAATAACATATGGAATTAAGTTACCCAGTATAGTAATTGCAATTCTGTTCAAGTCACTCAAGATTGTTATTGATGAAAGTTAAAAATAAATAAAAATGTGTGTGACATACTTGAGGGTCAATGTTGAGTTTGAGCCTTCTTTGGGCGACAGTCTTTTGTATGCGCTTGCTGTACGAGGCGTTGCCTGCGGGTCGTCGGCAGCTCTCGCCGTCATCCATAAGGCAACATATTTGGTCAGAATTACCTCTAGAATCTTCTTCTCCTGTACTAAACCCGTTGTTCATTTGATACTCCCGTTGAATCATATATAATGAATAAAATGAACTCTTCTAATACACCTCGCACCAGGCGATGGAAAACAGTTCGACGTATTCACAATGACACACAATTGAGGTTATGATTTATAACAACACAGAACATTTGTGTTAATTAAATCAATTAAAATCATCACAACAAATCCCCGGCCTTTTGTCTATTGCACACCGATCACTTTAGGAAGACAGTATTTCTCTATTCACTGCACATATGCAACAAAATTGTCCATTGCTACTTCGCAACTATTCAATCGTTTTATTTGTCGGAGTATTCGTTTCTTCTAGTATGTGTCTTCTAAAAACAGAACTATAATTAACACGAGTTTATGGTGTCCACGGTGCTTTAATGAAACTCAACTGCAGCCGCTGAATAAAAATGACTCGTACTCGTCTCGTCGTATCCCGCACCGACCGATGGCATCGCCATTACAATTTATTATTACTAGTTCGTCATTTCATTCACTCACTCACTCACTCGCGTCAAGTTACGGTGCACCTATAAAATAGGGCATTATTGAAATGGTGAATAGCACCTACTTTGGCGTAACACGATTAGAACCGCGAAATGAAAACAGTTCTTTTGGTGAATGTGTGCATGAATACAATATGACAACGTATCTATGTATTGTAGTATAAACAAAAAATAAAGCTAAGGCTAGCTCAGTTATTGGCTGAAAAATGGCGGGGCATTTAATTTAAGCCAATAGAAATGTTTTATCACTGACATCTTCTGTTCATGTATTCATTACGACGAACGCAGCAAAGTTCCCTACGTAATAAGCGCTGAAATCGTGTGCTCGTTTTTAATAAACACAATACTCGGTGAGTTTCATTATTTCCTATAATAACCATTTCATTTGCTCATAGACGAAAAAGTTGTGTTACGTTAATTATTTCTGTGGTTTAAATAGTAAAAGTAATCTGCTCGAAACGATATTTATAGTTTTACATTCTAATTTTGTAAGCAAATGGCTGCCGAGTGCCGAAGTAAGGTGACAGATACCTACTATGTGTACAAATGTATAATTATGTATACATAACAATGTCATAGTAGGTAAAAAATAGGTAGTTATCAATGTTCATACGATTGAGCCATCAATGGAAAGATTTTGTACGTTTGGTAAACAAATTTCTGAACGTGTACCTATGTAGTTCAGTTGTAAGAGTTTGTTTACTGTTATCTAGTTTAATACACGGCAGACTTAGCGTACCTAAATACATATTTAAAACTTAGTTTACTAAATTAATCAATTACTAATTTGGCATCGTCCTTATTTTGGAGGAAAGTAGCAGATAAGTAGGTATATTATTACGATATAAATTCAAGATTTGAATTGTTAGAAAGTAGTTAAAAAAACTAATAAGTTCCCATTAGAATAAATGGAAATTATTATTATATATATGTCTTGTTACTTGTAGTTTTTTAACTCTTGTTATGTGAAGCCATAGGTACTTATCTATAGGCACAAATTATTTAGGTGAGTACACTGTTTTTAAACTTAGATGTTTTTAAACAACAATAGCAATCGAGTTTCCTAGTGATAGTTTTACTCACACATTCATAAATGCAAATTGCTTGCGCGGCATGGAATAGAATAAAACAGTTCGGTTTTATTTGGTATGTTTTGCAACAGCTGCGGCACGTAACCGGCGTTAAACCAGGTATTTTATGAAAAGGGTGGGGGCATAACTTTTAAAGACTAATGACCCGTGATGGGAAAGACGCATTGACGCAGTCTAAAATGAATTAGGCGTAGGTATATTCATTTGTGATTTCATAAAACTATTCCTGTGGCTTCTATGAGTAACATTATAATTATTATAACCTGGCTAAAACACTTGAAACCAAATTTGGCATAAATGTTATAAGTTTTAAAATAAATATACTAGATACCTACTGTGTAAGATTGCCAACAAGTCATTCGTATAGGTATTTAAATTCTTACAACAACTTTCCCGGGTTTCTCTCTCCAGTCCTTTGTGCCTTTTGCATTCTGGATCTTAAAGTCGAAGAACAATAAATTCGATATGGTTTGCGGTACTTCTCAACAATGCAACAGATCAGAGTCTGCACACGAAATTAAATGTTCACCTCTGTCATGAGAATGAATTCTTTCAATGTAACAGCTTCGAAATATGAATAGGTCACAGTGCATAATATTGTAAATATCTTCTGATATCCCCGTGGGAAATTTAATAATTAGATAATTACTTCCTCTTTGTACTCCATTTTCTGTATTATTATTTTATGTTAGACTTCTTATTTCTTTTCAAGGAATTGGTCTAGAAGTCTGAAATTGATGGAAATAACCACTATATATCTATCCACTATATAGTATCCATCATATCGATAAGTTTAAATACTCTTTATCTCTCTTGATGGTGAAGTCAGCACTCTTCGTCTTCTCTCTTCGCGTCGTCATAATCTTTATGATATTTGTATAGATTAAATTGCAAAAAGGTAACATAATAATATTTTTTTTTTTAAATGTTGCAGCAACGTTTAAAACTGATTTATTCATGTTAATAGGAGTATACATATTCTTACAGAAATCCAGTAGAATTTTGAAAGAAATTAAACTTTTTATTTGGGACTCGCACAAGTCGAACAACAAAACAAAATAGCATTATTAAAAAGTGCGAGGCCAGAAAATCTACATCAGCATGTGTTAATTACAACTTACTATTCATCAGTTGCGCTATACCTACGCTTTGGAGTGTGTAATATGGTTATAGCTTTTTGACTTACCGACTCCTTGACAGTGCCGTTCTAATTCAAGTGAATTAATATTGACATAAAATCTTAACACTTAGGATCGAATTGTAGCCTTATGGATTGCAATAGTCAAAGCAAAACACCAAAATGGTCCATTTTTTTTCTGTCTAATTTTAAATATCAGTCCAGTTTTCAGTCAACACTGGCCTCCTGTTATCTCCTTACTTATTGGCAGGAGACATATTACTTTAGAGCACAATGTTTAATACATAATTCTAAACGAAAACCTTGATAATGATAACTAATAGCGGTATTTTTCGCAGGGTTGTGATTAACTATTAAATCAGCAAGGTTTGCAGGGGACAACACATCTAAATAGCTCTTAATGATTAACATGACTGGCCTATTCTTCGACGGAATCCACAAAGCGTATTGGTGTCAAAGGAGCAACAGAATAAAAAAGGAAGTTTTATAAAGTCGGGATTTTGACCGGCAAACTATTACTCTGATCTGTTGATAAAATTATACTGGTTAAGTTTTGTGTTGTACATACCTATACTTGTAAAATTAAAAGTATGATGTTTTTAAGAAACTTTAAGGAAATTACATATTGTGAAATTCTACTCTAAGAAATGTTAAGATGAGCACCGCACCACAGAGAAAAGAATGAAGGAGAAAACTCCAAAAAATGCGCCATGGAAATGGTAAAGATATGGTTGCAGATAAGAGTAAAAGAAGCAGCAGTATAGCATTTTTACAGTTAAGAATGTGGCACTCAAGCTTACACGAAGATATTTAAGGACACTGCTTAAGACATACGATGGAGTCAGTTTATTTAACTCCAGATTTTAGAGAAATTATTAATACAATGTTTTGTAAATATATGTAAACTGGTTAGCTATATTGCTATTGACAGAGTCGTTTAATAGATTTTCGTTTCGGTATTACTTGTTTCTTGTCCAAAGTTAAATTTAACAAATGAAAATTATGTTAAAATAGCATGGCATGGCAATGGCAGCTTGGCAGACTGCTTAGGTAACGGATTAGAATTGTAGTGTATTTCATAAATTATATCTTGTTTATGGCGTGTAGACTGCTAGGGTGAATTATTCCACGATAGTTTACAAAAGATTTAAAACGACCTAAAAGATAACGCATATCATCAATTCGAAATTGATCCTACTACAGAGCTATTCGTTGTCTCTTATACATAAAACAAGTACTAGGTAGAGGTACCTATTAGTAAATCGTTTTTCCCTGGTCAAGTCTCGGCAAGCCAGAGACTGAGGCTTGTCAGCTAACTGCTCGAGCAGTGCTAACCACAAAGGAAGACGACGCGGGTTCAATCATTCATTCATGTAGTAAATTAATCAGATAACAAGTTATTGGTAGTGAGAGATTTAAGGGACAACAACATTTAAAAGACGCCCAGAAGTGTCGTTATGTACAATAAAATATGTATAAGCACTGTGATACGTACGTAATGTTACGTTCGAGACAAAGCAAATTTCATCACTTTAATTTGTACTAACATCCCCATCATATAAACGCCGGAGAAATATAAAATTATGCATCAAAATTATTTAGCATTGTACCTTAAATAACCCTGTATTCAAAAAACAACAATATTTTCGCCGGAAAAATTTACTTTTTTTAGAATAGGTGATACATATTCAATTATTTACAGTAAATTCGTAGAAAAAGTATTGTTGCTATAATTTCTTCCAGTAGGCTTTTCACTGTCAATACTGTCATGAGTTGTAATAAAATCACCAAACATCGATTTTGTATACATAACTTTAAAAAGGTTTCCATAAAAAATATCCGATTTTTAGCCGTAGGTACAACCGTGGCCTTGGAAGCTCAGAAGCTTACCTAGCTACAAGTAGGTAGGAGGTAGGTTAGGTAGGTACTTATGTTTTATAAAGAGTGTGATAAGTAATATTCATATTTATTATACTATGCAGAACGTATTATGTGCCTTTTATTTACTACTTAGGTCATTATCATAAACTATTCTGTAGAATGTATGGAATTTTCTACAGTTTCAATAAAATATATACTTAAGAACATATTTTGTATACTCAATCGACGTATTACTTTAATAAAATAAATTAATGATTTAGTAAAATGTGAGAGGTTCTCATTAAAGGTACCTATGTAGATTTACTTGAATTATAAACAAAAGAATTTCAGTATGAACATGGATAACCGAGGCTGCGCTAATCGTCTTATTGACCGGTTGCTGGACGAGCTTGTTGCCAGTTCGTGCACACTCGTCTCTTTTCGTATATGTTCGAACGTTTCTAAAATGGCCGCTGCGCGTTGAGGGCGCTCGTGTGCACTTGTTTGGCGTCTGACTGCGACGTTGCCAACTTTATTGACTTAAGTACAAACGAAGACAAAACGTACGCGTGTGGAGTGGAACTTACAGCCGGTAGCTTTTTCATTAAACAACACGCGAGACCTTGTGCGTTTTCGATTTCCATCGAATAAATTTGATTAAAACATAATGTGGCATACATAATCATATTGAGTCTTTGTGATAAAAACCGATTCGCATGAAAAGTGACAGTGTTTTAGTGAAAATTTGTATCTATCAATACTAAAAGCTTAATGCTGCAGTATTTGCAATATTAGAGAAAGGACATGATTTCAACAGCTTTTGGAACGCAGGAAACATTTTAAAGTGACCAAATAGGCATAAAATAACTGGTTGACCGCAAGCTACGATTGTAACATGGGGGATCGGGGCGCGACGGGGGACGCTTGGGGTGCGCGCGACGATGCCTCGTGGTGGCCGGGTGGCGCAGGTGAACTACAGCATCAACAACAATTACATGAGGAGATCGCAAGAAGCACTGCCGCTTCTACTCATCAACTGTACACATACAAAATGACCGGTGGATTTTCGAACAACGGCGGCGATACCTCAACTCCGAGCTATGATTACCGCATAATGACAAATTCAAACGCGAGAGAAGAATCGCCTCAGCAACCATGGTGGTATGCATCTGGATCGGTAGAGTCGCAACAAACATCATCTCCTACGGTACGAAAAGGTCTTATTGGCAAACTGAAAAATAACACAAAGCAAAACAGAGTTTTGTGATCTGTTACTAAATCTTTTTGTCTAATTCTAGTCCTTTTTCAATGTTTTGTACATTGACAAGAGAAAAAACCTTTTGCTTGGTATCTACTCTAGGTATAGATTATTATCAATTTTATTAATAATCTATCTTATCATATAAAATATCCGTACTTATAACTTTTTGTTTCTCAATATTAACTTTTGTTTTGATAATTCACCTACTTTCATCAGACAACAACTAATTGTATTTACCTATCAATTTAGCTTGTTGGAGCATGCAAAATCTACGAATAATCTATTAAATACTTTAATAATTATTCTACCAAAACGCAACTTTAAAAGAAATAAAAACTCGATAGACATGATTTGTACAAGAAATGAAATATCAATGAACGAATAAAATAGGAACAGATTCAATAGTTCTATCTTGGTTTATTTACTTTACTCCCAATTTTTAATAACCTACCTTTCGGTCATATGAAGGAAGATGATGAGATGGATGAATATTTCACAAAATTATTGATAAAACAGTTTTTTTTTCTTTTCACTCGGTCTGATTTTCAAAAAGCCTGGTAACGAGCGGTCACTGCAACATCAAAATCCAAATCATTCGTTCTTTGCTTTCAAAATCTTTGTTTGTTTTTGTATTTTTTTTATCTATCTTATCGTATCTTCTTATACTGCCAGACACTGCTTGTTGCTAGGGATGTCCTTAGAATATTTTTGTATCAATTATTTTATAGGTACTACATCTCAGTCCTTTTATCATGGCGTAGTAGATAAGCATCATCTCTTTTGAAAATGCAGGTTAAATGACAGCAATAACTGATTAATTTAGCTACGAATGTTGAAAGCGACTGGTTTCTATTTCTGAAAGTAAAGAAAAATCCATTATTTCTGATTGAAATAATGTTGCATCCGAGCTTATACTCAATAATTCTTTATTGCATTCAATTCTTCACAATATTAATTAGGTTGCTGGTTTTAAGTAATTTCCCGAAGAGGATAAGGCTTATTGTAGGGTGCAGAAGCTTTATACTCTTCTCTGTTTGGTTGAATTATCGATCGTAGCAGCACTATATAAAAATCTGTAAATGTCACTGTCAGTTTGTCAAGGTCAAGGGTGTTATGTCATTGTCATCGTCTGTAAAAGTGTAAACAATTTACAGATTAATATAGGAAGGAAATAAAATTCTAGCAGTCTTGATTTAAGAAAAGATTACCTATGTAAAAGGAAGATTTGTCGTTTTGTGCGTGCTAATACTTCAGCACTGTCAAGTAGATTCATAATTAGTTCTACAACTGGGTAATTTATCAACACTAAAAAAAATAGTGGACAGGAAAATGGTTGAAAGATATTGGTCCGCTTTCAGCAGTCCTGAACAGTGAACACTGTAATCACTGTGCAGATTCACACATCGTCTGACTGCATCATCGCATTTTAGGAAATATGATGGTACTTACAATTGTAGGTAACTGATCTCCGTGTGATTGCATTAGCAATTAATTTGGCATAACATTATACCTACATTGATTAGGAAGCATTTTATGCAAGTTCCTCTGATTTCATATTTAGGTACCTAAAATTGATTTTGTTTATAAGACTATTTTCTGCAACTTTTACAAGCTATTTCTTCTAAGGTCTAAGGTCTCTGTGCATTGTTTGTAGATTTAACATGCATACAGCCAAAGCTCATTTGAGGCAAAAGTAGTTAACCCTTTAGATTTTTTTTTTATGTGCTGAAATGCCTTCTTTGGATTTCAATATGAAATATGGTTTGTGTATCCATGATGTGCTGCCCTGAGACACAAACAGTAGGGCAAAGATCCTCTCTATAGCCTAGATATACAACGTTTTGGTTTTCCTGGCCTGTTTCATAACCCTGTTGCGGCAATTGAGTACAAGTTCAAATCACATCAATTCTTTAGTCATGGTGCTGTATTAGGTTAAAGCTACACTGGTTCAATGATTGGATTCGCATTTAACAAAGACGATAAAACCAAATTTGTGAACTTATTATTTCCTGGCCATTCTGAAACAGAGATCAATCAATATTTTATGTTAGGTCTGATAGATTATGTTAGGTCTTTGTGGAGAACTGAAAGTGGAGTAGGGTTACTGGTTGTACTTAATTCATAATGACTATTATATTTTTCTGGAACTTTAACTACTTGTATAATCGAGATTAATAAATAGTTTTGTCTATTGTTGCAGCCACAAAGTCAGTCAAGTCCTGACTCGGAACAGAATAATCAGCAAGCTAATGGTATACAACAGAACCACCAGACTCTGCAGCAGGCACATCAGGAGCAAAACCAAGCTATTCAACAGCAGCAGAATCAGATGCAACAGCAGTTGCAGCAACAGAACTTGCAACAAGCTCTGCAACAGCACAACCGCACACTGCAACAGACTTTGCAGCAACAGCAGCAAAGTCAGCAAGAGACTTTGCAGCAAATGTTGCAACAGCATCAACAGCAGCATCAGCAGCAACAGCAACAGCAACAGCAGCAACAACAGCAACAACAGCAACAACAACAACAGCATCAACAACAGCAGCAACAACAAGCTCTTCAGCAGAGTCTCCAACAGACTCTACAAGTGAGTCCAGCACAGGCTCAAGCTATTGTACAAGCTCAGGCAGCTTTGCAACAGCAAGTTGCTCAAACTCTGCAGCAACAACAACAGACTCTGCATGAACAGTTACAAGCTGTCCAACAACAACAAATTCAAGCTGCCTTACAACGCCAATCTGCTACATTACAGGTAAAACTTAAATCGTTTTTGTCTGTTTTCTATTTAGAGATAAATTTGTAAGTTGTTTTGTGAATGCCTTTGAAAATACAGTGGCTTCTTTAAAGTCATCAATAAAAGATTATATTAATACTCGAGCAAGTTGCAAGTTTTGGTTTTGTTGAGATAGTACCACTTGTTTTGGTTCAATCTATGGGATCTAGGTAAATTAGTAATTTCTGTATGATTAATCAAGTTGTATAAGGTGATCATTGATTTCAATATTTAACATGTTAGTAGTTAGAATAAGTTAAAACCATAGAATGAAACTTTAATGTCCAGGAGTTGCAGCACCAAGCCCAGCAGCAGGCGTTAATAGCCCAGGCTCAAGCCACCGTCAAACAGAAGATGCCGAGGGCCAGGGCCTACAACAAACCGAGGGGACGCATGACAGCTTATGCGTTTTTCGTTCAGACGTGCCGTGAGGAACACAAGAAGAAACATCCCGATGAAAATGTTGTGTTTGCTGCATTCTCCAAGAAATGCGCTGAGAGGTGGAATGTAAGTTTTTGATGGCTTCTATGATTATTTTATTTATTCATGTTGAACTTTAAGAATAAAAACCTGTGTTACGATATCAATATATTAAAATATGATCCTAAATTAGCAAAAAAAAGAGTAATGAGTAGGTAACCAAAACATATCAATGATGGTAAAATAAGCAGTGTTTTATTAAATCAGATACAATAGAACAAAAGAGTTTGTATCATAACTTTTCATGTCTCATAATTATAAGCTATCAAGCCATGCTACTAATTAAGAAAATTTTAGGTTGTGTGAAAAATTACATCTTTTCTTTGTGGTTCACAATCTATGTAAAATGGATTAATATGAAAGTTCATAATTTTCCCATTTGTTCAATTTTAATCATCACACTGAACCTGAAGGACGGGCGTAGTATTCGTATATTGACTATTGAATGCCCAATACTCAAAACATTTATTTGCATTCTTGCATTTAATGCCAAATAAACCAAAAAAAATATGCAAATACAAACACATGTAAATGATACAACGCATTGTTTGGAGGATCGTGATTTTTAGGATTTTATCTCTGTTATGTTTAATCTCAAGATTGATTTCAAATTCGAATTCATTTAGTTACTTTTTGTTTATCACAGGTGGAAAAGAAGTTCTTATCGTAATAATATGTATGTAAGTAGGTAGCATACTCCTTCAGTTCCACTTCACAGACAACAGACTTCTAACGCTGTGGGCGGAGTGGAAGGGCGTGTCAGACTCTTACTGACTAAAACCTATCCGTGTTCCTCCTAATGCCCTTTGCGATCCAGGACCGCGGTGATTCCTTCGAAATATATCCGCAATCCTAGAAAGCTCTGGCCATAGCGGGCTGCGACTATGTAACGTACTCTAGTAGAGCATACAAAATCTATTAATCAGACAAAATAACAAAAAAAAAAAAACTTGAACTTATAAATTATGATCTTAGCCCTATTCAAGAGTGATGATCAATTTTCAACTTTAAACTAGGTAGATTTACATATAACATAGTTTTAGGAAACAGATGCTTGAGAGATGGGTATAAAAGCCAGATTATATGCTTCTGTATTTTCTCTACTGTATTATCATCACTAGTTCGAAAACCATAAAGGAAATCATCTGCAGGAGACTGACTTGCGTTAAAAGCAAAAATTGAAAGTCTGACGAGACATAACTAATCCGCATTGGTTCCACTCTTGACGGGAAATCGTATCCCAGAAGTGGTTTTTTTTTTAATGTTGCCCCACACTAGGATTTACTGCTGTATCGTCGGTGCGTTCACAAACATGTAAACTCACATACACAAGACACCCAGACCCGGAACAATTATCTGTAGGCCATACAAACATTTCTTCCGTGCGGGAATCGAACCCGCGACACGTAGCGCTGCAGCTGAACGCTCAACCACTGCGCCAACCGTGTCGTCAAATAATGATAATGCTGATCTTAAGAAGAGCTCACTGCTAAACAATAGTCGATCCAAACATATTTGGGAAAAAAGCTTTATGATAGTTCTTAAGATTACAAAAAAATCTACGATACTGTGGCCCGTTTTACTCAGCATCCCTTTTCTCTCCACAGACAATGTCAGAGAAAGAAAAGCAGCGGTTCCACGAGATGGCCGAACAGGACAAGCGGCGGTTCGACCTGGAGATGCAGAACTACGTGCCTCCCAAAGACATGAAGGTGCGCGGGCGCAAGCGACAGCAGATGAAGGATCCTAACGCGCCCAAGCGATCGCTGTGAGTTATGGTCATGAGTTTTTTCTTGAATTTCTTGTGTCAATGTTGCATTGAAAGCTTTTTTGTGCTACCTTTTTTTTATTAAAAGAAATAATTACTACGCGACGACCAATGGGTAGGTAAGGAAATAGGATAACGAAAGCTACTCATTATCAAATTGCAAAAAAACTTAGTCAAAACAACTTTTTGGACTTTTTCATGATACCATAACTATTCCCTTTTATTGACCTTCTTGCAAATAATGATGCCAGCAACCCAGCGAAATTGTTATTCATAAAACTCTTTCCTATATAGGAACAAAGACAGTAAAGTTGCATTTAGATTACGACACTATACATCGTACATTTGGATGTGGCGGGTATTTAGGCTAGCCTTTTCATTGAACGGGTGAGTTTGTCACTGAGCACAGGGTTCTGTAATTATGATGACATTTACAGAAAACCGTGGTCACAAATAAACATACGATTCTCACGATCAGTAATTTATCTGTAGGCCTAACCAAAAACCTTCACACTCTCCATTTACAGATCAGCATTCTTCTGGTTCTGCAACGACGAGCGCTCGAAGGTGAAGGCCAACAACCCTGAGTATACCATGGGTGACATCGCCAAGGAGCTGGGCAGGCGCTGGGCGGCCGCCGAGCCCGAGACCAAGTCCAAGTACGAGAGTCTGTCCGAACAGGATAAGGCGAGATATGATCGGGTGAGTGGCTTGTTTAGGTGCCTTCCGTGCCTTGTGTTTTAGGAAATGAATCTATACTAATATTATAAAGCTGAAGAGTTTGTTTGTTTGTTTGTTTGAACGCGCTAATCTCAGGAACTACTGGTCCGATTTGAAAAAATCTTTCAGTGTTAGATAGCCCATTTATCGAGGAAGGCTATAGGCTATATATCATCACGCTAAGACCAATAGGAGCGGAGAAGTCATGAAAAATGTGACACAAACGAAGTTGTGCGGACAGCTAGTATACTTAATATTGATGAAAGTGTACGTGGAAATTGGAAACATAAATATGTACTGCGATAGACAGAAATCGCTTGGAGCAATTTCTTCTTTCTTTCGGAAGGAGATTTTATCAGATTTTCTAGAGAGTTCTCTCCTAGTTGAGTTGAGGAGAAAGAAATAAATGTGTTTTCATTTTAAGGGTTTGGGGCCTGCTATTATAACATTCACATAAGATGGGACGTCTTTGTTCGTTCCTGTAGGACGGCTAAGGATTAGGCAGTATATCTACAATTCTTAATTGTTCTAGAAGTGACCACTTACCATCCAGTAGGCCGCCAGCTAGCTCTTATAATAAAGAAAACCTTAATCTTCCCGAAAATTATATCAAATAGGTACTTATTGATTCTTTGATTTTATATATGAATAGAATATTAGTGTCCTGCGAAGTGTCCCTTATATTATTATTCCGAAACCTTTATCCTGAAATATCGCCGTAACAGTCGCACAGATTCAAAATAACTTATACTCTGTTAGCATCACCTGTCCCACAATATATCAAGACGTATCTAATATAACAATAGCGGAAGGTTCTCTATGGTAGCAGATTAGGTGGCAGGTGCGAATTATGCCTTTGTGTGATAGGTGCTATGGCCGACGGGTATAAAAAAGTGTGCGTCCGGAATGCAAGATTCCATTAATAAAAGGAGCCTTTGAGAACTTTATTGAATTTTACGTTATTTATGTTTGCTGAATCCGGTATGACTTGAAGCCGACCCCAATATAGCTGGGAAAAGGCTAGGCAGATGATGAGATGATAGGTTTTTTTTTGCGTAGTAAAATGGGATATATGGTTTATAGAATAGACAGTTTCTGGGCGCTTCCGCTTATCAATCAATATTTTTGAAAATCTTCGGTTACCGAGTGACTGACAGACAACGCACATCCGGAACTACTGGTCGTAGAAACCTGATGCATATGGGAGTGTAGGGGAGCACTAAGAGAGGATTTCCGGAAATTCCTACGGGAACAGAAAAAAAAAGGATATGCGCGTACAAACCTACCCAGTACCCCCCGACCTACTACTGAGTAGGTGGGGGGTACACTATAATCGACCTGATCAAACCCCTAGTGGGGTTTGATCAGGTCGATTGTTTATAATAATTAAATTTCGTACAGCTATTGTCTCTTTAGCTTCGGTACATGTGGCGCCATCTATCTTATTTTTGTTCTAGGAGTAGTAGTTCTACCTTTATTATATTGATTTTCCACTGCTGGGAAACCTTCGAAAACATCTTCATGTATCTTTTCCTACAAAATTCTATTAGCTATTAAAGCAATCTATATATCTTCTATCTAATATTATAAAGCTGAAGAGTTTATTTGGTTGCACACCCTAACCTAAGAAACTACTGGTCCGAATTGAAAAAAATATTTTAGAGTTGGATAGCCTGTTTATTGAGGAAGACTATATGAGTATCTATAGGCTGTATAACATCACGCGACGACAACAGGAAAAATGTTCTCTCTGTTACGTGACGCAGATGAAATGGCGCGGATTAGGTAGTGTTGTATACTAATACCGGTTCTATTTATAGGAAATGACAGCATACAAGAAAGGCCCGTTAGCGCTAACGCAGCAGCAACAAGCCGTAGTCGCCGAGGTGGACGAAGACGGCGACTTCGATGCCGAAGAGGAGTACAAGTGAACACAACGCCCCAGCTCCGATGGGACCCTGGCCAGTGCACGCCATGGAAGCAGTCGGAATTTATAGGCGACCTCGAAATTGCTTTACCACATTTAGACCAATAACCACTTAATACTAACGTTACTAAGGTTGAAAATCAGTGTAGGCAAGTAAACCTTGACTGTGGGCTTGTGATAAACTTTTGCTGGTAAAGCTATTTAGAGGTCAACTTACCCAACTGTTCCTTGTGCACTCACATTTTGAAGTTAACCTTATAGCTACAGTCGACCCCTAACGTTTTGCCTACAATTTTTATATACTCGGATATTTTTATACAACGACTGGTCATTTGTACAGATATTCGATACGACGAATGCTTCACTTTATTTACCTTTTTATCATATTATCCACGCGGAGTTTTGATTTTGAGTATGTTTAATTTTGAGAATGTTTTCATGGCAGTTTGTTGAGTGAGAACTTTGAAATTATAAGTATAATTTGTTGTTATTAGTCTATCTTTAGTTTTCTATTTCGACATTGTTTTTGTTGTCGAATATTCTAATTGTAGGAGCGATCATAAAGTGGATTCGTTGGAACCATGAGGGATGGCAGCACGGGAAGAGGGAAATGAAGTTTCACAGAGTCATCTGTGACTATCTTTAAGGTCGGGTTGGAAGGGGCCTTATAATTTGAATCATAAACAGCAATAGTTAAAATACGGAACAAAATATAGGTTAAAAAAGTCCATCGAAAGAAAAATAAAATTAAGTGGATAGTATTTCAAGTTAGAAAATGTTTAGACGTAAGTTCGAAACGCGAGAGTGAGTGAGATTTTGTTATTCGTGATGAGAAAATGTATAGTTAATAAATTATATTCCTTTATTATTGACCTTAGATTATTTTATGTTATTAATATTTCGTTTATGTAATAAGACCTTGTTTAAATTAAATTGAAAAAAAAAATACTATAAAGACATTCAAATCTTTGATATGATGACATACACCATGTAATAATATTGTAAACTGTAAAGAATTGTGAATTCTTGTGTTAAATTAAATTGTTTAGTCGCCCGGTAGTCGTTCGATTGTTTTACCATTTTACACCGTGGAAGAGAATGTATTAAGTGTACATAAAAGGACTGCAAAACCGTGATAGTACTTAAACTTTTAGGACATCTAGGTTCCAATACCGTCTATAGAATAAATGCTAGAGTATCCCTTTGCTTATTGTACTTGTTAAATATCATTTGACTGTTTTTTTAATTATTTTCAAATGTTTGTTTTTTGATTCTGTCTTACACGATTAAGCAATTATTTAAAGCAATTCCACGAAATTAGAACCGTGTCGTATTAAAAGTCTAGTGGAAAGGAAAATGAGAAAATATTTTAAGTCGTTCTTAGTGTAATAGGGACGATATTGTTTTGAAATTGATAATGCTCACTGTACAAAACAATATAGTGAATCTTTTACACAAATATTGCTGTTTGATTTTATTTAACCCAATCAAATTACTGTAGAACTAACACACCTGGTACTTGTTGTCTGCCCTGAGACTAATTATTAAAATGCCATAGTCGTGTAGAGCTGTTGCAATACTTATTAATACACAGAAACTTGTTTTTGCGATGAAGAAATGGCCTAGCTCAACAATACTTGCGTAAATTGTATTAATTTGCAAAAGGAGTGAAGTCAACAAAACCGTATAGGCAAAAGCATGCAAATGGTTTTCTATCGTGCTGTCAGAGGCCATGTTTAAATGCCTACGTTCGTTTCGTGTCCTTGGTTTGATACGCGGGGACGAGCATTTTATTCAACCGCGGAACGCTAGCATTGACATAATGGTTGTTGAAGCTTTTGGCTGACAACTGGCACACTGATAGCCGAGATTCCATATGTCGACAATCTCGTGTGCCAAGTTCAATTATTTTGATTTGCTTCTATTTCTCAGTTTTCACGAGGCTTTTACCATATGGGACGATAACATCGATATCATTGTGCCGTGCGCTAACCGGTTTATCACCACAATTTTCGGTTTATTGTCAAAAATAGACCTTTTAGTGACGGATTTAATTAATTAAATTATGAAAGAATATAAAGGGCACCAAACGCGTGACTTACCCGGGACGTTAAGATGGTTAAGGTCGTCCCTGGGAACAGGATATAAAATCCGGTAAACTTCCATTGAAAAGGGAGTATCCTCCAACCAGATGGTTCGTGTCTGATGGGCAACTGCCCAATAGTTGATAATCGGACTGTTGTATATTTTTAAATCTCAAGTAAAACTGATACGACGATGCAGGATTTCGTTCAGTAGTTCGTCGCTGGAGGTACCTATAGATGGCGCTGTGTTACTTTTTATTGCGGTGCAAATGTTCACTTCGTTAGTTTTTTATGAAAACCGGAATCGAGCCCAGCGGGCGTATAGCATATACAGCGGGGTATACACCCTATATAGCTCCATCCCTTTTTCTCGCTCGGAAGACTCACGTTTTAAGACGTCATGGTACGCCCGCAGGACCTCACACTTGGCAGTCAAGGCACACTGACGCTGAGTAGAAGCGAAGCGTCAAAATCTTATGGTATGTTTCTGTTCCCAGTTGCCAGGTTGATTCGCGAAGCCCGCGCATTATTCTACGCTCCTACTTTAAGTTAAAGGACGACTGTAGGAGTGAATGGGATAGGTAGATTCTTAGGAGTTGGTAATAAAATAAAGCAAAACTCATTTGAAACATTTTATTTTATAAAAATAAACGTTTTGACGACAAATAGTTACAATATTCGGGGTCCTTACGAATTCATCAACTCATAACAGAGTTCCCACAAGAAATGTTTCAAGACATTGTAAAAAATTCAGTTTTTACAAAAGTTACTTTTTATCTTAAAACATTAACAACATTACATTTTTTTCACATCTAATTCTAATAACGGTCGATCACTTTCATGTTTTTACGTAATATCTTTAATTAATAGATAAGAAAATAATATTATTTTAATTTTAGAAAGGTCGTAAGTATATCCAGCTAACGAATTGGATTATTAAATACAAAAGACAGCGACTTACCTACAGGAAACACACTGCTGTTATACTATTCCAACTTAAAACGTAATCCTCAAATAACTATAATTATATCTTACAATTATTTTCTATGAAAATTATATCAATCTATAGGTACATACTTAGGCACTCAGTGTACATGATTGGGAGAAAAAATCTAGTTGAAACGTACCTACCTCACGTTTTTGAGTAGTTATTAATACAAATTGTCATCTCCTACCATGTTATAAAAAATAAAACCCAAATTCATAAGAAAAAGTTTCAGAATACTTAACAGCAGTGTGTTTCAAAGAGATGAATTAAAAAGTAAGTACGAATCCCGAACACAAAGAATATAGAAGACTCAGATACATTCTGAGAGCAAACTGAAGTTAATTAGAATATTTTTTCCTAAATGAGTGTTGATGGCCTCAAATCTTCCCATTGTGTTCACTGATGACTCGCCAAAGACTTTCTTGGACGGTGAGGTATACGATAACTTCAACAGGTAGATGATGATCCTTTATACAAATGTTTGTTCAGCTAGATATAGGTAACATGATGGTTAGTAGAAATGGGTTCGAAGCGATGCCGGGTCACACTAGTGCTACTCCCACGCCTAATCGAAGCACGGGGTCATTCAACTTTAATTTCACGTACAATGCAATGTATTTCATATTCTAACTATTAGTAAATAACCAAAGAAATTTTTATCAAAACGAGCATCGTGACTAGAGAAACTTAGATAATTAATTTACTGGAAATAGTTTTTATACATTCTATTTGCTATTTCCATTTATTTTTAAATACACACATATTGTAAGTGTCCATACATTCCGTATACCGGGCTAATGACAAAAGCTCATTGAAACATATTCTACATAATACCTATTTATATATGGCATACACAATTATAATTAATGATGTCTTTAACTAATATCACGAAACGCCGTTATTATGCAAATCAATTTTTTTTTATCTACGAGATCAATAATTTTATTATATCGTTTGGCGTAAACACTTCGCTCAGTATCGTTACAAAATCTAGTATCGTACGTGAGATATCTTCAAAGGGAAAAGAATGTGAATGAAGCGGAAGTAAGTTGAAATACAATACATTATGTCTGAGTCAGATAGAAGGTAATACCCTGATTGTTCGAAGAAATTATAAAAATAATCGATAGGCATATAAAACCGCGACTGGCCGTTTGGTGTTCGAAGAAGATATTCCTAAGCAAAATGTTATTTACACGTTCCGTTTCCATTAGTATTCTACGGCGGGCTATGAGGCTATGAGTCGTCGGTTTCGTGCGGGTCGGGGGGCTGTTGCGGGATGTAGTTCCATCTCGCTCGCACCTCTGCGGTGGCGGTGGCGGCGGCGCCGGCGCTGGCGGCGCGCTTGTCGGGGGCGGGGCTGGCGGCGGCTTGCCGTCTCGCTCGCACCACGGCCAGGTGGCGCTGGATGTAGTGCTCGTGCGGCGCCAGCGCGGCGGCGCGCGCGAGGCACTCCTCGGCGACGGCGAGCTTGCCGCGCTCCACCGCTACCACGCACAGGTTGTGCAGCGCCTGCACGTTGTCCGCCTCTAGTTCCAGAATGCGCCGGTAGCACTGGAATGTGACGAAGGAATCTTGTGAGGCAATCGATGTTGTAGGAAAATATGTTTTGTTGCTTTTCTTAAGGTAACTATTGTGTGAGTTAGATCTGATTCTCTGGTTCATAGGAGTCTCTAAAAGGCTGAGGATCCAGATGTTAGGTGTTTTTCCGTGATATAAAGAACTGAAAAGACGGGTTTTAATCCTTAGTTAAGAGTGATCGATTATAAAGGGGAAGACTCCGCTCTCCTTTTCATGGCTCCTAGTTACTATAAACATTTAGCTGCGACTTGTAGTTGTAGGTATCACGATATATAGGGTGATTTTTCCAAGTGGACGTACGCGTAAGGGCCAAATCCAAAACTATGAGAAATTGCAGAAAATACTCAAAGAACTCTCGGCCCGGATTTTAATGAAAACTAAATTTGCATCATTGGATTTTTATAATACACCATTGATCTAGGACGCATTAGTACTCACACTCTCAGCCGCATCCAAATCTTTGACAGAATTGATGTAAATATCCCCTAGAAGCACCAAGGCCTTCACATGGTCGGGATGATGCCGGACCAGCTGCTTGAGGAAGGGCGCGGCTTCCAGCGGCCTCCTCCTGTCGGCCAGGAGTAGCGCCAGGTTGAAGAGTGCGGAGCGGAAGTCGGGCTTCAGGTGCACGGCCGCCCGGAACCAGCGCTCGGCGCACTCGGCGTCGCCCTCGTCCATGCACACCATGCCCAGGTTGAAGTGGACGCGCTCGTTTGTTGCTGCAATTTTTAAAAATGTAGGTGATATTAGGTCTTATATGATTATTTTTTAGTTTTATCGAAAACACAATAAGGGATGCATTAATTTGAGACAGTGGGTGGGGTCAGGTTGCAATGAGTTATGATCCCATGACTCACTGAAAAAAATTGCCCCAAAAAAAAAGTATTAATTTCAGTTCATTTAAGGACAGTAACAAGAAAAAATGCATTTCCTGATTTCTGACTGCAAATAGAAGATGAGTTCAAGACAGGATAGTTTTAGGACAGGTCTTTTGTCATCTGAGCCTGGTTCCAGTTTGAAAGAATATGTTCCAATATGGTAAAGCTGTTTACAATTTAATAGAATACGACGAAGACTGTTCCAATATGACGGAGGCTATCCAATATGATGGAAGCTGTTGCAATATGATAGAACTTACTAACCTACTACTTACTAACTACCCATTCTAAAGACCATATCTGCGGCAACTCTCCACAAAAATCTGAATATGTCTTCTGATGAGACGTCATGTATGGGTAAAATAAGTTTAAAGAATGGTCTGCGTAGTCTATCGGTGATAAGTAATTTATAAAACCAACTTACCATCTTTATCCAGTAGTTTGAGGAGACGTTGCCTGGCCAGATGCCTCAGGTCGGCCGCTCCGAGCTCTTGCAGCAGTATGGCGGAGTTCAGGAGAGCTTGTTCGTGTTCCGGTTCCAGTTCTAACGCCTTGTCCAAGTAGGCCAGAGCTTGGGACGGCTTGCCTTGCTCTAGGAGAACCACACCAAGCTGAAAATTTAATGGGCAGTCTGTTATTGAAAATATTTTCAGGTTTTTGGCTGATATTTAACGTAAAAGTAACCATTAGTTTTTGGAAATAGATATCGTCGTATAAATGATGCTACTGGCTGTTGAATATTTTCAACAGTACACGCGGGTTTGAAATTAATATGACAATTTGTCATATTAATTTTGCGATAATTTTCGTTCCAGAAACTGAAACCTTGCAGTTGAACGAAAATTATTTTATGATGATGGTAGTCACTTACATTATAAGTAAACCAAGTACTTACGTTGTAATAAATATCAGGGTTCCCGCTGTCATACAGCAAAGCTCTTTCATAAACCTCCTGTGCCTCCTTCGTCCTGTTCAACTTGATTAAAATATCTCCTCTATTAATGTAGGCCTGAGTGTAATCCGCTCTCATGCTGATAGCTTGTCTGTACAGCATATCCGCTTCTTCTAACCTGGTGGCGTTCTTAGAGATCAAATTGGCAAGATTCAAGAATACATTCAAGTGGTTGGGCGCTATCCTTGCTTGGTATGATTCTCCAGGCTTGGCTTTTGGTAGAAGAGATTTGGCTCTAACGTATGCATCTTCAGCTTCCTGGTATCTTCCTAAATGGTTGTAAGTCCTGCCTACATTTATGTGGGCTCCAACATCGTCTGGTTGTACACTGACAGCTGTGTTGAAGAATTCTAACGCTTCTGCGTACTTCCCTTCCGCTTCTAAGGCATGTCCTACGTTATTGTACAATTTGGCGTTGTTACGATTTACCTGAAAACACATTTCACTTTACCAAGATGATCCCAAAAATTTGATAAAGAAAAAACTTATAAAAAAGTGTGATTAAAAAAATATGATGATAAACTATTGATTATCATATGATGTGGAGGAATGAGGGAAATGTGAGAAAAAAATTAGGTAGAAAGGAATTTTATAAAGGACGAGAAGACCAAGAATACTACAAATGAACTGTATGAGGATATAATTAGAAATGGGTCGATCAATGTTACCTTCAGTCCTGAAGCAAATATTGAATACTCAGTCTTCCAATCCCAATTTCTCATGTAGGTTTTAGCGCTGAAGGCCAATAAGAGGAATATGAGTGCACTGGCGGCAAGTTTGGCCCTCCTCTTGGCCAAGAGTCGCCAACCGTGGGCCACCAGCAGGCACCAGCCCATTGAAGGCATGTACAGAACCCGCTCGGCCACCACGAAGCCCACAGGGAAGAAAAGGTTTGAAGCTGGTAGAAATGGTAGGACGAGGAGTGCTAGACCCTGAAAATAGAAAGAGGTGTGAATGGATAAGTTGGCAGCGTCTATTTAAGTAGATGATACAACATTCTTTTTCGCGCAACGTTCAAAACGGATGTGAACACTTTACCAACAAGAACCAAGTGGTTGGCACAAATAAAAGAAACTTGAAATGGCTAAATATAGACATAAGTAATTAAAACGAATGCATATGCTTACGTTTTTTTTTGTGCAATGCACATGAGAACATTTGTATCGGACGTACTTAAACACTACTAAACAAAATGGTTGATACAAAAATACGTTCACAAACTCGAAATTAGCACTTGTTTCAATTAATCCACGTCGATCAGACACAAAGAAGAAGGTAAGCCACAAGTTCCAAACCGTTGAATTAATTTTTTTTAAGGAGAAGAACGTGAAAGAAATTCCATGGACATTTATGTTGAGTTTTAAATCAATATAAAATAGGACAGAACAATAAAGTGAAAAATAAACTCATACAGCCTTATTCATATAAATACAGTTTTTGATTTGATTTAAAATATGCTAATCAGTATTTAAAGAAAAAAAAAAGTAATGTTCTTTTGCTGTATTTCTCGCTCCAACTTACCATAGAAAGAGCAGACGACCTAGTCCTCAGCGCGTGTATAGTCGCAGCCACGATGATGACGACCAGCGTCAACGTGGCCAAGTTCCGAGGGTCTCTCCAGCACTTCAGCAGGGCTACTGTTCCCATGGTCCAGTCGCAGCAGAGAGCCTCGGGGAGAGTGAGCAGCCAGGCGTTTAGGGCTGGCAGGTAGGCGAAGGTTAGGTGTCTATAAGGAAGGGGATACAAATGTTAGACAAGTTTGAAGAAGATCGAGAACAGGGCAATGATGATGCGACACACAGTACATTATATTACATACTGTGTGAAAATTTATCAGTGCCTATCTATCTTTGAAAAACTTTGCTACGTGTAATTATGTACATGATGAAGGGCCAAACCTATAAATGTTGCCTTTATGTTGATGATTGATTGACGAACTATGTTTTTAAAACCTACCATTTGGTGACATAAGCCATTAGTGGAAAAACCTATTACTGACGAAAAAACTCAGCAGCCACTCCCAAGTACAAACAAACAACAGTATCTAACATCACTAAACGATACAAAACCAGGCTTTGTTTACTTAAGTGAATACTACCATAAGCCAAGAATCCACCTCTTGAACAATGGCGAAGAAACGGGGACGCTCATAAAATTAATGTGGCTGAGCTTGCGAGCGGCCGTTTCGCAGATAGTGTGCTTGTCAAAGCCAATTATCCTTATTACCGGGCGATAAAGACGCAGACTGCCTCGTCCGGTCACAAAAGAAGAGTAACGAGGACATGTTCGTGAATACACGATTAAGTACTTAACAACTTGGTAAGCTGATGGTGGTTAAATGGATAAAGTGAGGAGTGACGTCGTCTGTCAACTTGAGATAAGTTTGCTGGTAATTTTAGAAGTAAAATGGTGAGTATTTTAATTTGTGGTTATATTTACTTTTATTGATTTCTTCTATAAATATAAAGCGGAGTCTTGTTTCTAGAACTATCATCACCCCTGCTTGATACAGCCTCAAATATTCTCGCATCCAGCGGATTTCCGTGGCCTTTACAGGTTCTTAAAATGTATTGGCAGTTATTCGAAACATGGATGGTTTTGTGGAGATCGTCTTTTGTTTTAAAGTTTTACCCAAGATCCAAGTACGTCATAATCTTCTTGCCCAAATCCCACGTTACTTGGTGTCGGCGCAAAACGTTTTACTTTTCCTATTCGGTTCTTTCAAACTTTACGCTATATCTTCTTCGTTTGTAGTCTTTCGTTCGTTGAAGATTGAAGTAGATTCTGATGTGGTGTGTGTGTGTTTAAAAGTGAGTTTTTTTAAATTAGTATTTAACTCAGCCAATGGTAAGAAATTGAGGTAAATTTGTTAAAATCAATTTTTCAAAAAACGCATTTTCACGGACGACAATTCGTCCGTAAAAATAAAAACTGAATCTATTTCGACAATCGTCGAGGGCTTAATTGTGGATCAAAAGACTCGCCAGATACACCTGTAATGTACGATATCATAATAGGACTTATATATATACATCGGAAGTTATTACCTGGCAGGCGGATGCGCCGCTCCAGCAGGGTTGTCGAACCGGGTGAAGACCGGCAGCTGCGCACCCATGACGTGCAGCCTGGCTGCCAGCAGCGCGAGGGTGGCGCAGCACACGGTGGCGACGCGTCTGGCTGCCTCCCCGCAGGCGCACCCCCAGCCTCCACCCTTGCCCCAAGCGTCCACCCACGACCAGCGGCTGATGCCACCTGAACTTCGACGCTGTAAGAAATTGAGGAGTTGGTTTAGCTGTTATGACTTCGAGCTGGTTGTCCTCCTAGGTCACGACGCCATTTTTTTTTTTGCTTGGTTTTCCCTGACGCCTGCTGCCTGTGACTGGGTGAGGGACACAGAGTACCAATATTTTTATCTATACTTATACTTAACTAGTCGATGCCTGCAACTTCGTCCGTGTAGATTTCGACTATCATGGACTCAGACGAAGCCAAAATTTAGAGAAGAACAAAGCCCATTCCCCCCCTTAAAGTTACCATAAATACTTTCTTAGGTTTACGTTTTAAAATAAACCTGCTTTCTAGACTAAGCAGTTTTGGTTGTGCGTTAATAGTCAGTCAGAATTAACGGTTTTCTAAGTCGTTTTCGTAATCGTTTCGTAAACTATAAACACACTTCTAAGCAAGGACGTAAACAAAAATGAGAAAATCATAGAGGCTTAAAAATAAAACCAGTGCAAAAAGGTGAGGTGGTCTGGTTCGAGCACTTGTGCGGTGCCGTTCGATTTTGTATTAAAATTAAATACGTCAAACGGGACGGCTTCTGAAGCGAGCCGGTTCAATTCTGTGGCGAAGCGGGGAAAAAACCTGATGGAAAATAATTCTTGCCCGTTATATCGGCTTCCCTGATTTAATTTTCACGTAAATATTGAAGCGAGTAATAATTGTGTAAAGGTATACTATGATTATATCCATAATGTAGAACTTGACTGACGGTTTTTGATTTTGGGATATAAGGAAAAGCAAAATCGGTATGTTGTAAGAAATATGCATCGCAACTACAAGAGTTGCGTTACAAATATGATTTAACTAAGTTTAATATTCACCTACATAGTTCCCGTTCCCGTAGGAATATGGGGATAAAATATAATCTGTGTCACCCGGGGATAGTGTAGCTTCCCAACAGTGAAAGAATTTTTCAAAACGGTTCAGTAGTTTCAGAGCCTATTCAATACCACAATCAAATCTTTCCTCTTTATAATATTAGTATACTTAGATACATCATTCTTCGTCGCATGGTCTGAGTAACTCGAAATTGTAGTATTAAACAGTACTTCCAAAGCAGCAATATATCATGCTTGGTGTAACCCAAAAACTAAGGATGAAAGAAAAAAAAACCAAAGAAGAATGCGCAGTGGTTCTTATTTGGTTAAAATAACGTTGTCTTACCTTCTGTGCTACGAAAAGCTCGTAGACGACGCATACGCCGGTGACGGTGATGCCTTGTTCCTTGCACAGCATCGCGACACCCACACAGGCCGTGCAGGCTACGACGTAGCGCCAGTCTGCCAATGTTGGATTAGGTCTTATATAGCCTCATTATATGTATGATAATGATAAATAGATGAGCCGTGCAGGCTACGACGTAGCGCCAGTCTGCCAATGTTGGATTAGGTCTTATATAGCCTCATTATATGTATGATAATGATAAATAGATGATAAATGATTTATATTTTGTAAGTAGGTTGTAAAAAACACTTTTACACGTCAATCTTTTCTGGCCGTTATAAAAACTAGATGAGGCCGGTGTTTTCTAGTTGACTATGATTAATTAACTCCTTCTAAAGTGGTGTGGGAGGAGCACTTAATTCATGCAACGGCTTGTATAGTTTATAATCATCGGCCAGGTGTATTTCGTTATGTTGCGAGTATATTTCTTCTAATTTGAAATGGGCATGAAAAATTATGCCCATGGCATAATTTGGGTAAGTTCACGTACTAAAAAACATAAAATAAACCTGTGTTTAAATCCTAATTCAGGTTAGATCCTATAAGTATTTTTTTAATTATTTGGTTTTAGTTTACGGCTATAAGGCTAATTTTGCATGTACGTTATTTATATAAACAAAATAAAAAAGGAATTCAGTAGTAACATAGTAGATTTATAGAAAAGTATATAGGTGCCTATATACTTTTCTATAAATCTACTATGTTATTTCTGCTAAGCATAGATCTCAATTATTGTAAGATCTAATATTGGACTACAGTTGTAAATAATAAAATGTTAACAACTAACTTATTTAATAATACGGCAAACACGTCGAACTAAAACGTAAAAACTAAAAGAATTTTAATCAAACTTTTCTCATTCATTCTTCAGAGACTGGAAACTGATTGTTGAATAATTTAGATTGTGCCCATTGGGGATAAACAAATTAATGTTTTAGGTTGTTACCATGCCGGGAACTACACTCAAGGAATAAGACTGTGTTCATACCAGCGTTAAACCGTTTTGACAGTCAAAAACAGAACAGTTGATTCTGGATCCAATGTCGTCAATAGTCACATCCTTTCTAATTATTTAATTTTTCACAATCGTCGTTGCAATTAGTCGCACATTTTTTTATATAGCTGCACAATTGCACATTGCTATAAAAGGCCCGCTTTGGAATCAATTTCGACTGTCAATAAAAAAAGAATATTCACCAACAGTGTCCACTGACAATCACATTTAAGCGCCAAAAGACACACTGGTCAACAAAAAACACGTTTTGTGTGTAACAAGAACACTTTTTACAAATTATGTTTAGAACATGTTTAAGTATCATAGAACTGAAATTATAATGATTCAGATACACACTGCTTTCCTGTAATATGATTATGAATTGGAGCTTTGAGGCCAAAACTGAAGTTTTTAAGTGTTTCCAGTACGGGTTCACCATCTATTTAAAGGGTTGGTTATATAAAAAATGGCATGGCAGGATACTCAATTTCAGGATCATATTTTCTATTGAGAAATATTAAAAAAAGCTCACTTTTTTTAAACTGATCATGCAGAATTTGTTTTTTGGTGCTTTAAAAATAAATTCACCATAAATGTAGTTAGTTATGTTAGAATCATTTGAAAACTTTTTCCACATTATATAAGAAGAAAAAAACTTAGTGAACTGAAAAAATAGCTAGTTTATTGAAAAATAAAAAAGTCTGAAATAACAAGGTAGAGGGAAAATGATGTTCCTGGTAGTAGTTGTAACACAAAAACTAGACGTGATCAAAACAAAATAAATATGGTTTTGCAATAAGGGTAGGTAAGTAATTCAAAATTAGTAATCACATTCATGTTACAAAATCTTGTTGACCAGTGATATTATGCATACCAAAGCGCAACATTTACCACCGCCTCTGGCACCGTAATCGTTGAAATTTGGCTTTACAGTTTACACTACACCTTTTTGGGATTGTTTTCCTTGAAAATGTCATATTCACTTAATTAATTAATACTTTAAATAAACACAGAAACATCGAAATGTCTACCATTTTCACGCAATTCAAACCAAATGGCCGTCATTATTTTGATTAGTTTACACATGTCTGTCTATCAGTGTCAGAAGGGCTTGAGTGATCTCCTTAATCGATACCTATTGTTTAAATCAATTACCTCGATTCTAGAGTAAAAATAAATAATTGGTATTTGAAAAGCAGGTTTGAAGAGCAGCATGTAGGGTTTGTAATACTACGAACCGCATCACGTCCTATCTCTTACGTATAAATGGACTGTTTCAGGAGGAAGTGGAGAAATCACTCAAATTAATGAAATATTACAAAATAGTAAAAAAATAACACGTTGGTATAAATATAACAATTTTTATATATTATAATAAAGAATAGGATTTTTTTTGCCTCAAAAAATTTTGACTCCAGTCTATACACAGCCTAGGTACTTAAATGCGTATGACACGACTACCTAATATTGACGCCAGAAGTGTACATGGAAGTATGAAAGGTAAATAAGTGTGTATCGGGAATTCAGGACATTCACCCTGAACGTTTCTCGGCATAACATTAAAAGACGATTCGAATATTCGAGTCTTTCCTTTAACTGAGTGTAGTTTAGGAAGGTTCCATGTGAGTCACGTTTTCGTGTTATCTAAATAATAAATGTGTGCTCTTAAGACGTAAATGGCGTCCTAGAGAGCATACGTTTAAGGCCTACATAAATGAATTAGGCAAAACACTTACTGGTCCTTTACAGACATCAAAATATATTACTTATAGTTCCATTATAACATAGTGCTCTTCTTTAGATACCATCAGAGTGTATAAATGGCCTAAAGATGATGATAATGTTTTGTTTCATATTACATAAACGAGATAATAGTTACTATTGAACAGATTACTGTTTTTTTTTTATTACGTAATAGACTACTTGTCCCGGCGAACATCGTAACGCCTCAGAATCAATAAACCTATTAGAGCTGAAATTTATTTAATACATTTAATTTAAAAAAATAAACAGTCGTTCCATACAATTTTGTATGGAACGACTTAGATATTCTTTTTTTTGTATGAGGGAATAAATTTTCGTCATCAGTTTTTGTAAAAGTATCCCATGTTTTAGATATTCTGCTATTCCAAACGCAGACAAATGATAAATGATTTTTATTTTGTAAGTAGGCTGTAATTTTTTTTTTTATTAAATCGCTTTGTAACTATGGTATGTCTGAATTAATATTTTTGCTAAACACTCAGCTTCTATACACGTCAGTAAATTAGACATGCATTCTTTCACATCAGTTTCCATTCTTTACCTCCTCTCATTTTAAATACCCTTTCACAATCATATCGACAGTATATTATATTATATTACCTGTGTATCTTCTCCGCTGTGAGGCGCGCGCGTAGCACAGTAGCGCTCCGAGGAAGAATAGGGACGATAACATCTCGGCTCGTCCCACTACGCCAGTCACCTGTCAGAAAAAAAAAAGTATTAGAGTGAATATAAGTTGTCAGTCTTGTTGGTGATTAGAAAATAGTTTGCGAACAGTGTCTCAACCACTGTTCCCAATTTCCCATGCCATCAGACGAGTTCGATTTTTACAAGGTTTTATTTAACTTGCAATGTAGGTATGTACCTTTTTTTTTGATGGGAAACCATCAAATCACTTCTCCCGCTCTGGGCGGAGTGGAAGAGAGTGGTCAGACTCTTACTGACTAAAACCCACCCGTGATCCTTCTTGTGCCCTTTGCGTTCCAGGGCCGCGGTGACTCTTTCGAACAAATTCCGCAACCCTAGCAGGCCAGTGCCTGCTAGGGTTGCGGAATTTGTTGTTGAATTATAGCAAAGAAGATGGGGCCCCATAGGGTCAGTACCCTATGGGGCCCCATCTTCTTTGCTATAATGTATGTATGTACCTACATATGTATGTTTGTTCGTTTGAAATCTTGCAACTCATTTTTGAAGCAGATATCATGAACCAATTGAGCTGAGCTTCAATTTGGATGATAATGCATGGTTAACTGGTGACGTCATTCTAAATCCAACATGGCGGCATATCCAAGATGGCGGACTAGTTATTTTTAACGCACTTCTAAAATATGGTTATCAAATGAAAGGACTTGCTAAGAATAAGTAAAAAATAAATTAAAAGTAGAAAACCTTTTTAAACAACAAGCTTTTTTTTGAATGATATGAAATTTAAATGAATTAAACAACAAGCTTTTATTAAAAATTGACTTTAAAACTTTTACTTAAAAGTCGTTACATAATTTATATGATATAAAAACTTGTCACGAGATTTACTTGTCTAGGTAAACAAGTAAATTAAATAACTTGATGTGATTGATTTTAACTATAAAAATGTTCAAACCAAGAAAATACGAGTACTTAAATCTAGAAAAGCTTGTTTTTTAAAAAGGTTTTTTACTTTTAATAATTTTAAATTGACAGCTCAGTGCTGAGTATGTGAATGGATTTTTAATACAGTTTCCAAAATCGTTTCAAGCCAAAAGAAATGACGGAGTTGTGAACGTTTTAAATCTTTTACAAGTCACGCCATATTGCATTTGTGTCATCCAGTAAGCAGTGAGCAGTGGTGGCAGAGTGGTAACGGCCCCGACTTACGAATTGTAGGTCGCGGGTTCAAACCCAGCCAGGCGCATTACTTTGTGTAATTAATATTATCACCACTACTCTCAAAACGGTGAAGGAAAACATCGTGAGGACACCGGCATGTTCTAAAACTAAGAATTCGAAGATATGTGACATTCACCAATCCGCACTGGGCCCGCGTGGTATATTACGGCCTATTCCCTTTCCTAGAGAGGAGGCCTGTGTACCAGCAGTGGGAACATTAAAAGGCTGATTATGCATCCAGTACTTAGCAATGTTTTGCGTGCCATGGACAGAAGAATAACTCAAAAGCGTGTAACGTCTCTATTTCCACCCGTTTTAATTATGTTTTTAAAATCTAATACTATTTCTTTTTTTACATTTTTCAAATACTAATTTATTCATAAAGATTTTTTATATTAGTCAAATACTCTATTGAAGGTTTAAACGCATGTTTACAGGAAAGGCATATTTATTTTATGGTTAATTTTGGGATCACAAAGCAGTCTCATGCCGCATTTTTATAATCGTATTAACATTGGGATATTGATGTGAGATAAACACTTTTTATGTAAAATATAGTACCAATCATCATTGTGTCAATAGGTACCATATCGATTTGCTTAACTTATTTACGTGAAGACATTCCTAAACGTTACTTATATTTGACAATGAAAACCAGCGATTTATTTACACTCACTTTGTCATGCAAAAACTATTTAGATGGAATCCTGTTTCCCCAAGACGTTTCACTAACAATCTACCACTTCGATACGTATAGTTGTTACTAACAGACCAGCAGATTACTCTTTTACGACGTTTCGAGGTAAATCCCCAAGTTTACAACGCGGGCTTCCATGAAAAAAAGGGACAAGTTCAGGAGTCGCCGTAAAGATTGCGAAAATAGCAGCAATCGCGCTACAGTCTATAAAAATAGCAAACATGGTTAAGGCTTACATGCGGGGCCGCACAGTAGTCTCGCGTTCACGACTTCATTACAGATAGAAAACTAAATACACGTTGCCTTTACACTGTGATGCTTCCGAAATAGCTTTACAATCGAATATCGAATTTTTTTAACACGTAAAAGGGCTTCATTTATGTAGACCTTAAACAAAATTACTCATCATATTATAAAAATACATTTATGTAGGACGCATATTCTTCCTTTTACAATGTATTAAAATCGGTGCCAAAAGTATAAAAACGAGGTGTCGCTACCAATAAAATCGAATTATAATTTCGAATTGAGAACGTTGTACTTTTTTTTCATGCCGATTTTAACACGGCAACCCAACGCGTATATAACTCGTATGCAATATAAAATACGACACAATAAAAAAAGCATGTTTCTAATTGGAATGCGGACGTAAACGAAAAGTTTAAAGATCATCAAGTTCACACCTGACGGGGTATAAAATTTCCCATACGAGTTGATGTGTGTTGCCATAAAGTAGCTAGCTACCGATGGAGGTCGGTAGCTATTATTGCCACAGCTACTGTACCATCAACAACGTATTTTTAGAAAGGAACATAAAATGGACTGCATGCTCGTAAACTGCTTTGACGATTTTGAAAATTCTCTTTGAAGGACCTCAGTCCTCAAGGTTGGAACTTTACCAAGTCGCTAGGTCGTAAACAACAGTGCATCATTCAGTATTCTAGAATCAGGTTTTGGAAAACAAAAGATATGTTATTCTACCTACAGTCCTGATAAATAATGCCGAAAATTGGAATTACTTTTGCAATAATTCTTAACTTTGATTTTTCGCGAGTAGAGTATAGGCAGGGAAGTATGTTAAAATGTATCCCGAAAAAAGTTAAAACCCAGATTTTCGTTTAGTTTTTTATTTAATAAAACAACGACTTTCAATTACAACTCGATGAGAAATATATTAACTGACACGTTTATTTGGCGCATTGGTGGAAGAGATAGCGTTTTACAAGTAGGTCAGTATTTTAATCTTATTTGATTAAATAATGTTTTGGTTTTTGTTAATTTTGGACTTCAAACTAAAAATGAATATTATTCAACTGAATAACTTAATTCGCTAACCATCAAAAACGAATATTATCTGTTAGCGCAAGCAGTTATGTCAGTATTTTTTAAAGCGATTCAGGCAAAAATGGAAACGGCTTCATTGGAGGAGCTAAGATATAATACAGGATGCAAGAAAAAAATCGAGTAGAGAAAAAGAGTTAGGTATTTTTGCAAGGTTCAAAGATAAATTTGACTGGCCTACTAGGTAATATGATAAAACTACCAAAGAAAAAAAAATATAATACAATATTATAACTTGACTTTGACTTTATGACCTCTTCACATCATAACGGCTGATCAGATTTGGATTAAAGTTGCCACACGGGCAGTCCATATCCTGGATTAGGACATAGATATTATTTATACTGGGAGTATGTTACCTTATTTTTCATTTATATGCATTTTCAAGCTGGCATATTAAATAATATCTGATGGTTCTGTTTGTGCAATGTCATGAATGCTCAGAGACCCACGCCATCAAAGCAAAAAGTTTTTCACGAAACAACGAATCGAATTGAGGACTTCGTTTTTCCGATCGGTTTACAGCAGAAACATAATCAGATCATTCGAAGCTCAAGCTATAAACAGAAAAACATTCTGAAAACGCTTGCTCAACACACGATTGCCATCAAATCGTATTTTTTTTATGTCGAGCATAAAATTAATTTTATCCGGAGATGCACGAAGCTAGGGAGCGAATCATACTACTTACCGGCAAAAACTCAGTTTATATATATATATATATATATTTATTTTTATAAAAAGGATTGCGAGTTTTCTTTGCATTTATGTATGGAATTAAAGTTTAAAAACTGAACCTTGTCGTCATCTTGTCTTTACTTTAATTTTTTAGTGGTTAGATTTCTACTATACTGACACATGGGACACTTTTTTAAAATATTCTGATTTGAATCAATCCGTTTTGAGACAAATATTGGCTTCATATCGACAAATAGTGAGGTAGTCAAGTACTTAGTACAAAATAGAATTTTAGTAGCCATTTTAGATTTTATACCTACTCAGTTCTGTATGTGTCAGTTTTGTGCGTGTTTCATGTATGTGCTGAATAAATATTATTCTTTCTTTCTTTTCTTATGTCAACCAATTTCGTGATAATTTTTTCACTATATTTGCAACATACTTGTATATGTAACCGGAAAATTTCAAACGCCGTAAGATTGTAAAATATCGCGTCAAATTGTGAACTATTTGTTCATATTCATATCTTTATTTGCATTCCATAATGTCTGAAGATCTTACGATGTGCTTAGAGCTAAGTACAATTATTCTATAATTGTTCTTAATCAGACACGGATATATTGGAAGCTATTGAATTTGGAAGGGATTTACTGTACACTCAAACGATTTTTTCATAATATACCGAGAAGTTTATTACTATCCCACGGAGTCTGCAATTTTCCGGTGACATAATATAATATATGTACCTATATCAAATTCAACATCTGAATAAAAAATGATTCGATTCCAGTACTTACAGCGAGGCACTAGACAGAAATACAAGAGAGCATGTCACCGAAAGAAATTGGCATCGTAAAACGAACGAAGTGGCCTAGCACTTGCATCCTCACATAAAATGCACGAAAACCTAGCAGGCTGGTATAGATACCTACGGGTTTATCTAAAGTAGGTATGTTGCAAAATGGAATGTAGTCTCTCGATGTACCTATTAAACTACGAACTACTACTACTAAAATGGTTTTCTTCGACTATGTCGTATCTCTCGTGTCTGTAGAAACCATAGGCTATGTGGGCGAAGCCGCAGGAAGAACCGTGTATAAATAAATAAAATAAAACTGAATGTTAATTTTTTATTTATTTAAATGTCTCAAAATTTAATATTTTGAGATATTTAAACAAAACAAAATATTAATCACTTTTAATTTGGATTGTGAAATGTGATTTATTCGAATAGGACCGAGTGCCAGCATTTTTGAACGCCAACGTTCACTAAAATATCCACCCAGTCATTTTCTTTCTAACGGACTTCTAACAAAGAAGTTTATCAAGTCTATACCAGATTCTAAACATAAGTGCTAAATTTCATAAGTGTATGTATGTTTATTCGCGCATATTGCAAAAAACTATAAGTCGGATTGTAAAACAAAAAATTTGTTGAAATAAGTTTAGACCGGACTTAGGGAACAGTCCAAGTTTAATTAAAATCGATTAAGTAGATTTTGAGATAAAGAGTTAAGTGAGTATCAGTAAGTAAAATTGTAAAACATGATAAAATACACACACAATTGGAACAACCTGTGCGGATAACACAAATGGACCCCAATCTCACCTCCCGAATAATTAAGTTGCGGTTCTCGACGTAGCTGTAGGGGGAGGGGGTGTTACATTTGATTCGCAGATTTTTTTCAGGAATGTTAGTCATTATAGCATCAATATTTATGTCCTTTGATTTAAATATTCGTATCCAGAATTAACTTTGTTGATTTTTGTAGTTAAGCGAAAAGAAGAATTAAGAGAAAGTACAATGTACGACTTAGGGAAGCGAGGTCGAAAATATTTGCCTCCCACCTCGGATAGATTTTATGGTCTCCTCATCACACTTAATTAGAGTTAATTTTGGTGATTAATGCAGAACATCTGACGAACTAAGAGAGCGAAGAATGCAAGAGCAGGTTAGCGAGCTCGGGTTTTTTGCATCACACCTCGGAATGCTTTTATTTTCTTTTGATCATTCATACGTATAGTACTTTGTTGACTGATATGGAAAAGCTCGAAACCCAAGAGAATGCAGAATGCAAGAACGAACAAAGCATGGCTGAACATGATCTTTTGCTACAGAACTGTAATCTATACTAATATTATAAAGCTGAAGAGATTGTTTGTTTGTTTGTTTGAACGCGCTAATCTCAGGAACTACTGGTTGGAATTGAAAAATTCTTTTTGGGTTGAATAGACCATTTATCGAGGAAGGCTTTATATCATCATCACGCTTAAGCCAATAGGGGCGGAGCAGCGGTAAAGAATGTTTTAAAATCGGGGATTCCACGGGGACGAAGTCGCGGGCAGCAGCTAGTATTAAGTCTATAGGGTAAAGGAGGAGGCAGAACGCGCGAGGGAAAGGGGAGCCTTACGCCCCCACCACCAGCAATTCCCGGCTACCATAGGCGCGGGCCTGTGGATAGCGAGTGATGGTCTGCTCGCCGTCCAATAACTACCTGCGCTGGGTCAACGGTGCGTCGTGTTCTACGCGCGCCTCAATGAGATGTCAGCAAAGAAGACGGGCCCATAGGTTCAGTGCCTGCCAGGGTTGTGGAATTTGTTCGAAAGAGTCACCGCGGCCCTGGAACGCAAACAGCAGTAGGAGGAACACGGGTGGGTTTTAGTCAGTAAGAGTCTGACACTCCTTTTCGCTCCACCCAGAGCTGAAGAAGGCATTTGATGATTTCCCATAAAAAAGTCTATAGGGTAGTCTTCAATGCCTTGTTCAGATAAAAGTAAACATAATCTGGTGTGAAAGATCGCTATTACACATAAGACCGCCCATTGTTGCACCCTATTATTTTTAAAGCCCGTATTAGTAATTTTGTATGGTGTAGGTACAATAAAGATAATACTTATCTACATTATTGAGTTACCAATCCGAATTCTAATAAGAATCGTTCGGATGTGCGAAACACTTTAAAATGAAAATGAAGTATTCGAATGAAAACAACGAAACGAATGAAATGTCGAACAAAATATGCGGTCGAATCGAAAACATCACAGCGGATACTGTCATACACAGTGTGTTATTTTGAACACAAAACGTTTAATAACTGGAATGAATATTAACCGAATGCCACCCGATACGACGTATACGGTCGGATCAAAGTTTTAAAAGCATTTCAAAACGGGTAGATGCCATATTTTGGTAGCATACATATTTAACTCGCGCATAAAGCAGCGAAAGCTCTTTGAGAAAAGATTTTCCAACCAATTAGACAAAATTTAATAAAGGATGCAGTGTTCGAAATTGGTTTAATGACGACCAAATTTAATCAGGCTTCCATTAAGACCTTTTTTAAGCCATCTTTGGTTAAAAATGTGTCATTGATAATTTTTTGAGTGCCTTGTTAGATGGAAGACAAAGAATGCCCTCGTTATTCATCATCATCTGCCTATACCGAACGCCAGATAAATGTGCAATAAAGGTCATTGCCCTTTTCTTGATATCTCTTCGTAGGTACTTCGTAGGTAGGTAGGACAAAAAAAATGAATCGTTTTCCATTACTAGTAAATATAAAGGATCACGATGGATGTTGATTCAAAATAGCATTAATTCATTATTTCTGTTTTAAGAAATATGGTTGTCAATAGATGTAGGTGGGTCAATGACCGTTATTGCTCATTTATTTGGCGTTCGGTATAGGCTTTTCATCCCAACCGATTACCTAGGTAACACGCTAATTCTTCACAAGACTAGTGTCAGATTTAATAGCGTCTGACAATCTGTAACGACTGCCAAAGATCTACAAATGACAGCCGGGACCAAAACGGCTTGACGTACTATCTGAGGCACGGACAAAACTCGGTATGTTAAGATGGTCACCCATCCCCAGACCAACCTTGGCAAGCATTGCTTAACCTTGGAGATAGACCCGTGCGGCTATTATTGCTTAACCACGAGCTCCACAGAATGCCCTCGTCATTATGGACCAAAATTATAGGAATCAAGAATCGACATACATTTATACCTACACTAGCTGCTGCCTGCGGCTTCGACCGCGTGAATGTCGAAAATTATCCCAAGGAAACATAATCCCGGGATAAAAAGTATCCTATGTGTTATTCCAGACTATGTACTACATCTGTGCCGAATTTAATCTAAATCCGTTTAGTATGTTTTTGCGTGAAAGATTAACAAACATCCATACATACAAACTTTCACGTTAATAATATTATAGTAAGAAGATTTATACGTGGCTTGTTGCTATATTATAGACGCCATAGCAACCCCAAAATTTACCTCAATAACTTGAGAAGGATACAATATCCTTCATGATTTTTGGGGCTCCGCTGACGATTCTGACAGTTTCTTTATGTGCCTTACATAAAGCGGCTGACGTTTGATGTGTGAATAACTCGTAGGGAAAACAAGTTCCACAGAGATGCGCGTGAGGGAGGTCGTGACCTTCGATGTGTATTACAATCAGGTGTATCAATTGGTGTATCAATTTATCCTTTTAGAGAATAAAGAAAAAAATAAGGCATAAGTAGTCAAAGAATTATTCATAGGGGCCAGTCATAAATTACGTCACACGATTTCATGATTTTTGACCCTTGTCCTTGTCACAGCTGGTCACATTTGTGAGACCCCCCTCCCTACTGTGACGTCACATATTTAACAATTTAATTCGTGTATTTGTTCGTGTTTTACTTAACACTTAAGAATTAAAATAGAGAAAGGATTAAAATAGATTTTGAAATGTGACGTCACGAATTTTAGAACCCCTCCCACCCCCTTGTCACACTTGGTCGACCCCCTCTCTCCCCCTTAACGTGTGACGTAATTTATGGATGGCCCTTATAGACCTAGAGCGAGTTTTAAACTTACTCGATGGCTCTAACGTAAACGTTCGGCTATATCAAATTGAATGAAACAAAAACGGGCCAAGTGCGTGTCGGACCACGCATAGTGAAGGGTTCTGTAGTTCACTGTTGAAATCTCATATCTCTAAAAGTATATAAGCTGTGATGTTCAAACCAATTTTCGTTGGAAGTGTCTGTGAAGTTCTATTTGCTCAATTTTTTTTTTAGAATTTTCATCTTCATAGTTTAAAAGTTAGAGAGGATTACACATTTTTTACGAATTCGGAAGCAAATATCTCAAAAACTATACTTTTCAGAAACCTCTATTTAATTTTGAAAGAGCTATAGGTACAATGATACTCTACACGATTATGTTGGTTGGAATTATTTTTTTTGTCCCTCAGTTATATGTATGGAGTGGGAGTGCCACCCTTTAAATTATTTTTCCATAGTATTACAGCATTTTGAATAGCAGTTAACAGGTTGCACCTACCTACCAATTTTCATTTATGTAGCTTTAATAGTCTCCAAGTGAAACGGCTGTGACATACGGACGGACAGACAGACAGGCATAACGAATCCATAAGGGTTCCGTTTTTTGCCATTTGGCTACGGAATCCTAAAAAGCGATTTTCTGATATTGTAACCAGACGGCGCTTTTTTAGTTCTAGTACAAATAGAATTTCTCATTTACGCGATTGAGTAACTGTTTTTTAAACTCGCACTATGGCACTGATCTACATTTGACCCATCTGATCTGACAAGTTTTCGTCAGTTCATTTCAAAATGGGGCTAGTAATTATGCATGTTACATATATGTATGCCTTATCCTTATTTGTCAACGCACGTTTTTCAACTTGTCACGTTGCTGTAACTCAGAAAGCTTAAGACATGAATGACATAAAAGGAACATCTCCGTCAAAGCCAAGTTTCAAACATGCACAGTTCCAAAGAGCCACATATCACTCACGATAGACACTCTTCAAGTTACACTAAAGCTATAAAAAATAATATAGGTAACTCACCGCCTCAGTGTGAATAGGATGAACGGCAAACAAGATGGCGGCGACAAAACTCGCAAACTCCGGCAGGAACATTGCGCACACCCTGTAACAGAATAACTGGGTCACTGGATGGATAAACAGGCTGAATATGGCGTTACAAAGTAGATAGGTCACAGAAGGCTGGCTTCACTCGACCAGCGAAAAGACACGTATACGGACGGTCTAAAACAAATACCAGTTGCGAATGCGCTTGCATTTGAGTCATTGATATCGGTGACAACTATATGTGTCCAGTTTATCGAAAAATATAAAACTAGCAAACAAAATCAGAATTGATAAAAAATAAAGTTATGAAACAATTAACCACGTGTATCTACCCAATTAGCTAAAACGCCGAAAAATATTTTTTTCTTATGGCATCTGTATGGATCTGCACGGCTTCTGACGTCAAAGGCTAAGGGCTAAGTCAGACTGCTCTTTCTTATAACCAATTTAAAGCTTTATAAAATAAATAACTAAAAATTATTGAATTCAGACTAAATCAATGTCCATATTTCGTTAGTAGTTAGTAATACATTATCTTAAAACTATGTTAGTCATGCGGAGATCAAATTAAAGTATTTAAGTAATAAATAATTGCAAATAAACTAAAATGAATAAATAAATAAAATAAAATTAATAATTAAAATGTACTGAAATGAATTAAATTAAAACTATTCATGACTTCGTCGTTGATGGAGATTAAAAACTTTCATAATAACTGTTTACTAGATCATTTAGAAAAAAAAAAAAAACTTAGAGGTACTATATTGGGGACGAAATCAAAGAAGAAATCGTGTGGTTCCAAGTAGACGTTTGTAGGGTCGGCCATGTCGTTTGGGGTCATGGGCAGGATGTTGATGAATTCTTCCTCTTAATCTAAGAAGCAGCGTGTGTGCGTGCCTTTTCGCTCGTTATAAGGAATAATTGAGTCGTATAGAATCAAAAACAGCAATCTGATTTTTGACTTATTAACGTTAATTAGGAAAAGTAGTTTCATTATTACAAACAGCAATTTTTTTGTGTATTTATAATTACGCATGTTTTAGAATTTTGAATTCATTATTTTAAGATTTAAATAGATAAGATTTATTTATAGTTAATAACTAAAATTATCAGATTGCTGTTTTTAATTCATACGACTCAATTCTTCTGAACCTTCCTACATCTATTTATTCTGTGGCGTTGTGGTCTTCTAGAATTACACTGTTTTTGTGGACCGTACTATATTTACCACTGTTTGAACTGGGTTATTAGCAATCAAGAGCGGTGTATCACCGGTATCAGTTACAAATGGACGGATACTCGGTTAGCGCTTGGTTCGGAGAGAAATTACGCCAAAATATTTGTGGTGTAGTGTTCAGGGAAAATTGAAATTGTATTAAAATAGCAATGATTTGCGGTTATGCGGTGTTTGTTTTCTATTTCATTAGTTTTAAAACTGATTTTGTATTTCCGACAAATGTTTGTCTGTTTTGTGTTGAATATAGCTAGTTTATTGTTTGAAACAAAATATTAAATACGGCCCATTTAAAAAAAAATCTTAGTTACCCAATTTTAGGCTTTCAAATCAACAAAAACCATCAAGCCCTGTCGTTTACCACACAAAGATTTAAAAGCAATGTTTCTCTACAATTTCTTTTCAATCCCTGAACCCGCGCTCACATACAAATAAAACCTTAAAATGTTTGAAAAAGGTAATTGCTAGCGTTTCCAGCGCTTTATTTCTATTGGCTAAGCAGCGTTGAGCCGTGAAAACTTTTGTGGTTTCATTTTGCACGCACGTTCGCACGTCAGACTCGCTCAAACTTTTAATAGACGTATTTTTATGTTTACTTCAATACAGAGTGTTTCAGAACTTGGTCATAGGGTGTTGTTCTGTATTTAATATAAAGGTTTCGTATAAAGAATGAAATCTTACTTCTTACTAATATTATAAACGCGAAAGTTTGTAAGTATGGATGTCTGTTATTCTTTCACGCAAAAACTACTAAATGTATCTTGACGAAATTTGGCCCAGATATAGATCATAGTCTGGCATAGCACATAGGACATTTTTAATACCGGGATTATGTTCCTTTGGGATGATTTCCGACATTCACGCGGGCGAAGCCGCGGGCAGCAGCTAAATAAATAAAATTGGTCATAGTCATCACACTGGTAACAGTCTAATGCAGTTGGAGGCGTCAAATGTGATGTGAAAATGATTTATTTGGAACATTTTAGTGATATTTTGCTATAGTTACTATATAAAGTACAGAACACCCTGAAATATGACCACGCACTTCTGAAACATCCTTTATACGGAAAACTTTAATGACTTGTTTGGAACGGATTAGTATGACAACGTAGGGTAAAGTTTGATTAGAAATCACTTTGAGCGGTGCTTAACGTTGGCTCTATTATAAACCTCATTTCTGGGAAAGGATTTACTTATTTATTTAGAACTAGCAGCGCCCCGCGGTTTCACCCTCATAGTTCCCGTTCCCGTGGGACTACGGGGATAAAATACAGCCAATGTTACTCAGGGTGAATGTAGCATTCTAATGCTGAAAGTATTTTTGAAATCGGTCCAGTAGTTTTTGAGTTTATTCGTTAAATACAAAAATATAAATCTTTCCGCTTTATAATATTAGTATAGATATAGATAAGCACACCAACAGCACAGTCACTTACAATTCAAATGATATAACACTAGCTGCTGCTCGCAGCTTCGCCTGCGTGAATGTTGGAAATTATCCCAAGGGAACATAATCCCGGAATAAAAAGTATCCCGTACAAATCGGTTGAACGGACTGTAAAAAAGATTTATTTCAATGTCTAATCGTATTGTGAATGGGGTATACAACACTACAAAACAAACCAATTTGAGCTACATACACGTGCACTTCTCGTACTGTTTAAGTATCGAACGCCGGTATGAAGCGAAACTCAGGGTGAATATATCAATAGGGTAATCTGTCAAGTTGGGCCTCTAATTATATTGCCTTATAACTTATCGAAAAATACGTTATCAAAACGATTGCGTTCGAATGTTTTTCTTTGTTTTATATCTGTGAAATGTTTCATAAGCTTATCGGATTTATAGAGATTTCAACTAGTCAACTATTGTGTGTTAGGCCCACTAGCACAAACTGAGTTCGTTTTAATCCGTGAATTTGTTGTTTAATCTCTTAACTCTGGAGTTAAAACATAGTTCGGGTTTCCGCAAGTGGGCATCAGTAGACCAATTATGTTACATTTTATCTCTAGTCTACCGTTTTTCTAGTAATGCAGCCATCTTGAGTATCGAGAAGCGATATAGAATCTATGACGCTAAGTGATGTCCGGTAGGTGTCGAGTTAATGTTGAATTTCACTTAGTTATATCACCCGGGACCTGTGATGTAGTGCCCTCTTAGAGGCGAACGGAGTAAATTACGCGTCATAAATTGGCCACCCATCACATTGCCGGCCCGGGCGACACTATAATTTAATCACAAGGATCGAACGATCATGTCATTGCGGCATTATCTTTACGGCGAACCGCTGCCAAACGTTTATTCAGGTTAGTTAACCTTCGGGAACATCGGAGTAAATTAAATGAAAATATACGTTCAACTGTATTTATAAGAACACAAAATACAATGTAGCATTGAGAGACGAAATAGAGAAAGTTATAATAGAAACGGAACAGGTAGTAATAACAAACCGCCAGGGACTGTCAACTGAGTTATCAACAGCACTTTAAAATTGAGTCGACAATTTTTACCGCCGTCTGCGCTATCTCGTGCTCCGTACGTCCTGACCGTGTGAATTGTGGAAGTCGAATGACAATAATTGGGCAAGTTTGTCTGGTGGCGCTGCCTGGTGGCTTGCGACCGCAACTTTGCCGCAGAGGTGGAACAACGACTAATTGAGACTAACGCGGCGAAGGTGCTCCCGACGGCTAACTTCTGCCGGAATTAAGGCACTCGTTAGTGACTTTTTGCGAATCTGACGAAATCTCTTGCGAAGTTCGTGAAAAAGCATTTATGGCTAGTTTGTTCGCGAAGCGCGCCCTAATGAGCTGCTCTCAATCGATACGCTTGTGGCGACGACTGTACTGGCTGGTTTCGTAATTGTGACGATCTGTTTTATGTTCCACGTTTTATATCGAAACTTTTAATGAAACTACTTCAAGACGACTAAACGACGTATAAGTAACTTAGTGCAAGTACTGTTACCGTAAAAAACTTTAATCATATTTTTGATGCGAGGCGTCGTTTGATGTTTATTAGGCGAAGTCTTCACACTAGATATTTCGAACCTGATATAATTTATGATCCATTGAGCTCGGAACTCCGAATACGCCTATGAATATGTTCATTTACATTTGAAAGGCCTAAATTAATGTAGATCCGATGTATTCAATATTTGGTATTAACTAGCAGAAGTATTATTCATTGTGGATCGTGTTCTTTTGTTTACCGTATGATGTATGGATTCTGTTAATTGCTATATTCATTCTGTAATCATTACAATAGTACATTGTATGAACTGAATCTACATCACGTTAAGTATGATTTTTCTCAAAACATGTTAACTTTTACTTTTCAAATAAGTACTTATTTATACCGGCTTTAAATTAAATGCGATTTTTTGTGCATTGGAAACGTTTATTTCTGTCTGAAAAAAAATGTTTTAAGTATCATAACTGTACTTATTTTAGAATAAACTAAATTATTCATTGAATCCCTTGATGTAAGGAAAATATCAGTGTTATAATCAATTTAAAAAAAAACCTTAATAGGCAATTGTCGCAACGGCGTCAACATCACAGAATCACTACTTAAAAATATTTTTCAATGAAAACAACAAAACAATCTTGAATTGCAAACATAACCTTACGTCACTTCCGTTAGAAATAACCGTCCTAATACCTAATAACTTCAGCTGAAATTTGTCCAACTTAGATCACTCGATCATACAGATCATTTTATCGATAAAATGTTGATCACTCTGAATATCGATAACGCTAAGATTGTTCGTAGAGTCACCTTGTTTAAAGTATGTCGCGCTGCTGACGTAGCTACAAGCCGCGTAGCACTTTCGTAGTACTTCGTAGCGCTGCGTAGCGCTGTCGTAGCGATTATTAATACGTACTACTCTTTTGTATCGTGGTTTCGAGAGGAATTTTCAATGGAGATAGAAAATTGTTTAGTTCAGTAATGGCTCTGTGGGTGGTACTATAGAATTATATGTTTACTTCAATATCATTGAAGCGAAAATACAAACATTGAACAATGATATGTACAAACCTATAACACGTCGCCTATTTTCCACGAAACCATTAAAATTTAGAGTAATCTCATAGTTCACCATTCTGCGACTTGTAATGTAATAATCCTTATGTTTCCATTGCTAATCAATAAAGTCAAAAAGGCTAACATAGGTAGAACATAGCTTGGAATACGACAGAAACATAGTAGTTAGATTGTGTGGGGTTATTTTTAATTTCACATAGACGATAAACGATTACGTATAAGTAATAGAAGACGAGTTACTTAATGGAAAAACCCAATAACACTTAAGCATAACATATTATAGTAGAATTAAGCTGTCAACCATCCAACGATGTTATCAATGTACCTTAACTATAGTTAATTACAAGTGGGGAGCGGATTACTTAACGATAGCTATTCGCGGAAGGCAGCGGTGGCTATCATACGACACATTGCGTGCCACGTGTACTGGGTTATTCAGTGCATAAAATAGGTGTGATTTGCTGCAAATGCAATTAAAATAAAAGATTGAACAATTACAAGAAAAGTTTCTTGCAATTTATTGTTCAATATCAAATCCTTTATTTTAGAAAGAAATAACAGAAAAGTAGTTTTTAGATTAACGAAATCCACACTTCCAAATGTCTTCGTGACAAATAATAAAGAAAATTATAAGAATGTCATTATTGAATAGTCGTTTTGGGAATTAGTAAGCCCAAGAATCTGATAGCCACTCTTAAGGAGTATCATGCTTGCCAATTACTGGGTGGTGGTCATACAGGCAGTTGCATCCACATAAAGTGCTGGTATCCAGCTGCATCCAGATAGACTGGAAACTCACCCAGAATTTCAAAGCAGATGGTGGAACAGTCGTGTTTCGTACGAAAAATTATGTGCCGTACATTGTAATGAATAATTAAGTTCAGAAGATAAGAGTGATTGGCTGCAAATGCGTTTAAAATAAAAGAACACTTGTAGGAGGTGTTTAATCTTTATTTAGAAAGAAAGAAAGTAAGAAAGAATAGAAAAGTGTGCGTGTGTGTGTTTTGTTAGTCTAGAAACGACTAACAAAACACACACACGCACACTTCCAAATGTTATCGTGACAAACACTGAAGAGCATTATAAGAATGTCATTCTTTAATATTTATTTACTAAAACTTTATGCGCTACTAAAAAAGCGGTACAAAGGCGGAAATAATGCCATAGGCATTTTCTACCACTCGAACGGAGGGTAGTGAAGAGACAACATGGCAGGTGCAACTCAAAAGAAAGACAAAAAGGGAAAAAATCAATCATAAATACATAGATATATACATCAAAATGAAATGAACAGTAGTCGTTTTGGGAATTAGGAAGCCGAAGAATCTGAGCCAGTCCTAAGTAGTAATGTTTGCCAATTAGGTGGTCATGTAAAGTGGTGGTATCCAGAAGCATCCAGGTACACTTGAAACGAACCCCAGCATTTTATTTAAACAGACGGTGGAATATGTGTCTATAGCACGCCATACATTGCAACGGGTTATTAAGTGCAGAAGATTAGTATGATTTGCTACATATGCGTTTGCATTTGCACGAGGTGTTCAATATTTTATTTTAACGGTGACTCTCTCTCTAATAGTCGTTTTGGAAAGTTGGTAAACGAAAGCCGGAAAAACAGTCTTGTAAAGAAGTTACCCAATGATAGGGTTGTGGATAATCTTTCACCAGGGGATTTTAGTGTGTAGGAATGCGTTGAAGTTATTCTTTAACTATTTTTTTCGAGTAACAAGATTGTTTTATTTCTACGAGCTTCAGAAGGGCATAATTCCAAGTGTTTTTCTCACAATTTCAGTTTCACATCGAGATGACTCTGATGATAACAAACCTTACCTAAAACAATATATTGTAATGCTGAGTAATTACAAGATTTTCCTTAGTAACGCCATAATCCCACATGCGAGCCGATAAGTCGAATCACTAATTGCCTTTTCGAGGAAAATTATCTGAACAACAAGTTCTTACGTAGGTGGATCTATCTAACCATGGCTCATAAACATTCAGTATTAGAAGTGTGGTCATAATTAGGTGGATGTTCTGTGCTTCTAAACAATTTAAAAATACTGACTTAAAAAATACCGACCGCATTAAACGTACAAAATTTTAAAAAAATACATAAATAAACACCACCAATGCCTTCGCCATCACTCCGCCACCTGCATCGAACTGCTTGAAACGCTATCCTTGAAGTAATTCTTTTTAAAGCCAACTCTTGTTAAATGTGGTATTTTATTATTTATCTTTACAGCACAGCAGATACAAGATCACCCTTAAATATGTCCACACACTAGAACAACGAAAGCAGTGTTGGCCGAGTGGTAACGGCCCCGACTTACGAATTGTAAATTGTGTTCAAACCCAGCCAGGCGCATTACTTTGTATAATTAATTTCATCACCACTGCTCTCAAAACGGTGAAGGAAAACATCGTGAAAAAATGGCATGTCCTAGAATCAAATATTCGAAGACATGTGACATTCACTAACCCGCACTGGGCCCGCGTGGTGAATTACGGCCCATTCCCTCCTAGAGAGGAGGCCTGTGTACCAGCAGTGGGAACATTAAAATGCTGATTATACTAGAACAACTTGTATAAACCAGTTCACTAAACCACCAACAATTCCATTAATTAGCACAGGGGTCGAGTGAGAACAACAACTTGCGGAGGGTAAAGGGGTGTCTATCATTGGACATTATCCATCGCGTGTGAAACGGAACACAGGTGTGATTGGCCACAGTTGATGTGTTATCCGGGGTACTCAACCCATCCTTTCTTGGCAGGATAGTAATTGGAAATTAGCTATTTAGATAGAAACACTGTAATGTAGCTAGATGATAGATACATGACTATGCTTAGTCGTAGTAGGAGGAATACCTCTTACTACGACTAAGCTAAATCTAAATACGGCAAAATCTTATCTTATCTTATCTAAGCATAGTCATGTCTAAAGGCCCTAGATTGCAAAGGGCATTAGGAGGAATACGGATGGGTTTTAGTCAGTAAGAGTCTGACACTCCCTTCCGTTCCCAGAGCGGAAGAAGTCATTTGATTATCTCCCATCCTAAAAAAAGAAACAATGAATAGAATAAAATAGAATAGAAAAACTTTTATTCAGGACAGACACGGCATAACGGTTACAAACACACATTAAAGGAGAAGAAAAGTATAGAATGCACCGAGCGTGCCCGAACCGAAAGGGTTACCACCTCAACTTTTGCTGGACGTCAGACACCCAGCACTGGTTTTCAGTTGCTTGATTGATGATTATAATATTCTTCAAAAGACAAAGGATACAGTATTGATATATTATATTGATTATTTACTAGCACACTGCTTGTTGGTGATTACAATCCCACAGTGTTTTCCTTCACCTTGCGACGGCGATGTCTGAAATTAACTTAGATAGTAGGTGATATTCTAGGTGCGTATACGTAATTAAATTTAACTCGCTCGTGCTCAAGAGGCGGGTCTTTTAACCTCCATTGCGACGTACATATTAAGGGGTACTTGGTAGGTAGACTTGGTAGGCACACGTGTAAGTTGACAGATATTTGAGTTCTTGTAGAATCGCTTAGCTGCGGCTGGTCCGTGTCAACTCAAAGAACAGGCAGACTGAACCTTCAAGTTCAGTTTCCCTGTTCTTTGAGTTGTTGCGTTATAGCGTGACAATTGGGTCACAGACTCATATGCAAATTATTTAAATAATATTAAAAAAAAAACATATTTTTTTATTATACCTCTTATCGTGATCTTCAAAGACTTTTCAAGAATGGAAAACAACACCTCGTATATTGTAACTTTTGTGAATGAGGTAAGACCGATATTCCAATGATAAATCGAAAAAAAAATACATAGTAGGTCTTTTCAACACTTCATCATCATCTGCCCAGCCTTTTCCCAACTATATTGGGGTCGGCTTCCAGTCAAACCGGATTCAGCTGAATAGGTACCAGTATTATACGTAGAACGGCTGTCTACCAGACCTCCACAACCCATTAGTTGGGAAATAAGGTACTTCTTGGCAAGACTGGAGTCAGATTTACTGGCTTCAACACTTCAAATGCATAAAAATACTTTCTTAGAAAAGTAACTTACTTAATAGTGCATATTTCTACGAAATAATCCAAATTAGATTTCAGATTAAAATTCTATTTTGAAAATCCGTTCTTACAATTGGAAAGTGACGAAGGCAGGTTCACAGAAATGTAAATAACGGTGGAAACCTAATGATGTATTGTAACGATTCGAGTGTTATTGCTTTTTCATGTAGGTTATTATGGTAATAATTTATAAGGCTATTACGTAGGCATATAATATCTTTGTTTTTTCTGGATGGGAAATCTTCAAATGACTTCTTCCGCTCTTACTGACTAAAACCCACCAGTCCTAAAGTAGTGTCTTTTGCGTTCCAGGGCCGTGGTGACTCTTTTGATTAAATTCCGCAACCCTAGCTGGCACTGTTCCTATAGGGCCCCGTCCTCTTTGAGGCGCGCGTGGAACCCGACGCGCCGTCGACCTGGGTCTGGTTGTTTTTGGGATGGCCAGCCACCCATAGCTAGCCATCCGCAGGCCCGAGCCTCCGAGCGATCCATACAGTGTTGACACCTGGACGTGTCCTCCCGCCGAATCCGAAGCAGGTACCTCCCTAAACACTTTGACGTTTAGGGAGGTACCTCGGTGGCGGTTTAGTGACTTTGGCGTGAAAACGTAACAAACTCACATTTATAATATTAAGTCAGAATAGATAGAATTTGACAAGTTCACCTATTCGGTAGACCATTTTATCCATCATAAGTTTGATATATCAGGCCCTTAGATTTTCCAGCCAAAATCACTGGTTCGTAACATTTCACTAAGTACTAAGGCTATGTATATCTCGAAATTTTCCTATCATCTCCTCGCATTTTTGGCCGTCGTTTATCGGTAACTGGCAGTTTAAAGTTCGGTAACTAAGCTCGGCGCTCATACGACCAAATTCATGTCAACATTCACTAAGCGATGAATAGTTAATACGTTTTGTAAATACAGAGAATACGTACTCTTAAAGTAACCCTACTAATTTTATAAATCTACTAGCTGCTGCCCGCGACTTCGTCCCCGTGGAATCCCCGATTTTAAAACATTCTTTATCGCTGCTCCGCTCCTATTGGCTTAAGCGTGATGATATATAGCCTAAAGCCTTCCTCGATAAATAGTCTATTCAACCCAAAAAGAATTTTTCAATTCGAACCAGTAGTTCCTGAGATTAGCGTGTTCAAACAAACAAACAAACAAACTCTTCAGCTTTATAATATTAGTATAGATTTTATATTTCTATGGTCTGCCCCCTCTTTACCCCCTAATGGCTGATGGTAAGAAAATGGAGCGCGGGAAGACCATGTCCTGTATTAGGACATCGGATAATTTTATCCCTGGAGTATGTATGAGCTCTTTTTATGGATGGGAAATCATGAAATGATCTCTTCTGCTCTGGGTGGAGCGGAAGGGAGTGTCAGACTCTTTCCAACAAATCCCGCAATAGGTATGAACCCTTGGTAAACTTTTCAACTTAGTAGGAGCTAAAAGCTCTATGAGATTCGCTATTCTATGGCAGAATAGCGAATTTCACTGTCAATCTGTCCATTTGTTATGTTTTCACGCCGTAACAGCTAATACAATTTTGTTAATATTTTTTTATATCGAGAAGGACTGTACCTTGGTATTATTTCAGAGTTGGAGGAAACGCAATCAAAACCGCGGGCAGCAGCTAGTTTTCATATAACTATCAATTTGGCAGAAAGAAAACTGTGCTTTAGTAAAATATTTGTGCTGTTTTTTTTTGGCTTACCAAAGCTTTTGGCAACACTCTCTGGCTTGGAATGCGTGTGAGGATATTTCTGTTGGACTCTGCTTTGCAGTTCGAATTTGTTAAGCGAATAGATTTGTATTTTTTATTGTATTTAGATCTGTCTGGCTAACTGGCTTTATAGTTATTGTATTTATTTTAGTATACGTTGCTCTACACCTGGCATTCTCCTGTATCGTGGGTACCTATGTTTTCAAATATATTACATCTCATATTCACTAAGAATCAGACCTGGAACCACCTTCTACAGGCCATACACATATATGTATGTTAATAACGTGGTAGCAAATTACCCAGCCATTGTGCTAACTGTGACTATAACCATGTGATTGACATCTCAAATTTGAATATTTTATATAGTCACCGCTAGTCAGTTGTATATAAAAAGTGCAGTACAAATTCGACTTTACAGTTACGTTAAATCACTGAACTTCAGTTGACTGTATTGTAATTACGTGTTTCCATCATTTATGGATATGCCAATGCAATTTTTCTTGATTAGTCTGTACTTTAAAAGTTGGTAGCAAATAAAGCCTCTTTATGTGGATGTAAATTATATTTAAATTAAATCGGTAAGAATAGAAGTCTATAATTTATTTAATAGACAGCCATACAAGTTTTCGCATAAAAATATTTATCACAGCAGTTATTTACTCTTTACCACGATTCTTGGAAAGGTAATTAAGATTTATAAAATCGCATTCTTAAGTAAAAGCAACTCGACATTATGAACATAAAGATTTTATAGTTTCGAGTAAAAAGGGTATATTCCGTATGAAAAAACGGAGCCCTAACATGATCACTCGATTGTTTGTTTGACTGACTGATCTGTCTGTTTGTTCGTTTGTCACAGTTAATTTCTGTTATTATTTCGTTCTTGGCACTATATACTAGAAAGTAGTTTTTTTTAGCGTTATTTATTTATATTCGTTATTGTATACGTCATGATTAACCCCGACATAGAGCAAGTCGGACTATTGCATAAAGGGTTCTGGGATGGAAAGGTATGGGAGACCCTTTAATTTATTTTATTGCTGTTACATTATTGGTTGTTATAGCGTCAATATAAATACACACTTTGTGAACATTTCAACCATCTACCAATTACGGTCTTTGAGATACAGTCCGTTGACAGACAGATGGACGGACGGACAGCGTAGGCTTAGTAGTAGGGTTCCGTTGGTTGTCCTTTGCGTACGGAACCCTAACCGTATTAACTATCATAGATATAGTTGAATGTAGAGCTCATAAAATTATGTGGCATAGGAGACGTGATAGCCGATGTCAATCTCACTGATTTTAGACCTTTTGACAAAAATGTTAGAGTATCTTATAGAATTACACCTTTTGTAAGTCCATCAGCTTTCAAGATTTCAGTTTCATAAGCACCAGGGTCCTGACTTGGCTTTAAAGTGCACTTTGTACTTTCTAAGTTAGTCAAAATGGCTACGGGCTAACGGTAAAGACTAACACAGTGTTGAAACTTGAACTAAACAGACCGAAATCTCCAACTTGCAGCGAGCAAATGTTCCGTTAAATTTCTTTTCGACTGTGGCATTAGAAAAACAAAAGAGTATTTAAAAACTTCTATTTTAGACTGTAAACCTGTCAAAAAACGGCATTAACTTACGATTCGATACACTATTAACTCGACTTACTACATTCTTACTTCAGAAACCAGTAAACAAACCTTTATTTTAGACAACTAATCTGATACTCTTGTATTTTCAACTTCCATTTTTATGTTGATTAATGTATAAAATTAAGCTCATCCCCTCTAAATATAAACAAGCTACCAAAACATCGAGATATTTTTTTAACATATAACTAAAAATATTCTGAAAAATGACGCCTTAGGTGATTTGTCACTGTTGCTTGTAAGACACAAATTCAAATTAACGACAGATACCGCGAAAAAGTGGGTGTTCATCACTTTCACACACACCCTTCAGCCGCCTTTGACAAATGAAGTGTTGGAGTAACGCCTCGTTTATCTTACTCCCAACTCAGATGGAAAAATATGGCATAAATATAGCAAAAATAACGATAAACATATCATAGATTTTACCTACAGTTGATATAGAAAGAGGCTAAGAATACAATGAGATGGAAAAGTAATGTTTTGTAAGAAAACTGACGGTGGTTGTGGAACAAATTTGGGGCTCCACAGAGGATAAACGATACTCATCCCTGTATCCCAACATTACCAAAACACGACCAGAGCAAATGACGAAGCATCGTCGATAATTAAGCACCATTCGTCATCGGTCGAGCCCTCGACAATCACGGATGGGCCGACTCACACATTGCCCTAATTGGTAACAGGCGTGGGTCCCACCAAATGCTCCGACAGACCACATAGCAATCAATCAAACAGACATAATGTATTCATTGACAATGTCACCACACCGCATGTACCTTGTAACACGAGAAAAATACGGAAGCAATAAAGGGTATGTAGATGTAATGGAACCCGAGGGATCGCAAATCGTCACAGCAGTTTCGTTCTTGTCATATAACTTTTACTGCTCTTATATTTTTCTATTTATTGCGCTCTTTTGTTTGTTCTTAGTTTTATCTTTGCGGGCGATTTATGTGTATGGTTGGAAGCGGTTACAGCCCCAGGTTAACGGCGGGTGGCTCTCACGTCACGGGCTTACTTCAAATGTCCGAATTATCTCCGTGCCCCGTTCAGATATATGTATATACTTCCGCGGTAAGATATATTTGATAAAGGAACTTGTTACGACTGTGGATATTTCAAGTTCTAACGACTACGACTTTTATTGATCTTTTGACAAACAGACAAAGGAAATGTTTTGACATATCTGTAAATCCAAAAGATCTATAGAAGAGGAGGCTTAAATTCATGAGAAACATGCACGAGAGAACTCTTTACCTAAAAGGGACTAAAGCTCGCCGATACAAAGTCTTTACACTAAAACGTTTTCCAGTTAATAAAACTGAGTAAAACCGTGCGTATGCGTATGCAAATGTGTACAACAGCGAAACGTACCTAACGTTTAGGTTTTTACGGGTTTGCCAAATAGGGGGCGCTGTTTGGGTAACTTTTTTGTCCTTCCATCTGTTTGATTACATTTTTGCTCCCGTACGCAGAGCTCCTGCTCACTCTCGTACGATTCGTTTTTCATTGAACCACAGATACATTACGACCGAGAAGCGACTCCACCACACTCAAACCGTAATGACGCATCGAGGGAGTTTTTAATTAATAAATGGCTCAATTATTCCTGAATATCGAACGATACACTCACATTACGAGTAAATTAATTACTAAATGTAATTAATTACTCGCATGCGTGGATAAGACAAAGGCCCGTGAGTAAATATATGACAGGAGATGTACGGGTGCTATGAAAAACTAATTTAACTCCGCGGTAAAAAGTTTGCGTTCGCCGGCGCCTCTCGCTCCATTACGTTACGAATGGTCGAAACAGGCTTCGTGTCTTACGTAACAAATTCTCTTGTTTGCCTATTCCGTTACTTTGGCTCAAGTTGCTTTGATTATTATTCCGGCGAGAGTTTAACGGTAATATCTAACTTTCAGGAATATTTCATTAATTTATATTAACGTTATTAACTCTACCTACTGTTTTTCTGAGTAAATTCTCTGGTCTCATGTTTCGCAGGCGAATCGGTTTTCATCTCTATCAGGCGTTTTGTTTATATAAAGCTATTGCTGAAACACATTGCGTTTACGTGTTTTGCATCTACACAGTCTCTAACGCAGGTAAACGCAAGAAGTTTTATATTACAACATGCATTACTTTCAAATTAGGGTTTCCGCATGCAAATGGCAGCGAGCCATGAATTCGAAAGTAATTCCATTATAAGTTTTGATGTTGAACATTTTCGAGTTGCAAATAATGTGGCAGCCTAAAATTTCTGCTTGATACTCTAATATGATTGGAGTGAGCGCCGCACTAAGCACATTAAAAACTTTTGAGTGGCGTAAACAAGTTGTCGTCAGACTATTGCTTGCTAGCAATAAGTGTGTAGTGGTAGTACCTATGTCTGTACCCGCATTGAACTCAGTCGAACGGCCTCACCGTTTTCCGAGTCAGAACTTCAGCGGATTAGAATGATGTTCGAGCTTCGTTACCACGTTATTGTCGACTATGAATGCGTCATTTGCGTGTGAATATTAACACCTCCAGAACACCGTAAGGGGAAATAGGCAGTAGTGCTCCGTTCCACGACCCGCACTAAGCCCGAATGGGTAGAAATACCGACGATATTTGCCGTCTATACGCAATGTAAAGAACGGTCGAATATTTTTGGAATGTCGGCACATTTTGGATGGGCGAGTTCCAGTGTATGCCAATATTTAGTTATGGTTTTCATGTTCGGTCCTGCATTTTGTAAAGGTACTCTTAACGAATAGTTTCACACAAAAGCGGACCTTCTCAACAAACGTAACCGCGACTAGAACTCAAAGTTTTCCTTTCACTTGAACTTTGCTATCGAATCGTAACAGTTTACATGTTGTTATCAAAGGAAGTTGTAAATACATATGTACAAATGGTAACCGCAGCGCTGTAACAAGTCCGCTGGACTAGAATGATAATGAGAGCTCGAAAATCGTTAATAGGATTATGCTGGCAAATTGGATATTGAGCATAAGCCGGGCTAAGTTGGCGGTGGACAGCAAGTATCCGTAATTAGCAGTAACTAAGGGGATCGGGCGCACGGTGCCTGATTAAAACTGGCTTAACTGGAGCAGTTGGTGGCCCCCGTAGCCGCCGCGGCGCTGCAGCCTGACCCAAATCGTAACTACTTGTTAATGGCAGCAGCACTGCCATCCTATTACACTTCTCTTTTAAAAGCAATAACAACCAAATCAAATGAACATTACGAGATCGTTTACATTAATTAATTATGTATTTTAGAGCTAGAGTTAACTTTCATGCGATCTTAATTGGAGGTCGTTTGTTTCTTCGACTCTCTGTTGCTACAACAAGGGATTTAGGTCACAGCGACCTAAATGTAAAGTATCTACGTAATGTATACTTCTCATTTATTCGCCGAATTTCTTTCAATGTTTACAATTTACATCTCAATGTGTAAAAGAAAAATATTCGCGAATTTTAATATTACGAAAAAGAGAAATAGGGACGGAACAAGATTTTAAACCAGCATTTCTGTGCACCAATCAGAATCGTACATCAGTATACGGCAGTGCGTGCAATTTATGAGGGATGGTAACGAGCAGACTTGCAAAATAAAAACCTCGACACGGCCGGGATTCACATCACACACACACACACACACACACACTCTTTCTTCAACCTCACACTGTACTGCGTTAACTCAATTTTACCGCACAAAAATAAATTATAATTCACTCTGTATACCGTACTTAATATTTAAATACGCGTATTTCGGCTCAAACAGTGGATTATTGAGTCCTAACAATTAAAAGTTTTGCTGTTTAATTATCAATTACGGTTTAACAACGCCCGGTCAACTGTGATTGGATTCACATATTAATCAATGTTACGTCATCGTAAGGGGCAGTCATTATAAACTGCTTAGGGATATACTTTTTGGAAATGTTTGTTATTGATCGATCTATACAATTAAATATTAATCAGAATAGTCAGGTACTACGATCATTTGATTTTTTTATCAGATAACGAATGTGTAGCAAATGTAGCAATGAGTTTGACTGCTTGAGGAGAAGAACAAAGAACAGAAAATCAAACAGTCTACTTACGTTCACATAATAAAGCTTATCAAACCTTTATAGCTTTGCATTATAAATAAGTTTAACTATCGAAGATATAATTCGTTTTCAATTTAGGCTAGGCCTATAAAACCATTAACAATTTCTGTGTACACAAGAAACGGGCATGATACAGCGTCACCTCCAATTAAAACTCTTTCAATCACCCTGAGGGTATATAAATATGAAATAATTATTCATTCTCTCAAGCATTAGAGATTTGAAAGGCCTTCTCATCCAATTAAGCCTTCCTACGTTGCTTAATCAATCCCATTTAGGTGGTAAAGTCATTGGAGTTTTAACGAGAACCGAATTTGGCCGTGCACTGCCGATTTTCCGTTATACAATCAAAAGTTGGAATTTGCTCTCACTATAGAACAAAAAGTTGAAGTCGAATACAGTGGAAGTTTGTGTTGTTATGAAAATCAGGGAAATCTCGACGGTACGTAATTAGTTGTTACACTAATTAAAGGTTGCATGGGGATTTAAATTGCATTTTCGAATTATCTATGCGCTGTTTTATGGTGTGCCGCCGTGCTTTTTACCTTGGGGTTATGTATAGGGATAATGAGATATGACAAATTATACAAACGGAACCGGAAAATACTGTAGGTGTATGTGTGCGAAGGCAGGTGAATGTTTTGTGTTCAGGAAACTTCAAAAAATCTAAATTCAACATATGGGCTTTTTTGGAACCAAATAGTACCAGTTAATTTTGCTTTGAGTTATACTCTACAATATTGCTAACAACATTGTTACAAAATGTTGAACCAACCTACATATAATATTAAAGCGTTCAACTGAAAGAATGCTTCGTAGTTTTTAAAAACAAAGAATAGTTTTATAAGTTGTCATACTACTAACAAAATGTTTGAAAACAATTCGCTTCGAAATAAAAAGATTTATTATTACTAAAATTGGTGAATTTTGTTTGGTCAGCGGGCGTACCATGAAGTGTTAAAACGTGAGTCTTCCGAGCGAGAAAGAGGGATAGAGTTATACACCTTATATAGCTCCATCTCTTTTTCTCGCTCGGAAGACTCACGTTTTAAGATGTCATGGTACGCCCGCAGGGCCGCTTTAGGCTGCTTGAATCTATGAGAAGGGCGTGCCTAGATAGAAAACCGTTTGAAAAGTTCAAGGTCCACAATACCTGTAATACAGCAGCGACACCAAGGCGTGTAGAAGCAAGTTGACGAGATGATAGCCTGCTGGCTGCAGGCCATGGATGGCGTAGTTCCATCGGAAGGTTAGCACCGTCAGGGGACGGTACGACTTGTGTGATTGTTCCTGGAAACAAGAGAAACATTCGTATCAAAGTTCATATTGCAATAAATCTCAAATTATGGAACAACAACCTCTATGTCATACGGTACAAAGTTACAATTCCATTGCAACTCAGACGTATGAGGGTCTTTTAATACAAATGGTCATTTAATACATAAGTAATTTCAAATGAACAACGCTAAAGTCGGTAACGTGAGTTAGAGGCGGACTAAGAAAATAAAATAGATGTTATTAACATCTATTTTATTTTCTTAGTCCGCCACTGTCTTTCTCCAATGTCTTTCTCGAAACCGGTTGTTAACATCATGTTAACAACCGGTTTCGAGAAAGACATTGTGTTATGCATCATAAATTTAATAGGAATTGTCAAGTGATGCGATTGGCAGTTGTCATTAATTTCACCAGCAGCGAATAATCAGTATTTGACCATTGGTCACATTCATTTTGGGATAATTTTAGTTCTCGAATTGGTCGAACGGAGCCAATAGGTAGTGGACTAAATAATCCGATTAGTCCGTCTGATAGATTTCCAAAAAATATTGGACACGTTCATTTTCTTTTTCACGTAAACAAAAAATGAAGACGATACAGTGCGTTGAAAACTAGGGTGACGTCACTATTTGCTCAAATTTTTACCTAGCCGTGACGTCACACGCTCTCACTCCTGATCTTTGATGCTTTTTATCGTCGTCAGTTTTTATAGATTTCATAAAGGAAAAAATACGTGTCCAATATTTTTGTATAATCTAACTGACGGACAAAACATAATCATATATTTTTTACTCAGGCAAAATCCCTATTGTAAATGTGCGTAATTGTTTGAAACGTGGCGTACACACTATGTGATACAAATGGGCATCTCACTCGATTTGCGCGCCTTTAATTGTGAAATATTTGTAATGTAAATGGTATACCTAAATCCTGCTAGGGTTGCGGAATTTGTTCGAAAGAATCACCACGGCCCTGGAACGCAGAGGGCATTAGGAGGAAAAGGGATGGGTTTTAGTCGGAAGCAGTTATTTGATGCCTTCCCACCCATAAAAAAACTTAAAAATTAAGAATGGTTTATCAACTAACTTTCCCTTTATATTGTAAACTATTGTTAATAGGACCATTGATATATTTCTAACTTGCGGTTCAATTTGTAAAAGTATTAAAAAGGTCAATTAAGTTATTCGTTAATTTCCATTTGTTTTGTAAGTTATTAATAGGTAGAACTATATATATTCGTTAATTGGATTAACTGGTACAACCTATAAACCCAATTAACGAAAATTTAATCAAACTGTTAATTAATATCAGCTAGGATTGCTACTGGTATGTTTAAAATAACTTATTTATCTTTGCTGGTTATTAAGCAACGATAATTATAGATAGCAAATAATTGAAATATAGCAGCTAGTTATAAATTATAAGATTTAGCTTTTGCCCACGACGTCGTACGCGCATATACCGTTTTTCCCCATTCTTCGGGAATACGAATTTCGGGAAATCCTCTCTACGGACGGCGAACTTGGGGTCGTTCGCAACCCCCCATACAGTAGGATCCGAGGGTACAGCGTGTCGCGTTCCACGTGCGCCCCGAGTGAGGTGTACTCCCCGTACACCTCACTCTACCCGCCGCCTGAGGTGGCACTAGCCGGAGATCGTGGAAGGCGCACTAGTTCCCACGATCCCCGGTGCAAGTGTGAGAAGGAACACTGGGGTGGTTTTTAGTCAGTAAGAGTCTGACAGACCCCTTCGCTCTCCCCAGGCGAAGGACATCCATGAGGATTTTCCTCACCAGCAACAAAAAAAAGGGGTGACAACAGATATGTAGATACACGGTAGCATAAAACGTCAATCAAATGAAGAGATTGGTGTTGAAAATTCATTCAACTACAGTACGTTTTACGTTTTTTTTAGTTTGTTTAGTGTTTTTTTTTTTAATTTAAATATACATATAGTAGTGATTATTCTTATTAAATAATATTATACTAAAGTACGTTTGATATTTTGTCACATTAGTTTTTGCTCCAGAAGCGGGGTTTAAGTTATAAGGAGTTATTGATTCGTTACATAAGTTAATAACCATAATTAAACTTCGTTTAATGTGTCAATTTATTTATTTATTTATTATTTATTTATTAAAACTTTATGCACTAGTAAAAAAAAACTGTACAAAGGCGGACTTAATGCCATAGGCATTTTCTACCAGTCGACCTTAGGGTAGTGCAGAGACAACATGGCAGGTGCAACATAAAATGAAGACAAACAGAGAGGGAAAAATACAATCATATATACATACATACAAATAAAATTAACAACGGCATTGAGAAAAACGAATCCTACGAATTAACGCTGTGATGACAGAAAAACTTTATTTTTAATTGAATGTCACTGGCAGTGCATGTAATTAAAAATATTGTGAAGAATTAATTAGTCCACGGTCATGATCTTTTTTGGAAAGTGTGTTTTTCTTGTTTTTGTTATTTAAATGTCGTTTGCAAAAATGGGTGTCGAAGTTATTGTGATACTTAAGGTTCAGTTTTAGGGTTCCAAACATCCGTAAGAAACGGAACCCTTACAGGATCACTCGGGTGACTGTTATTTCGTCTGTCACACCAAATTTTCTTTAAAACTGCTGGACCGATTCTGTTGAAATTTGGTACCTAGACATAAAGTCAAAGTCAAAACTTTTATTTCAATTAGGCCATTTAACAGCATTTTTGAAAGTCATTACTTACAGTTAAAATAATAAAATAACTCTAGTGTCCAGTCGCAAAGATTCTTATGGAGAAGAACGGACAAGAAACTCCATACTCTACTACTACAACGCCATTTGTTTAGCCTGAATAAAGTAATGTCAGACTAATAGCGGTCACGCACTGCATTTGATCGAATCCGTGAAAATACGGATCTAGAGGTTGACAAACTCATATCGAATTCGGATATTGCTTACGCACTTTTCCGATCTCTGATCTAAATCCAAGCTATTCAGATTCAAGTTATATCCGATTTGAATCCGAGGTAATGCAAATGCGTTCATACCAACAGTAGGTACTACGGCTACTTCGGTCCGTTAATATTTCTTCCGAATTTGAGACTCACTCGGATGACAGAGAAATCGGATGATAGAAGTCGGATTTGGTGCGTACACTACAATACAAATAGCACTATGACTACTTTGGAACATATTTTCACGGATTCGAATCGGATGCAGGGCGTCATTCATTTATCCAGACAAAGCCCTGAAAGCACTGAACCTTATAGTAAGTTAGTGAAAGGATTCGAACTTCGTATAAGTCATAATTATCAAAGATATTCGTGTTTTGAGACGATTTCCGCTCAACACACTGCAGTAGGAATTCATGATATACATATAGGAAGGTACGTGCCAAATGATTTCAAACATATTTAACCGACTAACAAAAAAGGAGGAGGTTCTCAAGTCGACTGTATTTTTTTTTGTGCGTGTTACCTTATAAGGTAACACGCACAAAAAAAAATACAGTCGCACTTTGTGCTGGGCGACCCGATTTTGATGATTCTTTTTAAATTCGAAAGCTGCTGCTTGTCATGTGGTCCCATTTATTTGAGATTTGAATTACGATTGAGATCTGACGACTAGGTAATTTAAACAAAAGTAATATAAATAATTAATAGTAATACAAAAGTCATAGTAAGAAAGTTCACAACAAGCCATTTACAAGCCTCCAGAGACGGCAATACAGTATGTTGTTGAACAAATTATAAAATCAATTAACTATTTACTTACCAACACTAAGTTTAACATGTTAATTTAACTTTTACATTAAGTACCTTTTTATTTATTTTTCTGGATGGGAAATCATCAAATGACTTCTCCCGATCTGGGCGGAGCGGAAGGGAGTGTCAGACATCATACTGACTAAAATCGTCCTGCGTTTCCCGACGCCCGGGGCGTCTTCTTCTGTTGCGGCTGGGGCGTGAGGTTTCCCTCTCTCGCATGCGTTCCGCCTCCTCCTTCGCTAGCATTACTGCTTCGCAGAAGGAAGCGACCGCTTCCCATGCCTCCTCGCTTCGGACCATGGCTTGAACCAGGGCCGGACGCGAGAGGTCGTCGCCACCGATCGCCTCAACGAGGACACGGCGGTGCTCCGCCCAAGCAGGGCAGACCTCCACCGTATGCTCCACCGTGTCCTCTGAGCGATTCACACAGTGTTGACACCCAGACTTCTCTCCCGCTGGATCCGACACAGGTACCTCGGGAAACAGCCGCGTCCGGTGAGCACCTGCGTCAGGTGGAAGGTGAGGACGCCGTGGCGTCTCTCCAACCACTCCTCAAAGAGGGGACTTACCGCCGCAATGGTGGCGTACATAGGTAAAAATGCAAGCGCAACCACTATTATAAAGTATCAGAAATATTAATATTGAATAGACGTTTTGTTTGTATTCTAATAAGGAGTTAGAAGAGAGAGAACCTAAAATAGGCGGTACATACATTTTGCAGATATATTGCACGCAATAAAACATTACAAAAACCGTCGAAGTGCGATTCGGGCTCCCAAAGGCAGGGATCCGTACAATAAACCCAAAAAAAAATGTTTAAACATGCAGTGTATGTGATGCAGCTGTATTCCAGAACTTTATATAAAAAGTCGCGTATCTGACCCAAAGACTGGATTGTGGAGGTTCCTTCGATTCCAAGATTAAGAACTTTAAAGTTTCTATGACATATTGTGATATCATTATCGGGCATTATTGTGACTCAGTACACAGTTTGTACTTTGATCCGAGTCAAAATTGTACGAGTCAAGAACATTTGAATGCTACGCCACTTGCTAGCACTACGAAGGAGAAGCGTAATAATCCTGTATTGCCCGCCACACAGCGCTCAACCGGTTTTGCGACCGCAGATAAACAGCTGACAATGGCAGAGATTGTAAACAATGGAAATAAAAGAGAGGATGGTTGGACTTTGGTGCAGAAATCAAAATCTAAAAATCGGTTCACTGGTTTGACGGGAAAGGCTGTGTCAAATGTACCAATAAAGTTTCGTGCTGCAGATATGAAAATACCTTTATTTATTTCCTACGTAAATAAAGAAACCACAGAAGAGGATATATGTGACTATGTAAAAACTAAAGTTAACGAAGTGGTGACTTTAGAAAAAATTAATATGAAGGCTGAAAGACAATATAACGCATTCAAGTTGTTTGTTCCTAAACACAAAATTCATACATTTTTAGATGACAACTTGTGGCCGGAAGGTATTGCTTTCAGACGATTTATACATTTTAAGTATAGGACAGACGTTAGGATTTTGAATGGAAATGCATCTCGGAATAATGGGTACGAAAACTAAGAAGACATACCTAGCAACGTTTAACTGTAAAAATATCACTCGATCAGCTGGTTGTGTGAGAAGATTATGAGTGTTATGTGATTATCTTATTTGTTTTTTTTTTTTTTTTTTTTTTATGTGTTCTACCTTACTAACGATTCATTTGTTAAAAATGTATGGACGTATGTCTGAAATAAAGATATATTATTATTATTATTATGTTACACCAATACACATATGCTGTAGGTATGTGTTCTGCAAATCAAAATCCTCAAATCACATCATGTACGGGTTCATTCTCATTCATACCGGGATAATTCATTCCGTTACACGCGAGTGCTTTTCAAGGAAAGTCGAGACTTTAGACAGGTGTTATGTTTGTATTAAAAGTGGATTACTTATGAGTGTTGTAGCCAAGTTAAAGAACATAAACATTCACTTCTGCGGGGCTTATTATTAATAAATACTGTTATTAATGTTATAAGTGATTAAGTACTTTTTTTTTATTTTTCACTTTTTAGTGGTACCCATCACAACGTACATGATATAAATTGGTGTAAACAATAAACAAACATGCGATTTCAGCTATCCCGACAGATTTGCTATCATTTATTGAAGAGTTCTGTTTCCTATCTCTGTTCTTCATCAGATCTTCACCAAACTAGAAAGGGACCACGTTGAAATACTAAGATGCTCTTTCAAACCATTGTACACAATTTTATTTTTTCATTTTACATCGCCAAGAGTGAATGAGAACATCATCAATGTAGACGAAGCCACGCATTATTAGGGATAACTCAAATACTAGTCGTCAGATCTCAACCAAAAACAGGGACCACACGACAAGCACCAGCTTTCGAATATAAACAGAATCATCAAAATCGGTACACCCAGTAGAAAATTATGAGGTAACACTCCAAAAAAAGTACAGTAAAATTGAGAACCTCCTCCTTTTTTTGAAGTCGGTTAAAAATATTTCACAATATGATAAATAGCAAAACCACCACAAAAACCTGTGCACACACATAGTCATCACACAAGCTCTGCCTAAATGTTAAATAAATAAATCAGTTTTATAGAGCTCGGAGTTACACGCACAAAAATGTGGCTGTCTCATAAACATGATTCATCGCATAACAAAATTAGCAAGTGGAACGGAGCAATATGGGAGGCTTCTTCTTTAAATGAAATTCCATGTCAGGTGGAGGTAGTTCCATAATGGGAACACATATATCACCTCCAACATTGGCGGATCCAGGGGGGTGCTAGGGGCTCAGCCCCCAGAAAGTAGCCTGATATTTTCAGTAGTGCACAACATAATTTTGAGAAATTTACTAAAAGTAATGCAAGGCTTGTTAAAAAAATAGATCTTAAGTGCGTTTTGAGTATTGACTTCGTTGAAACCTACCCTCAGCGGGGTCAAGCCCCCCAAACGACAATCCCGGATTCACCACTGACCTCCAACAATAGTGGTGCTGATAAATATTACTTGTTACGAGTCCTTATTAGAGGTCCCTGGATAACCAGGTTTTCGGTTTTAAAAAATGACCATAACAGTTTAACAGCGAAAAGTTCACCAGTTATGAAAATTCATTTTCAGTAAGTTATGTTGCCGTAAAATGTAACGGCCTATTTTATATGATTACTTTTAAAACATTGATTTAGTTAACGTTTGTGGAACGCAGCAATTATGAACAATATTTAAAATACCTTTATTAGTTGATAATATAATTAGTTAAAGATGTATGTTGTAGCCTCTGACGTCAAAAGCCTTGAAGCCCATGCAGCTGCCATGGAATACAGCATTTTCATGAAGTGGATTCTAATATTAATTTATAACTCGTTCATATATCAATCAATTTTTAATCCTGTTTTCTATATTAGATTTTTGTTTTTCGATAAACTGTTTAGATTATTCGCTTTTTTATGCATATAGCTTCCCTATTGGTACTCGAAGAGGTTGCAAATACTTATATTCCATTCACAATAAGATTAGACATTTAAACAAAACTACAGTCCGTTCAACCGATTTTTACTTCTATTCCATAGGCATAAGGGTGGCATTAAAAGCAAAAACGTGATTATAATACCAACTGTTTACTGCAGCTGCCATGTGTCATGCCACCAACGCTATAGAAGTCAAAATCGGTTGAACGGATTGTAAAAAAGGATTTATTTCAATATCTAATCTTATTGTGAATGGGATATAGATACGAATTGAAGGGAAACATTCGTATGCACTTATTACGAATTAACTTCGCCTAAACCCGCGCCCGTGTACTTCGGAATTGGACCGTTTGCTAGCTAACTTCCCATGGGTACGGACTGCGGCAGGTAATTGAATGAGGGGACCTCTGGTGAAACCTTTGTGATTGAGAGATGTGTACAAATGTCAATTTAATGATTTCTACCTAAATGAACGATACTTCTGTGTTTGACAAAATGGATTTACCTATAAGTTATTGTTATTATTATAATCTTTATTTAATAATCTTACAAACATGTTTTTTAAATGATTACTTAAATTAATAAAACAAAAATTACTTAATTTAATTATTTATTAAGCATTTTCGAATTAATTATTTGACACCGGTCGCGGTGTTGCGATTATCTTACGTTTCCGCAAGGGCTTGCCACATTCTACTATTAAAAGTTATCCAAACCCAAGTAACACCAGCTAGCTACTCGCCAGATATCGTCTTCCCATCTTAGATACTTCTCTTTCTTTCTTTTATTTTACCTTGGCACCATTAAGTTACGTCCTTCCCCATTTGTCTTTCTTGCTTTTCATCATACGGCCTGCCATCTCCATTTTTAATGCAATATCCGACGTCATTCATTTTAGTTGGTTTCTTAATGTATCCATATTTATTTTTTCTTCAAAAAAAGACAGAATAAAACTGGATACAAGTGATTAGCTGACTACAAATGCTCTTCTGGTTTTGCTTCCCTCTAGAACTAGAGTTCTTACAGGTCTACCATTGAAATAAGAAAACGCCATAAAGCTACCTACTCGTCTTTACTCAAGGGCCATAACGCTCAAACTTTCATACTAAAATAAAAGCATAATTACAATAAATTACTAAGTACATAAAATGTGCGCCTACGGAATAATTATCTAAGTGAATAAATCTGTATTTTTCTCATTTCGTATAAAAAAGTTACGACACGAATTTTTAAAAGGGCTTTCAGGAAATGTATATGAAAATTTTAAATGACACCACAGTCTGCATATTGCGAGCGTCGCGTTCTGCTCGATTTAAAGCGGGGAGCACAATTAAACGCTCGATTATCTGGCGTGTAGCTTGCGGTCTGCGGTGTACGCGTTCATCAGTCACCGAAACAAATTGATGGGTTATGTATGATAAATAATAGACGCCCAGCCATTCAGAGCCACAGAGTAAATACGTACAGAATGTCGGCCCATGCAATGACGGAACACGTACGCACACAAACGCTAATTGTACAGCGAGTGCAAGTGTATCGCGACTTAAATTAGTTCGAGATCTACGTTCGCCCGTTTACATCATTATTTTACGGAAAAATATCATATGGTATTGTGTGGGTGATTGTAGAGTGTAGAATCAGCGGGGCAATGACTGAAGACGCCATTGCTAACTCCATAATAAACGAAACATTGCAAGCCTTTGCAATTTATACTGAGTACAAGTTTCGGCTGTCATATCCATGGTCGGATTTGTGACGGACCCTTAACTTCTGAAACACTTACTGACACGCTTGTTTTTGTTATGAAAAACCTTTATGGGCTTTAAGACGTCGACCCTTATGGCCATCGTCGATCACTCATCGCTGACCGGTGAGAAGATCAAATGCGAGCCGTTTAATAATAATTTAAAAACAAGTTTGACAACGTCTCCGACTCTAGAACTGGCCAGTACTCTGTGAATCGTTTTTCTGTATATTTTTATTCTGTGCCTCAACGTCGGTCGGGCACCCTGACACGTCAGCTTTCCCGCCATATCATACGTCACGGATGACAACTTGCGAATGTTCGAGGGGAGAAGCATGCTCAATCGGGATTTTTTTATCTGCTAATGTTTATCGTTCCATTGTTCGTGTACAAATAGCTGGTTTTTTTTTTTACTTTTTGATGCGATGGTAAAGAATAAGCATTGGTTGCTGGAACGAAATTGATTTCATTATGGTTTCTAATGCTAGATGTGGCAGCTGAACATGCGAAAATTAATGGATTATGTTTAGTCCAAAACGAATTATTCGTAATGGCCTTTTTTCTGTTCAATATAATGGCTACAGCGATAACATAAGCAGTAATTAATCATAACTGGATGGTCGGATATATAAATCGTATAAATAAGACCTCTTTTACGGTCTATGACTCATAAATATTCCTTCATATCTTGGTAAATATACTTATTGCGTATTTACCAAACATTTCACGGTCAGATCCAATCATTATAAAATTGAAGAACACAATCCCTATTCATAATTACATCTCCTGTTTTCAAATTATTTTCCCGTTAACATCAGTCCAAAACATGCGTAAAACAAAACGAGACAAAATAAAAATTCAACGCGGAATTAAATCAATTAGTTCGCGCCGACACCGCTCAAAATGCAAACTCTCCACCACTGCGGCATCTTGGTACTTTAGTATTTGTCATAAAACGACTGGCAGATGGCAACACAGTCTTATATTTTGTTCAAGAGATTAATGTCTGCCACTGTCTCCATGTAATAACAGCGTCTGAGCAGAGGTGACACGATCACTCTGGGCCTCGTCTAAGGGTCGACACACATCGGCCCGCACAAGGTCTCACGGAGATCAATTTTCCAAGACATATTTGCTTACAGGCCACCTGATATTGTAAATTAATTTTGACTCTTGACCTTGTAGAAACCGTTAGTAGTTTGTTTGTTTAATGGTTTATCAATAGAGGCTTTACGAACACACGTTTAACTTTGTTTTACGTAAGACGTCTATTGGCTTTTGTAAGCAAACTGAACGTTAAATTTTTGAATTTAAAGGCACAAAATCTACCAGTTTGAAATTTCGTAGGCCGAAAACAATGTTGTCAGCAACATTTATCGCATTGACCTTTCTAAATAGCACATTTAATGTAAAGCAAGTATACTGTTTCATTTCGAAGTCCGCATACATAATTTTCCCTGTATTGCCTCCTGTATGTGTAAATCGACTCTAACTGAGCCTCGAGGCGAACGAATGTGGATTTGATAGTTATTTTCTTGTTCTATAAAAGCTTGAAATGTAATTCCACTGTTTTGGGCACGTAGAAATAGATTGGAATGGAAATGTTGGCCTTATTAAAGATGGATTTTTTTTCTTGTTTGTTGTTTTGTGTTTTTGGTATCTAGTTACCTATCTTTGTTTATCATTAGCAAATGAGCGTGTAGAATTATGATAAGCGGATAGCTTTTATATGTATAATAAGTACCTATAAATAAGTCTACTTTACCATCTCAATTGAATTTAAAATTATTATTACAGATTCCCTGCGTGATTTAGGGATGTAGGGATCTGTTAATTTTACAACTCCATATTAACCATTTTTTGGTAAATACATTTGATACTTATATAATTATAATAATTACACGATACCTAATATTTCGCTGTTTGTTATCTTAATGATGGTTAAAATATAATTATGGAAATGTATATATATTAAATAACGAACCGGAAATATTCAGAATTTAAATCGTGTTGTAACCGAAAATCATTAAATTGCTCTGTTAATTATGAAAACTGAAACCAACGAAAAAGTTATTCTCTTTGGGTACAAAGAAGTGTTATGTTTTTTTCGCAAGTAAAACGCCCAAAGAGCTGGGGCGGAAAACCGCCCAGAGCGAAAGGTCGCCTTTGCGTAATCCCTGGTTTCGGGGTTGCCAGCTATTACACAGAGAAAAAAGCAATTTAGGTCTCCACAATACACAGTGATTGAGCTACGAATAATACTGTAACAATTACGAAGATAAATATGTTTTAATAACTGTTTATTTTGTGTGGTGTGTCAAAGGCGCTAGGCAGAAATTCCCTATCAAAATTTCATTTAATTATTTCGTAAGTTAAGTTAGTACCCTAACTATGAAATGATTGTTGAGATTCTTTGTTGAGTTCTACTTAGTAACTTGTGATAGGATGAGCTTTAACTTTCTTCTCATATAAGTACTAAGTACTACGAGCATAATACTTTTTTTTAAATCGGATCAATTAATGATTTTATCCATACAAAAGTTAACAAGGTAACGAACCCTTTCGTCATTCATGAACGCAGAAATGGTACAATTCTTTCCTACGCTCCTTTTTCCAGGCAGTGTAATATATCTGTTAGTTGAATCGTCACGTAACGATGTGTCAGTTTTCCTACACTGTCGTGAGTCGTCGGCGACTTCACCAAATTGGACTTTTTATTGAAAACGAAGAAGAGCTTCAAAAGGCTATATAATGTTTTATTTTCGACCCTTCGAATATAAATACTACTTCCTAGTTATATTATAAGTGTAATAGTGTATATTTATGGATGTTTATTAATCAAGAACGCCTTAACAACGGAATGGATTTGGTTTAAACTTGACGCTCGGGTAGATCATGACCTGGAAAAGTTTCTCTTGTGCTACATAAGACACTTTTTATTTCAATAGTATGTTCCTTTTGCATAAAGTTATAACAAAAAAAAAAAAACTATTTTAACAGTCCGCTCGCAGCTACGTGTGCGAGCGCGCGTTGCGTGCGCGGTGAAAGGTTTTTAAACCGAGCGGTCATTGACCTTTGCGAGGCGACAATGTCTAACGCGGTAAAATGTAATAATTGCAATATTGTGATAAACGAGGTGCTTGCCTTTATTCAAAATAAGGCGGGAATCATGGATGAAGAGAGTATGACACGGCTATGTGTCACTGCTTTTTCTGAAGAAGAGATAACACTGGCAAAAAAGCTGTTGTTTGAGTCGGTGGAAACTTCTCGTCGAAAAATAAAACGTAGGAAAGAAGGGAAGAGTCAGCGTGATATTGAGGACATCATCACACTAATAAAGGAGATTGATCCGGAGCTGCTGCCGATATTTGTAGCAAGAAATCTTCATAAACTCCCACCCGTGACGTTTGATCACCTGGACGCCACTAGAATACTGAGGGATATTATAAAACTGCAAGAAGATGTGGCGGTAATCAAGGGAAAATATGTGACAATGGATGATATCAATGACATGAAAGCGGCTAGTGAGCAGTGTTATAGAAGTATGAATGTAAATCGGAAAAGAGGTGCAGGCCTATTAGATAATAATTTTGAATATGAGAGTGGGCCAGTAGGCTTGATTACGCATTATGCGACAGAAGGGTTATCGACCGCAATGAAAAGCAGGTACGAGAGTGATATGAATCAGGTGTATGACGTTGACGATACAATTGTAAACAGCGGCATCACGGGCGGTATCGTCGCACCGGTGGAGGACAATACGCGTTCTGTGGAAAAAACCAGATGCGAGGAGCGGGGCAGCGTTGAGCGCGTGGAGGCCGCTACTGCGGTTTCGGCGGAGCAGTACAGCGGCGAGACAAGGACAGCGACACAAACGATGCGCACGACGTCAGAGAATGCGGGTAATAGGACTAGGAGGCCCACCGTGGTTTCGAGCACGGACACACCTGGGCGTGTAACAATGCAGAGGTCATCGACACCAACCAGACAAGAGGGTAGACTTATGTCAGATGTTTTGCGAGAAGGTTTGCAACACGGTGACTGGAAAAATAAATCACCTAACGAAGGATGGGTTAAGGTACAGCGGAAAAGGTTGCAAAACCGTTTTATTGGGATGAAGGGGAAGGCGGAGGTAGGACCTCAGTCAACGTTTAGAGCAGCGGATGTAAATGTGCCTTTTTATATCTATAATGTGAACAGGGATACAAGCATGGACGATATAGTGTCATATATAAAATCGAAAACTGATGTAAATGTGTCCCTGAACAAAATAGATATGAAAAGGAACAAGGGATACGCTGCATACAAGTTTTCAATACCAAAACAAAAATTGAATGTTTTTATGAATGAGGACCTGTGGCCAGCTGGAGTATCTTTCCGTAGGTTTGTGTATTATAGCAGTACGACCGAACCGCGGCATAGTGAAGTGAAATCGAGTGACAGAACAGATAAAAACAATTCAAGCTAATGTATAACGGACATGATAACGGTAATTTATTTACTAAGATGATTAGTTTTAACTGTAAATCTTTAAAGAGGTCGGTCGAGTGTATAAAATACTTGTGTAAATATGTGGATATTATTGCGCTGCAAGAGACCTGGTTGTTGCCACATGAAATATCAAATCTAGGTTACTTAGACTTAGATTTCAGTTATGTTGGTAAATCAGCTGTGGATACGTCGCTAGGGATATTAAGAGGTAGACCATACGGAGGTGTGGCTCTTTTATGGAGGAAATCGTTGTTTACGTGCGTAACTATTCTACCGTGTGCTAGTGATCGTATTGTGGCTATTAAAGCGACGACGTGCGACGGCCGTGACTTGTTATTGTTTAGTGTTTACATGCCGACTAACTCTGTAGATAATTTAAGTGAGTTTTGTGAATGTCTTAGTGAAATAGCTGCTATCGTTGAGAGTGAGAATGTTCAGTCTGTTTATATATTAGGGGATTTTAATGCGCACCCTGGGGAATTGTTTAGTCAGGAAATGTTATCTTTTTGTGATGAGCAGAGTTGGTGTTGTGCTGACTATATGAACCTAGGTATAGACTCGGACACGTTTACCTTTGTGAGTGATGCCTGTGGCAGTAGACGTTGGCTTGACCATTGCCTGGTTTCTGAAGCAGCGTGGAAATCAGTGGAGAAGGCGGAAGTGTACCATAACGCCTACTGGTCAGACCATTTCCCACTCTGCATTCAGGTCAACCTGGGGATGGTGAGGCGAACGGATGCCTCAGCAAATCTTGAGGGCAAGGTAGTAGATAAAGTGAGGTGGGGGGAAAGATGTACTGACCAAATAAATTGCTATTACCAACTATGTATGCAAAAGCTTAGACTGGTCGATTTCCCAGCTGAGTTAAGCAACTGCTGCGATAACTTCTGCTTGAATAAAGAGCACATTGTAATAATTGATAATCTGTACAAGAATATTGTTACGTCACTGCGAGAGGCGGCTGAGGGCAGTGCTGGTTATGTGAGAAAAAGTAGTAATAAACGAACTGTAATAGGGTGGAATAGACACGTTAGGGACGCTCATGGGTGCGCTAGGGTGGCTTTTAAGAACTGGGTTTGGCACGGGAAACCTCAAAGTGGTCAATTGTTTATAGATATGCGAGATACGAGAAAAGTCTTTAAACAAAAACTTAAATATTGCCAGGACAACGAAGAACAAATTAAGTTGGACATTATAGCATCAGAACATAAGAAAAAGCAGTTCAATAAATTTTGGAAGTCAACTCAGAAGTTAAATACCAGAACTGCTGTTCCTTTGAGCGTCAGTGGCGTGTCTGAACCAGTGGGGATTGCGAATATGTTTAGAGGGCATTTCTCTGTGACACCACGGTTGCTAGTCAATAAGCAGGAGGGGTGCGGTGGGGAGAGACTTGGGTCGTCTAGCCCGATTTACATCTCGTCAAAGGAGATAGGGAAGGTTATAAAAACCATGACTAGGGGTAAGTCTCCTGGTCATGATAACCTTAGTATAGAACATTTCCAACATGCCGGTCCCCATCTTCCTAGGGTCTTATCTATGTTATTTAACTTTTGTATTAGGCACTCATACCTCCCTGCTGAGTTGATGAGGACGATTGTTGTACCCATAGTGAAAAATAAGACAGGCGACAGCGCAGACAAGGAGAACTATCGACCAATCTCATTGGCTACTATAACTGCAAAAGTGCTTGACAGTGTGCTCGAGCGTAGGATGTCTGGACAGCTCAACTTACATGACGCACAGTTCGGCTTTAGAGCTGGGCTGTCTACAGAAACAGCAATTTTGGCGCTCAAGCACACGGTCAGTTACTACACCAGCAGGAATACACCTGTGTATGCTGTATTTTTAGACCTTTCGAAAGCATTTGACCTGGTTAATTATAACGTCCTATGGACTAAGTTGCGTGACCGGGAACAACCTGAGGAGATAGTTGAGCTTCTCAGGTATTGGTATAATCACCAGATTAACCAGGTCAGATGGTCGGGTGCTTTGTCGGAGGCGTATGGCCTGGAATGTGGGGTAAGGCAGGGTGGTTTGACCTCCCCAGCGCTGTTCAGCTTGTATGTCGATCAGTTGATCGGGGAACTCAGCAGCACAGGGGTTGGATGTTCGGTAGATGGTAAAATTATAAATAGCATATCTTACGCGGACGACATGGTGCTGCTGAGTCCCTCGATTGAGGCACTCAGACGATTGCTTGAGGTTTGTGAGAGATACGCGTCGACGCACGGTCTCCTGTACAACGTGAAGAAGAGTGTGTTCATGGTTTTTGGGGTTACTGCAAAGGGTCACAGGGCAGTACCGCCGGTGTACCTATATGGTGTTCCACTAAACAGAGTGCCTTGTTTTAAATACCTTGGACACATACTAGTCGAGGATCTTAATGATGATCAGGACATAGAACGGGAACGGAGGGCGTTGTCGGTCCGATGCAATATGTTGGCCCGTAGGTTTGCAAGATGTACAAGACCGGTCAAGATCACCCTTTTCAAGGCTTATTGTCAGTCATTTTATACATGCAACCTGTGGGTCAAGCATACGCAGAGGGCCTACAACGCTCTTCGTGTCCAGTACAACAACGCCTTCCGGATGTTGTTGGGGCTACCGCGATTCTGTAGCGCGTCAGCCATGTTTGCTGAATCTACTACCGATAGTTTTTCAGCAATCATGAGGAAAAGAACGGCATCATTGTTATGCAGGATTCGTGGGAGTGCCAATGGCATCCTGAAGGTGATTGGGGATAGGCTGGATGGAGTTTTCCTGGAGTATTGGACCCGAATGCATAGCTACGGGTCTGATACTGCAGGAAAATACATGAATTAAATAATTGTAGGTGTTATTTTGTTAGTTTCATTGTTAATTAAGAGTAAGTACTAACATAGTTACGTAAGTTGTATCACTAACAAACTATGGAGCAAGTTTCCGAAATAAACGTTTATTATTATTATTATTATTATTATTATTAACTAAAACCTAGTTGTACCATAGGAAGTTGATGTAGTAATCCTAGTTATTGTAGAATTTCAGAGGAATAAAATGGCGGTTTGAAAGTTTGAATTTATGTCATATTTATTCTTCAGTCAAAAAGTATTTGACTGTCAAACAATTTGATTATAACCTATAAATATGTACGTAAACTTAATGTTAATTAGTCATACAAATGTAAAATTTGTATGAAAAATAAATTTAAAAACGATTTATGTTTAAATTTAAAACGATTTATATTACACAATTTCATTGTGCCTGAATATAAAAATGTAAATAAATTCTCTGAACTTTACAATCATACCTGATTCCATTTGAAATAAAACTCGAATAAAGAGTTTTTGAAGAATTAAATGCTTAGGTATTTTATTCGAAAAATGTGATATTTTTACACTCTCAATAAAAACGCTATCAAAAGCTAAAATTTAAATATTAAAAGGTTAGAAATTCAAATACACATCGGGCCAAAAGTAACATAACAAAATGTGTTTAAAAAATCTACACTAACATTTTAAACCGGAAAGTAGCTGTCTTTATGTCTGTTTGTTTGTTTGTTACCTCTTCACGTCTCAACTACTGAACAATTTTGGATGAAAGCTGGCACATGGGTAGACTATGGAAAGAATGAGACAAAGGATACTTTTCATTCTGGGATACTTGTCGACTTTCACGACTTTGCCTTCTGCCAGCGGCAGTTCTGCTTGCTCGAAAGTAACATGTTGGTAACAACATAAATGGTAAATGAAAGGCAATAATGCCTTAGTAAATATAAACTGCGACCTTACATAGACGCGTATTGTTATAATGTGACGCCGGGGGTTAATACATTGAAACTTTTTTCATTTCGTAAGAAAAAACTGAAGTCATAGAAACGAAAAGAAGGGGACGCAATTAAAAACTGTTATTCTTTTGAATTTGTTCCTTAGATGTTGGCAGTTTGTGCGTCAGTAAATTGGCTCGCTTTTCCATGATTAAAAAAGGCTGTTTTGTCGTCAATCGCTCGGTATTTTTTTAGTAAAGTTACGTTAAGGGATAAAGCTCTCCGTGGACAGGCGCGATGAGACAATGCGACAACGATGCGATTACAATTTTTTGTTTCATGCCAATCCGTTCAGCCGTTCAGAAGTGAAGTGGAATCAAACAAACAGACAGACAGAATTACTTTTGCATTTATAGTATAGTAGACAGGCGTGACGCGACAATGTGCACAACATAAACAATGTTCTTCGGTGATATTACCTATCGAACAGTTGTCGCGCTGACGCGTCGATCCATTTTGAGGGAAGCCTTACCGGAGAAAAGTAGGTACCTACGATTCTTAGCCCCTTTCCTTTGATAACTTCAGATCCAGCGCAAATATAATATTTTATTCTATTACTATACAGTATACCGTCCCATTCCGATAGACTTCGTTACGAAAAATGGAACGGTAAAGATCTGAATAAATATAACTTCGAATCTGTCATACTTTGCGATTCTTTGAGTGTACAGGCTATGTAGGGTTTTACTAATCTGGAAATATTTTATGGTTATAATTTTATTACAACACTAGCTTACTCGCGCAACTTCGTTTGTGTCACATTTTTCTTGACTGCTCTGCCCCTATTGGTCTTGGCATGATGATATAGGGCCTATATCCTTTCTCGATAAATGGGCTATCTAACACTGAAAGATTTTTTAAACTGGACCAGTATTTCCTGAGATTAGCTGGTTCTAGCAAACAAGCAAACAAAAGCTTTATACGGTATAGATAAAAAAAAAAATTGTAACTATTTTTAATTTTGTTATAATTTTAAATCAAAGGCTTTCGATGAAAAAAGGCCGTTTTTTTTCATCAAAACATTACGCATAATGTTTTTCAAGTAATCTCACTACACGTACCAGATATAAATAAAAATGTTGTTTGATACATTTTTAAACAGCAATTTGTCATTGTCTTCGACGAAAAATTAAGAAAGACATTAAAATATTTCTCGATGTTTGTTGAGAGGTTTTTTCACAAAGGAGAATAAGTAATAATTTATGTTATCCAAGATATGTTGATGGATGATCACAATTAATTCAATTTATGTTTACTGAGTGGATATTTACATATTTCGCGTGTAGGCTTTTATAGTGCTAACGTTATAATGCTGGAATGGTGTAAAAGTTTTTTTTTTACATAATGGCTGTTTTGTGCTGCGCAGCATTTAAGTTACTCAATAAGTCACTGGGTTCCTAGTCCACAATTCTGGTTGTAGTGTCTAGTGGTGTAGGAAAATTAGAGGGATTTTTGACAGATTTACAATAAAAAAACAAAATTCTATTTAGTCCGTCCGTTGGATTTTCAAAAAACATTGGACACGTATTTTTCGTCTTTTGAAATCGTAAAAAAATATAAGGATAAAGCGCATCAAAGTTCAAGAGTGAGGGCTGGTGACGTCACGTTGCTGGTAAAATTGTATACAGTACATAGTGACGTTACACGTGTTTTCAACGCACTGTATCATCCTCATTTTTGGTTGATGTGACAAAAGAAAAAATATGTGTGCAATAGTTTTTGGGAATACCCCATTTAGATTCGAAAGCAAACGATAAAAAAATACTTCCCGCAGGCATGTTGATAAATTGGAAATGAATGTATGAGTGCCAAAATCTTGATGAAACGCCACTTGTGTTCATTTGTTTTAAAACTTTTGAAATGTTGACGAATTGGAAATGTGACATATCGGTAAGTAGCCGTTAAAAATATGGGTTTGCCCATTAGGTCATTACTGATAAACATTGAATTCATTGCCTTACCTAACTGCAAGTTTACAGTAATGAGATGAGAATGAGTAAATCAGTCAATCATTTGCAGACCCCACTCCTTTTGCCACACAGAAATCCAGTATTTATAAGTCATTCCGTTTTATAGTTTATAATATTGTATTACAGTGTTGGCAACAAATGTGTTCTTTCTTACTTTCAATTCTGGATTCAGAGTGGTAATTTCCTCGGCAAAATAACCCATCAGTAGCTGATTCGTGTTATGCGAGTGAAAGGAACCGTAAGTGACGTCACAATTGTGTCTGTGATGTACGGGACCACATTTCAAGCGGGTGTTGCGGTTTGTTTCCCGTATTAGAACAAACAGTATTTTTTGTATTTTAAGATAAGTATGATTACATAAATCAGAAAAAAAAAACTGCTGTTCAGTACATTTGCACTCTCATAAGTATGGGGCAACAGTTATATTCCGCTTTTTAGGGTTGGTCAATTATAAAAGTTTTCATAATGATGAGTACGATGAATCCTTGAGAGGTTTTCTTTTATTAGAAGTACACCTTGTAATAACTTAATATTTAATAAAATCAAGTGATCAGATAATTTCGAATATCAAACAGTCTTGTTACTGCTTCGTTTTGTTTTTCTATTTCACAGCCCGAAACCAATCAATGGAAATATTGATTGGCTTACGTAACTGTTTTATCGAGGACTTAGTAACCAGACTTTTAGAGACTTTTCTGGAAGCACAAGATGAATTCAAATTTCTGGATATATTTTAAATAAAAATATGATGATAAACATGTTTGACGACGGCCTCGAAAACGTGAAAAACCAATGAAATATACTAACGAGAAAGTCTGGGCTTGTAAATATTTTGCCATTCTGACTTTGATGTACTCGCTTGGTTGGTATCAAAGGTAAATAAGTTGCTGTGTAAACAGTTACGAATACGTATGTAAAAAATACCTATCTTATTAAGATTTCTCTAGTTACCACATTCAAAAATACGATTTTAGTTTATTTTTATTTAAAATGTATATAGTTAGGTGCCATGAGATCTCAGTTATCCAGGTTATACTGCCTTCGGGCTGCGGACGGCGAGCTATGGGTGGCTCGCAGTCCGATAGCAACGAGGCCCGGTCGACGGCACGTCGTGTTCCACGCGCGGCTCAAAGAGCTGTCAGCAAAGAAGACGCCCCATAGGGTGTCTGCAAATCTTTGGAACAAATTCCGCAACCCTAGTTGCGGAATTTGTTCCAAAGATTTACCGCGACCCTGGAACTCAAAGGGCACTAGAAGGATCACGGTTGGGTTTTAGTCAGTAATAGTCTGACACTTCCTTCCGCTCCGCCCAGAGCGGGAGAAGTTATTTGATGATTTCCCATCCAAAAAAAAAAGTTTATACTGTATTAGAACTCTGAGAACGTTACCTTGAAAACGTCAGGTACCTATAGTATTTACACAAGTAGGTACTTCATTTTTAACGTATTTGATCACTGTACAATTCGATATTCTTTTGCTCATTTTGTGCAATTTTAAGCATATTTAAAATTTGTTCACGGTTCTTTTTACGCTTCAAGATACAGTTTAATTTAAAATTTACAACTTAGTTAGTGTCTTTTGGAACTTGGCCAGTTTTAAGTTTGGCGGTCCCAGTGTAACTTAGAAAATGGGAATTGTGAATAGTTTCAGTATACTGATAAGTTAAGCTATCACCTCGATTTAACTTACTGCGGGGTTCACTATTAATAATAATAAAATAGTATAATAATAATTTATTTATTCATAAAAAAAACCCTTAAGCACGCAAAAGTATTATTACATCAGAGAATTTCACTCACAAAATATTCATCACTGTCCATACATCTACGCGAATTAGGTAATTACTTTCGGATCTCATTGTCAGTACCTAATCTGAAAATTTCAAAGCTCTATTCTCGATAAAACACTACGAAAATCTACGTTAAATTACCAAGCAATAATAACAATCATTTAAGACTCAAAAGCTAGCATTATAGCCAGTATTACGCCCAAAATGCACAGACAAGAGGTTCAGATTATACAGCCACCCCACCGAATGTGTCTCCACGTTGTCGTCGTGGTGGGGCTTGAGCGTCCCAATGATCTTGCGAGCTTCCCCGGTAGAGCCACTCATGCCGGAAGGTCGCAAGTGAGGGATCAGACCAAGAGAGACACACGCCTGCTCGCTGCTCTCTGGTACGCGTCTGATTATCAGACGTGACTGTGGGAGCAGCGAGCAGGTGGAGAGGTGAGTTAGGAGAGAGGGCCCTGAGAAGGGGCGGAGCGAACAGGGACCGCACCCTTAAAAGGAACAAATATGAAAAAAGGCGATTGTAAAATGAGTCCCCAGGTGGGTCCCGACAGCTCAGCGGTCGGGGAATCCCACCCCGCTTCGGCGGGCTGCCCTCCGTACTCTGGGGTGGGCACCAAACGCCTTCCGCTTGCCAGTGGCAACACGAGCCGAGGAGGCTCCCAATCGTCGTCATCCGAGTCCACCTCCTTTAAGGAGCTGATGGCGTACGGTTGCATAGAGGAGAGTTCGCCTGAGCGCCGGGGTGGTGCGGAGTTGGGTTCCGGCTCCGCGCCAGACCTAGTAACGGTCAGCTCGGCGGGCTCTGGAGACGAAAGAGGGGGGGCTGCTGCGGAGAACGTTAAGTTCTTCCGCAAGCGGCCCAGACGGGAGGATGACAAAGAGTCGTCCTCCGAGGGCGAGTTTGCCTCCGCCCGCAAGATCCCCACCGCTAGGCGGGGCAGGGGCTGTGAGGCGGGGAGGGGGTTGGCTCCTCCTACCCGGGAGGTGGAGAGTCGGGCCGGGAGGTTGGTGGAGGAGGGGCGTCGCCCTGGAGGGAGCGGTCGTAGGGCTCCCTCTACTCTTCCGCCTACTCTCGACTCTGACGACTCGGAGGCCCCGGGAGAGGTACCCCCCACCGCCGAGGAGCGGAGGGCTCAATTTGGGGAGGTTGTGGAGGCCGCGATCCGCGCTGTGGCCTTCAAGAGGAAGCAGTCCTCTAAGAGGGAAGCCATCAGCGCGGCCAAGGCCTCCATTTTGGCGGCAGCGGCGGCCAACAACGGCGGGTCCGGAGAGGCGACAGAGTTGCGGGCGGAGGTCGCCCGCCTCGCGGCCGTAACGGAGCGACTCATAGCGGAGAATGAGTCGCTCCGGAGGGACCTGGCTGGCATGGCCAGAGCGGCCTCGGAAGAGCCGCAGGGGGGGCCGAGTCCGGCGGCGCTGGAGGGGAGCCAAGTGCTGAGCCAGGTGCGGAGCCTGGTGCGGCAGGAGCTGGCTCCCTTCCGGAGGCAGGTGTCCGTCTTGGAGGACATGATCCGGCGTCCCCCGTTGGCGGCGGCACAGAGGCCCCCGGGACAGCAGAAGGCGGCTTCTTACGCGGCCGCGGTGGCTGCTGGCCCGGGAACGTCCGGCCGGGCGAAGGCCAAGGCGGGAGCCGCGCCAGCGCCTGTGACGCCGGCGCCCGCGACGCCGGCGACGACCAAGTCGGCCCCGGCGAAGAGGGGTAGGAGGAAGGCTGGAGGAGGAGCGGCTAAGGCTGCAGCGCCAGTGGTGCCGCAGCCGCCCCCACCCCCACCCCCACCCTCGGACCCTCCTGCGGCCGAGGCCGAGTGGCAGGTTGCTGGCCAGAAGAGGAAGGCCAAAGAGGCGGCTAAGAAGAAGGCGAGGAAGCAGCGGCGGAAGGCCAACGCCATTGCGGCGAGGCTTCGCGCCCCGAAGTCCGCGGCTGTAGTGTTAACACTGCAGCCGGAAGCGGAACAGAGGGGCGTGACTTATCTCGCCGTATTGAAGCGGGCGAAGGAGGCGGTGAGCCTCCAAGAGCTGGGCATCAGCGGGGGCATCGGGGTCAGGAGGACCCTAACCGGTGCCCGCAAGCTCGAGCTCGCCGGAGCGGAGAGTGGCCCGTTCGCGGACGCCTTGGCCGAAAAGCTGAGGGCGGTCTTACCCGCGGACGAGGTCCGGGTGTCCAGGCCGACTAAGCGCATCGACATGCGCATAGTGGGCCTGGATGACTCCGTGACGGAGGAGGAAGTTGTGGCTGCCGTCGCCAGGACTGGGGGGTGCTCTGCCGAGCTCGTCAAGGCGGGCACCCTCCGGCCTGACAACACGGGCATGCAAACCCTTGTGGTGAGCTGCCCCGTGACGGCGGCCAGAACTGTGTCGGAGGGCCGAAGGCTCTTGGTGGGATGGGTGTCTGCGCGGGTAAAACTGCTGGAACCCAGACCTCTGAGGTGCTACCGCTGCCATGTGGGCAACCACACGGGAGCTATGTGCCCCTCGGAGGTCGACCGCAGCGGACTTTGTTTCCGCTGTGGTCAGCCCGGTCATCGGGCCGGCTCGTGCGAGGCCACGCCGCACTGCAGTGCATGTGCGGCTGTTGGCAAGCCGGCCGAGCACTGGGCTGGGGGAAGGGCCTGCGCGCCATCCGCCCCGACCAAGGGCAAGAGGTCCGCCGCCGCCGCCGCCTCTGCCGCCGCCGCGGCTTCCGTCGCCGCTTCTGCCGCTTCTGCTGCGGGTGCTGCGACTCCCAACGCTCGGGAGGGTGCTGAGATGGAGTGCCAGTAATGGTCCCATCTCGGCCTCCTCCAGAGATAAGTCGGCCGCTGTGCTATTGCGCAGTGGCTGATGCCTGGGGACGGTGAGCGTGGGTGGCTCGCCGTCCGATACCAGGTTGAGTCGACGACGCGTTGTGTTCCACGCGCGCCGAAGGAGCCGTCAGCACCAAGGACGGGACCCCATAGGGTCGGTGCCTGCTAGGGTTGCGGAATTTGTTCGAAAGAGTTGCCGCGGCCCTGGAACGCATAGGGCACAAGAAGGATCACGGGTGGGTTTTAGTCAGTAAAAGTCTGACACTCCCTACCGCTCCACCCAGGGCGGGAGGGGTCATTTGATGATTTCCCACCCAGAAAAAAAAAAAAAAAAAAAAAAAAAGATTATACAGCCAACAATTTCGAACGCGTGACAATTTTGATGGATCGCCCTGACATATTTAATTTTAACTATCGATGGCAGAGACGCACGCCCGCCCGTTTAAAATACGATCAATCATTTGAAATGTTTGGAATACGGACACAGGGCTACATTGGGTACCTCGTACCTACATATTTCAACTATAAATGTTTGTGAGCCCTGAAAGGTTAGGGGTGAGCAACTGTTGGCAAATGTGGGCCTTTAGTAGCACTACTTTACTATAGATGTAAAAACTGTTTTTTTGCTAGAACAAGTCCTTCTTCAAGTGAAAAGCATCAATCAGTAAATAAAACTCTGCCGTTACTGAGTGACTGAGCGACGGATAGACATTGTACAGCCGAAACTACTGGTCGTAGAAAGCTGAAATTTGGCCTGTATGTCCATGAGGGGTCCCTAAGGGAGCACTAAGAGAGGATTACCCGAAATTTCTACGACAACGAGAAAGTCGCGGGCAAAAGCTAGTTCTTTGATAGCATAATAATCAGCCGTTTAGTGTTCTCACTGCTGGGACTCAGGCCTCCTCCCCAAAAAAGAGGGAATGGGCCGTAATCCACCACGCGGGCCCAGTGTGGGTTGGTGAATGTCACATGTCTTCGAATTTTTGGTTCCAAGACATGCCGGTTTCCTTACGATGTTTTCCTTCATCGTTTGGAGAGCAGTGATGATGAAATTAATTACACAAAGTAATGCGCCTGTCTGGGTTTGAACCCGCGACCTACAACTCGTAATTCGGGGCCATTACCACTCGGCCCCCACTGCTCTTCCACACTCACACAGTTCTTTTATATGGGAATTATTCAAAATTGCTTTGATATTTTTTTGGGTTTAGCACTGCGTGAGTGAGATATTTCGGTATGTAATATTACCGTTACAAGGTTAGTCCCTCTGTTCCGTTGTCAGTAGATGTATGTCTGCCAGAAGTCTAAGTCTGACAACATGACCCGACTGGTAGAAGGGAAGGGAGCGGAGCGGAAGGGAGTGTCAGACTCTTACTGACTAAAAGCTCACCCGTGTTCCTCCTAATGCCCTTTGCGTTCCGGGGCCGCGGTGACTCTCACGTGAGAGACTATTGCTTGTATGAAGGCCTCAGTTGTAAGGTCTTAGTTGCATCCGGTTACACTGGAAGTTGCCAGCTACTTAGTTGTGCTAAAAAAGGCTAGGCAGATGATGATAATATTGAAAACCGCTTTCGTATTCAGAAGATAATGACCAAATCGGTAAGTGACAGAGTTTATTGCAATCATTAGTAATCGTACATAGAATTGAAGATTCCAGTTCAGTGATAATAAAAACATACTACAATTCTAGTAGCCTACAAATGTTCCGTAAACTGCAATACTAAAACATTACGTGCAAGTTGTTCTTGTTTCACATCGCCTTAGAGCTTAAGCGTGATTTATTTGCCCCAGTCGGCTCCGCGTGGGAAACTGGTAAGTATCTAAATGTTTTTTATTTAGTCCAACTGGACTGAAAATGTAGGTGCTAATTTTCTTGATATAATTTTTGACTGTGCCGTTGGTCTAGCGAGTGTTATTACTATGCTTACTGTGAATGTTGTATGTTGGACTTTGTCTCTGTCACCTGTGACCTAGACTAGAGTTAAAATCAAATCAATCTCCAAAAAAAATATATATGAAAATTGGGAAAAAAAAGACAAAGCCCAGTCTTTTAACTTTTGTCCCAGTTACCTTTTTTAAGTTAGTTAGGGTGTTGTGGCGCTACTTCACTCGATCTCGGACATAATATACATACTCTACTATAAGAAGAATAACTAAAGCATGACGTTCGTAAAATAACAAAATTCGATACAAAACAATGATTACTACAGGCCGAAATATGAAGGCAAGGAGAACAATCTAAGCTCGTATTCATTCATCTTCTAATCTCTCGACGGAGATGAGAGATTACGGCTGGCAAGACAAGTCAGATAATCGTAATAATACATGAATCGGATAATCCGGAATATGTTGGTACTTCGTGCAGAAATAGAGATTGAAATATTACCTTTTCCTGAAATATATGAAAAAGCAGCAGTTTTTCCTATATCGAGGTCGCTTACAGGTTTCAATCTCTTTTAAGCGAACTCGAAAATCCAGCAGAAAGCAATATGAATATTTGTTCTGTTAGAATTGAAAACGCGAATGGTAACGCAAAAAACTAAAATCGTCGGGCAACTAAAAGTATTGAAAAATCTTTTTTTTGAACATAGAAATCTGTATAACGTTGAAAAATCTTCCCACATATTATTTTTATAGGTATTACAATGTGGAAACAGCCGCTCTACTCTTTTTTCACTTTTCTGAATGACAAGATAGTTTCAGACGCGCGTTCCTTGAAAAGTCGACGGTGCCTTTTCTGCTTTAAACAAGCAGCAAGCATAATACTCGGTTCTGCAGCCCGAATATGTATGTGCGTCGTTAACGGCGTGTAGGTAAAACGATAAATTTATTTCAAAGGCATTTTAATAGGTAAAAAGGTATTAAGCATAAGTAAACACATCGTGTCTGGGGATCAAGTAGATTTTTAATTTGAAAAATATTCCAATTAATATCGTGAGAACGAGATCTCGCGAGAGATTGCTTTCCCTAGAAGGATTCTTTGAAGGCAAATGCTGTAAATAAGTACGAACTATAATCCAATCCCGTTTTCTATTAATTATATTTATAAGTAACACTATACCTTTGGCTTTACTTATCTAGCTTAAAATGACAAGACAATTTGGATGTGTGAAAGTGTTATGTTTAACCCACTTACAAAATAAATATAATTTATCGTTAAGCCTGAGATCTAATATGATATACGGTGTTACGCTGCATCTGGTTTGACTGCAAACTGACCCTAACATATGGAAAGGTTCAAAGTTTTATCATTTTTACCGCCTTAAAGATTGCCTGTGAATCAGTAAAAATCTAATATATGTGCAATGTGTGTGTAGCTATTTATTTTAAATGCGAAAGTTACGCTGTCTACCAGCCTGTATGTTAACTCTTCACGGCTGAACGGATGACCATGTCCTGGACTATGAAATAGGATGCTTCTCGTGTGCGTCAGGATGGCTGGACCAAAGGAGATTTTGGAGGTTTGAGCAATACCAAGTTTTTGTACCTATTTGGTACGATTTGGTACCAGACATCCAATAATTTGTACCTCACTAACAGCGAAAACTATTACGAGGAAGCAGTTAGCAGAAGATACTAGTCACACTATATGAATTACCTTTGTTTAGAATATCAAGTAATATTATCGACTAAAGGTTAATACCATCCAAGTATATTTAGTTTCACTTAACAGCTAAAGACGATCCGACGTAGAACCGATGTAGCCCGGTGTTCCAGTTAAAGCGATGCTAATAGTGTGCCAAAGCGATTAGTCGGGGAGCTATAACACTACCTGATATTGGCGCCCGCACGTAATTGTTATGGCATCTAGAGTATCTCTGGACGGCGTACCTAACTCTCCTAGTTACTAGTTTGTGTGAAATGCGGGTTTGGTATTGAGTTAAGTGGATGGTGGTAACAACTTCAGTGTTTTTTGTGAAGCGGGTAGTATTCTTTGGTGGGAAGGCCTCAAAACAGCGCAAAATTACCTTATTTGCATTCTTGCATCCATTTAGGGTTCCGGACATCCATATGAAAAGGGAACGCATATATACGAGACCTGCTTCGTATGATGTTTCTTTCTATGTTTACTTCGATGAACATGGTTTCGTAACTGTAATATTTCAGAACCAATAAATGAATGTCACTTCCGAAGTTATTTTATCGTAAGAAGTAGGTACGTAGGTAGGTAGGTAATTGTTTGGGCACGTTACCATTGCGGCGATAAGTCCCCTATTTGAGGAGTGGTTGGAGAGGCGCCACGGCGTCTTCACCTTCCGCCTGATGCAGGTACTCATCTGACACGGAAGTTTCAGGAGCTACCTGTTTCGGATTCGGCGGGAGGACACGTCTGGGTGTCAACACTGTGTGGATCGCCCAGAGGAGACGGTGGAGCATACAGTGGAGATCTGCCCTGCCCTGAGTGGAGCAACGCTGTGTCCTAGTTGAGGCGATCGGTGGCGCGGACCTCTCGCTTCCAGCCTTGGTTCACTCCATAGTTCGGAGCGAAGAGCATCGGGGGCAGTCACCACAAACCTTTACACCCTAGCCGCCGCAACAGAAGAAGACGCCTCGGGTGTCTTTTTTTGCATGCTGTCTTCTTTTTAGGCTTCGGAGCTGCTGATAACTTTTCATCTACTGGTGCCTTCTTAAAATACACAGGGAGTATAGCAAAATTTGTGTAGCCGAAAAAACCCTTTGCCTTTTGTACCACCAAATCATCAAATGACTTCTTCCACTCTGGGCTGCGCTAAAAAGAGTGTCAGACTTTTACTAACTAAAACCCACCCTTGTTCCTCTTAACGTCCTTTGCGTACCAGGGCCGCGGTGACTCTTTCGAACAAATTCCACAACCCTAGCAGGCACTGACATCTTTTGAGGCGCGCGTGGAACACAACACGCCGTCAATCGTTGTTATAGGACGTTTGTGATTTGTCATTCACAATTTTTTATTTTTAAGTGAGTTATTTTTATATTTTGAGTTTCAAGAACCAAATAAATGTGTTTCTTACAGGTCGTATTTTTTAATTAATAAAAGCGTGGATTCGTAAACAAAACAATGTTCATGTGACTGCAACAATGACTGTTATATATTTAAATGTTCAATTCAGAATTATTTTCGTAATAAACCATTTACAGCGTAACATTAATGAATACAAGCTCTGCCTTTTGCCGCCACACCACAGTTTCCGCATGGCCACTACAAAATATTGCAGCGATTAAATATTTCACTTATAATATAAAATTAAATCATTAAACTCTGAAAATAAAAAAACTGCGACGTAACTGTTTCAATTTTAGCTTGGCAATAGCGGTTATTGCCCTTTGTTTATTATCTGCCTACCCTTTTCTCAACTATATTGGGGTCGGCTTCCAGTCATACCCAGTGACGGATTAAGACTACTTGATGCCCTAAGCAATCCACGCCTGTGGGCCCCCCTATCCGTTTATCAACCAGAATTGGTCTTTAACCTTTACCGCCGAAAAACATTAGATTTAACTTTCATTTTTAACTTGTTTTTTCCTTTTCAGTTCATTAATTTTAAGCAGTCGGTTTTTTGTTACAATAATAATAATTTTTTTTACAAGTTTTTAGTTAGTAACAAAATAATATGAACATAAGGGAGAACTCCAATTAATAAACTTTAAATCGCTTTATATCCTATAATATTATTTCAACTGAAAAATGGTTGAAGAAAGTCTTTGTTCAAAAAGTGAAAAATTAAAAACTTTTTACAGAAAAATACGACCGACTTTAATTTCGGAAGTCGGTGTTCAAAAAACTAAAAAGCAACCCAAAACACCGAATTCCGATACTAAAGTTATTTTTCTTTACTTTTTTAACCCCCGACGTAAAAAGAGGGGTCATATAAGTTTGACGTGTCTGTCTGTGGCTCCGTAGTTCACGAACGGATGAAGCGATTACAATTTGGTTTTTTTTTTTTGTATGAAATGTGAGTTACGGGCGAGTGTTCTTAGATATGTTTGATAAAAATCGGTTGAGCCGTTTAAAAGTTGTAGAGGGTGAAAGCGGGGAAGAATAACTGAATGTCTCCAAATATACTCGAGTGGGGTCTCAAATGAAAGAGAATATTGAAGACTTAATCGAGAGTGTTCCTATAATTATGCCTATAAAAAGTATAAAATAAAATAAACATTTAAAAAACCACCTACACAAAACCTAAGTTCCCTTTAAAAAGTAAAAATTAGTAAAAAAAAACTCAATCTTAATGTACCTAAATATGTATTAATAATTCTAAAAAAATACGTCGCGTTTGGGGGACCGCGCTGCTTAGTAAGGTAATAGACTATTTGTAATTAAATTGTTAGGTTTGGAGCGGTCCCCTCCTCCTTTTTTGGAAGTCGGTTAAAAACAAAACATTTGTTTGACACAGATTTGAGGGGCGCCAGGTGGGGGGCCCCCGGGGAAGTAGTGGTTTGTGATTCTTTCTTTCTTTCTATATTTCATTTCCGGGCATTCGAATTGCCGAATGAACTAGCGGGCAGCGAGTGGGCAAGCGGGAGCGGGTGTATGACTCTAGGTCGGACTCTATGTCAACTTAAAACGCACGAATTTTCAAATTAGTCCTAGAAACTGTTTTTGGTGATGTGAGAGTGAGACTATTAAGTCTCACTCTCACGTCACCAAAAAAAAAAAAGACGGATTTATTTTGTTCTGGTGCCCCCCCAGACGTGATGCCCTAGGCAATTGCTTAATTTGATTAAGGGTTAATCCGTCACTGGTCATACCGGATTCAGCTGAATCTGGCAAAACTCAAATAATATCAAATCAACTTTTACTTAGTTTTATTTTTTGTTGATTCGTCATCTTAATCTTAGTATGTCAATAGCTATGTTGTTGTAATAGCTGTTGTTGTTTGTTGTTGTTGTTGTATGTTGTTTATAGTTATGTTATAGTAATATTCAGTCGGAGCATGTAGACTCATTAATGTGTAAGTTGTTACCTGTAATTGAGTGTGCATCACACAATAACGTACTGTGAAATTAATTATTTTTATTTGGTAGAAGTTTTGGTAGTGTACTTACTCGTTGGTAATCCTTAAATATATAAATAAATGAATACCAGTATTTTACGCGGAGCGGCTGCCTACCGGACCTCCACAACCTTTTAACTGGGTAACACGGTACTTCTTGGTAAGACTGGACTGGTCTCTGAAAATCCTTAACGACTGCTAAAGATCTACAAATGACAGCCGGAACCAACGGCTTAGCGTGCTTTCTGAGGCACGATGAAAACTCGGTATGTTAAGATGGTCACCCATCCATAGATCGACCATGGCAAGCGTTGTTTAACCTTGAAGATCGACCCATGCGGCATTATTCTTTAACAAGCTCCTCTCTATTATAAGTTTATTGAACTATGTAAAGATTAAAAATTATTATAAACTTTGCTTCAATGCAGCTTGAGTCTTTATTTCCGTTTGCGAAATATATAATGTAAATTCATTTTCACGGTTTTATGGGCATTATTGCTTTGCTAAAATGCAACAGCACAATCGTTATACAAAAGCAATATTTAGGGCTCCGTACAAACGGAGTCCTATTGTTTTTATACACAAAGTCATGCAAATATCCAAAAAAAAAAAATATTAAGGGGCCTCGCTTACAAGTAATATTGTGCGCGAACAACCCCGCACTTTTCATTGAGTACATAAATAATGTGTTAATTAAAATAAAAAAATTGGAAAACAAAGGAATCAGAAACCAAAATCAGCATTTTTTATAAAAAAATGTTCCGAATCTTCTAACTTACCATTGAACTATGAACTTGATATTTGATGATAATTTTTATTATTACGTATATTAAATTCTACATTTGGGTACGGAACCCTAAATGTGTGAACACACGATTGGCTGGTTGTTTATTATTTGACATCTCAATCTCTGATAAACACACACTCTATGTAAGTCTGATCGCTACCCGCAGTAGTATATACTTCAGACTTCACCCATAGATGAACAACAGGCTATTATCGTGTAAAGTACCCCTTTTCTTTGAACATTCCATGTTTGTTTATTAATAGTGAGGGGTAAATAATTTTTCTTTGTACTGCTTTTCATGTGTTCGATATAATTGGCAGTCAGGTAAGATGTTCCCTTGCTGCGGTAGTATTACGAGATGTAACAAACTGCTCTCCTGATCGACAGCCCTTATGAAAGCTTCACGGATAGTCTTGACAAGTTTCCCGGCAAAATAGATGGGGCAAACTGAAAAAGATATCATAATACCCATCCCAGCAAGATATTCACATCTATACTTATAATAAAACTATAAAGAGGTCAATTCTGTACATTGAATATATATTAAAAATTAATATTGCAGGATGAATGGTAATCGATACTGATGCCAAAAATGCAATCAGTACATTTTTTGTCTGTCTGATTGTTTGTATGTGCACGCATGGGTCAAAAACTATTGAAGGGATTTTAACCAGACTTGGTACGATTGTAGTCCATACTCCTGGGCAGGTTATAGGCTATATAACATAACGTTAAGACACATAGAAGCTGAGAAGTGTCAGTATTACATTCACTGTTGGGTAGCTACACTATTCCTGGGTGACATAGGCTATATTTTATCCTCATATTCCTACGGGAACGGGAACTATGCGGGTGAAACTGCGGGTCGCTGCTAGTTCCAAATATAAACGGTTTACCAAGTTTAAATTGTAATTGAAAGTTCTTTGAATTGAAATTTAAATCTGAGAAGCAATTACGATGAAATTCGTGCATCTATCTGAGAATTATACTCCGCTTCACTTTATTTTCTTCGTCGAAGTATTTATTAAATGAGTTTCCGACGTAAGTAAACATTGTTTTTCAAAGCGATTCGTGGTAATTAAACAATTACCATGAATGGAAAGTTAAAATATCTTTATCCGACAAAAAATATGTAAGAATTTGCATTTTTGCCCACTATGATTTCTCATAATTACTGTCGGCATCAGAATTACTTTGGAGTGCTTCTAAAAGCAATTGTTTACTACTGCGTCAACGTTTCCGTTAAATAAAGTAGAAGTGGACAAACTTTGTGTAAAAACATTCAAATATCCGGGCGACCAGCTTAGTTACACAACGATTACAACAATTTGCCTTGGCGCTTGATCCAATTCGTTTCGCCAAAATTACTACTTCGTAATGGCAGTAATTTAATAGAAAAGGTCAACTGTTGTTTCTAGTGACGGCGGGTCATTTTCATTATGTCGAGCACCTGTCGGCCTTTTGGCTCTCCTCAGGGGATTTTCTTTCGTGCTGATAAAAATCAATTTGCGAGTATTGTCCTATGGTCTTATCTTAATTAAAGAAAAATATTGGAAGGGAAAGAGAAATGCGATGTGATTTTTAATCAAGATTCCGTTTAATTTGGTGTTGTGTTTTTCCTTTACTGCATTTTTTTTCCCTATTAAGGAAGTGTCGGACCGGTTGGCGATTTCGTATCAAGGGTTTTTTGTATTTATAATTTAATGGATGATGCCTGATGGTTACGCCAGTCTCCTTTGCCAGTTAGTTATAATTGTATTGGAAAATCAAACTTTAATAAGGCGTAATGATAGGTAGACTACGGCCTTGGCCTGAAACGAGGCCTAAACCGTCTAAATTACAGCTAAAACTACGTATACCTGAGGTATACCTGTATTGTTGGTAGAATGAGTCACTAGAGAATACCTAAATACAATAGTACAGTAATAAGCGAGCTGAACCGGTAGTTACCGTCTATTATGTCAATGTAAACACCGCAGTCGCCTTTACATTTCTATTTTTCTTCGAAGTCCGTTTTCCAAGGCATGCACGAGTAGTTGGCGTTGGTTTTCTCACAATATATTAGCATACAAATTAAATTGTCGACCATTTTCCCGGCCAAACAATCAACGGGGACTGTGGTCGCGATTAAGCCCTAACGATAGCAAGGAATGGGTAGAATCAAATACTCTTGGACTCATAAAAATAATGTGTGCTGGGAAGGGTTAACAAGCTTAGGCCAATATTCCAAGTTAGCTTTGAAGGACCTTCACTTGAACGGAAAAAAAACTCTATGATTCAATCAATCTAATATTGGGTACAGCTTCCAGTCTAGCGACATGTAACTGAATAAGACTGGTGTTTACAGGTTTCTGAATAGCTTGACTAATGTAAAAAAGATCTACAAATGACAACCAGCATCCATAGCTCATAAGCACGGCGGAGTCCGCGGCCCTGGAACGCAAAGGGCACAGGAAGGATCACGGGTGGGTTTTAGTCAGTAAGAGTCTGACACTCCCTCCCGCTCCGCCCAGAGCGGGAGAAGTCATTTGATGATTTCCTATCCAAAAAAAGGCACGGCGGAGTCTTGTTATGTAATGAATGGTTAACCATTCACGAACCGATCTTGGCAAGTCTTAACCTCAAATATTGACCAATCCAAATTTGACAAACTGACCAATTTTAGGCTGGGCCGTAAAACACATGTGAGGGGCTTGCACTAAAGTATGCAAGTATCTTGCTTGCCAATGTGGCATAACGAGCTCTGATTGGTGTATGTGAGTATGGCATGCAAGTTTCTTGCTTCTTGCGTAATTTTGTGCAAGCATCATGCGTTATTGTGTATTTTCACGACATGCATTTCCTTTATATGTATACTCATAAAATCACTTTTATTATTAATTTGTATTGTTTAAATTGTAATTTGTCTTTACTAACATATTTTAAAGTACTACTAATACTATCGTTTAGGTCTTACTGGAAAATCCATAAAACGTATGTCGTTTTGTAGCAATTACATACATTTTCTTTCTTTTTTCTTCTTCTTTATTTTACCAGAAAGCCCCTGAAAAGGCCCTGGTATCAAGGTCGAAGAATTTTATGAATGACTAAGTATTTATTGTTAGTTTATTTAGTTATTGTAAACCATGGCTTGAACACTGAATAGCCATAAAGTCTAACAACCTATGTTCGAAATGTAATTTACACTGATTGTAGAAGCATAGGTAATTTATTCATGAAAAATTTTGGTTAGAAATAAAGAAAGAATAATATTTATTCAGCACATACATGAAACATGCACGGTACATGGTAAAAACAAAAGAAAAAGATAGTTATGACAAGAACTAAGGGTGTGCCCCACAGCTGCACTAAATAGGTCCATTTCAGCGATATGTCAGACAAACTGATGCTGTCTGACGCTGGTTTTCTAATGAACCTTTCAAAGGACGAGTGGCGGTTCATTTGAATCCTTATAAATGAAAATATATATAAATAGGTATATATCATACGTTAAGTTAGGTAAGTTTTTTCTTTGTTTATAAGCAACGCTCGCTGATGTAGCAATATGGAGTTTTTTTTATGAAGTTCTTACGCTTCAAGCGTTTTTTACTATCCTTTGGTAAGTATAAAAGATTTTACGATCCACTTTGATAAATAATAAATCTAAGGTCGGAGTACGTATAGATATTTTGAGGCAATTATCTCAAATTTGTGTATATGACTAAGGACACGACACCGGGATCTCGAGATTTTCCATTTATCGAATTTTTTATAAAAAAGAATGGATTACTAAAAGGACATTCAAACAAAATTTTATTCTGTAGATAATAATGTAGCTGTATTTGCATTTCGAAAAATTCCAAATTGTTATAGCATTAATATACTTTGGGACATAAAATAAAAATTCAATCAATAAAATTGTTTTCGATTCTACTTTACCTAACTTTATCTATGTGAAAATCAACCTTTTCGACCTAGTTTCCCATAAGCTTAGGAACTATAATAATTTAATTATTTTCATGCGGTCAAATGTAGTACAAGTTTGTTTATACAAGTTCAGATGTTACTCGTGACATATGCAGACATTTACACAAGTACCTTCTCATTAACAAACTTTAAAAGTATATTTTTAAAACCATAAGAATCCTGGGATTACAGGCGTGTCCATACTACGAAAACATGTCACAAATAGCAAATTGAATAACTGATATTATGATGAAATTCCGGGAAAATAAATTATATTATGATGAAATTCCAAACATTAGTTTGACATTTTAGACGTCAAACTAATGTTTGACGGTTTAGACGTCAAACTAATGTAGGAAAACAAATGTCATGTTTATCAAGTTCAGTCTTAGTAACCTTTCGTCCAAGTGGCGCCAGCTGGCGGCCTGAATTTGTTTCCCAAGCTCCAAAAATAAAAGTAATTTCAACAACTATACGGTATCTACTAATAGGCCTGACATATAAGACCTCGGTAACAAAAATACATAACTAAGCATCTTAATTTAAAATAAAACCTTTATTTTCAGAGTAGGCTCGTCATTCATTAAGCAGTTAACAACATCGTACTTCTATTCATTAATTTAGGCTCCAGTTCTATACATTTTACTGACACCTGAAACAATAATTAGGACTTTAAATTAAAGCAACGAAATACCAACCGAATACCAAAATATAACAGCCTACTTAGGTCATAATTATGAATATAATATTAATATTATAAAGCTGAAGAGTTTGTTTGTTTGTTTGTTTGTTTGTTTGAACGCGCTAATCTCAGGAACTACTGGTCCGAATTGAAAAATTCTTTTTGGGTTGAATAGACCATTTATTGAGGAAGGCTTTAGGCTATATATCATCACGCTTAAGCCAATAGGAGCGGAGCAGCGATAAAGAATGTTTTAAAATCGGGGATTCCACGGGGACGAAGTCGCGGGCAGCAGCTAGTATAATATACAATGAACTTTAATGAACTTTATTAATTACGTCTCAAACGGAATTCTGTTGAATGGAGACTGTAGTATCATCGGTCTAGTAGTTATAAGCGATATTAAGGTGTATGAGGTCCTAAATTCGATTTCCTGTTCGGATAAACCTGGCCTGACGGTACGGACTTATTCTACTTCGAGGAGTCAGCAGGATTCTTTCCGCAAACCTGGCAGGCACTGGCCCTATGGGGCCCCGTCTTTGGTGACATCTCTTTGTGGCGCGCGTGAAACACGACGCACCAATCCACCCAGAGCGGGAGAACTAATTTGGTGATTTTCCATCCAGAAAAAAAGGGGTTAGGTTAGGATAGTAGCAGTCCACCAGGTTCTAGGCTTGTGCCCGGTAGATGGCAGTAGATTCGCCATATCATAACAGAATTAATGTAGGTGTGCAAAAGGTACACCTTTGCCCATGCCTTTCAGAAGTACTACTTGTTTAATAATTGTAGAGCCTAATTTGAAGCAGTAGTAGAACGAAATGAGGAGGTTTGGTACTACAGTGTAAGGAGGCATGACTTAATAATGTGTTTAGCCTCAATTTAGTTTACCGTGACTTGGCTTAAATCGGTACTTATGTTAGTAACTTTGAAGATAGCTATTGTAAGTCATATTTAAGGACAATGTTTTGTGGTATAAACTGTTGAACATGTCTTTTTATGTCCTTATTAAGAATGAGGCCATGGAGAAACGTCAAATGCTAGCTTCAACAAGCTTAGCTAATTAAGTATGAACCGTATTTGAGTCGACAAAAACTGTTCCGAGCGTAGACCTAGTTAGAAACAGGAGCAAAAACTGTTGAGGTCGGTGGGAACGGTTGAAAGTGTGGTGAATGGCGGCTCATATGTATATACCCAACCTACCTACACTAGCTCTTGTCCGCGACTTTGTACGCTTCGTATTCCGTTTATACCCGTTCCCGTAGAAATTTCGGGAATTCCTCTCTTAATGCTCCCACAAACTCTTAAACTTTCTACGACCAGTAGTTTCGTGTGTGCGTTGTCTGTCAGTCACTCAGTAACGGAAGAGTTTCATGTTTATATTGCTAAGGCAGCATTTTCACCAGAAAGTTTTTGCTATTGATTGTCGCCGAGATGATACTGCAACTCGAATTTAAAGTACGAGAATTGTCCTTCAGATTTATAACTTGCCTATATCGTTCCCATTATTGGGACACAAGACTTCTCTCCGTGAAAAGGAGTAGATCATAATATACATAATGTACGTGTGTGAGACTGACAATGTCTCATGTCGTTTTTGGTTCTAGCTTAGGACTTTCGGTCGGTTGGGTTCGGTTTCGATCGGTTTCCTCACGATGTTTTCCTGCAACGTTTGATGAGCTGTGGTAAAGAACATACACTAAGTGAAGTATCTGCCTCGATTCGAACCTATAGCCAAAAAACGTAGGTATGTAAGGCGTTATCACTATGTCTCCATTACCGTGAACGTTTAGTTCTAAATATCATTTATCCTAACTAATATTATAAATGCGAATGCGAGTTTCTTTGATACGCTTTCATGCCTAAAGCACTGATTTTAAAAATCCTTTCACCAATGGAAAGCTACATTGTCAGCGAGTCACATAGCTATATTTTATTCCTGTATTCCCACGGGAACGGGAACAACGCGGCTGAAACTGCGGGGCGCTGCTATTCATTACTAAATGGAAAAACAAAAGACAGTCGATGACAAACTTTGTTTTTCATACATTACATTCTTAAGCCAACTCGGTTCGATGTGAACGCGGCCTTATAGATGTGTGTAGAACATCCTACGTAGGTGCTGTTAAAGTTGAGTAGAAATGATGGCGCTTTGTGAAAGCAAATGTGTGGTGACATGATTTTAATGTTAAATATTGTTACACTTAGCTAGTAGAATGGAGTGTCTTTGTAGATTATACGCTGGTAGAAGCACTTGGTTCCTTGTAGACTATATTATACGTTTGTAAGTACCTGTAACAAAAAAAAAACTTCTGTAAAATCATTGGTCTCATAATCAAGTAACGCACGTTCATTCATACATTTTCGTGCAATAAACAAGACTTACATTGCAGATACCATAATTTCTTACAGTTAGGTATCATCCAGGTGATTTGTTAATAAGATTATCATGCAGCAATATCAGCAGTATGATATTGTTGAAAGCGAAGAAGATATTACTATGTTATTGCGTTAAAAGAATTATTATTCTGAGGATATTATATCCTAAGGATAACCAAAATGTGGGTCCAACAAAATATCCGACATCATCGCAGCTGACCTCGGTCAAGATACGGACGCCTCTCGACTGGATTGACCCACACTTGCCCCAAGCCGACAGGAATGGTAGAATGAAAACGAAGCCTTTGCCCTGTAGTGGGATAGCATAAGCAAAATATATAATCAGCCTTTTAATGTTCCACTGCTGGGACATAGGCCTCCTCTCTAGGAGTGGGAATGAGACGTAATCCACCACGCGGGCCCAGTGCGGGTTAGTGAATGTCACATGTCTTCGAATTTTTGGTTCTAAGACATGCCGGTTTCTTCACGATGTTTTCCTTCACCGTTTTGAGAGCAGTGGTGATGAAATTAATTACACAAAGTAATGCGCCTGGCTGGGTTTGAACTCGCGACCTACAAATCGTAAGTCGGGGCCGTTACCACTCGGCCACCACTGTTCTACTCGGCCACCATTGCTCTTGCATAGAAGAGGCTGAAAAACCTACAAATATTATAAATAGGAATGTGAGTTTCTTTGTTACGCTTCACGCCTAAATCGTCGAACCGATTTTAATGAAATTTGTTACTGACATAGATGGGACATGGGACTCTGGAGACGATTATAAGTCACTTTAAAGTGAGCGGATAAAAGCGAGTAAATAATTAAGAAATAAAATTTAAAACAGGTACAATATTACTTAGGTATAAATCCAAACCGCATCAAAGAGTACTAATTAAACCCAGATTCCTAAGATCGAAGGCCAAATAGGTACTAAAAAGAAAACCAATCGGTATCTTACGATCTTCCAGCGCTTACTTTCAGTCATAAATCTCAAAGTGAATGCCAAGCGAACTTTGATGATAGAGGGCGCTTCGACGATAAAATATAAATGTGTCTCGTTAACTGTTAACTATGGTACTGTGGAATGGGAAAAGAATGGGGTTTGTGTTGAGTAAATTGTCATTGAAGATACTTTGTGTGGTTTATTTTATTTATCTACGACAGCAATTTAATTATGGACAAAGCTTCAATCATGCTTCAAACGTAAACTAATTGAAAGATTTTCAGCGATTGTCATAAATACGAAAAAAATTGCCACTTGATATATTCGACATTACTGAGGGCCAATTCCTGTGATTTTAAGGAATTTAGGTATTCACATAGCAATCACAATCTGTAAAAATATATGGAAATTAGTGATGATTTTGAAAGATTCCAACAGAGAAGCGAATTAGAAATTTCTTCAATGCCACATATACAGATATGACTATTGACAATGTTTGAACATCACTTTGTTTAACGCCCTCTTGCAGATCCCTAATTACTACTACTATTGCAATACAAAAGGATATTTGCTTCAACAGAGAATAAATAGCACCACAATACTACTTATCCCATCCTGTGTTACCTCCAGAAGTCTGTAAACAAATTCTGTATGAGTCTGACTGTAAAATTTAAGTAGACTTTGTCTAATTTTTCCATATTTGATACGTTGGTTTGACATTAAAACATGGTGTACACGAACATTACCGAGAACTTAGTGACTAAATCAATACTTTACACATAGGTACATATAAAATTCAGCCGTCTCCACCTGAAATTAACCCTATTCAACGACACAAGTTCAATGCCTAGGCAATTCCTAATGCCCGAACTCTACGAAACTACATTAACTAGTCAAATAAATAGTAATTTATTCAATGATAACCAAATAGTTACTTTCCTCTGTTCGCAATTAAGTTGTAATTAGCTTGTATAATCTAAAACATTGTTATCTTGGCTCTGGGCGCCATCGAATAACATAGCGTCCTTTGAGATAGCATTTGATCTATAGTAAATGTTATTGTTTGGTTCCTTCGGGCGAATTCGGGGCTCCTCGTATATTATACGGAAACTGTTACAGATATTTAGGAGCTTGGTTAGATACGTAGAAATTCAGTTAGATAAAATGTGACTTGTGAGGCAATCGATGTTTAGGCTTTGTTGAGAATATGTTATGTATTAAAGAAAAAGATACAAGGAATCCAGACAGAAATACTCATCATCATAATCATTTAAGGCGAAAGACTTCCAATGCTGGATATATCCTATTCTGTGCGTTTATCATCCAGCGGCCCGCGTCTTTCACCAGCAGTAATACCTACTTCAGCAGCAGTAGTATCTACAAAGATCATAAAAAAACCTTCAAAGGTATATAGAGAGAGACCATCAAGATTCCTGAAGATTGCAAAACCTAAGAACGAGGATCAATGTAAATAATTGAAGAAAAAGAGAAAATAAACAAGTTTATACAATGATGGATGTGAAAGGTGTGTGACCAGTAACTCGCACTCAGCAGAGGAAAAACCTCATCGACTATAGTCCATAGATCTTAAGTTAAAGAATTAAGGCGTAGGCAGGTTATATACACTTCCCTATACGTAACTTTCGCCACGACACCCGCTTCTTCAGTCCTAATCTCCGCCACGCCTCAGCTTCATCTAATTGAAGCTCAAGTTTGTACGGATCGCTTCGCAAAGGATTCCTTCATTTTGTTTCCCTGAGTTCACGTGCGCTTGATTCCTCGACCGTTAAGGCGTCTGTTAGAACAGGTATCTTGCAGCGATTTCAATAAGCGCTTTATTGCTTTACGGACAATGAGACCGGCCTTTCTTTGGCTGATCAATGATGTCTTGATTGCTTTCGAGGACGTGCTTAAGTTTTTTAATATTTTTATATGGGGTATAGCCCTACTGAGAGAGATCTAAGAAGAAGGAAGACAATATTTACTGATTTTATGTACATAAGTATAAACTTATATACATGCAATTAGCAAACATTGACAGCGGAAAAGAAAGGCCTGGTTATAGGCCTTTCTTTACCGCTGGGTACTGGGCAAGTACCCAGCTCCGTGAGCGGTTGAAGGACCTCTAGTTTCTGCAGATCACCAACCGATGGCTGATAAATATATTTAGATTTTAAGAAAATCAAACGAAATCATCTTTGTATTTCACTGTACCTAGAAACTTTTAAGCTCACTAATCAATGCAAAGAGAGTCTCTGTTCTAGTAAGGTACGGTCATTTTACACGATTTTATAAGTAGTCGAATAAATTTAGAAAGATTTTTTCTTAGCAAAATGTTCTCCGTGAAAGTAATGCCACGCCATAGTCACCCCACAAACCCGTGTCCAGGGCTTCCAATAGGAAGAAGAAGAAGCCCCCGGGTATAACTAGTCAGGAAGAAAACAACATAAATATACATGTATTTAATAAAATTTATCCTGATTTCTGAATTAAAATTTTCAAATTGAGTAAATGTCAAACTGTAGCCTAAAAACCTGGCTTAATTCATAAAAAGGCCTTATATTTCGCCGATACCAAATAAATTGGCATAGCGCTAGAATACCAACATAATTAACACCATCATAGTTATCAAAAAATGTATCACTGCTAGAATTATCACGTCTTGTCAACTGCATAATTTATTTTGTTTTATAACTCGCTTTACCAGTTTACAAACCCAAGTTTCATAATTAAAATTGCATTAATTTAAAAGCTGTAATAAATCACCCGAAATGTCAACACAAAAAAGTGATACTTTAATTTTGTCCTCAGGTACGGTGTCAGTGACCTGAGTACGTGGTAAAGTCGTCGCCACAGCGCAAGCTACTGCCGTAGATAAGCTAAATCTCTTCGCATTTTAACACTCACGGCTCCTATTTCTGAGTAAGAAGAAACTTCACTTGCATATAGGTAGATAAACATTATGCACGTATAACTGAACTAAGTACACACGCTGTTAGGTGAAATGGCGTTATATAATGATACATAAGGTTTTAGTTATTAGGCCATTTGCACACCATTGCAACATGGCCGCGGTCTGAATGTGGCGGTAATATGTAGAACAGAATTAATGGAAATGGATTGCATTTCACATTTTCACGGCGTATCGAGGCGGTTGCTAATGCATGCTGTGCAAGCTATGAATAGAAAACAAAAGATTAGATGTCAGAGGATTGCAGTAGGTATCTGTTGTAAGATAACATTTTAAGAATCTGTGGTTCACTCCGTACAGATGAGGTCATGGTAAAAATTATAACAGCCGCACGGTTCGAATTTCGAGATTAAGTAGCATTTGCCGAGGTCAGGGTGAAAATTAAATACACGCCAGATTCCTCTACCAAAGCACGTTAAGCCGTTGGTCTCAGCTGTTATTTGTAGATTTAGTTACCGTATTAGGGCCTGCGGGTACCAGGAACCAGGCCCGGGTCGACGGCGCGCATGTTCTACGCGCGCCTAAAAGAGCTGTCAGCAACGAAGACAGGCCCCATAAGGTTAGTGCCTGCTAGGGTTGCGGAATTTGTTCGAAAGAGTCACCGCGGCCCTGGAACGTAAAGGGCACTAGAAGGATCACGGGTGGGTTTTAGTCAGCAAGAGTCTAACACTCCCTTCTGCTTCGCCCGGAGCGGGAGAAGTCATTTGATGATTTCCCAACCAGAATATAAAGGGAATTACCCAGTTGCTGGGTTGTACAGGTCAGAAACCCAGTCGCTCCACGTAAAACTTCTGCTTCTTTCTACTCAGCTGCATCCGGTAGACTGAAAGCCAGCCCTAAAAGTTCTAATCCCATTTATCTGTCTAGCTCATATTGAACATACATAAGCATGAAACTACGAGAATATTATTCAAATACACGATAATTATTTACTTAATGTTAAATATGGCGCCCATACGGCTACCGCTGCGTGTGATTTGCATAACTATGCATAATTTCTAATATCAAAATATCAACAAATTATCGTTACAGCGCATCGGAGCTCTGGAATACAAATAGATTTTGTGTTTATGGTTTGTTAATGCTTGGTTATTGGCTTTATTGTGTATATCTAGGTTGGTTTAAGAAATTTAGCAGGTAATAGAATTTTGAAGTTCAGGTGCCCATTAAGTAAACGTCATGAATAGGGTAGTTGACTAAAAATATAATTAGTCTGTCAGATAGATTTCCAAAAAACATTGGCTTATTATACATTATTTTTCAGGCAAAGAAAAAACGCAGACGATACAGTCCGTTGATTACCCGTGTAACGTCACTACTTGCTACAATTTTTACGACGTCGAGACGTCAAAAGTTTTATACCTAGTTTAGAGACAGTTAAAAAGGTAGTTGAAATAATAATTACGTAGTAATCTTCAATCATAATCATTCCACGCATTTCACTCAGATCGAAAATATACAATTACTAGTAGCGCCCCACGGTTTCACCCACATAAGTTTTAATCCCGTGGGAATATCGGGGTAAAAATTATTCTATATATTAATCGTGGTTATAAACCATCTGTGTGCCAAATTTCATCCAAATCCGTTCAGTAGTTTTTGCGTGAAAGAGTAACAAACATCCATCCATCCATACTTACAAACTTTCGCGTTTATAATATTAGTAGGATAATTCCTTAGCAGTAAAACACACACGAATTAATAGATTTAACAAAACAAATCACAGAAATTACCGACCTACTCATAAATAAATTAACGTTTTATTTCAATGACACGTTCTGGAAAAGTACCAAGTATAGAACGATCGCGAGACAGCCTTGAAATAATTAATTGATTTGCTGAAGAGATTGAATTTATCAAAACCGCAACGTAGAATTAATTATTTTCAGTTCACAAGGCTGGAACTCTTGGCAACGGCCCCACTGTTACCAAAAGGCTTTCCAAAACGTGACAGTATTTTTTATTATTGAGAAACTCCCGCTTGACCAGAACCTCACCTGATGGATAGCGATGTGTGGTCGACGATGGAGCAAGCTTACCTAGAAGTAACAAACTCACTTTTGGCTTAAATATCCCAGGTTGTATGTAGCTGTCTGGAAACACAGATTCTGTCTGGTAATTCCATTTGTATTTGTTTGTACAATAAAAGTATTCCCAAAACATTGGTGGGATATCAACCATATACCTTTTGCTGATGCAGCACGATGTCTGGTCATGATGGGACGGGCTTGGCGGAATTAAATTGTGCAATTCCGATGCATTCTCTCCGAAAATAGTCGCTTGCATATTTGCGTATACAATCCAAACTACTATAAAAGAGAAAGTAACTCTTGATGTTACCTAGCATAATCAGCCTTTGAATGTTCCCACTGCTGGGACACAGGCCCCCTCTCTAGGAGAGGAAATGGGCCGTAATCCACCACGCGGGCTCAGTGCGGGTTGGTGAAAGTCATAGGTCTTCGAATTTTTGGTTCTTCACGATGTTTTCCTTCACCGCTTTGAGAGTGGTTATTGATTACACAAAGTAATGCGCCTGCCTGGGTTTAAACCCGCGACCTACAATTCGTAAGTCGGGGCCATTACTACTCGGCCACCACTGCTCACCCCTGTCTGTTACCTATTTCACGTCTAAACCACTTTACTAATTTTGATGAATTCTGGCACAGAGATAAATTAGACCTTGGCGAAGGACATAGGCTCCTTTTTTACTTTTAAATATACTGACGTACACGCGGAGGCAGCCGCTGGCAGAAGCTAGTATAGTACAGTATATCGTTGTTAATATAATAGTATCAACTCGAAAGTTTGCATGTATGGATTTTTGTTACTCTTTTACGTCTTAACGGCTTAACGGATCTGCATGAAATCTGGCACAGATTTCGACTATAGTCTGGAACAACACATAGGATCCTTTTTATCCCGGGAGTATGTTGCCTTGGGATAATTTCACCCAATCACGTGGGCCGCAGCTAGTAATCAATATGTGAACATACTGACACTAAATAGTGTATAGGTATTTAATATTTAAACTGTAAACGATTCTACAAATACATGATTGGTCTAATTTTATCAAAGTGGCGTGACCCATTCTGACACACCAACTTACAAGACTTTAAATGCCAGCCTTTTTGACGTCAGAAGTTAGTTCAAATTTTGGCTCACCGCAATACCATTTGCTTCCACATTAGTGGCGTTTATCGGAATAAATTCCCGCATCGGAGTCTGTCGCGGTTCCCTGCGTGTTTCACTGGAGTACCTAATCTGTCCCCTGGGGCTGCGAACATCCGAGGACGACTTACTGTTCCGCGTTTACGCATTCAATTTTTGAAATAAGTCCGCGGTCGAGTCGAGTGGGTAAGTAGAATATTGTGTAGTTTGCTTTTAGTCGTTCATTTCCACTGTATGTAGGTGTACCGACATCACGATTGCTGCATGTTCAATAAACTTTGGGCTAAAACCCTGACAAGCCAGAAGGTATCTCGGAAGCTCGTACAGTAGATGGTGGGGCGAGCTAGACTTGTGTTTTCAATTTAACCACACGGACCAATGCCTTGGGCCTAGGGAAGTCAGGAGAGGGCTTTCCAGTTGTGGGATGACTTTACCTATAATGACAGTAACAAAGATTTCCAGTATAGTATAAAAATAGCTGTGTAGGTTCGTAAAATTTGTGTGGATCTACTGGAGTACACGGTGGAGCATACGGTGGAGGTCTGCCCTGCGATCTACCGGCGATCGGCGGCAGCGATCTCTCGCTTCCGGTCCTGACTCAATCTATGGTCTGGAGCTGGGATGCATGGGAAGCGCTCAACTCCTACTGCGAAACAGTAATGCTAGCGGAGGAGGAGGCAGAGGGAAACCTCACGCCCCAGCCGCCGCACCAGAAGAAAACGCCGTAGGTGTCGGGAGTTGTGGGACAATTTCCGGCCACAGTAGGCGCGAGCCTGCGGATGACGAGCTATGGGTGGCTCGCAGTACAATAGCAACCAGGCCAGGGTCAACGGCGCGTCGTTTTCCACGCGCGCCTCAAAGATATGTCAACAAAGAAAACGGGGTCCCAGAGGTTCAGTGCCTGCTAGAGTTACGAATTTTGTTCGAAAGAGTCACCGCAGCCCTGGAACACAAAGGCATTAGTAGGAATACGGTTCGATTTTAGTCTGATAGTCCCTTCCACTCCGCCCAGCGGTAGAAGTCATTTGATGATTTCCCATCCAGGAAAAAAGGTACGTAAAATTGCTTCCTGGATTTAGTTGGTTAAAAAGATGAAGAGACATGTAGCTTAGTTTCCATATTATGTATCATACAATGCAGTTATAAAGGGTGGATAATAAGAATCCTTTGCGTCAACGTACCGGTCGGTCTCTTGAAAACATTGCTGCTGTAAACGAGAGTGTCGCCGAAAACCCGAAAACATCAATTCGACATCGTTCTCAATAACTTCAAATTTCACGAGGCACTACGCTTTTTTTTGGGGTTGCGTGAAGTCTTGGGTTTATGCGAAGAAACCCGAAACAATTCCTGAGCTCAAATCGGAAATCCAAAGCGTCATCGGTGAAATGGCTACGAATCTATACTAATATGTATATAAAGCTGAAGAGTTTGTTTGTTTGTTTGCTTGAACGCGCTAATCTCAGAAACTACTGGTCCGATTTCAAAAATTATTTCAGCGTTAGATAGCCCATTTATCGCGGAAGATTATAAATCATCACCGCGCTAAGATGAATAGAAGCGGAGCACCGACGCAGAATTTTTCAAAATCCGGGCCTTACTAACTATTCCACGCGGACGAAGTCGCAGACAGAAGCTAGTATTAATTACTAACCATTAGCCATCAATATTTACAATGGAGCAGCGTACCTATTTCTATTTTTACCGCAAAAAGAAAAAAAAAACAAGCGACGTTTTAGTTAGCTTTTAAAGGCAAATTGCTTTCGGTGGTGACTAGATAATATTTTAGACGTCTAGCCTAGTTTAATGTTCTAAACTATAGTAATTAAGTCCGACAATTAATTAGAATAATACTCTATAATCACGCGTTCCAAAACGACCATATTAATCTGTAAACCGAATTATATTAAGTCTAATCGTGCTTATTCCATATGTGTAAATTAGATCTAATCATTGTGTGTAATCACTATAATTGACTGCGAGGTAAGCTCAGATATTATCATGGGCTGGTCAACGTACCACGGACACTATGATAACTGATAGCTGGTAAAAGATAACACTTGATCCTCGGTCATAACCTCGGCCGTAAATCTTGGAATAAAGCCTTGACGTTACATCTAAGACTGAGATAGTCTCGGAAAAGAGAATGTACCAACCCATTTTGACTCAATCAAGATGTCTGAAAGATTCTATTCAAAGTAACTGGCGCACAAGTGAATAGTATAGTAAAAGTCAAGCTCTGTGACTTGGTTGCGATTTGAGTGATGTGAATGCGCCATTCGCCTGAGGGAAAGGGGACTGATATGCCTTGCCGAGTCCCTCCCTGCCTTCAGGCGAAGACGGCTTGACAATACGTACATACTTAGTAACTTGCGACTCACTAAGGCTTTTTTAATATCTGGTTACTGAGCGGTAATATTCCTGTGTGAATAATGTGGACACAGTACATTTTCATTTATTTAATGTAACTTTCGCAGATTGTGATTAATGAGGTTTTGTGTTATGTTATGTTCAATTTGCGGAGATGAAAGAGAACGGGTGTTAATCTTCCTGTGTGTAAGTGACTTTTTGAGGAATGTTTTGTGTTTCCTCATTGTTATTAGAAATAAATGTAACATTTTTTTTATAAATTAGTGGTACATAGGCTTATTTAATGCAACATGGCATTATATATCAATCAATCTTTGGGTTTAAAAAACTGATCTCTTATTTGACCTTTTAGTGTGCTTTAAGATTATTATTAAATCAGAGAAAAAAACGAACTGTAGTACTTACTATAGTTTGTTATTTAGGTTTTAAGCACTAGCAAAAAGGTCATGAACTTTATGCATATTCTAGAAGACCGCTTGATCGCCTATGTTTTTGATTGGATCAATCGATTAAGAAATCAAATCATCTACATCGAATAAACGATAAAAAACATCAGGCAAATCTGTAAACGTCCCTGCGTCTTTAGTTATTTGCATTCCTTGTAGATTTATACGACAGAAGACATCATTAATCACTTAAAAAAACTGGGAATGACAGTAAAAAATGAAAAAAGGAAAGACAGCCCTCTTTGTTAAAAACGTTTTATATTTCGGTGGAAAATATTGAAAACAACCCGAGGCGTATACTTTGCTCGTATAATTAAACTTTCACAAATAAGCTGTCACAGAAATGGAAAAATATATTTCGATGGTAACATTTTTAAAATACTCCGGGTGGATTTGTTTCGGCTGAATCACTTAATAATTCGGAGTGCGGGACGGGCAAGTCCGCGGGACGCGCTGGGTACATTGAGTCGGCGACTGGGGGCCGGGGATCATCACGGTATGTCCCTTCACAGCTTCATCCCGAAAAAAACGCGAGATCGCGGGATCTTTATGTACTGTTTGCGAATCCGACCGTCGATGTTTCAACCCTTCAAGGCTTCAGTACCTATAATATAAAAAGTTATTTCGCGTTCCGTCCCGACAATTTTTCATGCTTAGGGTCGGGCGGCGGAAAATACATATTAGCCTTCACCAACTATTTCGTATTATGTTTTATTTTACAAGATTTCATTGGAAAACGGTACAATATCTCGCCTTATGTAGCGTACACGTGCCAGTTTTGGGGCTTCGTAATGAGAATTCCGATAGAAATAAACATTTTTGTACCTACTAGAAAAGAATTACTTTCACTGACATATTCTAGAAACAGATTTACTTAATGAGGTGGAGAAAATTTCTCTTACATATAACTGCGAATTTACTCGAATATACGCATTAAAGCTATTTTAGTCAGAGTCTAATTTATATTGATAAAATAATGAAGACACCTACAATAAATGAGAGTGAGTAGGTATGTACATGGTGTTAAATCAATTTGAGGAACGTTGTCATCGTTGTGAGACTGATAGGTAAAAGAAAATTGTGTGGCAAACGGTGCGTAAATCGAAGCATCATCATTACTTACGTTTGGTATCGGCAATTTAATTTATTGTGAAACGGCGGCTGCCTTGCTTTTGTCTCTCATAGATTGATACCTTTACAAAAGGGAATAACGGTCTACCATTCCCTTTTGTAAGCACATTCCCAAATTGAAAGGAACGCGGTGTTCAATGCTGAAAATCAGAGCTTTGGTTATACGTAATCTATTTGTGTACCTGAGGGATTTGCTCAGAATACGTAAGCTGATTTTGGCGTTAAAAGCAGTCATCAAATCGTTTATGCCAGGATTAAACTGCCACATAATTAACATTACGAGCTCGTATACAACCACAACTTGACCGCTGTTTGTGAAGTTTTGACAACTTGAAACTAAAATTAGCTGCGAAACATTGTTTATCATGAAACACGCAAGATGTAGCCAAAGTTATCAATGTAATCTAATATTATTCATAAAAATATAGCAATTTATAGAGCGTAGGTGTAGACGGAAACGCGCGTGAGGTCAGCAGGATGTGTTCCCGAATTTTCCGACAAATGATCGGTCCCGCTCGGAAAGTTTCAAATTACGGTTGGCCCAACGCTTTGCTTTTAGTTCACTGAAATATTATACGCAATCACTCGTTTGAATTCTAAATTACTTTTGTAATTAAAATTCCCAGTGAAATGTCTAGAGCAGCTACTCCAATTTAAAATTGACGGATATGAGAGTTCAATGTGCAAAAGTTATACTGGTAGTGGATTGTTGGAATAGGAGAGCTGAAAAAATCCGGTTGCAGTTAAAGTCTTAAATTCGCTGACGAGGCGCGCGGCGGGGCTCGCAGCTCGCCGCTCGCAAACCCTGACAGCCTGATTACAAAGTTTCAACAGAATGATGCCGAGAAAGATTTTTTAATGAATATTAATTCCTTTCAAGTAAAACAAAGTTTGTTCTCGGCGCGGATCGGTAATTGCTTCGTTTTTCGTTTACGTTGAAATTTCTTAATCTCCTCCCGTTTTCGAAATGCTAATACAGCTGAATTGATTTTCGCACTCTGAGCCTTTGTTTTGATTGATGGAATCCGGTAATATTATATACCTGTCCGGTTAACAATGAACTTTCCGGCGTTCAATAGCATCGATGCTTGAGAACGTAATTAGGTACCATCCTTCCGTTTCGTAAATCCCGAAACTTGTTTATTGAAAACAGCTCAAGTTTATATAGTACCTATTAAAAATATAAAACATGATGCCGTAATATAATTGAGAAGGAAAAAGTAGATAAAGTAACTAGCTCGAGGGCGGAGGGCGGAGGGGAAAAATAGTCATGTTGAATATTTCTTTGTTTATGTTTGTAAAAGGTTCTCGCAATTTTGATAACTCATTACAAGCGTGTACCTATTCTAGGTACTTTGTTTTGTGAATAAAAGACAAAACAGAATCCAGATTTATTATTCATTATTTATGGCAATTTGCTTAATGATTGAACTGGAGCATTTTCTTTTGCGTTTGATCAAGTACATATGTACTTGTGCTAGGTACATATATTCTACGAAGTCACTCCATAATCCAAATACGATATAAATGCTATATTTAATCTGCTGGGACTGAAAGCGTCATTAAACTAACTTTTTACAGTATCAACGAAATGGGAACTGAATTCACTTTTAAAAAGAAAAAACTTTTCGACACATTCATGTTTCAACATGTCAATTAATAATTATTTGTAGATATGACATTCGAGGTACAATGAAACTTAAAAAAACCCAACCTTTGGGTAAAGAAGCTAAATATTGTACAAGAGTTCGAGATTTTCAAATGAAAAAATTGAAGATCAGAAAGCCCAGTCTTGTATCACATCTCTCTTTTCTCACTCACTTCAAATCTAATTTAGTATGGAATAACTTCATTTTATTACAAACATCTAAAACGTGTTATAAAATGTAATGTACTTTGTACGCGGGTGGCGTGAGGCCCCTGATAGAGAGAGGCCCCGGGCGGTTGCCCTGCTCACGACCCCCTTTTTTTTTTTTCTGGATGTGACATCATCTAATGACTTCTCCCGCTCTGGGCGGAGCGGAAGGGAGTGTCAGACTCTTACTGACTAAAACCCACCCGTGATCCTTCTAGTGCCCGCCGCGTTCCAGGGCCGCGGTGACTCTTTCGAACAAATCCCGCAACATTCTGGGAGGCCTTCGGTCCATGTGTTACAGTTGGCTCAGTGCCTAATGCCTGATGGCGGGATGAACATGGAAAGGTACAGACCTCGTAATGGATCGTTCATCTTGTGTTTGTGTAGTTTCATTTCCACACATTCGAGTATTTTTGTTTGCTTGTAGATACATGTTGTGCTGGGTTTTAATTTATGGGCAATTTTTCGGGGATGCAAGTAGGTAGCGACTCTGGATTCAAACAGCTTTTGCTTTAAGATCAACTCTCAAATGTGACCAAAAAGCTGTGCAGAACATTTAAAAGTTGTTCATATTTACGAAAAGGTAATTCCAATCCTGAATAATTTCCTAGGAAAATACAAAATGTCCATTTCGTACAATTAGCCATTTTATGATGTGAACAGCTTAAATCGCGGCTACTTCATAATATGGTCAAACATTAGAGGCGCTGATATCGTTTTGTTTTTGTGATGCATCATTGCGGCCTAAAATTATTCTAATAAAAAAAGCTAATAATTATTATTAGTTTTTAGGCGCCAGCTGAAGAAAAAAGCCATTTCATGATGTGCCCGAGATTAGTTGAGGTTAGTATTGTCTGTAGGTTAGATTAGTTGAGGTGTGAAATTACCCGACCCGGATAGGTTAGGTTCGAATGGGAAACAAGCAATTCCGCCGTTCCCGTTCTTCATGTTAGTTTCCTTTAAAACCCTGCAGACAGATATAGGAGCCCCACGCAGCGCGTAGCGGGACTCCGACGTTGAAATTAGGTTTGAAGTTGTCACATCATGATGTGGCCAGATATTAATGATATGGTCAAAGGTGGATTGGTATAGCATCAAACGTTGATGTTAAAAATATATAATCAGTTTTAGCTAGCCATTTCATGAAATGGTCGACCACATCATGAAATGGCCAATTCTACGATACGGCCACGATATAATTATATATACCTATGTGTATATGTAATACTAATGACGAACATATAGTAATCTATATTTTTAGTATTGTTCTCAAGTAAGCGACTTTTGTCTTTATTGGGAATAAAGTTTCTATAAACCGAAATATGCGTATTTATCTAGTGGCAGTAATAAGTTAAATATCTTATCAATCTCGGTAGAATACAATTATTAAAAACATTAAAAGGATCACTAACTCCCCCAACCTCCCCTTTTGATAGCAAACCGACACAAAATCTTTTCAAAGAAAAAAGTGTAAAAAAGTAATCTTAAGATATTAGGGTGGCTTAACTCAGCTTCCCGTAATTAGGTGCGCAGTATTTTCCCTATCATTTGTAATCTCGAATATTCAGAGATTTGTCAGTTGTCAGATAAAAACACGAAACATTTTGCGTACCTACTGAGTATTCCTTAACTCGGTCCTTAAATTATACCTTTTCAAAGTTACATTATCATTGGGCAGGTATTTTTGCAGATACTTTTTATAACAAGTCAAAAACTATTGAGCAAAAATAAAAATATACTTTTGAGCAGATTTTTCATAGTCTGTTAAAATTAGGAGAATTAAAATGGCAATTTGACAGGTTTAGTATAGAAAATGTGCCAAGCCGCCATTTTTAATCAATTTTCGAATTTAAAATCAATAAAATCTAGTAAAGTGAGAATTGTTAGGTATGTGTCAATCCCAAAGTAAAGTAGATTATTTTACTATGAGCCGGTCGGGACTTGAACTACGAAGGCACAGAAAGAAACGCATTAGCGGTAAGTAGCATAAGCACAAGCATAATCAGCCTTTTAATGTTCCCAATGCTGGGACACAAGCCTCCTCTCTAGGAGAGGGAATGGGCCGTAATCCACCACGCGGGCCCAGTGCGGGTTGGTGAATGTCACATGTCTTCGAATTTTTGGTTCTAGGACATGCCGGTTTCCTCACGATGTTTTCCTTCACCGTTTTGAGAGCAGTGGTGATGAAATTAATTACACAAAGTAATGCGCCTGGCTGGGTTTGAACCCGCGACCTACATTTCGTAAGTCGGGGACGTTATCATTCGGCCACCACTGCTCAGTCGGGGCCGTTACCACTTGACCACCACCGTGGCGGTGAGAAACACAACCACTCACTATGGGAAAAAATATCAATTTAGTTGTGGGGTATCACCACTAAAAAGTAAAAAAGAAAAACTGACTATTGTGAACTAGCTTTTTTGTTGTGTAGGTAAATAAAGCTTTAGCTTTATGATTATGAAATACCCAGCTGCGACAAACAGATGTAATCAGACCGCGTTCCTTGTTTATTATTTCACCACGGAACCCTGAAACATACCATCCTACCCATCTACGTTTGTTCTTACAAGAATCGTAATTAAGGTATTCTTTGAAGCTCGGATAGCCAAAGGCGGAATATGTTATCCTGAATTTCAAACCGTAACAACGTTGAAAGGAAGATTTGTAGGTAAAGGCTGAAAAGAACAGCTAGTTACCGAGAGAACAAAGCCATTGATTTTGGCAACAAAACACATCAAAGGGTAACTACTGAAAAAGGCTGAAACTAGAAAGAAAGAGGCTGGGGACTATAATCACATAGTGGCTTTAGTAAGTCCGAGATAGAAACTAGACAAGGAGAGAAAAGGACTATGTCGAGTGTGGTAACAAAGGAAAAGGCGAGTTATATTCATATAGAATTGGGTGGAGATTGGCTTGTTGAGATAGTGTATAGACATGTAAGGTAGTCTAGGCGGGAAAAGGAAGGTATTGAGGCGACACCGTGTTACATGGATAATGGCAGTAAAATCATAATGATGACGTGAGTTCGTCTAACAATCAGAATAAAGTTGATAAGTCGAATAAAGCATCTCCATGAAATCCATATCAAAAGCACAAAGCTCAACATTATAAAATATAAAAAGTGTTCATTACAGCGTCCACTAAGATTAAATCATCGTAGCGATATAAAACTTGGCTGAGATAAGATTCCCATTGTGATCGAGATGAAAGCGTGGGAGTGCTGGCCCACAATGGTCGCCGTGCTGTTTCATACCGTGCAGACAATGGAGACCACATCTCTCATTTCTGAAAACAACGGATTCAAACACTTTTATTGTGCGATAAATTGGAACAGATGGAAATACGCGACCGTAATGAAGTTGACGCAAGGCTCATTTTCCTTTGAATTGTCCTTCGCCGATCAGGTTTTGTGGCGAATGAATAGGCCTTAAATGTATTGAATTGTGATGATAGTGCAGCTCAATGTTTTGAGATAAAATATTGTTGCATTGAATGAGATGAGGGTACCAACGTCATTGTTTTTACGCGATGAGATGAAAATAGAATGATATTTGTATCGATATCAATAAACAATGACATATTTGAAATAATTACACACATTTTCAAAACAATTCGATTTCATAAATAAAGTTATTATACGATCGAAGAGATAAACAAAATAACAAAATTGATATATTATTTCCGATGTTTTATATATATATATATACATACGTATGTAACACGTGTAACCTGAAATTGTATTCATTACTTTAACAGGTCCGTTATTGTATTTCCCACTTCACGAAAAATGTAGGTACTACAGGTATTCAGGCGATACACATTTACAACAAGACCTTTTTATATAACAAAGAGGAAGACCTTTATATCAAAGCGAGGAAATAATAACACGAGCGGGGAGACGGACATAGCGAATCACTCGCAAACGTTTTCATAATTCGCATCTCCTCCGAGTAAAACGTTTTGATCCCGACTCAAAGAGGTGAGAGGAGCAGACAAAACCGCGAGGTTACGAGAGAACATCAATTACGGAGTGCATAACAAGGGCTTCCGTATAATATCCACTAATTTTCATGACTCTCCTCCTTATTTATACTAATACCCCGCTAATGTGAACTATTTTGAGGACTAAAATAACACCGCCCCGTTTCAACGAATTAACACTGATTCAGAAATAATTTCCATAGCATTATACGGATTGACCAAGTTTAGCATCAAGTTACAACGCACCGGAAAGGTTTTGGAAATTGTTCGGCTTCCCTCCTATTTACAGAAAAGGAAACCCAACACAAATATTTACGTACATTTTTATTAGATTCTTGATTAGGTGTAAAGAAGAATATACAGTGCCATAAATGTTCGGTGCGGAACAAAAAGCTTTCCGGGATTATTTGAAGTTACGATAGGATGTAAAAAATAAAAGCAAACTGGGACTCGACGAAAGGCACGTGTGAAATCTTTATTTTTCTAACTCGCCGCGAATCGAAATTTGCAAAAATGCCGGCTGGCCGAAAATGGGATCTCGCCGCTTCCCACACAGCGTTTTGTAAAGGAAAAAGAAATAAACGAGAGTGTAGCACGACTGACTCATAAAAATTGTAGTAGCCGTGGCCTACGGACGCCGTGGGAAATGTCGAAATACGGGGACGGTATCCCAGATACGCCGCAATAGTGCTCCGTTGAAATCACTCTCTCTCTTGCAATAAAACAAGAACCATAGATAATAATTTTTGACTCACGAGGACTGGACGTGGCCGTGCCGACAAATTCGCAATGTTTACCAAATTGTTTGACGTCATGTTCTCTTTGAGTCTTTGAGTTAACGGCAAAATATTGCTTAAATATTTATTTTCTTGACGAAGTTATTTGAGGCAGACATAGAAGCGTTATGGAGCAGTAGTGGGAGGTTTTGGTTTCAATAATTAAGTAAACATTTTGTATCTGGTAGTTACGTCACGATTCAAAGCGGTGCTCGGGAATTTACATAAATCTGTATTTCATTAAAATGGTAGATGCGGATAACTAGTTAATAATAAATACATTTACGTATTCCACTGTAGGATTAGATGGGAAGCGGATTTTGGTCTCAGTGAATAATTCCATACTTGGGGTGGAATATATTCATTCCTTAGTCTTAGCTGACCTATAGTTTCTGGGTTTCAACCAACACAGCATGTACCTAAAGACTGTTACTTTAAAATACCGTCGTAAATGACATAGATGTATGACATTTTCTTATTTCTTTACTGGATAAAATACTTTTAAATGTTACAGTAGGTAGGGGAGAGGTACTTGAAAATCAAAAGAAGTTTCCTGAACATTTTTTAATTACCTACGCATCAAAAAGCTACTGAAAAGGAAATGCGACATCAAACGTTACTCAGTAATTAAAATGTGTCAGCCAAGAGTCAAAGTTGGCGTAAAGATGAACAAATAACTTGATTTCTATTCAAAATTAAGTCAGTAAATAATTAAGTTCCGAAAGACAGAACCGCCTAAATTAAGTGGGAATTAGAATTCATCAAAAAGTTGGAATTGTAAGCTGAAGATAGAGGTTATATCGTGAGTAGAAAAGTTATTAAAAATTCTTAATACCTACTGTGTTTTTTAACTATTGATAGGAACGCGTTTGGCCACTATCTCACCTGATGGTTAGCGGTTATGTGGTCGAAGAAGCACACTTGCTTAGACGTAACCTATTCACTCCTGATTGTAATATATGATTTATTTTTAGTCACATTTGGCAAGATCATAATGGTTTTTTAACATTCTCGATCATGTTAGCGTAAACTTCAATTTGTATTGAAACTGAATAAGCGCCGTCTGGTGACAATAACGGAAAACCTTTTTCTTCCATAGAATTCGAAATAAGCGAACATGTACTTTATGTGATCGAGCACCAAAAACTCGCTCTAAGCTCCCTGGAAAAAGTAATAGGGTGTATGTTACTTACTTATCTTTATTATCAATACTAATATTATAAAGAGGAAAGATTTGTATTTTTGTATGTAACGAATAAACTCAAAAACTACTGGACCGATTTCAAAAATTCTTTCACCAATTAGAAAGATACATTCACCTGGAGTAACATAGCCTATATTTTATTCCCGTATTCCCACGGGAACGGGAACAACGCGGGTAAAACCGCAGGGCGCTGCAAGTTGATTATAATATCGCCTTTAATAAATTCTTGTGAATTCTTGTGTGTGTCCCTGAATGTTATTTTCAAACCAATAATTTCCGAAAATTCATAGGAACGATATTCTAGCGTTAAAACCTTTCTTCATAGAACAAGACAATGATTTCCTTTGTCTTAGCACGTAAGATTTAATGAGCTCTTCCGTCAACCAAGGCCGTATAACTAAGAGAGAGTATGTCATCACGTTTTGTATGAAACGCCCTTGAGGGGAACGGATTTTGTTTATCATGCAAATAAGCAGTTTAAACGTTTATAAGAGGATCTCTGGAGGCTTTGTGCGTCGCTGATACAATGTACCTACTGGCGTAAAATTAAATTATCTATTGCAAAACAGTTTCTTACTAACTTGGCATTTTATTTTGTATTTGTGGGAAAGGAAGTTAAATGAATTATTTATTATCCTGTCTTACTCAATACTAGAATTTATACATTTGAAAGTCCCCGAGTGGCGGTGGCTGAATTAAGAATTTAAAAAATTAAATTAATTAGTATTAGAACCTGTCAAACAGTATCTTATATATAAAATTCTCGTGTCACAATGTTAGTTACCATACTCCTCCGAAACGACTTGACCGATTTTTATGATATTTTATATGCATATTCAGTAGGTCTGAGAATCGGCTACTATATAGGTATTTTTAAAACCCTATTTTTTTTTTATATATATGGCAAAACAACGTCTTCTGGGTCAGCTAGTATTAAAATAAAGTTTGATTTATTACCATACCATAATTATGATTTCATTTCATTACCATAATTATGTGTATCGGGCCTTTAGGGCGGAACAGATTCCGATGTTCAGATCACTGCTATATCATGATTGATTATTACGAAGACGAATAGAGTCCGAAAACGAACTTGGTCTCCGAGGAAGCCCTTGTAAACGCTGACATGATGACTTGGAGACGGTCAATCGTGCAATTTACTCGGTGGCTCACCGGGAGGATTGGAAGGCTGTGAAGGTTACCCTTGTCCAGCACTGGAACAACGTAGGTTCCAGTTAAGAAAAAATCGTATGTTCCTTTGAAATCATTAAGATTTCCTCACATGAATCAATAAGTTATGTATATTGATATTCTTATTTTCAGCCATGGCTTATGCGGTAGGAAAGACAGATATGTAGTTTCTTAAAGTAGATTTACTCCGGCCTTTCAGAATCATTCACAGAGCTTACTAAAGCTTCTTCGGAAAACAAAAAAAAGATATGGCTTACGTCAGTAACTCCTGAATGTTATTTCTCACTTTCAGAAAACTCGTGAGAAAATCCGGATAAATAGGTAATTAGTGGCGTAATAAGATGGCTGGCGTATTAATGACGGCCCTTGACCGACGACTTGGGTTGTGGGCCATTGGCTGCCGCTTCCATCAGGGTTGCCACCCCTAGATTTATAACTCTGGCCTCATTACATCCCTAATTATGTTTACGGGTCGTAGATTCGGGAAGGCAATTGATGCTGAAGTTTCTGCTAAAGTGGTTTATAAGGCTTGATGTTTTTAAATGTGGTACTTATTGGATTGGAAGTGGAGTTAGTTCTTTTGCTCAATTTATTATAGACTCCGTCATGTTATTTGAGTCCAGGTAATGATACTTGCAGTGCAGTTATGGAATGCCTTGTCCGAGTCGACAAAGCGTGTTCAATCTTTGTCCACTTTTAAAACTATGGTCAAAAATCACCACCTGTCTTTTAATCGTTTTTACTTGGGTTCTCTGCTTTTTGTTTCATAATTATCTTAGTCTATATTTATAATATATATACCTTTTATGTTTTTATTATAGGTATATAAAAATAGTATCTTGATCTTTATAAAGATAACCTTTGGATAAAATCCATCCAAAGGTTGTCTTACAAAAAAGATCGCTTAAATCGATAAGCCCGCCCATTGTGTCCCCCTATGTAATGTTTACTTCATTTATCTTTTCTGTGACGTATGGTGTACATACGTTTAACATCTTGATATTTTAAACAAAGGAAAGGTTGACTGGTAAGGAATACTTTTTTTTTCTGTATGCGAAAACCTCTAACGACTTCTCTCGCTTTGGGCGGAGCGGAAGGGAGTGTCAAACTCGTACTGAATAAAACCCAACCCTAGCAGGCACTGATCCTATGGGGCCCCGTATTTTTTGCTGACAGCTCTTTGAGGCGCTCGTGGAAAACGACGTGACGTCCCGATGGGCTCGCCGTCCGATGACGAGCCCGTGCCTACTGCGGCCGGGACTCGCCCTGCGTTTCCCGACGCTCGGGGCGTTTTCTTCTGTTGCGGCGCCTGGAGCGTGAAGTTTCCCTCTCCCGCACGCGGTCCACCTATTCCTTAGCTTGCATTACTGCTTCGCAGAAGGAGGTGACCGCTTCCCATGCCTCCTCGCTCCAGACCATGGATGAACAAGGGCCAGACGCGAGAGGTTGCCGCCGCTGGTAACCTCGACTAGGACACGGCGTTGCTCCGCCCAAGCAGGGCAGACCTTCACCGTATGCTCCACCTGATGCATAAGTTCTCCTATGTTCTACTACAGTACATACAATTTTAATTATTTTTATTTCATGAAAATAATGTGAAGATAATTTCGCTTTAAAAAATGGACTTTGGAGTAAATATAAAATCGAAATACATCCAATAGCTTTAATAGATACAGCAGATAACTTGTGTATTTAAACATGGTTTATATGGAGCTTTCAAAGACGAGAGCACATCGAAAGATTAATAATGGTGCTATAAACTCCATTACCTATTCCGTAATTAAGTTGAATGGATTGAATTTCGGCAAGCGTTGAGGCAAATAATTAATTTTTAGATTGAATCATTTTATCTCTGAAGTTTTCGAGTTGTAGGTAACCTTTTTAGATTTTGGCCGGTGTGGTTTATCTATACTAATATTATAAAGAGGAAAACTTTGTTTGTTTGGTTGTAATGAATAGGCTCAAAAACTACTGGACCGATTTCGAAAAATCTTTCACCATTCGAAAGTTAAATTCACCCTGAGTAACATAGGCTATATTTTATCTCCATATTCCCACGGGAACGGGAACTACGCGGGTAAAGCCGCGGGGCGCTGCTATTCTATACTTATATTATAAAGAGGAACAATTTGATTGTTTGTTTGCAATGGGCTCTACAACTAATGAATCGATTTGAAAAATTATCTCACTGTTGGGAAGCTGTATTATACCCAGGTAACATAGGCTATATTTTATCCCCATATTCCCACCGGAACGGGAACTACGCGGTTGAAACTGCGGAGCGCTGCTATCTAGTATATTGTGACGCAGGTGACAAATACCCCGTAACGGAATTTGTTCGAAGGAGTCACCGCTGGTCTGGAACGCAAAGGGCATTAGGAGGAACACGGTTGGATTTTAGTAAGAGTCTGAGACCCCTTTCGCTCCGGCTAGAGCGGAAGAAGTCATTTGATGATATCTCATCCATAAAAAATGTCAAATATTCTACCTGTAACTTTTTTTTTGTATGAGATTGAAACCTTAGTAAAACATTATTGTTCATTTTTAAATCGCAACAGAATTATGGTAAATTTTAAGTCGGTGTTGGTCTAGTATCGACCACATTTATTGGTTTCGATTTGGTAAGATTGTTTGTAATATGTAATAATAAAAAAAGTTATAGATCCACTTTTCCCTGGTTTTCACAGTCTAAACTGCTACAGTATAAGTACAATTTCGTACTTATGCTGTAGCGAGATTTTTAAAAACGAGGCCGGTGTTTAGGTAGCTCAAAGCAACAAATGTACTGGAAATCATTAAAATACTAATACTAAGCTGTGTTTGAATACGAGGTATTACGTCTGCCTCGAGCACTCCGAATTAAATGGCTGCCATCTTTACCTGAAACAAAAATGAAATTACCTTTTTGAGTACAAAATAAAGTAGGTAAGTAGAAAAGTGACTGAAAAAGTATTTGTGCAAAATATTTGTCCATATACACTAATGTAATGTTTAATGTTCACACCGAAATAGCACGTGCCCTTCGTTTTGAAATGGGTTAGGTCAAAAAGGGGCTTTACTAAAACATGTTACATTCTTGACTTTTATTATGTCTCTAGAAAAAATTGTGTCCTTTTAGAAATACATACATACAGAGTGAATTTTTAATTCAATTTTATGCGATAGGTATGTGTAGAGTCAGTACCGGTAGCTCCAAATAATTACATTATAAATTACATTATTGCTGTGTTTACAATTTATAAAATTATTATTTATCAATCATTGTTTTGATAGAGACCTTTTTCATTCAGTCTGTGATTCAGTTTATGCGAAAACCTCTAACGACTCTAGCTCCAAATAATTGTATTTTTTCTTTAATTATTTTATTTATAGGGAGATGTATTTGCTCTTGACTCTAGTCTAGATCACATAGGCGCGTGCAGTGGTTCGAGTTAGGGTAGGCCAGAGAAAATGTCCAAATAAATTTTTAAAAATTACCACATTATTCAGGGTTGATTTTTAATGAAATGAGTTTTTTTTTAATAGCCTATTTAAAAAAAAAAACAACATTTCAACTCTGATTAATGTGTAATTATTTTCTGGCCTACCCAACTCGAACCACTGCACGCCACTGAGGTCACAGGTGATAGAGACAAAGTCGACGATGGAATGAGCTTACCCAGAAGAAGCTTGTTCAGTCTAATTTTGAAGACATTAGGGTTGAATGCGTTCGAAAACACAGACAGAGAGTTCCTCTCCACACAAACACATTACATTTTTACTGTTCAGTATATTGTCCATTTCTATATTATATACTACTCGGTACTGCGATCTGAGGTTGTCTGCTCACGAAGAAACATCAACACATTTGGAAGACAGGATAGAAATAACGCTTTCAGATTCTCGATTTTCTTTGATGCCCTTATGAATAAAGTTCTCATGCTTTCCGATGAAATGCGACCTTTTTCTGCCCTTGTCTTGTGTGAGATGGGTTGGATTTTATTATCACGTTTGTACATTACTTATTTTAGTTATAAAGGTAAGGCTTGATGTAGAATATAGTATTTTTGTAAGGCCTTCATTTGAGAAAGGTCTTGATGTCCTAATTGACATTAAGATTGAAGGACACTCTACGTGGTTGGAGTACAGATTTTCACTTGTTTTTTTGGCCTGCCTATTAATTTTTGAGTACATTAGTGTTAGCGTTTCAAAAGGGTTCAGATATCATGTATACTGCTTTATTTTTTCCTTTTCCCACGGTATTAATATATCTACTTGAATAGATCTTGCCAAAACGAGAGTAGAAGAAGAATCAGCTCCTTTAATACTTTCTATAATTTACGGCACTTCTTTGCAATGTCTTAAGCTGTACTTTCTAAAAGTTCTAACTGCAGATATACGAGTCGGGAGGGAAGACTGTACGATAAAATTTATACCGCAACTGTGAGATAGGTTTGCCGCGAGCTGCCATTTTTTACTTCCCTAAAACGTAAACACCGCGCCCGCGGCTTTTTGGTAAATAATTAATCTTGGCGCTTATCGCATTAGCCCCCCCCCCCCCCTCTCGCCTCCTCGTCCGAACTATTACAAGGTGGCGTAGGTGCGTGCACAAGGGCCAGTCCACAGATTTATGCGCCACTAACATGCCCAAAAATAATTGGATCGCGACCGAAAAATAAATTGCCGCGGACCCCTCCCTCGGCCCACTAGAAATAACTCCTAACAATTTGTTATTGAGGATCCCTGAATTACAAGGTATCGTGGCCTTCCTTGCGATATTTAATAACGTTTTTGGGTGATCAAATAAAGTATACTTCGGTAAAGTGGATGGAAGTTTGCAATATCGGCGTGATTATCTGAGAAATATGGAAGCGGAGGTAGACGAGGGCAGAGCGGCGGAGTTGATAAAATGTACCTAAGTATTTTTCTATTAATCCGACAAGTTACTTTTTGGCGTTCGATTCTCTACTCGCTTCGGAAATCGATATAGGTAGAGGTACTAGGTACCTATCAATCGTTACAGAGCGTTCGAAACTCGACTCCAAGTAACTTCGAAGTTCATCTAATTACCTGACTTGTCAGTTATAAGTTATAACTTTGCATATAATATTAGACACATTGATATCCATAGATACCTACATAACAATAATCCGTTTGTCACCTATTCTTAGCGCCATTTTACAACGTACATAGGTACGACAGCAAGAAGGACATCTCATGTATATACAAAATACCTTTTCTGAACAGTATTAGTGGAGCGAAATTGGCAATAAATAATTCATGTCCACATTTGTCCTTCAATCCATTTGTCTTTCACAGCGGATTATCGTTGAAAAGGACTAAGCCGCCGACATGCTCATATTGCTGGTAACTCAGCCATCCATCCTATAAAACTCACTCTGGTATTAATATTTATAATAGCAATTGTAATAAAATTCAGGTTAAAAAAAATCTATTTAAAACAACTTTTTTCGCATTTCTCTCAGCAATCCCTTTCATTTGATATTTCATATCATGGGAGTGCATACAAATAACTTTTCCGCCATCTTAGGGAGTCGGCCATTTTGAATTGATAATAAGAATATGTCACTTAGCTAACCGTGCATGTGCATTGTCATCCACGCTAAACGTGTATCCATTTCAGCTCAAGCGCTTATAGATAACCGTTTCAAGATTCAGACAAACGAGTTAAGTTCAATAATAATACCTAATTGGTGTCACAAAATAGGACGGGGAAAATAATTCAGTTAATAAAATCGCAGGCCTCTCCACTATGGAATGAGCGCTAAATAAAGCTGAGTTCGCATAAATCCTAAATTGTAATACAATCTACATTACCGCTATAATCAAGCGCTTTACAATGCATACGCTTGCAATTGGTATCACACAATCCAATTTAGCTAAAAGCTGATACTGCCCGTCAACATTTCATAGGATTTTCGTATGTAGTTTTATTTATATTTGCGTGGTTTCCATCTACGTATTTCAATATCCTCAGTTTATTCAAAGCTACAATACGAATGACTGAGTGAAGTGCATCTGGCTATTCAAACTTTTTTTTATCTTATAATAATTGTGACTGATATTTGCTTGCGTATTTTAATACGGTGTTTCTGCGTTGATACAAACCAGAGTAATTATAGAACGCAATCTAGTACGCAGTAATAAGCATCTAAAGATACTTCCCGACACCCCAAATTGAATATAAACTCAAGAGCAACATGCTCACACACGTCCCGTATGCAAATAATCAGTTAATTCATCGAGAAGCTTTTATTACGTCATATCGGACGTTATTCGAGAGGGTCTCTCCGTAGTCCGTAGCTTTATGGATCATACGAAGGAGGAAATTTATTACATCGTCATTCGACTAAATTCCTCCCACAATGTTGCAAGCTAAAAGGAAATGAGGGTTGGCAGATGTTGCTCGATATATAAAAAAATGTTGAATATTAGGTCGTAAAGATGACAGTTATTAAATCTATAGCCGGTGCCGGTGAAGCGAAAAAATTCCAACAAATACTTATGAAGGCGAAAGATAATATTGATCAAGCTCGGTCGGTGTTGGGAATTCGAGCTCAGGATTGGAATGGAATCCCTAAGGTAAGCGATTCAAATAGTCCGTACTCCGTGGTATGACTGCGGCTGGGAAAATTGGTCTCAATGCAGTGGATCGTGCAATCACTTACAGTTGGGAGGTCTCTGCTCCTGTCTGTTGCGAATCGAATCGATTTGACAGCGGTAGGCAGCCATATTATGTACAGAACGAATACGTCGTCGGAATTTATTCGAAAACGTTTTGGTTAACATTGTGTTAGGTAATTGAATTTATTTTAACGGGCCTATAGTCGAGGGTTCCGATTTAAAAACTCATGTTTGTGAAAATTATCGGGATGTAAAGAAGTATTTAACTGTGTGAACAATAAAGATTCCTTGACACATTCAGACTTTTCCGATGATATATTTTCTGAGCTACATTATTCCTATCGTACCGATTCGATTACGTCACTTGTTTAGCAGGAAATGTTGCGTCAAGTGTTCAAAAAAAAAGTCTGGGTGTAAAAGCGTGTTACTCGGTATCGAGTGCCGTAGTGTTGTCAGGGAGACAGATAAGCATCATTCAGCGCCAATTTATCGTCGTGTTCATTTCACTTGCGAATTCAATTGAACTAAATTTGAATAGTTCCGATATCGAGCGGCGTCTGTCGATAGTGTGAATGCTCTATTGTTTCTTGCTTTTGGATTTTTATCGAATGGAAAATTGTGCTCGTGCTTATCTCAACACTATTGAGCAAATATTGATTAGAAATATAAAGACGGAACATAAATCTCTATGATATTTGTGTATGTAGACACCATATACAACTTTTCAACCGACTTCCCAAAAAGGAGGAGGTTCTCAATTCGACTGTTATTTTTTGCTTGTGTTACCTTTGACTTAACTTTGTACTGGAGGTACCGATTTTGATGATTTTTTTATATTCGAAAGCTGGTGTCGTGTGGATTTTAATTGAGATCTGACTACTAATATTTGAACTATCCCTAATAATGCGTGGCTTAATTTACATTGATGACGTTCTCATTCCCTCTTGTCGATGTAAAATGAAAAAATAAAGCTGTGTACGATGGTTTGGAAGAGCATCTTAATTCTTAATTCTTTATTGTACACCAAAATAATTTATAATATATACACATTGATAAATTGCATGTACAAAGGCGAACTTAACTCAAAATTGAGTTTTCTTCCAGCAAACCTTTGAGTGATAGAGAAAGATCAGCATAGAGGGTAGGATCCAGTGTACTAGATAATATGGATCTATATATTTACATACATAAATACAAATATATATACATATACCTACATACATACATACATATCTACTAATATTATGTCATTGTGAAAGGAAATGCTCTTTAATTTTCCTCTTGAAAACATCAAGAGAAGGGCTGTCGCGTACAGAGTGTGGAAGAGAGTTCCAGAGACGCACTGCAGTAACTGAGAATGAGCCATTGTAGCGGCTGGAAGTGTGACGCGGAGTACGAAGGAGAAGAGAAGTGGCAGTGCGGCAGGGTTTACCCCTCGGAATGAAATACTCAAAGCGTTCACGAAGATATTTAGGAGAATTTGGATTGTGTAGGATAGTGTAGAGAAGGGATAGGATATGGGTATCTCGTCGACGCCGAATTGGCAGCCACTTCAATTTGGTCCGAAACTCTGACACATGGTCATCTTAGTATTTCAACATGGTCCCTTTCTAGTTTGGTGAAGATCTGATGAAGAACAGAGATGATAGGAAACGGAACTCTTCAATAAATTATATCAAATCTTTCGGGATTGCTGAAATCGCATGTTTGTTTATTGTTTACACCAATGTGATTGGTACGTTTCGGTGGGGGTTCTAAGGTGTACCACTATAAAAAGAAGAAATAAAGAAACTTTTTACAAAAAAAAAAAAAAAAATCCGACTTCTACACAAAAAAAAAATCAAAATAGATTTAATTTCGAAAGCCGGTGTTCACAAAACGAAAAAGCAACCAAAAACACAGAGTTATTTTACACGATGGGATATTTAGTAAGATTCTTTTAACATTACTTGCGAAAACAAAACGAGTAAACAGATTTCCTGCGATAAAGCAAACGGAAGGAGTTTACTCTAACTGGACGTTTCAGAGATTCCCAATGAAGGGCGGGTGTTAAAATTAAGTTGGACAGATATGCGACATGGTGACAAGGGTCGACTGGGGCAAAGGGACCCAGTCTCCGGAGCCCCCGTCCCAACCCTGCCGTAGCTTATATTGTGAAAACATTTTTACATGTAGATATATCACTTTATCTAGCACGCACTTATTAAAGCTGATAAAAATGAAATACAGGCTTATTTACAGGCGCATGCAGTGGTTCAAGTTAGGGTACGCCAGAGAAAATGTCCAATTAAATTTTAAAAAATAACCACATTATTCAGGGTTGATTTTTAATGAAATGAGTTTTTTTTAAACTATCTTTTGCCCGCGGCGGCCGCGGCTTCGCTCGCGTTAAAAATATTATTAAATTGACAAAGTCTCATACAAACTTCCACCCCCTATTTTATCCCCTTGGGGGTAAAATTAATCAAAATCCTTTCTTAGCGGATGCCTACGTAATAATATCTACCTGCATGCCAAATTTCAGCCCGATCCGTTCAGTGGTTTGGGCTGTGCGTTGATAGATCACTAAGTCAGTCAGTCAGTCACTTTTGAGTTATATATATTTAGATAGCCTATTTAAAAAAAAAACACCACATTTCAACCCTGAATAATGTGGTGTTTTTTGGACATTATTTTCTGGCCTAACCAACTCGAACCACTGCACGCCACTGCTTATTTACATCGCGCCGAGAATAACATTCAACCGAAAAATGTCACCGAAAAATGTGTAGGTAGCTGATAATAAAAGTTGGCTCAATTTTCTTAAGTCGACGTAAGATACCGTTTTTCCAATCTCTCTTATTTACCTACACTTATTTAAAGAGATTATTCTTTTATTCCGTCTGATTGTAATACATACTTTCTAACCTTTTTGGGTCTGAAAAAATCTCGAAGGTATTGGTACAATACTGAAAAGACAAATAATAATTTGTAGCTGGTCCTGCCAAAGCAATCTCACGATACACTCGCGCTCATCAATAATGAAAATATTTCCTCCGAAGGATATTGACTCTGATTGCGAACATCTGAAGATATTTCTCGAACTTTCTGTATATCTACTAACGTACAAGGTTGAATTTGTCCTCATCAATTTAGAATACTCATACACGACCCACATACATCAAAATATATTCGATCCGAATTCGTTCGAAACACTCCGTCAAATAGAATATAAATAAGAGTAAGAAAATATTTAACGACAAGGGCGTTAGAGGGTATGAATCTGATTTACCGGATCAGGAAACCGTGAAGTAAGTTTTAAATGGATAAGTACAGTCAGAGGACGTGTACACTTAAAAGGGTATTTCTAAAGAAAAGGTTAAAGAAATAACAAAAGTTTGCGGCTTATTCCGCCAAATTCAACGAGGGTTTTGGTTCAGCCCCTTGTTATGGCTGAGCAATATAAGCACAGTCTGACTGCGAAGAACTCCCGGCTTCAAAGAGATTCTTCAAATCGACCGTGCGCCTGTCGTGTTTATCGAATAATAAAAAGGTAAGGAAATCCATTAGGCTCCAAACGAATAAAAACTTTACGTGACGGGGGGCTTTATAAGTCAAGCACTATGCTGTGTTCTAACACGTTTGAGTTTATGAGCTGAGCCCATAATAGCTATCGCCACGAGAAAATGAAGTGGTTCAATATTTTAAAGCCGGTTTACGGCTGCCTCTGTTGTTTGCCTTTATTGTTTTTTACACGAAACGTTGTATTGTGTGCAACTCATTTCTTTCTACAGAGCTCCCGAAAAGTACAGAAGGAGAGCATAACGGCAGGATTACTGACGATAAAGTGCGCTACATTACGCGCGCGTAAGGGGCAAAAGTCACACGATTTAGATGAGAAATGGGTAATATGCCATACCGCACTTTAGGTACGTATGTTACGCCGGCGCGGAGCCAACACACATATTCGCTATTACTTATTCGTTTATTCTCTTGTTCGCTTGACGTACAAGAGCAGCATAAAGGCTTTCACCACAATCCGACTGACTGGAGCTAATCCTTTAACACGTTTATGTCTGTCTTAAAATGTGTACTAATTGCTAATGTGTTTTATTTTTCTCTTACTTTTTTATCAAGTACAAAAATATAACGTCCTTTTGACTCAGTCCAGTAGATTTACATGTCACTGACAAGTTCACCCTCGTTGTGCATTTGAGGGTTTGTTGGCCGTGGAGAAAATTAACTGCCTAAAAGGTTTCCCTTTTTTAAACATTTATTCATGAAGGCTATTTATTAAAGCAACAGCAGTTACATGTTATAGTAGATACGGGGTGGGAGACCATGTGGCGGACAGTAAATATATCAGTCTGACAAGGGCATCCATCTTGACGATGGAGAACGCCCAACCTTTAAACGATTTACGAGGGGCAATGGGCGCTGCTGGTAAACACCAATGGATCGAGTTCAGACCTATAAATAACAGCACTCCTCTAATGCGGCCGGGAGCCTAACCTCTTAAACTTGCATAATATTCACGTGGTTTGTGAATAAATGCAACATACATGGTGAGGGAATGCAAATCGCCGTCCAGAGTACCGGTTTGAAAATGTAAATTGAATGGTCAAACTCGGCAAAGATTCATGAATTAAGCATCCCCTTAAAATTCCACATTTAAGAGGGTACATAAACAGGATCGGCTGGATGTTCTAATTTAATTTGCAATCTGACGAGCCGACCTTTGTTGTCAAGTGACGAACGGATAATGACGTTCGGGGGTTCGCACTCGTGGGTTTTCAATGTGAGATCCTTTGTTTAAACATTGTAAATTAGACCTTATTAATGACGCCGTACAACCGAAAGGTTTCCTATGTCGTTTAATTTGGGTAATAAATTGTGGAGCGCAATTGTTTCGACCGCAGCACATTCAAAGAAATCGGCAGTAGGTATGTGACTGTGTGAGTGGAATATCGTCTGAATGCTGTTTGTATTAACTATTGCCATTTCATTTGAATATAAATATGGAACGTTGTTATTTTTCAATCTAGTATAGGAGATTGGATAAGGCAAAATACCGGTCATTGTTATTCGGATGAAATATGAGTGGAGTCGCTATTCGGTGGGTATTGTCTGGTGGGACAAAGCGGACGGCGGGGCATCCGCGAGAGGGCGAACTTCTTCCGAGATACAAAATTTAATTTCTATGATTTCGAGCTCATTTCTTTCTTGAGCGAGCGCCTTTGTCGTCGATGCCCTTTATGTGCTCCAAGTTGGATTCCAGTCAATGGAGACACGATATTGTGCAGCGTTTGTGTGAAATGACCAGCACATTTGCACTGCTTGTGAACATTCGCGGCCTCAACTGGAATACAGTGAATTTGCTGAGGTAAAATGTACAATATTGTGTGTTCCATTTGTCTGCTCGTGTTAGCACTACCCATTGTTCTGACAGCGAGCAGCCTGTCCTAGTTGTCCTTTACTTTCTTTTGTGGTATACTCAATTGTTTTTGAAATTCCGATGCTATTAAATTCCTATAGAAAGAATTTTATATTATAGAGGCCTTCATAATCCTAACTACATTCCATTATGAGTACGTCTGTAATGAAAACAAATTTATCGGCAAAACGGATATTTTAATTATGAAAAGGTCTTTGTTTCTTTCGTCCTGATGGGAATTGAGCGTATACGAACTAATTAAACTCACACAAAAGGGATTGATCAGTACGTACATTTCAATCTCATTTGCAATCAATATCTCTATACGGCGGACTTCGGAAATGACATTGACGGGCCCACTCGAGCCTCCGTTCTGTCGATAAAGGCAAATCTTCGTGAGCTAATATTTTCGAAAGCCTTTCAATGTGAACAATAGCTTTTGGACAATTGAATGTTGGATATTCCAATATCCTTTCTGAATCGCAAGGTTTTTCATTTTATGAGGCCATTAAAAGAATTTTACGTTTTCCTTTCCTGGACGATTTAGTTTATTTACGAGTTCGGAATTGTGGTCTATTTTTAGTCGAAGTCAATATTTTGCATAATGTTAACTGTGCTTAGTATAGGAGCCCATTTCTTGAAGCAATCACCTCATTACGGCGTTCTGTTTGATACTCATGAGAGCTGCTTTTAACAAGACTCGGAAGTTATGAAACTTTATAACATGTTTCGCAAAACAAATATAAAATTCAAACGTAACTCCTGATACTTTGCTGGAAATATTTTAAAGAGTAATGAGCTTTGAGATATTTTGAGACTGTACCTACAAAGAAAACTTTTAGGTTTTTATTATACCCGCGCTACTGCTAGAAATAGTCCAATTTGTTTTGGTTAGCAACTTAGGAGTTTTAGGACTCTAAGGCCTTGTAATAGACTGCTCTATTTTGTGAGTTATCCCATAAGATGCTGTTTTATGTCAGAAGACACTGAATTTGAATTTTACTTTATTACACTCTCGCTCTTTGTATCGTGATCCTTTTCCTTAGTATTTATCCAGCAAGATCAAAGTGGGCAGCTAGTTCATCTACCAGGTAAACTAATTTCAACATAAAATTCTACAAAAATGAATTTCACAATTCATTTATCGCAACAAAATAACGTCACAGTTTACGCGGCGCAATAAATATGCGACATGCAAACTAGGTTGACTCCGTAATACAGCCAACAAGCTATATAGCGGTGCTTTAAAGCGCTGCTACATAGCCTATATAGCGCTGCTATTTCCTATTGAAACAATTCTATTTACTTGTATAGCGCCAGCCCGCCTTGAGTCCCAAGCGCACGGCTCGCAAATGCACCGAATTGAATTTAAGTTGACACAGGATTCGTGCATAAAATTTATTGCATCGATGGCAATGTTAAATCAACTGTTGGATGGCCAGAATTTGACTTGTATTAGATTTTACTTTGACTGAATACTGACTAAAAAAAATCCGTCAGATAATTTCCAAAAAATATTGGAACACGTATTTTTTCTTTTTTTACGTAAATAAAAAACGAAGACGATACAGTGCGTTGAAAACTTGTGTGATGTCACTTCGTGCTACAATTTTTACCACGCCGTAACGTCACAAGCCCCACTCATGATCTTTGAAGCTTTTTATCTTCGTCAATTTTTATAGATTTTATAAAGCAAAAAATACTTGTCCAAATTTTTTTCTGATAATCTAACCGACGGACTAAATAGAATCATATTTTTTATTTTTCAGGAAACATTCCTATGGGTGGTGGTTGATGCAGGTCAAGAATGTTTGGTGTATTTCTATGCACAGATTGATCGATCTTTTTCCTAAAATCTCATTCTATCAGCAATGTGCCTGTCAAAATTCAAGATGTTTTAGCATTGACAGACCCCGCGACATTTTAGTACCTAGTAGGTACACTCGGTAATGCCATTAATTTTATACTCTATGATATTAGATTTTGCTGATATAATCCCATTTCGGCTGCTCCCTCTCTTGTCACAAAGAATAAGTTAAGTCCTCCATCCCAGTTGATATAACGATTTCAATTAAAGAAGACAAATAAAAAAAAAAGACTAGATTTTTGCAAAAAAAACCTATACTATTTTACATTATTGTAAAAACCTAGTCTTTTTATCTTATGCTTAGAAATGAAATAGTGAATTATTGCTTGTGGCTAAATAATAACAGCCGCACGGGTCGATGTCCAAGGTTAAGCAAAGCTTGCCGGGGTCGGTTTTGGATGGGTCCATCTTTAGGTACATACCGGGACTCCTCTATGCCTCGGAAAACACGCTAAGACATTGGTCCCGGTTGTCATTTGTAGATCTTTGGCAGTCGTTAGCGATTGTCAGAAGCTAGAAAATCTGACACCAGTCTTGCCAAGAAGAACTCAGAGTGTTACCCAATTACTGGGTAACACACTTAGTCAGATAAGCAGTCGCTCCACAAAATACTGGTATTCCGTTGAATCCGGTTTGACTGAGAGTCGACCCAAAAATAGTTGGGAAAGGGATGTGGCAGATGATAGCTGACGTTATTGACATTCACACCCCCAGTGAGAAGAAGAAGTGCAAAAGAGACCTTGACCTCTGAGTTTGTTTCTGTGTTTCTTCTCAGGGTAGTCAGCTAGGAAACACCGGCCTCATCTAGTTTATAACGACCAAAAGATTGACGTGTAAAAGTGTTTTTTACAACCTACTTATAAAATAAAAATCTTTTAAAATTGATTGATTTTTTTTTGATTGTTTGAATTGTTTTTTTTTTTGTTTTTGAATATTCGCGGAAATTAAAACTAGATAATATTATTTTCATTTTCAAATTTAAAAATCATTTATCATTTACCAGTACCCCATCAAAAATAAGTCCACCCACACCCCACTGATGCTTACGTTATACCTGAACCCCATTTACCTGTATTTCTAGTTTGCTATTTAATTTGAACCAGCCAAGTACCCAGACTGGCACATTAGTTCAGCACATAGCTTAGCTAGGCTTAAAATCCGGCCCGAAATACGTAAAACTAAAAACTTTTGTCATTAGTCCGTGTTGTGACCGTTAACAGGTATTTTAATTACTTTGGAACATCGCTGTTAATTTATATTATAACTATCTGAATTTGATGTTATAAGTTTTGATGGCGGCTCCGGTTTATTAACATATTTACTATTATGAATAATGATGAAGTTCAAAGATTACCTCTTGCTATAGGAACTCCATCTAAACGTTAACAGCGGAAAATAATGGCAGTTATATAGTGTAATGGGCATTTCTCCACTAATTAAAAAATCGCTGTCTCAAGTACTTTTTGTGAAAAATCGTTAAATTATGGGTATTTTTACAAATTAATTACTGTTATTATCTTTGATAAATAAGTGTCATATTAATGGATGTCACAACTTTGCAACAATATCTCAACTCATTTATACATTATGATTTTTTCAACACCTCTAAAACAGTTCTCTGGCATGTCCCAAACCTAAAATTAGCGTTATGGCATAAAATATACGCTATTTGGTAATTTATCGATATTTTGCTATAAGCCTAAGGAAGTACATATATTACATAATGTATAATACTTCATCATAATAATCATAATTTCATTTATGTTTTTATTAATCTGATTTAAAAAGTCCTACTGGTTCAAAAACAGTCCCCTGTAGCCGATTTTAAAATAATACAAATATATTTATTAAAATTTACCATATTCTACACATTTTAATGGACAAAAATAGTGACATTATTTTAATATTAAATTAATTTTGGAACCCTGGAGATTGGGTTTCTTTAACGAGTGCGAATTCACGAGTAAAAGCAAGTATATCGCATACGTAGTTTACGTGAAATCACGGAGGTTAAAATATGCTTATGATATAGCAAAATAATAGCAGGTTTTGGTTTACGTTACAGATGGCGCAGTGCTACCACCAGCGACATGGAGCGCAACAGCGCTGCATGTCGCTGCGCGCTGGTTCGATTCCCGAACGGAACAAATATTTTGACGGCCTACAGATAGTTGTTCCGGGTCTGGCGTTTTGTTTATGTGAGTTTATATACATATATTTGTGAACGCACCCACGTTACAGGAGTAATTCCTAATGCGGGCCAACGTTTTACTAAACAATAAAAGGAAAATTATAACATTAAACAATGGCTTAAAAGAATTAGCTATATTATTTAACTTTGCTTGTCAACTTAACTACTTTCAAAACGGTAAAGTAAGTATTTGACGCTTCCTTAAAAAGATAAGTTAAGGGAAAAATAAATTGAATCCCCAAAACAGGAAGGAGTTATAAGCTTTCAAAGTCTTTCTCAAGTTACCCTTCCCTTTTTACACAAAAGAGGATTTGCACGAGTTTTTTTTTATTTTTTTTATTTAATGTTGTATTGTAACCTCATTGCTTTATAACCTTGTTTCATGGCATAAACCTGTAAAAAAGAACATTACCTATACTATAGAAGCGTTTGATGATTCAGCTACAACGGACGGGGATACCGGGATAGCGAAGATAAAACTATTGTTACGAGTTAATATTTACAGCCAATCGATATTTTCCAGTTTCCTTCGTGTATATTGTTTCAACATAACTACTCAATAATTTAATCAGCCAAAGCGTTGAACTCTCTGTTAAGCGTTTATGCTCGATAACACCTATATACCGTCAACCTTTGAAGCAAGTTTTAATCCGCCATCTTTGGGTTCGATCTTTCCATTGAAGAAAGCACCGAATGGGTCGTTGCTTTCCACGGGTGGAGTCGAAGTATAAACGCGTTCAAGGTAAAAATAATACTTTACTTAAACAATGATAAGCATTGTTTAAGTAAACGTATAGCTAAATACCAACTTGCCGCACTTGACTCGGTGGAACGCAGAGCTAAAAGGCTCATTGGTGACGAAAAACTGGGAAATGCCAAGCTTCACAGCCTGGGTCATCGCCGCAAGGTCGCCTGCCTCTCAGTCTTCTACAGATTGTACTTCGGCGAGTGTGCCCATACCTCCACGTCTTGATCCCACCGGCCCCCTTCTACCATAGGACATTTAGACGCACTTTAGGTTACCATCCCTACCTTGTAGCTATTCTATCAATTTGCACCAAGCGTTTTCAATCATCTTTTAGAATTCGCACAGCAAAGGAGTGGAACTCTCTGCCTGCGTCTGTGTTTCCGAACGCATTCAACCCTAATCGCTTCATAGTTAGAGTGAACAGGCTTCTTCTGGGTAAGCTCATTCCATCGTCGACTTTGTCTCTGTCACCTGTGACCTAGACTAGAGTCAAGAGCAAATCCATTTCACAATAAAAAAAATTGTTAGCATTTAACCAAATGTAACGGCATTTCCCGGACACATTAAAATTGTCCACCACAGTAAATATTTCCGGCGCACTATTGTTTTTTTTTCTAAAACGCCTGAAATAAATAGCTTCGCTAAAAAACACTGCTTTGTGAACAAAAAGCCGACGTGCGATGTATCACCTGTTATCTCTGAGCTTTATGTTGGAGTCAATTGTGATAAATGGATCACCATACCTGAAGCTACATTATATTGTAGCTAGATATATTAATAAAACCTTTGAACATATTATCTTGTGTTTCTAATAAATTAAAACTATTTTTTTTTAAGAAAAAGCGTTACCCTACTAGGAATTCCACTGGAATCGTGGGTGCGCTATTAAAAATCACATTTTTAAACAGTCAGAACAACTATCCATAAAAATATTTTTTCCTTACGGGAATCAAACCTACGACACGTAGCACAGCAGTCATTGTAACAACCACCAATCAATCAATTTATTTGCCACCCATGCATACATTCAAAATACGGCCACTGTCGGAAATATACCTACGTCTACCAAGCGTCTCCACATTGACTGGTTCTGTGCATGAAGGCTGGTTAGTTGGTGGTTTATGGTTCTGAAATCTTTACGTCATTAATGAATAGGTGATTTCCATGCAAGACGGTACCTTGCCCACTGCATTTGAATGTTGGTGACATTCAGAGTAAAAGAGGCGTAATGCAACATATTTAAACCAATACATCATGACGAAGTATGTATGTCGTAGGTTTTCATCTCCATTCATCTTTTTTCAAATCAAGGTTGGTTAATGAAATGAAACGACCAACGACCATACAGTCGTTGGAAACGTCATATCCAAATAAACTCCGACATATAACACAGACAGGATTATTCCGGTTTTTAAAGCTTATATCTGAGTTCGCAGACGAACTAAATACCATATAGAAAACTGTGTGTCCTCATTTAATTTGCAGAAAAGGCAAAAGGGTGGATTGAGAGTCCCTAAATGTTTTCGACGTCCCTATCTATTTGCAAGTCGCTATTTACCGGAGCGTTACGGCATTCCCCACTATTCGTATTCAATTTACCGTCAAAATGGACGTTAGGCCTCATTTGGTATCGTATTCCGAGCTCTATCTGTCCCTACGTAACAATACAATCACATTTCCAAGTTTCCAGGCGTTAGATCGTGATCAAATGAAGAAAATTGTTTACTTATAGATACTTTTTACACAGTTAGTATCTAGGTACAGTGAGGAGAATTAATGAATGGTCAGCTGTAAGTCTGAATGCCAGTTGCCACATCTTAATAATGAAAATAAGTTTATTTGTTCATTGCTCTAGATTGACATTCTTAGAGCGATATATTTTTAATGTAACTATATTGGACTGTGGTGTCAAAGTAGGAACTACAAATACTAGAAATGTATTAAATGGGGACCTGATTTGTGATTACAATAACGTTGCGCGCCACAATTAAGTAAGGAAGATAGCTGCGGCATTCGGTACCACTAACGCCATCTAGTATCGAGTAGCAGAACTAGTAAAATCAAGAAACTTCGAGACCTTTCTATGCTAGAACATTCTAGAATTCTCGAACCCTAGTCAGTCGCGACCGGTTCTGGAATTATCCGGCGCCCATTATAAGGCTGGCACATGTACCGACTGAGTCAGAATTGGATTTGCGATACAAGTGATAACTTCTCCATTGCGAACTTAAGTGATTATTAGTGCGTTGATTTAGTGAGTTTAAATTGTATTATATTAGTGTTCTGTAATTAATGTGTCATTTTTGGTTATTTAATCGACTGATTATATATAACGAACCCGAAGTTCGTAACAATAATATTATAAATACAGACATTTATTTTGTAGATTTTTAGCCGGTAACTTAGTAATAGGACAAAATGTTTATGTCTATGTGAAACATAGTTTCAACCAGTCAAGTTTAAATTTATTGGATTGTTTCAAAAGTGGAAAACGATTAATTTTCTGTCTGTAGGTACCTATAATATCAAGGTGAAGCTTCGAAAATTCATAGCCGTTGTAACAAAAGCGTAGCAAATGGTCTACAACAGTTTTAATTGACGTCAATTTAGTTTGAAGCAAAAGTTTCTGTCTGTTATAAATATTTTATTAGACTTGAGTACTAATAACCGCTTCCACAGTAGATTGACACATTAAAATAAATAGCCCTTCATTTGAAGCCGTCTTTTATGAAGCCATTGTTACCTACATATTTTTTTCTTTTTTGTTACCGCCGTATCTAAAGGTATTCGGTAATCACTACTGCGGTGAATGTTTTATTTCCTGGTTCTGGTCCGAACTGATAACAGGCCCTTGGCTTGATAGCATCGCGTTTTAGTCACGCGATACGGAACCCTGGTTTTATACAGTGACCCAACTAACGCCAACTTTGACCAAAACGGTTGTTAGTAGACGTAAGCACTGACTCTATAGCTTATAATAAATACATATACGTTGTTTCCTCTGCCACGGTCTTGGCTTGAGTGAAATTCGAATATTATAAATATATATTATGTCGGGGGTTGTACTACTGAGTGGGAGCAAAAGTATCTAACTCGGGTGGATTTTAGTCAGTAAAAGTCCGACACTCCCTACCGCTCCACCCAGGGGGGGAGGGGTCATTAGATGATTTCCCATTCAAAAAAAAAATGGACTTTGGGTTTTTGCCAAGTAACACATCAACACCATCACCATCAAACTCTCTCTCTCTCTCTTCTCGTCATCTCGTCATCAGCCGATGACGAGTTATAAATTTATAATATTCTAAAAATCTAAACTTCACATTTAAAATATTAGTATCATAACTATAGTTATATTATAACTTATGTTATTGTCGCACTGTTCGACCGATTCAGATTATGTTGATTCAATCAGACTTTCATATAAACTACATTAGGAATAGTAGGATAGGCTAGAATTGACCCTAAGCTGGCTGCACACGATTATCGTTCGCAGAAATAAGTATTTTAACCGTCATTTTTCAGTGTGTTAATCACCTAATTCTGATGTGACTGGGTCACAACATTCCGCAATTGGGCTACAACAGTGGCCCGGTGGCAGGCTTTATGTAAAATAATGATATAGTATTCAGCCCGATCTGGTTCCCAAGCCAACTTCAAACTCAAGTTGGGAATGCTAGGCTGGTGCTGATACCTACGCAATATTTATGCCGGTTTTACTGCCAGCCCTAATATTGGGCCTAGCGTGTAGGTAGTCTAGTACCTAGGGAGTTACTGCCCCCTTGATATGGGTAGTTACCTCAGGTAGTTACGGCCCTGACTTAGGAGTTGAAGGTCGTGGGTTACACAGACAAGCGTTTTATTAACCGATTTCCAAAAAAGGAGGAGGTTCTCAATTCGACAGTTTTTTTTTTTGACATTTGATCAGCAAAAACGTCTACGAAGACATTAACCTAATGCCGAATAACGAAACAAATGGAAAGAGATCGTCTGAAAAGTAATTCGTGATGGTCACGACCCTCAGCAATGCGAATAAAGAGATTTCAGCACCCTATCCTCAAAACAGCGAAAGGAAACATTGTTAGGAAACAAACATGTTCTAGGGCTCTAAGACATCGTCGATTACAAGCCACTCCTTCACACATATGAAGAAATCTGAGTCCCAGCAGTCGGAACAACACCTGATTATGCTATGTAGTTTATTTATGGATGGAAAATCATCAAATGTACTTAATTTTATTCAATTATTAATTAATGTTGTGTCATAATGAAAATTTCAATTGTATTTATGTTTTATTCTTTTTTAACTGTTTTTTAATTGCTATTCTTGATTTTTTACTATTTTTAATTCTTATTGTTTTAACATATTTATTGTTATCACAAATTGTGCATGTGGTGTTAACCTTTAATTAATTGTTATACTAAAAAATGAAGTTAAAATGAAATTGTAAATGTTCCGTAAACAATTGTTGGTTAACCAAATAAATAAATAAAATAAATATTCCGCTCTGGGCGGAGAGTCACACGAAGAGAGTATCAGACTCGTACTGACTAAAACCCAACCGTGTTCCTCCTAATGCCCTTCGCGTTCCAGGGCCGCGGTAACTTTTTCGAATAAATTCCGCAACCCTGGATGTATAGTAGATACACCCAACGTTCTTTATTCATCGGGAACGTCTGAAAATCTAAGCTGTTGCCACAAACAGGCTACGGGACTCATACATATTAATGTTTTATCTACATTGCCTAACACGCTGGGGAGTAATACTCGGTTTAATGTGTTTGAGAGAGTTTCGTTTTACCTGTCAAAATTGTGACATTCTCGTGTATCGTTGCGTAGAAAATGTATATAATTACTTTAGTATTTTTAATGGCCGGGCACTGGTCCTGTAATTATGTTTCTAATTGCTAGTGGAAAAATAACATGGATCCTATAGTTTGAGTGACATAAAGAGGAAATTAGATCAAACTGAACTGAATGTGATTCATAATTGAAGTAGGTAGACAGGTATGCGTGGTGCAAAAGAAACCTGGACGAAAAACAGTCTCAGATGAATTTGTGCGAGTTTGAAACACACTTGATTGCGTCTATGAAACGTTCAACAATGTTGATTTGGAAAGAAGAAAGAGTTAGAGCCGTTATTGTCATTTGAATGCGCTTCAGTATCAATGCAAATGAACGTGTATCTTAACACTATTAATTACGTAATAAAACTCTCAATAAGGCCGAACAGCTATCTATACATCGGAAAATTAAGACCATTCCCAAGCCATAAGAAAACTCTTAAGACTAAAATAGTCAAGATTTATAATAAAGCAATTTTTAACTAAAAATTCGACATTATATAATATAAACAAAACATTTCGGTACTCTTATCGAATCTTTTCAAAGATTTTTTTTCTTTAGAAGCTTTTCTTTTTGATCTTTTGTGCAGCCAGCCCTATTGTTTTTAGGGTTTCGAGACAAGCATTGAGGGGCTTTGATGAATATTTTTAGATGAAAAAACAAATGATCCGTAAAAGAAACTTCGCCAGAATAATTTGTATAAATAATTTATTCAAATAGCGGTTTGTAATGCAGAATAATGAGCTTTCAGTGGATTCGTCTATTGCTACAAGAATCGAATATTTCTTTAAAGTGTTTAAGACAGCTAACACACTAAATAAGCATATTACCTAAATAAATCAACCACTCACAACAGCTGGCAGTTTTGCGCTGTTTTTGTGCTCGAATAGTGAGATGATACAGATTGATAGTAGCCAGTAACCTAGACAGATTACATTTTAGGTGATTATAACCTTAGTAATATCCATGATCATCACTCGTAATCACGCAGAGCCCTATTTTGCCCACAGCTGACCATGGTCTCTGTTTCCTAAACAAATCAAATCAAATCAAATTCTTTATTTGTAATTCATTAAATACGTTCATGCCGTGATCCGCCACGCAGGGCATACAAATAGGAAAAAAATACAAATACTGCTAGCCTATTAAGTAACGAACACAACGAATATTGCACAACTTATAACAATAAAACAAAAGAAAAAAGAAACGAGCATATAATATAATTATTATTTAGTTTGTCAGAAAATCACTGAGACAGTAATAACAATTTTCTAAATTTTTTTTTTTTTTACAATTATTCTTTATTTATTTTTTTCTTGCATCTTATTTTTTATTATTATTAAAAACGATATATTAACAAAATACAACAAAAGAAGATATAATATAGAATATATATATATATATATATTCTTAGCACAATAGAGTAAATTTTAAAAAAAAAAACAAAGACCAAAATAAGAAAATGACGGTTTATTTTTAAACACGAGTTTTAACAACTAAACTGACTTATTAATTAACACAATAACAAAATAAATAGAAGTTAAGGCAGAACTGGCTATCCAATCCGGCAGAGGTTTCCCAACCCAAGTTGACTCCACGAAAAAGGGGTTCCAAAATGAGCGCGCAGCGGCTTATATAGGCGCGCCACCACCACCTGTCATCCCCTCCTTTTGACGGGTGTGACATCATTTTCCGGCTAACACGGCCTCTCCTGACTGGAGGACGTCCTCGTGCTCCTGTGTCCCAGGCAGTGCTGCACTGGAAGTACTTGGTACGGGTTCTGGTGTCATCACACCAGAGGGCACATCGCTGACAGCTCGCTCAGGTGTGGACTCCGTGTCGTCATCATTACAGTCTGCACCTGAGAATAGATTAGAAACAAATAGTCAAAAATGACACGCAATTTCAAGAAATTGATTTTATTGTAACAGTGCAATTGAGCCTTTACAGACACGTCAACTGCACTATCACAATAAGCTCAGGCAAACTGAACTATCGTGAACCACGTTCTTCATGACAACAGTAAGAAACATAGGCACGACGTTCGCTTATTTCTCACAACTCTGTATGGCATAGGCACTACGTTCGCATACCACACACGCAAAACAACCATGAGAAACATAGGCACGACGTTCGCTTATTTCTCACAACTCTGTATGGCATAGGCACTACGTTCGCATACCACACTCACGCAAAACAACCATGAGAAACATAGGCACTACGTTCGCATATTTCTCACAAATCTGTATGGCATAGGCACGACGTTCGCATACCACACACACAACAACCGTAAGAAACATAGGCACGTCGTTAGCGTATTTCTTACAACTCCATATGGCATAGGCACGACGTTCGCATACCACATGGTTTCTACACTCGCATGACATAGGCACGACGTTCGCTTATCAGCGAGTGTATGACAAATTACCTTCAAAAAAGGTTGCACAGGTGTCAGGAGTCCATTCCCCTCGCCACGGCACCATAAACTCTGCCGCAGCCTGGGTCGCTTTCCCATACGAACCCGCCAGTAGTTGTAGCTCGTATCGATCATGGGGAAGCACCTTGATCACACGGTATGGCCCGCGCATGCCCGAGTCGAGCTTGCCAGTGGCTTGTGCCTGTTTTTCAACAAAGACAAAAGAATTAATTTCGAATAATCGAGGGGATCTGCGATCCGCGTTAACAGTTGCGTCTTGCCGTTGCTGATTAGCTTTTAAACGCTCGGAAGCTCTTTGCCTCTGCATCTCTCTCAACGCCTTGTGGTTCGGATGAGAGTTCTCCAGAGCGACATCTCTGACCAGGTGTCGTATGAGCGGTGTAGCCGCTTCGATACCTACTAGGAGATTCAAGGGAGATAACTTGGTGGTTTTTTGTTTTGTTATGTTCAAAACCAGCTGGAGTCGCCACATAACATCTGACCATTCATTTTGCCGGTGATTGCATTCTATACGAACCATGTTTAACAACGTTCGACAGTAACGCTCAACCTGCCCATTGGAATGATGCATCTCAGGAGTGATGAGGTGCATGTCAATACCTAATTCTGATACAAGTCTCGTGAATTCAGAGCTCTGGAACATACGACCACGGTCTGCTACAATTAGTTTTGGTGTACCAAACAGTGAAATTACGTTGGTAAACAGTCTTTTTAATTCATTAGCATCTTGACCAAACATAGGATAAAAGGCAATATTTAGAAAATGCGTCTACAACAATTAGTACGTACTTGTAACCATTAGACTGAGGCAATGGGCCTAAAGCATCTGCATGTATAACCTCAAAAGGGGTACTCGGTTTTTCCCACGAATGTATTGGTTGGTGAGGTGCTCTGGGGACCTTTTTAAACGTTATACAAACAAGACAATGACTCACGTATTTTTGCACGAATGACTTAAGAGAAGGGAACCAAAAATGTCTCCTGATGAGTTCTAATGTCTTATCAACTCCAGGGTGGTCATGCTAGTCATGAAAAATTCTGAGCAAACTGAGCCTATGACCTTTGGGCACAAAACATAGGAATCTGGAGTCTTCTCCTACGGGAGAATACTTATAATAGAGCAAGTCATTCTTTTTAACGTAATGTCTACTGTCCAATTGCCCGTCTGTTAGTTTATGAAGAAGTTGTTGGGTTTCTTCATCAGCAGCCTGTGCTATCTGAGCCCAGTTCTGATGTCTACGTTCTTCGCAAACGTTCACGGGGTTACGGCTTAAGTAATCAGCGTGCGACATACTAGTACCCTTACGATATTCAAGTGTGAAATTAAAATCCTGCAAATATATCCACCATCTGGCTACGCGTGGCAATAGGTCTTTCTTTTGCTGTGTAGCTTTTAGTGCATTACAGTCGGTTACGACTGTGAAATGAACACCAACCAGATAATGTCTATAATGCTGTAGGGCCTTAACGACAGCCAAGGTCTCGAGCTCGTAGGAATGGTACCTCGGCTCAGCACCTTGAGTTCGTTTGCTAAAATAACTAACTGTCCGTTTGTACCCTTTCTCATGAGTCTGAAGAAGCACTGCGCCATAGCCAATTGAGCTGGCGTCTGTGTGGACCTCGATAGGTAGATCAGGATCATAAATGGCTAATACAGGTTCACTCGTAAGCTGTGAAATTATATCTTGCCGTGCTTCTTCTTGCTCGGCACCCCAGACAAAAGGTACATCTTTTTTTGTTAACTTTGTAATAGAAGCAGTCTTGGTAGCGAAACCAGCTATGTAGCGACGGAAATAGCTTGCTAGGCCAAGGAATTGACGAACTTGCTTGACAGTTTTTGGAATAGGTGCTTCAACCAAGGCCTGGACCTTTCCATCGCTCGGCTGTACCTGACCCTGACTTATAGTACGTCCCAGGTACTCTATCTTGGTCGATAGGAAAGAACATTTCTTAAGATTAAGAGAAAACCCTGCTTTTGTCAAGGTCTGGAGAACCTTACGAAGGGTTAACAGGCCTTCATCTACCGTGTGACTCATTATAAGCACATCATCAATGTAGACCAGGACTTCACCAGATTCCAGATGTCGAGAAAGAGTTTTTGACATTATTCTTTGGTAAACAACAGGCGCATTCGCCAAACCATAAGGCATCTTTAAATATTCATAGTGCCCCTCTGGTGTGACGAATCCTGTGAGCGGTATAGAGTCAGAATCTAAAGGTATTTGGTGAAATCCTGTGGCCATATCAAGACTGATGAAATACTTATGTTTGACTAACCTATCAATGTGGTCGTCGATTAGCGGTAACGGGAATCGATCCTTAACAGTTATCTCATTTAGCTTGCGGTAATCGACGCACATGCGGTCAGATCCATCTTTCTTTTTAACTAATAAGATGGGACTCGCGTATTCCGATTCAGACTCTCGGATAATATTCTTTTCAAGAAGGTCTTTAATAATTTCTCGAAATTTCAAAATTTCAGGGTATGAAAGCCGGTACGGTCGGTAGGTAACCGGCGTGCTACTATTTAACTTAATTGACATACTCCCAGTATTAACAGTGGAAGTTGCAGTACCAGTTATAAAAAAATGTGTAAATTCGTCAATTAAACCGATTAATTTTTCTAAATGTTGGCCAGTTAAAAGAGTCTTAATTGGAATCCGTGTGGACGATGAAGTACACATAACATCATGCACGATTCGGGGCTCGTAAGTAAGATATTGTTGCTTGTGCGTCCGGACATAGGTGACACCTTCTCGGTTCAGTACATCCGTACCGACAATGATTGGTGTATTCATATATTCGGGGGGCACAGCATGCAAGTCTACTTCCAGAGTTATTTCGTTAAACTCTATAGGCAGAGTGACAAAATAAGTAGATTCTATTTCAACACCACCGATGCCTCTCAAAACTCTGAAAGCCGGCTTGCGCGCACATCTAAAGTGTTTTAACAAGGATGAGGAAATTAGAGATATACATGAACCGCTGTCAATAAGGATATCAACGGGGACCCCCTGTATAACCGCCACGACAATATCTCTGTTTTTACTGTCAGGGCTTTCCTGACAAAAATTTACATTGCTGTTGTGAGAACTGGATTTTAGTTTAGCAAAACATGTTTCAACTTTATGACCAGGTTTCTTACAGAAACCACACGGTTCAGATTTATGCGGGGTCTGATTAGAACGATTTTTTTGATCATTATCATCACTATTAGCGATACTTGGATTAGGTTTGGGTATCTTAGTACAATTAGATTGTTTATGGCCACGTTGGCCACACAAAAAGCATTTACCATCGTCAAAATACCGTTTGCGGGAGCTTGTAATACCTGATTTTGAATCATCGTTACGCGAGGCATAGTTAGATTTTTTATTATTAGTTGGCGTATTTGATTTTACGTAAATCGAAAAGAATTCCACTAACTCATTCGGCATTAACTTTGCGTTAGTTGCCGAAGCACGGATTTGCGGATCTGTAACACCTCGTATCACTATTGCCGAGATTAGCTCATCGCTCAACCCGTTGACTATACGTAACCTTAGCAGTGACCGGCGAGCATAATCTGCATATGTAGGGTAGTTGTCAGAATTTGTGATCATGACATCATATAAAATATTTGCAATGTCCGGCTTCCTAGGACACAAGGGTTTAAATTCCTTTTTAAAATTGCTCCAACTACGGTCGTTGGTGACCCACTCGTTGAGCCATGTCCTAGCATCACCTTTCAAACAATTCCCAATGCGAGATAGACACTCATTATCGTTCCAATAATTTAAAACTTTAGCACGGTCGACTTCCTCGCACCAGGTGCTTATATCGTTGATGCTTGGATCAAAGTTTGAAATATAATAAGATTGGTTAGATCTCACCGTCGTGTTGATTGACCGGATAGCCTCCACAATGCGATCGGTCGCGCCAGCATCACGATCGGCTGCAGCGCTTACGGAAGGACCCGGTGAGGATGGAACCACCGACCTTCGAAGGCCTGCCGCCGCCCTTTGACACTCCGCAGCGGTAGCGGCCGGCTCGAGCGGTCGCGGCGGCGTCGCTGGGTGTGCACCAACACTTTGCTCACGCGGTCGTCGCGGCGGAGGCGTACGGCGTTGTTCCTCCAACGACGTCAGCCGATCCAGTATTTGTTGCATCTGCTCAGTTAACACATCATTAGGAGATCTACGTCGTTTTCTAGAACGTCTAGAACGTGAGTTATGTTTGCTAGAACTCGTATCATGAGTACCAGAATGCGAATCACGATTTTTAGATCGACTTCTACTTTTATGACTATGGCTAGGCATATTTACAGTTTTAAAATGTACCAAATTAGTAAGGAGTACTTTTAATAGTTCAATAAAGAAAACAATGGGAAGAGATAAGCAATGAACTTAAGAGTAGGTAACCAGGATAATGAGAAACAAAAATGTAAGCAAGCCACAAAGCTGCGCTAGAAATATATTCGTAAACACAATGTCGTCTTCCCTAATAAACAAATCGGAACGTACTCACCAGATTTTACCACTGTACCTACACCTTACCACACGAAGTTACCGTAGGTACTCGTTAAAACCGTTACTTTTTTCTTCTTCAAATTGAATAGCCAAACTACCTTACTTCAAGGATCTGAATGAATCAAGGCAAGTGAAAATCGTATCCCACAACTGATCTTAGCACAATAGAGTAAATTTTAAAAAAAAAAACAAAGACCAAAATAAGAAAATGACGGTTTATTTTTAAACACGAGTTTTAACAACTAAACTGACTTATTAATTAACACAATAACAAAATAAATAGAAGTTAAGGCAGAACTGGCTATCCAATCCGGCAGAGGTTTCCCAACCCAAGTTGACTCCACGAAAAAGGGGTTCCAAAATGAGCGCGCAGCGGCTTATATAGGCGCGCCACCACCACCTGTCATCCCCTCCTTTTGACGGGTGTGACATCATTTTCCGGCTAACAATATATATATATATATATATATATATATATATGTACAAGCGGAGTAACAAGGAGAAAAGACTCAAAGGGCATCGAAAAATTCGTCCACATCGCTGTCAACGGGAAAAGTGCCCAGAACACTGGCCGCATTGCCACGTTGAATGGCAATGCTGATTCGTTGACCAAAGAAAAGGCCAGCCCTCTGGTCACGTGAAGAGTTGACTAACTGCTTACTGATTTCACGGAAAAGTCGATGAGCACTCGGACCCCACGGCCCTAGTGTTTCAACCCCAAACGGCTCAAATACATAATTCCCAATAAGGTTGTTGTATTTGCGCCGTTTGAGATTTTCTGCACCTGCCGCAGCCGCCCCAGCACAACCCGCCGTGCTAAGAAGATGGGATGGCGCAAGGGTATCGACACATGTTGCATCCCACACCAAAGGCCTACCCACCTTCCAAGGCATTATGGTCATCCCATCTGGCCTCTTCCCATCGTCTCGCGCCAAACCAATTGGTTCTAATACAGCTGGCATCCCGGCGGTGACAAGAGCCCGCCTGATGATGTCATTAATGCTGGCGTGCCGAGCTATCCGACCTGCACTTCTAATGCAGGACAGGCCATGGTGTCCGAGGGAGTCAACTGCTTCACCACATTGGCAGCGATGTGAAGCTCCGCTAGGAGCACCCAGACGCAGACATGTAGCGATCCGGAAGGTGGTGTCACTCAGCATAGTACCTATGTTGGGTGACGGTAGTGCCTCGATCAATTTTCTAAAATTGATTGAGTCAGGCGTTACTTTGCGGAAATCCATTTTAAATTTGAAAATGAAAATAATATATCTAGTTTTAATTTCCGCGAATATATAGCGGTTTATATATAGCGGGCGGGAGGGAGGTGCATACCTGAAACCCGAATATTCGCGGAAATTAAAACTAGATATATTATTTTCATTTTCAAATTTAACAATTTTCTATAAAAAAATTAGACAATTTATGTTTGAAAATATTTACATTTCCTCGTCCCAATCTCCACATTCCACGCCGACCTCATCTAGGTTCAATCCTCGATGGCAACTATATCGTCTGCCCATCTCGTATTACATTAACATTAACATTATCTGTCCACTATACTGTGATTCTGTATATTTTATAGGTATGTATTATTTTATATAGAAGTATGTATTAAGGTACCATCCGAGTATATTTGTTTGTACGTTTATTTTAATTTGATTTGTTTGTATAAATTGTTAATAATATGTTTTAATTAAGTTAGTATAATCTATTTTAAGTTTCCTTCTCTGTCTCTTTACACACTGTGTCGACGTTTCTTATCCCACTCTTCTGTTACAGGTCTACTAGAAGAAATGTCTATTGAAATAAGCAGTACCTTTGTGCTCTTGATTGCTTTTTACAAAATTTTATTTTTTAAGTATCTTGTGTGTACATAAATAAATAAATTATACAGGGTTATTTGTAAAACACAACAATCTCTTAAGAGGTTATTGTACTTATCATTATGAACAACTTTTACTATGGAACCATAACTGAAATCACGAAAAAAAAAATCAGCTGTTCCCTACATTTTGATTAGTTATACGGAACATAAATGTAAGGAACAGCTATTTATTTTATCGTGATTTCAGTAATGTAATGTAATGACCTCTTAAGAGGTTGTCGGCGTTTTACAAATAACCCTGTATACTTGATAATGGATAAGACGCGAAAGATAAAACCGACAATGATTTACCAAATACTTTTAAGTTTGTTCCGTCTGTCTCGATTCAATGAAATTCGAACCCGCATGTGAAGCCCCGAAAATATTCAGCTGGAGACGTCTTGAGTCTCCTCCATACACAAAGGAGATATTTCTTAGTCATCTACATTGAGCGTTCAAGTAATTTCTTTGAGATCTTATTTTGTATACCAAAAATAGATGAGAAAAGAAAGCCTTAAAATATCTACTTTTTGGGGTATCTCTAGGATAATTTACTTCTCAGAAGTCTGTCATTATAGGTTAATAAAGTTATGAATAACTCTGCGATAAGTGTAATTTTTAGGTAAAACATTATTTTGAGTAGCTTTTGGTAAATTGAGATTCTTCGTTTTCATTTTGGTAGAGCTACCTTATAGACGAGAAGAATATGTAAACGACAGGTACTAACTAAGCATTCGTTACTTATACTCTCCTAGATTTGATATCTGAGTAGGAAAATGAACAGTCTATTAAGTAAATTGATATATGTCATAGAAATCATAAATCAAAATGGCTATAAGATATATACGATCGGATAACACGGGAAAGGAGCGACAGTTCGAGGGTTAAATCACTATCATAATCAGCCTTTTAATGTTCCCACTGCTGGGACACAGGCGTCCTCTCTAGGAGAGGGAATGGGCCGTAATCCACCACGCGGGCCCAGTGTGGGTTGGTGGATGTCATATGTCTTCGAATTTTTGGTTCTAGGATATGCCGGTTTCCTCATGATGTTTTCCTTCACCGTTTTGAGAGCAGTGGTGATGAAATTAATTACGCAGAGTAATGCGCCAGGCTGTGTTTGAACCCGCGACCTACTATTCGTAAGTCGGGGCCGTTGCCACTCGGCCACCACTGCTCCAAAAAATTAAATCACTATAATAAAAAACAAAGCGCTAAATACACTCTGTACACACGGCCGACAAAAATCGACCTATAAATTGATAAAACTGAACACCTCTAAGAAGCGTCCACACTTGGAACCTATCTACAGGGTGTAGACAATGTTTGCGACAATCAGGCCGGAGTCGGCAAACAGGCAGGCGCGGTGCCAACGCAAACAGCATCCTCCCGGACAATTGACCGACTCGTCAAGCACAGTGCGAAGCTCCCAGGACCGTCCTGAGATGTCCAAAGGGTGCATTGTTCAGCCACTTTTTAAATGAAAAATCTTTTTGTTTTCCTTAGCAGTAATCGTAACTTTTTTTCTTTTGTAAAGATCATGTTCTTCGAAATGCTTCAGTTTAATACCTACCTATATATGTATGTATATGTATAAGAGTTGCCGAAGGTTTATAACGGGTCTGTGAAGATTCATACGTAATGATCAAGCCGAGTTTTCTTGTTGCTAAGCGATGGTACCTACATATGTATATACCATATAGGTACTGTCGTATATCATAACTGGAAGTGTTCGATACGACATTTATTTTATACCAAACCGTTAATGGTAACAATTCAATTTGAAATTTAACAAAGGTAATCAGATTTCTTGGTTTTTGACTACACGTAACCGACTAACAGCTTTATGAGGTTTCCAAGGCGTGATATGATCCGATGGTCACCCATCCCCGATAATGTCAACCACAGCTTAACTTTCAAGCGTAGCTGTTATTATTTAGCTACTGGCTCCTAAGATGTCTGCCTAGTAATTCTGCTAACTGTATTGTAGTCAGATTTTTGACTTGATGATAGCGTGATTGACCTTTAAAGCAGACCCCAGAAACTGAAGGTCAAAGTCTCACTACCTGGTAGTATATGTACTTATAGTCGACCAAAGCGTGACGGTGTTTTGACAAGGTGTTTATTCTGGCTACTGGCTTTTTAGGATTCTACATCAAACATAGCAGGTGCGGCGTTCAAGCAAACAGTGCCCTGCCCGATCAATTAACACACTGACCGAGCAAAGTGCGATGCACCCTGGAGTGTCCTGAGACGTTTACTTACAGCGTTTTCTAAGAAGTCTTACTCTCTAACGATCTTTTTCATATTATTATTCTCTTTATTTACTTTACTGTATATAAAAATGTATATTTTTTCTAAACAATTAAACATAAAAAAAACGTTTAATATTTAAAAAAAGCAGTAGTCTGCCGGTGTGACTACTTGGAGGCGTTCATGACGGATTGGTCGGAGAGGACAACACACCGGATAGAGTGGGAGGCTATGGGGGAGACTTTTGCCCATCTGTGGGACAATACAGGTAAAAAAAAAAAGAGTCGGAAGCCCAAGCTACCGATGGTTAGAACTCCAGAGAAAGGAACCTCCTGTCCCAAGCCGTATCGAGGAGACCTTCTGTATCCTTCTGTATCTGGGCCCTTTATCCAACCGCGTAGTGCCAGCTTCGACAGATGGCCCTCCAAGCTTTTGACCATTAGGATTGTCGTTACGGCCGATGGGCCGTAACGACAATCGGGGCCAATAAAAGCCGAGTCCACATTTCACATTTTGACAACCATGTGTTTTTGATGCGAGATACTTGTTTTGATTCTCTTTCTCAGCCTTCACGAGGTTCTCGTCATGCGGAATGGTAACATTGATGATTATAATCGTGCGGCGCGCTAATCGAATATAATGAATAAGGTTTAATTTTGACTGCAATCTCACCTGGTTGAAAGCTTGATGATGTGGTCGATGATGGAGAACGCTGGATAACAAATAAAGTATACACTCTTAACTTAGAGACCAAAATTCCATACTTTAGGATTCTTAAAATGTTTTGTGCGTTTGGATGTGAAGTTTACCAAGTATCGATGGCGCATCGCTCTACGTCTTCGACTTATTTTATCCTAGGTTTTATCATACTGTTCGCATGTTTTATAGTCTATTCACAGTCTTTAATAGAATACATACAAGAAAATTGCTTTGAACAGTGTCTTTACTCTTCATAGACTTTTAATTTCCGAGAAAACTTAAAAGATACCGTGTAAAACATGTTGTAGCTAAGGGGGATTTTTTAAAAGCTTTTGTATCTGAGAGTAACTGTAAAAGTATGCTGTTTCCTGCGACTTCACCCGTGTCTTTTAACGATTTCATTCAAATTTGATTCCAATTTCATTTTCGCACAGATTCTAATTCTTTTTTTTTACAGTGAAATAAGCCCAAGTTACTCCTTATAACATTTATCTTCCAGTGATATTTACGTAAAAATCGATTCCATACTTAAGTATCGTATATACGAGTACTTTCGCATGCATTTAGTATCCAGCTGTTATTTAGATATTACAGACGCTCCAAATAAAACGTAAGAAATTACAACACTGATAACTCGATTAAAACGATCTCGCAAGCTGGGATGCCTCTCGCGTAATGAAAGACGCACGAGCTAAATAAGCTTCTACGAAGAAATCTTATGTGAAAAGTAATTAGAAGTTTTGCACGTCTTGTCAGTACTAAAACTCTTTAATTAAAAAATGTTTATCACCTTATAAAACCTACCTACATTCACAGACTGAAAAGTTCTGTAAAAGAATTAAAAAATTGAAAATATTTTGAAGGTCCTCTAGGGCTTGCTTTTGTTTTGACTTAATTATGACTTAATTTGTGTTTGTTTAGTTTATTCGTTACGCAGTTATCCATGAATTTTATTAGATTGTTTGGTTTGTACGATATTTATTTTAGAATTTAAATATTATTTCGGTGTTTGTTATTTTGCACTCTTACTACAATGCAGTCTTTTTAACTCTAATGTGGACTACTAGATAATCCCTTGTTGTTAAATAAGACCGCTTAGTACCACAACTGTACATAAAGTTTTTATAAAACACAAAGTTTCGATCGACTTGAAAAGTTCAATTTCTTAGTTTGTTTGTTTTTTTTTTATGTTGCAAACTTGAATGAATGCAGAGCACTTTAAAACTAGGTGGCGTATCCCCAAAGCCTAATGGAATTAAATCTTGATTCTGTTTAGCGCAACCAAAACTTTAAGACTTGGCAAGGTTAGCTCGTACAATACATACGAGAAGATTTTTCAAAGCGTTTGCGAACTAATACTTTAATGCAAAAGTGTTTTCAGCTATGCCATCCATACGGGTGAACAGTTACAACGAATTGTTGACCAAAATTCACACAGTTGACAGTGGACAGTCGTATTTACACGTAACAGTTTCGAATTAATACACTCATGTTACATTAGCTTTTGCCGGCGACTGCGCCTGAAAATTATCCAAAACATAATCACAGGATGAATAAAATCTCTGTCCCATTCTAGGAAATGGTCCACCTTTTGGATGGGAAATCATAATTTACTTCTCCCTTTTTAGGTGGAACGGAAGGGAGTGTCAGTCTTTTACTGAATAAATCCCACCCCTGTTCCTCCTAGTACCCTTTGTGTTCCAGGGCCGCAGTGACTCTTTCGAACAAATTCCGCAACCCTAGCAGGCACTGTCTCTATGGACCCCGTCTTCTTTGATGACATCTCTTTGAGGCGCCCGTGGAACACGACTCGCCATCCGCAGGCCCGCGCCTATGGTGGCCAGGAATCGCTCTTAACCGGATATTCTTCCCGGGATTTCATCAAAATTCATGACAGTGGAAAATTTAGATTGTATTTTTCTTTTGAGGCCCGTCAAAAAAAATGTAGATAAAAAATTACAAAAGCTTATTATGCAAATTGGGGATTGGTTTACGTATTTTTTGGTCACTTAAATCAGGTATTAGAAATATTATTTAGTAGATTTTCAAAGCTTGACTGGTATCAAAAACCTATAGCTTGGTATTCCCGCCTATTTACAAGTACTTAATTCTCTACAAAATTCCCCTTCCTCAGAAAAGCCAAGTAAAATCCAGTAGGAGCCTAAACTAGTGATGTTGACATTCCTCGAATCAGTCGCGGACGCATTCGGAGCAAAAAGAGATTGTTTGCCGACTCTCCGGGTTTAAGTCATTTCCTCTCACAACTCAAGAGTCGTTTCCGTTAGTTACTCCGTTTTGTTAGCCAAGTGTTATTTTAGTGATTTACCAAAAACCCCACAGGGGAAATTGTCCTTTAGTAGAAATATCAATAGGTATGGGAACGGCATGCACGGCATTTCGCGTTCATTGGAGGCTTCTTGTTTTCTTGTCAATAAGTGGGAAAAGGGAAGGAAACATTTACAGACATTTGTGGCAATCGTGCTCAAATGTTTGTGATGTTTTGTTTGTTTTTTTTTGGCTTCTTCTTTTGGCCTACTTTGATATTATTGGATAGGCATGCTTGATATATTTACGTTAGTTAACAAAAGTAAAGTGCGTGGCATTAGAAAAAAAGGTCCGATGTACAATGTAATCTTTGTCATAATTATAGTTCTGAGCGCTGTGGCCTTTATATAGGATGGGAAATCATCAAATTTCTCTTACTGACTAAAACCCACCCCTGTTAATCCTAATGATCTTTGCGTTCTAGGGCTGCGATGATCCTTTGAAAAGAAATGAGGTCTAAAAACTGAGCGTTTGAATATGACTTCAGGGTCGGTCAAAGTGTTATTCGGGTTTTCCTTGCGGCCTTCATCACAAGAGTCTGAATTTGGGCCGGATGTGTGATGTTGACTGGTTGATAGCAATCGGCTCAGCTCCATATGTAGCTTAAGCGTAACTGACGAAATATGGACAGACGAACAGGCCAATTAATTTAGTCGAACTTTTAGGCCTAAAATTTAATAAGGCCGCACAAATAGGGTAGTTGACTAAAAAAATCTGATTAGTCCGTCTGATAGATTTCCAAGAAATATTGGACACTTATTTTTTCTTTTTGCACATAAACAAAAAATGAAGACGATACAGTGCGTAAAAAACTCGTGTGACGTCACTACTCGCTACAATTTTTACCGGGTTACGTCACACGCTCCCACTCCTGATCTTTGATGCTTTTTTATCTTCGTCAGTTTTTTTAGATTTGATAAAGGAAAAAATACGTGTCCAATATTTTTCTATAATCTAACTGACGGACTAAATATAATCATATATTTTTTACTCAGGAAACATCCCTATTATAATGTTCCGAATTATTTCTTTAAAATAATATCTAAATTTGGTGAGTCAATCTTCATCTTTTCTTTTTCTTTTTTAGTGAAAATTTGGTAAAGTATTAAAAGCCGGACAGGCCGGGCACGGAAACTAAGGCTTATGATGTCCGGCTTTATACAGACGCCTGGCGACCCTAACTACCTTTCCGATATTTCTTTTAATAGCCTCAAAACAAGTTATAACTAACCGCTACTTCTTACTAACTAAACCTGCATATACCTCTGTCCATACTAGACCAAGTTTTACATGAGAGTCTAAGAATAATTACTTGAGCAATTAAACGTCTTATGCCATAAACAATTTACGAAGAAATCAATTGCTCAGTAATTGATCGTAAGCTATACGTCGTCATTAATATTTTAAGGGTTTGAAATCAAAGAAGTGATTATAGCTCCATTTACCTATCTTAATGGTTTTGATTTTCGGTGAAAGATGGATTTTTTAATTGAGTAGTTGCTTCGTAATTTACAATACAGCGTGCTTGCCTAGCCTTTTGCCAACAATATTGGGGTCGGCTTCCAGTTATACCGGATTCAGCTGAATACCAGTATTTAACGTGGAGCGGCTGCCTACCAGACCTCCACAACCCATTAACTGAGTAACATGGTACTTATTAGCATGAAGGGATTCAGATTTACTGGCTTCTGACAATCCGTAACGACTGCCAAAGATCTACAAATGACAGCCGGGACCAACGGCTTAACGTGCTTTCCGAGGCAAGGAGGAAACTCGATATGTTAAGATGGTCACCCATCCACAGACCAACCTTGGCAAGCATTCCTTAACCTTGAAGATCGATCCGTGCGGCTGTTAATCTTTAGCCACGAGCTTCTCGTAATTAATTTACAATACAGCATGTTTTGATATTAATTGATAACCAGCAAATACTTGTGAAGAGCGCACCGCAATAACCCGTTTCCTTCCTATCACAACGTGCTTGGCAAACTTAAGCAGCCGACAATAATGAGCTCTGTTTACTTAACTCATATACCGACCTAAGAGCTGAATAAGGTCTATAATGCTGGATATATAAACATAGTAAATTAGCTTCACGAAAGCACAAAAAATGACGTTATTCATACACAGCTTCCCATTTCTATAGAGCTCAATAAAAGCGACTCAAAACTCGCATTACTAAGCATTTTGACTCTAGAATATACCATTCATAAGACGTCAACAATTTGAAATATAGGGTAACAAGTCGCCGTAAGTATGCCCCTACTTCCACGTGGGCGGAGTCGAGGGTCAAAGCTAGTTACATAATAACAATATCAAGAAGTATAATACGCCTCAGTATTTTCCTTATACACTTTTTTTATAGCGTAGCCCGGATCCGATCGATTCATTCGTAATGAAACGAAATATGCACGAACATGAATAGCTCCAAATAGGGAGGATGTGTAATTACCTACTTTTTATATGGAAAACAGCTATCGACTCAACTGTCGAGCATTTTTCCCTCGTAATGCCATACTTAGGAAGAATGAATAAAGGTACGAGCGCAACACTACCCTTAATGAAGGTGAGAGGGCTCCCTCGAAGGAGTTACGTAATGGCCACGATGATAGCTATATAAAATCTAATAGGGACCTTTAACAGTGGTACATTCCACTCCGGCTCGCGAACGAATTAGTGAACTACGGACGGCGAAGGGTGTATTTCATATGTAACCCAGTGCGCCAAAGGGTCACGTCATAACATCCAAACCCTGCGTAATGTACATTAAATTGTCGCGACATCTCAAGTAACTGAGTTGTGTAAAGTAAATTGTAATTTATGAAAGGCTAAACAAAAGCGGAGGGCGCACGAGTACTCTCCACAGTAGTCGGAGTACGTACTCCAAGTAAAATATGAATTCGTCACTTGTAATTCATTTAGACGTCTTTTGATGCGTTCAAACAGCTTTACGCTTATTATATTCGCTTATTGTATCCTTTATGTAGTTAATCTGTAGTTTAGTACGAGTAAGCTCTTAATTTGCATGTAAAAATTGTAATTAATTCTTTTTGTATGCCTATAATAGGCTGATCATAGCGCACATTACCCTAAAACATGTCCAACCACTGTACCTATGTATCACAAATAAAATATTTCTGATTTCTGATTTCGCGGTTAACAAATGTGGAAACGTCTCGTCAAAGCAGTCGCCCGGCAGTCGGGTAAAATATCTTGCGCGTTCTGTTGTTGGCAACGCCTTTAGCGAAGTTTAATGAAAAACAAGTAGCTCTAACGTCTCAGTGTGCATACTGCAGGATTCCTCTAATCTAATTATGTACACAGCTGGTACCCATTGTTTTCGTTTATAAATAAAATCTGCAGAATTTACGTCTGTTTCTTCCGCTGCAGCTTAATTGATGAGAAAGCCTCTGTTTAGGTAAATGACACGCCGGAGTATCTGCACTGCCAATACACGTAATAGAATATCCGAAAATGTGTGTAATCGACGTGATTAACATAATATAATAGCGTATATTCGCTTTCACGATATAACGAGCGATCATTGACCTTCCCGCAGCGTTCGAACCGCGACCGCAGAATCCAGCGGATGTTATTCAAAACAAACAATATTGCGAATTTGCATGAGTAAAATAACCTCTATGTAGACAGCAGACGCAGCGGTCACGATATTATGCTGAGCTAGTAAAATTGTCGCAATAAATTTTCCGTATCGTTGATAGAAAAACTTTTTCTAGCATAGATGGGGACGCTCTTTTGCCAAGTCCCCCGTCCTTGTTTAACTACCCCTCTGGTACGCATGGCTTCAAGCGAGTTAGCGTCGAATACAGCACTGCGTCGAGATGGGATTAAGGGAACACGATTTTCGTCCTTTGCCACTCCAGGAAATGACCAACATTTATGAAAATCTATGTACCTATTACTCACTAGCAGCGCCACGCGGTTTTACCCGCGTAGTTCCCGTTCCCGTGGGAATATGGGGATAAATGTAGCCTATGTTACTCAGGGTGAATGTAGCTTGCTAATTGTGAAAGAATTTTTGAAATCAGTCCAGTAGTTTTTGAGCCTATTCATTACAAACAAACAAACATACAAACAAAGTTTTCCTCTTTATAATATTAGTGTAGATTAGTATATTAGTATTAGTATATAGAAGTATAAATATAGAACTACTTAAACGCCTTGCAGGAACAATCAATGCGGATCCCGGAACAAGAGTGTATAAATAAGAGTGTATTGAAAAGCTAAATTCAAGGTTTAATGGCTCATAACTTATAATAAATTCTACATCAATGTCGGTGATAAACATTAAGTATAGCTATAACACACGCATTATGCACTACTTGCCCATCGTATATAGGTTGTAAACAGGAAAAGTTTTTGCGCAATACCGACCTACTACAGTACTTTATTTGTGTTTTGTCGTTTAAACGCGGATGCATTGTTTATGCTCTGTTGAATTTGAACAATTTATGCGCTTTGTCAGATTTGGCCGAGATAATTTGGCGGGCCAGTGTTCATACTGTGTGAAATTGTTATGAGAATACGCCATGTGCTTTTAATTTCAATTTAGCTATTCCATTTCGAGTGTTAGAGTTTACAAACGGTCTATATTTATAGTCTAATAAAGTGTGTTGTCGTGTCATGGAACCCAATATGTATTAATGAATGGAGCATCGTAATAGCGTGTAGCAAAAAGCTCTTTAAATTATGGTACACATACATTATTATGATAATGATTGATATTCAAAGGTTTTGTGTTCTATTTTCTAACGGTTATAAATCATAATTCTCACTTCGTATAAACGTGAAAGAAAATAGGAAAACCTTTGGGATTTTCCGTGTGATTTCATTTGCAAGCCCGATTCGGCAGGCCGGCCAGGCTCGTGTGGTCTATTTTGCGCTACACAAAGCACATCGGTAGTTTGGCACGTCCGAGCTCCCGGCCTGCCAAAACGTCAGATCTCCATTGTTATAGAAAAGTTAACAGTTTTCACTTGTCGGGAAATTCGAAAGCGAAGGAACGAATGAAGAAATCAATTAAGCGATGCTTTTATTTCAACAAAGGATAGTGGAAGCTGGATTTCGAGGGTGGTTGTATTGTCTCGCCGAGATAACGGGAAGAAAGGCAAAGACATCGATCAAACTGAAAGGGCTGTGACATCGAACAGCTTCTGTGTATAAAAGCATTATAAACCATATCTACAGTGTACCGTACATAGGATTTTTAACGATTTCATGGCACTAGTACCAACTGCTTCGCCCTTCGGCTTTCATTGTAGATTTAAAGAGCTTTTTGCCTCAATAATACTTTACGTCCTTTATTACAGTCTCTTAGAGTGTAATACTGCGAAAATAAGAGTGCGTACAGTGTGTAATAAGTTTTTATTATGTGCCTACTTCGTGAAGTGAAAGGAATATTTTATTTCAATATTATACACGTGTAGGTAATGTAGATGGGAATACTTGTAGATGTGTGTATGGGCTTAATTTGTATTCACTCCTAAATCCTTTATAGGGATCTGACGTGATGGAATCGAGTGAATTTGTGAGTAATCTCATTGGGAGGGCATGAATATATTGGAGTGGAAGTATTTCTATGTACTCTGTGGTATGTAGGAGTCAATCGAAGTATACAAATTACACGGCGTAAATCGGTCGCTGTTCCTCGCTGAATATTGAAAACATTTTGATGCAATGAATTGTATCGTGTAAGGTCGCGTCTCTGAAATGTATTTTGTACATTTCATGCTTTGATGTCAAGATCTTCTCTAATATTGTAAGATGATGTTTACTGTAAGTGAATTTATGCGTATGTTGTTTATGGGTGTGAATTAGCGTTGAAAAAAGCAGGAAAAATTCCCATTAAATGATAAATTATATTTATTTTGTAAGTACGTTAAACATAACACTTTTACACGTCAAATATTTCTGGTCATTTTAAGCTAGATGAAGTTTCTTTCCAATTCCGAGATTTTTTTTTCAGTGCTTCATTCGAAAGTTTCAAGAAATTTAGCCAGTACCTATATATATTTCAAGTTTTTTTTTTTAATATCAATAAAACCAAAAAATATGAAAATTATGGTATGAAACGGGAAACTTCTCATTTTTGTTTTTTAAATACGTACTTACAATGATAACTTCTCTGCATTAACTTCCAAAGGATTCCTTCTGTTAATTCGAGAAAAACGGAAAAAAACACAATTTGATTTTTGCGTGAAAAAATACATTTTCAACGCTAGTGGGTATTGAATAGTAGAATGTATTGTGTGAAGATGTAAATAGAAGGGGAGGGTTGTAGCCAATAATGAAGTGGGGTGCTTAGTTCAAGGGAGTTATTTGGTCAACAATGTGTCAATGAGGGGTGAATCGAAATTCTTATTACTTTATCCTTGTGAGTTTTCGTAACACTCGAGCTAAAATAGTGCTTTATTTTTACTGGATATGGTAATCAAAAGGACCGAATATTTGTCAGCATAATGCTTGTTTAGGCCTTAGCGATGAATTCGCCGTACCTACTATTAATCGGGTCATTTTAACCTATAATAAAGTAACTTCGGTTTGACTAAGAATAATTTATTATACGTTAAAATAAACTGTACCCGTGTGACGTCACTATTCGCTACATTTTTGCCGTGACGTGACGTCACAAGCCCACTCTCCTGATCTTCGTATTTTTTTATAAATCCATTATTATTCTGTAACATAACAAACGGAATAATTCGATTTTTTTAGTCAACTACCCTATTAATCGTCTTTATCCAGGAAAGCATAGATATCACCTAAGAACTCTATAGAATTTGTTGAACGCCTATTCAAGTTCAAATCTAGCACATTCAATTTAATATTACGTACCGACAGCCAAAACAAATCACAATCACCAAGAACCAACTCCCCTCAAAAACAAAAGACAATCATGACTTTCCCATCTCACAATGACACAGCAGATCATTTTCGTTGAAACAGAAGCCTGAAGGAATCTTGCGTCAATACCGTCATTCGAGCCGACACGGCGACGTCAGCGGCAGGAAGGCGACAGGTCATCAATCATAGAGCACAAAAAGATCTGTGTTGATAGGCTACGGAACTCTTTGCGTCGCTCTTTGTCTTTGGTGCGGTGAGCCGGTGACACCTTTTTGTAACTGGTGTTTTGTTTTTGTTTTTGGAATAGTGCGTTGTTAGTGTGTAAGTAGGTAGTTATTTTATTTTTAACTAGCGATTCGCCCCTTTCTTTTTTTTTTGGATGGGAAATCATCAAATGACCCCTCCCGCCCTGGGTGGAGCGGTACGGAGTGTCAGACTTTTACTGAAAAAAACCCACCTGTGCTCCTTCTTGTGCCCTTTGCGTTCCAGGGCCGCGGTAACTCTTTCGAACAAATACCGCAACAACTAGCGATCCGCCCTAGCTTCGTACTGGTGCAAAGCTGATACTAAATATACCACAGAATGCCTTTATATACAATTAAGGTACTTAATTGGTTAAGGATTAATGAAAAAATCGCTTCGTAAATAAGTGATTATTTCTCGTAAAAAGCAAAGGATAAAAATGGTTTTTGTGGGTTATCCCTAAGAGATAGATATAAATACTATACTGGCTTGATATGTTAAGCGGTTCGAAATTGCGCCACTAGATGGCACAGCTTACGCAACAGTTAACGTTCTCTATTCGGATTATAGTATTGTTTTAAATGGACCACAATGGATTATTGGGTATTTTTATAAATACTCGTAATTGATTTGGTAAGTAAAAGATCTATCTGTTTTTGTAGGCTACGGAACTTTTTGCGCCGCTCTTTTGTCTTTGGTTTGGTGAAGCATCTTAAAAACTGGATTTCGTTTTTTTTTGTTTTTGGCATATTACGTTGTTGCCAGATGCGTTATTATCAAGTATGGTCGAACTTAGTGTGGAATGCGGATTGGTGATTTGTATGAAAATAGAACAGTGAAATATTTAGCAATTCGTGAAATTTCTTATTTATGAAAGGTAGGTATTGACTTTCCCATTGAAAATTGTAAAGAAAATATATTTTTTTTTGTTTTTTTAAATTACCTTTGTAAATATTGCCGACAATCTATCAATTAATTTCCTTAAATCTAGAGTCTGCAGCAGTATTTATTGTAATATAAGCACTAAAAGGTTGGGAAAATAAGTAATTTTGTTGCGGTGTGGTAAGAGGTTCAGTTCGTTTTTGTGGTTATAATATAATATTATTTGTGTAAATCCGGTTGACCTCCCAAATTGTGTGGTTTTTCATTATATTATTATTGTTTCCGGAGTAAAGTCATAGTTTAATATTAATTTGGGGTAACACTAATGATAATCGAATGACGTTTGCGTATTAACTTATTATGTTGAATTAAGTTTATTTAATATGCTGGTAAAACTACTATATTTTTAGTCCTTGACTGCCTGCTGAAGAGTATACTGGATGCGAGAAGATCACGACCTGCCGATGACTACGACACTTTACATGAAGACTTCGTATTTTATACATTAGATGAATTTCTCGAACGAATGCATTATTGCATTAAGTCCGCCCATGTACCACTATTGTACATAAAGTTTAAATAATTCTAACTATGTTGGGATCAGCAGACCCCAATATAGTCGGTAAAAGCTTCGACAGATGATGTTGAGATCGGCTTGCAGTCTAAGTAGAGGCAACTGAATACAAAATTATTTACCATAACAGTATTTTGAATGGAGCGACTACGTATCTGACAAACCAGTGACGAATTGGAGCCGTTTCTATAGCGTTATAGAAAAACGGTTTGGTTGTCACGAAACTCGCCCCAAATAGTACCCCAATAGCACCATCCTAGCTTTGAGGCTATCGTCCAATCTAACAAGATAGACCAAATAACAGTATATTTCGCACTGAACGGCTACCATGTCTCCTCTGAAACTCAATTACTAAGGAATATTGAATTACTGATATCCTGCAGCAAACCAGTTGTCAGATCTTCGGGCTTCGGCACAGAAGCCACTGTCGATTATACGACCTCTGGGTGAATTGCGCAAGCAAAAAAAATACACGGCAAACCTGAGAACGGTAGTGCAATGTGCTGGTTTTTTATTTTATATATTTTTTCTCAACAACGTAAGTACTTCTCTACCTTGGCAAAAAAAATCATTGATTTCTACCCTCTAATATACCAAAAAAAAAATTACAAAGTGTTATTTTATCATCACGGTGGCCTGTCCTGAACTCAATTCCGCTCATAAAATACCTTCCCCTGCCAATAGATTCATAATATGGATTTAAATCAATTCTCTTATCATTAAATTATAATATATTCGATCAAATAAAACTATTTTTGTTTGTTTATCTTCTTTCTCATGGATTTGACAGGCAGTCAACTTTTGTCTGGAAAAAAGTTATCATTTCAGAGGACAGTAAGTTTTAGTAGATTATCCATGTCAACATTGCGTTGTTACGCCCCTCTCACCTTTCCTCACTTCGGATCAGTCCGGCTCAAGCTCTCGGCGCGAACGCAGCGGTCCCAAAGCTTGCGGTTTTTCCGCCAAAAAAGTAAGTTTATCATTTCAGTAACATGGGGACAAAAATAGTTTCATTTCGGTGTCACAGTCCACCGGAATGAAATGTATCTCCGAAATGATAAAACCATAAAGTTTTAGAGATCCTTTATCAAATATAAAGTCATAGTTTTGTAATGTAAGTAAGTGTAGATTAGATTATTCGGGTGTATTTGTTGTGTAATATTTGTGTTTAAGATTAAAGATATATAATATACACATATTTCTATGTAGCTAGTACCTACATGTATATATTGGGTTGGTAGGAAAGTAATGAGCGTTGCAAATAAACAAAACAATTTTAAATTATATTTTTAATTTACAATTACTTGTCTTTATAGTAGGCACCGTTGTTATCTACAACCCATTTCCAGCGATTAGGTAAAGCATGGATACCCTCAGCGTAAAAACTTGGGAGCCGTGAGGCAAAAAAGCTTTCGAGGAAATCTGTTAACTGTGCTCTATCATCAAATTTTTTGTCCTGTATATGATTACTGAGAGAGCGTAACAAATGAAAATCCGTTGGCGCTAGATCGGGAGAGTAAGGTGGATGTGGCAGTAGCTCCCATTCAAAATCCAATAGCTCTGACGAACGACTTTGGCTATGTGCGGCCGAGCGTTGTCGTGAAGGAAGTAGGTATATCTTTGTTTGTTCACGGCGCTTTTTGTTGATTTCTGTACGGAGTCGGTCAAGCTGATGACAGTATATTGTCGAGTCCACGGTGATATTATCGGGTAGTAGCTCCCAGTATAAAATATAAGAGTTGATTTAATTTTAGAAGTTTTACTTATATAACTGTAGAAACACTATTCTCGTTTCGTTACCAATTTAACTAAATTATACCTAGCATTTTTCTCTTAGTGCAACGGGTACACATTATGTATTACTATTAATGGCATAACTTACAAATGCAGCCATCATATTAATCAGAAACTTTAAGCTTTCTTATCGCGCTTCGTTCACTCTTTTGAAAATATATCAAGTAAATTAGTATTAGTTCATAAACAAACAAAAATATTTATTTATGGTTACCAGCATTTACGATAAAGTTTTCCAACATTTTCACATAACAACAACCTGAAAAAAATTACCAAAGGTTATTTAAGTGAAGAAACAATTCATTCATATCATAATAAATATTACAATAATATCATTCGTTGAGGTTATTGTAACTTCAAAGAATGATATATGTAATAGTAATTGTAATATCTATATATTAATGATGATATTAAAATAACTGTCTACTGTCCTGTCTCAGTGTTTATCTAAAATTTGTGGAAATCAAACCTAACAAAGTAGGGAACCCTGGCTGCCCGGCACGGTTGTTCTTAGCTGTATCATATCGGTGGATTTATTTCATTCCGGTGCACAGTTTATCATTTCGGTGGTCATTTTTATCATTTCGGTAGACACTTTTCATTTCAGTGGACTCTTAAAAATTCATCCTTAAATATTTATGTAAGTTTTGATGAAATTTGATGTCCACTCACACACAATGTTATAAAATAGGCTAAAGTTTTATTTGTCACTAAAAATATGTAGATAGCATTGAAATTAAAAAATCCCACCGAAATGACATATAAAAATCACTTGTTGAAATTCACCCCTCTATGGTGAATATTCCCTTTTGGTTTTAAAGCAACAGTATTTAGACAAAACCACTCGATTATTGAGGAATTCTAGTAACATAACATCACGTCCGTATTCCCAGAAAGGCTTAACGCTATGTGTTATAGTGCTCCTAAAATTGGCCAGTTAATTTTGAGTTCCATTTCATATGACAGAGGCTGCCTTATTGCCTGGCAGCAAATCCAGTTACTGCTACTGCAGTACTGCTATCTACTGAGAAATTCTAGATGCAAAAATCCAATAACAACTACTTTTTTCGACTCCGGAAATAAACCTTCATACTTAGCATTAGTGCTTGAGAACACAGTCCAAGTGTATTATTACACTTGGACGGTGTCTGGATTTAGGTACTTCAAATACAACGTGCAGTATTGCTACAGTACATATTATACAATTTATAGGTACTATAGCTACCTAGCCACTAATTAAGGCGTACGGTAGGAAGTCATTGAACCTCATAATGAATAGGCTATAGGTAGATAAACACTATATGTATTACATGTTGCGAAATTTGTCCGAAAGAGTCACCACCGCCCTGGAACGCAAAGGGCATTAGGAGGAACACGGGTGAGTTTTAGTCAGTACGAGTCTGATACTTCCTTCTGCTCCCCCCAGAGCGGAAGAAGTCATTTGATGATTTCCTATACCTAAAAAAGGCAGATACCACATAATATGATGTTAACTCCACCAGGCATAACTATCGTGGTATTCACAAGAAATTATGTTTGTTGTCACCTAAGGAAATACTGGTTTTGAAAATGAAAATAATATATCTAGTTTTGATTTCCGCGAATATTAGTGGGTTGCAGGTATGCACCTGGTTGAGTTGCGACTCAACGGTCAGCGAGTCAACACGTCCCTGAGGATGCCTCGTGGAGAGGCGAAACACGTGTCGGTAATGGTGTTGGGTTTTGCTTTGCCTTCCTGCATGTGCTTAAAATCCTTGCATTTGCCTTGTAATCTTGCATGTGCATAATAAAGCGGGCGGGAGGGAGGTGCATACCTGCAACCCACTAATATTCGCGGAAATTAAAACTAGATATATTATTTTCATTTTCAAAATTAAAATGGATTTCCGCAAAGTAACGCCTGACTCAATCAATTTTGAAATACTGGTTGTCAATTTTTATTTTACTGGCGATATTTCACGTGTTAAATGTACAAATGAGTATAAACATCTTTTAGTGTTGAATAAACTCTATATGGTATAAAATAACGGCCAAGTGTGACACGAGCTCACGCGTAGTAGATTGGAGCAAATGGGTTCTGACAGATGTAAATTAAGACACAAACGAGTGATCCTGTAAGGATTTCGTTTCTTTAGGACAAGAAAATCAGCCGTTCAGTACAATTATGTTCGCATAAGTTGACATAATGTATGGAGGAACAGATTCTTTTCTTAGTTAACTCGTGGGTCTCAATGATATTTATTTGTAAGTAGGTTGTAAATAACACTTTTACACGTCAATCTTTTTCGTCGTTATAAACTAGATGAGGCTGGTGTTTCCTAGCTGACTACCCTGAGAAGAAACACCGAAACGAACTCAGAGATCAGATTGCAAGCCTTGGTCACTAGTCGAGTAGCTCAACTTAGAACCAATAAGGAGCTCAACGACTCGACGAATAATGCCAATGAAAGGACATTTGGGTAGGCCACAAAATTACTCAAACAGCCAGACATCGTTAAAAAAAATACTTGAAGAGGAAAAAGCAAATAATAACACATATAGTCATATTCACAATAGTAAATACAATATATAATACTTTACAAAGTAAGTATTCATGTCTAAATAAGAAATTGTAATAAAATAAAAATAATACTTTCAAAAGTAAACAAAGTTGTTAAGTAGTGGTTCTTATTTCAAAATACTTTTATCACTTACGAATCGCCAATGAACTAACCCATCCTGTACAGTGACCTACATAGCACGTTTCCGGGAATCGACTCCCATTCCACTAAGGTCAATTGTCAAACATCCGTCCACTTTGTTTGTCTTCCCCTTCTTTCCCCTATACAAAATATGGAAATATCAAAAAGGTCCGTTCTATTTTAAGGCGAACAGGTTATACATCTTAAAGGGTCTTAGGTATGTCAGTGTTCGTTGTCGTATAAGCAAACGGAGATATTTGATCATATCGGCAAGGGTTGAGATGACCCGGAATTTCATCTCGTGAGAGGTTCCAACTATGCGCCATTTATTTAAGTTTGTTCGATTTCTTATGGCTGAGAAATTGACTCGGAGTTCTGAGGGGAATGTTTGGACTAGAATGATGTACGGCTTTTGTTATTGGAGCTTGAATATGTGATATATTCTTAGGTAAGGTTGCTTTTATATTTTATCAATGAACTAATGTTCTTTTTATGTAAAAGTAATGAAATGTAAAACCTTTATTTATTTATTTATTATATACTTAATTGTACACCGTGGTTAACAAAAAAAGAGAAAACTACAAACTAAAACACATGTACAATGGGCGGCCTTATCGCATTCCGCGATCTCTTCCAGGCAACCTTTAAGGATGAGCAAATAGGTATAAGATCAATTCCATCAGTAACTAGCTCATTATTGTAGTACTTGGCTACAAGTAACTACTTAATGGCTTTTTTGAGATGATAATTACATAAATTCTACTGGAAATATTGTTGTCCAATGATTTGTTTTCACATTTCCGAGTTAGCCCCAGTTGTTTGTATTTTTGGGTGAACGAAAGACCAGAACCAATCAAGAATCATTTTATATTTCTGTATCATTTGTTGGAACTGAATTTAAAGCAGTTTTCATTACTTGGATAATGTTTGGTCTTAAACTACCAGACACAACTTTGCAGTTCTACATCTATACTAATATTATAAAGCTGAAGAGTTTGTTTGTTTGAACGCGCTAATCTCAGGAACTACTGGTTCGAATTGAAAAATTATTTTTGGGTTGAATAGACCATTTATCGAGGAAGGCTTTAGACTATATATCATCACGCTTAAGCCAATAGGAGCGGAGCAGCGATAAAGAATGTTTTAAAATCGGGGATTCCACGGGGACGAAGTCGCGGACAGAAGCTAGTAGTAGGATAATGGCCATATCAACATCCCACAACATAAACCTAATCTCTAAATGTTCCTTCAGACAGATCGATCGTAAAGTTACAGGATCCTACATATTTTCATGTTCTAGATAGCCCCTCCGTCTATAAAGTGAGATTGGAAAATTCCAATGCGTGAGGTGGACATAACTCACATGCAGGACCGCCGCAAATGAATACATAATTTACCAAGTTCCTGACTTTGCTGATGCTCATGTATCAGCAACTATCCAATCCCACTCACCAAAGAAAAATTAAAGCGAACTTTCCAAAAAGGTTAATACAGCAATTTTGTATTGCGGAAATGTAGACGGACACTAATTTGTTTAACAACTACACCAAAAGTCAGAACATTTTTTGCAAGTAAACTCGGCCCGCCCTCTACTAGGGTTACGATGTCAGAAAATTATGTAGGAACGTCAAAGTAGAAACCTCGGTTAGGTAAATATTTGCATGTTCCACAAACGGCCTGGCTTAGACAAAGCGGACGTAGTTCTCACAAGAAACAAAAGACAAAACATTGCAAATGGAAACACCAAGATGGAACGCCAAGGGGCCCTCGTTTTAGAACACGCTGTATAGTTCACCGAACGTTATGAATATTTAGATAATGAGCGAAGTGAGCTCTTCGTAATTCGCCTTTTACGCGTAAAAAGCTTTTTGTTTGGAGTACGTAATGTATTTTTATGTACCCGAACTCCTTGGGCGTGATCCCCTACTTTTACATTATTAGTCTATACTAGTACGAGACCCAAATTTGTATAGACTCACTTTTCGCAGTATACATTTCCGAGCACTTAAAATCGTCTGGTATTCCGTACACTCCAGCATTAGTCGACGAAGAATGTCTAAAATATATTCGGGGCGCCAAGATCGGATGTCGTAAATCGATTGACTATTCAACTAAATTCCCGGCTCGGGACAAACTATTGCTTAACTGCGTAAATCGAAAGTTCCGCGCACCCTAATCTACTGCCCCTCACATATTGGTAGAACATTTAGATAATAAACAAAGGGAGGTTTTCGAGCTTTGCAATTTGGGCTTTTGTCTAAAAGCTTTTTGAACGAGTTTTGGTAATACTTTCGGCCTTGGTGGGTATTAGTTGATTGATTGATCTTTAGCTGTAGATAAGGCTTTAGTATACAGTCTCATCATCATCATCTGCCTAGGCTTTGCCAACCATATTGGGGCGGGCTTTCAGTCAAACCGGATTCAGCTAAATACACGTGGAGCGGCAGTCTACCAGACCTCCACAACCCATAAACTGGGTAACACGGTGCGTACTTCTTGGCAAGACTGGCGTCAGATTTTCTGGCTTCTGAAAATCCGTAAGGTCTACCAAAGATTTACAAATGACAGCCGGGACCAACGTGATATCCGAGGCACAGAGGAGTCTCGGTATGTTTAAGACGGTCACCCATCCACAGACCGACCTTGGCAAGCGTTGCTTAACCTTGGAGATCGACCCGTGCGGCTATTATTATTTGTCCACGAGCTCCCAGACTCATCACGTGCACCCATTATTCAACTCAGAGGTAAAGCCGCAGATCGTTTGGTGTAAAAACTAGGTTTGGTGGATCAATACCGATTAGGAAATACGAAGAGAGGAGAGGTTATTATTATGCTGTCATCCGCAGGCCGCGCCTCGGGCGTCCGCAAATATTTTAAGCTCTATGTTACTCCGGATGAAACAATAGTGAGCGGGAAACGAAAATTGATTTGTAACCATAAACAAATATTTGAACATAAGTTTGGGAGCGCGGTCAGAATGGCGGAAGCTTTGTTGTTGCTGTTTCGCTTTGATCTACTTACTTGACCGACGTTAATTTAATTGTTCGAATGGTTAGGGATTGTTTTGTCTTGTTTGTCTATTTTTTTTCGCTGCAGAGATCTATATAGTAAATACTTACACGTCTGATGGTAGGTACTTACCAAAGACTTAGCTTAAAATGTAAGTACTTAATTATTTTCGTAAGAAAGTTTTGTATTTTTGTTACACTGCTAATAAAAACACCGGTCAATTAAAATTAATTATTGGAAGGCAAAGAGATAATTAATGATACAACATTCCAATTTTGAATTCGTAAACCCTCAGATAACTTTATAAACAAGTTCAAATGAAGTCGATTGTAAGGGGACCTATTTATCAACCCGCTACGAATTTAATTTACCCTTCCCTCCATCGCATTGTTACTCATCCTAAACGCATTTCAGCTTCCATTGGCAACAAAAACGAGATTTGCATTTTTTTTTTCGCAACAACATTAACAATGAGAAGAACCCGGTTACAAATACCCATTATTAATTCCGAGTTACAAAAACTAAAATCAAAAGACAAAAGTAAGTGAGCCAATTTGTCCTAAACTCCCCTAACCGTGAATGCACAAAAAAGACAAATGCCGTGAAATTAGCTGGGTGTTTCAAAATTCGTGGTAGGTAATCCAGCGAGGTCATGTCTCCCCGACATTACCCTCATACAGTTTTTGTTATACTGAGCGAGCTTTGTATTCCTCTTAACAAATGCCCGCTTGGATGCAAGGCCTTTTTGCTATAACAGGGACCCTAATAAGTTCTTAATGGGGAAATGGAACTAAAACAATCACATTGTGCCCCAAATTGGGTTTGCACACTGTGTTTGCTTAATGTTTGCAATTTAAACTTTCGATGTGTTTTTTCTTTCACTATTAATCATGATTTTTTCTTCTAAATTTAAAACTAAATTTAAGGAAAAAACTTCACGGCTAAAAGTAGAATTATTTCTCGCTTAGTAACACTATTAAAGCAGAACAAATATAATGGTCATTTCCGTTGAGCGTAAATTTACCTTTTGGCAATGCACCAGATTACTACTACGGAATGAAAATGTTTAGCGGGCAATTCTTTTACGTCGTCAACTCTACTAAAATGTTCCTTAAATAAAATCCTTGTTTATTTGTATGAACTGTTATTGTGAGGAACAGGGGGAGAAACGACGCACTTTTCATTGTAGCACCTCTTTATTCATACTTTTAGGTAGTATTTTTTATGCATGGGAAATCCTCAAATGACTTGTTCCGCTCTGGATGGAGGTAAATCGGGCACTTATGATTCTTGATACGCTCGTCAAATAGGACTCAACCTATACATTTTTGTTTGTTGGTTCGTAATACAAAAAAAAAAACAGGGATCATCTTGGTGATTAGAGATCACCAACGACCTTTACAATAAAGAGATAATCTAGAGGCAAAGCTGATAAGTCTTTTAAGCCATTAATAATACCGATAATGTCCAGCAAACCAGCTCAAGCGACCAGTAGAACGATGTGGTTCCATCAGTTGTTCTCGTGTAGTAATGTATGTACTTATTACATTTATTTTTGTTGTCAGAAAAGGCCTGGCTGTGCACCCACGCATTTACCCATTCTCAAAATAGACTACAGCATCGCTCTGGCACCGGAAACTAGTACAATAATACTCAATACTTTCCCAAAGAGCTTCATCACAAAGCGCAGTAAGTAGGTCTCGCAAAATTACGTTACGGTATTTGATGTGATATCAAAAGCCTGATACATTCCTCCAGTATGTACCTATAAGCTAATTGATATTACAGCATAAACAGTTTCAATTTAATTTATATCAAATATCAAACAGGCAAAACTCAATATAGTAGCAAATTAGCCTTGCCAAACATTACTGTGTGTTGGGTGAAAGGGCGTAGTTGAAGACGCACAGATATTTACATGACAAACAAAGGGTCTGGCCTGAACATGTTTCAGCATTATTGTGCGTGAAAGGGAAGACTGGATTTTCCTATGATGTATTTACAAAGCACGCGTGCTTTAAAAATACATCATAAAAATCCTGTCTTCCTTCACGTGGCTATGGGTCGATCTTCGAGGTTAAGCAACGCTTACCAAGGTTGCCCGTGGATAGGTTATCCATAAACTACAGAGAGTCGGAAGCTAAAAATCTGACCTCATTTTTGCTAAGTAGTAAAATGTAAAATAATGAGGCCACCTACATCTGGTTTGGACTTTGGACTAGAAGTCAATCCTAACTAGTTGAGAAAATGTGAGGCTTATTGATTGTATTTTTAAAGCCAAAATATGGAGACTACTCCAGTTAAAACATAAAACGTATGGCTGTTTTTGTTTTATGGAAACGTAATTTTTTTATAACATTTCCTATTCCAAGAGTTATGAAAAATTTCAAATAAAAATAAACGTTCCATTTTAAGTTAGGTATAACATAATATTAAAAGAGGGAATAATTATGGCCTGAAGCAATTATTAAAATCACTGAACCGAACTTTAGTAGATAACCTTATTTAAAAAATATTGGTTATAAATAGAATCCTGAAAAAATATAAAATAATTGGCAGTGTAATGCCGTCGGCTAACGTATAAATTTGTGTACCTGTCACGGACTAGTTACGATCATAAATTCTGAAAGATTTTAGGATTTATTTTAACAATTTTTAACGAACCCGATGCCAATAATATTACATCATTAAACCTGTTCAGGCGTAAAAAAAAAAAACGTTACGTTCAATCTAAAAAATAGCTTGGTTACTTTTTAGATTTATAAATAAATGCAGACTATTAAAAATAAAATATTTACGAGTAGGATAAAGACCTAGCGCCTAAGTTTGCATTTTGGGATGGGAATAAATACATATATATATTTAGTATTGAAAGTGAGAGAGGAAGAACTCATTTATGTATATGTATAAAGCTGAAGAGTTTGCTTGTTTGCTTAAACGCGCTCATCTCAGGAACTACTGGTCCGATTTGAAAAATTATTTCAGTTTTAGATAGCCCATTTATCGAAGCAGGCTTATAGGCTACATACATATGTATATCATCACGCTAAGACTAAGGAGTGGAGCACCAATGAATAATGTTTCAAAATCGAGTAAATATTCCACGTGTCCAGTCGCGGACAGAAGCTAGTTGGATAAATAAAAATTCTATTATTAAGTCTACATCGTTGTCAATTGGAAAAGTACCCAAAGCACAGGGAACATTGTCACGCTGAATGAAAATGCAGATTTTTTGGATAAAAAAGGCCAGCCCTAGGGTTGTATGTGTTGACCCAAACGGCTCAAACGTATAATTTCCAAAACATAATACCGATCTAGTCCTATAACCTATTGATTTTTATAATTAAATTAATTTTTAGTAGTACCAGTTTCTTTAACAAGCTTCTTGTCCACATTTCAATCCATTTTATCCCTTTATCATTATTACCCTTGTTACTTCGCCTACCACTATGAAGTCATACAACAGAACATAAAAGATTCAGCATCATCTTTGATCTGATCCATTCTAAGACTACAGTTGAGATCAACGTCGGTCAGTGTCAAAGAAACTGCTTCAAGGGTTAACTGAATTGTTGCGGAATTTGTTCGAAACAGTCACCGCGGCTCTGGTACGCAATAGGCACTAGAAGGATCATGGGTGGGTTTTAGTGAGTAAGAGTCTGACACTCCCTTCCGCTCCACCCAGACCGAAATAATATTTATATTCATAAAGGGTAGGAGCACTAACTATACCACGGCGGAGCCACGGGCGGCAACTAGTTGTAAATTCACGAAAAGATTACAATGTTTTTTTTTTTTAAATAATAACGTCAACTTCGACGTTGTTCTGCCAAAGCTACACATGCTTGTCTATTTATAAGAAAACTGGAGTGCTTTCATAAATAATGGTGTAATGGTTCCCCATTACTTATTTACGACGAATTTATAAAATATAGGTCACCGATACGAAAGAATTATCCTCTTAAATTTTGTTGGGTTATTTTGATTCAATAAACTCCTTATTGACGGATGGTCTCATCGATCTCTGTAGGAGTTTGTGTGACAGATAATTACATGTTTTTAAAGCCAGGAACACACACGTCATGTAACGCAAAAAAATTTAAAGGAGCGCCATCTATCTCGTTAGCGATAAACTACTAAACGAAATCCTGTATCGCAGTATCAGGAACATATACAACAGCACGAATATCAACTACCAGGCTGTTGTCCATCAGACGTCTGAGGTCAGAGTATCCTTTTGGTTCGCGGGACTTAACACTCTGTTCCGCATAGCTTTATGCACATGCGTAATCAAGTAGCATGCATTTAATTATGCCATAACAACACATACCGAAGCGTTTGAGCCCTTTTAGCTTTTTACTTATAGCTTTTGAAAGAAAGAATGAAAAAGAAGAAAAGAATGAGTCACTGCGGCCCTGGAACGCAAAGGGCATTAGGAAAAAAATGGTCTATCTCTGTAACAAAATTAATCAAAAACGAAAAGCGTAACAAATAACAAACTTACTTTTGCGTTCATAATGTTAGTAAGGATTAATTTAAGTTAGATTTAAATACCTTTTTTATGGATGGGAAATCATCAAATGACTTCTCCCGCTCTGGATGGCGGAAGGGAGTATCAGACTCTTACTGACTGAAACCTACCCGTGATTCTTCTAGAGCCAGGGTTCCAGGGCCGCGGTGACTCTTTCGAACAAATTCCGCAACAGATTTTTTTTTGTATTTAGGTTACACAGAAAGTTCCCTTAGGTTTAAAACTAAAGATGCATTTACTTTAGTGTCTAACTCTCAGTTTAAGAAGACATTAAAGAAGCTATTTGCGTTTTTGTGCAAGACAATGGTACGTGTATTCCAGCCCTAAAATATTCTACTTTAAAGTTAAGATCCTTTCATAATATTCGAGAATAATATGAAATAGGATTGCGTAGCTGGCGTAGCTAAGTATTGTCTGTCGAGCGTCATAAGAAGGGTGCCTCATAAATATTCAATTCAGTTTCAAGCCCGAAAAGTCATCGTTAAGTCTATTTCCGATAAAATGCTGAAACGTTTTCACCTCTAATGGTGATTCCATTTTGGCCCACCTAACTCGTGAAAAAAATATTAAAACTCATTTAGGAACTTTGTTGATAGAATGATTTAGTTTTACCACCTTTTTGTTATTGTGTTAAGAAAGTACTGAAATATATTAGAAGGAAAAGTGGTGTTTGCGGTAAAATTTCTTGAATAAATTATTCGACGATAGTTGCGATAAACGGAAAATACTAATACTGCCGAGCTGCAATACTGTAAATGTAAATGATCGTTTGAATCGTCACTTTTTTGTTGATATGTGTATTGTAGCTGTTTATTGTAAAAAAAAAACCACTATAATATTTTTCCTGACTTATTATAAGCACATTTTATTGCTTACGTTACTACATCTTTCCCAGGGTATGAGATCATCTAAAGTCAATTTACTATTCTAGTAACATCATCTGCCACAATTTCTTTGCAAAAATCCAACTGTCAGTTGAGTAGCTAGCCACAACGTCCCCTTGTCTACTCAAAAGATCATTATGACCCTCCGCAAAACGTCCTTCATGCCTTGTCATTTCTGACCAGCACGCGCGACATGTTCATTTAATTTTTATCAACGGTCACGGGGATAACTAATCAACCGAGTAGTATGACCCCATTCTCCCCTTGTGGATTGTGAAATTATTTAGTTACCAGGGAGCGGGAACAACGGATTTTGATACTAAGGGTCGCCCAGGGGACTATATGATATCCAACCGTGTGTAAATATTACAAGATTTAGAAATACACAGATGTATTTTCATAAAGTAACCTGAGAGGAACGTTTGGATTAGGGATTTCCTTAGAAATAATGTATAATTTTGTTTCTGTATTGTGTTTTATATCGATGTTCTCTTTTACGTACCGGATACAACCCAGCGTCTTATTTCTCGAGATCACGTATTTATGTAAGTATAACAATGAAATTGTTTTTCTATTTGAGAGGATTTGAGTTCATTACTGCTCGGATATTGTACAAGCTAATGACCAACGAACTGTATTGTATTAGACACTAATGATTCCTAAGCGGTTGTTCTACTTTTACTATACATGATATTACATACTTATTCTACTACCAACTAATCAACTATTAGTGTGAAAGTTTCAATTACGTCAAATAAGTCTAAATACAAGTAGTAAGTCTCCACGATGTACTCATGGCTTTTGACCACGGTATTGACTATATAAGAGATCTCCAAATGACAGCGCAGGCCAACGACTTAACGTGCTTTTCGAGGCACGGAGTAATTTCGGTGTATAATGAAATAATGTATAATGAAGAAACGTGGCTTCACCTCGAATATGTTGCCAGAAATTGGCAAATGCTGAAACATTGTAAAATATCGCGTGGAATGGGAATGTTTCCTGAGGAATAAAAATATGATTCTATTCAGTAAGTCAGTTGGATTATCGAAAAATATTGGACATCTAGTTTTTGCTTTATCAAATCTTTCTTCAAAAGTCATGTGATGTCACGGCGTGGTAAAAATCGTAGTACGAAGTGACAACACACTGTATCGTGTTCGTTTTTTTGTTTACGTGAAAAATGTAAAAATACGTGTCCAATTTTTTAAGAAAGCTATCTGACAGACTTATTCGATTTTTTAGTCAACTACCTCCATTTTTCATAATATATCGAGAAATTATAATCTTATAAAAATTATTACAATCATTCGGAATCTGTAATTTTCTGGTGCGATACATCGACGTATGCGGCTGTTATTACTAAACCATCATCTTCCTGCCCTTATCCCATGTTACTTGAGGTCGGCGCAACACGTTTTTTTCTTGAATTCTGTCCTGTCAGCCGTCACGCTATCACTAACTCCCTTTTCTTTCATATCACTCCTCACACAACCCATCCATATTTTCTTTGGCCTACCTCTGCCTTTTCATCCATCCTCATTTATATTCATAACCCTTTTAGTTACATGCGTTTCATCCCTCCTTTTCCCATGACCATAACAAGACAAGCGGCTTTTACAACGAAGTACTTTTGAAAAAAAAAAAAAAAACTCGGTGCACAAATCCTAAAAAGCAATAAAACAACACAAAGTAATAAATCATTCAGAAAATAGACTTTATTAGACGCTTTTACGCGTCAATTTAAATAAATTATCGACTAACGACGTTTTGGCGATGGCAGTTAACGAGTTGACGAGCCGCTGTAAGTACCTAATGCTATTATGTATACCACTGATTTAATAATACTACGTGTATTGCTTGTATAATTTAGAAAACCAATTTTGAAGATATCAAAGCTTCGAGTAAACGATGCGACGCGCGTTTTCAGATAATTCATTCTAAAATTACTCTACAGATAAGAGAAAGTTTCTATGACAAAGAGTTATCGCAATGTCGTCAACTTTTCGCATCTTTTGGGGTTCATAAGACGTTGCTTAATTCACAAATGAATGCACTTTCTAACAAAATGGAGATTTGAATTCTAACCACACAGAATTACAGATTTCACGGCAAAGGATAAATAAATCATCTTGAAATAAATGAGGATAAAGAAATTATCTTGAACTTTGGGATTTTTAGGAAAAAATCCTGTTTTAGCAACGGCAGCAATAGCAAACAGAAGTATTATAGGATAACCCAAAAACGTGTGAAAAGTCATATGGGATTGTACTTGTTAACAAAGGTAGCTTTCTTGCTTAGTTCCGACCTTTAAAAAAACCTTACTTGCTTACAAAAAAAAAAAGAAACCAAATATAGCGGTAAACGAACAAGGATTATACGCTAAAACCGGCGACTGTATTCTACTGAAGGGATATAATTATTTCAAAGAACATTCTCTTGAAGAACGCGCAACGTTGTTTGCTCTTCAGCACATAAAAGGGAAACGGAAACCCTCCTTCAGTGTCAATCATAAGTATCATAACAGTCAGCTTCTAACCAAAACAGACACACCATTTACATTTACAAGGGAACCTTTCGTTTGTTATTGTGTCTAATGTGATTTGTTCTGATAGAACCATAAAGTGGCTAAGACTGTTTGACGATTAGTCCCTCTGTTACCTGACTAAAACATCAATATTTAATTTTTTTTGCTAGTCTAAACTATGTCTTATTGCTAGGAAAATCGTCTCTATTTTCCTTACATAACCATATATCCTGAGCGATCTCTTGCCAACTTTGACCCACAAAGTTCATCAGATCGTCGCATGACCTTCGCTGCGGTCGACTTCAATGGTGGCGTCCAGTGAGTGACGATTTTCGTCCATCTCTTCGGGTGCATTCGTGCAACGCGACCAGCCCAATTGGGCTGGTCGCGTTGAAAAAATGGTTGAAGTGGAATTCCACTTCAACCATTTTTAACCGACTTCTAAAAAAGGAGGAGGTTCTCAATTCGGATGTTTGTATGTTTTTTTTTTTTTTTTTTTTTTTTTTTTATTGTTTGTTCGCGCATAACTCCGTCGCTTGTCAACCGATTTGAAAAATTATTTTTTTGTTGGAAAGGGTATACTTCCCAAATGGTCCCATGAAAATTTTATCGAAATCAACCAAGCGGTTTCCGAAAAATCAACAAAAATCTAAAAAAAAATATCTACATTGCCTACATTGACGACCTCTTAGTTTACTCCGCAAAGGAGCAGTACGTTTTTTTTACACCAATGTGATTGGTTCGTTTAGGTGGGGGAGGGGAGGGGGTGTAGGTACCACTAAAAAGTGAAAAATAAAAAAAACTTTTTACAAAAAATAAAACCGACTTCTAAACAAAAAAACCAAAAAGTATAAAATAACTTTAATTTCGGAAGTCGGTGTGTTCAACAACAAAAAAGCAACCAAAAACACCGAGTTCCGAAATTAAAGTTATTTTATACTTTTTGGTTTTTTTGTTTAGAAGTCGGTTTTATTTTTTGTAAAAAGTTTTTTTTTTCTCAAAAATCCGCTGATTGTGTTTTGGCCCAAGTCGACGGCGCATTGTGTTCCACGCCCGCTTCAAAGAGCTGTCAGCAAATAAGACGAGGCCCCATAGGGTCAGTGCCTGCTAGGGTTGCAGAATTTGTTCGAAAGAGTCACCGCGGCCCTGGAACGCAAAGGGCACTAGGAGGAACACGGGAAGATTTTAGTCAGTAAGAGTCTGACCGCTTTCGTCCGCTCCGCCCAGAGCGGGCGAAGTCTTTTGATGATTTCCCATCCAGAAAAAAGGTGGTTTTATTGTAAATATAATAAATAAATTGCTGATCAGTGAGGCCACTGTGTGCTTTTTAAATAATATTTTGACTGAAATCTAACTCGAAAACACAGTGAAAGTTAAAAGCTAGCTGCAGAGATGCTAAAATATACAAATGGGAAAAAAGCATAAAATTAAATGATGTGGTGACAGACGCCCGGATTGTGAAAACTAACATAAAGAACAAAAGTGTGAAGTGTCATTTATTAAACAAATTGATAGGTACGAACAGTAAAAAGCTACTGAATATTAATCGTTTAAAGCGCGACCATTTGTCTTCGGATAACAACCTTACCGGAATAAAAATAAGGATCGAATTGATTTGCTTTAGAGGTTCGTGATCTAAGAGTTTTGGCTCAGGAAACAAACCGGGTATGTAGGTCAACAACTTGAAGGGAGAAGCAGTAGGTAATTGGAACGTAAGCCATGTGAACCTTCGATTTTCCGTAAAATCAGTCGAATTGCTATTGATGTTGTAACGCCTTCGTTCCTTTGAGTTCAAAGGAAACCATAAACTTTGAGCATGCGAGTAACAATAACTATGCAAAATAAGTATAATCAAGGGCTCATTTATAAAGTGAAACATATCGAAGATTTAAAGGCTTTATTTCCAATAGTAACCCCATTTCATATCTCAGTATTTCAGTGACATCTTGTATCAAGCTCACTGTGATAAAATCTCTGTGTCCTGAGTTTTTTCCTTTGATTTTCAGTTGGGGGATTCAAAAATCGACCCTGATTCACTAATGTGATGAAGTTTTTCCGATGTTAGCCTTAATTTAAGGTTCGGGGATGATTTCAAGAGTAGATAATATTACGGATTTTCTCTCGGAACTGATTTCGTAGACTACTGCGAGTTCTGTTAATAAGGAAATTTATTTTCTCTATAGATTAAGGTGAAAGGTTTTAAAAATATTAGCTGCTGATTTTCTTCACAGACTAATTCGATCCTAACAACTCGCCTCGCAAGCTAATTCTTAACTTAACTATCTTGCTTATTTTCATAATTTGTGTGGAAATAAAAAATTATAGCCAGTAAGCGAGGGAGATAACGAAGCGTTCAACGTGGCTCGTGGCTCAGGTGCTCGTTTTAGGCATAATTAGAGGCTCTACGAAGTGGAAGTTTTCGACAGCGTTTTCAGCTACATTTCCCATTATGAGTTCATGAATATCAATTAAAGTTTACGAGTTTAATTGGCTTTCCCACCGATATTTTAATGCTATTTGCATGTTGTGGGAGCATTGACTTATCCGACAGTTAAACGTTCGTATATAATTGGATTTTTCTGCGTTTTCCAATGCCACAATTACTTTACGTTTATTGAAAAATGTAACTAGTTGTATAGTATCTGTACTTTAAATACTGCAGATACTATATTGTACTATTAAACACTTACGTTTTAGGTATTTTATGCTTTTATCCATTGTAACATCTCATTATGTTCACGGTTTGACTTTTTAGATTATCTTCAGTTACATATACTGAAATTAATGAAGTGCTTGTATTAGTAGTGGAATTCGTTATTGAATGCTTTAAGCGTTGATTCTAAACGATTTCACTGAATATAAAATCACCTTTTTAATATTTTTAATATTTATTTTCTTGTTGTGACATTTTATGTCAGAGTTGTCAAACTGTAATATTTTTCTTTATGTAATTGCTCTATAGCTTTACTAAAAAGGTTTAACTGTTTGTAAATACTAAAATTCACTTTATATTTGTGTTTAATAGATTAATATAAGATGTTAAGCTATATTCTGTTTTCCTTCTGTATAGCTATGTTATAAACTGTATTTCTAAAATTCTTATGAACGCTCTCACTTAGATTATTTGTAAACGGAATACTGGCTATAAACCTCACTGGCACTCTAACTGAATTGAATTTTGAATTGTTCCGGAAGAAAACATACGTTTTGAATTATGAATTATAGAACGTGAGTCTTGGCTATATAAAGGGCTGAGGAGCCAGGATTCGGCAGTGTGACGACAGGGTTCATCTGAGAACCATCTACAAGTATTACGCCGGAGTTCCATGGTGAACCATCTCCGAGGATAACGACGGGATTCAACTGAGAACCGTCTCCGAAGTTCTCTCCGCGGGAATGCTGGAGCCCGCGTGCAGGCCTTACTGGGGGGCCTCGCGCTGAGCGACAACAGTGGTTGCGAGCCGGCGCTGCACCAGCATTAGCTTCGGACCTACTGCCTGGCTTCTCTGGCATGAGCCCAGAGGCCTAACCAAGTAACTTTTCAGTGTTCTGACCCTTACTGAGAGCGTTAGATAGGTGGTGGCTAGGTGAACGAGTGTCAGTACTAAGTTTTTAGTATTAAGACATTTTTACTAAAATAATATAATTGTACGTCATATTTCCTCTTTTATTTATCTGTGAGGGAAAAACGTTACAGTTGTTTTCGTTGTTTGACGGGTTTGTGAAATGGCGTGTTTCAGTGTTTGTGTGCAACTCGCCCCCTTTTATTATGATGTTGTTATGGCTGATATTGTAAGGGACTATAAAAGGGGAGTCACGGTTTATTTTTCGAAAATGGAACAACACTGTAGAGTTGTAGTGGTTTATTTATGAATGTATCATTTAAAAGCAGTACTAGAATTTAATGTTCCTTTTGATTTCGTTTAAAATCAATCAACGAGGAGTTCACTTTACCTGCCTTCCAATGAAAGAGTCTTTGTGTGTTATGGACAGTTAAGTATCTATGGAGCGACCACGGCAAGTATTGCATTGACGTTTGGCAGTTATTATTTAACCATGAACTGTGATAATTGATTTCCCATAAAATCTCGACAACTAGCACTACCCAGCGTTCAACAGCCTTGTTCCCGTTGTCTTGGGAATACATGGATAAAATATACTATATGACAGTCACTAATAATGTGACTTTCTATTAGTAAAATAATTTTCAAATTCAGTTCAGTAGATCCATAAATTACCCCCTATATATACAACCGCAAAAACTCACTAACTTTAGCTCTTTATAACAGTTGTGTAGATACACATTATTAGGTCAACGGAATTAAATATTTGAATTCCATTATATTTGTTACTAGAAGCGTCCTGCGGTTTCACCCGCGTAGTTCCCGTTCCCGTGAGAATACGGGGATAAAATACGGCCTATGTTACTCAGGGTGAATGTAGCATTCTAATGGTGAAAGAATTTTTGAAATTGGTCCAATAGTTTTTGAGTTTATTCGTTACATACAAAAATACAAATATTTCCTCTTTATAATATTAGTATAGATTGAAACCTTAAAACAGAACCCAAGCTTTTATCCACCCCCCAGATTATTCCACTGCACTAAAAGTGCTCTCCACTCTTACCTACATGGTGTTGTTTATTCGATTTAAAAATGATTGTGCATTAAATAAAGCCAACGTTCGACGTAAACAACGTGCCTCGCTAATTGAAGTTGCCAACAAAATTAAGTCAATTCAACTTCATTATAGTGTCATACTATTTCGCTAGTCATTAATATGCATCGTGTAATTATAGTCAAGTTTGAGAACTATTTAGTTACTTAGGAACGGTTTGTGTATGTAGTTTTAGATATGTAATGGAATTTTCGTGGTAATGTGTTTGTGAATGAGTTATTCAATGCTTGCATTGGTTTGTGCATTTGAAAACAAGATCTCATTTCGATATTATGAATAGTAAATATTATGTTTGTTTACTTAATATGTGTGTAAAAAGTAATCGTTGAAACTAATATTTATAAATAAAATAACCTTTATTTTGGACAAGTTACATCCATAGCCATAAGTCATCCTAACATAGTCTGTAGTATAAGATTTTTATTTATTTATGAAACGGGGTAATCCCAACAGCATCCTGTAACCATTATTATATTGCACTCGTAGAGCGCTGTTGGCCCACTGAGTATAATTGGCGCACAAGAATAAAATAGAATACTTTTTATTATGTGCACCATATAAGTTACAGAAAATATAGATGAAGAAAACATTACATTGGGTGACACAATGGGCGGCCTTATCGCTAAAAGCGATCTTTTCAAGACAACCTTTGGATGGATTTAAAGAGAAAAGGAAATACAGTAACTACTGTAGGTAGTCTTAGGTGTCCTAATTATATATACAATCTATACTAATATTATAAAGCTGAAGAGTTTGTTTGTTTGTTTGAACGCGCTAATCTCAGGAACTACTGGTTCGAATTGAAAAAATCTTTTTGGGTTGAATAGACCATTTATCGAGGAAGGCTTTACGCTATATATCATCACGCTTAAGCCAATAGGAGCGGAGCAGCGATAAAGAATGAAAATTTTAAAATCGGGGATTCCACGGGGACGAAGTCGCGGGCAGCAGCTAGTATTTAAATAAAATAAAATTATGAAATAAAAAGCATAGAATCCTAATAAAATCGATTTCGACGAAGATTTTGACCATTGCTCACGTCATTCATCACGCCATTGCCACAAGCTGCACGTGTAGAACACCTGACAGTAATCTTTAAAGAGAGTTACTTTAACTTGTCCACTACACCGTGCAAACCCCTCGTGCCGACATGTAACAACGGACCGCTAGCGCCCTATGCTCGCCCTCAGTAGCCACCCGGTCATCAAGGTCGTCGGTAACATAATGCAATATTTGATCACAAAATAATTAGAAGGGTTGAAAACAACATTTTTTTTTATAATGAACAGGAAAAACGTTAAATGCAGTAAAGTGTTGAGAAAATACGCGAGCAAAATTTGATTCATAATAAACAGACTGAAATGCTGACCTGTTTTGGAAAGATAAGCCACAAATCACGATAATCACTGTATTAGGACGCTTCACCGTTCCCATAAATCCCAAAATATGGGTAAAAAGTGATGTTGACGAACTTGTTTTGCAGTCCCCTTTTTTAACCGACTTCTAAAAAAGGAGGAGGTTCTCAATTCGGATGTTTGTATTTTTTTTTTTATGTTTGTTCGCGCATAACTCCGTCGCTTGCCAACCGATTTGAAAAATTATTTTTTTGTTGGAAAGGGTATACTTCCCAAATGGTCCCATGAAAATTTTATCGAAATCGAAGAAGCGGTTTTTGAAAAATCAACAAAAATCTAAAAAAAATATCTACATTGTCTACATTGACGACCTTTTAGTTTACTCTGCATTGGAGCAGTGCATTTTTTTACACCAATGTAATTGGTTCGTTTAGGTGGGGGAGGGGAGGGGGTGTAGGTACCACTAAAAAGTGAAAAATAAAAAAACTTTTTACAAAAAAATACAACCGACTTCCACAAAAAATCAAAAAAGTACAAAATAACTTTAATTCGGAAGTCGGTGTTCAAAAAACGAAAAAGGAACCACAAACACCGAGTTCCGAATTAAAGTTATTTTGTACTTTTTTGATTTTTTGTGGAAGTCGGTTGTATTTTTTTGTAAAAAGTTTTTTAAAATCAATAGATTGGAACTTCAAAACAAGTTAAACATTACAACATAAATAAAAAAAAATCTTCTCTCCTTACAACCTTCTTTCCACATTTTCGCCATTCACTTTTTCTAGAACCTAAGAAAAATACAATCTTTTACTTGAGAAACCATTCATCTTTCCTCCACCACCATTACCTTACATTCCTTTAAAATATGAGACGATCCAGCGTATGAGCGCTTTGACCTAGTCCCTCTTTAGAACTCGCTTATTGAATAGCTTGAATTCCTATTGATTCCTCGCCAGCGTTGTTGGCTAGTTCGGAACTTTATATACTTGGGTATATTCCGTACCTAATCAGTAATAGGTCACAGTACGCGCAAAGAGTACTTATATACCTTTTTTTGCTGAATTATTAGGGCACATAATAAACTACTCAAGTCGGGGTTTCGCTTAGTGCCTCAATAAATTCAGTTTCGATAGCTGTTTCACAAGAATCAAACATTTTTACGGGGCACGAAGTGCCTATGGCTATCAGTGACAGTGTAGGTCTATGAAAATGAATGACTTCAAAACCAATTTTCCTATGTCATCATCTGCCTAGCCTTGTCCTAACTATATTGGGGTCGGCTCCCAGTCAAACCGGATTCATCTGAATACCAGTATTTTACGTGGAGCGGCTGCCTACCAGACCTCCACAACCCATTAACTAGGTAACACGGTACTTCTTGGCAAGACTGGAGTCAGATTTACTGGCTTCTGACAATCCGTAACGACTGCCAAAGATCTACAACAAATTACAGCCGGAACCAACGGCTTAGCGTGCTTTTCGAGGCACGGAGGAAAACTCGATATGTTAAGATGGTCACCCATCCACAGACCAACCTTGGCAAGCATTGCTTAACCTTGAAGATCGACCCGGGCAGCTGTTAGTCTTTAGCCACGAGCTCCTCTAATTTTCCTATATAAAATAATTTTCTTAGTGAGAAAGCGAAAATTTAGTTAGGGACAAATAGCTCTACCCCTTTTTCAACGGAATCATGATAACATGGAAAGGACATATGGCCCGTCCTGCCAGGGTTGCGGAATTCGTTCGAAAGAGCCACCGGGTCCCTGGAATGCATATTTCATTAGGAAGAACCCGGGTGGGTTTTAGTCAGTAAGAGTCCGACACTCCTTTCCGCTATGCCCAGAGTAGAAGAAGCCATTTGATTATTTCCTATCCTTTAAAAAGCCTGATTAGTGCTTTAAGCCCAATATGAAGATCTTAAAGCTAGATTTAAGATCACCCATTATCTCAACCTTTGTAACGTTTTCGTCATCTAGCACATTGCTCGCAGAATAGATAGTCGATGGGGCCGAAATGTTCTGCAGTGTAGACCGTGGTCCGGAAGACGCAGAGTTGGAAGGTCTCCCACAAGGGAGGCAGGGACCGATCACCTAGTGAGGGTCGTGGGTAGCAGATGGATGCAAGACGCACAGAGGCCGTATTACGAAGTGCCAATGCTATCATGATTCGTGTGAGGGAAAGAGATGGTGCTATTCGTCTTATGTAACTCCGTCTCTCTCTGACACAGAAATCATGATGGATTTAAGACGTCATAATAGGTCGCCAGGACCCGTTGTTGTGGCGACACTGGGAGAGGCCTACGAGTATGTCTAGCAGTAGACGTCTTTCTGCTGATATGATGATGATGAATCACACAGTTTCTAAATTGTGCTTCAACCAGTTTAGCACTTTCCATACCTACTTTTTTCCGTTTTCACTGGCCTAATGCGTAGTGATCAAGAGTGGGCTTATAAAATGGGTATAAACATGAGAAATTTGTTTTTCACTAATTGATTAGTGAATTCAATTAAGTCGATAGTTAGTTAATTAACCAACGTGCTTGTTTTTTCTCTTCTTCTAAGACGCATGATAAGAATTAAAATTAATCTCTTCAACTGCGTTGATGGAAAAGAATTTTGTAAATATTTATCATCGAATAGATTTTTTTTATTTCTTATATATTTTTCCTAGCAGTGCCCCGCAGTTTCATCCACGTTGTTCCCGTTGCAGTAGGAATACGGGAATAAAATATAACCTATATTACTCGCTGATAATATAGCTTTTCATTGGTGAAAATGAGTTAAAATCGGTCCAGTAGTTTCGGAGCTTATTCAGTACAAACAAACGAATCTTTCCTCTTTATAATATTAGTATAGAAGTAAAGATAAAGATAATCAATTATAATAAACATCAAAGCATTACAGATGCTTACTAAAAATAATAAGAAAGTATTTCCCAGTCTACAGGGTGCCTTACGGTATAACAAGGACCGATTACGTAATCTATTTTGTCTTCGCAAACGGTAGATCTGGGACTTTTAAAGACGAACGCCCCTTATTAGGAAGGAAGGAGGGAGAATATTTTTAGCGAACTGGTACGGAATAAGGACGTTTTTATGTGTTGTAGTACAGTCGAGAGATTTGGATTTAAGATTTAATTTTTCGTCTACTTAGATGTTTGTTTAGATTAGGCACGAAATGGGAACAGAAATAGCGTTGATTATGTTGATTTAGGGATGAAATAAAAACAGCGTTTTTACTTAAACGTCGACGAGAATAAGCGTCGTGTGAAATATGTGTGTATTTTGTGGGTGGTGTTCCATCAGACGCTTCGCGTATTTACAGTCTTAGTTAAATAACTACGACATTATGTACATGCACTGTTCCTTATTCTATGAACAGCATGCGTGTTTATGGGTTAAAATATCAATGAACACAAGTAAATCTACGAGTGAACAAGAATGATTAGATGCAATTAATAACTATAGTAATCATAGATGTTATGTTCGGAGTTAATATCAGCAAACACTAATTTATTAATGTTAGTCTGTTACAGGTCTTAGACCCTAGTAAAGCACGCCCACATATGTACGTCCCAACACATTACATTAATCCCAGGGAGTACAGTTCCCTAACACAACGTTAGCAACGTTTTGCTATCATTTATCTGGCTTCCAGTAAACAATCCGGAGCCAGGCCTTTAGTCCCGGTAATTGAAGGATATCTTACTTGTAACAATAAAGTAGAATTGGGCACTATGTTTTATCCAAGTCTGAATCCCATTCAATCTACGACCGTACATCTTTCAAGACATATTGTCGCTTTATTATACCAAACTGCAATAACCAGACGTAATATTTTTTTTATACCTCTTATACGAACACGGTTTTATACTTAAACACAGTATTCGCTATGTAGATATTACCTTTCATCTACATTGAGGAAATAAAAGCGTAGATAAAAACATCCAATCGTATTTTTGTGAGGAAGGGGATACTGGGAACGTTAGTAAGTACGCTTTTAGACGTGAATAATTATTATTTCTAGCAGGAGGTTTCTTGCTTCGGGGCCTGGGGCCCGGAGCCCAGAGCTCTTGCTATCAATAAAGCCTCGGCGGGAGCAAGCCAGAGCGCCGCCAAACGCTCCATCTTCGGGATTAGAGCGCGACAAGGATTCTTGCGGTAGTTTAAATTTAGATACCGATCTTTACTATAATCGCTTCTTAGTCGACGCGTTTATGGCAAACCTTAGGGAATTATTTGAGCTGTCACTTTCGCTCATTTACCGTACCTACACTCTGTAAGTCATTGGTTTATGAGATTAAGGCAGTTTTGAATTGATAAGCAATCTTAAACAGGGTTTGGGACATTAAAGCATTTATCGAGGACAATGATGGGTCATCTTGTACGTGACTGAACTTTCGATTAACCAACACGAGTCAATGCGCGAAGGGCCTTTCATAGAGGAAGATATCTACTAGCTGTGTAGGTACTATAAGTGTGCGTGTACCTGAAATCTATGTGCAATTAAGCCTATCCGACTATTTATGTGTTACTAAAAGTTCATGAAAAAAAAAACCCGAATGGAAGTCGAATATTGTTACGCAAACTAATCTAAGTGATGTTATGACTCATTCAAAGTATACCATGATGTATAACTATTTTCAACAAAATGCTTTCCTGAATCCAAGCATGCAAACCGACGTTCCAACCTAACATACATATATCTTCATTTTAACAAAGCATCAACTCAAACGTTAGGTGAAGTTTTGAAATTGCGTTTTCAAATATCGAGTCTACGGATTACGGCGGGGCTTTTGTGAGTCATATAACTTTGTAGCGTAGCTAGATCAACTTGTATAATAGTGGAACATCACTAACCTTGTTATGACGTCCGTTGTATATTCTGTATAATACGCTGAGCTTATTGTAATCTCACAGGAACTTATTATATGAGATGTTGTGGTCTTTGAAGAGAGTTGTATAATAGATTTATGTTATATACATAATATACGAGGATCTAATACCAAAATGAGTAATTTGTATTGCCTTGCTTATGTCAGACTTACTTTATGGACTAAGCCTTAGGTTTATGATTGAAATGCTGAGGGCATTGCAATCATAAACCTAAGGCTTAGTCAACAGTAGCTTTATCTCAATAAAGCGCAAAATCTCAACAAAGCATATAACACAACAAATATGTCTGCATTAAGATACCCCGCAGGATCCTATTAATTTTCGTTTTACACACAGTTCACTGTGTCCCTCCGTAATCCTAAGATTATGCGGTCACGGACCGTACGGATGAGCCCCGTGGGCCGCGTCGCAATCAATAAGCCGCTGATCCTCCGTCAGCTTGAGCCCAACTTAATGAAGTCCCCCCCAGAAGTCAGTCAGGACCGTTACGCCACGCTGCTTCCTCAACTTTCCATTACTCAAGTAAGCCTTATCGATCTTCCTAGTTTGTTGTGCCTTACATGTAACCCTGTCAAACGATGTTTTATCTTATATTAGGGCCCGCTTTTACGAGCGTGTTGGGTAGCAGCCATGATTGGTTGTCTGACGTCACAAGGTTCGCTTCTGTCTTTTTTCGTGAAAAACAGAAGATGACTTGTGACTAGTTTTTGTGCAGTTGCGCGTTAATGCTCTCGATCAATCAGACTCGGTAAACTAAACTCGGATTATAGTACTTGAAATCGATAAATTATGAGCTCGACAGTTCACTCCTTCAATGCATCAAAATCTCGAATAACTATAAGCTCGAATCATCGGCGGCGCGAAGGCTTATTGTTCGATGTATCAAAATCTCGAAACATCATTTCTCAACCGACCATCTAATCGATTTACAGAAAAGTTATAAGGATTTTTATTTGAGTGCCTACAATATAATGAAACAATACATGCGCAGAAATATAAATCAACTATATTCATGAAAAATAATTATAGTAACAAAATAATATTACCGAAATAGGTAAGAAGCAAAGTTATTTAAGTCCGAAAAATTGAAAAAATGTCATGATTATTAATAGATTTAAAAAAAACAATTATAATTTCGTATGATTGCAATACCTCTCAAGAACTCAAGTAAACCCATTTTCTCTTTACTTTCACAAAACCGTGTTGGGGGAATTTTTTTCATTGTTTTTGCGATAGGTAGGACGCACCATTTTCGAGATATTCTATCTCTATGTATAAATCGATTAGTTGGTCGGTCGAGAAATGATGTTTCAAGATTTAAGCCTTCGCGCTGCCGATGATTCGAGCTTATAGTTATTCGAGATTTTGATGCATTGAGGGAGTGAACTGTCGAGCTCATAATTTATCGATTTCAAGTACTATCGAGTAAACGTTTTCGAGCAAGTGTTATTCGATCTCGCGTCATTCGATTTCAAGTAGGGAACCCATACTCCATGTCTTCCGTTTTTTGCAAAATCTCTGTTTTATAATAATAATCTTCGACGTTGGCTATAAATTCTAGAAGTCATTAAAAGTAATTGATTTTTTAACGCGTGAAACGTTATCCATATTAATGAAATAGGTAAGGCGAAGACGGCAGGGTTCTGAGAACACTTAAACGGAATTTATTTACGGGCTTATTTTTACACTTTTTCTTGAAACTAATTTGTTATTGTAATTTTTATAACGCTTAAGTCATTTGGAAGTTAAAAAAATGGCCGAGAAAGTTCTTTAGCTCTGTAGGTACTCTCTGATGGCTTTGTCCTACCAAAGGCATTTGAAAACGTTAACTCAACAAATGTAAATGGAGCAACATTGTGGCCGCTGCAAACCTTTAAGAAGTTAATACTCGAGAGGTTCGAAAGTCGAGCGAACGCTGTATAGCCGACATTTAACAAGAAATGCACAACTTAGCAGTTGCAAATGCAATTTATCCGTATTTTGCGACGCTGCGAGTTCGTTTTGAGACCACAACAAACACATTTGGGCGATTCCGTTCGCTTGCAGAGGAGAGGCGATAAACTTTGTTGACAATGACTGATGCGGCGAGTGCCCGATCCGGCCCTGGCCGGTGCGCGGTACATCCGCCAAATGTGCAATTTTCGAACGTGCCACTGAAAAGGACTAAAGTTTCCCCTTTCTCAGTATTGTAACTCAATTTTGAGACAGTGACACAAAGTTGGGCGCGACCCACTTTAACTTGGGACTTATTTTGATATGAGTTACAAAATCCGAAGATTCTGCATTGTTACGTTTTTCTAGTTTTTCGTCCCACACTACTTTTCGGTTCAATGCCTACAGTAACTGTATACATACTGACCTTTTTCGCATCCATTTCATAAAGCGAAACAAAACTAACGTTAGTGTTTGTTTGGCAATAACAGTGTTTGTTTTTACCTGGAACAACAAATATGAGATTAGGTTATTCGGTTTATATACTTCGTCTATTTTTATAGTGACATTAACTATCAATTTTCGTTGTGATTTCTTTGGAGGTGGATCTAAATGAGGAAATAAATGATGTGAATCTTATACAATATAACTTAATGATTTACTAAGTAGTATTTAAATTAATCATGTATTTAGAGTTTATAATGAACAAGTCTATATATATATATAAGCTGTTTAAAAGAAATTGTACCAATCCCACAGCTGTACATTTATTGCAAAAACATCTTTTCCAGCTACGTTCAGCTGCGCTGTTCAAGAGATAATCTCTAGTCTAGATAGCAACAAAATAAGCCTTTCAGAATCGCATTACGCGAAGCTCATTCTAACCCAGTTGGTAAGTAGTAACAGCTCGCCACTCTTAACAATGCGAGGAATCTTCAACTGAAATATAATGTGGGTAGTTTATACATTAAGGCGACAGCAGCCGCCGACGTCCTTGAGGGGATATAGTGGACATATTCTCACCCGCCTAAGTTTAGGCCAAAAAAACAGTTTTTCCATATTATTATTTGACGTCAAAATAAAAAATGGTATACTACATTACAGATTATAAAGTTGTATTTGAGATAGTGAAAATTAAAAAAAAAAAGAAGCTTGATGTATTTGGCGGGGTAGTCGTATTTTCGTTCGTTTTTTTGTCGTAACTTCATAAATTAATTACACTATGATAAATAATATTATATGGATTTTATGAAATTATTAAGCAAGTCACTAAATTATTAAATTTGTTAAAAAATAAAATAATTATATACTAGCATAATTATTTTATTTTTTTAAATTTAACAACTAACTGCTAGGGCGGAATGTTCAATTTAAAATCTTATCGCAATATAATTTCGCATATCCGCCCCTTAAATATAATGTGGGTAGTTTATACATTAAGGTCGGCAGCCTCGTTGTGTGGTTTCAACAACTACGGCGGTAACTGTAAACATTTTGACAACCCTATATTCAGAAAGTTGTGGAAGGCTGGACTTCTAATTGCTTGGGATGGGGCCCCAAAGAGAGATAAGTTAATATTTCCGTATATTTGTCAAGAAGGTTTATTATAAAGTTGTTTTGGGATGTTCGAAGTTGTAATGGAAGAAACAATAACAGAAGCTCTTTTCTTAAACATAAAGGCTTACAAGTTATATTCTGACAGCTGGGTAGCATGGCGAAAAATATTGTCAAAACGTCAAAAATGTATGGGGTTGGTGTCGAAATATCACCTGATGACATCCCTATATTTTGTCATTTCGACAATCGCCATTGCTAATAGAATGCCAAATTTATTTTGCGCAGAATGCCGCGTTTCCAACTGTAACCAGCTCGCATGCAAGTTGCATTACATTACTGGTTAGTGGTTACACAGGTATAATGAGATCAATCGCTTTATCGTGCCCAGCAATGTAATTAAACTTGCATTTGAGTTACTTGCTGGTCAAAACGTGGCCTTAATTAACTTGTTGCGGAATTTGTTCGAAAGAGTCACCGCGGCACTAAAAGGATCACGGGAGGGTTTTTGTCAGTAAGAGTCTGACACTCCCTTCCGCTCCCCTCAGAGCGGGGGAAGTAATTTGATTATTTCCCATTCAGAAAAAAAGGCTACTAACTTTTTCAATAAAACGACGTGGAAGTGAGCACATTTCTGGAGCAGTCAGTTTACTCTCTTAACCATGTTCACACAGTTCCAGTGAAACTTTTCTGAGGCTAGTAAATAGTGGAGTAAAGTAAACGGCCACGATTGCATTGAGATTTTTAGTCGGTTAATCGTTCTGAGGCTAATTCATAAAATCTTAATATAAGTTCTCTACCAAAAATACTATAATTTTGTGCAGACTCCAAAATAGCATTTAACAGTTTTTAAAGTAAGCTTCAGCTAATAATGTGATAGAAATGTTTTCAAAGTCTAATTCATTCGATCTGTGTTAACTGTTAGAGAAAAATGGTCTTCAAATGAACATACTTAGGAACGTTCTTGGGAAAAAAATATTTTTTTACCATATCGCGCCCATTCGGAACAAAATTTGTTTGTTAGCAAATATTGGCATACTATTATAAGGTTGTACTTAGATGTTATTGTTCACCAATTTTTCCAAAGTTCTTAACTCGGTAAGTGCTAGAATTGTCACATAGAACCTTATAAAAGTAAGCTAGTGAATTTTTTAACAAATTGTGCCCACGATACACTGAAGTTGCGATATGTTAGTTTCTAGTGTACCTACCACTAAATAAAATATATCGTCCAGAGTACTCCAGAGCGCCATTCATAAAATGTCACAAGACCTTAAACATTGTAATGTCAGGAAGAAAAAACACTCAAACAAATAGGATTAGATGAGCTAGAACCTCACTATATCCCTTTTTGCCTAATCCAATATTCGGTCGAAAAGGGAAGCAAGTAAAATATCGTAAAAATGTAGCTCAATATATCTTTTCTGGACAGGAAATCTCGGATCTTAACTGTGGAGCGGACATAATTCCTTTTTGGCAAAGGGACTTAGGGGAATAAACAGGTCACCTGCTTCTTTTGTGTTTAATTTTTTTTCAGTTGAAATAAAGCTTCCAGTTTTCGCAAGTATCATTTTTATCCGTTTTTGAAACAGAGATTTTTTGTCTACTTTGAAATGTAGGTTTGGATGACCCTGTTCTTGACACATTGGTGTTTCTACCATTGTCTTTTGATTACATGCAACCATAGACCTAAGTGACGGTGGTCACAGCCACCGCAAAATAGGGCCACAAGTCTGCTATTACAATAGTCTCAGAATGGTATATCATTAATTTCATAATAACCATTATGTTTTACAACAACAACATTGATTTTTACAAGTTTAGTAGTCTACTAATATAAAAGCGTCACTATGACTTTCAAATGGTCAACCACTGATACTCCATTGAAAGAAATGACATAGAATGGTATTCCCGTACATAATGACAAACGAATGACAGACGTATGCAGTAATCTGCTAAAATGTTGACAGTTCCTTTGATCAGTGCCCTGCCATTAGAATATCATTGTGCAATCATTGCTTTTAATAGCTCCAGCTCGGGAATTTAGCAGATTACAAACTTTAGCAAAATGACAATGGGATCGTATTGGAATGACACATTTATGAAAATAGCAGACTTACAGCAGCATCACCAAGTCAGAGAAAAAGCTCTAATATTAATATCGCATTGGTCTGTAATTATGCCAACATCGATAATCCTATCAATGTTACACAGAGTTCATCCATTTGTAAAAGTATTGAAACTAACTTTGTAGATACAAATACCATTATATATAAAAAATAAAAGACGGGAAGAATACAAGATATGATCTAACATCATCCGTTTACAAAGCGAAGCAGACTTCAGCAAGTTTCACGACACTAACAAGAAACGATAAATAGCCTGAAATAGTATCACGGCAAAGTTAAGAACCCCTTTCTTGGTACGTGTGTATGATAAAGTTATGAATGGTACTTGTACAGCGATAAAAACATGAATGATGCATAAACCCTGACCCTGACGGTGGTAAATTGTTCTGTATCGGAGTGGAAGTATCGCAATAAATACGTTTTAGCATGGAGGAAGGAATGAGTGATTTGACTTTTGAAATTTTTCGTTGCATGGATCCTCATAAGATAAGCTATTGACCAGCAGTGACACAGGATGAAATGAAAGTTGAAATAGTTTAAACAATAAAAGTTGTAGAAAGTTGAAGTCTCCTAAAAGCAAAAAATCGTGCCTTAGAATTTTAAATGATCGCATGGCAACCTACCAACTCTTAATATTCCTGTTGTGCAATATGCTAAATATCTTTTCAAGCCCCTAATTCTAACTCGCAACGAATACTAACTATGAGGTAGTCTGTAATCCTTGTTTTGGCGCACAAGTCACTTAGGAGACCCATGTAATGACGCTCGCGCACGATGTCTAGGGGGAGGAAGCCCCGCTAAACTTGCTTGGCAGTGCGCCTTGGCACAGCTGCCTGGTTTATTGTGCCTCGGCGCCAACAACCGGGAGATTTACCCCATCTGTAATAGCTTGCCTCGTTTATTAATAGCTACCAATGTTGTGGTCGTATAATGTTTCTGGTGGTTAATGGGCGAATCATGATTTTGATAAATCTGGAATCATTTTGGCTGTACCCGGCCAGAGTAATGGCGGCTGCGAATGAAAGCTATTATTTTGAAGCTTGTCGAGTGAAATGATGCATTTTGATATATGTTTCGTTTTTCGCTATTCTTTACAAGACGGTTGTACTACACAGAAATATTTTAAAAACTTCACTATTAATTCTTTGTTTCCATACGTTGCTCCGAGTGCTCGACGCTCGGGGCCTCCGCTGGCAATTTCAGTTTCAATGGTTTATTTTTTGAGGGTATTACCTACAGCTGCAATCACAGCAACCCTTGTTTAACTAAGGGATTTTATTCGAACGTTCTGGTCGTAGGACTGTGTTCTAGTTGTTTTCTCAGGACCACTTTTGTGTGTAGTTTTATCTACCACTAGCTGCTGCCCGCGACTTCGTCCCCGTGGAATCCCCGATTTTAAAACATTCTTTATCGCTGCTCCGCTCCTATTGGCTTAAGCGTGATGATATATAGCCTAAAGCCTTCCTCGATAAATGGTCTATTCAACCCAAAAAGGATTTTTCAATTCGAACCAGTAGTTCCTGAGATTAGCGCGTTCAAACAAACAAACAAACAAACTCTTCAGCTTTATAATATTAGTATAGATTTGCATGTAGACTAGCAATCCATTCGTGATATGTCAAGCTAATGATGGTGAGCTTCATATGGACCGAGTCGTTTTCATGTTTAGAACAAGTGCTACATCTATTTTCAAATGACCTCTATTTATACTTAATTATTTTTTTATGGATGGGAATTCATCAAAGAACTTCTCCCAATCTGGGTGGAGCGGAAAGGAGTGTTAGACTTTTACTGACTTAAACTCACCTGTGTTCTAGTGACCTTTGCATTCTCTAGTGACCCTTCTGAACAAATTTTGCAACCCTGGCAGCGCCTTTATTTATACCTGCGATTGAAACATTACATCAAGGTTGTAGAAATATGATCATTCTACATTCCAAAGGCACCTTTGTGGGTAAGAGCACTTTGCGCCACCATAACAGGTTTCGTTCCAGCCAGCCATACACCAATGACGTCATGAAACCACGCACCCGTGCGAAGCGTTTCATGGCCCGTGTATCATTCTGGTCCCCCTATTTTGTAACAGGGTCGAGCTAGGTGCGGGTACATTGCATTTGTTAGATAGGTTTGGATCCAGAAGGTCGGTTCTATTTAAATAAACGAAACCGCAAGCACAGCTCTCAGGGAGGTCCGTATAGTCAACTTCAGTACTACCACTGAAGGATCTTGAGTGTATTGTGAAGTTTCAATATAATATTAAGTAAGACCAGCCATTGGTTTTGGTTGGCAGAGCATACGGAGAGGAACGCGGAGAGGGAAACGGAAGGCTGTAACGCTGGATGGTCTCAAGTTAGCCGAAGATCTGGTGAAAGCAGCAGGATTTAGCAATTTGTGAGAAGCACCAGATCATTCAAAGTGGAGGGCGAGCCATGAGCGTTTTTTGGCTGAAATGATAATGGTGACTTAATCTCCAAAAGCTTATATACCTACATTCATCTGTTCTATGAAGCATGAAGCCATTTGCTATTTAACCTTCTGAAAAAAACTATTCAGTGCACATAGCATGTTCTTGTGGGATAGTGCAGAATGTGGATGTCGCTTTATTGGTGTTAAAGTAGGTCATATCGATGTCTCGTGCACTTCTGTTCGCTAAACTGAGGATCGTGATGACACGTTCCATATTTATGGTGGAGATGGAGCTAGTAACGTGATTCTGTTTGGCGAATGCAATATTTTGTATGCGATCTGATGCAGTTTATGGTGAACAAAGAATTGTAGGAGCTAGTTCTCTTGATTCAGTGATTTGAACTACATTACTAACAACATGGCCAAAAGCACCCTGATAGCTGCGACGCGACAATACGTCAATAATGCAACAACACATGTTCATAGTTGTATTGTGTGTATGTTTTGATAATTTATGAAAGCAAGTGTCACATTAAGCCTGAAATATATGTATGTATCATCCAAAAAGTGACAGGTATAAGTACAAATTATATGAACTTGTTTGATCGTAAGTTCAATGGATGTTCATTTTTTTAGATATTATTTATCGTGGACACAATACCATCAATTGTCACTTCATTAAAGCCATTTACCAAAAGCTTAGTTCAGGAATTAACAGCAATCAGAAATCAATGAGCTAGATTGGCAAGCTACAAGTCATCGCTTATGCGCAAATACATCTTTAATCCCTCTATTACGTAGAATTAACGTAATAAGCCTCAGTATCACCACTCTGATCGATGCTCATGTATTTGAAGACAACTTTGAGACCCTCAGGGAAAAGAGAATGTAGGTAAGACATACAGTTCGTACTAACTTGGTAATTAAGCACTACGACATAGTTTCGTATTAAATTTGCGTTAACTACTGTGAATTATGAACTTGTGGAGACTGGAGGCCTGAATTGTAGGATTTGTACGTCGTTGGGAATGGTCTGAGTCAGTCCTGATAAAGTACTTGATATCCAGCAAACTGGTCTCTTGTTTCATAGTCAGTAGATTTGAAATCACAGAAAACAAGTGTCGCTTTTCCAGTAAAGAGTTTTGCGTTAGAAACAAAGTCAATCGTAGTCAAATAAGAGATGTAGAAAACAAATTCATCTTGGCTTTTGACAAAAAAATATGACAAGATCAAATTGATCATGCCAGTGATAAAAACGTCAACAATGAAGTCAATCAATAAAATTAACGTCTACAATTCAAACTAACACAAAAACAAAACTACAATAATAACAAAAACACGAATCGATGAATCTATTCGGTTCGTAGCGTTTTATTTAGATTATGCAAACAGAAAAAAGGTGAAATGGATGTGTCAAAAATAAAAACGGCAAAAACAATATCAGCCGGTTTAAACACCAGTTATGTATGTATACTAGAAATGCTAACATTGTCGCTTGAAAATTGTGAATAATGGTCAAACAACGGAATTACTGTTCGACCGAGTACCAACTAATGGTTGCTAGTGTTCCGTTGAAATAGTGTAGATAACGAGCTAAAAGTTCGAGATGCTCGACTCGCAAATAAATAAGGAGATCTATTTCTTCCTCGGTTTGGAGTGCGCTAGACTTGGAACAACTAAGCCACATAATGGCCCCGGTTTGGTTTTGCTTCCATATTTAGCATCATCAATTTATCCGCCTTAGCTTTTCAGCAAAGACATTTTAAATACAGCCCTCGTTATTTTTGAGACAGGTAAATTTCTTTTAGCTAAAATAAAATGACAAGGAGAGAGAATAATCACCAGAAGCAAGGATAGATGTATCCGTACCTATAGCTAAAACGTTGTCGTTCTCCCTTCCTGATCCGCTTATGACAAATGGCGGTATTATTTGACTTATCTCAGTACCCGTAGCAGGTACAGATTATTATTTGTAAACATCAACTTCTGTTTGTACTCAGTAACTCAAAGGTATAGCGTATCATACAAATGATATATCAACACAAGTTGTTTTGCTAGCAGTCGGTCAATATTTTCTACTGGGTATATTCTGTACCACGTCTATACCTACTTAGATTTGTGTAAGTTTTAAATGAAATGAAATTAGTCAAACATTAAGAAATCCGTTGACAAAGTTTCTGATCATGAAATCATTTTACTTTGATTGGAACGATTTTTTTATTTTAATGGAAATTAAAAAATATTCATTCCTAATTTATTTCAACACATCATTCCCGAAAAAAGACGGAAAATCTTGAGGTTTATTTAAAATTGTTTTTCTCGTCAATTGCTGGCTTCTTAGCATTTCCTTTTTTATAGATTCAGCTTCGATTGAAAACAAGCCTTTCAGTACCTACCCTGTAATCAAGGACGATCAATGTCATATCATGGCACATTAAAAAAGATGTGAAATCAGGTTCCGAATCTCAAAAATCTCATACTCCAGTATGTCATTCGAAACTGAAAGAAACGGATTTGTGGAAAACATCATTATTAGCACAGAATGTACAGTCTGGAGTCTATCTCATTCTTTACATTATCTTTCTCCCGCTGTTGCATCATATTTATCTTAATCGTCATCCTTTTCTCTGCATTCATGTTAACATCGATGTTTTAAATGAAAATAAATGTCTAAAACGACATTTATTTTCATTTAAAACATCGATGTTACCCACAATAAAACTGCGTCCCTGCATAATTATTTAGCCAATGACACATCTGGGATTACTGCCATACTGCGTCTCGTTTCATCGTTCCATACATCATTTGTCAGAATGTTGTCGTTTGACAGCATTTCTAATGTCATTTTTCCGCCGGCGTTTTCTATTTGTTCAGAACGTGAATTTATGGCATTTGGAAATAGCGCTGTTAGTTCAGAATTCCCTTGCGAATTGGAATTCAGAAGGAATATTTCTGATTTATAATGATGGAATGATGAACGACGACGAAATGGGATTGTCTTTCTCCTACAGCATACTTTGAATGGTTTGCATGCTCAATTGAAAATCAATAACAAAGTGTTGTTTCAAACAAAAAGAGCAATACATTAGAGAAGACCTTCAAACTTAAGTGAAAAGAAAGATGTTTCGAACAACACCATAAAGTAGGAACATGGGATAGTGAATTAACTTTCAAGTTACTTGTTGGATAAAAATATTTCGAGCCGAACAGGAAAACTTCCGAAGTTTTGTATACGGCAAAGTATCTCAGTAGGTTCTTCGTTCACAATGCCCGCTTCACCAAGCTTGTCTTACGTAAAGTTAGCAATTGAATATATTTTGTTCAAGTCCCCACTATTGTGTTCAAACACAAAAGGAACTACGATTTCAAGTATCGATAAAGTCGACGTAAGATTTCTTTGTTTTGTTTAAATTTTAAATTATTTAATAGTTAGATGTAACGACTTTGCAAATTATATATGTAAGTGTAAACAGTTTCTAGGTAGCTGCTAGTAAAGGCGATTAAAACATTTTCGTAAATTAGATTTTCTTTCTTTGTATAATTAGTTGCTATAAATAGTCGTTAATTTTCATAACTTGGGTGACTTTATAATTGTAAGAAAAATGTATCTTCATTTTATTATGTTATTATCCTGTACATACCTACTTACAAAAACTTGTAAATATAGTTTGTAGAATAGGGATGTTTCCTGAGTAAAAAATATATGATTATGTTTAGTCCGTCAGTTAGATTATAGAAAAATATTGGACACGTATTTTTTGCTTTATCAAATCTATAAAAACTGACGAAGATACAAAGCATCAAAGATCAGGAGTGGGGGCTTGTGACGTCACGGCTCGTTAAAAATTGTAGCGAGTAGTGACGTCACACGAGTTTTCAACGCACTGTATCGTCTTCATTTTTTGTTTACGTGAAAAAAGAAAAAATACGTGTCCAATAGTTTTTGGAAATCTATCCGACGGACTAATTAGATTTTTTTAGTCAACTACCCCATTGCCTATGATATAAAATAATATTTTTGAATTTACATTTAAAGCCCTTTCTAATATTGCATTTTTTATCTACTTGAAGCTATCATAGATAAAATGTTTGCAGTTTAAAGAGCTCACGCGTTATTGTAGAAAATATAGCGCAAAAAATCAATGATAGCACAATCCTTTTGCAATTTAAAGTTTAGAGATATGGAAATTAATATTTATAAGCTACGGTAACTTCGAACAGACAGAATCTAATTAGGCCTTCCTAATTATCTCAATTTGTTTACTCCAGCCGTTTCTTAGAAATATTTTATTATGTTTTAGATTCATTTTACACAAGCCCACTTATTTTGAGAGCCTGTTTCCATAGACGTTTCTATTTCAACGTTTGCTGAAGTACCTAATTTAATTTATGACTTCTGTTTAACTTTTTTATTTACATCCTTATCGGGCTCCTCTTTAATTTTTTTACTTCATATAATATCTAGCCAACACTGAATATTAAATGAAGCAATTTATTATATAACAATAGTATTCTTGTAGGTTTTTGATTGTCAGGTACATATTTCACGCAACAGAAGAAGACGCCCCGGGCGCGCCCGGGGCGTATCCCGGGCGTCGGGAAACGCAGGGCGATTCCCGGCCACCGTAGGCTAGGGCCTGCGGATGGCGAGCTATGGGTGGCTCGCCGTCCGATAGCAACCAGGCCCGAGTCGACGGCGCGTCGTGTTCGACGCGCGCCTCAAAGAGCCGTCGGCAACGAAGACGGGGCCCCATAGGGTCAGTGCCTGCTAGGGTTGCGGAATTTGTTCGAAAGAGTCACCGCGGCCCTGGAACGCAAAGGGCACAAGAAGGATCACGGGTGGGTTTTAGTCAGTAAGAGTCTGACACTCCCTTCCGCTCCGCCCAGAGCGGGAGAAGTCATTTGATGATTTCCCATCCAGAAAAAAAGGTACATATTTAAAACGGCACTAAAACATCATCATTGCTTGTCTAAAAGACATTATAAATTGAAGTTTTCGTGCTCGAACTCATCTCAGAACAGGCAAATGCGTTAACACGCATTTGCCTGTTCTTGCACGAAAACTTAAATTTATGACAAGTTTTATTGACAGTTTGGCGCGCCGATAGTGTTTGAATTCGAGTTGACGAATATGGGCCTTAGGCTCGATACGTTTGGCAAACAGACGTATACTCTGACAAATAAGTAGTAGTCTCAGAGTAGTAACTGTTTTCTGCCTTTGCGGTATATATCTTAAACTTATAGTCAAACTCCAACGATTCCTAAGTTGTATAAAATTAGTGTCGATATCACTTAGTTTCATACGTCTCCTTGGGGAACAAGTACGCGATAATAACTAACATTTATAAGTTAAGAATGGCTGAACACGTAGGTATGGACTTCTACCAGAGCCCTGATAATTCTCAGACAAGCACGTACCATTCATTCTGCTCTCAAAATAGGTTAGTTCTCGAATGAGAACAAAGCCATTGTTTTAATATCAAATTATAAAATGGGGAAGAGATATTCTGGATTCAGCAAATTCAATAATACTTTTAGATATTAGATTTACTCGTCTAAATAATCAAGTTTGTATGAGGGTTAGTAGTTTGCTTATTAGATAGCTTTGTTGTTTGTATTTTAGAATTTAATATTTTATCATTAATATGAAACCTAGTCTAGGAGTAATAAATAAGAAACAGTTTGTGAAATATTATACTCTTTTGCATCTATAGTGTCTCTTGGGATTGCTTCTATATGTGTTTGCATGTTGCATGTATGCCATGAGCTTGTGTACGACTTAATTCGTTGACGTGTTCTCTCCCTGTTAAACTCACCCTCGCACTAATAGGGAGTAAGCAAATTGTTTGGCCAAGAGCGCCTTGCAGTCTACAGAGTCTACACACGGTAATGTAGCTGTACACTATAGGAACTCAAGGAATTTGTGGAAGACGAGATATTAAAGAAAATGTTTGAGAAAGATAAAGGTAATTAATTTTATAATCACGATGTGAATCGGTTCGCCACTGATCACCAACCGTAATAGCATTATTAGACGCTCACTAGAGGCAGTCACAGGGAACTTTATTGGATTTTAAATAACGAACCTGGTGCTGTTATCTGCATAGAAGTTGGAAGGGGAACTTTTTCCACAGCAGAACAAACACATTAAAGGATCGCGCGTCCACGTCCTGGGGCGAGGCTCGAAGGCGCGATAAACTTGCTTTGCTGACGTTGATTTATGTCTCCGTTTGTTTGTCCCGGAGACAGCCGGCTCCCAAGTCCCGGTTCATCCCGGAATACCGGTTAAGATAAGACGCCACTAATGCATACTACAAATTACTGGACGAAATTGCTGTTTACGCATATACGGGGGACGGGGGGGGCGTTTGCTAATTCGCCTAGGGGACTATCTTACTTTGTATGCGGAGTTGATTATACTGTTTCCTGAGATGCGATTGTAATCTCTAACTGCAGGCGATAAAGTTTTCATTTCTGCGCGTGTCTCTAATGGAAACGAGGAAGCAAAGTTCACCGGCGAGAGATGACTTGAAGTTTATACATTTTGGGAGAAACACCATATATTTATATTTAGGCTGTTTATTATATTGGCGTTATGACAAATTGATCCCTGAAGCGTAAAAGTGTGTGGGGACCATAGGCAATTTGAGGAAAGAAAAGGGCGTTGTTCCTAACAGAATAAAAAGAAGTTTAGATGAATATTAAACAACCACTTTACGGTTTTTTGCAAGATTTATCTACCTCCTACCTATATTGTAAAATACTGGTATTATGTCCTAAGTACATCTAAGCCAACATGCCCGCAACAACAAAGTCCCACATCCGAACTCATAAATAACCGATATGCAAATTGTACATGAGTTAATGAAACATAAAAAGTTGTCATCGCCGGTGACATGGCAGTGCATGTCGGGTCACGCATGTTCGCCGTTCACTAGCCACTCCAAGCGAGATATGTTCGCTATGTTTTTATTGTTCGGGACATTTTGTAGTTATTGTGTCACCCTGTCAACGAAAGAGTCCTGTTGTTGCTCATAATTCGATGGATTCACTACAAAATTAGGAGCTGAAAATGATCCTTTGGCTAACCAAATATATTTTGTATCAGGAAATTCTTAGTTGCAACCTGGGCCTCAAGTCTGCTACTACAATAGTGTCAGAATGGTCTATCATTGACTTCATAATTGTTGATTTTGACAAGTTTGGTAATCTACTAATATAAAAGCGTCACATTGACTTCCCAATGGTCAACCACTGACACTCCATTGAAAGAAATGGCATTGAATGGTAATCTCGTAGATAATGACAAATGAATCACAGTCGTATGCGGTAATCTGCTAAAATTTTGACAGTTCCTTTGGTCAGTGACCTACCATTAGAACGTCATCGTACTGCCATTGCTTTTTAATAGCTCGGTTATCAAAAAGTATAACTAATCCATTGACCGACCAATGATCGACCATTATGAATTTAGCAGATTACGAACTTTTAGCAAAATGACAATGGAATCGTGTTGGAATGACGAAGTTATTTAAATAGCAGACTTGGGGCCCTGGAATGCACAAAACTCTCTATAATCTTTAGGCTTTGTTAACAAGCAAGACAGATATCAGCCTACTGGGAATAGGATTCTTTACTGCTGTAATTCCCTGCCTTACTTCCGCAGGATTAGGTACTAAGGTTAACAACGTAGCCCGAAAGATCGCCAAACTTAAGTGACAGTGAGCAGGGTACATTTGTTGTAGAACAGATGGTCGATGGGTTTAAAAAGTTCTGGAGTAGCTTTATACTGAACTATGTGGACCGATGATCAGGTACACACCGCAGAAATTCACTGGATGCGAAACGCACAGGATTGATCGATGAGGCGGTACTTGTGGCCTTTTAGCTGAATTTTGATAATATGTACTTCCCTGTTTTTTTTGCCCCCGGGTTCCACCAACGGCTCTGATGATATCATCGACTAACGAGTCCAAAAGTTTCCACTTTTGGTTTCTTTATGACCTAAACAATGCCCAATATCTCCCATTGGACAGTACTGAGTGGATTCATCAGCAGTAAATCATTCTTTTCATGTCAGTTCTTGAATGTATCCAGTCCATCCAGATTTTGATAACGTTATATTATAGAAAATAGCAAAGACATAGGTCGTTGTAATAACATAATACCTACTGCAATTTAATTCCTATAAGCATGAAGGGTATATTTCAATATGGTAATATACTTGCAATGCTACCTTTTATTATGAAGTAGGTAATAATGGGGTGTTAGAAAGAAATAATAATTGTAGCATATCGTTCACGGTCGATGAATTGTAAGTTTTCAGTATTAGGCTAAAAAGGGTACTAAGTATTTTAGTTTAAACTGAAGAAACAACCCACATCCAAGCGTCCTACATATTCTACACACAGTTTGATTTTTTGTTAACAACAGTAATTTATTGTACGTACAATCCCGCACAACATTGCTGAATGCACGTTTATCTTCAACTCAAAAACAACTCTTTAAAAATGTGTTGCGATTTTCTACGTGGAGTTTAATGGCTAAGAGCATTTAAATACACCTACACCCGTATAACCTTTTTGCTAAGACGAATATGGAACGAAAAATAATAATGTTTTACTGGCTGAATATTAAAAAAAAATACGAATATCACAATCAGGTTCGTGCTGTGAAGGAATAAAAAGGATATTTTACTTTTTTTTCAAGCGTCCATTGGGCATTATTATGCTTTTTTAAAGGTAAGTAGGTACTGAGTTTGCTAATAGCCAGTATCTTCTTTTTTAAATCATTTCCATTTTTGTTCACTGTAATTGTAACTGTTGTACATCACCATTATATTTAGCTGTAAGTCTTCCAAAGTATTTAAATAAATAAAAAATGACAGTAGTGTAGTATATAATTTGCATTATATATGATTAAATTAACTATTATATACCTACATATATACACAGCCAGTAACAGGCAGACAGCGACTGTTTTAAACATGATGATGGAGATTCTATGACCGTAAATATTAGGGAGGGCTAAAATTTAGGACAGCGCCAAAAAAGGGTTAACTGAAGTAGACGTCAGTGACAAAATGTTCCTGGATAAGAAAGAACCTCCAGATCAGAAGGTTCCATGGTCATATCACGTCGGGGTCAACAGAATAGAAGGTTTATGGAATAAGGTGTAAAGGCCCGCTAGCTGCCATAGAAACGGCAGGATTCTCCGGATAGTTGTTGTGTCTGGTGGCCAACTGCCCGATAGTTGATATTCGGACTGTTAATATTCAAATCGCACAGAAAACTCTGATAGCGCGATGCAGGATTTCGTTAGTAGTTCGCTGCTGGCGGGATAGATGGCGTTGCATTTCTTCTTTCTGTCGCACAAATTTTTCTTCAACAGCTTTTTGCATGGTATTGATGCCGCTACAAGTCCAAAGAAGCCCTTAAACATTAATGAGCCCATAGGAAGTTTCATGTAAGCCAGTAAGTAAGACTGTACCGATGGAACCACCGACGCTTCTAGATTCCTAGAAACAAGATTGTGTTGCCGATCTTAAATACCAAGTTCGATAGATAACAGTTCCCAAGACTTAAATTACTATTGTAAATGGAAAGCATCAACCAAAAAACCGGAACACACGACATGCTTCTTGCATTCTTCTTGCGAGGAAAAAGTATGGTTACAGAAAGAACTAACACGTAAATACTTTTTAAAAATCATCACCCTAGTACAACAAAAAATGACTTAAACCTAAGGTTCATGACGCTAAAATTAAATTTTATTTCAGCCTTCCGTACAAAAGGGTGCCGCTCATTAAGTGTAAGATTATTTGCATTATTTGCAAAACGCTCAAATGACATAACGTCTACTTCATCTAACAACTCCCTCACCTCTTATTTCACTTATTATAAGTTCAGTTTGTATAAAAACACTTTTTCTAACGTTTGTTTAGCATAGCGATCTTTTGATCTAATAAATTTAGCTAAATTGTTCTTACCATTCCAATAGATGATTATAACAAATGAAAAATAATATAAATCGAAATCATATCATTTCGTTGCTATATTAAAAATACGTTATACCAAACATTTCACACCCGTACGAAACAGCCCAAAAACAAAAAAAATAAATAAAATGCGCATGTAAATCGCTGGGAGGGACGTCCAGCTTAAATTGGTAGATAGTCTTGTTAAGCTACATAAATATTGTGGTTACATTCGGGGTCTCAGTTAAACGCTAGCGAGCAGTTTAAACGCTTCAGCCAAATATTTACAAGGATAAAATTATTACTACGTTGAACGCTGCCGGCGGATCGTTATTGAAAATATTTCAATAACTCGTTATTATGCTGTTGTTATTCACTGATGCGTACGTTTTAATTTAATTTCTGCAATGTCCCAGTAATTTTCATTTTATCTGTACCGTGGTTAAGTAAAAGTTCCTTAATGAGATAACCTGTTGATGACATTTTACAACTCTACTAGCTTTAAAACAGCTTCTATATTTTTCCAGTGATTTTTTGTAAATGGAATCGTGCTCAGAAGTTTTCGTTATCTAATCTTGTTAGTAAATTTTTAAATCCATATGAATATTTTCTGCCTAACCGATCGCATAATGATCTAGTAGTTTCTGAATCTCTTTAGGGTTCCGAATATTCCTAACAAACGTAACCTTTATAGTATCACTGTTCGTCTGTTTGTCTGGCTGGCCTGCTATCTGACTACCTGTCTGTCTATCTGTACATCCGTCTGTCACAGCCAATTTTCTCCGAATCTCCTTGACCGATTCGGTTGAAATTTGATACACATATGACCTTTTGTGACTTAAAGAAAGACGCGTTACGTAAATAAATAAGTTTTGAGGATGGGATACTGACGAGGACAAACAAGACAGTTACAAAAACGAAGTTTTTCACACTGTACTGTGTGATCAAAGGGATTAGGTGAAAAATTACTCATACCCCGCTCTTATCTTTAACTATAGAATCAAAAAAAAAATACAGATAATAGTTATTTACCTTAAGATTACAGGAAAACCTATAAGAAGTTGATAGTGTTATAATAACATATAACAAAAATGAAATTCCAACGGAACCCTCTGCACGTGAGTTCGACTCGCACTTGGTCACTTTTGACAAAAGAACCCATTTCAACACTACGATCAAAATGAATAACGGCGTGGTCCGCGCAGTGGTAGAGCGAATGGCTGTTGCGCTGAGTATCATAGGTGGCCCTACAGATATTTGTTCCAAGTCTGGCTGCCTGTGTATATGAATTTACATACAAATTACAGAAAAATTAACAGTGGGGGTAAAATTTTGTAAACAAAACTGTACACCTAGCGATTCAAATGACAATAATGGCTCTATTCAACTGATAACGTTACCACGTTACACATAACGTTACTTTTAACAAACAATTATAACGTTTTAAGCGCTTCGTGTAACCAACTCCACGCGATCTCATAAATTACTCGAGTCCCTTACATACAAATGAATTTCTTGAAAAGGTCGTAGAAATTAGAAGTTCACGTCAGTGTCCGGTCACGCAAGCCCGAAACTCTTTGTTACATATTTACCTGTTGTATTATTTAACCACGGTGGTTATAAGCAAGTTGTAATTCACTACTTGCTCCCTAAATAATAACTACCTATGTTATACGGAACCACCCATATAAGTGCCAGGGTTGAAACTTTTATGACAGAAATAGGGACAAACACGCGCCGCTTTGAGTGTGTAGCTGTGTACTGGTTGTTTAATAGTTGCAGTTTGTTTCAGTAGAGGCATTAAATACTTACCTTTCATTTTATCAGTGAACAAAACATTTTGTTGTAGCTGAATATTTTGCGCAGAAACTTATTGCTACGCAGGTATTGTGCGCACCGACCTTTTCCTCTGTTTCATTAGGTCAAACAACCTTTATTTTGTAAAAGTGAATTAGGTGCAGCCTTGAGAAAAATCTCACGTAGAAAAACACATTTATCTCGTAACAGGAAGAGGGCTTAAAAGATTAACTCGGCAAGCAACTCTCCTCGGTTTTAAAAAACCGTAGCGGGTCTTGTATTGTGAAATTGGACACGTGAAACCTCCAAGCCAAAGCTTGCAAAAAGTTATTGGACTTGGTTTTTTTTATTACAGATCTCAAAACCTTAATAAAAAACAGGACGCAGTAAAATATATACTAATATTACAAAGAGGAAAGATTTTTTTGTTTCACTAATGGAAAGCTACATTATCAGCAAGTGACATATTTTATCCCCGTATTCCCACAGGAACGGGAACTACGCGGGTGAAAGCGCGGGGCGCTACTAGTCTTAGATAAAAAGAAACAGCACTAATTACGTGTGACGTCGCTAGAAAGTCATGCCATACTGGATTTGCACCATCCAGTACAATAACGTTTCGTTTCGCGTGACAAGAATAGACGAATAACTTCAAAAGTGTGTAACTACTCTATTTTTTCACCGATTTTATCTATGTTCACACAAATCGTACTATTTTAGTAACATCTTTCAAATAAATGCGTTTAGAGTTTTGATAATAATGAAAAAACCTATTAACAAACGGCAGGGAACATAAAAATCGAATGGTAAAAAAACTGAGGATCATCGAACGCGGACCGCTCATAAATCGGCATTGGCATCGGCGGGCGTGGAATAAAATAATCGAGTGACTGGATCCCTGATATTCCATGCATAAGCAATATAAAATGTTATTCTGTTCTGGTGAATAATTTACTCTTGATTGTCACCCTTGTCGACATCGATACCGAACTTTGTTCAGCTGCTCGATCAAACAATTACGTGTTTCAGTTTACACGATACGGTACTGATTGATCTTCATGTTTAGAGATACTTATGGGGCTTTTTTTTAAAGCAGCAAAGACTTTGCTTTTTTATGCAACTACCCACGAATTAAAGTTACAAGAAATGAACACGATTTATAAGGTGCTGTGAGAAGTCTAAAAACAAAACTAAAAATCCTATAATGCCATTGAATTGATGAATGATGAATAGCGTACGCGTTAACAACAAAGATCATTATAATTCATTCCGTTTCTTGCTCACTAGTTCTGCGAAACTTGTGGTATTAATCAAATCTTAAGAAAGTTAATATTTAAAGTGATACAGCCTGAAAGTTTGTAAACAAAAACAGCGCGGACGCTTCGACGGAACCAAAGGAAAAACTTGCTCTGTTGACATTGATTGATGTGGCCGGCAAACAAGCCAACGCCGACGACCATTTTTCTAAAGGTACCCTCCGAATACCTATACTTATTTGTAATTCGGTAACAGTAATAATTTACGCAGCAGTAATTTAATTTAAAATATTGAATATCCTTTTATTACTTGCAGGAAAAGTATTTGGAGAAAAAGATGAGAATGACACAGTGATTCCGCTAATTCTATAAATGGGACTTAGTATTAGTAGTCCCTTTAATAAACTTCTTTTTCCATAAATTCAATGTAGCTACCCTTGCTCGCGAGTGTACCTCTTGATAGCTTATTTGCATTCTGGGAATGACGTAACTCAGGATTTCGTTAAGCTGACGTGTAAAATGGCGTTGATCTCTTATTTAAATACTTAGTAACACCCCGTCCATTGTGTTTGCTCAATTGTACCGGATTATGGAACATTCGAATAGATGTAATGTTGTCACGCTGAAATCAAACATTCATGTTTTAGGTGTAATCTTATTATGTACTTACGTAAATGGTTGTGAAAATATGTTATTTATGTTCAACTTTATTCATAAAATATTACAACAACAACATAACATTGACACATTCAATATATTGGAATTTTGAATCTGCTGCCGACTCGTTATTCCATTGTTCTTGCTTGTATAAAAATAGAATTTTGAATTCAGTATTTAATCATACCGTCGTTTATAACACTCGATTAGATTTAATATCTATGTAACATTTTAGAGGACTCATGTGTTACACCAAAAACGTCGTTACAGCAATGCCAGTAACAATCAAAAGAAAACTAAGAGTTGGGGAAAACTACTGTTATTTCCTCGTTGTTAACGGCCAGTTTGCAAAAACATAGGTAATTCAATAAAAGAGGAATTAAACTCAAGAAAGGTCTTTCGTGATCAGGACAGTTGTATTCATAAGATAGAAGAAGTCAGGGGGAAAATATATATTTAATTGCTTTTTTGTTGGTCACCTTTAACGTGAATTAAAAAACAAGCTTTTTGTCAATAATTAAAAAAAACGCATAAAAGCATTTATATACAGCGGTACATATACAGTTCATTATTTACGGGATATTGGATATGAATAAAAGTTTGATGAATTGGTTCAACCACAATTTTCGATTTCATAGAAAATTATATTTCGGACAGTAATTTAATTTTCCTTATGCCATTCAATATTCATTCACAGATTTAAATAATTTGAAGTTCGAATCTGTTGTTTGTGTTTTTCATGCTAAAGGCAAACACAGCATCTCGTTTTACACCAATTTTCTCTACGTCGCACAAGGCGTAATTATGTTATAAGGCGATCGACTTCCATTTGACTTGTTTTGGCTCTTTTTCCAGGAGCCAACCATATATCTTCCTGTGACCTTTTATTTGACATTCAATTACTTTATCCTGTAAGTGGTAAAGCGATTTCATCAAACTACATCCCTGTGACTGGAATTCTAAATGAAAACTTGTACAAGAAATAGTCGTGCATGAAGAAATCCTTCGAGCTACTCAATTTTATCTCGAGCTTGGTTTACAATAAATATTTAAAGATTTAAAACATTGGGACAGTAAAATCACACGATTCATGTTCGTGCATAATACATGACATGTTTTTTTCTCCAAAGGGTTCGAGAATGTTAGTGAATGAGCTTTTCGTGGTACTTTGTCTCTGCGTAAAGGAGTTTAATCTTAACATCTTAGGACATTTTATATAGATGTCATTCGTTTAATCCTGCCCCTGAATGTGTCATCACGGTCTGTTTCATTCTACCTCATTAAATAAACCGGATCTGTTGATGAATAAATTAAGAGTTCGATTCTATAGGTGCTTTATAGAAATGTTTATTTTTGTAACAAGTTTGAGTTTTTTTCGGATTCCAGTAAACTTATCATCTAAGTTTTTTAAACCATGGTTAGCTACAGGACGGCTTTGCTTCTTTTTAATCCATTGTCTTGTGCTGACTCTTATGACGTTCAAAATAAATGTCTCTGTTGTTCTTTTCTTAAAGCCACTTTTCATAGGCACACGTTATAAAAAATGTTTCGTAGAAAAGAAGAAAATTAAAAAAAATATTTATAAACGAATGTTATGACAAGTTATTCTTATAAAATAAAAAGTTCGAGCTTATGGATAGCATAATAATGGTTAAGATTATCTTGTTTTATTTGTAAATCACGCAAACTGTGCCAGAGACTCAGAAAGTCATTTGTGTACTCCTCCCATTCCCCTGACATTCCATTCAACGTTTCACGCAGAATATATCCTAAAGGGAAGAGGAGCGATTACTTTGATTACACTTTCCGTTTACAATACCCCCGCCGAAGCACGCTCACATTGTTCTTTAATAGGCATTAAGAGGTTTTCAAAAATAACCATTCCGTAAGATGAATACACACAACATCCGATACAATGAGACTGGCTGTTGAAATTCTCAGTGGGAGTACTGCCAAGGTTCATTAAACTCTTCAGGGTACGAAGTATGGAATGTTTAGGGAACCGCAAATTATTTGTTTAAAGTGCTTCTCTGTATTCAGGATCATTGGAGGGTACATAACGTTCTACGGTACGGTATTACCATACAATACAGTAATTGTAATTTGTTTGTTTGCAGAATTTACATGGTTCCCAAAATCACACTTGGGAACAACGAAATCAGGTCTGTTAAATGTGATATCATTTTGCAGTTGAAACGGCATTGTGGATAGTAAATCGGTGCGAAGCATAATGTACAAGGTTGAAACATTCATGATGATTACAGACATAAATTTCCCGGTTACCTGCGCGTAAATGGTTGATTTATCTCTCGTACAGAAGTAATGTGTCGCAGTGTTTCAGGTCACCAATTATATTTGCATGTTCGTGTAAATACATTAGTCGCGAGTACGTGATAAATGACAGCGAGAACGAAATTAAATAACATTATTTGTACTCCTTTGGATTGTTTGGTTTTTATTTTAAGGGTTTTGGTTTGTGTCTTTCTAACGTTCAGTGCAAAAGACGGATTATCTTGTTATTAAAACATTCTTTCACACTTTGATAGACGTGTTCATAAAGGAAAACATTCAGATTTATCTACTAGACGGCACTAGACACTTAAAAGAAAAATGTTACCATGAAACTCATAAGAAATTTTAATTTCTTTCTCTGTTCATTTTTTAGGGTCCGCCTATCCGCCCGTTATCGTCCATCTCACCAGGGCCCCAAGTCTGTCAAAATTTAAGCAGACTACCCCATACGTCTGTCATTCATTTGCCATTATGTACGAGATTACCATTCTATGCCAATTCTTTCAATGGAGTGTCAGTGATTGACCATTGGAAAGTCATAATGACGCTTTTATATTAGTAGATTACCAAACTTGTCAAAATCAACTATAATGAAATCATTGATAGACAATTCTGACACTATTGTAATAGCAGACTTGAGGCCCTGATGATGATGTGTTTGAAGATGGAGCACACTTGTATAGAAGCAACCAGCAGCCCTATTATGACGTCTTAAATCCATCATGATTTCTGTGTCAGAGAGAGACGGAGTTACATAAGACGAATAGCACTATCTCTTTCCCTCACACGAATCATGATAGCATTGGCACTTCGTAATACGGCCACTGATCACTCTCGACTTAAGACTCCCAGGTTGTAGCTATCAGGAAACTCAGGCTCTGGCAGGGAATACCACTCCCTAGCTGTACGCACAATTAATGTGTCATTTGCCTGTTAACGTGTTATATCTCATGAACCACAATTCATTTTTCCACAGAGTGTGTATTTCTACTGCCGTTATTACAACAAATAATAAAAGAGTAAAGGGGCCACCACTAAAAACGTGTTATTTTTGCTCGATCTTAATTATGGCAACAGGTAGATACCTACCTTATATACCCCTAGAGTTTCTGCTATATTCGCTTAAAAATAAAATTATAGGTAAAAATTAAAGGGAAATGCTCCGATTTTTTTTTCTCGATTTCATTGGAATAATAGTGATTATAATAATGGCGATGGTTCGGAAACCTTGATGCTTGAGTCCGACTCGCACTTGGCCGAGTATTTTTTGGCCGGCACCAATATAGTTGCGAAAAGGCTAGGCAGATGAATATTTAGCACTCGTTCTGACTAACTCAAACAGGCTATTTAGATTTTGTGGCTGGATCGTTTGGTTATATTATCGAAAGAAAGTGGGGAATTTCAAAATTGATGTTCAAAAGATAATTACATAGAATAAAAAAAAAATCAAGACAATTGCTCACGATTTTCCACTTAGAATGATTGGGATTGGCATGGTATTAGAAACATAATTTCTAATAAGAGTTATCCACAATCTACATTGGAAATTCCTTGTGAAAGGCGGCGTTGCCTTCTTTCTTCTCATCTCAATCTCAGAGTTAAGAAATTTATATTTAACATATATACATATGACCCCTGTGCTGAAGCAAAATGCTCAAAAATCTGCAAAGGCTAATCTAGTAATCTTAGCCAAGTCATTGAACTTTTTAACTACCTGTCAGGAACCAAGTTACATCGGATCGGAATAGTGCCTTCTTCATAAATGCATATCAATAACTGTTATTGTAATAAAGCTAAGTACCTACATTCTAGATAATAAGAAATAGAGTTACATATTATATGAAGTTTGGATCAATTCAACAAATCTAGATATCGGTGGTCAATTTACGAATTTGCTGCATCTGCATTTCAAATTAACGAATTAATCCAATACAGTACAGTTACTCTGTCTTTTGCTTATTTTTAGCAGGTTTCCGCTCCATCGGCTATGTTTAGTGAAATTGTCAATCACTAATTTGGACATCCAAAGCAAATAGCAAAAGATCTATTGACCAAAACGTTATCCCAAAATACCACCTCAGCTGAATAATGTATTGGAATGAAAAGTTGATTAATCTCTTAATTAATATCGATGTCTCTCAAAAAGTTTTGATAAATTAGTAAAGATAAAACCGGGAAACTGGTAACTCCATATTATTCAATAACCGTACAATTATAATTAAGGAAGGAAGTGACGAAAGTACGAAAAGAGGATTCGTTTATTATTCAGTTAATTCTTTATTAAAAACCGTTTCACTGTTCGTTCGCTGTACAATTTTTTGAGGATGAGTAATTGGAGATCTGACTGAAACAGATATTTATTATGTAAAAGGATTTTGCAGGAATACTAACAAAAAAATAAAAATAAAATAAGCAATAACACTTAAAGAAATGTTCGGGATTATCTATCAAAGCGTAACTAGGGTGATGTCTTACCTTATGTATAGGAGTCCCCCAAAAGTCGTTGAGGAAAATGTTTGATATTGGAGTTTGTGGTCTCAAGTCTCTGTTCTCTTTTATGGCACTTATGTCATCGAAGACAAAACCGCAGTACAAACAGTTGTGGTAGACGAGTATACAGGCGAGAACCAGAATAGCGCCTAGACCTCGGCGCGGGGGCTCGGGCAGGTCCTCAGCCAGCTGGTTCTGGCCCGGCAGGCGCCGCTTACTGCGACCTGTTCTGGTTCTTACTGCCGACATCACTCCTCCGAACCTACACACGCCACTCACGCGGTCCATCATGTATGTATCACATCGGCAAACAATTATTATTTACTTATCAACACGAAACACTATTTCAAACAGTTCTTTACAAGTACAGTCATTTACGTAAAAGCAAAACCGAGCCGCCAGAAATGTTTAGGAGCTAGCGAAAACACAATCACGAATAGAGCCGGGGTAATAAATTTCGCTACACAAAATCAGAGATTAAAAACGACTAATACGTAGAATAACACTACCGAACACTATAAACAGAATGTTAATGTTAATGTTTAGGTTATGACGAAGCACATGTCACTATGTTTTTTCGAAATAATTTCATTTGACATTTATGTGATAGTTTCGTTTCGACGCGCGTGGACACACCCGCTCACCGGGCTGATTCGCCGACAACTGCCGAAGAGCGACGAGCGAATGCCGCGTCAAGTCACGTGACCCGTCGTTTTACTGCGGGTCGTTTTGAACTGGCGCATGCGCCCCGAGGCACGGGCTGGCGGCAAAACATTTTGTGTTTCTGTTTATAAGTGTTAGTTATAATATGGTAAGATTTAAAGTAAGATGCGAGTGCATGAATTAATCATAAGTTATTCTGCTTGGTTTCTCACACATAAAATTGTTTATTTAGATAAATAACTAGCTGATTTATATGGACCTTCAGTGCACAATTTTTTCATTTATTCAAAATATGACATGTCAAAAGTAATAAAAACTTATTTTCACCACATATGATTCAAGTGTAGTGGCATATTATCGCAATTTGATTACCCTACGGTATTATGTATATGGGCGCATGCCCGGTGGTTGGCAGCGGCCGGGAGGGGTCGGAGTAAATGTTGATGACGACATTTGGTCGGGTTCGGGAGACTGAGATGAGAGCGCTCACGGATCCGATCCGTGGAATACGTCGCGTACCTATTCTACGGATAGGATCCGTGAGCTCTATTATCCGAAATTTCGAATAACGAAATTATTGACCCGATCGACATAATTTTAAAACATTTTAAAGGATCAACGTTTTATTTCTGGAACACATTATTCTCTTACTTGTAAGTTTTCGTGCGAACATGTTAAAGCTGTTTGTCACCAGTTTTTATTTCTTTTGCATCAACTGTACGGAATGATGAACTGTGTTAATAAATAAAAGGATTTTCATGTCGCGGAGTTTGGTCGCATTTTAAGAGTAAAGTTAGGCAATCTCTCCGTGACTTTTTTGAAATGGAAATAAGGCATGGAATAATATTTTCGTCGTAAATCAATGAACCGGTGTAATATTGTAAAAATAAAAGTCTTTATATAGTCTGGGTTTCGAGGAATTTACTAAGGGCACGTTCAAAAGAGAGTTGAGAGGAAAATTGAGTGTTTACTTTATCTGGATAAAAATTTTTACGTAGCGCGTAATTATTATTAACAAACTTTGATTTTATAAAAAAGTATACTATAACCGTCTCCAGGGTACCAATTATCTCTGTACCAATATTCATCAAAATCAGTTAAGCGATTTAAACATGAAAGTGTTATACACAAATCACTACTGAACTTCATTGTTTTTCGACTGCTTTTTTTTCAAATATTTAACTTACTATTTATAAGATATACCAGCAAAGAAATGAATTCAGAAAAAGGTTAATATCTTATCGCTTTTAATATTAATAGTTGCTTAAGAAACAGGCTATCATTTCATTACAATATTAATATCTTCCCTTAAAGAGAAATACTTTTAGCAGGATAAGAAACAATATTCAAAATAATACTCAAGGGACTCCGCGGTGAAACAGTTGCTTCATTTCCGATGACCCTTGACACGAACATTGAACATGTATAAAGTTAAGACACGTGGGTAATTCTTCCTTATTTTTTACCCTCAATTCTATTTCCCCGAGGATGCGATACATATTCAATTACTAAGATCGTATCGACGAAGGCAGAGTTTGTACAGTGGGCAAAAGAACTAGTAAGCATGCTGTTGGCTGTTTCGCCCACTGTACTTACTCTGCATTTATCAATACGGTCTTGGTAATTTATTATGTTGGTGTTGCGGAATTTGTTTGAAAGAGTCACTGCGGTGGCCCTGGAAGGCAAAGGGCACTAGGAGTAACACGGGTGGGTTTTAGTCAGTAAGAGTTAGACCCTCTCTTCCGCTTCGCCTAGTACCTAAGCAAGCTGTTAGCTGTCTTGCCCACCAACTCTATATTTGTCAATACGGTCTTAGTAATTGAATATGGTACATACATACGTGTTGCGGAATTTGTTCGAAGGGCGCAAAGGGTGGGTTTTTAGTTAGTAAGATTCTGACACTCCCTTCCGCTTCGCCTCGAGTGGAAGCAGTCATATAATTATCATGATTTCCTATCCAGAAAAAAATGCACTTACGTATGTCTACGCTTTACATGGATCATTGAAACAAGACTTATCTATCCTCTTCCAGAGCATATTAGCTCCGTTATAGACGTAGAACTAAGCAGAAAGTATATTTTTACATTCTTTATAAGTGCTTTCATTGTCTTATATTATTTGTTCAAGTTTAATTTTAGATAATTTTAGATTCATTAATATCTATGGAACGCGTGTCTAAATTATATCAGCCGCACGGGTCGATCTTCGAGGTTAAGCAACGCTTGCCGAGGTTGGTCTGTGTATGTGTGACCATCTTAAACGAGAACGAGACTTCTCCGTGCCTCGGAAAGCACGTTAAGCCGTTGGTCCCATTGGCTGTCATTTGGAGATCTTTGGCAGTCGTTACGGATTGTCAGAAGACAGAAAATCTGACAACAGTCTTGCCAAGAAGTACCGTGTTCCCTAGTTAATGGGTTGCGGAGATTTCGTAGGCAGCCGCTTCATGTAAAATACTGGTATTCAGCTGAATCAAGCTTGACTGGGAGCCGACCCCAATATAGTTAGGAAAAGGCTAAGCAGATGATGATAAGGATTCATTAATATCGAAAATTAAATACTTGCGTTTTAATATGAAATACCGTGAGGAACTCTTAACCAATATTGCATTACCCGGATATATAAAACATAAAGCTCATTCGAAAGCCCTCCATCCAACGCCAAGTAATAATTTCAGCATGTTTATCAAAATAGATTTTAAACATGTTTAATTAAATATCATTTAAGGCCTTCATAAAGGACGGCGACGTGTTCTGGTTTACAATAGCCTATAATGAAAATGTTGCAGATAAATGGCTGGAGCTTTTCTACGTTATGCCCGGCTATAGTCGGTCATGTTATTTATTCGTTCATATTTTTACTTCCGCCGTTGAAAATGTGACGCGTCAGTCATTATCCATTTTATCTATGTTCTGGCTTTTTTATGTTCCTATGTTTTAGGGAAACGGTAAATAAACACTGTAGCTACCAGTCATATTGAGTTGATTTTCTTTTCTATTTTTGTTAAGTCGTTATTTCAGCCACTATATGAAAAATAAATACAGTAAAATTGAGTATTCGTACTCTCAGAATGAAAGTGCTTAACTCAAAATTCCTGTTATTTATAATTTTGGTTTGAACTGAACACAAAAACATACTCTAAAACCCAGTGATGAAAAAGATTCAGAAAAAATATAATTGGGAAAGGGACCGCTTATGCATAGGTCTCGGCAGATATGTATTTGTTTTATTACCCAACAATTTTTAAAGATTTTTATTCTTGCTTTTCATCATCTGCTTAGCCTTTTCCCAACTTTATTGGGTTCGGCTCCCAGTCAAGCTGGATTCAGCTAAATACCAATATTTTACGTGACGCGGCTGCCTACCAGACCTCCACATCCCATTAACTGGGGATCACGGTACTTCTTGGCAAGACTGGTGTCAGATTTTCTGGCTTCTGACAATCCATAACGACTGCCAAAGATCTCCAAATGACAGCCGGGACCAACGGCTTAGCGTGCTTTCCGAGGCACGTAGAAGTCTCGTTATGTTAAGATGGTCACCCATCCACAGACCAACCTCGGCAAGCGTTGCTTAACCTCGAAGATCGACCGTGCGGCTGTTGTAATTTCCTTCAATTTTAATTCTTGCTTTTATTTGCCAAAAAATGCAATGGTGGAGTTAGGTCCCTTTCATTCTAATTGTGCTTGCTATTTTTCCGTTTCACTCTAACATGACCTTTAGTTCACCTTTATTGTGTTAAATACGTTGTAAATACATAAAATATATGTGTTAGTTGATGTGGTTTTCTGCACCACAAAACACTAGAGCTGTCAGGGCGTTAAAATATTGCAAACAAAATTAGCTTCAACTTCAAACTGGATTTAGTTGAGTGTATGATGTGTTAAACCACAGGTCGACAAAACTCAATACATAGCGTTGGTGACATTGCAAAACCACGTAGCTAAATTTTTCCATAAGGCCTTACTTGGATTGAAATCTATTTTTATACATATTATAAAGCTGGAGAGTTTGATTGTTTGATTGAACGCCCTAATGTCAGGAATTACTAGTTTGAATTGAGAAATTCTAGTCTTGGATAGCCCATTTGTCGAAGAATAAACATATTCTGTTTTGTCTTTCCGGCAACCAAGAGAAATGAGTCGCAGACCCTCATGGAAAATGCTATTTACGCGGTTATACAGTATCATCGATGATAGGTATTGTCTTGTGTTGTGTAATATAATATTGCAAAAACAACTCGAGATTCATAGCTTTTTTATGTAACTCTGTCAATGGTTTATTAAAATCCTTAAACTTGTAATAAGTCGCATAAGATTATTAAAATCAATAAGACATTGATATCTCGGAGACAATCGAATTTGTATGGGATTCATTTATAAGTTGACATGCCACAATACATCGAGTTTTTAATCTCATAAAATTCATACAACCATACAGTGTTTCAAATAATCCGGTGCAGACTATACACGGCCTCAAGTCTGCTAATACAATAGTATCAGAATGGTCTATCATTGATTTCATAATGGTTGATTTTTACAAGTTTGGTAATCTACTATATAAAAGCATCACTATGACTTTCCAATGGCTTAGAATGGTGATCTCGTACATAATGACAAATGAATAACAGACGTATGCGGTATAATCTGCTAAAATTTTGACAGTTCCTTTGATCAGTGACCTACCATTAGAACGTCATTGTGCAGTCATTGCTTTTAATAGCTCGGTTATCAAAAAGTAAGTATTACGAGACCATTGATTACGAACTTTTAGCAAAATAACAATGGGATCGTATTAGAGTTTATAAAAATAGCAGACTTGGGGCCCAGGGTAGTGGAGATGACAATGTTCAAGCAAAACGTCCCCAGACTTTTTACATTTATCGAACTACGAAATTCGCTACTTAGTATAAAGCGAACAATGTCCACTTCCCCTCACTTCAATCTTTTTCAATTACAGTTACGATTCACTGGACCTTTTAGGCCCTTTGTGGTATGCTCGCCGCTGAGAACTTTCATTCAATCATGTTAATTATTTTCTTAGGGGCATTTCCGAAGGGGACTTTAGAGGACTAGAACTTTTCTATACAGGTATTGTCGAGAGGGCTTTTGAAATTGTTAAGTAACCTCGCGACAAGATTAAAGTGAGCACTTCAATTGTGTACGAAAATGAATACGAATTTGAAAGAGTGTCGCCATGGATGGGGATTCGTTGACTCTGAATTAGTTTACTGAACTTTGAAATGCGAACGGGAGCTCCCTGCTTCGTGCTACTTCGTGGTACTTCGTGACTTCTCGGATTAGATGGGTGACAGCAAACGTCAGCTGTTAGAAACTAAATTGGTTTGTTTAATAGTTTCATGGAGTTAAGTTGACTGGATGTTTTTGTTTTGTGGTGCATTTAAAGTTTGAAATAAGATTGTTGTGATTAACTTTAAAGTTATATATTTTATATTTTAAGCAAATATACCTCAATTTAAAAGTTATATGTATATAGTCAAATCATGAGCATTATTTACTTAGATTAATAGCAACTAATTAGTTGAAATACAAATAAATAATAATAATAATATTGTTTATTTATTTATAAAACAGGGCACATATACAATAAAAAAACTCGCATTTTTTATACAGAACACGATTAATTATATGCCTGAACTAGGTTGAACCTGTATTTCAGGCTAGACAGTGCTTATACTAACTTCAAATAATAAATTAACAATGAATCAATTACTATATAATTAAACTTAAATTAAAGAAAGCTTAAATTAAAGAACACATCATGATTTAGAAAACTGAAATATAAAGTTTACTTATAAATTTCAGTTGTCACACATCAAGGACGCCTAATAACTCCATTGTTTCTCAACCGGTTCCTATAATTTTAAGTAAACCGACACAGAAGGACCTTGGGCCAGCTTATAATTTTCAGGGTCCTCAACAACATTGATTAATTAAAAATAACCACGCAGATAGACCAGCGTTCCTAAGTAAACCAACACGCCAAGTAACTTTAAACGGTAGAGGAAACTTTTTGAAATCAATACAAAACCCTTCTTACTTGGGAACACTTACTTACAATCAATCTACTCAGCCCTTTGTTTTATTTGGGGTCATCTCTATCAGCTGAATGCCAGTACCTATTTTTCATGGAACGTCTACCTGTTCACATGCCACAAACCAGTCACTAGGTAAAACGACATCAGTAGAAACACAGAAATCTTAATAATAAGGCAAATTTCTGTGGTAGGTAACAATTGTTGTAAGCTTCAATGGACCGACTTGGGCGCTTCAAATGAAGTAAACAACAAACATCAATTAATTACGAAGCACACAAATTTTAGCAAACCACACTTATCGACAGTTATATATAAAATGCTCGCGCTGTACTCGGGGAGCCGTTGGTACAGCTACACCCAAAATGCTCTGCGTATCCAGTATAACAACGCATTTAGGGTGCTGTAATGCTGTTGTGGTTGCGGAATTTGTTCGAAAGAGTCACCGCGGCCCTGGAACGCAAAGGGCACAAGAAGGATCACGGGTGGGTTTTAGTCAGTAAGAGTCTGACACTCTCTTCCGCTCCGCCCAGAGCGGGAGAAGACATTTGATGATTTCCCATCCAGAAAAAAAAAATGGGTGCTGTTGTGAGGCGATCGGCGGCGGCGACCTCTCGCGTCCGGCCCTGGTTCAAGCCATGGTCCGGAGTGAGGAGGCATGGGAAGTGATCGCCTCCTTCTGCGAAGCAGTAATGCTAGCGAAGGAGGAGGCGGAACGCGTGCGAGAGAGGGAAATATCACGCTTCAGCCGCCGCAACAGAAGTAGACGCCCCGGGCGTCGGGAAACGCAGGGCGATTCCCGGCCACCGTAGGCGCGGGCCTGCGGCGAGCTATGGTTGACTCGCCATCCGATAGCAACCAGGCCCAATTCGACGGCGCGTAGTGTTCCACGCGCGCCTCAAAGAGCCGTCAGCAACGAAGACGGGGATAAGGTCAGTGCCTGCTAGGGTTGCGTAATTTGTTCGAAAGAGTCATTGCGACCCTGGAACGCAAAGGGCAAAAGAAGGATTATGGGTGGGTTTTAGTCAGTAAGAGTCTGACACTCCCTTCCGCTCCGCCCAGCGCGGGAGAAGTCATTTGATTGATGATTTCCCATCCAATAAAAAAAGAAAAGTGGTGCTGTTGCGTCTGCCGCCTGGTTCTGTTGCGCGTCATCTATGTTTGCTGAGGCACGTACCGACTGCTTCGATGCAGTACGGCGTATGAAAGCGGCATCGCTGTTAAACAGACTCCGTGGTAGCCCCAAAAGCATCCTACGCGCTATATACGGGAGACATGACAGCCCGTTGGTGAGGTCACAGGTCAATTGTACATTGTCGGTGTGTATTGGTCAAGTACTAATATTTTTTAAGGCTTTTGTTATTAACATTATGCATCTCTGGTATCCGAGAAATATATCATATTATTTTATAAGACAAACTTTGTTCAAAAGGCGCCATCTTGGATTAAAATGGACACTCACACTGCAACTAGACCAAAAGTTAAAACTTTCCAAGTGGACTGTGGAAAGAGCTTTGCTTAAACTTAGTTTACGATCGAATATGAAATGAGGTAAGCTGGTGGAACTAGTAAAGGTGATGAAGTTCTAGATGGGGGACTGAATATGTTATGCATTGACCTAAGATCCGATTTCGTCGAAAGCCAGGCGAAAAGTATAGACCTCTGTCCTTACTAGAGGCGTCAAAAGAGGCTTAGTGATCTTCTTTTGTTTAAATTTAAACTTCATGCTAATCAGCTGAATCCGGTTTAACTGGATGTCAACCCCAACAAAGTTAGGGAAAAGGCTAGGCAGATGGGATGATTTAAACTTCAGGCACAAAAGTACATGTATAGTATGACGGATGGTGAATCTTTTCTTGTTTCATTAATGCAAGATAAAGGTTGATTCACACATATCAGGGACGTGGCTGGGCTGTGTCCGGGCCGTAACCATGCAGGGTACAAAAGTACATGTGTGTGTCGGATGGTGAATCTTTTCTTGTTTCATTAATGCAAGATAAAGGTTGGTTCACACATATCAGGGACGTAACCATGCAGGGACCGTGACCGTGCATCCGTGTCTTGTCAGGGGTTTGCTGTTCACATACGTCAGGGACGTTACCGACAGTGACTGGGCCATGACTGAGCTCTGGGCATGCCACTCTCTCACCATATTATTTTCGTGAGTACCGCTTTAGTGTATTGGGTGAAATAGATATTAGAAAAAAACATTATAGGTACATCATACACTGTATACTGACAGCCCTAAATCTAAATCATCCAAAGCTCCATAAGAGATTGCCCTGTGCGATATGACGGCCCGTTGTACACTTGTTTTTATAAATGTTTTTGTACAATAAAGAAATAAGAAATAATGAATCATATATTTATTTAATACTGTGGAGTTGATTATGATTGCAGTAGTTCGAAACTTTATTTTAAAATAATTCTCAAAGTATTCCTAATTGCCCAACAAGATTTGTCTCCTTTTCAACATGTTTAGGCCCTTTTTAATAAAAATAGTCACTTCAAATACATAAAGCTAAATCAATGCTTGAATTGGTAACGATGGATTGATATGATTACGATGTATAAAACCCGTACAAATGATATAATAGTATCAATAAGATAATCGCACAATATTTAACTGTAATATAACGTCAACCCAAAAGGCTGAACAATTAAATTTGGTGTCTTTTAAAAGAGGTAAACTTAGGAGGAACGTTTTGATAATGTGTTTCGCTTCCGGCGAGGTCCGGACCTGAATAAGTTTAACTGAGTTATTAAATAGACAATTATGTTGTCCGGATTACCTTTATACGATACTTCCGGTTGATAATTACTGATATTTGGTTGGATAGGTGTATTTCAAATGGATTAATTGGATTAAGAGATTGTAAAGCCTGGATATGAGATATACATAACCGGGAAATTGGTTCTCTGTATCTTGGCATGACAAAAGGTAAGAAAGCACATATGATAATTAGCAGTGCGACATTCTAGGCTAATATGTAAGGTGATATAATCTGCCTAGCTTTTTCCTAACTATTTTGGGGTCGGCGTACACTTATTTCGCGCATTCATTTAGGTATCGCCCAGTGATAGGTAAAAAAGGCTGGAATACATCGAACCAAGCACCATTCGTTGCTCCTGCACTCAATACGGATATTGAGAAGCCAGAAAATCTGACACCACCAGTAAATAGTGGGGCAAAAAGACAATCGCTCCATGTAAACTACTGGTATTCAGCTGCATACTTATAATATGCAGCTGAATATCCATAGTTTACATGGAGCGATTGTCTTTATCACTGGGCGATACCTAAATGACTGCGCGAAATAAGAGTAGGAACGCTGTTAGATATTTGACATTTCATGGTGAGCTTAACGATGAAAATCCAAGAGTGTCTAATATAATTAATTATTCTAACTAGTCACCTATCAAATTAAATCCTTTCAAAAGTTAATTTCGGTGCATTGACATCTTTCAAGTTACTCGTTAACTTAACGTAGTTGAAAGTCGAAAGCGCAGCTTTCCTAAATTTAATTTATTAGTTTTAATTCTTTTAACTGTTTTTTTTTGGCTAAGTTTCGTAGCCAAAGTCAAGCCATCTGCTCTGACTTTGTATGAATATTACTTAGACACTTATTTGAACGATCATTGGTAAAATACTTAGTAGTCATAACCGTATTTTTCAACCTACCAAACCATCTTAAAGTTTAAAAGGGTTTAACCAAAAAGGTAAACCGAAACCCTTAAAAGAAAAACACGTTAATTCATATCCCGATGGTGCGCCCGCAAGTTTTTTGTTCGGTCCACGTCAAGGGACGTCCACTGCAAGTCCAATCCTGGGCCCCGGGGAGCTATGGGCCCCTAAAAACTGGCCCCCGAGTGATTGATTGCGAGTCGAGTGTAAGTACCGTATAAACAGACCCCACGTCCTCTACAATCGCCCTCAGGTGCTCTTGTTTTTTTTACAGCCGTTTTTTGTTTAACTTGTAGGGAGTGAGTGAGATGTGATATGTTTCGACTTGTCTTTGGGAAATTTGGTTGGATTTTCCTTTTTAGAGAGATTTTGAAAGTTAGTTCAATGTATTCATTATAATTAGTCATCCAGTCTCTTTTACCTAGACTTTATGGGTACAATAGCTGTCTTATAGCTGAAAGCGATATCTACCAGACAGTCAAAACAATTTAGTTGGAGATTTGTTTATTGTTTTAACAGTTTTTCATAATGGTTCTAGCTGAAAGACGTGTACTGTTGACTGCTGCTGACGCACACTGGGTGTTTTAAGCATGCCACACATCGACCGTTGCTGTGCGTTTTCCAACCAACCGATTTCCACGACTTTCACTACTTTAATAATGGATAACCTTTTCTGATTGTGGTTTTACAATACAGGGTAATTTTACGCCTAAAGAGTCGGCAGATCTGTGTTGCACTTATGTTTTTCCAGTTATGTTTAAGTCCACGTGGGTTTGCTTTGGGATGGTATATCTGTACTAATATTATAAAGAGGAAATATTCGATTGTTTGTTTGTATTGAATAGGCTCCGAAACGAATCAACTGATGTGATAAATTCTTTCGCTGTTGGGAAGCTACACTATCCCCGAGTGACTTAGGCTATATTTTATCCCAATATTCCCACGGGAATGGGAAACATGCGGGTGAAACCGCGGGGCGCTGCTAGTCAAGGATAATAATTCAGTATCATTATCTATCACCTAGCCTTCTTCAACTTCATATCGGAGTACCACTGGTCAAACCGGTTTGGGCTGAACATTAATAATATTTGACAGGGAAGGGCTGCTTATCTGACCTCCGCCTCCGTAGAGACTCTGACATCTATAGAGAGAGAGAAGAAACATTAAAAAACCTTTTTTTATAACGTGATGGATATTCGAAAATGTTTTTTTTTAGGTCAAATCATATGCATTACAAAAACTGCTGGGCATACCAATATTTTCACGAGTCGTAAATATATCTTACCATGAAAAACTCCAACTTAATCTTCTAAAACTAAACGTAAGTAAAATCTTATTTATAGTGAACTTCGAAAATGATTTCTTCATAAGTCATGACACACAAATTTGATCAGGTGAATACTTAATTTGATTAAAAGCGTCTTAGAAAGTGTGACCGCAACTTGATCCTGGCTAGAACCGAGGACGATAAATCAGAACTTTGCCATTAAAACAAACGGGTACCGCGACACATCGAGATCAACTATCCTAAGTTATCCTAACTTTACTTCTTCAGGCAACTTTATTGTGTGAAAGTTTTATGACTCGACAACCCTTGCCACTCGTTACTTGTTGTACTTATTTGACCTGAACTCGCTGACTTCATAGACTTGCTCAATTCGTGCTGCATTATAAATATGGTGTGGGCTCTGCTTTAAGAGAAGTGGTGGCCGAGTGGTAACAGCCCTGACGCACGAATTGTAAGTCGCGGGTTCAAAACCAGCCAGGCGCATTACTTTGTGTAATTAATTTCATCACCACTGCTCTCAAAACGGTGAAGGAAAACATCGTGAGGAAACTGGCATGTTCTAGAACCAAAAATTCGAAGACGTGATATTCACCAACCCGCACTGGGCCCGCGTGCTGGATTTCGGCCCATTCCCTCTCCTAGAAAGGAGGTCTGTGTCCCAGCAGTGGGGACATTAAAAGGCTGATTTGCTTTAAGTTACAGAGCATCGGCTGTAATTTATTTTTCTATGCAAAGTTTTTCGATTTCCTGGCAGTCCGAATCTTGCATTGGCCCAATAATAGATTGATTTTGTTTCAAGTAAACGGCTAAAGCTTTCCTACGCTAACTGTCTGTGTCTATAGTAACACCTGTATTGGATAAGCATAATTACACCTTTTTATACTGTAGTAATGATTTCCTGTACTCAAAATCATACTTAAGTATCATTATGCTAAAACCAACAAAGACAATTATTTTCCAGTGTGGGAAGCTCCATCTTGGAAACGAGACCTTCTCTTATGGTCCGTTATTGTTTCACCCCACGATCTTTAAATTGTATGAAACATAACAATATAATAATACTACACGTGCGAGCAATAAACTGGGATCACTTCAACGCGCGTTGCTCAAAACATTCCATTACAATGAAAAGGATTGTGGTATATTAAAAAGATTTGAAATTAATTTAATCTTCTACCTTTTAGGGAATTATTGCATGAACTAATTTAATGTCTAAGAAGTTATATGAAAAGACACAATTTTAATTTAAAATTTATGTATTTACCCTCAATATTTTGTGTTAATTCTGGCCCTAATGAGTGCCTGTTAACGATTTTTCACTGACCGACTAAGTTTCCTGATGGAATTCAGTGGTATTTCCTGCCACTCTTTGAATAAAGCAGTTTTCATGTCTTCTATTGACTCCGGAGATGAACATCTTCCCCGTATCCGCCTTTTCAGCACATACCACGTATGTATGTTCAATCGAATCTAAGTCAGGATTCAGAGCTGGCCAGTCTAGAATGGGAATCCCGACTTCTTCCAGGTAATGTTAGTCACTGCAGAGGGCAATACCATACATTAGCAGGAAATCTTCGACTATAAACTGTAGGGGAGCTCATGGTCTAGTAGAATGTTGTTGATGTATCTTTCTGCGATTAGTCCCCCTTGTTTTGAGTAACGCGCGATGCTGTTCCATTTTATTGCTCGCGAGTGTTTTACTCTATTATTTACAAAACATGTCTTTTCGTTTCCAAACATAACTTTCAGGGAGTATAAAATCTCAACGCCACACATTAAAAACGTCGAAAATATTTGCCAACTCCGTCTATCGAGGACCTTGTAGCACTTTTTACTATAAATGAACCTTTGAGCATAGATGACAATAGCAGTTGGATCGATTAAGTAGATTAACACAAATTTTTGTCTGAATTATAAGTAGGTACATGCGTAGTCATAAATTTGATACGCTATTAATTAAACTTTGTGGTTAACTACGCAGTTGGCTACTCGGAAGGTGGTATTTAGATAATGATAGCAAGCCTGGTATTATCTACCATTACTAGGTACTAATAGCTAACTATCGCAAGTGCGTCCTAACTACAAAACAAGAGGATTAATTCGGTCTGCTTGTAAACGTTCTCATGAAACAAGTGTTTGAAATTGCTTCAAGTTTGATGTATTTGCCCCGCTCCTCTAGAGATAAATTTGTTCGAAAACTTGCTGAATGTGAAAAGTTTGAAGCTCACTTCAATCCATTACACGAGTGAAATATTTCTTTGTTTTCTGACTCCAGTGTGGGTGGAGACGACCTTACAAATCAGAAGTTTAACATTGCCGCGGCGTCGGGATAACCGCCAATTCCCCTAAATACGTTCTTATCACATTCATCACTTTAATTCTAATGGTTTTACAACGTTTGATTAATGATAGCGGAACACTCTCTTGAAAATAGAGCTAGGTGTTTAATTCTTTGTAAGAAGTGTTCTTCGGTAATCAAGGTCAGAGTTTTGTTCATATTTTCATAATCGGGCGACGATCAATCTTGCCTGAAGGAACCGATATGTTTGAAATGTAATATTGGTGCGGTTTATTTAATATACCGTCCATCAATCACGGGTAGACGGTGTATATCTAGTAGGTTGGAGACGGATCGTCGTGCAACATGTGATATGAGTCAGCTAACAGCTCCGGCCGTGTCACTGTGAAACTGTTTGCCTCTTATTAAATGTCTTTGCCTCGTCACGGATATTTATTAAATGTGTTACCATATCTTCCTTCATTTTTAGTGGAAAATTCCAAATTCTTATAGGTATTTTTATTCTATTCAAGTCTTACCAAGAAGTAAAAAAAACCTGTATCTCAAACGGAAATAAAGTAGACTAACTACTTCCACTGGGCAGTGTTTCCTTAAATAGAAACAGTCTCGTCTAGATTCTTGGAGGATCTAAATAAAGGTTGTTTTCTAAACTACAACGTTAAAAAAATCTCATGTTATGTCTGCTATAGTTGATAAAAATAGTGAACAGATATTAACTTGTGACATTCTATCTCCTCAGAATCGATAGTATGACAAGAAAACACTAGCCAATCAGAAGATCCCGCCTCTGCAGTGAAAGAAATCCTAGCCAGTCAGAAGTTAGTAAAACTAAACAAATCGAAAAGATTTAACATGAATATAACAGCGAAGAACTTGAAACAAGGAACACGCATCGAGCCTGAATCAATGTGAAAGTTGCAGTCGGTGAGTTCCTGAGATCTATACAACTTTGTACACCAAAGAAATACATTTTATTTAGAATGGAAAGTAAGTATTTGGTTCAAAGTTTCAGTTGTGTACTTGAAAATTTGGTATTCTTCTATAGGGAAAAATATTTTGCTGTTAACGTAAATTGTAGTGAACGGATTCTTAATAAATGATAAACGATATTTATTTTGTAAGTAGGTTGAAAATAACACTTTTAAACGTCAATATTTTTTCTAACTACACTTGCAGGTAAAAAACTGGAATCACTTCATCGAGCGTTGCTTAAAAAATATTTTAATTTTCTTTGCAATGGACTATGGACTGTGGTATCTCATTCGAAAGGTAATTTTGTTAGCTTTCAAATAAATCCTTTTATAAGTAAAAATTTAGTTGCATTCAAGTATTACGCTAAACTATTAACTTTTGATGAGCCCAATTTATTTTTAATCAATGTTTCACTATAATATTTTACACCACTGAATTTCCTTTTTAATAAAGCCATTAACTTAACCACGGTAATTATTTTTAATACCAGAATTTTCCATCAATTTGAGCAACCATATTGCTTAAACTAGGGGCCATATTCATTACGGGTACAGCAGACGTGCGTAATGTTCAATGGCGGATGGTTATCAGATTTTAATCAATTGATTGATTGCCTCCATCACTCATTACCATTACCGAGCGTATGTTCATTGAAATAAACTAACGAGTTACGACGCGTTATCGGTAAATTGACTTGCGTTCCCATAAGCGACGAATTGGTAAATTAATGGTTGATTTAATGTCCTTGATGTAGATAAAAGCAAGTCTCCTTGTAGGTTTTGTTAGAAGACCGTAAATTTCTCGTTTTCCGGCTTCAGGAGAGTGGTTTGTTTAATTTAAGAATAAGTTATGGCCTTATCGTTCCCACTGGATATATCTATACTACCTAATATTATAAAGAGGAAAGATTTGTATTTTTGTAGGTATGTAACGAATAAACTCAAAAACTACTGGACCGATTTCAAAAATTCTTTTACCATTAGAAAGCTACATTCACCCTGAGTAACATAGGTTATATTTTATCCCCGTATTCCCACGGGAACGAGAACTACGCGGGTGAAACTGCGGGGCACTGCTAGTTTAATATAAAACATAACGTTAATTATCACATTTAACTAATAAGGCATCTACTCAATCAGTAGCGGATTATATGCGTGTTAAATAGTAGTTAGTAGGTATAGCAATTAATTTGGTGCCTGACTGATTTACGACACCTCCGAAACTTTGAGACCACGCCAAACCCAAGGGCTCGGATGACGTCAACGCTTGCCCTTACGAGTTCAACGAACTCTTAAAAGTAAGTTAAGAAAAATAAGAATAGACAATCTAAGACCTATTATCACTAAGCGCAAAATATCATGTTAGACGAAAGTAAAGTTGCCATCATTAAAACTTGCTTAGCTGTTCATTATTATAGAAGAAATAGAGCGAGACCGAGAGTACCTCTAAATGTCATTCGCTAATGACGCGTGACCACGAAAGGAATCCTGTCTCCCACACAAGTATTAATTGACGAAGGGTTTCGTTGTGTGTGACATTTATTAATAGGTCCCCGTCGCGGTCAGGAAACCATGATAGTGTACCTATTAGTTACACGACATATTGCTCCAACGAATTAATCCGATCTCTCGATTTATTGTAGAATAGAACTTTCGCCCTAATCATATTGCTTAGTTTTGACTACGGTCTCGTAATTCAGATTACGTAATCGAATCTAAGTTTGACAAATAGCTACTGTCTAATGTTCTATTCCAACTTAGTTATTCGCTCAGGTCAGAACTATTCTGACAAATATTAGTTCATATTTGGGGGAAATGTTTTGGAACTTCAATATCTTTTATTGGATATAGGAATAACAATAAGAAGTAATTAAAGAGCTATTCGTTTCTGTAAACGACTTTGGGAGTCTGTGCTCTTTTATCATGTATCATCTTGGGCCAGTAATATGGTGATGAAATATTATCCTAAACTTCTCCGGAAGCAATTCCCATCGTTGCTTGTTCTTCAAAGAGTTTGTATGGAAAAGGACGATTCAGTTAGCCCACCCATCCCCGAACGTATTCACTCGTACTAGTGGAGGAGCGCCCCCTAACGGGAAAGTTTTGATTTAGTGCTTATAGCTGTCCCAGTCCGAGGGCCCTCTTTAAAGTTTTAGTCGTGTAATAGAATAAAACTGTTGGGACAATGCTCGTGCTCAAGCATTCATACCGGGTTCGGTAAAGCTTTATAGAAATGTACGGATCCACGGACTCAATTGCTGGCGCGCTCTGCGACATAAAATCTAATGTAACCGTCGAATGAATATTATAAACTTTTCAGTGGGACTGAATCAAATATTTCTGGTATTATATCTATTTTCTGTCTAACTGTTGAATTGTTTTGGATAAGTACTGCAATTTTCGTTTCGTAACCTTTTTCTTCGTGTTTGGAAATTACTCTGTTAGGTACAAAAAAGGTTATAAATAATAGTGGTATGTAGGTACGTACATATTTTATATTTCTATTACACAAGATGAGATACAACTTCCTAGTTTTACCCGTATCTTTCGCTTGAAATTGAGAATCTTGCCAAAATGTTCAACTTTCATATGTTGGAGAAAATGGTTGGTATCATTGCCAACACTATCCATCATGTTGTCCTTTGACCTTCGATCTTTTGCTGGTTTTATACAAATAGCAATGCAGAGGTGGACAAAGATAGCCAGATATCTAGGTTAGATTTCGAGAATAGATTTGTTCTGTTGTTGAATTAGTGACTAACAAATATAGCATATTAAAGCATATTCCTGCTCTTTTGCTATATAATGTGCAGTTTGAATATAAGTAGGTAAGTTTAGTTACAAGTTTATAAATCACTAGCTTCTGCCAGCGATTTTCCGAAGATTATCCTAAGGGAACAACATATATGTACTTCTTCGAGATACAGTCTACCGATGAGTGCCAAATTTTATCTAAATCCGTTCAGCCGATCACTTAAAGAGATTTTAAGACTTACTTTCGCTTCTAAAATGTTAGGAAGGATTCATTTTATCAGCCATCACACGCAAGGCCTCTTTATTCTTACGGGTATGTGTAGTAACAAAAAGAAGATTATTCAGTAAAGAATAAACTTAGTTCACAAAAGAAGTAAAAAGTTCATGTTACAAATAATACCCTTGAGGGAAAACTGAGTGAAAACTACAAAAAAGTGTCAGTTGATAGATGCTACTCCACTCACGTAGGTACAAGCTCACTTCAACCCGCAAACAAAATGTAGTTACAAAGTCTCCGAAACTTCTGTTTAGTTCCACTTTATTATCAACTTTTATTTCCGCCAAAAGTGCAAAGAGGCAACAGGAACAAATGGGATCAACTTGAAAAATGTGTAACAATAACGAAATGGGAAAACTTGAAAGTGACACCGGGCCATTAGGCATTGCGGGGTTGACGTTCGCGTACTCTGGCGGTAATGAATCAAAAGTTTGTCGCGCCGTAAATGGAATACTAAAGTTTTTGGATCGAAAATAACCAGGTTAACTTTTTGTTTTAAATATAGACACTTCGAGATCATTTTGCGGATGAATATTTGGGTACTGCTTTTAAAATTAAAGGTTTAGTTTAAAAATAGACTAAGTTTAGCAATAAATAAATGAAGGCTCAGGTTGAGTCGGGTCTACGAACGGCGAGCTATGGGTGGCTCTCCGTCCGATAGCAACCAGGCCTGGATCGACGGCGCGTCGTGTTCCACGCGCGCGCCTCATAGAGCTGTCAGCAAGGAAAATGGAGCCCCTTAGGGTCAGTGCCTGCTAGGGTTGCGGAATTTGTTCGAAAGCGTCACCGTGGCCCTGGAACGCAAAAGGCACTAGAGGGATCACGGGTGGGTTTTAGTCAGTAAGAGTCTGACACTCCCTTCCGCTCCGCCCAGAGCGGGAGAAGTCATCTGATGATTTCCTATCCGGAAAAAAATGGTCAGGTCGAGTTAATATGATATAAGAAGAACGACTTATAACTACTACATACTTCCCACCATCCGGGGAGGTCGGGTAAAAAAAATAAGTTGCTGTAAGGAAAAGTTTTTGAACAAGAATTGTATTTCAGCATGCAACAAGGCGGTTAAAGGTACCTTGCTTAGTAACGTCAGGATTTCTGGGTCTTGATGCCTTAAGTTTTCACAGTGGTGTTTCACAGAACCAGCATGTTAGATGTGTCGTTCTTCTTGATAATGTCTTCGCAACTTTACTTGATTTTTGGAGATAAATCATTATCGTCTCAAAAAAGTCACTATCGACGAGTCACAAAAAAGTAACTTCATCCAGCAAGACAATTCACAGTTCCGATCCAATAACTGGATTTAAGACTTAAGCCAATGTGTTATACAGCAAACAAAGTAAGTTCAAAAGATAAACGGGCCCCAAAACTGTAATTCATTAAATTAATAATTAAAAAGCGAGTAAAAAGTTTTAATCTAAAAAATCTCAAGTAAATATGACAACTAGTTTTTTGAGGTCGATGCCAGCCTTTATTTTGGGAATACATGTTGTCACTTGGTAGTCGTATATTGGTGAACCTTGTCTCGCCTTCCTAGTGACTGACACAAACTTAACTATCACTGCATGTAGTCCAACTTAGGGAACTTGCACTGTTCCCTTAGTTGGACTACATCTAGGCGAACTAAAGAAGAATTTTAGATATCCGACTTAAAGTTTCTGATATATGCGCGGACAAACATGCAAACATACATTCATACACTTATCAAATTTGGTACACATGTTTAGAAGATGGTATAGACTAACATATGTGTACAAAAACTGTGCAATTCTGACAATATTAGTACACATGCACATACGGGTCGAATAGACCACCTCTATTTTTTAAACCTGTATAGCTTGACAGCTATGATAACGTGTATTATATATATATATATCATTTGTTTTTGCTACAAAAACTAGTTTGGCTATATTTTTTTAACCATTTGGAGGCATTTTAGAGGTATTTTGGAGGTACCCACACCCATGAAAGCTATGATAATTTGTATTTTGGAGTAAAGTCCCATGTTTAGTAGTTTCATCTCTGAAGTTTTGGACACATTGCAGCTAGGGGTAAGTTTTAACGAGATCCTATTGACTTGGCGCTTGTCGTGGAGCTACCGACTTATAGAGCTTTATTTAAACTACAAAACTTTTGGCAATATTGTGAAAGCGATTTTCTCTTACGAAGTTTTTATCTCACTCCAGTGCAAACTTCGAATAGTACTGGCTATTTAAAATACAATTAACTAAGTACTTAAAACTGGGTACTAGAGTTGAAACTCGGTTGTGCTGTGACTTGTTCTATATATTCTGGATTTAAGTTCTTAAATAGTCTATTGTGAGGACTTTTGAGTGTTATAATGGAGTAAGAATATTGCGTTAAAGCGATGATTTGAGTTGACTTATGGCAGGTAAATATACGTTGACAAAGAATCTTAGATCATTAGCCCAATATACCACAATGGTCGCCGCTTGATTTTCAAACCTTGAAGATCCAACTGAAAACCAGCGCTGGGTGTCTGACGCCCAGCAAATGATGAGATGGTAACCTTTTTGGTATGGGCACGCTCAGCATAATTTTAATCTTCATTATTGTTTTGTTTGTGTTTTTATTGTTTTTTTTTTTACTTTGTATTTTGTTGCTATTGTGTTGTGTCTGTGTTGAATAAATGTTTTCTATTCTATTCTTTAAGATCATTTGTTGTGACTTTATACAGTTAGGTAGGTAAACAGAATAAATTATGGCTTAGCCAGTACTTAAATTACACACTTTGCGACAAACCTTAGCTTCTCAAGAGTCTTAATGCTTGCTGGTAAAAATCTTTTACGGTGTTTGCTTACCTGCTTTGTTATAGTTATCAGGAAATGAAAATACAATGTAACGAAAGGCTTTGTCTGTCACCACGCATTCCTCACATATACATAGGGTATTTCAGTAGTGCGTGCTTATTTTTAAGGTCAATATTCCAAGTCTGGTCCCTGTGCAGTTCAATCACAGATTTGATGTCACAAACTGCATTCGAATACTTGAAAAGTGATAAAGAAACAAAAATGGTTTATTTCCCATAAACAGACGCATATTTCTATTATTTTCATTATTATAACATATGTAGTTAGGCATAAACATAAAAAATAAAGGTAAAAATAAATTTCGAGTAAAAAAAAAAACATTTTGGGAAACAGATCCATTCCTGAAAGTAAACAAAAACAAAATGAAAATAAAATAAACAAAAACAAAATTAAATTCAAAAATAATAAATTAATTTGCGACGATACATAATTAATTTAGTGTTCTTATTTAAACAAAAAACGAACTTAAACTATACTTTTATCGCAGATGACGTTTAAATCAATGGTACTTATAATCTATACACCATAGAATTGCAGCCATTTGCATATCGGCATGACTTCAGTGAGACAAAAAATCTTGGGTACGAGTATTAATGAAAATGCGCAGATGTCTTTCAACCGTGAAGAAGTGAATGAAAAGAAGTGATTTCTTTGTTTTTTTTTTCGGTTACAGTTTTTGGTACAGTGGTTTTTGTTCCAAAAATTCTTTAGCCTATCTTCTCAATTTGCATAACTAATTAATTTAGTTTGTTTTTTTTTTTTTAGCCTGCGTCATTCTTGGCGCAAATCAAATCTTTTTCTTAAATATGACCACATATTTCTGTCTGATACACCCTGTTTGTGTAGGTACAAATAGGAGCTGTCAATTACTCAATCAGATACATTATAACTTGGTCTTATTGGTTCCAACGCCTTGAACAGTTCCTTGGAATGATGCAGTCTGCTCCGAGATAACACGTTAGCGGATCTTAGGTGCAATGTAACGACTTGAGAATTAAGCGCTTTTATCGCTTACTATGCTGTTAAGTACGCTTAAGGGGATTTTGCTCGGTGAGATTTTAAGCGGTCTGTGCTCTGTATTTTTTGTTGCAATTTATTGTAACTTAAATAATAGCTTTTGACCACAAATCGCGTACGCGCGTCCCGTTTTTTTGCCGTTCCCGTAGAACTTTTGGGAAATTATCTTAGTTAGCTTGGAATTACCTACGCCAAGGAACAAATTTCAGCTTTCTAGGCCCAGTAGTTGTGCGTCGTCTACGACTGTGCTTTACCTGTGAGTCAATCAGTCAGAAACTGAAGATTTAATAATTATATTGATTAGAATGTTATAGATTGTGGCCTAACCAACAACCGGACACAAACATACTAGGCTTCATCTGCCTAGCCTTTTCTCAACTATATTGAGTTCGGCTCCCAGTCAAGCCGGATTCAGCTGAATACCAGTATTTAACGTGGAGCGGCTGCGTACCAGACCTCCACAACCCATTAACTGGGTAACACGGTACTTCTTGGCAAGACTGGAGTCAGATTAACTGGCTTCTGACAATCCGTAACGACTGCCAAAGATCTACAAATGTTCAATGCAAACAAACAATCAAATCTTTCCTCTTTATTATATTAGTATAGAAGATATTGAAAAACACCTTTCCCCATTAAATATCAGCAAGGATTCCCAGAATTCAACCGGTACACCTTTCCAGTTAGAAAAAAGTATGTGACTTGGAAGTTGACTCGGTTCACTTGAGTTACACGATGTGGGACGAAGTGTGAGAGCGATTAAGGGCTCTTGAGGAAGTGGGGACATGCTGTATATGTTCCTGTTCCGATATATATGTATGCAATAGGTTTAATGGCGTCTGGAGTCTATTGTGTGGAATCAGTGTTGAAGTGATAAATACGGATTATACGAAAATCGACTAAATAAAACATACTCTCGCAACTCATTTTTATACCGTTCCACAAACAATTATAATAGAGAATTTACAGACGTAGATCTTTTTAACATTTCTCTTAATAGCTTCAAATTAAAGTTAAAAAGTAGATATATCACCTAAAATTAATTGTCATATCACTTTGTTTTCTTAACAAACTGATAGATATGTTTGTTTCAGTGAACTTATGTACTGATTTATAAAATATTATGTATTTTCTAACATGTCTTTGACGTTACAAATAATTAAACAAATAAAATGTACACCGATGAACACACACACACAGACAGAGAAAACTTAAATAAACACTAGATCAATTTTTAATTTACTAAATTAAAAATATTGCGCCTAGCAGTCAGGCCAGTTAACTTTTGATGTTTTAATTTACCGTTTTGAGAGCAGTACTGACGAAATAATGTATGCAATGTTCAAATGCTGTACACGCCTGTAAGTGACATGGTCACAGCAGTCCTAATTTAAGTTATTCTCTATAAATATGTAATGTTTTTATGATCTTTTCGTTGGAGTGCCATAATAAATAAATGCCTTTTTTTTGGATGGGAAATCATCAAATGACTTCTCCCGCTCAGGGCAGAGCGGAAGGGAGTGTCAAACTCTTACTGACTAAATCCCATCCGTGAACCTTCCTGTGCATTTTGCGTTCCAGGACCGCGGTGACTCTTTCGGACAAATTCAGCAACCCTAATAAAAGCCTGTGTACCTTTGCCTAACTCGCTAGTCGCCGTCGTTCACTGAGCCACTAGTAGTTCTAGACAAATTGCCATTGTATCGGCAAATGCGAGAGTCTACATACCAAAATATAAATCTAATACATTTCTGACATTTTAAAACCCGTCTTCGTCACGTTATGGCTAAAAGAATACCACTTCTCCGTTCTCTTGATCCTCAGTACTGTAAATATTGTATTTGTGTTTATTCTATTCGGGTCACATTATTCAATCTCCATCTCATGACATGTTTCATATTAAATATATAAGAAAACACCTATGGGTCTCGGGCCGATGCATGAAAGAAGGAAAAAAGATAAATAACATAACGGAAGATCGGTCTATGATTACATCAGTGTCCCGGCGGGGTAAAATGGAACGCTCTTATTTCGACATGTATGGAAGATGGTTACAATACTCTGGTGTTCCCAGCGGGTTCTGTATGTTTGTATCGATTAAGTGTCTGTGATTTACAGCTGTTTTGACTTTTCTGTGTGGTTGTGATTTGACGGTGTGTCCTGAATTTTACTCTTCAGGACACACCGTCAAATCTTAACCATACATGACCCCGTTAATAGTAAAGGGGTTTTTTTTTTTTTTTTTTTTTTTTTTTTTTTTTTTTTTTTTTTTTTTTTTTTTTGGATGGGAAATCATCAAATGACTTCTCCCGCTCTGGGCGGAGCGGAAGGGAGTGTCAGACTTTTGCTGACTAAAACCCACCCGTGCTCCTCCATGTGCCCTTTGCGTTCCAGGGCCGCGGCAACTCTCTCGAACAAATTCCGCAACCCTAGCAGGCACCGACCCTATGGGGCCCCGTCTCTGGTGCTGACGGCTCCTTGAGGCGCGCGTGAAGCACAACGCGTCGTCGACTCAGCCTGGTATCGGACGGTGAGCCACCCACGCTCACCGTCCACAGGCATCAGCCACTGCGCAATAGCACAGCGGCCGACTTGTCTCTGGAGGAGGCCGAAATGGGACCATTACTGGCACTCCATTTCAGCCCCCTCCCGAGTACCGGGAGTCGCAGCACCCACAGCAGAAGCGGCAGAAGCGGCGACGGAAGCCGCGGCGGCGGCAGAGGCGGCGGCGGCGGCGGACCTCTTGCCCCTGGTCGGGGCGGATGGCGCGCAGGCCCTTCCCCCAGCCCAGTGCTCGGCCGGCTTGCCAACAGCCGCACATGCACTGCAGTGCGGCGTGGCCTCGCACGAGCCGGCCCGATGACCGGGCTGACCACAGCGGAAACAAAGTCCACTGCGGTCCACCTCCGAGGGGCACATAGCTCCCGTGTGGTTGCCCACATGTCAGCGGTAGCACCTCAGAGGTCTGGGTTCCAGCAGTTTTACCCGCGCAGAAACCCACCCCACCAAGAGCCTTCGACCCTCCGACACTGTTCTGGCCGCCGTCACGGGGCAGCTCACCACAAGGGTTTGCATGTTTTCAGGCCGGAGGGTGCCCGCCTTGACGAGCTCGGCAGAGCACCCCCCAGTCCTGGCGACGGCGGCCACAACCTCCTCCTCCGTCACGGAGTCGTCCAGGCCCACTATGCGCATGTCAATGCACTTAGTCGGCCTGGACACTCGAACCTCGTCCGCGGGGAGGACCTCCTTCAGCCTTTCGGCCAGGGCGTCCGCGAACGGGCCACTCTCCGCTCCGGCGAGCTCGAGCTTCCGGGCACCGGTCAGGGTTCTCCTGATCCCGAGGCCCCCAGTGATGCCCAGCTCCCGGAGGTTCACCGCCTCCTTCGCCCGCTTCATCAGGGCGAGGTACGTCACACCCCTCTGTTCCGCTTCCGGCTGCAGTGTTAAAACCACAGCCGCGGACTTCGGGGCGCGAAGCCTCGCCGCGATGGCGTTGGCCTTCCGCCGCTGCCTCTTGGCCTTGCTCCTGGCCGCCTTTTTGGCCTGCCGCTTTTCTCCAGCAACCTGCCACCCGGCCCCGGTCGCAGGAGGGTCCGAGGTTGGGGGTGGGGGCGGCTGCGGCGCCACTGACGCAGCAGCTTTAGCCGCTCTCCCTCCAGCCTTCCTCCTTCCCCTCTTCGCCGGGGCCGACTTGGTCGTCGCCGGCGTCGCAGGCGCCGGCGCCACAGGCGCTGGCGCGGCTCCCGCCTTGGCCTTCGCCTGGCCGGACGTTCCCGGGCCAGCAGCCACCGCGGCTGCGTACGAAGCCGCCTTCTGCTGTCCCGGGGGCCTCTGTGCCGCCGCTAACGGGGGACGCCGGACCATGTCCTCCAAAACGGAGAACTGCTTCCGGAAGGGAGCCAGCTCCTGCCGCACCAGGCTCCGCACCTGGCTCAGCACTTGGCTCCCCTCCAGCGCCGCCGGACTCAGCCCCCCCTGCGGCCCCTCAGAGGCCGCTCTGGCCATGTCAGCCAGGTCCCTCCGGAGCGACTCATTCTCCGCTATGAGTCTCTCCGTTACGGCCGCGAGGCGGGCGACCTCCGCCCGCAACTCTGTCGCCTCTTCGGACCTGCCGACGTTGGCCGCCGCCGCCGCCATAATGGAGGCTTTGGCCGCGCTAATGGCCTCCCGCTTAGAGGACTGCTTCCTCTTAAAGGCCACAGCGCGGATCGCGGCCTCCACGACCTCCTCCAGCTTGGCCCTCTTCTCCTCAACCGTGGGACGCACCTCTCCCGGGGGCTCCGAGTCGTCGGAGTCGAGAGTAGGCGGAAGAGTAGAGGGAGCCCTACGACCGCTCCCTCCAGGGCGACGCCCCTCCTCCACCAGCCTCCCGGCCCGACTCTCCACCTCCCGGGTAGAGGGAGCCAGCCCCCTCCCTGCCTCACAGCCCCTGCCCCGCCTTGCGGTGGGGATTTTGCGGGCGGAGGCAAATTCGCCCTCGGAGGACGACCCCCCGGTATCCTCCCGTCTGGGCCGCTTGCGGAAGAACTTGCCGTTCTCCGCAGCAGCCCCCTCTCTTCCGGATCCAGAGCCCGCCGAGCTGACCGTTACTAGGTCTGGGGCGGAGCCGGAATCCGACTCCGCACCACCCCGGCGCTCAGGCGAACCCTCCTCTCCAAACTCGTACGCCATCAGCTCCTTAAAGGAGTCAGATCCGGATGACGACGATGACTCGGAGCCTCCTCGGCTCTTGTTGCCACTGGCAAGCGGAAGACGTTTGGTGCCCACCCCAGAGTACGGAGGGCAGCCCGCCGAAGCGGGGTGGGATTCCCCGACCGCTGAGCAGTCGGGACCCACCTGGGGACTCATTTTGCAAGCGTCTTTTTTCATTTTTTGTTCCTTTTAAGGGTGTGGTCCCTTTTCGCTCCGCCCCTTCTCAGGGCCCTCTCTTCTAACCTCCCCTCTCCACCTGCTCGCTGCTCTCTCAGTCACGTCTGATGATCAGACGCGTACCAGAGAGCAGCGAGCAAGCGTGTGTCTCTCTTGGTCTGATCCCTCACTTGCGACCTTCCGGCATGAGTGGCTCTACCGGGAAAGCTCGCAAGATCATTGGGACGCTCAAGCCCCACCACGACGACAACGTGGAGACACATTCGGTGGGGAAAGGGGTTATCTCGGTAGTTTCAGTGGTTGGGGATAGTGTGGCGAGTTTGGTCTACTTCAGTTCTGTAGGCCAATTACAGTTTAATAGTTTTTTTTTTCTGGTTAATTAGGACTGACTTTTATCTGTACAGTACACTCATATGTCGCAGACGTTCCACAAGAACCAAAAGTCCCAAGCTGTTAAATAATATTGTATTGTATTGTGTGTATAATGTAGTGTACTCTTGTGACCTTGTACAATAATCAACCGTCGCCATTTTCTTTTCGAGCCAACATTGAAATGATGTACAAAAATTGTACGAAATAAAAGACAATAACTGAATAAAGCGAATCCGAGGGCGACGCTGGACTTACGTTACACAAGAAATTAATAGTTGCTAATAATACCGGCAAAAGATGTTACAAGTGACCCAAAACACCATTGTTATTTCTTTGTATAGAACAACCACAAAAATATTATTTTTCCTGCTCCTTTATCTCACAATTTAACACAAGAAACAGGCTTAAATAAATTATTTTATTGCAGGGTTGGAAATACGTTAAACGTCAATATGTCAATCAATGTTGCCAGGGAAAAGAATTGAGTTTAGAAACTAGTTTCTTCCCGCGACTTTGTCTGCGTGAATTTCAGGAATGGGTTATTTCCCTCTAATGATATTAAATCAAAAATACATAATGTATAACCCCACTGATAAGAAATGATAAGTAAATAAATGCTAGTTAGTCCCTAAAATTTGACACTTTCATGATTTTTACCCCTTGTCTTTAGAGTCTCCACCGCTCAAAATTCCAGCCCCTAAAATACTTTTTTATGTTTATATTTTATTTCGATGAATTGATGTCTGTTATTTATTAAGAAAGTTATTGCGTGTTATTTATTAAGAAAGTTGAAGCGGTATACCACTGACTAATAGTGACTAATTTTAGTAGAATTAAAATAGGAATGCCTGAAACCAATCAATAGGTATTCAAAAAAAAAAAACTATTTTAAAGCCTTGAATTCATTTGGGTACTGCATCAAAATCTTATAAAGTAGGGAAAAAGTAGAAGAAACCATTTTCTTGGAATCTGTGACTGTAAGTTGTCAGAACACAACAAAACTCGGGTGGATATTGTCAAAATTTATCCGATGACCGATGTCCAATGTCAAGGGGCCAGCCACTCCTTAGGGCCCATCCATAAATTACGTCCCACATTAAGGGGGAGGGAGGGGGTGGGCGAAGTGTGACATTGTGTGACAAGGGGGTGGGAGGGGTCCTAAATTTCGTGACGTCACTTTTCAAATCTATTTCAATTTAAGTGTTAAGTAAAACACGTACAAATACACGAATTGAATTGTAAAATATGTGTCGTCACACTAGGGAGGGGGGTGTCACAAATGTGACTAGATGTGACAAGGACGTGGGGAGGAGTCAAAATCATGAAATTCGTGTGACTTAATTTATGGATGGCGACTCCTAAACTGAAATCCTTGGCCTTACATTTAAAAAATAAAATGGTGGCGAAACAAAGTTAAAAACATCCGATTTGACAAGAATCATTTTATTATCTATTTATTTTATTTTATCCTTAAAAATGTTTTATAAGAGTACCAATATATTAATATATTTTGCGTGTGGCAACACTGAATCAAGTGGCGGTTTGAATTAGTTGCCGGGATGTCGCGATATTCGATTTTTTTTAACTTTCCGTGTAAAAGTACGAGGAGATTGTGACGACGGTGCGCTCTAGCTAGATGCTTATCCGCGCCTTGTAGAACTATCAGAAATTAATGACATACATAGGTACGCTTGTAATTAATACCAATTTAAAACTACCTAACGGCAGCACGATCCAAATACTAATCAAATAATAACTAGGTTTTCAAACTAGTGTAACGGACAACGGATAAAATATCGTGTGACCTGGGAACCTGACTCATGGGAACGTTTGCAGCTGCTAGCAGAATAACAGTTTTCATTTTGATTTAGGAATGAAGGAGAAAATTTAGTGTCTGATAGGTACTTAGTTGTAAAAGGTGTGTGAAACGTTTATAAGATATCCTTGAAGTATCATCATTGTTATTATTTCCTATGTATTGCAAGATTAATGATATTCAAAAGCCAAAAAACTTATTGATCCCACCTGAATTGCGGAATTTATTCGAAGTGGCAGATTTGTTCGGAAGGTTCACCGATGCTCTGGAATGCAAAGAGCTAAGCAGGAATATGGGTGGGTTTTAGTCAGTAAGAGTCTGACACTCCTTTCCTGTCCGCCAAGGATGGAATAAGTTATTTGATGCATGTTCCACCCATAAAAAAGACCTCCCCGATCGTCACTGATGGGACCTTTGAAACTATAATACATTCAAATTAAATAAAACCAAGGAAAAAAAAAAAAAAAAAAAAAAAAAAGGACTATAACCGAATAATCCATTTAAATAGTCATAATTCGCATTAATAAAAGAAGAGTAATATACAATTTTAGTAAGCAAGTTATATCAATATCTCTAGATACTACAAGTGATGCAGCCTTATGAGGCCTGAGAGAATTTCTAGAACATTTTCAATACAGACAGAGTGATTCAATCGAGTGAAATGTATTTAAAACATTCAAATAAAAATTTTCACTCACTCAAAAATGAAGCACACGCAAAAAAAATAACATTACAAAAAATTGGTCGAACTTAAACATTCACGTAACACGAACGTGATTTGAAATATCTACGTAATGAATTCTGCGAACGAAAATGATGCATCAAAAGCATTGCAATAATAAAAAGTATTTCATATACAGCGTGTTCCAGAAATGCATGGTCAGATTAAAGGATGATGTTGGGCCGCTAATCAGCGGCCCAACATCATCCATTTTCATTTTCATATCCAAAAGAATTTTTCATTTCGAATCAGTAGTTCCTGAGATTAGCGCGTTCAAACAAACAAACAAACTCTTCAGCTTTATAATATTAGTATAGATATTGCTCTCAGAGTTGTCAGTCCTAGAGAGAAAAACGTAAGAGAGTTGCAAAAATGTATTTTATTTATGAGATTTAACACTTACTTCTCTCAAATGGTAAAGCAGAGGTGTACGAAGAACCGAAATTTTGCAGGCTGTTTAAGTACTAAATAAAAGATGGCGCCCCCGTTACCCTCAAGGCCTCAACTGAGCACAAATCCAGCCTCATAAGCACAAATACTTTTCGACCCGGGAATCGCAAACAGGACCTCATGCTCGCTTTCGCAGCCACTAGATGATTAGACAAACGAGGCCGTCTGAAATTATTTGTGACAAGATAAAACCTCTCTATACGTTGCATACAATCCAAAAACGGACAGTGCAAACTGTGCAAAGCCAAAGTTACGATGGGATTTACTGGACACCACTTTTGACTACATAAAGATCGCATCATAAGGGCTACCGGCGCCAGTTAACATATGTACCTATATATATCTGCCTAGCCTTTTCCCAACTATATTGGGGCTGGCTTCCAGTCATACCTGATTCAGCTGAATACCAGTATTTAACGTGGAGCGGCTGCCTACCAGACCCCTACAACTCATTAACTGGCGAACACGATACTTCTTGGCAAGACTGGTGTCAGATTTTCGGGCTTCTGACAATCCGTAACGACTGCCAAAATATCTCCAAATGACAGCCGGGACCAACGGCTTAACGTGGCACGGAGGAAACTCGGTATGAGATGAGATTAAGATGGTTACCCATCCACGGACCAACCTTGGCAAGCGTTGCTTAACCTTGAAGATCGACCTGTGCGGCTGTTAATCTTTAGCCACGAGCTCCTCCGAGCGGGTAGTTAACGTATATACCCTATAATAATAATGTGTAATATAAATGTTGAATTTACTGTCAGCTCTCTGCGATGTCATAGTATTAGATACTATTTTACTCGATATTACTGCTTTCCGTTGCGGGTCGCTCCCTGCATTTTATTACTATCCAGATAGACACGTCTACGGGACTCATAAAATATATGAAGTATTACCAACTAACTCTATTCATGACGTTTGAATTTATGACGCTCCTAATCTTAAATTTGCTGATATTGCCAATATCTGACTTTATATTCGTAGTTCAGCGTTATTACCTTCGACGGCGACTATCATATTTGCACTTGCACGTTCTTATTTGACAAATTCGTGAGTTGTAGCGGTGTTTCATTAAATAAAGGGCGCTTAATAGAATTTTACAAATTATGTCGTTACGAAAGCTAATTGCGTCATATCTCAAACACCAGTCGCGCCTATATTTTGTTTTATGCCGCTAGGTGGCGGTAGGTGTACCTTGGGCTTTGTGTACACGGTCGGAGTTGAATCGAGACATTTTGTTCGGTGCCACCGCATGCTCCACAAATTGTATTTTATTTTCGTGTCTGCAACATTCTTTATGTCCCGACACATGTGTCAGGGAGTCTAGTGAGTATTTTTCGCGTGTACCTTGGGCACTCCTTGCAACATCTTGATATTGCTCGCTCGGTTGCTTATAAATTGGTATCTACTTTATTCACTTCGAATACGTTCCTTATCGTTAGCTACTTACGGCGCGATAAGAATCGTACCTATTGTAGTGTAAACGCGCGATAGTATATTGAATCATAATCATAAACGACTTATGAAGTCTGACACCATCCTTTGTTAGCAGTATTTCTAAATCTACACTAATATTAAAAAGAGGAAAGGTTTGTATGATTGTAACGGATAAATTCAAAACTACTAGACTGATTTCAAAAGTTTTTTCACCATTAGCTGAGTAACAACATGCTACATTATCGTTGAGTAACATTGGTTATATTAAAATAAATGTATATCCACCCGTGTCGAGTCGGGACGCATCGCTAGCGAGTCATAAAGAAAACCTTTTCTTCCATTTTCAGGTACCTATAGCTTTTCTCAGAAAAATAACATTTTACTCTGTTAGTGTAATCTATGTTAATCCTTTCAAAACAAGCTTGATCCTAGCTTATTTGTTTAATATAAGTAGGTATCTCTCCTTATAATAATCCCGTAAAATACCTTAGAAGCAAATATTTTCATACAAAAACACAAATCCCCTAGTTTATCCAAAAAACAGTTACCTGTTCATCTTATAACGATTATAAATACGGGTTCAGACATATTGGTTCTTATTCATTAGCAAAAAGGTGTATTTTGTAAATTAAAATGTTTTCTCAGAAGTTTGTGTGACGTTTGACATCATAGCCTCGTTCAGTTTATTTATTTATGTATTTTACTATTGTCTTTTTCATTGGCTTGCTTGTTAGAAGTAAAAAATAGTTTTCTCTTGGTACAATATAATTATCATATAAACCTTCTGATGCCGTCAGTTGACGTACGTAAGTGACTTTTAATTCAATGGCTAGCTTTCAGGAGATGTTAAATTGTTCATAGTTAGTCAACAGGAACAATGGCGGACTTTATGTCTTCGGCATTCTCTACCAGTTAAACAAGCGTAGTGAAGGTATGTCAATCTAGTTCATCATCACCATCATCATCGACGTCCGATTTTGAAAACTGCTGAGCATAGGCCATTCTATTCTTGTGCCAATCCTCACGTTCCTGTACCAGCCTTATCCAAGCTCTACTCGCGATAGCAACAATGTCATCTGCCCATCTCGCTACTGGACGATCCACACTTATTCCAGTCCACTACTCCGGCGGCACCAGGCGGTGACCTGTGACTTTCATCACTACGCCTTACCAGGTGTCCTGACTAGCTCCATTTCAGTTCCGTTATACGCTTTCCGATGTCGAAAACTATCGTACTTCTTCGAACAAAAATGTAGTTGCTAAAGAAAAAAAGCAAGTTAAATACACGAACAAGTTTAATAAAATATACCTATTCATATGAATAGGTATTCACTCAGCGGCATGGAATGTAGCCCTTTATGAAAATATTTATGAATGTAACAAAAAATATCTCAATGTCAATGAATGAAACACCCCGTCGTAGAAAACCAAATGAACAAGATCATTTAAAGGGATTCCTATGCAAAACAAAATTGGAAATTAAAATGTTAAAGGCCACGATCAAAACCCATTTGATTATACAGGTTGGTAAATTAAATCTCGCTTGTTTTCGAGTACATCATAAAATAGCAAGGTAAGTAGCCGTCGAACATTTTAATAACATTAAAATGGCCGCCGAAACGTTCTGACGTTGTATTTAATTAAGCGACCGGTCCTTTTGTTCAGCCCTTTATGTAGGGTGTATGCCCCAAAAGAGTTTTATTGCATGTTATTATTTTCAGACGTTGTTCGAAATTGCGAAAAGATGAGGGCTTCAGTAAAATTTTATTGCTTTGTGTGTTAGTTAGATAATTATGTTTTGTAGCGTTTTTTTTATGGAAGCGTTAATATATTTAACTTCTCGTGTACGTATAATATTTACCTACTGTATAATATTTTCATTTCAAAAGTTCTTATTTTGTTAAATAATATATATTTTTTTAGAATTAGAATATTCAAATAGATCAGTTTCCTAGAGATGATTAAAATAGCTATTTTCTTGACACAATTTTTGTTTTTGTGTAAAATTCTACTTATATAAAGAATTTATTCACTAAAAGCCTTACGAAACCAAACTATAACCGAGTCTATTATTTATACTTTGATAAAGGTCTTAAGTTTCATTAAATAGACAAATAATAATTCTGTTCCGCCTGAAGGGAGAAATACAAAAGAGAGTAATAACTAACCTTTTAAACAAAATAGGTTCACTTCCAAAAAAACCTTTATTAAGTTTGTAGGTCAACGCCATTTTGTAAAATAAGGTACCGACAAATTTTAATTAAGACTTGCTTTCTTCGAAGTACGCCTTTTACAAAATTATTAAAGTATGGTCTGTTTTAGTTCGTTCTACAATATTTTTAAAAGAAGTACTATTAGTGTGACTAATTTCTGCATATACTAGAATTAATTCCTCTCTTCCTCTTCCACTTTTATATATTTATTTCAATTACTCTCTGCAATAACAGTAAAATGAATAAAGGGATTGATAATTAATTCTTTCAAACCCTATTTTCTCCATCAGTTCCAACAGTCTTGCACCAAACGTGGTTTAGTCTTGGGTGTACTTGCGGTGCATACATAGATAATCGTCGGATAGTACCTACCTCATAATATTCAAATCGACTAACGGGGCTTCTGCGAGCGGGCTTCGGTCCCTCGTACGCTTTCGGTCCTCCGCTTAAGGTCCGGGAACGCCAGAGTTCCGAAAAATGTCCAAGACGTATTAATAACTCCCTAAGTAGTTTTTTTTTTCAAAACATTCCTTTCCAAACATTTCGTGTGCTAAACGCAAAATTTCTCCTCGTGTCACGAAAACAGTTGATAAAATAAGTATGTAGAAACCGGCGCTAAAACGATCCTTGATCTCTAGTTGTATTAATAACTGGCACCCATCCGAATGTTAACCGCAGTAATGTATATCCATTGAACTCTTGTGGTAACTAGATGATTTATCTAGTTAAAATGTAATTAGTCAAGTAAAATGTTAGATAAGAATAAGGTAACATTCCTTTTAAATTACTGGAAGAACGTGAAATTAATTGACCCAAATAAACATTTTTCTTTTCTTTCTTTCTTTCTTCTTTAAATTATGACATGTTACCCCTGACTTAGATACAATTCTATATCAGGGCCAAAACATACTAGTACATACATCAATCTATTCAAAATATTTAATCAATGGTTTCCCAATACAGGACCAACATTTACAAAGTCAATCAATTGAAAACCTATATACAGGCTGACTTTTTGACACGAGATTTATTTCACTTTCAGACAAATGTCATGGGGAAGGAAACCCAAGTCAAATCCATTTATTTGCCATTTATAAATGGCTACTATATATAATACACTCGTAATTGTCTCAGTTTAGAGATATTGTTATGAAATACTAAATAGTGCTTGATGGTACGAGAATTGTTTGACGACACGGTTGGCGCAGTGGTTGAGCGATTGGCTGCTGCGCTACGTGTCGCGGGTTCGATTCCCGCACGGAACAAATATTTGTCTGGCCTACAGATAGTTGTTCCGAGTCTGGCTGTTTGTGTATGTGACATTGTATGTTTGTAAACGCACCCACGACACAGGAGAAATTCCTAGTGTGGGGCAACGTTTTTAAAAAAAAAAAAAAAAATACCATGAAATACGAACGTACGTTTAAATTTTGTTGTTCCAACTCCATCCTATAGAAATTCGGGGATACACTGTAATTCAGACAAAAGAAGCACTAGCAAAACACTTTTACATAGCATCAGATCCTAATTAACTATTTCCGAGAAGAGTTGTAGAAATGTCTTAATACAAAGAGGTATTTATTGTCATATTTACTGGATATACTGAAAACGATGTTTTCACAATCGAAGCTATTCTCAAGAAGAGTTTGAACATGAATTAGCGCCTCTAGTAGCAATTTTTTAAACTTACCTTGCGTTCTAATTTTAAAACTAACACAAGTGACATGATTGACTGTTGATAAATTCACTCATCCAATCAAAGCAATTGACGCGGCGTTTCATGACGTTCATTTTGCAATACTTTCTGTGTATAAATAATGCCAATGGCAGCAAAAACAAAAAAATGTTGCCTTCATTTGACCGTCAGGTTATCAAAAATTCTGTCAACAAAACAAAAGAACATCCTGTATACAGAAGTCAATCATGGACTCAGAGATACTGCGAGTAATGGTTCACTTAAATACAGCACCAGAAGAGCCCCGATTGAGACGGAATGCAATTATATCGGGGCCCAGGGCCCCGGGCCCCGTGGCTGGGCCCCAATATTTGGAAATCAAGGGTGGTTGGTTATCTTTAACGTATTAAGTGTAATAGGGATCAATATGTTTGGGAAATTGCTCTCAGGTGGCCGTCGTTTACTTTAAATTAAAAAGCTTTTGGTGGATTGGTGTATATAGACGGTTCGTGGTTTATTTACGCGTGTTTTTTTAGCTAAAGCACTTAATAGATTGCAGTTTTTTTTGTCAAGGTTTATGAATTAGTTCATCACATCAAACTAATTACATACATATGTATGGTTTTGTTTTAAACCAGCAACAACATAATTGATACTAAGATATATTAATTCAACCACGTACCTACTCAAATATCAATCCTCACCACAAGAAATAACATTACAAATCTAAACAATTATATTATCACAAGCAGTCCTACCAAGTTGCATAAAATTATTGACAAAATAAAAGTCACGTAGACGCAACACCTCGTGTGCTTGACAACTCGCACGGAACAATATAATTGTGTGTCAGTAAAACACGAGAAAAAACCGTGCGAAATACGAAACTCCTCAAGAGTTAAAAGGGAAAATATTTTAGTTTCCGATGAAAATATTCCCAAAAGACAGAATATTTATTGTACAGTTGGACTTGTCCCTAATTGTGTATCTTTCGCTGGAATTGCTTCAATTGTTTGTCTTGTGAAGGATTGTCAAATTTGAATAATCAGTCGGAATCCTTTTCGAGCTTCAAGAGTTTCAGACGGGTTTTTGCTTACTTTTCTTAGTAAAAAGTTCTTCAGATAAAGCTGTGATGATTGTCTAGAATTCTAGATTAGCTGATACTGGATCTTTAGTGTAAATAGAAAGTTATTTGTAAAAGGAAAGTTTTGATGATTCAGCTGTTAATTGAGTTTCTGGGAAATGTTTTATGTTAATTATTCGTGATAAATGGGTACCTATTAGAAACCTATACACATGTACATATACACATATATCTCAATGAATAAACGAAACTGCTGAAAAGAGTTTCCAAACATTATAGTATAGAACATATTCATTTATATGATAATGCGGCAATATCAACATGCATATGATTGGTTAGTAAAATAAGAATTTGGAACTAAGTACTTGCGTAATCCCACTTAACAGTTTAAAAGAAAAACAAATTTCTTAACAAAAGTGGAAGAACAGTAACATAAATGTATTCCATTGCTGTTTTTGTTCACGATTCAGACTTGACCCTTTTTGCAGTTTCCTTGCGTGATCGAATCAGGGGGAAGTTATCCTCAGCAAGGTTATCAACATGGTGCGAAGAGTCTTGAAACTGAAGTGGCGGCTGGCGGAGCACATTCGTTTATAGAACAGATGGTCAATGACACCGGTAAGTTCTGGAGTGACGGCCGCGTACGGGAAGATGCAGCGTTGGAAGGCCTTCCACAAGCTGAACCGATGACCCGTTGAAGGCTGCGGGAACTCGCGCAATGCGAGAAGCCCCAGGGTGGTTGATGTGGTGAGACTTATGTAACGTCCTCTGTTGTGGCCATGATATAGGACATCTTTCAACTGAAATGATGATGATGACAGTTAATCCCATGACATTGAGAAGATGCTTTCACCTCCTGAAAAGTTACCAACGAATAAAGAAACACTGTATACATTCCAGAACAAAACATATTTTTAAATTAATTTTGAATGAATGAATTTTAAACATTCTTATCTCAATCCAGCATAGGTACAAACTGCCCAATTTTCCAAGCTTGCCAACTTTTCCCATTTACGGGAAAACCTATTAAGGCCGTTTATCCCTTATCTCCATGAGGCTGGATGAATCGCGCCATTATAAACCAATAATAGTGTCCACATCCGTTGCAGATGAGAACGTAGACATTACTCCCTAGTAATGTCTACTACACTAGTTTAACTTAACACTCTGTATACCCTTATACAGAGTGTTAAGTTAAACTAGTGACCAATTTTATGGCAGTTACAGAACATAATCAGGGAAAAGATCAACTTGTACCATGTAAACAACTCTGAAAAATGAAAAACAAATACGAATGTTCCCAATTTTTTGATCGCGTATATACTAATCGCACTGTGTAGGGAACAGCTTATTTCTTTTATATTTCAAGTTTGGTCTCACAGTAAAAGGTTTTAATTTTTATCAGTACCTATATCCCATTCGCAATAAGAATAGACATTGAAATATATCTTTTTTACAGTCCGTTCAACAAATTTTGACATCTATTGCGTTTGTGGCATGACACATGGCAGCTGCACTAAACAGATGGTATTATAATCACGTTTTTGCTTTTAATGCCGTCCTTATGTTTACGGAATAGAAGTAAAAATCGGTTGAAAGGACTGCAACCAGTTTTATTTAAATGTCTAATCGTATTGTGAACGGAGTATAGTTCACTTTCGTAAGTACAGTATGACCCTTGTTTCCCCTTCATCCTGTATACGGAATATACTCAGTAATTACAGCCTCATTGTCCGCTTCGCTGCTGTGTGTATGTCTGTGTGTCCATCAACTAGATTTACCGTCACTTGCGGTGCAGAAATACTGCACGGATATTGAACAATTTCCTTAGTAAGCGTAATTGCTTCAATTTCTTCCACACATAGCTTCATTATAAGTATAGCAAGGGAAACGCTTCTGATTCCAATGCATTCGATTCAAACCCCTTGATTGGATTGCGTTTCCTGCTATTCTTAAATGTATGTATTCACCTACGACTTATGAGTTTTTCTGAAATAGCAATCATGCAGATTGACTATTCTGTACCTACTTCTCCAAGTCACATTTTTGTCAAACGAAATTCTACCATATTCGACGAAAATTTTATTTCGAGCTCAATTCTTGTGAGAAATATATTTCGTACAGTGAAGATTCACGTAGATTTTCTGTCTTATTTGGCTTTACAATACAGGGAAGGAAGCCAGGATTCCAGAGAATTGTTTTCATTGAGTATTCATTAAAATGAGATGTATTTCCCGATTTCTGAATTGGGATTTGGAAAGTTTGGTATAAATATGTCAAAACTTAGCTCGAAAACCTATCAAAATTGGAACGATCCACGGAAAGAAGTCTTTGATTCATGCTAAACTCCAAAATAATTCAGTGTTCAGTCTTTATTTTCCTATAAATAATCACAATATCTAAACTTCTACACTAGTATTATAAAGAGGAAAGATTTCATTGTTTTTTTTTGTTTGTTAGTTTTTTTTTTGCATTGAATAGCCTCCGAAACTACTTGACCGATTTTAAAAATTCACTGTTGGGAAACTACAACATCTCCGGTAAACATAGGCTATATTATATCCCCATATTCCCACGGGGATGGGAACTACGCGGATAAAACCGCGGGGCGAAGCTAGTTTACTATAAAAACCGGCTAAGTGCGTTGGACGCGTGAAACCGAATCATATTTTTTACAAGTTACATAAAAATCATAAATTTCATAAAGATTTTGTGTAACCTGAGTAAAGAACCTTACCTTTACTTTTTTTTTCAAAGTCCTATAAGGGTTTTCTCATACGTTTGTTCGGAACTCTAACAATTAAGCACAGGTATTTTTTAGCTTAAATTGCTATTTTGTTGCGTTTAACAAAGTAGTTTTGACTGAAAATTTAGACACGAGAGACACATAACAATTACATGATAAATTATGTACACGGGTATTGCATGTTCTGGATCTATTACTAATCTCTGATAAGCCTAAACGCTAACATTAATATTCAATTAGGTACGAACTGAAAATGTAATTGATTAATTAATCAATTATGTATGGTTCGGTAATCCGGTTAACGTTTAATTGTACATAACGGATTATTTTGCGCTGCAAAAATGTTCAACGCCTTCAACCAACCAACCAAAAAAATATCTATAAATAAAATATTGCATACTTAATTACAGGTTTGCGTTTTTTATTTTTTCGTTTGTTGAAGAATATTTACTTATCAAAGAAACATACCCCTTTTTTTCTGGAAGGGAAATCATCCAAAGACTTCTCCCGCTTTGAGCGGAGCGGAAGTGAGTGTCAGACTCTTACTGACTAAAACCCACCCGTGTTCCTTCTTGAGCCCTTTACGTTCCAGGGCCGCGGTGACTCTTTCGAATAAATTCCGCAACACCCTTCAAACATACTTAACAAAGAAACATCCATTTCAAATCGTTTCCAATTCTAAAATTTAGGAATTAGCAATGCACACACCGGATAGTGATAGCAAGCCGTTGCATCAGAATTGATGGAGAACGGGGTAGGTTACATACACAGAGGCTGGGCAAGATGCCAAATAGAGGTCCCACAGTCTAGTCGAGAAACTTATTACTTAGGCACTATGTAAAGGAAGCTTGTCTTATTAAATGCATTATTACTATGTGGGTGAAATATTGCATATGTGTACAGAATGAGGCTTTAACATGGGGCTGCAGGACGGAAATTGAAGGTAATAGAATGGCGTTAATTTAGTTTTTTGAAAATAGTAACCTAGGACTAGGCTTCTCCACTGTCGAACTTACTTTTGAAGTACTGAAAACATTTCCTTATTATTTGATTGCGAATACTTATGTTTATATAACGTAAATACTTTTTGTCTAACCGAAACCAGCACTTTAGAAGAATAGAAATAATAACACTTTGATCTATTAGTCTAAAGTATTACACTAGTACTATTGCTATGAGAAAAGTTTTAGAAAATGAGAATACTGTTTAATAATACTTTGTTATGCGTAGCGTTTACCCCATAATCGTTATATAAAAGAAAATCGTCACATATATAGAAAAGTTTATTAGGTGAATGAAAAATTTAACATTTTCCACGTTTAATTTTCAATACTAAATAGTTAAAAAAAAGGATTATTCAAATAGTAAACTACCATCTTCATTGGCTTTAGTGCGAGTTTTTTAACGTCCTCGATCGCGTTAGCGTATCATAGCATAGCGTCAATTTGTATTGAAACGGAATAAGTGTTATCTGGTGAATAAAGTGAATAACAGAAATCCTCTGTTTTTTCTATACAAATTGTCATTAAGTGTTTTCGTTACCGCGATCGAGTACGTAAAAAACTCGCACTACGCCCTATGATAGGTAAAGAATATAGGCATAGTAGGTAAATGATAGACAAACTAACTCGTCAGATAGGCAGACAGGCGGCGTTTTTCATTCGGACATACAGAAACCTAGAAATGTGTAGACAGATTAAAAGAACCATTGAAAGATTTGCAAGAAATGAGAACCTAACGAAGCACCTACTTACAAAGAATTAACCAATATACCTATTACTATTTTTCCATTCCGAAGAAACTCACAACTCTTTTTACCTCCACCGCAGTCGGTTAAAACAAATGTTCGAACAACAAATAAACAGAGTCGTACAGTAGACGTTGATCCTAAACCTAATGCTATATTGAACCGATTCGGCGAGATTGAGATTTATAACCTGCGCCTTTCAAACTAATGAAGTTCTATTGGTTCTCTCGTATTTCCACTGAGTTTAGTTCACAATAAATAACGGTTTTACTTAGCTTTTATTTAGTTTCTGTTTTAGAGAGAGTGATTTTATTAAATATGTAAAAGTTGTGTTAGGGTGATGGTTGTTGCAATGTCGTTTGGATAAAGAAAAAAAAAATTGTTGTAACCCAGATATCATATTTAGATTTCAGAAAGAATGAAGTTAAAATGGTCGTAAAAACAAACCACAAAAAAAATAGAAAAGAGTCAAAGATACCTTTACCCAGCTTAATAAACAAAGAATATGTGAGTATCATGGGTGGGTTTTAGTTAGTAAGAGTCTGACACTCCTTTCTGCTCCGCCCAGAGCAGGAGAAGTCGTTTGATGATTTCCCATCCAGGAAAATGCAACATTTAGTAGTCATCGATCCATAGATATAATAAACAAGGAGATATGCCCTGTAGCCGAAAATGTATCGGAACCTGTGTCTCCTGTTTTGCCCTACCACCCGGCAACTACTACGAATGCAGTTCAGTAAAAGCAATAGATACGCAGTCGCGCACACACCCGCATTTTTGAAATCGGACTGTACTACACAATCAATTATAAACCTTATCCTAATAAACACAGCGTATATTTACAGTACACCGTGCAACTTACTCACACAAAAACAACGCTGGGTATCGTTGTGCTGTGCAAAAGCAATTTATTTTACATATACGCTAGTGATTGACTTATCGATTCTGGCATTTATTACATACGCCATGCTGCCCATGTATAACAAATAAATAGCATGAGTATGTTGACTATTTTAAGCAAAGGTCACTAATATATTATCTTAAACATGCCGATTACTATAATGCATTCGAAACTTTATCGAAAGTAAAATACAATTACCATAAAAAGTAAGGAAGTAGCACGAGGATAAGGCATACATACGATAATTCAAAGCCAAAAACACTTGAACGATTATTTACCAAAAATTTATTGCAATCTAAGAAAGTTTGGTAAACTTTTGTAATATTTCATTCAACAATCGACATTGTTGTCGACAGTGTATCTGCACAATTACATCACTAACTCGCGGCAAGAAGCAGCGGCCGTACTATGCGATACATCGGCTTGCTAAAGTATCGTTTTGTGATTTTTACATTGCTCATCCAGTCACTTAGCGACAAACTTAGGTAGTGGTTAAGGAGCAGTGTATTCATTGTAATATGTTATTGTCGCTGTGACATTTGAAAACAAAAATAACATAGTATAAGCAAGAAATATTTTACGATTTGTTGTTTTTCATGATTTTAAAGACAAATATAGTAAAATACTTGTATTTTGATATGGTAAGTGATTCCATAATTAACAAAGTTTTGGTTTATGCTTCGGTTTTTACAAGAAAACACTGAACAACACGGCATTCTTATATCTTATCACGCTCACGGTCGTAAGCGCACTAGTTCGCGGATTCGACCATTGCGTAAGACATGCTCGCCCTGAGCATGTCGCGAGGACACCGACACGCCCCCTTGCCACTTCTCCTGTATTTTATATTTCTATGCATCGATCAGACTCAGAAATCAACATTTTAGTTTTGAGGCAAAGTACTAAGCGTAAAAGAATAAACCTCTGGAAGGAAAGAAAGAAAATCTTTTGTAACCTATAGCGGCCAAAAAACAAACAGTCAAGTCTAGCCGCGCATGTTATGCGGTATCACGGCTATATAAAATACTAGTAGCGCCTCGGGGTTTCACCCACGTAGTTCCCGTTCCCGTGGGAATACGGGGATAAAATATAGCCCATGTCATCCGGGGATAGTGTAGCTTCCCAACAGTGAAAGAATTTTTCACATCGGTTCAATTGTTTCGGAGCCTATTCAATACAAAAAAAAAAAAACAATTAAATCTTTCCTCTTTATAATATTAGCATAGATTAAATCGTAGGTATTTACAATAAATAAAGTTTTTGTATTAGCAGGCTATCATTTCACGACAGCATTTACTTACTTAAGACAAAGAAAATTACTTAAGATAGATAAACAAGTCTACTGTTTGTGTTAATTTTGGTGTACAATAAAGTATATAATAAATAAATAAGCTATACTTAATATGAGCAAGACAATAAACGTTACTAAATTAATTAATTCCAAACAAAGACTATAGGTACTTATCTACTTATTTGACGAACAGTCGAATTCTTAAGACAGAAACGAATAATCATTATTCAAATTAACATTTTCAACAGGAATTGTGTGAAAAGGTCACAAACTTTGCTTCGGAGTTTCCAAACAACACTTCTTAGAAGGTCTGGAGTAGATTAAGATTTGTGTATTCCACCATCTGTGACCGCTACAAGTTTTTGGGTTCTATGTTATAGAAATTGAATTGTAGGGTTAACTAATTTAAGTTGGGAACCTGTTAGATCAATAAAGTATTTCAATAGGACTTAGAAGTAATTTTAAACAGGAGGCAATTTACTGAAACTGTGGCCTTAATGAGAGGTTTACTTGATCTTGTTAATGTACATAAGCGTTACATAACAGTTTTTGCGTTTACTTGGTTACTTTTATTTTAGCTGTCTTTCAGGATTCTACTGAAGGTGCTGGTACTCAATTTTATATGAATTCCAGCGTAACAGATTTATCCGGACGTTTCTAAATACTTATTAATCGAATATACTAAATATATGTAGATTAAAAATGTCGCTATATATTTGTAGGTGCCGTTATTAACGAACATATTTCCAGAAGAAGGCTAAAAGATTTCATAAAACAGTGGCCCTAAAACTGCTTAGGTACTATAAACATTTAAATTGGCTCACGACAAACACATAAAAATAATAACTGTTCAAATATAAATCCGTTCTAAAAAATCCGCACGGCCAAGTTTGCGCATCAATCAAAATACCCCTTAATGACTAACTTTGCTATTAGCGGGAGTTGTTTGCCCGTATAGATGAACGTGCAGGGTCCCTCCCATAAGTCTATTACCAAAGCTTTGCCCGCAAACCCGCCATTTCACACCGTATTCGATTGGCCTAATTGATCTCCACTTAGGAAACTAACTCCCAGGCGATTACGGAACTTCGGCTAATAGTGATTTAAATGTGTGTTTAGAATTATGTACGTGTAGAGAGCTTTTTATAGTAGATCTGATGGAAAATATCCAAAATTGAAGATTTAAACATGTCGAAAATACATGTTATAACTTCATTATTATGTATGCGAAAGTGTGTTATTTACGCAATAGGTAAGATCCTAAATCGCTGAACCGATTATGATTAATTTTATGAAGATACACAGTTAATCTACATATATTGTCACAAGCGAAGTTGCGGACAGAAGCTAGTATATTATATATTAACAATAATTGACAAATAATATTGATAAACAAAAAGTCCACATTTAAAAAGTTAAGCAAACAGTTTCTATAAATTGTTATCCGAAATATCAAAGCGAATCAATTTTCGACAACGTTTTTTTTCGTTTCCTGTTGAATCGTTACGATTCTTGAAACACAAAAATATGTCACACAAACAATGTTCAACAACTTTGTTTCAATAAAAAAAAACAGCATCAAATAATGTTTTAGAAGTTGGAACAAGTAAAACGGAACCTAATTATATTCTTCTTTAAGTTTCATAGCCAAGTTGAAATGCAATAAAATCGCAACGAACTAATTGTTTGTCTTCCCGTTCAACTGTGATTCTGTAGAGGAAATTAATTACTACCGCTCATGGTCGACAAGTTACTCTACCATAATATCCTTCATAATTTCCTTTCTGAAACCCTTTATTGCTTCATTTATTTATGCCTTCTTTTTACGTTACGTATATGTTTAAAGGATGTAGCTAATATACATATGTATTGCATTCATTACTTTTCACATATTTACAACTAGCTATTGCCCGCGACTTCGTACGCGCATTTTCCGTTTTTTCCTTTTCCCGTGTAGGCTAATTCAGCCTAATGAATATGGCTATCATATATATCATAAAAATAATTTCCCATATCATACTCCAGAGCTTAGCGAGTTCAAACAAACAAACCCTTCAGACAGATTTATTTTCTAGAAAGATAATACGATATCATAGAAACCTTAATTATCTTCTTCACAAATTACAATTATCTTAGAAAAACGGCAAAAGTAAAAAAAAATACTTAAAGCACGCCTTTTTCAAATAATTCCCACAAAAACTCCCAAAGCGACAATAATCCGTTTAAAAGGTTTCATTCGTAGGAAAGGGTATATTTATTTCCCATAATGCCTCGGGATTCCATCATTCACTAGTGTTTACATAGTAGCTAGGCCACTTGCCAGTCCTTAGATCATTGAATGCCGGATATTGGTACTAGTGGGTTCGGGCTGAGCATTCGATGTTCCAAACTAATTGGATGGAGCATTCGGTTTTATATGAGCCCACTTCATGACGTACGGACCAATAAAATGGAAGCCGACTGAGTATTCAATAAGAAATCTTTTTCTCGTTACGTTTGATTGACTTCGAATTTAGTTGAGCTGATTAGTTCTAAAAATAATCTTGATTTTGTGACAGTAAGGAGTAATGAGAATTTGGAATTGGAGTTTCCAAAAATGATCATAGCAGGTAAGATTATAAAAACAGACCTCCTTAATACATTCATAAATTTTCATTTGAACTCAGAATATCGAATATAATTAAAAATAAAAAGTTATTGCCACCCCTCTTCATAAGCGCTCACACGTTATAAGTATCAAAGGCTGAAATAAAACTAAAGGAAATGTAATTAATAACAAATCTAATGACAGCCGGTGACAGGCAGCGCCTGCTGCGCCGACGGATATGAGCTCCCGGTGCAATGCGGATGCATCCAGTAATTATGATCGTCGACGTTCCAATAAGCCCCACGATAAACTGGCTTGTTGTTATTGCAAATACGACTCAATTGACGGATCCAGTGAACAATATTGATGAAAATCATATTTTGTGTGGCAAGATGTAAATGGGTGATGCCGATTGAACTGACAGTGATAGTAATATGGTTACTGATACATTCAAAATGCATAATGGTAGTTTATAATGTGTACATTGTGAACAATACACGGGCTTGCTTTACCTAAAAACATACCTACAATTATTGATGCAAATTGTGATAGTGTTTATTTTTTTTTGCAAAAATATTGCAATTGCGCTGAATTAAAAAGAAAACACGCGTCGTGTTCATAAAATATACTCATCTTAATTTTGCATTGCTATGACATATTAAAATGAATTCAAAATTTATCGTACCAGAGAACGCAGCGCGATGAAAAATCGAGTGTTCCGCAAAATAAGATGAGCAAGATTACTTATGCAGATATCAACGTTTTGCTGTGGCTCAATTTACTAAGAGAAATTGAAATTTAAGACGGTTCACCATTTTCTACTGGAGAAATTCCTTAAAGAAAGTACGTAGAAAATGGTAATCTGTTTAACCGAAGTATTAATTTCAATGGACGGGTCCGTGGTGGCTTTGAATTCGTTCCTTCAGAATTTGCAAAATCGTTCGTAATACGAATCCGATTAGTTTGAATAAAATCTGCGAATCAATTCCTAGTCGAAGTCTTCGGGTCGAGGTGTAATGTATTCCGAAAGTTTATGGTCTTCCAGTTTTAAGTTTACTTTTCTTACACAACGATCGGATTGAGTTCCTTCAACTGTACTTTTTCTTTGTTTAAGGTGCTTATATAGTTCTGCACAAAACTACTGTAATTCAAAATTGATCTAGTCACTAGAGTGAATTTACGATGGATCCGATTGAAAAACCCACAAAAAAGGCAGAAAAGCTATAATTTGACTAACTACTGTGACGATTCATGCGAAGCTTTACTGAATATAGTTACAGTCACTTTTCATATTTTATTCTCTTTGTAGACAGAAATATAATTTAATCTAGCTCTCGCGTTCAACGTAGATTACTCGTAAAGTGAATATCAGCAACCATTTGTAACAAAGTTGGCGGCTGGCAAACAATTAGGCGAAGTTACGCTGAGGGCTCACGGGTTGGATCTGTTTGCACTAAGTCCATGTTTGTTGACTATAAACATTCCTCACCGGATATTAGCCCTTGTTCGAACGTGTGGAAGAATGTGCTCGATTCAATGTCTATTAGTTCTTTGACACACTTTACAAGGTTCAGCTGGATCAAATACGGGCAGTCTCCAGCGTTTGAGCAAACTATTTTAACATCCTGCATTGATTTGACTGTTATAAATATGCTTGAGATTTTTATTTATGTAAAAATAGCCATGTCAAAATGGTCGTTAGTCAAAAGCTAGAACCTCACGTTAACAAGTAAGGATGTTATTCAAACTTTAGAGTTCGAACTTACTTGTAAAAATATTGATCAAATTGAAGTATTTAATCACAAGCATGCAAAAAGCAAATTACATTTTATGTTTGTATTTATTGTGATTAAAGTAGCCTAAAATATCAATGTCAGTTTACGTTTAAGGGATGCGGAACACAGATTAATATTAATTACATTTATTCAGAAACATCCCCTGATCGCCCCAATTCATAATTACTTTTTTATTCTTTTATACCCTCATTAAAGCAAAGTCCTAAACACAGGAAAGGTTTAATCTTCATTAGGCAAGTGTCAGGATTACATTATGTTTAACTGGACATTGTCACAAAATGTGACATGATCCTGCTATTGGAATATACGAGACATTTATTATTTCATTTGATACACATTTGTGTGACACAGTCGCAAGAATAAATTCACGTCAGATATTGACATTTCCTTCAATAAGAAATCTATCAAACGACGGAGGATCACAAGTTATTACGGTAACAAATGAACCAATAACAGTACAGTCATATATGTTTCTTTATAAAGACGTCAATTTTAACTGGAGCTGAGAAGGCGGTGAAGGTTTTCCTTTGTCGTCTGTTAGCCTTGATGAAGAGGAGGGTGAGGGAGACTAAGTTATGTTGGCCGGTGTACATTATGTCGCTGTAGGAGAATTCATATAAGCTACGGGCGCCTTCCGCCACGACGTTGGTTGTTTTGGTAAGGAAATGGAGCCCAGTCTAGAACGGAAAAGTGAGAATTCCGTGTTTCCTCGCGGTTGTGTAAACAACGAGCAGACAAATGATCATTACGATTAAGACGGGGATTTTTATATCGCCTTTATGTTATTACCACATTTCCAAAACCGTTTTCTGTGCCAAGTATTGGCAAGAAAAAGTTTGCGTGCAACTCTCATTCAAAACCGATTTGGCTCAAGTTACCTAGGATCAGGCGATTTTCAATATTCATCTAAGTGCGGTGAAAACTGGTTTTAGGTAATTATTAATAGATGTGTTGAAGCTTATGACTGCTTTTAATACTGATTAGCAGATTTTTAATTCGAATTTGAGTAGCACGAACCCTAATGTTGATTGAAATCAACGAATCAATGAAATTGTTCTTAATACGAAAAAAATCTATGTATTGCTTATCATATTTGTAGATAGATAGATAAAACATTTATTGAATGCATAAAAAAGAACATTACAAAAACCTAAGCCAGTAAAAACGGTTACAAATAACCAAATTTTTTTTTGGCGGTGCCAAGATACAAAAATACAAAATTATATAGACTACTAAAGATAACGATAACGATAACCCTTCCTTTTTGCTGAGTTGTAGTCGATTAAAAAATCAAAGAAACTGACATTATATCTCTAATAGGTGAGTACTACAATTATTATTAATAAAGTGATAGATGCATTTCATTTCTTAATTTTATATCTTAACTATATGTTTATATGTATGCACGCTAACTGATGCAACTACATTCTCAGCCACCTCAGACCAAAATTTCAGTTAAATTTGATTATTTTTAATGAGGGAGTAAAAGTTCAGGGCTGATATTTCTGATAGTAATGCTGCCGCGGAAGGTAATGTTCTACTAACCGCAGAGTTTTTTGTTTTCTTGGTTTGTGTATTAAGGGTGGAGTGAAAAAGTGATCGTGCATTTGTCTGTTTGTGCAATATCATCACGTTGTTTACACGGCGGAAACAGTCAGCGGTAAATGTGTTTGTTGTTGGAAGCGCGATAAAATGTTTTGTAATTTTGCTGTCTTTCGAACTTCTGTTTTTACGAGCGATTCCGAATTTTGCTAACTCAACTTTTATAGACACGCTGAGTGCTGTCAAAGAATTGTTCATTTTCTTCTCCGATTTCGTTTTATATTTTTCCGTATTTTTAAGTTTTGACAGGATCGTTTTATTTATAGACGTAATCTTTAGTGCTGAGCTCATTTTTATGGGAGTAGCTAAAAAGGTTTTTTATTTGTATTTTAAAGACAAAAAGGTTTTGCCCCACATTTCATCATAAATGAAATAGTCTGAGATGGGGTTTCGCAAAATAAAAGAAAACGAAAATGTTTTCTCAATTTTAGTTTTGTCTCCAAGCCAAATAATATGCCAAAACCTTTGCATTTTGTGTCTTACAGATACATTATGTATTTCTATAAAATATATTTTCTGATATTTCTTAAATTAAAAATATCTATCTTCGCTGGATTGTTTCACAGGACACTGCAAAATTTTCACTTTTGTCAATGGTTTTGACTCGAACAGTGGTTTCGGATGTCGTACTTGTAGATTTGTAGAATACTGTACGAGAATGCTTAAATTTATAACATTGCAAGTCTAAGATTTACGGTGAACGTTCCGTGCGTGGGGGTTTTCTAAAACGTAGTAGATCTTCCTTATTTATGTTTACAGCTTATACCGGCCGCTTCCATTTCGTATATAGTTTGAATCCGTTTATCGGATTTCGAACACGTTTCGGTCGAATCCCATATCGGTGGACTTGATATATAAGTGTGGCCGGGTACCCTTATAAAATTACCGCTGAGGAAAGAATCGCTACGAATGAGGATACAATAAGAATATTCAAATGGCCGAGATCGTTCTATCATATGAATATAGAAAGACGTTTATTTATTCGAGAAAAAAAAATGTCTATTCATCTAGATTTTGACTACATATTGCCTCTTGAGAGAAAATTGAAGAGATGGAAAAAGAATGGTGGATTCTACGATGTGCTATGACTACAAAGTACAAATTTGCTTAACCCACTGACAATGACGAACTCTTGCGTGCCCAACTATACAGGTGTGGCAATTCATATACCGTATTATCTTTTCGTACGTTTTTATCTTAGCAAACATAGATAACCTAGCTAACGTTTATCTGGTCTGATAAGTTAGCAGTTACGATTCGATCGAGACAGTGAACGGTCAACACTGTTTTAGTGCCTAATTATACATTTGTTTGTGGTGTTGAGTGTTTCAAGTGCAATGGCCGGAGCCGGTAGGGGAGAGGGCAAAGGCCCAGCGGTGGGCAAACTGGAGTCCCAGATCTATTGTATCAAGTACACATTGTTTTGCTTCAACGTCGTATTGTGGGTGAGTACCTATGTCGCAAATTGAAAACGTTGCTCGTCTTTCCGTTTCATTTTCGAGACTCGTACTGGGAAATTACTTTGGGTGTCGACTTGCGAACGTTACACTAATAGTTCATTACGAGTGTAATAGAATTAAGGTCTTTTATTTCATGTCACGTTTGTTTAGTTAGTGTGTGAGCGTACTTTGATATATTCGTATGACTCACAGAGTGAATTCGCTAATGGGAATTCTAATACCAAGAATTGGAACTGCTAATCGATTGTGAAATCTTTCGTATAAACTTTTGTATGCTTGTTCTAATTCAATGCAGAATTGCCTTAGTGCGAGTTTTTGACGTGCTCGTATTAGCGTAAACCTCAATTAGTAAATGTTATTACTGAATAGGCACAGTCTGTTGTCAATAACGGAAAACCTTTCTTTCATACTTTGACATAAGCAAACGTTTATGTTAATGCGATCGAGTACATAAAAAAACTCGCACTAAACCCTCAGGTTGCTGTGTTACACTTAATTAGGACAAATGTACCGATTATTTCTTGATATGAAGTTCCATTTTCGGTTATCTATCATACAATTATGTATTTCGTTCAGTGTGATGGCCGACCGATTAGCACGCGAGCAACTCGCTCAGTATTGCCAGTCCGCGACATTTTTCATGCACCGTTTAGTTACGTGTAAACAGGGCTTTATGACTCATACATTTTATAGGGACACACGCGATGAGTTTTAATTATGAATATGGTCATTTGTTTGTAGATATTTTTGACATAAGTATCGTGTTTGCAATGTAATAGCTAGATAATTAATATCAAATGATGAGCAAAGATTATACATTGTTTGGTGTACTGAGCACCGACTCTAAATAAGGTTCCTTGGTATCATAGTATGGGCGCTCAGAATGGAGACTCTGTTCACCAACCCAGTGATCCAAGAAAGGACAGTGATCACGTACTGCCGTGCAGAGCAAGACTTAGAGGAGAACCCATAACAGTTTCTCCAAGGATGTGCCCTATCAGGCCTTGCACAGAGAGGGTCCCGGAGTAGGTTTTTTAAGACGTTACAGGGCCCCTTTCTATGTGCTTATGATGATTACCTGGGTGATATTAGTGAGGTGAAAAAAACCCACACTCCCTGATCTTTTCCCCAAAACTCTAGGTGTCTTTTGAAGGTTACGGAACGGTTAAGAAATTATGGTAGGTAGGTACTTAAGAAGGCCTCATAACATGTTTATTTAGCTTATTTACCCGACTAGGTCGAAGAAAAAGGAGGGTTATTTGTCCCACTACTGGGAAAAGGCGACAGATGTGGCCAGCTTTATCCCACTTAGGCTTAGCGAATTTTTGGATAACATCCTTAATTTATGATGAAAAACTTAACTAAAACTTTTTGATTTGTAGTTTTAATGAAAGCACCTGTATCTGTGTTGATCTGTACCAGAAAATACCTATAAGGTAAATAAAATTGTAGATACCTTCTCTTGTTTTCGCCTACAATAGAGTGAGTAGGTAGGGATTTTGATTTGTGATATCACATCACATCGAACATTTGGTATCTCAGCATAAAAATATATACAGTTCGTCTGACAATGAAATAAATAAAGATTAGTAAACTTAATAAAAAATCCTCCTTTATAGTCCTTGTACCAGAACTCCATAAGGGTGCTTTTACATATTTAGCTATGAGGATAATTTGATTCGGAATACTTCAGGAGCAGGTTGGGAAACGAAGTTCTTGCTTGAAATGATGTCCTTTAGTTTACAAGTATCCCTTTAACTTTCATTTATATACAGTACGTAATGTTTTCAGGATATTGTTAAGGTCTTTAAATGGATTAATCGATTCAACTACAATTAAATGCTTTTTTTATTGAGGAATCTATAATTGACAGGTTTGGTCTATCAATTTCGATTCGAAGAAGTTACCGGTATATTCAGCTTATCTTGTAACTAGCGAAACGCCCTGGCTTCGCACGGGTGCAATCCCGATACTGAATCTCTACTATGACATACATTTATTATACATATAAACCTTCCTCTTTAATCAGTCTATCTATTAAAAAAGCCGCATTAAAATCCGTTGCGTAGTTTTAAAGATCTAAGCATACATAGGGGCAGACAGACAGCGGGAAGCGACTTTGTTTTATACTATGTAGTGATACAGTACTCCGAGTAACCATGTTTAGCAATGCACTGAAATCTACTAAAGTCAATGTATTACAATAATATTTTTATTTGAAAAAAGAAACAGTACATTAAAAAAAAAAAAACTATTGGTAAGTATGTAGGTACGTGCTACAATAGCAGTTACGCTTAGAATTTCATGCTCCAAAAACACGAAATTTTTATTCTATTCCGTTGTTAAATTCACGATATTGATTACAGCGTGATATCAAAGCTAACCTAAAATAAAGGGCCTGTATAAAGAATGCGTTATCAGCAGTTGATAAGCCGCCTGTCCTGTTTTCCAAGTACGCGTAGATAGATGTATGCAGTCATACATAATGATTCATGAGTTTCATAAATACTTTTTGTGAGTGATGTTTTTGTAATGGTATTGCTTCCGTTTTTCAAGTTCCTGTTTTTATCTAGAAAATAATATGATTAATGTTTGTTTCCGCTAATTTTATTTTTAATAATTTTCTTTGTTCACTTTACTATACATTTGGAGATCGTTGGCAGTCGTTACAGATTGTCAGAAGCCAGAAAATCTGACACCAGTCTTGCCAAGAAGTACCGTGTTCCCCAGTTAATGGGTTGTGGAGGTCTGGTAGGCAGCCGCTCCACGTAAAATACTGGTATTCAGCTGAATTCGGCTTGTTTGGGAGCCGACCCCAATATATGTAGTTGGGAAAAGGCTAGGCAGAGGCAGGTACATACAAATTTTCAAGATAAATAAAAAACACATAAAAATATAAAAAGCTGTAGTCCACCGGTATCCACCGGTGGTTAGGGCTCCACAGAAAGGAAACTCCTCACAATACGAGCCGTATCGAGGAGTACTGCCTTCTATATCAGGCGCTTTATCTAACCGTGTAACGCCAGATGGTCGTCGAAACTTTTGGCTTTCATTATTATTTATAAGTACACATTAAGTATGGTAAAAAACTTATAAACTTAGCCCCACAAAACTGTAGTTCTGGTTTGACTGTCTAGAGTCTTTATACATTCCTTCTTAGATTTTATACTTAAGTAAGACTAATTTTGTAGGTAACATTTCAACACATTTCTAAATAATATCTTTGTAATTATTTTTAACACTATTTTTACTACTTTCATTCCTTATATCTGCCGGTAGAATGTTCAATAGAAATGGTATCTATTTGTTTTTTTAGGGTTCTGTCACCAAAGTAATTGGTGACTTTAAAACATTGAATTCGTTGGCAGTCACAGATCGTGTATTATCGTTGTTGATTACGCGTGTTAAAATTATGCTCTTGGTTAACTACCACAAGATATTTGTAGAATTGTATTTTAAATAGTTTCCTGTAATCCTTTTTACGCTTGTTTTTAGATTTTTGTGCTACAAGTAGTTTTAAGAATCGAATTTGAAGAGTGTGTATTGAAGCTACCTTTTGTTTTGTTGTTCATTAAATTGATTTTCCGTAAGCTTTACTATAGAATGACTGGTAATTAATTGAGTTTGTTTCTTCAAATAAATTTTGAATACTTAGATGTTCAACCAGTTAGCATACTACTTTTGTATGAATAGGTATTACCTTCGCTTCATTTCTTTTGCTGTACTTTATTTATAACAAATTATATACAGAATTATACATACATAATATACATCACCCCTTACAAACCAACGATCCAAAATATCCAGCAACATTGGAAGTTGTTGCAGTAAATCCTCCCTCGACTTAAAACTATTCACTACCACCACGAAACTGTCAAAATCAGACCACAGGCTCATCTTGTTTATAATTTATACAAGTAGTAAAGTTAGTGGCAAGTAACAGACATTAGCGACACGTGGCGAGGGCGTCCGCACTAAATCTTGGACTTGCATGTACCTACTAGCATAGAATAAGAATGTGTAGAAGCGACACTTGCTGTCGGAGCTCATTCAAAGTCGCACTACATAGTCGTCGATTCGGGGCGCATGAAATGCTGATAATCAAGAAAATATACACAAAATGAAAGGTCACTTTGTGTATATTTTCTTGACTACCACGTTGTATACGATAGACACCAAACAAAGGTGTTTGGTGTCCATCATAAACAATAAACTGAGGGCCGTTCGTATTTCGCAATCTGGCTCATTTTCCAAACGTATATTTTTAAAATGAAAAATTAGTAGAATTAACACTCACTTCAAAAAAACTTTTATGTGTTCGACGACCATGCTCACCGTTTTTGTTCAAGAAACAACACACTACTTATCCATACTCACTCTGTTATCTGTTTTTCTGCCTGTTTGTAACCGCTGTGGGCCATAACGGCTGAATATATGTGGATGAAACTTGACATAATATGCTTGAACTATGTCCTGGATTAGGATGTAGAATATTTTTATTCCGACAAAGGATCATTTTCGACTTACACGTGGGCAAAGCCGCGAAAACAAAATGATTGGGATTTACTAGTCTGTGGTACCTACTTGCAACTTAGCAATCCACAACTTGCTCTTCACACAAGGGGCATTGAGCCCACTTAATTAATGAGATCAAATGATATTGCGTAGATGTGTGCCCTAAGGGTCTCAATAGGGTGAATTGATTTGTTTTCAATGTATTGATAGTGTGCCGGGTCTGGGGACCTATTAATGTACTTATCGATAAAATTAGTAAGATGAGAGTTGGTAGAGATCTTTTGTGTTTTGTTTACTAAAGGTTCGGAGTGTCTTCAGTATTTTTATAAAACGGTGGGATACGTTTACAGAGAAACGAAATCCAGATATATTATGCAAAAATAACTCTCCCTGTCTATTTGTATATTCCGGATTTGGATAAAACTTGGTAAACGGGTTTGGATAAACCATGCCTTGAAAAAGGATATCAGATAGTTTTGATCCCGGGAGTATTTTCGATTTTCACACGGTCAAAACCACTGAAGACTGAAGTCCCAGAAACTGGTTAAAAATAAATCTTTTAAAATAGGCGCATTAATATATGGAATTTTACTGGTCATCATAGGATATTAGGTACCTACCAAAGGTTACAAGATTTTGAAAAGAAACTTAAGTAAAAATAGTAATAAAATCAAACACAGGTGATTGAATTTGAAAAATAAACTCGTTATTTTTTTTCTTTCATTTGACTTTTAATATTTAGACACCATTACGACGAAGGAAGGTCAAGAAAAACTATGTATGTATATTTGTAGAACTTATTTCTGTATCCGTTTATTCTAATGAAAGCTATTCTATAGAAACAGAAATGATAGCAATTTCATATGAAAACCCTTTTGATATTCCACTATAGAAAATAAACACTGGACATAATTGAAGTAAGAGTGGGGAGAGGGAGATTTCTAGCTGATAAAATAAGTTTCGAATTGAATAAAAATAAAATTCGTGTTTTGGAATACGTCTACAGAAATATACATAGCTTCTTAAAATATTTCTATACTAATATTATAAAGCTGAAGAGTTTGTTTGTTTGTTTGTTTATTTGTTTGTTTGTTTGTTTGTTTGTTTGTTTGTTTGTTTGTTTGAACGCGCTAATCTCAGGAACTACTGGTCCGATTTGAAAAAATCAGTTCAGTGTTAGATAGCCCATTTATCGAGGAAGGCTATAGGCTATACTTTATCCCCATATTCCCACGGGAACGGGAACTACGCGGGTGAAACCGCGAGGCGCTGCTAGTATTCTTATAAGGTCAAAGTATTTTCAACAGCAAAGGCTCCTGAAATAAACCCAGAGAAGAAATCAGTCAAAATTTCAGCTGAAAGAATTTTCCTCAAAATGAAAACTCCCCATTTTCCTCCCCTTTCCCGTATTCAATAAAAACAGGCAGCCCTTACAAAAAACAATAAACATCTGCAGCACTTCAGTTCCACGTTAATCACCCGAGCTGTTCACTATAAATTGGAGAGGGAACCAGCGCCAAAAACTGCGGCTCGTGGCTTCAAGAGTCACTCGAATCGCACCTGAGCACTCGTTAAGGTGTTCTTGCAATGAGAAATAATTGCCGAAGTTACTCACTTCGTATCGAATAATTGACTTCTGGATTTGAGCCAAGACGAAAGCAACCGTGATTTGAGTCTGGTTTTTGATTGGTGGTGACTTTTGTTTATGTAGCTTGATTTGTTCTTTGTTGCGCTAAGGAATCTGCAATCTGCAGTGAAATAGTCATTCGGTAAGCTGTTACGGTGTGTACGGCCGACGGGCCCAACCTAGTAATTGAGTAAGTGGCAGATGCGAATCGATCAGACACTGGTAATTTACGCCATTATCTTTTTACCTTTGCACCTAGTTTCCCTATGTACTTTCATTTATTCAACACTAGCAGCGCCCTGCGGTTTTACCCGCGTAGTTCCCGTTCTCGTGGGATTATGGGGATAAAATATAGCCTATGTTACTCAAAGTGAATCTAGCTTTCTAATGGTGAAAGTATTTTCGAAATCGGTGTAGTAGTTTTTGAGTTTATTCGTAACATACAAAAATACAAATCTTTCTATTATAAGTATACCTAGATGTAACAGAATAAATGAAAAACTTGAAACGGGGTCATTGTACACATCATTATGATAAACTTTTAATACGGAGTTAAATCTGAAATCGGGCTAAATTTTACTGAGTTATACACAGACAATATGAGGTAGTCGACTTTTTTACGATTTTTCATGTAGCTTGGTATGGGGGGTCCCCCATACCAATAATGTTTTTATAATAACAAGTACAGTGACTCATTTTCAAGTTTTGCAATACGCATATATGCGCAATAAGGCAACGCTATCATTTATGTCATTAATAACTTTACTGAGTAAATTCTTGATGAAAACTTGTCCAATTTGGACCATTCCCAATTAATTTTCTAGAACTTCGTCCTGCATTTGGTCGTGAGTCGTGATAGGTTAGTCTGAATATATTAGAATGTTTGAAGGGTAATATTTGGTGCCATTGCTGCCATGAGAATGACTTCAGGATTTTTTTATTTATCTTCGTGTCGTACGACACAAGGTAAAATACCAGACCAATGGAGACAGACAGGAAAAAAAAGAAGGTAGTAGAGGTATTCCTTCTAGGTACTTCAGAATAGGGATGTTTCCTGAGTAAAAAAATATATGATTCTATTTAGGTAGTCCGACGGTTACATTATAGAAAAATTTTGGACCTGTATTTTTTTCTTTACAAATATAGGTATCAAATTGACGAAGATAAATAGCATCAAAGTTCAGGAGAAGGGGGGGGGGGCTTGTGACGTCGTTGTAAAAATTGTAGCACGTAGTGACATCATACACGTAAGTACAGTTTTTAACACTAAAATCAAAGTGTAGTTGCAAAATTTAAACCCACAAAGTTTTGCTAGCAAAGCGTAGAACAGCTAAAACAAGAATGAAGACTAAGATTGTGAATTACATAAACGGCTTGAGTTTAACCCAATTGTTCAGCACTAACGTACTATGTAACAGTGTCTATTAACATACGAAATTGCTGAATGCATCTATCTGCGCTAAATACAGCGGAATAAGCTATTAAAACTCGTCCTAGATATTGCAAGAATGTTGGATTTCGTGACTTAGTTATTGCCGCGGTTTTGCTTATCATTTTTCGATTTACTCTAATTCTTCCCATTTTAATAAGGGTAAAGATTTAGCCTCACAGCTTGCACGGTAAACGTGTGTTGGGTAGGCTTGTTTAGTGTCTCGTCAACGTCATCATTATTTCAGCCGAAATACGGCTACTACTGGACATTATGCCTCTCACCTAAACTTCGCGACATGGAACCGTCACTTATGTTACCAAACTAACAGTAGCATTTATAACACTCCTTCTAACCAAAATAACTACAAATACTGGATTTCACAAAAAAAAAGCGCCGGCCACTACTATGACGTGCCAATGCCATTCTGATTCCGCTGCGCGAGTGGGACGGAGCTATACAGGACAAACAATAGTATCCCCTTTTCACAAAGAATTAATGATTGACGAGCCATCGTAGGGGAGCAGGCTTTAGCAAGTAAAGGCGTGGCTGTCTTGTGCAAACCCCCGTGGAAAGCAACAAATATTCGAGTAGGGACCCAAGTCTGCTATTTTTATAAATTTGTCATTCCAACACGATTTCATAGTCATTTTGCTAGAAGCTCGTAATCAGCTAAATTAATAATGATCGATCATTGGTCTGTTAGTGGTCTTGTAATACTTTTTGATAACCGAGCTATTAAAAGGAATGACTGCACAATGATGTTCTAATGGTAGATCACTGATCAAAGGAACTATGTAAAAATTACCAGATTACCACATACGTCTGTCATTCATTTGTCATTATCTACGAGATTAGTACATTACCAAACTCGTAAAAATCAACCATTATAAAATCAATGATAGACCATTCTGACACTATTGTAATAGCAGACTTGAGGCCCAGGTCGGTAGGTGTATCCATAGATTGTCTGTTTTGTAATATCCGGCTCCCCTTGGCAGACAGATTGGAATCGCAAATAGCACATCTGATAGCTACGCGAGTGCGATGCTATTAGTACATCAGGATTGTTGTGAGTTCGTCATGGAGGGTGACTCTATCTATGCCGTGCATTGTATTTACAGACTCACTCTGACACTAAGTGATTAAGAAGTTCCATCAGTGCAGAGTTTTCGCAATTTAATTAGTCGTTATATACCAACAAAATTCATTAAACAATGCAGGGGAGAAATACGTGTTTACATTTAAGAGTGATGTTCTGTTTTTGATTAACAATAAGGAGGCAATGGAAAACATAGAAATTAAAGCGTTTCTTTTTAAAAAAAAAAGCCTCCTTGCAAAAAAATTTAGAACTGATCACTTTTCGAGCAGTTTCATGCAGTCGGTGTCACTTACTTTAGCTTTATCACAGACTAGCAGCGCCCCGCGGTTTCACCCGGGTAGTGCCCGTTCCCGTGGGAGTGCGGGGATATTGTCTATGTTACTCAGGGTGAATGTAGATTTCTAGTGGTGAAAGAATTTTTGAATTCAGTCCAGTAGTTTTTGAGTTTATTCGTTACATACAAAAATACAAATCCTTCCTCTTTTTAATATTAGTATAGATTTGATGCCACCAACTGCCTCAAACTGCTTAAAAAGCGATTATTTTGCAACTTTTTGTGCAAATTTCACGAATAGTTAATTCGTGAACTAAACGTACTTATTCCGAAAAAAACAAAACATAAAATCTCACCCTGTTCTTACCTGTAAAGTAACAACTGGCAATTTTTAATCATAAGTTATCAGGAAAAATAGGGCACCAATCATAAACCAAAAACCTCATAACATCTGTAATTAAAAAATCAAAGCTTTCTTACCACCAACAACACTTAAACATGATTAACACGTTCAATGCAGTCTTCTTGAAACGCGGAAACTAAACATTTTCCAAGACGCTCTCACTTAATCGCTTCCTATTGAATAAACACATCAAGACTTCGCTTCGTCTCATTTTCTTAGCTTTACTGAAGGCTTCTTTTATAAAACGGTTTTATTAATTGAAACGTTAAACAAACAGTTTGTAGCTTGGTTGCAGTGTTTGGTTTAGTATACTTATGTTACTCTGAGGAGCTCGTGGCTAACAATAACAGGCGCACGGGTCAATTCCCAAGGTTAAGCAATGCTTGGTCTGTGGATGGGTACATCATTCTAACATATCGACTTTCCTTCGTGCCTCGGAAAGCACGCTAAGCCGTTGGTCCCGGCTGTCATTTGTATATTCTTTGGCAGTCGTTACGGATTGTCAGACGTCAGTAAATCTGATTCAAGTGTTGCCAAGAACTACCGTGTTACCCAGTTAATGGGTTGTGGAGGTCTGGTAGGCAGCCGCTTCATGTAAAATACTGGAATTCAGCTGAATCCGATTTGACTGGAAGCCGACCCCAATATAGTTGGGAAAAGGCTAGGCAGATGATGACTTATGTTACCCTGAATCAATTAAATGTGTTTTATGAATTGAGAGAGTTGCTAGTGTAGGAAAGGGATGGGTATTATTTGTGTTCCGTTTGTAGTTCTGAGGTACTTTTAAAAAGTTTTTTTTTGTTGTATTTGTTAACCGACTTTAAAACAACGAGGTTTTATGAAATATTGTCAGAATTGCAAAATTTTTGTATATATTAGTCTATCAGCTTCTAAACATGTTTGCTAAATTCCATAAGTGTATGTATTGTAGCATTTTGTTTTGAGACTTATTGTCTCAGAACGGGTACTTTTTTCGAATTTTCAAAGTTCGATTGATAAGAAAATATAAGCCTGAATATGGGAGGAGAAAACAGGATCAAACAAAAATATAAAAAACGTGACGGAATGAAGAAATCATTTTGGTTGATGGATTTTGAGTTAAAACTCAACATTTTGGCTTTTAAGCCAACATGTTGAGTTTAAACATTGATGGTCGTTTTTTGTGCGGTTCGTACTATCCCGAAAATATAGTGAAGATCAATTGAGCGCAGTTTTCAATAATTGTGATATTGTTATTTGAAACCATCGAAGAGCGGCTGGTGTTTTTTTGCAACGACTTCAATAAAAGTTGGTTATCTAATTGAGTAATTAATTTAATAAACAACTAAAAAGGAGAACACAAAAGTAAAAAAAAAACAGTCTTGAAGTCAGTTTTATTTATTTTTTCCCAACTCTAAATGGCTATTTTTGACATCAGCAAGCAGTTAGCTAACTCGTCATGTGCCAGAGTCTGGTATTTCCATAGTACTTACTCTGCATCTTTTTTAAAGACGTCAGTATTTTATCTTTGATGGGACTGGATAATCCAAGGTGATTTTAAATTCATTGACAATCGGGCTAGGGATGGTTGACTGTTGTTGCTCAAGACCTTTAAATAAACAGTTATATTTTGAGATTAAAATTTATGATAATCAGCATCTAAGTTCATCAAATTTATTTTTCGTTTGCAAAACTCGAAGTAATGTATATTCTACTTCGAGTTATGCAAATGAACGTATTTTAAACTACATTTTTATCGCTATTTCAGGTGTGTATAAAGTATACAAGATTCTTTGTACCTTTGAGTAATTCAAATGAATTTATGCTTGTTTAAAGTTCAACTTGTTTACATCAAAATTGATGATAGGAACGATCTATTCGAGCAACCGTTTGTTTTTCACTTAAATTCAATACTGTAGCAAATAATAACATTTTAGGCTTTGTTGGTAATGTTTATATTTTGTTCTATTGCTGGAATATTAGGCTAAACACAACAAACTAACCGAAACAAAATAAATAAACTATTTAACATACGACTACGTAATTCACCAGAAAATCTATTGTTTGTGGTCAGAACAGGTAGGTAGGTACTGTTAAATCATAACTTAGCAAAAACGATATTTAATTTTGGTCCTAGAAAAATATGGGTAGGTATGTACCAAGTTATACGTATGTACACTTCAATAATTTTGCGTGGTTCCTCGATAACAATACCCGTAGGTTTTTTTTTTTTAATTATATTATTAGGTAAAATTGGGTAAATAATAAAATTTTCACTACACGGTTGGCGCAGTGGTTGGGCGATTGGCTGCTGCGCTGCGGGTCGCGGGTTCAATTCCCGCACGGAACAAATATTTGTATGGCACAGATTTTTGTTCCGGGTCTGGCTGTTTGTGTAGTTTTGTTTATATGCTTGTACCCACGCTACAGGAGAAATTCCTAGAGAAAGAGAATTACAAATCATGCAATTTTTGCATAGTAAAATGATAAATAACTAAGTATTTCCGATAATGGCTTACAAAACTATAACATTCAAAGGTTTTTCTTGCAAAAGTCATCCGACTTTAGCAGCAAAAATCAAAATAAAACAATTTAAACCATAATGCGAACTAAATCACAGTTAAGAACCACAAAAAATAAAATCTTACGTTTAACTTTGTAACAGTTACAAATTGCAGTTTTGGTTAACTAAAAACACATCTGTCAGTGTCAAAGAACTGACTACATCTGACTACGTACCACGGCTGTCGGGACGAAGCCAAAAGAAAGAGTAAATGATTTATTGAAGAGACACAAAGAATATAACATTGCAATACTTTGTATCATTTTGTGGCTCTAACCATGTAGCTAACGCGAGATCTGTACGCTAACGGTCATGAATTTTTGCAGTAAGGCACAAATTCATTTCCTGCCTGGCATAATGATTTGTCTCTTCAAAAATAGAGAATCTCCCTACGGTCTAAGTATGGTCCACGTTTGTTAGCAAAACACTGAACCAAAGGTTATCGACTCCTTTTTAAGGGATGGGTAATCATCAAATGGCTTCACCCGCACTGGATGGAGCGGAAGGGAGTCTCAGACTCTTACTGATTAAAACCCACCCGTGTTCCTCCTGTCCTTTGCGTTTCAGGGCCGCGGTAACTCTTTCGAGCGAATTCTGCAATCCTGGCGGGCACTGGCACTAGCGGGCTTCGTCTTCTATGTTAATATCTCTTTGAGGCGCGCGTGGAACATAACCCGCCGTCCACTTGGGCCTGGTTGTTGACCCTTGAACCCCTTTCATACATTACGGAAAAGAACACAGCGTGAGTCAGTTGTGAATGTGCAATAACTTTGCAGAACATATGTGGCCTAAATTCTTGACCTCTGTGCTCGAAAACCTGCAGCCAATATATGGATTAGCACTGCTTTTGACTTGCCATATAAGTGAAATATTCGACCAATTATATTTAGCTGTAGGTACAAATTACGCGAAAAAAAAACTTATACAAAAACTTTTCGTTAAGGAAAACTTCCGCGAAGACGTTCCTGGCAACAAAATGAGTCCCTTCAAACACGAACTTATACTTCCGAGTAACAGGCACACGAAATGTTCTAACAAATAGCTGAGTATGTAATGAAAGTTGCCGTAACGACAGACAAATTAAAAGCCGTACACGAACCGGCAAACGGGAAGCAGAACTTGCTCCTAGAATTTTCTACTCAACTTATTTCAGAACGACAAAATGGCACAAGTTCTGCGTTGCACTCTTATTTCACTAATTTGTAAGGAATTCCAATATCGAGATGGTTTCTAAATAGATATTACGTTTCATAAACTTCTCCTGTTCTATATGAATGTTTAAGTGCACTGCATATAGCAAACTAGTAGCGCCCCGCGGTTAAAACTACTGTGCCGATTTCAAAAATGCTTTCACCATTAGAAAGCTACATTCACCCTGAGTAATATAGGCTATATTTAATCCCTGTATTCCCACGGGAACGGGAACTACGTGGGTGAAACCGCGGGGCGCTGCTAGTCTTGTATATAATAAAAGACTCGTAAAATCGCTGCAACAGTCAACGTTCACATTAGTCCAGTCGACGCAATAAAACATTGAAACCACTCCCGTCATAACTAAATTTCCATTTTGCGAGTTCTCACATTTTAATATACATATAACAGTAAAATAGTTTTTATTGTTTTGTTAGATACTCGTAGATAAACCAATAAAACTCGTTTCGAATTTTCATTTTATTAGATTAAAAACTGCGAGGGTATGGAACAAAACAATGCTTTGACTGCACAAGGAATGTTCACGCTTATTATATTTTTTGTTTTTCCATTTTCTATGTAATTGGTTGTAGCAGCAGCATTGCGCATTCTTTTCTCGAAAAACATTTCATTTCAGTTTGACGCACGACTTATTTACCAGGTCTAAACTATCAATGAATACTATCGCCGATTTGACTTACCCAATCGTTAAAGGGATTGTTTAAGAACTTAAAACGCTGAGACGAATTCATTCAGCGGGGAGTTGCGTGGAACAGATAAAACGTACCATATAAGATATTCAAATCCCTTAAGTGCACGTTGCGGTTGAATTGCGAGAAAAAGTCCCATTTTGAAACGTTGTAAAACTCTTTATTATTCCAGCTTTGCAGGTGTCTCGAAGGAGATACAATGGGAACCGGGACTGACGGCTGTTACCGAGGAAAACCGGGACACTGCGACCGAAATAATAGTTTTTTCGCTCTAAAAAGGTTTGAGCTGGGTTGTAGTTTAGCGTAGGCGAAAAATTTGAGAAGTAATATTCAGTGGGGGCGGAAACGCGACGGGCTATATTTATCATGTTTGGTTTTCCGAGATAAATTTGTGCGATTCAGATTATTTAACACTGTATTTTGCAGCCGTCGACTTGAAGATGTTTTGTTGCTTTAAACACGGGGTAGTTTATTTTGAAAGGTGGTTTTGTACAAATAAACACATCAAAAGTATCTAGGGATCAACATATATTTTTGCAATAACTTTTCTCCTGATTGATATTAATTAAAATTTTCTTTAAGGATTCATCAAATAAAGTGTTTTCATTTGTCACAGTAACGATAAACCAAGTCACCTTTGCATTAATAAAGAAATTTGCCATTTTCCTAATAAAGGGATTTTTGACATTTGAACCACTAACATTAAAGTTCGAAAAAAAGACTGAAATAACAGTTTTCTTTAAAATTTTATTGGGTAACTTAAACAATTAATAATCCGTGTTTCTACCGCGAACACTAACAACACAAGAACATCGGTTTGGCATACTCAAAATGAGTTCATCCAAATCACGCTGTGGAATGGCCGCCCATGTTCGTTGCAACAACAAAAAAAGGTCTTCTTGCGACTGGATACCCTCCATATTCGGCAGAGCTCTTCGCTTACCTTGGCTGAGCGCCATGGAGGACGGTATCGCTGCACCACACGGAGACAAGACCGATACATTCAAATCTTAACTCGAAGAGCTCCAACAATAACCGCCATGATGTTAGCCGTGAGGCTTCATCACTCTTCAGGGAACTTAATTAGCGACCAAACAGTCAGAAACCGCTTGCATGAAGTGAACCTTCATTCCCGAAGACCGCTACGGGTACCACCTATAGCAATGCACAATCGTAGGATTCGATATCAATGGGCTCTTGAACACAGAAATTGGGCAGAAGAACAATGGCGTTTCGTGTGCTTTTCTGATGAGTCTCGTTTTGGTATGAGACCGGATACAAGACGTATACGACACTGGAGAACCCCTGGACGCCAACAGCGATTAAAATCCTGCCAGGAAGTCCATCCTTATAGTGGTGGAACCATCATAGTATGGGCGGGTATTTGGATCGGCGGAAGAACTGAGTTGATTTGGATCAGAGGCAACCTCAACGCTCAAATTTATGCTGAGACGATTGTATCAGACGTCATCCTTCCTCTACAAGTGCAAATCGGTCCCTTATTTCAGTTAATGCATGATAATGCACGACCGCACACCGCAAGAGTTGTAAGACAGACTCTCGCCGCAGCTAACATCAATGTCCTGCCCTGGCCTGCTCAGTCGCCAGACTTGAACCCGATTGAGCATGCATGGGATATGCTACAGAGAAGAGCTCTGCCGAATATGGAGGGTATCCAGTCGCAAGAAGACCTTTTTTTGTTGTTGCAACGAACATGGGCGGCCATTCCACAGCGTGATTTGGATGAACTCATTTTGAGTATGCCAAACCGATGTTCTTGTGTTGTTAGTGTTCGCGGTAGAAACACGGATTATTAATTGTTTAAGTTACCCAATAAAATTTTAAAGAAAACTGTTATTTCAGTCTTTTTTTCGAACTTTAATGTTAGTGGTTCAAATGTCAAAAATCCCTTTATTAGGAAAATGGCAAATTTCTTTATTAATGCAAAGGTGACTTGGTTTATCGTTACTGTGACAAACGAAAACACTTTATTTGATGAATCCTTAAAGAAAATTTTAATTAATATCAATCAGGAGGAAAGTTATTGCAAAAATATATGTTGATCCCTAGATACTTTTGATGTGTTTATATAGGTAGCCCAATACCCTTGGTCAACTGATCGAGAACGCCCAAGGCATAGTCCGCCTTTACGTAAGTTCATACAACACAAAGGTTTGTTTCGTGGTTTGGGAAGTTTTAAAGTGAATGTATTTATTAAGGTACAGAGAGCCAGATTTTTCTAAATATATAGGTAATCGATACAAATCTTCTTAAGTATAAATAAGCGGATGAAAAAGCTTTCAGCGTTTATTTCAGTACTTGATTTATCCCTGATAAGATATATAAGCGCACATACGTAGAAAATTCTTACTCACTCACCGATCACTCGGGTAGTCTGTCTGTCCGTCTGTCACCGCCAATTTTCTATGAATCCACTGGTCCGATTCTATTGGAAATTGATACAAACCTAAACTTCTGTAACCCAAACACGAAATCATCAAATCAATTATGAATTTTCTCATAATTTTAAAACAAATAGTTCGATATTATTCAAGAAATAAGACGAAAAATTACCTTAAAAATGCTTTACCTAAAGATACCATAACATAATACTTATAAGAAGCCATTTGGATTAAAATAACACAATTATAACAAAAATGAAATTCGTTCAGAATCCTTTGCAAGTTTGCACAAACTAGCCAAGTGTCCGACACGCACTTGGCTAGTTTTTTATACGAAGCGTTCGCATTCATTTCACATTTGCAATAATATACTTTTTGACAAGCTTTTAACATCGATTTTTTCCTGATAGGTATGATATTGTGATTTCAAGTTGAACGTTGCTTAACTATGAGACTTGGCCTCCAGATTACTGGCACAAAGCCTACACAAATTGATAGTAACAGTGCAATAATTCTCGGCACATCACTGAGGTCGCCAGATAAGTTATTCTGTAACGTCATATTCGTACCTAGATCTCACTTCTGGCATGGGAACGAGCACCGCGTGAGTTTTTACGACCCTATAAATTTTTAACGTTCCAAAAAACAGCGTCTTTTTACTCTCTAAAAAGAGTAAAAACCAGACGTAGTTCTGGCGCGATTACAAAATGTATAACTGAATTCGTTTGCAGCTAAATGAATATAAATAATGTGAAATTTACATCATTTCCAAGTTTATTGCCATACCGCGATCTAGGACGACTGTGGTAACGTTTTCAGAAATAAATTACTGTTTTTTTATGGTTTTCGTTCTGTGTTTTGAATTTTTAAGAATATTTCTGGTATTTTGTTTTGTAAGGCAGTTCAGGTGGTTGCTTATCATTATGTTTTACCAGCACAGCGATTGATATTTACAAAATATTTAAGCATATTATTATATACATAAGGGTGAAAAGGAAACTAAATAAATATATATGCGAGGTTGTGTGACGGTTGATAGCTATTGTCAAATTGGTTTTTGTTTCACCAATGGGTGCCGCATTTCATGTTCAAGCATATTATACTGTCCATGCTAGGTTGTCTGGAAGAAATCGCGGAATGCGGTAAGGTCGCCCATTGTAGGTATATGTTTTAATAATCTAAATATTATATAACTCAAAAGTGACTGACTGACTGACATAGTGATCTATCAACATAATCAGCCTTTCAACGTTCCCACTGCTGGGACACAGGCCTCCTCTCTAGGAGAGGGAATGGGCCGTAATCCACCACGCGGGCCCAGTGCGGGTTGGTGAATGTCACATGTCTTCGAATTTTTGGTTCTAGGACATGCCGGTTTCCTCACGATGTTTTCCTTCACCGTTTTGAGAGCAGTGGTGATGAAATGAATTACACAAAGTAATGCGCCTGGCTGGGTTTGAACCCGCGACTTACAATTCGTAAGTCGGGGGCCGTTACCACTCGGCCACCACTGCTCTCCACGATACTGCCTAGAATTTAATTAAACCAGACCATGATTATTAGTCTAGTATTTTGAATATCTAAATATATATAACTCAAAAGGGACTGAGTGACTGACATAGTGGTCTATCAACGCACAGCCCAAACCACTGAACGGATCGGGCTGAGATTTGGCATGCAGGTAGATGTTATGACGTAGGCATCCGCTAAGAAAGGATTTTGATTAGTTCTACCCCCAAGGGGATAAAATAGGGGATGAAAGTTTGTATGAAACTTTGTCAATTTTAATACGATCGGGCTGAGAGTTTCAAAACCGGGGGTAAAGTAACTATTCCACGCGGACGAAGTCGCGGGCAGAAGCTAGTAATAATATATGATTTAATTCGAGTAACAAAGACCCATAACATATACCTTACAGACTGTCATACATATTTATATAAACCACAAAAATATTACACTATTTTACACGAAGTGACAGCGTCGTGCTGTGCTTCGTGGTACCACGTAGCCTTCCGCGGAATCGCCGATACACGACACCCTTTGGCCAAAACTCTTCCATGAGGAGGTCTCAACATTATGAGTCGGAACTCGCACCACGAATGACTTGAAATTCGTGTTACGGCGTGGCTCCAACTTTTCCACCCTTAAGACTCGCTTACTTACCAATTGCTGTTGGCATGGAATCTTGATGGTTCGCTAGAAGCAAGGTCCGGTTATGATACGGAACCCCTCATTTGCGAGTCCGTCTTGCATTTGACTAGTTTTTTTTTTATCATTCTCTGTCTTGTTTTTATAAGCTACGAGTAAATCACACTCAATCGTTGTATTGTATTTCTAATCAAGACTGTTACCTCTTATGAGGATGAGTGGTTACTAATCCTTATGAAATTTAACTGTCAAATCAAGTAACTACAAAAGAGTCAACGCAGTCCTGGAACGCAAAAGGCATTAAGAGGAACATGGATGGGTTTTAGTCAGTAAGAGTCTGAGCGGGAGAAGTCATTTGATGATTTGTCATCCAGAATAAGAAAGCCATGTACTTAAGTATTTCAGAGTGTAGTTGTTTGTGGTATACATATTTTTTTTTTAAATTTATGGTATTACTTACGAATGTAAAGACTTCATCGTCATCTGTTGGCTCTCCTGATTTTTCCGGATTTGAAACCGACGAGAAAATTTTGTAGAACAAAGTCAGAAAAAAAATGTTTCGGTGACTGTCGGCTGTCTAAAAATAGATTTTTAAGCTGAAAATATTTTCTCTTTTCGGTAATGGTTTTAATGGAACAACAAAATGTAGCCCGATATTTCGTTTGCATACAAAATTTACTTAGCCTTTGACATGACCGCTATAGCCAGGGATGAAAATTTTGTATCTGTGCTCGCTAACGCATTGATTTTCTATAGAATGATCTATAGTGTGTTTTAGATCTCTTAGACAAGGAACTAACAAGTACTTAAGTATGTCCCCCGTAAACACGATGCAACTCTCTGGAACTAAGTATCGTCAATCGTTTGTGAGTTGATTTTTAGGCTAGATATAAGTCCTATAACATTCCATATGCCTAAGTATCTAGACCTTGAGTCCAATCAGTGATTCATGCGTGATGCTCCCACAAACATACAGACAAACAGACAAAAATTGTATTTTGTGTTCTATGTCTTTTTTCTAACGTTTCTCCGTTATTTTTATGCAAACATACTCAATGTACACGGCGAGTCTACGATTTTATTATATGTATAGATAGATAATTAACATAATAAGAGCACTGAGTCACATCTCAGTACAATGTCTTTTATTACAGTGACTAAAATGTTTGGTAGGTTCTTATACATTCTGAAACTTTTCCCATAAAAGACCTCGTTACATTACTTCTAGATTCATAACAATGTTCACTAGTGTTCAAGAAAAGAATTAATTCAATAAAGCTTCGAAACTCGGGGTACTGAAGAAAGAATTGCTTTTCGACCTATATGCTTTTGTTGTTGTGATTTCTAACATTGTAGGACACATAAATGTACCTATAAAGTTGTATGTAACTAATTTGTTCGGAAGTTATACTCGTACATTGTAGGAGTAAATTGAGATAGATTGAAAGGGGTAATAAGGTCGAGACAAGTTCTAGGTGTAGGGTGTCTGGAGCCTATTGAATAAAAACGAAAAATTCAAAGTACGAAAAAAAATTGCTTATATAAGATCAGGAGTGGGGGCTTGTGATGTCAAGTCGTGGTAAAAATTCTAACGAGTAGTGACGTCACACGAGTTGAATACACACTGTATCGTCTTCGGTTTTTATTTATGTGTAAAAAGAAAAAAAATATATTACGTGTCTAATGTTTTTTGGAAATATCTACCCTATTTGACAATGTTGCACTTTTCTGGTTTCCAGACCAGACAGAACAAAGGAACCCTATCAGTAAGCTTGCGTTGTCCATATGTTTGTAGACCCATCTTTGATATTAATATTTTCACATTCACCTTTTTGAAAAAACAAAATCAAGATATCAATACACGAGATCTTTTTCTAAGGTTGGGAAATCATCAAATGACTTCTTCTTCTGCTCTGGGTGGAAGGGAAGGGAATTTCAAGCTCTTACTGACTGAAACCCATTCATGGTCCTCCAAATGCACTTAGCGTTCATTTCCGTGTTGACTCTTACGAACAAATTCCTTAACTATAGAGGTCTACAATAGATTGAGCGATCCCTGCGGGCGTACCATGAGGTGTTAAAACGTGAGTCTTCCGAGCGAGAAAGAGGGATAGAGTTGTACACCCTATATAGCTCCATCCCTTTTTCTCGCTCGGAAGACTCACGTTTTAAGACGTCATGGTAGGCCCGCTGTTCACTCTTTCTTCGTAAGCTAATAGGATGAATGGCGGAAGGGTTATTCATTAAACAAAACCCCCATCTATACCTTTTCAACTTACATAATATTTCAAGATTATCCGCAATATTTAGAACTCAAGCGTTCTAAAAATAAAGAAACAATTTTGTTTTCTTAAAGAAAAGGGGTAGCTGATACAATCCGTTGGGAAACTTTTCACAATCAAGAAGCTTGCTTGACTTTTTATCTATTTTTAAAATTTCTGCTTCATGCGGCAGTTGGTCCGAGTTTATGAGAACAAACATTCTTTGACTTGTTACTTTAATTAGTTTTTTAAAGCTATTAAAATTATTTATGAAACTTGCCTTGCTATGTTTATGAGCTAATTGCCAAACGGCTAATGAAGGGAAGCGAGGGCTGAATATAAAAACTAGATTGGAGATTTGGAAACGTAATACAATTACCTAATGTTTTTTGTTTAAGGAAATGATGGAATGGAATATGTTTTGAAGAAGATGACTTTTCCAATAACATAGGCTAGCAATACATTTATTTATTCCACTAACATACACTATCTTTACAGGTTGACACAATACAATAGTGGTTTCAAAAAATTAATGCTAATACTTAATAATAATCTTAACTTTAAAAATAGGAAACAACATTAAAAAACTTAATCTAAAGACGGTTTCAAAAAAAACAACATACATAATTATACAACTGTGGTAACATTACTAGCTGTGTAATATTGGGGTGGATGTATTTAAATCTTCATTCATATCTTTTTTGTTTTAGTTAATTTCAGTGTACAATAATTAGAACTTAAAAAGAACAACAAAGCAAATAGGTTGCGGGCATTATAGGTCGATCTCCAAGGTTATGCAACGCTTAGCCGGTATTGGTCGGTAGATTGGTTTTCAATACCGGTAAAAAACAAAACGGATTGCGTAGATCTGGTCGGCAGGCAGCCGCTTCATGTAAAATACTGGTATTCAGCTGAATTCAGTTTGACTGGCTGCCTCCAATATAGTTGGGAAAATTTATCATAACACGCGTGGGTTATTACACTATCAATGTTAGAGTTGGTCTCACTATTATAATTATAATGATTTTTCAACAGATGTATGTAGATACATACAAATGAACCACCACCTTTATTACTTAGCACTAAGAGCGATTTTTGCAATGCTGACGTACAAGTCAACTTTCCGCATCATTTGGTAGGAGATACTAATGGATTGCGAACAGGCCTGTTGTCTCGACGGCGCTTTTTGCAGACAAAGTATAATGACGCGCGGTTATGCTCTACTTCTGTATTCCTCGTACCTACAGATTCTATAGACACTATTTTTCCCTGTACATACCCTGTTACTGTTCCTTCGCAATAGGTTTTTATATCCACCGCGTATTCATTAATCTTCTGTATCTAGTTCTGAATTATTGTAGTGTGGGAGTAGGTAATGCTGCTAAAATATTATATCACAATCCATTTGCATGTTTTATGTGAATACTCTGTACTTATGATTCGTTACAAAAGAACTGCTCGCAAATATCAATAGTTACGTAGATGTTTTCCGGAACTTATTATGTTAGCGCAAAAATTAGAATGAACATGTCCACGAAAATAGACAGTGAAATTACTTTAGGTCCACAATAACGTCAACATTTTTCCGTTTGAGCTTTTATAATAATTTTCCGTTACTGACACGAATAGGAACTTGATTTATTTGTGTATCCGACCAATTTCATCATGTCCCGGAGCAAAGACAAACACAATAACAAAGAAGTGACGTAAAGGTTAAATATGATTAAAGTTTGAAAGAACTTTTGCACGAAATAGATGCGTCCAAATGTACATACAGGGTGAGTGAAAACTTACATACGGGACGTAGGGGGGACGTCGACGGGACGATATCGAGACGAGTTTTGGACATAGAGAGACAAAACAAATGCACGAAACATTGCAAAACAACTGTTAACGTTCGTTTCAGTCCATTGAACTAACCATGCTTCCTTTGTATGTTCCTGTGCGATGGGACTCGGCCCAGGTTTGAATTTGAAGTTTTATTTACGTAATGATTATTTTCGTATTGAAAATCTGTACTAACTTTCAGGCCCTTATATTGAGACTCGGGCAAGGAATGAGGAAAATCTTTTCTTCTTCTTAATTTTTAATTGAACTTGTTTTAAATAAAACGCAGATATCGTAAAAGAAACTTTATTGTCCGTATTTACACGAGCGGTCTAAATTGATCTGAAAAGTCTCGTAAATAATACAGTTTCTTTCATGAAATAAAACATTATTGAAGTCTATTCGTTTTGTATTTACATTGTACCGTCTAAGTCGCAATATTATCACTTACTTTATTATGCTGTCATGAAGCCACATTACAACAATAATAAGGTATTAAAACAACAATCTAAGCTAAGAAAACAAAGTAAAAAACCATAAAACGTCTGCATTACTCCGATAACATCGATCTTTTGTCTTGTACAAACAACATCTCCATCCTGTATACAAATATATGTAGGTGGAGTAAATATTACCCAGACAATAGCCCCTAGCTTTATCTCTGGCTATTTGGAACACAAAAACAAAGCTATTATAAGAAATCCTGCGATCTGAAGATGTTTGATATAAAACTTCACGACTCACTCGCAGGCATTAATGAGATTATAAAACTTTTAGAACTCAACTTGTCTATTGCTTGTTTTATTAGTGTATTAGAAGGACGAGTAGTTCAGTTTCACGCACACATCCTCACATAATCACCCAGTTCAGAGTTGAACACACACAAGACCCTACACACTCTTTGGCCTCTGCCTAAGAGTATGTAGGGTCTTGTGTGCTTTAACCAAACAGTACCAATATTGCTGTAACGTGTACATAGTTGTTCCAAAATAAATTGGCCTTAAAATAATGTTAGAAGTAACAATTACAAAAACACAGATTAGGCAGAAACATCCACATTGACATGGTTATGCACGAACATACTTTAACAATCGACGATTTTCATGCAATCAAGTTTAAAAAATATTAAATATCTCACATATTTGTTAATATTTGTTAATATTTGTCGTAGGGTAAGCCGGATAGTTGCTACACTTTTTGAAATTACCTTATATCTTACAATACAAAAAAAAAATACAAAATATTTTATTTGTAACACAAAAACAAAGCTACCTACGTACGAGTACGTACCTACGTACTTCGGTTTATTATCTTATTATATATTATAGCAAATTTGCGAAAGTAAAAGACTTTTGTGGATTGGATTGGAGAAGAAGATTTTTGTGGATCTCTAAATTGTGTGACATTTACCCCATGTAGGGAATAGTTGCCTAATCCATATAAACTACGTTTAAGATAGTGGCCCGAGAAAAAATACTTTTATCACCCAAAACTTTGCTTTCCCATACAATCGCACAGAAACATGCAACACGATCAACTCAGTGGTCATTGTACATTGTAGAGTCCCTCGATATTATATAAATACAGTAGTTGGATTAAGGCGCGTCCCCGTGTAAAACGCAACGGTAGCCGTTTTTTGTGTAGTTTTTAGGAGCCATCTTCTCATTATCCATTAGAAATATCAACAAATAAAAAATACATTAAATTTCTACATAATCTTCACTCCAAAATGGTAGTTTTTTTTTTTAAGTCGCAATGTTTAATTATAAAGTCGCAACGATACGACAGAAATGAGAAATAATTATTTTTAACATGCATCTCCTGGTACGGTACCTAACCATTATTTTGGTTTGCTACTTAAAGTAATGGATAGGTAATTTAATAATAAACATTTTGCTAGTTTTATTTTTTATTTAACACAAAAGTTGATTTTATATAGATTTTACTATAAAATCTGAGCGTAATCGCCGTGGTCCGGGTACCGCCTTAATATGACATGTCTATTGCCCGGTTAAGCAGTAACCAGCCTTAGTGTGCTGAACTGCGAGTGGTCACGTAAAAAAAATGACATAACTCTTTCATATTTATTAAAACTGATTCTATTTGATTCGTAATGTTAAGCATGTGCTTTTTAATATTGACTTCTATATTTACCTACTCCTTTAAAAAACTGTACATCGACTGACTGATTTTGATTATCTAAATTTTTATTTGATATAAGCATTAATATGATATGTAACTGTTTAACATTTATTAAAATTGATTTTATTTTATTTGTAATTTTAAGCATGTGCCAATTAATATTGAATTTATTAATGATGTGAAATTGAAATAATCATAGAAGTTAAATATGTGTTGAAAATTTAATATTTTAGTTATATAAATCTTTGTACGCCTCTGGGCAAAACATAGAGGATCTTACTGTCCTTAACACCGCACACTTTGTTGTAACTTGACCTATGTTTACAAATAAAATATTCTTATTCTTATTTTTAGTAACATGTGATTCATCCGCGAAGTTAGGGTAATTAAAATCATGGCAACTGTATCCCTGCGGCAACTATCCTGGTTTTACCATATACATATTTATAGATAATACATATGTGTACCTAGACATCCATATGTTAGTTTTACTTACCGTTTGAAGCACCCTTAAATATATACAAATAGTTTGCAAAGACCATTATCAGCAATTTCCCAAATATCTTAAAGTACATTATTTTAATGGCATGATTAAACGAAGTGGTCAGTTAAGAGTAAATGTGTGCTAAAATTGTTTGGAAGCACAGCAGTAACGGGTTAAAGACTACAATACTGACAATGAAATGTTAGTGGTCCATTGCTTGCAAACTTGTTTGACTTGAATGGCTCTTGGTCAGTTTAACAGAGGTTGAACTGTTAGGATGCGATAATCTGAGTTTTTAAGTATGCTTTCATTGTTATTACAAAGACACAAAGACATTGTTAGATTTCAAGCAATCAAATACCTACATAAAATGAAAAACGCGATAAAATAAAGAAAGCAATCAACAGCAATATTACATTATGATATCCTAACTAGTTTTATGAAAGAACGAAAGAAAGAATTGCCAACACTATGGTATATAATATATTATGAATTAAAAAAAACAGGTATCTTATATATATTGTTAGGTATTATACGTGAGTTTGTATGTTTGATTGTTCGCGCGTGTCGCTAAGCCAATTTTGATGAATCTCCCGTCGGTCTCTCCCTCCCTCTGGTCCCGTTAAAAATGTATTCCAACGCGTACGAAGCCGCGAGCAAAAGTTAGTACGACAATAAATACGCTAAAAGTGAAAATAAAGGAATTTAAAATTGTTAATCAGAACTTCTGATTGCAAATTTAACTGTTGACTACAAAAAACATATTCAAAAAAGCTTTCGAAATTATTACCAATAAAAGAAGACCGAGTAAAATATAAGCTCTGACACAAAAAGCCATGGTCAATAACGACTGAATGAGAAGCGAACAACATATCATCAGACCTACGATGTGTAAAACCAATATGATTGCTTTACCACTGAACCTTGAACATTTTCCTGTTTTCAGTTGTTTGGCGTGTCCATTTTCGCCCTCTGCCTATGGATTTGCATCGAGCCAGGTTTCAACGAATGGATGCGTATTCTCGAGCTCCAGAAATACTTCATCGGTATCTACATAATCCTCATTGCCTCGCTCGGTATCATGGTCGTCGCCTTCCTTGGATGTGGGTCTGCGTTAATGGAAAATGTTTTGCTTCTATATGCCGTAAGTGACGTTTACTTTACTTAATTTGTCTGGAAAGATGTATCTACTGCTAACATAAAACATATATCTATCAGATAGCGTGTGTGTCGTGTTTCAGTAAAAACGGATTGTGCAGCTATGCAGAATAGCGACCGTACTATTTCATCGTCAAAGTTAAAAAAAAAACAATTTTCTGAAATAAACTTTATCAATTTCTATAGCATATCCTATAGCTAGCACAATATGTGTATTCACATTGTTATATAATCTAGCCTTAAAATCTTGGCACCATATTAGATTTCCTTGAACGAAAAACAACTGACGTAAATTCTATATATTTCTGCGTATAAATTCTGATCTTATCTGGGTTCGTAACAATTGCTTTGGATTTAGACAAATACGAGTCATATCAATATTAGTGTATAGTTATAAACTCAGTTACAAATCTTAGCGTCTGGTTATCTCAATGTCTGCCAAGTTTTCACATGAATATCTGTTATCTTGTCAAGACATGTATTACTTCAATGAAAGTTTCATAGTACATTTACAGAATTTATGTATTTGTTTATTTTCTTTTTCTTTGTTCTGTTCTATTTGCCTGTTGTCAGCACGCGGAAAATCATTTTTTTAATTTGCTCGTGTGCAGCATTTCTGCCTTTATGCACGGTTCAGGTTTTGTTTCTCGCTTTAGGCCTTTGCAACAGGTTAGCAATTTGATTTTTTTAGGTGAAGCCATCCGTAATCTAACGTACTGGAAGTGGCTTTATAATTTGCACATGCAAAATCTCGATATTTCTATTAATGTCGATGTCGAGGTTTATTAATTAATACATTAACTAAACCCTTAAAGGTAGACATTATCTAGTTCACATATATTATAAATTTGTGTTTCTTTTTTCCACAGTATATAGGGACACAAATAGCCCTATTTGTGTTCGGCCTGGTAGGAGCCTGCGTGGTTTTAGACTTCTCCACTTACGACTCCAGCATCCAGCCTCTGATCAGGGATGTCATAATGAGACTCATGAACAACCCACAACATGAAGGAAGCCGGGAGATACTGAGGATGGTGCAAGAAGGAGTTAGTAATTTTTTGATATTTATATTAATTCACAAATTTCAAAAAATATAATTTTCGTATTATGAAAATACGAAAATTATATTTTTGTTCAAGTTGTGTGCATGAAGAAAGTAAGTTATTATAACGGGCACACTAAAGTAATGGTCGTGATATGGTTCAATATGTCTCCATTTGGGCTTTCGTGAATCAAGGTACGAAACTACCAAAAATTTTAAATCAACCCGTATTTATCTTCACACACGTGTTCGATAATAAAACCAACGCAATCAAAAGCTGTAACTACAGTCCGATATCCTTTGAACCGAGTTTTCCAATTTCATATCTCACTGAGATCATCGTTCAGCGTTGCACTGCCCCTAGCAGAGAAAAAGCGACACAAACATACATATGGCCCGATTTTGTCGCAAAAAAGGAATGTCGGTCGTGATTTTTCTCTCGTCAAACTATGGCTACAAAAACGTGTAACAAAACCGTAACATCTAACGAAGCAAACACCAAAACGCATTTGCCGAATGGACAGTTGACGAAACTGTAGTACAGAAAGGACACCCGTATGGGGCCTACTATTTGTCGCAGTCACTTCAAAATATATTGAATGGCTTCGAATTTGACGTTGGGTTCCCAAAATCTGCATTACCTTCAATAAAAGTTGAATTTTTTAATCATATTTTCATGTTTAACAACTTTTTTCTTTAACATTAAAAGACAATCACAATGTTTAAATTTAAAAAATAAAATTAATTATGCATGTTAATCGAAAAAAAAAATATAAATTTAATTAAATAGTTGCCTGGCTCCGCATTTGCCGGGACAATAATCCGTTTTTATTTTTTTATTTTTTTGGCAATAGTAACAAAATTCAAAAAGAGGTTTCTACTTTGAAAAATATGCCAAAAGCAACGTCAACGCTAGTAGGCCTCAAAGCCAGCGTGTCCGGGATACTGGCGCTAATCAAATAGGCCTATGTAGCACGTTCCGCGCCCGGTTGCACACTGCTCCAATCATAAACTCTCTCCCGCCAAATTTGGCTTAATTTTGAATCGATTTCGATCGCGACCGATGCCTGTAATACGCACGATTGCCGAGATTTCGTGTTTCAGTCTCGGTTTTATTTGCGACAAGTTTCCTTTGAGAGCTCAATAAAACTGTTTAGGTGTGAAATTGACATGGTCGATTGATTGGGCATTGGAAAGGGAAGTCTTATGAAGATTTAAGGAGTTACTGGAGCATCTAAAGACTGTTGATAGGGTGTTATTTTTAATTAGAGTGACTGTTTCTTATCGCTTTTATTTGTACATATCTGCACAACCAACCGTATTATTCCCTAAGGATGATGCACAATGTGTTTTCTAGGAAAGTATCGTGTTATTTGTAAGTTTTAATTAATATCTGCAATTTATATAAGAACAGACCTGAAGCGTATTATCTGCTAGATAGTTTAATTGCGTCCGATGACACATGATTGATAATCGCATCGTTTTTGCATTGTCTTATCACGTTTGCCTGTGGTAGCCTTTACAGTTGGCATAGTTGTCTGGCTTTCTTTGAACTGTCAAAACGCATTCAAATTATTTTCACAGTCACCATTTCATTCTGTGCTATAATACTTTTTCTTCCTATCTTCAGATTGGTTGCTGCGGTGCCGACGGTCCCATGGACTACATCAATTTGAACAAGCCCCTGCCCGCTGAATGCAGGGACTCCGTCACCGGCAACGCTTACTTCCATGGCTGTATTGATGAGCTCACCTGGTACTTGGAAGGCAAGACCGGCTGGCTGGCTGGCATCGTGCTTGCTTCCTGCATGATTGCTGTACGTAACACTGATTTGCTGTAGGTAAATTAAAACAGAAGATAGGTAAGAGGAGGCTTTTAGCTGTGGAGGTGTTCTTGAAAGCGGAAATGGTGCCCAAACTAATAATTATTACATTTGAAATAGGCTTTCTTTATTATTTTGTTTTGTTTACCTATACAGCTGAACCAGTTAAAGGTATAGTGCGCAGGTAAACGTATTCTTTTCTCCACTACATTAGGTATACCAGCCATCATAATCTTGCCCTTATCTGAACTTGCTTAGATTGGCGCAACATGGTGTTTTACTTCCATACTGTCATAATTATTAGACTACAACTTAGTAGCCTTCTACTTGCCATAAATCTATAGTTGTACGATGTATCTATGGTTTCTTTACTTATTTCTCCTCTTGTGGAGATCCCCTTCTTACTTAATTTTAAAGTGAATTATTTCATTATAATCATTATGAAGTAATTTCTAACTTAATCAGATGTCACAACATTAAATAACAAACTAAATTGACTGCTTAAAAATTCAGGAAACATGAAAAACTTATATTAGGTATCCAGTTAAAAAGTGCACATACCCACAGACGAAGGAGCAAACTATGCTAAGTACAATAATATCACGATGCAAAGGAAAAGATAACATTATTGCACTGGAAATAGTTTTGTATACGACTCTAATGATGCAGTTACCCGCATGCTTATCTTGTCTCGTGAGAGAAAACCGTGAGCAAAATAAAACCTCGTTGTATAATCTATTCGCGCATACTAGCAATTCTAGGAAACCAGAAAGTACCTTTGCTTACGAATACAAAAGCTGTAGTTGTGTTGTCATGAGTAAACATAGGAAAAAAGAAACAACAACACAGGTTGTTTCAAAATGACTCCAGTCATGGTAAGTACTGATTTACACGGTTGATGGGTTATGGAGGTCTGGTAGGTAGCCGTTCTACGTAAAATACTGGTATTCCGGTTGACAATTTTCACGAAGTGGGACGCACGGGGGCCACATACCTGCTGCAGGCGAGTCAACAAAGTCGACACCTTCGTCGCAGGTTTTCTTGCTGGTCCTCCCCTCCCCGGTAACTGGGGGTCTCACCTGGCGGGAACTGACCGTCCGCGTCGGGGTGCCGTGAAGAGGCGACACTGAGTTACAGTGTCGCGGCACGCCTGCAGTACCAACACACAGCTACACCTAGGCGTGCGCTGCTTTGTGTGTCTCTCAACAGGCGCACGCCATCAGCCGAGCCACCACAGTCGGCAACCCAATTACGGGTCCATTTTTACGGCCTGTCCTGTGACCGCTCGCCGCGCCCACTGACAGGGGCGCAGACTGCCACTAGCGTCCGTCACGATCCAAAACCAGACGTTTTGACAACCCGTAACAACTAACAAATCAATAAAGAAACCTAACTTTACAGCAACACCATAATCTTTTAATTCAGTTACTATAAAACTCAACTGGGATGACGTCCACCAGTCTTTAATATATCCTCATAAAACATGAATTTCCAAGACACGGTGGTCGTTATATCTTAATGAGTTTCACGACTTCAGGATCTTAGCAACGCCAGGTATGGCGCTAACATTATATAATTATATTAACATAAAAGTTCCCAGAAAGTTCTGTAGTGTTATTATACTCGATTATTCTGTTATATTAAGTTAGGTAAATAACTTCGAAGATTCTTAGGGAGATTGTGGCTTATATTGTAATTAAGTATCTTGATTAGCGTGTCCTCGCGTAAATGGTAAAGTTCAATTTGGCTGTCGGTTTTGTTGACTAGATAAACGAATAGTATTGATCAATATTTATGTACTGTTTGAGAGGGCTTTTTTAGGTTTTTGTAATTATTAAATGAAAATATATTTTATTTAACAGTGGTGGCCGAATGGTAACAGCCCCGAAAAATTGTAGGTCGCGGGTTCAAACCCAGCCAGGCTCATTATTTTGTGTAATTTATTTCATCCTCACTGCTGTCAAAACGGTGAAGGAAAACATCGTTAGGAAACCGGCATGTCCTAGAACCAGAAATTCGAAGACATGTGACTTTCACCAACCCGCACTGGGCCCGCGTGGTAGATTACGGCTAATTCCCTCTCCTACAGAAGAGGCCTGTGCCCCAGCAGTGGGAACATTAAAAGGCTGATTATATATTTTACTAGCTGCTGGATGAAGAATGTTTTAAAATCGGGGATTCCACGGGGACAAAGTCGCGGGACTTTGTCCCCGTGGAATCCCCGATTTTAAAACATTCTTTATCGCTGTTTCGCTCCTATTGGCTTAAGCGTGATGATATATAGCCTAAAGCCTTCCTCGATAAATGGTCTATTCAATCCAAAAATATTTTTTCAATTCGAACCAGTAGTTCCTGAGATTAGCGCGTTCAAACAAACAAACAAACAAACTCTTCAGCTTTATAATATTAGTATAGATCATCGAAATACTTCAGAAACTGGATGCGAGAAGCCGAAAATAGATCTAAGTGGCGTGCAATTGGAGAGGCCTATGTCCAGCAGTGGACTGCAACAGGCTGTTGATGACGATGAAATACTTCAAAGAGAAAATAGCTAAATACAGATCATAAAGCACAAAGCTCTGAAATAATAATTAAATTTATTTCATTTAAGTAACACTAGAACTCAGGAAGTCTCATTTATGGGTCCATCTCAAATAAAAAGGCTATCATGGGCTTCCTCCTACTTTACCATATCATCTTGCTATTGCGGCGCAATCTGTTTGGTAGGAGCGAAGTTCATTACTTCATATTCGTCTTGGTCTGCCACGATATTGCCTATAATTTAATTAAACCAGACCATGATTATTAGTCTAGTATTTATACTTAATATTATAAAGCTGAAGAGTTTGTTTGTTTGTTTGTTTGAACGCGCTAATCTCAGGAACTATCGATCTAATATCGAGGAAGGCTTTAGGCTATATATCATCACGCTTAAGCCAATAGGAGCGGAGCAGAGATAAAGAATGTTTTAAAATCGGGGATTCCACGGGGACGAAGTCGCGGACAGAAGCTAGTTTTGAATATTGCTTTATAAATATTTTTTTTATAATTTTCCAGGTCGTGAATGCTGTCATGTCCTTGGTCCTCATTCAAGCAGTGAAGAAAGAGGAGGAAGAAGCGACAATATACAAATAGAATGATTATTATTAATAGTAATAACATTATTAATTCTTAAGCTACTTCTATTATTTTAACAATAGCTTTATTTTTATATTATGTAACAAAACAACAAATCCGACAGAAAACGAAATTATTGTTTGAAACCATCCACCGTGTTTAAGTTAGGTAAACTTAGATTGTAATTTTGTGTAACCATTTGTTTGAATAAAGTTTATTTTTACGGCTATTCTATTGCTTTTTTTTTGGTTTGGGAATCGTTGATTTATTTTTGTAATCATGTTTCAGTTTTTTATGTGTATATTTAATGTTTAAAATTGGGTAAAATATTAAATTGTATTTCACTGACTTGTTCAACTAGGATAAAGTTTGAAATAAGACTTACGAAAATGTTACGAAACTTACTGAGGAATCGATGGAGTTACAAACCCAAAATATACATATTTTGTAAAAGATTAAAAAATTCTACTGGTTAAACAATGCATCTGTCACGTTATCTCTTCACAACCCTTCACTGACTGATAGAGAATACCTAGGGCGATAGATTGGCGTATATCAATCAATATATACCGGCTAAACCTAGTTTTTTATTTACTCTACTAGCTTTCGCCCGTGACTTCGTACGCCCATTTTCCGTTTTTCCCCAATCCCGTAGGAATTCTAGGAAATCCTTTTAATGATCTCCTACACTCCTCAAGGAATCTACATGCCAAATTTCAAATTTCTGCAACCAGTAGTTTCGGCTATGCACCGTCTGTCAGTCAGTCAGTAACGGAAGGGTTTTATCTTATACTAGCTGACCCAGAAAACGTTGTTTTGCCATAAAGAAAATATTTAGTGGGGGTCCCCTTTATCATTTAGGGGGATGAAAAATAGATGTTGTCCAATTCGCCACCTTAGCCGATATGCACGCTAAGATTCACGAAAATCGGTCGAGCCGTTTCGAAGGAGTTCGACCACAAACACCGTGACACGAGAATCTTACTATATAAAACTGGCTGACCAGGCAAACGTCGTTTTGCCACATAAAAAAATAGGGTTGGACCACCCTTAAAAATTAGGGGGATGAAAAATAGATGTCCGATTCGCCACCCTAGCTAAGATTCACGAAAATCGGTCGAGCCATTTCGGAGGAGTTCAACCACAAACACCGTGACACCAGAATTTTATATGTAAGATTCTCGTGTCAAACGACGTTTGCCACATATAAAAAAATAAACATCAACATCATAAAAATAAGTAGGTATACAATGGGCGGTGGTACTGGGCACTCTTTATGAACTGGAAAATGTGCAGGGAATCTAAATAAATAAACAACTTACATTTTGATTCATCAAGATAACGTTAAAAAAAACCGCTAATATGCAAATTGAAATAAATACTTACAGAAAGCAGGTTTTCTACTGAAAACATAGACACGCAAAACAGGGTGAATAGACTCGAAATAAACAAACCTGTTTATTCAAATTTCAAATGTAACGTCTGCATAGTTCATCATCAGGTTGAATACTCAAAGTTTTGAAGTGGCTCCTCGTGCTGTAGCACCTTTCAAAGTTATAGAAGGATTGCGAGTACTTGCAACGAGCTGCCTTCCTGTTGGTTCCTCAAACATTTTACTTTGATTAAATTAATAACTAACATGAAACGAATCTTTGTTTGTTCAGAGATCTTCGATAGAAGACATTGGTTCGAGTACATACAGTGTATTTATTTTTGTTTGCTACTCTCTTGTTTGGGATCATTTCAAGTTGTAGACGTTTTTGCTTCTTTAGAAGAACTGTGTGCCGTGTGGATTGTTTTTTCTAGATTAAAATTTGTAGACGATTTACTGTAATGTCTTTGGCGGTTTAGATGGAAAGTTTACATTTTCTAAAGATATAATACAAGTTCCAATCATAATTTATGGTGTTACTTTTTTCGATAGCTTATTTTGTCCTACTTCCGGGCAAAGGCTTTTTTCTTCGATTCAAAATTTTTGTCTGTTTAACCGACGCAGGCATAAAAACGCTGGCGGGAAGTTTCTGAACTCATTTCTGACTCATTGGCTAGTGACAGCAGCAGATAAACTTATCTGGGAAAATATGGAGAAGGCCCAGCAGTGCGAAAACATAGGGTTTTTTAAGGATGGGAAATTATCCAAATGACATCTTCCGCTCTAGGCGGAGCGGAAGGCAGTGTTAGACTCTTACCGACTAAAGCCTATATGTGTTCTTCCAAATGCCCTTTGCAATCCAGGGCCGCGGTGACTCTTGAAAAAATCCGCAACAATAATAAATGATTACCTATACGTGATACAAAAAAAAAAAAATGACTGAATGTTGTCTTTTACTTCACCTGATGGAGACCAGTGTATGAGATCAGCAGACTTCTTGACATTCACTATCGATACCGACATCCAAGAATCTTGCTAAACTTAAACTAATCTACTATCAAGGGTAGTAGATTAGTTTCCAATAAACTCTTCCCAGAAATTGCTATTATCTCTTAGCAGACGGATTAGCGCTTTCAGGTTAGTTGTTAAAGGCCCACCTTTTGTAGACTTAATCTGAAAATAGGCTGTTGGAACAGGTAACAAGGCTACCAGCAGTGTTATTCTAAATGTACCTTCATCACACTCTTTTGAAGACTGGAGATGGACGGCTTTTAAGGATGGGTTATCATCAAATTACTTTTCCCACGCTGGGAAAGAGAGTGTCAAACTCATACTGACCGAAATTCATCAGTGTTGCTTTTCAAATGGACTCTTCAAGGTAACTTTTTCGAATAGATACCGCAACCATGGCATGACATCTCTCTGAGGAGGGCGTGGAACGCAACGCGCCTTTGACCTGGGGCAGGTTGATATAGGACGGCGAGCTATCCAACGCTCGCCATCTGCAAGCCCGAGAGAGGGCTACTGCCATCATTTTTATTTTATTATAATGGCGTGTATGTGACTTATTTAAGGGTGGGAAGATCTTTGGTAGAGGGATGGTATTAGCTAGATGACAGTTGCCAAAGAGATAAAGGGAATCGGAAATACTACCATTGGAGTATACTGTAAGTTTTCGATTTTTGAAATACAAAAGTATACAGTGTTTTCTTGTCATTGTATTCCATACAAACTCGCAAGGCCTTATTCTTGAAGTGAATTATGGTTTTTATGAAAATTGATACGCAATATGCAACATACGTTCATTTAAAAATGTTAGAGCATTTGTGTCACTATACATATATATAAAAAAAAAAAAAAATTGACTGATACTCTTAATAGAAATTATTTAAGTAATTTATAGCGAATCAGGAAACCGGGAAAACGATAGGATGAAGAAGTTGTTTGGTTCCAAAAGTTTTGGTTTCAATTTGAAACGTTCAGAGATAAATTAAAGTGCTGCGATTATGTTGTCAAACAAAACAAACAGATGTCGGCATTTTGGTTGTTTTATCTCCATGTAGTTTCAGAAACAATGCTTCGAATTCAGAAGTGGTGGAAATTACTCTTTAAGCTGGCTGTGTCAGGGCACTTGTGTAGGTGTGATAAGATAGATGTATTTCCTGTAGTTATGTGCTTCTTTTTTAGAATTCATTCAAAATAGTGCTGTAAGTTTCTAAATTTTCCTCGTCACGTTTTTTCGGGTTAGAAAGAAAGAAAGAAAGAGAAAGAAAATGAGTTTATTAGCAGCAATACAAAAAAAAATACAAGTTAGTAAGTAGTTATACAAGTTGGGAAGATATGCGTCACATTCGAGTTCGTGCTATGTAACTTGAATGTGAAGCATGGTAATCGCATACATACGTATGTATGTATGTACGTATAGCTCTATAGGATTACTGCTCTTTTTTTTTAAAAGATGTTGCCCCACACTAGGATTTACTCCTGTATCGTGGGTGCGTTCACAAACATGAAAACTCACATAGACAAGACACCCAGACCCGGAACAATTATCTGTAGGTCATAGGTACAAACATTTGTTCCGTGCGGGGATCGAACCCGCGAACTGTTGCGCAGCAGCCGAACGCTCAACCACTGCGCCAACCATGTCGCCAAAACTTCATTGATTAAAGTGCTAAGTATTTCTGCGACTTCAGATGTTGGGAAGGTTTTATTATTATTCTTTTTAATATTAACCATAGATAAAGCAATATTTTACCAGCGATTGACTCAGAATTTTAGATACCTTTATTGATGAAAAAATTTTACTTTGTCTATAGTTTTTTGTCATAAAAATGTTTTACGTAATATTTTATTTTTTATTTTTTACCTACTTAAGTAATGAAATGAATGTCTGTACCTATCTACGTCTACATATTAAGAGAAAAGATTTGCATGTTTGTAACGAATACAGTCAAAAAGTGCTGGACCGATTTAAAAAAATTTTTTTATCATTGAAATGCCATATTAATATATGAGAAAAAAAAACCACTCTTGCGATGCCGGGACGGGCCTCTATTGTATTATAATCAAAAGCGTATTGGTTGGCGAATCGGGGGTTGTGGAATATGTTTGAAAGAGTCACCTAGGCCCTGGAACACAAAAAGCAGGAGGAACACGGGTGGGTTTTTGTCAATAAGAGTCTGACACTCCATTCCACTCCGCCCAGAGTGAAAGAAGCCATTTGATGATTTCCCAACCAGAAAAAAGGCGTATTGGGTATATTAGTGAAGGCTTAGATTAAAAAAAAAAAAAAAATTGCGAGTATATTGTCCTAAGGTAACATAATGTTACGTTCCCTTGGCTGGAATCACTTTTCACACGGGCAAAAGCAAATACTAAATATTACTTAAATATCTATCCGAAATCCAGTTGACTACCTCACAAATTACTCCACCATAACGACTCAGCGATTAGTCTCGTAGTCCATAGACATGGTATTGCCAGCACATAATACTGATATCTGGCAGTCACGTCGCACAAAGCTCAGTGCGGAGCTATTGGCAACACTTGATGTATTGTGAGCAATCCTGAGTATCAGTGTAGACCTAGTCTACGGCTTTGTGACTTAGGAATTCGTGCAATTGAAACAGCGTCCATCAAATACAGCGTTAATGAACGGTGATTCAGGAGTAGGAATGATTTGGAATCAATTTTGGCTTGAAATTTAAAACAATATATCTAGTTTTAATTTCCGCGAATATTAGTGGGTTGCAGGTATGCACCTCCCTCCCGCCCGCTATATTATGCACATGCAAGATTACAAGGCAAATGCAAGGATTTTATGCACATGCAGGAAGGCAAAGCAATACCCAACATTCGCAGTAAAGGGGAAGAAACTAAATTCGTCTGGTCATTCAACAGTGCAAAATTATTATTATTATAATAATAATTTTGCACTGTTGAATGACCAGACGAATTTAGTTTCTTCCCCTTTACTGCGAATGTTTGTGGGTAGTTGTACACAAATAACCAACGGTGGCAGTGTATAAAAGGGGGGTGCCTTGTACTAATTTCTCAGTCCCCCCCCGACTTTTGCCTAACGAGCCAGCCCGCGCCGCTGAGCCATTAGCGTTAAATCCCCTAAATAATAATAATTGACCCAGCCTGTCCCTTGCTGCCCCTCTCAATGACCCCGTTAAGCCGAGGCCCGTATCCCACAGGGGATGCCCTTAGCGAAGCGGTCATTTAGCTTTTAGTAGTTTTTAGCCCTGGCTGGGGGCCTTAAATTCATTTGAGGCCACCACAGGATTGTCCGGTTGAGCAGTAACCAGCCTTAGTGTGCTGAACTGCGAGTGGTCCATTCCAAAAAAAAAAAAAAAAAAAAAAAAAAAAAAAAAAAAAAAAAAAAAAAAAACTAATTTCTCAGTCGCAACTCAACGGTCAGCGAGTCAACACGTCCCCTGAGGATGCCTCGTGGAGAGGCGAAACACGTGTCGGTAATGGTGTTGGGTATTGCTTTGCCTTCCTGCATGTGCATAAAATCCTTGCATTTGCCTTGTAATCTTGCATGTGCATAATATAGCGGGCGGGAGGGAGGTGCATACCTGCAACCCACTAATATTCGCGGAAATTAAAACTAGATATATTGTTTTAAATTTCAAATTAAAATGGATTTCCGCAAAGTAACGCCTGACTCAATCAATTTCAATTTTGGCTGTTGTATCTATACTATATACCTACTATCCTTACTAATATTATAAATGTGAAAGCCTGGATGTTTGTTACGCTTTCACGCAAAAACTACTTGACGAATCATCATGAATCTTTGTTCACATATTCTGGGAGGTATTAGAAGTAACATAGGATACTTTTTATCACGGGATTATGTTCCCTTGGGATAATTTCCGACATTCACGCGGGCGAACCTGCGGGCAGCAGCTAGTACTATTATAAAGAGGAAAGATGTGTGTTTGTATTGAATAGGCTCCGAAACTACTGAACCGATTTAAAAAATTCTTTCACTGTTTGGAAGCTACACTATCCGCGGGTGACATGGTGGTGGTGGGTATATTTTAACCCCATATTCCCACGGGAACGGGAACTATGCGGGTGAAACCGTGAGCTGCTACTAGTTCAATATAAAACAGTCCAATAAAGGGAATGTTCTAGTATTTTTGGAGGTAAGTTGTGATGTGTGAATTTCAAAAAGCATTGAAGAAAGATACGAGATTCAACTTGATATGAATAAATTAGATGTTTACTCTTATTTAGAAAATAAATATCGAAAGATAATTGTGCAAATTTTACTTGGTTTAAAAGCGAATTTTGATTTTTAAGTTAATTAAAAATAAACATAATTTGTAGATGCGAGTAGCATTCATAATTTAAGTAAATTTTCGTTTCGTAGCGAAAATATATGCATTCAATTTACAGTTCTTAAACATTTTACCGTGATGGTAAACACTCCTGATTCTCTATACTGAATCAAAACGAGTAAACAAACTCACTCCTAAAAGCTATATAATTATTTATATATTTTTTTTTGTTTATTTACTTTTGCTGCTGCTCCGATCGACGTCATTCTCTCAACGACAGCTATTGCTGAAAACATAGAAATATAAAATACAGGAGAAGTGGCAAGGGGGCGTGTCGGCGTCCTCGCAACATGCTCTGGGCGAGCATGTCTTACGCAATGGTCGAATCCGCGAACTAGTGCGCTTACGACCGTGAGCGTGATAAGATATAAGAATGCCGTGTTGTTCAGTGTTTTCTTGTAAAAACCGAAGCATAAACCAAAACTTTGTTAATTATGGAATCACTTACCATATCAAAGTACAAGTATTTTACTATATTTGTCTTTAAAATCATGAAAAACAACAAATCGTAAAATATTTCTTGCTTATACTATGTTATTTTTGTTTTCAAATGTCACAGCGACAATAACATATTACAATGAATACACTGCTCCTTAACCACTACCTAAGTTTGTCGCTAAGTGACTGGATGAGCAATGTAAAAATCACAAAACGATACTTTAGCAAGCCGATGTATCGCATAGTACGGCCGCTGCTTCTTGCCGCGAGTTAGTGATGTAATTGTGCAGATACACTGTCGACAACAATGTCGATTGTTGAATGAAATATTACAAAAGTGTACCAAACTTTCTTAGATTTCATTAAATTTTTGGTAAATAATCGTTCAAGTGTTTTTGGCTTTGAATTATTGTGTTTATGCCTTATTCTCGTGCTACTTCCTTACTTTTTATGGTAATTGTATTTTACTTTCGATAAAGTTTCGAATGCATTATAGTAATCGGCTTGTTTAAGATAATATATTAGTGACCTTTGCTTAAAATTAGTCAATAATTTCATGCTATTTATTTGTTATACATGGGCAGCATGGTGTGTGTAATAAATGCAGAATCGACAACTTTCCGATTTAGTCAATCACTAGCGTATATGTAAAATAAATTGCTTTTGCACAGCACAACGATACCCACCGTTGTTTTTGTGTGAGCAAGTTGTACGGTGTACGGTAAATACACGCTGTGCTTAGTAGGATAAGGTTTATAATTGATTGTGTAGTACAGTCCGATTTCAGAAATGCGGGTGTGTGTGCGACTGCGTATCTATTGCTTTTACTGAACTGCATTCGTAGTAGGTAGTTGCCGGGTGGTAGGGCAAAACAGGAGACACAGGTTCCGATACATTTTCGGCTACAGGGCATATCTCCTTGTTTATTATATCTATGGCTGAAAACCTCTGTTTCGTACGTGTGTCCCAGCACTTTGCTGAGCGATGGCCGTTTTGCGCGAATGTGATGCATATCTTCCTAACTTTCATAACTTTATGATTCTGAATATATATATATATATATATAAATTAGTATATATTTCACCTAATGGGAAGCAATGATGTAGGTGTAGTTAATAAAGGAACTCGCTTTTCCAAACCCAATTGTTAGACAAATACTGACTTTCACGCAGGAAAACCCACTGGAAAAGTACATAAATATGTATGTAATAGTTCTTAACATAAATTAATATTCACCTAATGCTTGTTTGATATACATATGTAATTTTCGTGGCACACGGTGCGGGTTTCTCACTTGCAATTTTTTTCACTTTTGGAAAGCTATAAAGGTATCTAAGCTTTTTATAGTAAGAAGTACCTGTAGTATAAGTACATACATATGTCAAAGGACCTATGTAGTTCATTATGTAAATAAATATTCCTCATGTTGCGTGGTTGATATAAATCTCGTCGTCGTGACACACGGTAGCTCTCTCGCTTTCAATACGGTCTCACGATGCACTCTCACTTGAAATTAATCTGCAAGAAGCCATTGCGGTGACTATTTACAAAGCGTCCCCCGAGCGTATTTCCCTTGGCTCTTCATTCTGCTTGCAATGTCGCAGGGCTGGCAGGAAAGAACGCGGAAAAGTTGGGCAGACATTTTGTTTTTTTTTTTTTTCTTTGTCAGTTAGATCTCTTGCCTTAGAATATTTTTAAGGAATCGTACCCAAAGGATTACCAAAAGAACCTTATAGGGTCCACTTATACTTATAGCCTCCACTGTCCATCTGTCTGTTTGTCATCGAGCTGAATATTATAAAATCAATTGGTAGATAGATGATGTGTATCTATTGTCGCTATATTAATAAAAATATATAAAAAAATATTCGTTATTGCTATATGGGATGTTAAGTCGGCAATCTGGTGCCGATATACATACGTGTCAGCAAACGGCCTGTTATGTTATAGCTACGAGCCTGGACCAATACTCAAAACAGGCTCATACACACATAAACAGGTACATCAACAGCTAGATTCAGAAAGCAGAAGGAACTTCTGGACACGGCTCGCATTGTTAGGAGGTCTACTCTCTGGATCCCTGGCCAAAGGTTGCTAAGATCCCGTTCCCGATACCGGCTACTATTTTTTATATTTTAAATCTATATCTATATTAATATTATAAAGAAGAAAGATTTGTAATTTTTTATTTTTGTATGTAACGAATAAACTGAAAAACTACTGAACCGATTTCAAAAATTCTTTCACCATTAGAAAGCTACATTCACCCTGAGTAACAAAGTAGTGTATTTTATCCCCATATTCCCACGGGAACGGGAACTACGCGGGTAAAACCGCGGCGCGCTGCGAGTATAAAATAATACGGTAGGTATGGTACAAAAACTTTCGTCTGCGATTCGACTTGCACTTGCCCGGTTTGAATATAAAGTTTATTCTTATTGTAGCGTCGTTAAAATGATCAAAGGTATGAGTTGGTTTTCCTAAACAAATAAACGAAAGAAGCAAAGACAGAATATTAAAAGTTCACCTTTAGTCCTTGGAGATGAGGCAAAACCGAATATTAAAAACATTTGATGAATAATAATAAGTTGAAAAGTTGTTCTCGAAAAGAAACCCATTCAGCAAACTAAGTTTCAAAACAAACAATTAGATAGCAACGCAGCAGTGGCCTCGGTGCGAACCCTACCTGTTCTTCCAACGAGCCTCGTAGACATGAGTAAATAATTTTCCTGATTACCGTGCAGCTTCTTGCAAAGCGACGGAGTTGTCGTCTCGACCTCGACAAAAATATTAAAGTCACCTCCTTCTCGACAGTCGGCGAGCACTCACAGTACCTTCAGCTTCCGTCCTGATATTACTCGAAAACCAAATTGATTTCCCCGTTATATTTCGAGAAATGCAGCTTAATTCGAATCCAGGTTTGCAAGTCTCGATTCGAGCGTCGCGTCGTATCGAAAAACGAGGGTCTATCCAGAATTGCTACTAACTATATTTGACACGATTGTATTATTGATTGCAACATCGCTTTCCCAGTTTGTTTTGCAAATGTTAGTTCAGTAGATTGCTTTGGAGACTAGTTTATGTGCTAACGTTTTGAACTTTCGTATTGACGTCACAAATTATTTCGAGATTGGAAAAGGCATTTCACTATACAGCTTCAATGTTGACATTTTCTCCCTCTATACCTTTATATGTATGTGTTTCTGTATCACGCCAAAATTAGCTTTAAGCTCATTACGTTTATGGTTCATTGATATTGAGATCCATTCTCATTAAAATCCCATTAAACCAGTCCGTTCATTTATTTCGAAACAACATGTTTATCACGGCGATTAACATTAATTAAAAACTCGCTGTTGTTGAAATCAATGAATGTAATACACAAACGTAGTCTGCATTCAAATAAGTAGCTTATAAATAATAAATCTAATAAAAAGTTATTAAACCCGCTAGTTCTTTGTGCAAACAAACAGACAAAAGACAAATATACAAAGCTTTGTTTACTCGTTCTAAAATAATAGAATCGTGGAGCGAACAAACCGAATAATCACGAAGCTAAAAAGCGCACACAGGAATATTCTCATCAGTTAAAATGAATGTTGGTTTGAAGAAATAACTCTACAGGAGTAAAAGCATTGAAACCAATGCAAGCTGAGCTTTCGAAACTATCTATACGTGTGATAATGGTTCGCTTTCGCTTGCAGGCTACGCTTTTACCTTTCAGAAGGATGTGTTCATATAGCACGGATCTAATCTCGCTTGGCTACGTATGGAACATTGCCTTTAGGAATCGGGACGTATGTGGAGAGTACAATTAAATTTTGCAGGTACGGGCTGCACTCCGAGGAAATGTAATAAGCGAGTCGCCTCCGAACAAATATTTAGTCTTTGGACTGTGGCCACGGCGTCGGAGATATTAAGGGTGTTTATTTATGTTGACACCAACTTAATGGGTGCAGAGCGTCATTTTGAAGTAGATGGCTTAATTTTTTGGCTGAAGTTGTGTCGGAAAAGATTTATTTTGTGGGATAGTGGGTTCTGCTCTGTTATAATATAACATTAGGCATGACCTGATGTCAAAAAAGAAAAATAAATCAAGATGGTTAATCAAAAGAATGCCAGACGTATTGACTTCAAGAGTTACGAAGCGACGAATAAATTATGTTTAAAAACACAAGCAGGACTTCGGAAATACATCAAATAATTTTCACATTCATCATCATCTGCCCAGCCTTTCCCAACTATATTGGGCACGGGATATATTTTTTTTACAATACTTAAAAATAATACACGCTCGTATAATCAGCTTATCTTATGGCCCGTCCATATTCTATTAATGCAACAATTCTTTCAATCTTATACATTCCTGTTTCCCATTACATGTCTATTGTTATGGCATGGTAAAGCCGCGATGTTTATTAAAAAGGCTAACACAAATATACATATATTCCGGAGTGTATTTTTCTTTTTTGCATAACGCTTGCCTTATTTCAATGAAGCCCTTTCAAGCTCTGAAGTAGATAAAAGAATGTCTCAGAAACATAAAATGAAAAGCAGGTTTTTAATTCTGTTAATTTTATTTTCAGTTTGTTTTTTTTTTTGTATTGAACTGTAATTAGTTTGTAAGGAAGTTTGTGTTGATATTGCTTTTCGAATTATGCTTATTAATATGAATACGGACTTTCCTTTTATCTTTAGGTGTGCACTGTTTGTTGTGTTGTTATTATATTTCATATGATAGGTATACTTGCACAGCATGGTACAATTGGCGCCGTGGTTGAGCGATTGACTGCTGCGCTGTGTCGCGGGTTCGATTCCGGCACGGAAAAAATACATATTTGCATGGCCTACAGATAGTTGTTCCGGGTCTGGCTGTTTGTGTATGTGAGTTTATAAATGTTTGTTAATCCAACCATGATACAGGAGAAATTCCTAGTGTGATTGCAACGTTTTTTAATTACAACAAAAAAAAAACTTGTAGCTCGGTATCCATACGAATTCATTATCTTTAAAAAATTCTTCGGGCTTCGCCCACATAGTATGTTGACGAAAAGGATTAAACGTCCTTTTCTAGGTCCCAGGCCACATTTTGTTAAAACCCATTAATGCATTCACCCATTTTTTATGTAATTTGTTAATACTGTTGTTTATATCATTTCATTTTATAGTGTAGATTATGGTAGGTAGGTTATATGTTTTTGTTTCTATATTTTAAATGTGTGGTTATTTGTGTTTTTTATATTTAGGGAACTAAGTATAGAAGTAACAATTATTAGTTGTTGTTATTATTAGTACAACTAGTTTAGACATTTTCATAATTACAAATTGTAGATAGGTTAATTTTAAGACTGTGTTATCGCATTAGATAACACCTGTTATGGTAGGGAGATATTAAGTCCCAAATAAACATTTTTCTTTCTTTATTACTTTCTATTAATAAAAATTGATTAAGTGGTTAGGTTTTTATGTTCGTATTGTTTAGTGACAAATACTGGTATTCAGCTGAATCCGGCTTGACTGGGAGCCGACCCCAATGTAGTTGGGAAAAGGCTAGGTAGGCATTGTTTAGTGACCGTAAGTTTTATAAAATAGTGCGAGTGTATTTATTAAGTGGTGAAAATTTACGAGCAGCTCGACCATGGGATTCCTGATCCCGCAGTCCCTAGTGAAAGGATCGTACTAGCAGCCTCTAAAAGACTGCTCCATCACTGCCTTTTGTATAATAAATATTTGGTAAAATATGGAGAAGGCTTTTGCCCAGCAGTGCAACATAGGGCTTTTTTTAAGGATGGGAAATAATCAAATCTTCTTCCGCTCTGGGCGGAGCGGAAGGGAGTGTCAGACTCTTACTGACTAAAACCCACCCGTAATCCTACTTGTGCCCTTTGCGTACCAGGGCCGCGGTGACTCTTTCGAACAAATTCCGCAACCCTAGCAGCTTCATCACGGCAAGGTAATTTCAATTTTATTATGTTTTTAAAAATGCCATGATTTAACTGATTATAATGATTTATTTTCTGCATATTGATGGTCTCTTCAAATAATTTTAGATCATGGCCTAATCTTAAAAAACGTAATCACTTGCGCATCTTTCGTTAGCGATGACTTTGTTTTTTTTTTATACTAAGACATATCAAAAGGAATAACACGTCTTAAATAAAATTTGTTTGAGTTTAATTTGTCAAAATGTGTGCACTGAATAAAAAAATAATGGTGGTTATATATAATGGGAACCATTTGCGTGCAAGCCCGACTTGCACTTGGCCATAGTATAATGTTAATTTACTAAATAATTTAATGTTAATTTTAAATCGTTAACACTAAAAAGTAATGGAGTTATGCTAATAGTGCGGCTTAAAGTCTAATGCAGCTTAAAAGCATTATGCTAATACACCGATAATATCTGGTACTCTGTAATTACGTTAGTACAATACAAACAGGTGAAATTAACTGTTATAATAGTAGTACGATAGTATCGGTCATTGAATTATTTAGTATTGGAATCGAATCAAGAAAATTGGAGTTAAATACGTTTGTTTCCGTGATTCTGATATTTTTCCTAACTATGTTTGGGTCGGCTTCTAGTATTACCTTTATGGTATTGAATACCAGTATTTTGCTTGTAACGACTGCCTATTTGATCTCTGCAACCCAATAACTGGATACCCTTTAGCGAGACCGGTGTCATAATTAAATTGGTTGGTTGGATTGGTTTGGTTGTTGACTTGGTAATAGGTATCAAAGATCTACAAATGTCAGATGGCGCGGAAAAGTCTCGGTATATAGGTAAAGGATAGCCAACCATCTATGAATCGGTTTTGGCTAGTGTTGTACCTTGAAGATCGATCGGTGTGACTGAATTATTTATCTATGAGATCCTATTTACGTGATTTTGATATTATTATAAACAGTTTTGGAATGGTAATACTGAATTTTAGGAAAAAGTTCTAGTTAACATTACTATCATAGGTGCATATATCTTGAAATCATCTATCTCCACCTTCTGTGAAAACCGCATCGTTCGGCCAAAAATATTATTTTATGACAAGCATCAAATCATTGTCGATAAAAGATTAAAGACAGAATGCTTAAAAAGTCGATGACCTCTTGATGATGTTGATTCGGCTGTAACCATGGTGCGTTTCTGCTATTTCGGCCATAAATTGACATTTTTTTTTCGTGCTTCCCATTTATGAAAGCACGCTCATCTCTTAGACCACCATGCAGAGTAGTCCAGAACAACTTACTGACGATGTCAGCTACTACTACTACTGAGTGTGCGCGCCTGCTGGTTGTCGCAAAATGGAAATCGGGCTTGGCTTTTGGCTTCAGCCACCACCTTCGTCGAACCTAGGCACTTTGTTCTACGACACCATCTATCCCGTCACTATTTCTCTAAGTTTAGGAACCCCATATTGTTCTTCACGTCGCTGTCACTGTGGTGAGGTTCTCAACAACCTCGGGCACGGCCGTTCTTGTAGCCGCAGTGCGGTGCGTTTAGCCAACACGCTAATTACACTCAATGTTATCCGTCAGCGTTCCAGCAGCACGATGGTGAAAGATCAGACAGCATGTTTTTGTATCCATGAAAGATGCGTGAGACTTTACTGTAGAATGTAACTCTTGTCGATGCGTACAATGTTCATTGTGTTGTGCTGTCGCTGCTGGGTCTGTGGAAAATCTTAAGCGGCGTTAATATGGTAACTTTCTTATATTTCGAGCCTTGTACTCGGAGTCTTTTCAAAGAAATTTCGAAACGGCTGGCTGACACCTCCCGTGACCGAAAAGCTGGCTTTTTCTTTGGTCAGAGCATTGCTGTTCAACGTGGCAATGCCGCCATGTTGAACAGCAATGCTCAATGGCTGGTAATTTGCCCAAGAGACCTTGGGCTAATTACCAGCTGACAGCGTTGAAGACGAACTTTTGGATGCTATATTTTAGTTTTTTGTTATTTTAGCTCATTTGTTAACATTAATTATTATTTTAAACTTGGTAATAAATGAATAATTATATACTTTTTTGAAGTTTGGAATGTCGATAAAGATACAAAGATTCGTTACTCCAAATAGCAACACAAATGACACAAGGGCGCCCGCCACCGCTACTTCTAAAATTAACTTTTTATAAATCTTCACATCTATTTTGTACGAGCCTTGAATACACGGGGTCTACAGATAAAAACCGAGCTTTAATTAAACAAGAAACAAAAACATGTCCCAAACACGAAACTCATTCTTACAAAACCCACAAACAAAATCTTCACCCACATACATCAAACGATTCCTTTGTTTGCCCAACATACATTATGTATATTATACATATTTGCCCAAAGACAGTGCATAATACATGTTATTGTAACTGTATGCCTGATTGTTGACAGTAGCTGAAACAGCGTGAAGGTTTGCCCGCAATGCCCGCGTTGTTTGCCCAAATACCCCAAGGTACGCCACGGATCGCCGAATACCAATGAGCATTTCACTGACAGGCAGTACACATCATTGTGTTGGTAGGTAATATTGTGCTGTGTCAACAATTAATTTTATTGAAATGCTTCCAATGTGGGCATTTTTGAAATTAAATGAGAATACTTAACTGTTTTAATTATAATCATTTATTGGAATTTTCAGTAAATTATCTAAATTAAAGAACTTTACAAGCGAATGTTTAATACTTTATTTTATGTGGTTGTTAATTTAAGTGATCTTATAGGAAATTTTAACACTTGATAGGCACAGTGATAAATAATCATTGAGCTCCTTATTAGTTCTAAGTTGAGCTACTAGACTACTGACCAAGGCTTGCACTGAGTTGACAGGTCCACTCAAATCGGTTTGGTTCTTTGCTCAAAATACTACTTCAGACACTCCGTCCGCATTGTGAATGTGAGGATCATGCTGATCGCTATTTTAGGGACTCATTTCATGTTAGTCTGGTGGTTTGAGTTCTTTATGTGGCCTACCCAAATGTTCTTACTTTAGTATTGTTCGTCAAATCGATGAGCTCCTTAAAGTTCTGAGTTTGAGCTACACGATAACTGATAAATGCTTGCACTGTCTGGACAGGCCCACTCAAATCTATGTGGTACATTCCTCAAAATACCACTTCAGACATCAACCTACATAGTTCTTATATGATTTAATCAGTACAATTGTATGAACTTCAAAAGAGACTTTGACCTCTGACTTTGTTTCGGTGTTGCTTCTTAGGGTAGACAGCTATTATTTATTTACAAACTTATTACAAAAAAAAAAAAAAAACTTACAATAGATGCATTATCCGTACTAAAATGGCTACATAAAAAGAAGGTAACTACCGCTAACCTATACCCTGCACGCGTATACGAAGCTATTTCGCTACCGATTAGTGGCGATAGTTTTTACGCTGATTTTTAGAGCTGTGATGTTGGTACATGACGCGTCTATTTGTAATACGTCATTAAGTAGGTAGAGCAGTATCTTAAATAACATTACAGTGCCACTGAAGGTTGCCATAGTAGGTAACGTCTCAAGTCAACCACATGTTCACACATACATACATAAGCGGTTCCTACGAAGCATGCTTGAACAACCGTATCGAACACGCATGCACGGCTTTACGTAGCTATAACCATAGTGTACAATACAAGAGCATATATAACTGTGCCATAGAGTAAGAATTTGTAGAAAAGAAACACCTGCTCAATATGCATTCTAAATGCCTACTTACATACCATACAACCTGGCTTCTTACATACCGCCACAACACGAGTTTCGTATCGTGGTATAAAAACAAAGAGTCACAACGCGTTACATTATCAAACGCGAAGAATGGTTAGATTTGAGGGAACTTAGGGCACCCCAACAAGGATAGTTTAGGTTCAAACTTAACCCCCGTCATACCATTTCTGTTAGGTTTCTTTAAACCTTGCAGACAGACATAGTAATATGATATAAATACTAATGAGACAGAAATACTCCAGAGCTTGCGGCGCAAAATGATTCCGGAGTATTTTTGTCTCAGTCTAAATGGAGTATGTCTGTTTCAATAGTAAGTAGTGAGGTTTGAGGTGAACGATAATATCAGAGTCTATAAAACATACTTATTTTACGACATAGTTGCATCAGTTAGGCCTTAGAGCTCGTCATTGCATTTCTTCTTTTCCACAACCCGTTAGCTCCGTTTTCTTAACGTGCCACGACGCGAAATTCACGATGTGGAATTTTGGATCAAGGCACAATGTGTTGTGAGCTTTTTTTTTCGCTCAAAGCATTTTCAGTCTTTGGGTGTAACATACAACATAGATGATATTTAAAGACGAAGATCGTCACTGTAACAAAGATATCGTAGTTTTTTTCTATACAAGAGGTACACGAAAGTTCTGAATGCCACGCGGTTTTCAGCCATCTGGATAGTTGTCTGTTTGTCAAAATATTTTAAAGTAGATTACCAACATGTTCCAGCCATGTAGTTGCAGGGCGTGCAATACACCCCTAACTGAAGGGTGATGGTCCAACCACGTCAGAAAACTCTTTTCTTCGAGCGAATTTTTAATAGTTGGCTTAGGTTGAACTTAAAATTAGGTTTCTAAAATACCGACGCTTTCACAAAGGAAAGTTTATATCATTGAGCTTCCTTATTCTATGACAATACGCTTGAACGGTAACCGTTAGTAACTGGTCATTGCTTATGAAGACGTTAAGGTTGAATTCACATTATCGTAGCACGTTTCGTAGCAACTGTAGTGCTACGATGTCTAGTGTCTACGACGCTACGCAGCACCAGATTGATGAAATCATTTGTAGTATTGATAAGACGCAGAGCTAAAAGGCTCATTGGTGACGAAAAACTGGTAAATGCCAAGCTTCACAGCCTGTGTCATCGCCGTAAGGTCGCCTGCTTGTCAGTCTTCTACAGATTGTACTTCGGCGACTGTGCCCATGAACTCCACGTCCTCATGCCACTAGCCCCTTCTACCATAGGACATCTAGATGCACTGTAGGTTACCATCCCTACCTTGTAGCTATTCCACCAATTCGCACCAAGCGTTTTCAATCATCTGTTATAATGCACACAGCAAAGGAGTGGAACTCCCTGCCTGCGTCTGTGTTTCCGAACGCATTCAACCCTAATCTCTTCTAAGTTAGAGTGAACAGGCTTCTTCTGGGTAAGCTCATTCCATCGTAGACTTTGTCTCTGTGTGACCTAGACTAGAGTCAAGAGCAAATGCATTTCACAATAAAAAATAAAATTTGTTAATGGGAAATCATCAAATGACTTTTTCCGCTCTGGGCGGAGCGGAAGGGAGTGTCAGATTCTTATTGAATAAAACACACACGTGTTTCTCCTAGTGCCCTTTGCATTCCAGAGCCGCGGTGACTTTTACGAACAAATGCCGCAACCCTAGCACTCCTAGCAGGCACTGACCCTATGGGGCCCCGTCTACTTTGCTGACATCTCTTAGAGGAGCGCGTGGAACACGAAGCGCCGTCAAACCGGGCTTGGTACATAGTTATCGAACAGCGAGCCACCCATAGCTCGCCGTCCGCAGACCGACCTTTAAAGTGGTGCTACGATGCGATATTTTTTTAATCCATATTTTTATTCTAAGTGGACATAATAAATACTCCTAGGAACTATAGTTGTTGGACTTACAAATACCTTTAGAATTTTTTAATAATACGTGTGTGAGTTAAGGAGATTCTGTTTGTTTTGGTCAGTTCCACGCATTATTCAATCTTTCATCCTTTATATATTTTTATTAACCTTCCTGTATCACTTTCTATCATCGTCGGTTCTTCTAACAAATAGTTAACATATGTACATCAAAGATCACTTACATCAATACTACATAGTAATACGATCCTTCCTAAACTTCAAATAAATACAAACATATAAATATGTAACGTTTCGGAGTAACTCGACTTGAAACAACGAAAGTGTTTCCGAAGCACTTGTCTGCTACCCACATGTTCCATTTGCCAATGGTTCCGAGTACCGAAGGGATGGGTGACACTTCTGAATTTCCTTTTCGCTAGGGAGGATCAAAACTTATGAATTTTTCATAAGAAAATAAAATAAGGCCTTGGTTGTACAAGTTTGCGAACAATAGTTTTTTATTTATTTATAGTTATATGATAAGAAAGTTTCAAGCACCAACCTCTTTCTACTACGACACAAATTTTATTAAAAAGACGATAAAAAAAAATAACAATCGAACAAAAATATATTTTTCATAAAATTAATATTGTCTTACAATCTTATAAACGTTCAGTAAATTAAATAAAAATACAATTTAAAGGCGCATAATTTTGAACATGAAAAATCTTGCACGCCTTTTTAAGTAACGGCGGTGAATTTAAAAGTGCTCAGTAGTAATTAAAAGCGTAGCTTAGCATAAAGTATGGCAATTGCTCAATGTCGACTACTCGGCTTTTGAAAATTTATTTCACCCGAAAAGTTCTCACTACTTAATTACCTACTATGAATTTTATTTTCTCTGGGAAGCATTCACTAAATACTCAGAAACTTTCAAATGACTCGATTGCTTTAAGAGCGAATGAAATTGAAGGAAAAGTTGTAAAATTGTACTTAACAGTTTAGTGAGAGGACTATTTGGATAAATCGTCCTCAGTTACTGAGCTGAGCACTCTTTGAAGTAAACGGAAAACTGTATTTAATAGAGTTGGTGAGGACTTTAGTATGATGACTAAATATAGACGAAGTTTAATCTGTTTTTAACTAATTTATGTTTTGTCGATTTTTTACTCCTAGACGTGTGGGTCAGTGCCTGCTTGGGTTGCGGAATTTGTTCGAAAGAGTCACCGTGGCCCTGGAACGCAAAAGGCACTTGAAGGAACACGGGTGGGTTTTAGTCAGTAAGAGACCACCCAGAAAAAGAGACGTATGGGTAGAATAGTATTAGTTTAGTTTTATGCTTTACAATGTAAAATCGCGCATATAGTAATAGTTTAAACAACTAAAAAATAGTGAGTTCGAGAGCACCGGATGCACGCAAATATGGTCACTTATGAAAGCTTTTTACAAATTATAGCGAAGCTGAAACAAAATAACGTAATTTTCGTGTGTAGCATGAACGTAAACTCATTTCCTTATTGAGCTCACATAATTCGCTTCTCGTTGATGGAAACTTGTTTACAAAACAATCAGGAAACAACTATAATTAGACTGTTTCCATGTAACGCAATTACCTCCTAAATCCTTATAGAACGACAAAATCCTTGAAGCGAGCGTCATCTCCATAGCTTATTTAACTTAACGTAAACGAAAATTTATAGCTCACGTAGATGTAAAGTAGTAAACCTAAATTAGTTACGTAACCTACAAATTTTCAGCCACACCCACGCTCGAGATAATCCAAGTCTTCCCTCTCGTAGGGAATCTATTCTCGCGGGCTTATCTCTTATCTATTCGAGGGATGCGCAAGCAAAACAAATCAGCAACGACTCTTGATAGTCGGGAACAAGTTTTTCATTAATATTCTATTCATATTCAAATCCGATTCGACAGGCGTTATCGCGCGGTGTTCCAGAATTCGGATCACGCGCCTTCTCGTCTCGCGAACCACGAATATCATGGATACGAAATTCGTGATTGGCTATATTATCAACGTTAAACATGACGGTGTGATCCATTGTTTGTTTGTTTGTTTGTAGATTGTCTTGATTTGTGTCTGAAAGGTAGGGGGAATTGTTTACGTGACAGAAGACAGTTCTTGTTGTAATGCTGCTTATCTTTATGTGTTCTTTTTGTATGCAAATGGTGCCGTGCTAATTGTGTCGATACGAGGAGTTTGATAATGTTGGAGGCCTCTTCGTGTCAGGTCTAAGCTTAGAACCGCGTTAAATTGAGCTTGAAGTAAGTATTTGATTAATGTTCTAAGGTATTCTATTCTGTAAGTAATCGATTTGAGATAGTCACGCGAATGAGTATTTTTTGCGTGATCACTACAATTAGTGCAATGAGTTAAAAGCAGATATAATAACTTTGAAATAAAATTGTTTTAACATGGAGAGCTCATGAACCAAACCTTTTTAAAGGGCAACAAAAACATGAATGGGAATGTTAAAAAAATATGTGATAGCTAATTTCTCATAGAAGTAAAGCAAAGGACATTTTATTATGCCCATCGAGCGGGGACCCATTAAAGGGCTCTTTTATTTTTTATGCTGATGCTTTCATTCCGAGTTACGATCCTAAAGTATATTGCACATTGGGTCCTTATCAGGATTCTTTTTAGCAATAGGTAAATTTAATATACCTAAAGATGAAGTTACTATATTATTATATCTTATTCATTACTAAGTTACTTTTATCTCCATTGATGTGTCGTATACCGAACGCCAGATAAATGTGCAATAACGGTCATTGACCCACCTACATTTATTGACAACCTTAATTCTTAAAACAGAAATAATATATTAATGCTATATTGAATCGACATCCATCGTGATTCCTTATATTTACTAGTAATGGAAAACGATTCATTTTTTTTGTCCATGTACCTACGAAGAGATATCAAGGAAAGGGCAATGACCTTTATTGCACATTTATCTGGCGTTCGGTATAAGTATTTTTACACTTGGCATTGCTTGTTCATAGCTTGGCAAGCGAAAACGATGCGACAGTCGTTTTCTCTCCGAAAACAATTTCCATCAATATGTAATCTATAATCTATATGAAAAATTACGGTTGCAGACATAATATGTAAGTACCTATTTAGAAATTAGGATTCTATGAACTCAAAGCATGCCTTCTGATAGCAAAATTTTCAGTTATCGGGGAAAAGTTCATCGTTATCAAGACCAATAAATTAAATCCACCCACCCACCTAGGCCTACGCCTACTTGAAGCAATTTGATGTTACTTTTGATTCGGGATTACGCTATCAATCGTAACACATTTGTAACCACATCATTCAAACCCATCCCGAAACGAAATTAACAAGTGAACCGCTTAATGTAAAGGTATTATCCAAGGATATTCTCCCTAGCATAGGGTTGGCATTTGGCAGTAGATTAGACCTTTGCATTGAATACCTTTTTTGAAAATCAAATTACTCCTTCGACTCTGGGTGGAGTGAAAGGGAGTGTAAGACTCTTAATGACGAAAATCCATCCGTGTTCCTCCTAATGCCTTTTGCGTTCCAGGGTTGCAGCGACTCTTTCGAACAAATTCAGCAATCATGGCAGGCACTGGCCTTAGCGGACCCCGTCTACTATGCTGACATCTGTTTGAGACGCGCTGAACCAACACGCTGTCGACTCGGTCATGGTTGTTATCGGACAGTGAGCCACCCAATGCTCACCGTCCGCGCCTTCGGTGGCTGGGAATCGCTCTGCGACTCCCAACGCCCGCGACTTATACGTCTTCTTCTCTTTCTCACGCGACCCGCTTCCACCGTCCTATTACTGATTCACAGAAGGAGGTGACTGCTTACCATACCCCTCGCTCCGGACTATTGATTGAACCAGGGCTTGAAGCGAGAGGTCGCGCCCCTACATTGAATACAATATCAGGGATCTTTTTTAAGTTCAAAAAAAATCGCCTTACCTTGAATTAATACATGAAATATAGATACATAGATCCATTTGTTAATTGCTGTTAACTGAAACTTTTCACTCAGTTACATTCTATCAGGTAAAACGAATGTCTAAAAAAATGGAATTTACATGTGAAAGATTTTATTATTTTGTTATAATTTGTGATACTATGATACTTTATCTAGAGACAAAGTCGAACTTACACACAACCATTCACAGTTTTGTGACAACTGGCAACCTAACGCGGGTTGTTAAGTAAAAGATAAAGTCCTGTGATAGACTGGCAGACAAACGACCAAGACATTTTGTTAATTCAGTTGTACAAATGAAGATTGGTTGCCACAATTTTCCTTAATCATACAGCCGTTGCAATAATCCTGAACCAGCAGATATCTCAATTTAAATATGCCAACCCTACAGGCAGATATCGGTCGAATTCCAATGCCGTAAACCGTTCATGATTCATGTTTATTCAAGCGTTTTGCCGTTGTGGAGCATTTCGCTCGTAAACCTGTTTACTGACTACATAATTATAATCCTATGGCTTTATAATCATCGCCTATTATTGATCTGCTGGGCGAAATGGGGAATACGATTTCGTAATGGATTTTGGGCTTTTGAGTAAGGTTGTGGGTAATTAAGTGATTGCAAGGAACATTTGTTCATGGTGAGTTTTCGGAGTCTACAATATCCGTATTTTAACTAATATTATAGATGCAAAAGTCAGTTTGTTTGTTGCCTTTATCGGGTCTTAACGGATTTGGATTTTTTAGTAAAATTTGTCGCGTGGGTAGACCATGTATTGGAATAAGACGATACTTGACATCCCGACATTATGAACCGTTAGGATAACTTTCACTTCTGACCCGGGTGGAGCCGCGGGCAACAGTGAGTTATGCAAGAAACGAGCATGATAGTTGTTGCTTCTACAGGGAGACTAAATATTTAGGGCAAAAAGCTTACAGTTGGTGACTGATAGTTTAAAAATCTGCTGTTTAGGAAACTTATGATTGTGCCACTCGACACGTATTTAAGAAAACAGTTGAATTTCTTTCACGACCTGTCCTGGGATCGCTCAATCAGCTGTTCCCAACGTTCTCTTATAAAAAATGCGTACCTACATTGATTGCGTAGATTGCTAATTAATGAAAAGTCAGCCTGTTTAATGGAAAACTAACATCATCTTATCCAAAATAACGTAGGTACTAAAACAGCGTGCTGAACTGCAATTAAATGACAAATTTGTATTTAGTCATAAGCAAGCGAGTAAATGTTGCATCTGGGATTGTGGAACGGAGAAGATAAATGGAATGAATGTCGCTCTAGAGGGTTGTAACTGACGGCGAGATGAAATTACTGTAAACGCTTGTTATGGATACAAAACAGTCTTTAGGTGGTTTCTTTTAAGTGTTAAGGAGAAATATGACATAGGCATCGTCCTAATAGAACGCGATTATAGCGCGAGTACGCGAGCGTCGCGATGAATGGTTCGGCTATCACAAATTTGTAGTTGAAACAGAGTGCTTTTGCGGTTTGACCGAACAAATGATTCCGTCAATTGCTATTTATAGTTCGACATCTTTTTGGGTACTAAAATTGTTGTCAGAAAAAAACAGAAAAAGATTAATTATCATCTGCCGAGCCTAAGCCAATTATTTTGGGGTCGGCTTTCTTTAAAACCAGATTCAGCTGGATAGATTCAGTATTTTACGTAGAACGGCTGTCTATCAGACGTCCCCAATCCATTAACTGGGTAACACGGTTTTGTTTTGGTAACACTGGAGTCGGATTTACTGGCTTCTGACTCCCTAACGACTGACAAAGATCTACAAATGACAGTTGAGACCAATGGCTTAACGGGTTTTTCGAGGCACGGAGGGTTCTCGTAAAATGGCCACCCATCCACAGACAGACCTTGACAAGCGTTGCTTAACCTTAGAGATCGTCCCGTGCGGCAGTTATTGTGTAGCTACGAGCTCTTCTAAATATATATAACTCAAAAGGGACTGACTGACATAGTGATCTATCAACGCACAGCCCAAACCACTGAACGGATCGGGCTGAAATTTGGCATGCAGGTAGATATTATGACGTAGGCATACGCTAAGAAAGGATTTTTGAAAATTCGTCCCCTAAGGGGGTGAAAAAGGGGTTAACATTTTGTATGGAACTCCACGCGAACGAAGTCGCGGGCATAAGCTAGTTTGAAATAAATTTATATGTAATGGTATTTAAATTGTATCTTCGCTATTCGTGTAACAACGGATTCTGTGTATACCTAAATACATAGGTTTTTGAATGATTTTTGTCTACAATTTTATAAAAAATATCTTTTTTTTTTTCATTATCTTATGATGTATGTAACAGAATCTGACAAGTAATCTCTTTTGTAGATGTGAGACTAATTATCTTATTTTCAATATTTCATTAAATTATATGTCATCTGCAAGACGATGTTTTTACTGATGCTAATCTTGCGATCAAGATATTAAATATTAAAAAAAGTCTTTGATAAATAATTAATTAATTTTTATAACAGTTTTTTTGACATCATAATTTACGTATACTTAAAACATATACCTTAATTAGAATTCTGTTTCAAAATGTTCACGATATAATATTATGTCGAGAAAACTTTAATCACCCTCATTATTCCCATCTTATATATCTTATCACTTCTATTATAAATACTCATATTTGAATGTATGGTTGTTACAAATTTGCGACATTCACGCAGGCAGAGTCGCTGGCACAAACTAGTGAAAAATAAATCTATAATTTTCTGTTACAAATAGTTTTACTCATAGTAGGTACTATAAGTTAAAAAATGACCTCCCTGCGTGGCAACGCTAATTAATATTTTTTTCTTAGAAAGTGCTCGGCGTGTAAAATTTTAATTAATTCATCAGAATTTTCCAGGATGAAAACGCTACCCATTTCAAGGTTCCTTGTCAAAAATACGACACGAGCGTTATATACCTTGCTTTTTACTGAAACTGAAAATATTGTAACGTGTAGAGTTGTGTCGTGTAGCTTTATGTACCATTAATAACTCGATTAGCTTTCCAAATACCTACTCTTTCTTAAATCAACGACCAGACAAACATTAACTTACGACTTTTCCCAGAGGGGTAGGCAGAAACTACCGAACGCCTTCTGTTAAGATCCTCCCTGCCCTTTTACTTGTCTGGTTATAGAAGCACGCCAGTCAATTTTACACTTCTGATTCTTTTGAAGAGCATCACCACTAGAAACTTTAAAAAAAGTGGTTATTTGTGCCATTATGTTATAAATTATATGCAGGTGTAATAATAACCATCTGAATTATCAACACTTATAAAAACCGAAACTTGTAAATGTATACCTCAACATTGGCGGTTATAATTGACAAGGGAGTACGTCTCAATGGCTCAGGATAGCTGGCAGCCATCGTAAAATATTTTACAGCCATCTTTAATCGAACATTATCGCGCTACAGAACCCCACGAGGTTTCAAGACGCTCCCTTATAATATTTTGCATTATTTCGGTCGTTGAAGATAAGTAGGTATGCTGTGAATTAAGATATACTTTAGTTAATTATCTGTAATTGCTGTGGTATCTTTACATAGCTGTGTGATTTCCTGATGGTCATCTCTCTTCCAAAGGTCGATCAACGGTGATTAACAATCTTATCAAATCAGAATCAATCACGATTTCAGCCGTAAGACCTGTAGTGCTTTGACATGCTGCACGGGCTGGGGGCCCGGCCAGGGCATAGCCCAGTGAGCTGAACTGCGAGTGGTCCATTAAAAAAAAATACATTGGCTACCCCAAGTGTCACACATTGATTGGCCTTTCGCTTGTTTCAGTGGATTCCCGCGCTCTCATCGGTCCACCTTAAGAGAATCCTTTCGACGCAGAATCTTCAGATCCTTTTGACCCCATCGACTAGATAGCCGATGGGATTTAAAGAGTGGTTTTGCCGGCAGAATAGATATTCTGCGAGCAAAACCACTGCTGCTTAAGTTTCTGGCGATTCTGTAGGCTATTAGCTAGGCTTAAACAGTAGGACCCAAACATTATTTTTTGTCAATTTATTTTAATCTTTAAAACAAATCATTGTATGTACCCAAATTTCGTACTGGTTGACACTTTCCGTGACCCAAGAGCTGGCATTTACATTGGCCAGAGGTTAGCCTATGGCTATTGTGTATTTGAAAAGTTTCTTAAACCAAAAATAACATTCTAGTTCTTCCCTTCGGGTTTTCAGTACAATATAGTCTAGTTAATATATTCGTGTCGACCGTAAGGACGTCAAATACAACGTACCGATAAATTATTTATCAAAGCTTTCAACAGTATTCCTTACTAATTCTATAAGTACTCGCTACTATCGATCGATCGATTTCCAGTAAATCAAAGACCTATCACTATCTTCAGTATACAAATTGCATTTAATAATCCTTAATTGGCCAAGCCACGAATGGTACTTAAATATTTACCGCCAATGGCTTAATATGGAGTATATGTGTCACGCAAGGAGCCCTGGTTTATATTAGTTATGCATTTAAGCGATGCAGAGTAACCTCAGCTTACCTACACTAATCGATTCAATCGTACTCGGGCCAGCTAAGCTTAGTTACTTGAGCGGTTGAGTATTGTATTTTTGTGCACTTAGCATTTAGTGAGAGCAATGGAATCAAAGTTTAAGTTTGGACTTTGAAACTAACTAGTTAACTGTTAAAAAAGCTGCACCTTTAACCTATTACAAAAAAGGACAGATAGTTGTTTACGAAAAGCTTTGCTTCTAGTTTGGCCCCAAAAGTAATCTCATACACAAATTCATTTATTTAAATTACGCGGGCGTGTTTGGATCACACGTGTTCATATGTGTACCAAATTTTAGCTGAATAGGTCCAGCGTTCTTGAAGAAAATTGGCTGTGAAAGTCTGACAGACAGCCTTTATTTTTGTGGATGGGAAATCATCAAACGACTGCTCCCGCTCTGGGTGGAGCGAGAGGGAGTATCAGACTCTTACCAACTAGCTGAAATTCAATTACGTTCCAGGCCCGTGGTAACTCTTATAAGACATTTCACAACCCTGTCAGTGCCCCGTCAACTTTGCTGTCATCTTTTTGAGGCGCACGTGTCAACCAACGCACCGGTGTCCCGGGCCTGATTCTTCTTCTCTCGCGGACGACGAGCGATGGATAGCTTGCCGTCCGCAGACCCGCGCCTACGTTTGTCGGGATAAGCCTTGCGACTCCTGATGCCCATGTAGTCTCCTGGAGCAGTCAGGGCGTGAGGATTGAGACACATGAGCTTACTACCTATAAGGTTTCCAATTTTTCCTACGATTGTTCAGAAACCTAAGAATACAGACAGAATTAAAATCCATACTGAATAAAATAAACGGTGAACATAACAAAGCCATTCATCCGACTTTATTCGTCAAGTCCTTTTTACAAACCTAGCCAAGAATCTGGAATCATCGTGTACCATCGTGGGAAGCCGACAGACGTTAAACATGAAATATTTCCAGCGATATATTTGTACGCATGTCGCGACGCCTAAGCGGCCGTATATCAGGATGCCCTTCGGCGGATCTTTGCTAACGGCATGTGAAAACATACGAGAAATTACTATAGTAAGGAACAGAATAAAGTCGGTTTGTCTAAATGAAGTATTCACGTAGACATTGGAGGTAATTATTTGAGAAGGCAAAAGTTTTGACTCTGATGTGCTTTTAACCCTTTACATTTATATAGCAAGGGTTCCAAATTACTGACCATTTAAATAACAATATAATTATACTGAAACAAAAACGTCATGGATTAACCTACACCCACCCCCACCTGTGTGTGGAATATAAGTTTTGTTAACAACATAAACCAAATTCATAATACTTAGACTAAAATGCGACCAATTTTGTAAAAACGCGCACAGATGATTTCCGAATTTCGCGCCAGCGTAGATGCCGTCTAAAGTTAGCTATATATACATATATAATAACTTAAAAGTGTACTTTAATAAGTACAGCATAACGTTGTAATTAGTGATCATCATAGACAACTTAGGCCAGTATACACATAAGTTCAATTAATAATGCGGGAATATTATCGACATTAGTAGCCTACCCGAGGTTGCAGCTTGGCAGCGGAACACACGGGATGTGAGAAATGGGAGCGATCTATTTCTAGAGAACATTATTCAGGGTTGCCGAAAACAAAACACGATCGCTGCGTCTTTTCTTCTGACGTCATACGCTGCGGGAAATAATCCGAAATTTAAAGCACCATTTGTAACAAAACCAATACACATAAACTCGATTTTATATGTCTATTAGTGAGAGTATTTAGACCAAGATATTTGGACAGAACAGCTTAAGTATCTCAAAATTTCAGCACCGGCACGGCGGCACTAATAGTAAAATTTTAATGTGTGCTTGAGATTATTTTTCCTAAATGTCTGCGAATGCGCGACATTGCACAAATAAAAATTGAGAGTCTTAAAACTTAGATCAGTTTTATGGTCGAGTTGCAGGCGTCAGCTTATTTGGCCATAAGGAGTTTCGGAAGATTATGTCCGCATTTAGCTTAAAATTATTTTTCAGAATTTCTTTTTCTTGATCGACGAATGAAAAATCTATCTTGATTGACACAGTGCCTTATTAAACATCATTTTCACTGTATAAACATTATTTAACTTCATGTTATGCATAAAATTCGTTTCTTGCAAAAGTAATAAAACACCCCATTGTTCCTAAGTACAGCAAATACATTATTTTCCGCTTCAAGTCTAAACAAAACGAAGCAAAGTTTTCCTTACAACGCTTTTATTGGTGTTGTAAAACAACATTTTGCTCCGCGCTACGAAATCAGTCAACAACAAACTCTGAATTGTTGAGATGTGTGAATCTTAGACCCTCGTCGCTCACCTGATTGCGGAATGCAAATCGGACCCAAGGGACCTTAGCCCTAATATATAAGAGAGATAAGGCTTTTTATCCCTCACAACAGGCACAGGAAAGGCCGACAAACCGTAACAGACACGTGAGTAGCTGAAATGGTTTTGAATAGTTTATAGTGCTTTATTTCGCTGGTGTTTTATTATTTAAGGCCACTCCGTCCCGAGGCATTGTCCGCATTTTTCTTAATTTCCCCCCAAAAAATCTCTTTCAGTTGGAATTTGAAAAACGTGCTTTTGGGCTGTTGTTTGTGAGTTTTCACACTTTGCACTATTTGTTTGTTGTTTTTTTAGTGTGTTACATGCTGTGACAATGGGGGAGTGAATGCAGGTATGTATGTATGTTGGATTCTTTCTACTACATGTGTTAAACCCAAGTTTCACTGTACGTACTTAATTATATTAAACGAAGGGTACGTTTCCAAGTATGTTGCGGATTTCTTCGAAAGAGTCACCGCGGCCCGCGGCGGTTTTAGTCAGTAAGAGTCAGACAAAAAAAGGTACGTTTCGATTATTTGAGGACTGGTTGGAAAGGTGCCACTGCGGACTGACCTTCCGCCTGACGCAGTGGTCATCGGGAACGGATGTTTCGGGAGGTAAATGTTTAGGATTCGCTGGGAGGACACATCAGAGCATATGGTGGAGGTCTAGTCCGCTTGGGCGGACAACGCCGTGTTCTCGTCGAGGCGACCTCTCGCTTCCGGCCCTGGTTCAATCCATGGTCCGGAGTGAGAAGGCATGTGAAGCGGTCACTTCTTTTTGCAAAGCAGTAATGCTAGCGAAGGAGGAAGCGGACCGTGTGAGGGAGTGGGAGCCTCACACCAAAGCGGCTGCAACAGAAATAGGCGCCTCGGGCGTCGATAGTCGCAAGGCGATTCTCGGTCACCGTAGGTGTGGGCCTGCGGACGGCGAGCGATAGGGGGCTAGCTATTCAGCCCGGCCAACAACCAGGCCCGGGTCGATGGCGCGCCAGTAACAACCAGGCCCGGGTCGACGGCGCGTCGTGTTCTACGCGCGCCTCAAAGAAATATCAGCAAAGAAGACGGGGCCCAATAGGGTCAGCGCCCGATAGGGTTGCGGAATTTTTACGAAAGAGTCACATGTCAAATTAGGAGGAACATGGATGGGTTTTAGTCAGTAAAAACCTGACACTCCCTTCCGCTCCAACCAGAGCGGAAGAAGTCACTTAATGATTTAGTATCCAATAAAAAAAGGTACGTTACTATACTCAATTTTAAATATCGATGTATGGATGGCAATGTAAATGATATGGTTTTATACCTGGTACAAAACCTTAGCAGCCATGAAAAAAAAATACAAGAAATTTGTTCGATCTAACGCTTTAACAACAATATTTTCTGTAACTCAGAGCGCATACAGCAAAACTAAAACAATTTTCTTATCGGTCTACTTCATCGATTATAATTTCTATGAACCGTTTATTGGTGCTAGCTGCAATTTCGTTCACTTTGGCTTATACTTTAATAATGTACTGTGTCCTACATAACACGTCTACACGCATAGCATTTTAATAAACGACCCGCCCCTAATCATTGACTAAAGGTAGAATATAATAGAATTTCCTTCATATTTCTTACCTTTTTGCAGAATTGAGTAGGCCGATGTCAATTTTCCCTAGTGATTCTCTTCATATGGACGGTTATGTGTATGCATGGACATTCAAAGGACACATACTGGTCTTCAAATTTTACAAAAATAACTTCTTGGTGAAGATGCGTCTTCGTCCACGTAGATGTTTGGTTCTTCTTCTTCTTCTTTAGGGTTTGGTTTCCGCACTTAGTCCTAGTATTGGACCATTGTGTATGAGCCATGGCGGCCGTCACTCCAACCAGCCGGTCTCCCTCCAGAAGCAGATCAGTCCACTCAGTGTATTCAGCATTTCTGTAAGTGAGTTCGGTGTCTGTATTGTTTGCCTTCGTATCTCGGCCACACCTATGCACTCAAAGAGCACCTGCGATACCGTTTCCTCCTCCTCCATGCATGCTCTGCATAGGGGGCTGTCCGTGATACCTATCGTGTGTAGGTGTTTGTTCAGTGAGCAGTGTCCGGTGATGGTCCCCGCCACCTTTCGCAGGCTGCCTCTATCCATGCGCAGAAGGCGCCTGGCCAGTTTCCAGTCCAGGGTTGGCATAAACTGCTTGGACTGCCTGCAGCCAGATACCGGAGACCACCATCGTTCCGCTTGTGTGTGTATGTGTTCTCGTAGCCATGTGCGCAGCTGGGTGAATGGGAGTGGAACTATGGGTTCAGGTCCAACAGTCACCGTTCCAGATCCCCTTCTAGCCAGATCATCTTTTTTAATCTAAATAATTCATTTCAGGTTTCTAGGCTAAGGTGATTTTAAGTATACCTAAATAAACATACTTTGTTGAAAAGTATCGATCGATGTTCACATATAGTTATTGGCAAACATTAACTTTGCTTTCGAGTTATATCGGATTATGTAGGTAAATGCTTTACATTAGATAGAGATAGAATGTTAGAATAAATTCATTTTGAACAGCGACTGCTAGAAAGTTGGTGGTGTTTATTTTAGTTCAATAACAGATTTGATGTCACTAACTACATTAGTATGTTGAAAAGTGAGTGCGTTTTTTGTGGTCGGTTTTTTAACCAACTTAAAAAAGGAGGTTATCAATTCGACCCGTATGTATGTAATATTTCCAGAACTGCCCAGTTTTCGTATATGTTAGTCTATATTAGTGTCTGAGCTATTGTGCCAAATTTCAAAAGTGTATGTATGTATGTTTTGTTTGTGTTCGCATATCTCCGGAACTACTAATCCGATTTAAGTAATTCTTTTTTGTTGTACTAGATATTGTTCAACTTAGAGAATACTGCAAGTTTCATCAAAATCGTTTCAGTAGTTTTTGATATAGGGATTGTTTTCTATGTATGTACAGCGATTACGACGAGATTTCTGTTTCGATTTACGTGATTGTTTTTTTATACATTTTTTTTTGTGAAATATTTTCCTTACCAATATAAAACATGAATCTTAAATTAATAATGTCCGGGCACTTCTGTAATACCTTATATAATTAGTGAAACATTCCTAAGTTGTACCATAAGAATTTATTCATGTGAAAATATTTGTTGGTAGCTTGTTAGTTGACACTAATAAGGTGAATAGGGTGTACGAATGTGTATGAATAAGATGAAAAAATGTGGCAAATACTGATAAAACGCTACACTTCTGTTACTGCTTGTTCCAGTTTGGAAGAGTGCTTGAGGTAACAAGCAATGCACTTCAAATTCGCAGTCCTTTACCTATTCCTTTGTCTCTCCTTTGTGAAGTTATTTTTAGGAAAACGTTTCTACTGTTTTCTGTTGAATCAGCATTTAGCTGGAAAGTGGTTTCTAAGTAAATACATACATTTTCATAGTTATAGAAAACGATAATTTTTCACGATCTTTATTCTGTCGAAAATAAGCCAAACTCCCGTAAGATTATGGCAACCATTAATATTCACGGATTTTAAATCCCATCTCTAGCGCGGTGACCCATTTATGCAGACATTACTATTTATAGGCTCTGTCGTAGAATTGTACAAACAAATCACGAGGGGACCGTTAACACAGCACCTTTCTCGCCTAAGTCGGGTAATAAGCTTCCCAGTTAAGAGCCCCCTAATTTTAGCGTGGGGGCATAACAGCTGTGGCCTAAAAGGTACCTAGATAATCCGGTAATGTAGGGGAGGTGTTACGGAATAACAATTTTAATTCGTGTTTTAGGGCGTCAAAAGTTTGATTCGTCATTTTAATGTTTTTCGCGGAAATTAAAACTAGATATATTATTTTCATTTTCAAATTTAAAATGGATTTCCGCAAAGTAACGCCTGACTCAATCAATTTTTTTTTTTTTTTGTTTTTGACATGTTTATTTTTTCAACTTGGGACAAACTTAACTTACAACTTTATCACGACGCGTAGAAAATCAGTTCAATCAATCAGTTAATTTCACCACCACTGCTCTCAAAACGGTGAAGGAATTAGGAGAACGGAAGGAGAAAATAATTAGATCCTGTGGAAAAAACGCGCAAGTCTCTTATATTGCCATCTTTGTTTACATTATTTTTGAGAAAAACGATTACCAAATAAGTCTGATCCGATAAATATTTATTTTTGCGACATCAAAGATGAAGGTTCAAAGTGACTTCATGTATAGTAAACACACATCGTTATTCGGTAATTACTTGGGCTTGATAGAACGAAAAGGAACCCATAAGTATTTTAAATTAAACATATCTTGTGAAGAGCCTACAAAGTCACTTTAATAAATAATAAATTAAGGTTAAAATGGAGATTCAGACAATTTTTCAACCGACTTCCAAAGAAGGAGGAGGTTCTCATTTTGATTTGATATGTGTGTTACTTCATAATTTTTTTCTGGGTTTACCGATTTTGATGATTCTTTTTATATTTGAAAGCTGGTGCTTTTCGTGTGGTCACATTTAAATTTATTGAGATTTGACGACTAGTATTTGAGTTATCCCTAATAATGCGTGGCTTAGTTTACATTGATGATGTTCTCATTCCCTTTTGTCGATGTAAAATGAAAAAATAAATTTGTGTACGATGGTTTGGAAGAGCATCTTAGCATTTCAACGTGGTCTCTTTCTAGTTTGGTGAAGATGTGATGAAGAACAGAGATAGGAAACGGAACTCTTCAATAAATGATAGCAAATCTGTCGGGATAGCTGAAATCGTATGTTTGTTTACACCAATGGGTATGTTTACCTGGGAGTGAACCACTAAAACGTAAAAAATAAAAACGTCTGTGTTCAAAAACTGAAAAAGCAACCAAAAACACCGAGTTCCGAAATTAAAGTTAATTTGTACTTTGTTTTTGTTAAAAAGTGTATTTTTTTGTAAAAAGTTTTTTTTTTCCGATCCAACTTTTTGCACAGATATGTAAAATTTGCTTTGCGGTCCAACAATAGGTATACCGGTTGGAGCTGAATCATCATTATCATCATCTGTTGCAGTCCACTGCTGAACATAGGCCGCTCCAATTGCACGCCACTTAGATCTATTTTTGGCTTCTCGCATCCAGTTTCTGCCAGCCGGAGTTGAATACCAGTATTTTTTGTATTCAACTCATAGGTGGACCCTATGAGTGACCCTCACAGTTACTGCTCTACTCTTTGGCGAATAAAGTTTGGTTTTTACCAAACTTTGTTATTATAGCATGAATGTGATTCTTTAAATCACTAGCTTTTACTAGCGATATAAAGAATCACATTCATGCTATAAAAGTTCGTTTTATCATGCACTTCAAACAATCACGTAAGATAATCTCACACAGATAAAATCGCAATCAACCGAAATAGAATCACGTTTGTTTTTCAACAGTAACTGACGATAAATCCGGAATAAAAGAAACAATCCCCTTTTATTCGGAATACGGGGCGTTCATTAAACTAATTATCCTCGTCTAAGTCTACGAATTCACTGCAGATGTTATCTATTTAAGGCCGTTCGTCCCGTGTCCAGTCCAATTTCATTAGATGGACAGTTTTTCGTAAGAACAATGGAGAGTGTTTCGCTCTCTCAGTACGTATCGTTTCGCTCTCTCAGACTTGTATCGTTTTAGTGTTGTGCCCTAATTGTGTTTAATTATGTAATTGTTTTGTGATTCGGTTAAATGGTTGAGTGATTAAGTTTAGTGGGCATGTGATGTTTCCCCGAGACTTGTCTTTTTAGATAGTAATTGAAGGAATTGGGCGAAAATATAAGTAAGAAAACATTATAATCCCTCTGAGACAGTTAGGCAAAAACATAAGGAGATAGAAATTAAAAATAAGGAACACACAATGTATAGATTAGTTAAAGCAATTTTTGGAATGCGTGTCATTTTGTAGTTTCCACCTAGTTTTATGTAAACCGTAAAATAAACCGCAACAAATGAACAAAACACCCTGAGAGAACTAAAAAAGGGTACAAAAAGCAAATATTAAAACCAAAACCAAATATCAATTCCAACCACAACGGACACAGACCAGAAATAATACCGTAAACACAATTCGTAGATCCAGTTCGATATTCGAGTAAAGTCAACGTCGTCGGCGGTGCGAGATTTGTGTCCGGAAATGGATTGAAGTCGGCCATTGTTGTCGGAGCCGTTGACTAGAAACTAAAACCCAATACTGGTGTCTACGGCTCGGGCGGTGTTTGCGCCGAATGCCTTCGCTAAGCCCCGAGTGATAAACAACCAATCAAACGGTCTCACTTTTCTGAGGTTTTTTTGAGTGTGAGTTTGGTTATTTGATTAATAGGTTATATAAACCGATAGGAAGTTGTGTTGTGCAGTAGGCATTTTTTTTTTTCCAAAAAAATGCAAGGTCCTTTGCTTGGCGTGGAGCCACCTGGAGAGATTCCTCGGTTAGATTATTTAAATTCACATTAAAAACTGCAAGAATAAGTTCTCAGAATTAATACTGGCTTTGTTTAGGGCAAACAATAAAGACTACGAAGAATTTTTTTGTGAGATAAATAATAATATTTCACATATCGTATGCATTTTCAGAAACTATATTTTATTAGTATTTGCTTTTCGAAACAAAGTTCTATTTCAAAAATATATTTATCGTACACCTACAGGTGTACTACAGTGACTGCCTTGTTGCATTAAGTCCGACTATGTACCACTATTTTATATAAAGATTAAGTAAATAAAATAACAACATGCTAAAATTACAATAAACTTTTATATATTAAAAGGCGAGTTGTTGCAATATTACTTTTTGATATTAAATAAATAAAAAGAATACGTAGTGCTGAATCTAGTTAAAAACATAAGTATTTAGCTTTCTTTTCGCAAAACTTGCAACAATCCTTGATTGCCAATGTATCCATATTTGACAAAGGTTGCTAACGTAGGTAAGCGAATATGAGTTTAATAAACCATACAATTTCTCCAAAGTGCTTCTTTGACGATAATACTTTAGCAAAATCGACTTCACAAAATGACGAAAAAGATTCTCGCAAATTAAAAGCGAACCGGTGCAGCGATAAGAATTGCAACGTCAAAGAATTTTCGATGCATTTCAGCACAATATGCTTTACCGGATCAAAATACCTTTGGTTCGGGCTAGCAGAAAAGGGATCATTCTCTAATGGAATTGGTTCTTTCCAGCACTGTGCATATTAGAAAAGAAGATAAGTATACACCTACCTAAGTATGTATGTAAAAGAAGACATACACTAGTTCGCGTCAGAAATTACGGTCGTTACAGTTTAGCACTCATTTTCTGAAAATTAAGCAAGTTTAAAAAATTCGGCAAGCTAAATTCTCGTATACTTAGTTAGGAATTTCACAGAAATTAAAAACTAAAATAAAATTGGTTGTCTGTAAAGTCGGTTTACGGATCATAGTTTAACGTGACAACGTCATAACAAAACATTCATGAAATGATCGTGCCTCTCGCTCACTCGGGCAGCACTCACGGTCTGATCGTAACGTTACAATGAGCGTAACATTACAATGAGTCATCCTTTTTCGTGCATACAGCCGGTGTTCATCGATTTATTTGACGTCGTCACGTCAAAAAAGTTAGCGCATCTCTTTGTTTGCAAAATTTTGAAAAATTTTAATTGTTCGGATTCAAACGAAGAGATGCGCTTACTTTTTAAAAGAAAAACATACAAACGCAGACTGAGAATAAGGTCGACAGGTAGAAAATTCATATGGCAATAAGTCCACATTTGTATAATTTTTTTACTAAACCAAAAAAAGTTTTAATAAATAAATAAATATTAGTAACTACTAGATAATATCCGTTGTATCTATAGCCATGGTCAATTTTCATGAAGATGTCCCTATTTATATAACGGAGCGTGTTCAGAAGCTCTCTGTTTTTGTTTCGCGTCACGACATTTATATCGGGAATAAATTCGATGCTTTATGCGTTGGGATGTGTTGTCACCTATACGTTTTACGAGCAACCGTAGTATAGCGGTTCGAACCCCTCAAGTTTATTGAGATATGTTTTGAAGGCGCCACATTAAATTAGAGAGTATATTTTGGTATGTTTACAGCTTCATGTTTTACCATATTTTGTGACCTTACGACACTATCAATGTTCAAAGGGTGATTTTTATTTTACAAACCTTTTTACACGGGTTTGTTTTATTATTTCAAATACTTTTATCAATCGACTTTAGGGTGATGACTGCATCACCCTGACAGAATATGCCAGATGCAGTTAACTTGAAAGACAAAGAGAACATATCCAAATAGATACATTGTTGGATACGAACGCTGTGATGATTCGACCGTCTGGCAAATTCATGATGTTGGCTTTTGGTTCTTCTTGGATGTTTCATTACACGTGCCTACGTTATGCTTAAGCACCATAGGTCAAATGTTGTCTGGCTTCGTCACACTCCTACTAAAGAAAGCAATCAGCAACACCGAAAAACTTAATTTATAAGGAAAGCAATCTTATTTGACATTATTTACAAAGTAGAGTGAGATGTGGGCGGAACTTAGGGACCCAGCACGGCTTCATCAATTCCAATTTGATTTCAATGAAGCAGTTTCTTATTCAGCGGGTTTCGTTAAATAAGGGGGTCTATTAATTATCAAAAGCAGTTGTATTGAAGTTGAAAGCCGTGCCAGATTGATTTATAACTCGGAGCATTGACGACGGATGGTGTGCGTACTCTGCCGGCGTATTGAGAGTTATTCATAGTAGCCTTTGAGCTGGCTTTATTCACGGTGTTTCGGGACTTATTGCTGGATTACCTGAGTTTGGTTGTGAAGCTAATTGAGGATGCAGCTTTGTTTTATTTGAGTTTCAATTAAGACTTGTAGCAAAACTCTTTGTTCGCTTTTCAGATCTTTATAGGATTTATTTTATTCTGACTTCTGGTAGTAGTTTCGCACGCTTACTTAATAAAATTATACCAAGTGAATATACGACCATGGTAAAATCCTCCTTTGCCCTATTAAAGGATATTGTCTTCTCTGTAACAGACAGAAGAGGTAACAAACAGTAGGATAGAGTTAATTTCGCATTTATAATAATAGTGTGAATTTGGAGAAGGCATCTGCTCTATTTTCTGCAAACAACGTAATCACACTAGAACAGACATACTTAACCTATTAAATTTGGACCCGTAGTCATGGCCTTTGGATGGCGAGCATTGGGAGGCTCGCCGACTGATAACAACCAGGCGCGGATCGACGGTGAGTCTTGTTCAACGCGCGCCTTGAAAAGATGTCAGCAAAAAGGCTTTTCGAGGCCTGCTAGGGTTGCAGAATTTGTTCGAAAAAGTCACCGCGGCCCTGGAACATAAAGGGTACTAGGAAGAACACGGGTGGGATTTAGACAGTAAGAGTCTGACACTCCCTTCTGCTCCGCCTAGATCGAAAGAAGTGATTTGATGATTTCCCATCCAGAAATAAAGTCAATAAATCTATAATTTGATGATTTCCCATCCAGAAAAAAAAAGAATTGATTTTATGATTCCCCATCCAGAAAAGTCAATAAATCTACAATTTCCACCATCAAGGCTGTAAAATTTGTTCAATACTAAGAATGCACTTTGAGTTGCAGAAAGTAGAAATAGGATTTTCTTCTCCGCGTCCGGTTGACGGCAGTAAATGTCGGAGATTTGTGCCGTATGCGGTTACACGGGGCCGGACAGACCGGTATCGGCACGTGACGGGCTTGAGAAATCGGTTAGCGTATTATGTGATGTCAAACTGCGATATTTTATTTTATACTAGCTTCTGCCAACGGTGTCGTACGCTTTAATTGAAATATGCTCCAGGAAACATAATCCGAGGGTGATCAAACTATAATCTAACTCTATGCCAAATTTCATCACAATCCGTTCAGCCGTTCCGGTATGATTGTGTAACAAACATCCATACATCCAAAAATTTTGTCAGTCAGTTATCTACCTATTTCAGTATACAATACACATTAGTACACAGGTACTGCCACTGCCATAACCATTCAATTTCCTTCTGCATTGACATTCTACCATTCATGCTTTGTATTCGCCAGAAACTAGAACATGTGTGTGAATTGAACGATGATTGGGTTCTGCGCATTCTAAGACAGAAGCAATCCGATAGCTGCTAGTTCTCTTATAAGAAAGGTTTTGTTTTATTGGGTACTTTCTAATGAAATTATCATTTTAGTGAATATATTATATTTATATTATATTTTAGTAGTAATAGGTCGAATGGGTTTTTTATTCAAAGTGGCCCCACTTTGAATAAAAAAACCCATTCGACCTATAACGTCCGCTTCGTGAAATATAATTAAACACATGTACGTTTAAGAATCCACTTGGTCCTGCGCTAGTGCACACTGTATTACAGGAGTTAGTGTCTTCCCCTAATTATTGTATTACAAATTATTTATTGCATCAAAAGACTACGAAGTTTTTGAAGTATTAGAAATGATAAAGTTAAAAGTAATCTAACATGCGTAATTAAGTAAATCTAAGTATCTGGTACCTAAATTGTTCAACAAAATAGATTTGTTAAGAGAAAAAGTAAAAATTTGTAAAGAATCACTAAAGACGAAATTAAAAACATTGTACAGGATTGCAAGCAAAAGTAATTACATATAAATAAATATATGCCATCCTACCTGCGGGAACGTTTCTCCTATTCCCGTCCCTCTGATGCGCTTTGCAGGTCGCATCTTAAAAATCTCCTTAAATCCCCTCCCCACTCTACCGATTTTTTCTCCTACTCTTTTACTGTGCATGCGGTTCGGTTGTGGAATTCGCTACCGCCTGACATTAGGGACTGCCAAACCCTTGCAGTTTTTAAAAGAAGAGTGAAAGAACACTATCTTTCCTTCCCATCGTAGTTGCGTATATGTATGTATTATTATTTACCTTTTAATATTATTTAGTATATATTGGTATAATAATTATGTATTGTATGTTATATTTAAACTTTATTGTTTTTCATTTTTTTCTACTCAATACTTTTACACACAATGTCTACATCTCTTTTTACTCAACTCTCCTATCGCAGGTATGCTGGAAGAGATTTCTATAGAAATAAGCATCACCTTTGTACCTATTTTCTGTTTCCTTCTTCTTATATTTTTATTAAATGTGTGTACATAAATTGTTAAATAAATAAAAATAAAAAATAAATAAATATATAAGTTGAAATATAAGATATATAAGTTTAAACAGTAGATATGTACATAAGGTGGATCACTGTAATGTAAAAGAGCGCCTCTCGCCATCAAACTTAAAAGTTTAGAGTAGAGTTTTAGTTTAAGTAACACCTCTGTATCATAACTTCAGTAAATAAATAAAAAATAAATAAATTGAGAACAGACTTTACATTACTACGCCCGACTGAATGTCGAAAATTATCCTAAGGAAACATACTCCCGAGATCAAAAGTATTTTATGTGTTATTCCACACTATTTAATCTACCTTTGTGACAAACTTGATCAAGATCCATTCAGTAGTTTTTGCGTGAAAAAGCAAACACCCAAATATCCGTACAAACAATCTTTCGCGTTTATAATATTAGCAATTTTGTTTACAATAAAACCCATCCAAATTCTAATTTATTTTTGTCTTATTGAGAAAAAATAGTTTACAATTATCCAGTGGCGTATATAATAATGACAAAAACCAAGTCCACAGGTATCAATAACTAATTTGAAAAAAATACACAGTATTGCATAAGTATGAAGATTTTAGAATTTAATGATTCCAAATCAAAATAAATTTCATCGTATCATAAACAAGTTTCTATTGAATAGGTGCTCTTTAAATTCCTAGAAATTAATAGATAACAATTCCTAGAAAATTAGAACTAATAATAGTGAAACTATGTAACTATTACATAGACCTTGTTATTTAATTACGAACGTAAGACTTAGAATTCTTAGGTGATGGTGGTAACAATTAAGTTTCCCTGACCACGTATAAAAGGAAAAATAATCGTCTTGAAAAATCTACTAATAATTACTGTAGTTATTACAATATCTACCAAAATAATTCTTCTTCAAGTAAACAACAAAAAATTTGAATGAAGCCATAAAAAGTATTACTGTTTTTCTATTGTTTTGATTCCACATCGTTATGACAGTGTTTACTAGTTTACTAGCAAAGTCACAGACGTAGTGATTGCATTGAAAAATGAAAATAAATCTACAGGTTTTTTATGGTTTTAAGGATGTGAAATCATCAAACGACTTCTTCTGCTCTGTGGAGTGAAAGGGAGTGGCCGACTCTTACTGACTAAAACTTATCCGTGGTCTTTCTAATTTGTGTTTCAGCCACGGTGACTCCTTCGAACAAACCAATACTTACTAGGTGGCCGATTTATTTGCACGCAAGTGCGAAACTGTTTGTTTGTTGAGGTAATCTTTGGTGATGATTTAAAAATTCAGTAAATGGTGGAAAACTACATTATAACCGATAGACGACCATCTGAAAAACAGCACGGTTCCAGAGAGATAGGCCATAGGAGCGACATCACGGGTAAAAGCTTGCTATTTTCTATATCACAAGGAAGAAAAAGAAAAATAACTTTTTATGTAATAGAAACTTATCATCCAATAAAAGGTATAGCTAGTTTCGCCTGCCAGCAACAAATTGCTACAAATAAAACGTAAAAATATAAATCTTTATCTGTCAGTTGTTTATGTAGCTTTGTGTGTTGTGCTATTGTCGTTTTTCCAATAGATTTGCACTAACAAGACAAATAAATACGGTTGGCACGGACCGGGCGGCCTCCGGTTGATCATATTTCGTTTCAGTCTTGAGATAAACAGGAAATTGCAGGAGAAAACCATTGGACAGCTCTGTTATTTTTCATTAAGAGAAAAAATGAGACGGGTTACCTGTAATTTTTATTACTCATATCTAAGAATTGGGTCGTTCCTGGCACTGGATCTCATGAATACTTTGATATGTTTTAGATATCTATAGCAATACATATGTATGTACATAGGTCTCGACTGACTTCAAAGACACGATCTATTTCTTTAATAAATAAAGCCTCCCAATTTATATTTCTAGTTCCCCAGCAACCCGATGTTTAGCGAAATTTGAGCTAACTTTTTATGAATTCCGTCACAATTTTTTAATCTTGTTATCTTGAAATAGGTATTGATTCTTTGAGAACGCAGTAACAAGAGCCGGGGACTGTACAGTATCGTAACTTGGCAACTCCGCGTAATACTGAACAGTTACAGAAAGAATGCTCTTGACATTTCAATTATGGTTTATCTTTAAACTTGCTTCTATCGCGAGGGGACTCGAACGAAAGCCAAGACTAACCAGACTCGAGATAAAGACATCAAAAGCTTATTTTTGAGATAAAATTTTTAAGCAATTTTATTAGTGGATTGTTTTACTGAAGGAGACAATAATTTTCATGGCTATTGTGCCGGTTTTTGATATGAAATTCTACACTAGTAATCTTTGTACCATTTTGCACATTTTTTCTTCTTTCATTATGATTGGACTTATCAAGGTCTAGACAAGATCTGAAATAGAGGTCTCTGTTTCTTCTCAGAGTAGTTATATAGAAAATAAAAACCTCATTTAGTTTAATGATATAGCATAAAAAAGTATACATAATATATTAAGTAAGGTATAGAAATACAAATATTTGTCAAATTAATTAAGTTTTGTACAACTATCCTTTTTGCAGCGATTTTAGAAGACGCCAAATATTTTTTTTGTAGAACTTCAATATCAGCTTTTATAGTAATAATAATAAGCTCTTACTAATTTTCTAGAGTGGGTAATTAACTTGTGTTTAATTTAGTTTTATAATATATTTATTACGTGTACTCTAGTTTCAGTTAAACTTTTAATTTTATTTCTTCAAGTGTCGATTACAAAATAACAAAGATGTACATATTTAGATTCTGAAATATGAAGTTTTAACGTACAATTTTAGATCATAGCGTAAGGGCTGTTGTGGGCTAGGCACGCGCACGCCACCATTTTTGCGGCGATAAGTCCCCACTTTGAGGAGTGTTTGGTGAGACGGCATGGCGTCCTCACCTTCCACCTGACATTCACCGGACACGGCTATTTTGGGAAGTACTTGTTTCGGATTCGGCGGGAGGACACGTCTGGGCGTCTCTTTCGTCCGGCCCTCATTCAATCCATGGTCCGGAGCGAGGAGGAATGGGAAGCTTTCATTCTGCGAAGCGAAATTCTAGTGCCTTACGGCCCAGCCACCATGACAGAAGAAGACACCCTGGGCGTGGGGAAACGCAGGGCGATTCCCCGGGGGGATTGGGCCGGAGGGTCGCGAGCTATGAGTGGCTCGCCGTCCGATAACAACCAGGCCCAGGTCGACGGCGCGTCGTGTTCCACGCGTACGTCAAAGAGCTGTCAGCAAAGAAGACGGGGCCCCATAGGGTCAGTGCCTGCTAGGGTTGCGGAATTTGTTCGAAAGAGTCACACAGAACACGGGTGGGTTTTAGTCAGTAAGAGTCTGACACTCCCTGCCGCTCCGACCAAAGCGAGAGAAGTCATTTGATGATACCCATCCAGAAAAAAAAAGCTATTGTAGGCCAATTTTATTCGTGAATATTTTATACTAATTTATTAATAATTCAATTAATTCTAATTAACGTGGAAAACTCGAAGAAAAAAAAATGATACATAGTTTTCTTATTCGAGTTTTCCACGTTTCAAATTTTAGTTTGAGGTTGTTGATTTAAAGGATCAGGATATATTTCGGATCAGGATACTGCGAGAAGATCAATGGCCGATATTGCTATGCAAAAATACATTGCTATAGTTACCTACTAATGATTCCGAGGAAAGGTTTACCTAGCAGAATCGAACTATCAAAACAAAAGTTTATGTAGGTACCTATTTCTCGAAAACCTTTGAACCCTTACATCCGTGAAAATGTAAGCCTGTCATGACTACATAATATTAACATTACTCGTGTTTTAAATTCAGTAGGTAAGTGAAGCCTTTCGTACTGTTATTACATCAATTTTTAGACTATAATAATCTTCATAAAATATGTACAAAATCAGATGTAGGATAAATAAAATAGAATAAGTATAGTTCTTTTATTTTAGCCTGTCAAAAAAGGTCATTGTTTTCTCCCTATTAAATCTTCGCAGGAACCCGAACAATTAACTACATATATATATATATATATATATATATATATATATATATATATATATATATATATATGTTTTCTTCACAAAAAACGGAACTGATAACCACGATAGACACCGCTTCAAGACAGCTGTACGTCTTTATCCCGGGGTTTTGAAATTATAACGTCACTAAATGTACATAGGTCAATGATCGGTACTATCATGCTAAAATAAAATAGCTATAGTTACCCACATAATATTTCAACTAACTTAACCTAAATTAAAACATTTATTTATTAACACACAGACTTAAAAAGAAAATTTTCTACAAAATCAAGAGCACAAAGGTAATGCTTATTTCAATAGAAATTTCTTCTAGCAGACTTGCTACAGCGAACATGTTACCTAAATGACAAGTATTTGATAAGAAAGCTTGATCTACCCAGACCTTATAGAAAACCATTGAACCGTTACAAATCTTAAAGTAATGAAAGCAAACTCCAACATCCGAGAAGACGTAAGCCGGTCCCATCTACATAATATAAACATTTCACGCATGTCTTAAGTTCACTAATTGAACCCCCTTCGTATTGTTTATGCATGAACTTTGAAATTTTCGTGTCAATCCGTATTAAGGAAAGGGTTTTAGAACTAACAGGTGTTTGTGGCTTGAGTGTGTCTTGGGACTATGGCAGTGAAAGAGTAGTTCCGATAGTTTGTATGGCTCAAATTGTAAAGATTTTGTTCCACTTGCGGAACAAGTTATTTTTTTTTCTCAAAATTATTCTTCCTCTTATAAGGAGCATACAATGCTTGTCTGCTCCCCTTTAAAAGCAAGTGTAATATAAAAAAAAAAAAAAACTGTTAAAGACTCGTAGTTGCAAAACACACAATCAATGACAATGTCTTCAATTTTATTGTTTTCATCATTCATTGCGTTGTTAATGTGTAAGAGTGATGGAATTTTTCCGTCAGATTGTTATTGAATTTCTTTGAAAAACCTTTAGATTGTAAAAACAAGCATGTTAGCTAACTAATTCATCACCATCATCATCAAAAGCCTGTTGCATTCCACTGCTGGACCTAGACCTCTCCAATTGTACGCCACTTAGATATTTTCGGCTTGTCGCATCCAGTTTCTGCCAGCCTTCCTGCGCAAATCATGACTCCACTGTACCTGAGGACATCTTACACTACGTTTGCCGAGACGCGGTCTCCACTAGAACTCGTTGACCCCAACGGTTGCCGGTTTTACGACTAATATGGACAGCCCACTGCCACTTCCGCTCACTAATCCGGTGGGCTATATCGATGACCTTGCTTCTCTGACGGAACACCTCATTTCTGATGCGATCTGTCAGCAACTGAATTCTTCTATTCACCTCTACCTCAAAGTTATTTCTACCCACCGTGAATCGCAATCGGTTCCGGTAGAACATGTTCGTTGAACATGAGCTTGGTTTTATCCAAGTTCATCCGTACGCCGATGCGTACAGAAGAGTCAGCCAGGTCATTCAGCATCCATTGTAGGTCCTGCAGCGTTTCTGCCATGATGACGATATCTTCTGCAAGTCGCAAGTGAGAGATGTATTCGCCATTGATGTTATTGTCATGTTCTTTCCAGTTCAGCGTCTTAAACATATCCTCCATTGCATTAGTGAACAATTTTGGGGAAATAACATCCCCTTGCCTCACTCCTCGATGCAACGGTATGGGACTTGTTTGCTGATTCTGTTCTTGAATAGACATGGTGGCGGCTTCGTAGAGACATCTCATTACTTGAATGTATCGCCAGTCTACTTGGCAGCACTGCAAGGACTCCAGAACAGACCAGAATTCAACCGATTCAACGGCCTTTTCATAGTCCACAAATGCTAGAAACAGAGGCTGATTATACTCTTTGTTGTTCTATATAATCTGCGGCACTGTGTGGATGTGGTCTATGGTGCCGCATCCGCTCTGAAACCCAGCCTGTTCCGGTGCGCAAGACGGTGATCACTCTTGAAAATAGACTAGGTATAGACGTGGCTTAGAAGGGAAATGAGTCGATAATTCTTCAACAGGGAATGAATAACTAATTATAATTTAAATACCCCTTAAATTAACCCTTTGTCTAAGTTTTCTAATGGGGCTTCGATCAACAATCAGTCTTGAAGTTCACTATTTTAATGAGACCGTTGAAAAGTATAATTAGAAGATATTTTGTTATGGAACATTAATGATACGCTCTGCATTAACTTCCTAAAATTATCCAAAATGACCCAATTTCAAATTAATTAAAAACGTAAATTCTTCCAATAACCCCATCAGTTTGTTGATAGCTGTAATTTATTTCTTAACTTTGTTGTTTTTTTCATTCTTTTTAATTAGGTAAGTAGAAAAATTAGTGGCACTACGAAATAAACGTTCACATTTACAAAAAGTGGAATTATAAACGTATTTTTAATACATGATGTTTTGTAGGTATGTTTTAATAACTAAAAATTTATGGGACTTAGCAAAGTATTACTACTAACACTCACAGATATAGCTAGAACATTTTATCCTCAGAACCATAATAATATTATACGAATTTTACTCGTACTACATAGAGAGCAGTGGTGGCCGAGTGGTAACGGCCCCGACTTACGAATTGTAAATCGCGGGTTCAAACCCAGCTAGGCGCATTACTTTGTGTGATTCATTTCATCACCACTGCTCCCAAAACGGTGAAGGAAATATCGGGAGGAAACCGGCATGTCCTAGAACCAAAAATTCGACGACATGTGACATTCACCTACCCGCACTGGGCCCGCGTGGTGGATTACGGCCCATTCCCTCTCCTAGAGAGGAGGTCTGTGTCCCAGCAGTGGGAACATTAAAAGGCTGATTATGCTACTCGTTCTATTTGTCACCTCTTCGCATCATAGCGGCGGAATGGATTTGGATAAAACTGTTTGAAATCTATACTGATCCTCAAGTCTATAGAGGGTATGCGGTACAGAGAGTAAAGTCCTGCGGACATCCATAGAAAAGAGAGGATCTTCCGACGGGACGGTTTTTGTGCCGGTGAGTAACTGCCCGATAATTGATATTCGGGTTGTTGTACCTGTTTTAATCGCACGGAAAACTCTGATACCGCAATGCAAGACTTTAGTTCGTCGTTGGCGGGATAGATGGCGTAGCAGTTCTTTTTTTGTCGCCGTAGAACTTTACCAACCAAAATAGTTTTACTATTAATGTTTCTCACATTAAGACCATTTCCGTGGCTCTGCAACGGATAAGGTAATAAGGTAAGGTATTGCCCTTACTGCCTCACTGAAAGTTTCCACCCAGTACCTATATGTATATAAAATACTAGCTGCTGCCCGCGACTTCGTCCCCGTGGAATCCCCGATTTTAAAACATTCTTTATTGCTGCTCCGCTCCTATTGGCTGAAGCGTGATGTTATATAGCCTAAAGCCTTCCTCGATAAATGGTCTATTCAACCCAAAAAGAATTTTTCAATTCGAACCAGTAGTTCCTGAGATTAGCGCGTTCAAACAAACAAACAAACAAACAAACAAACTCTTCAGCTTTATAATATTAAGTATAGATTAGTATTTCATATACATTTTTAGTTGTAGTTCATAATTTTATTTCAACTTAAATATATTAAATATAAATAATATAAAAATAATATATTACATATAAATTGGTATTTTTGTCAAAAATTGCCCATAAGTCATAGAATAAGACGACTATTAAATTTTATCCCAGGACTACGGTCCCTTGGGATATTTTTCAAAGTACACGCGGGCAAAGCCGGCAGTAGTTAGATATTTAAGTAACTTCAAAGTATTCCTTCATTAAAAGCAAAAACTACGAAATCATCACAACCGAAACGGAATAATATATTTCTTCAATAATCTTCAGAAAAAATAGGCATAAATTATATGATTAAATTCAGTTTCATTTGTGAGCTTAACAAACAGTTCAAGACAAGAGCTTGGGCTGGAGCACTCTGATTATTGAATTAGGGCTCCGAATAATACGGTTTCTCGGTGTTTGACATCAGCAAGCATTTGATGCTCCAGTTAGGTAAGAATTTAATTTGCTAAATTAACAAAGCAGTTTTTGTTTCAATGTTGTATTAGCAGTATTAAACATAGATCAACATTTCTATTTTTTTTTATGCAAAACAACTTATGTGTATCTACCCAACTCATTAGTCAATTTATTTTCTCAACTGACAGATATTCCGATTGACTCAAGACTGTCATTTGTTTCTAGTCATCCATGAAATTAGAAATCACGATCACATTTTATGTTCGTCCTTTTGATTGGTGTTTCAATCACCTCTTCCGGAATCTCGTTAATGATTATTACCTTTGTAATAAACCGACAGATTTCTTTGTTTTCATGTTTGTGTTTTATTTCTTTGTTTGTTTACCTGCTGTGGTGGTATCTTGTGTCATGATGAAGTTATATTAAGTTTACTTAATTTGCTCTTCTCGTGGCTTTTATCGTTCCTTACTCCCAAACTGTTATCGCTGATTTCACTTCATGCATTCAGATTACCAACATATCTCGGCAGGCAAATCTAAATATTATCTAGTGTTATTTCAATTGAAATTTCACACGCAACTTCCTTGTAAACGACCCGGACCACATATATCGACCACAGTTGGGACCAAATGTCCAATATATTTCTTTCAGTAATTTCATTAATGGCCACAAATAACATTCAATGTTAAAATTTATGGTGCGTAAATGTTTTACGTACATTTTTTATAGTACCTTTCAAGAAAATAACAGGGAATTTGAAGATAAAGTGTTTTTCCTACTTTTTTCCACCCCAATACGGGAATGTAACGTGTTCTCTAGACCCGGCAAATGGGATGGGTGTAAAAAGCCTTTCCAATCTAAGCCTCTAAAAAGAATAGAATAAACAATAGTACCTTCGGGGAGCTTCTCTTATTATTTAAAAGGACCTGTATGTTTAATGCATGAGCAGCAATTTATTGGAGAGAATGAATAATGTGAGCAGTATCATTCCGATGATTGTGTTTATGCACTAGTGCAACCTGCTCAGACTTTATCAGTTCATTTTAAACGGCCGCGGGGAGAGGAATATCAATTCTAGTCTAGTGCTATACTTACTAATAAAACTTCTTAGTAATAATTAATAATCAAGATTATTTTTACGTTTATTCATGTTACATACATACATATTTATTACATTTCTAAATATGTCTATAAAAATTAAAAAGAAAACATTTAAAAATATAAAAAATACCACCGGTATCGGGAACAGGGTCCAAGCCAACGGCGGTCAGGGGTCCAGAGAGAGGAACCTCCTAACAATACGAGCTGTGTCCAGGAGTACCGCTTTTTGGTTAAACCCTTGATCCAGCTGCCTAACGAGAGCCTCCTAAGGTGTTGGTCGAGGCTCTTTGCTATTAGGCCATTGGCTGACACGACTATCGGTACAATGATTGCTGAATCCACATCCCACATGTCGACAACCTCGCGAGCCAAGTCAAGATATTTAATTTGCTTACAAGATTATTATTATTATCATAGTAGAGGTAAAAGCTAGCCAACGCAAACTAGATCTTCCAACTATAAGATGACAAGTTTCAAGCTCGCTCAAGCACATGTCGCCAACAAACTTAAGAAACCAGGTTTCATTAAGATGTTATAAGTGTCCAGGTGGGTTCTCCATACGGCTCACTTTATAAGGTGAAATGAGGTAATAAACAAAAACGATAAATTAGTCTCGTTATGACTGTAACGAACGCGTGGGTCGTGGGGGAAAAGTCGCCAACTAATAATATATCATGGCTGATAGATAAGGCTGGGAACAGATTTATGTTTGGTGATTTCTAAGCGATACGGTGGACCAGTACCATTACTAAATTGAATATCTAATTTGTGAAAAATGGCAATGTGATTTTATACGCCTACTGATAACGGGGAGGTTTTTTAATGGATTATTTTATAGCTGTATGTGTTTTATAGTTTTGTGATGACAAAATTATTACACCTCTAAAATTCATCAATAGTTTCTGTGGAGAAAGTTGCGTGACGATTTTATGACGTTTGCGACTCAAACTTGAACAGAGAACGCACAAGACAGATGAGATTTAGAAGTAGTAAAAGGAGGTCAATCCTTGTGGGTGGGGTACAATTTTGCTAAAAATAAAGGTACTTACTCTATGAAATCTCATACGGTAAAAAGTTTTTAGAACATTTCTTGCTAACATTATCATGTTTATCAGAACTTTTGGCAAAAAGGTCTGCATACTTTACGAAAGAAACTGCGATAAAGTCGTAAGTAGGTACCACCTTTTTACAATGTATATTACCTACGACTATTATACGCAATCACATATTTCTCAAGAAACATTTTTATGGCTGCCATTAAGGTAAACGTCCGCACGAGTACCGACTACTCGATATCGACCATATAAAAGTTAACAACTTCATAAATTTTATAACGTGCTATCAATAAGAACACGTAAAGGATAAATATTTTATGTGTGATTTTTATTACTCACACGACCCTTGTAGTGTACAAAAATGACATAAAGATAGGCAGGTGGGCCATTAGTAAGGCCAGGCCATGGCCTAGACGGTAGCGCTGCAGCGAGGAGATTAAAGAGCCTATTAACTTGAGCGCAACGTCAAACAAATTATGAAGAGGAATCGATTTTCTTGACGTTAAGCGATACTCTAATTTTTGGCCTAACATAAATAATTTTAGGTCTTGACTTATGCACTTACGTTTCTAGATAAGTACGAAGGTTTTTTTTTACAGATACAATGAACCTTTTGCAATGATTTATTAAAACTCTGTTCCAGCAAACATGGAGGTATTTTGTCGCGGCCGCTAATGTTTGGGTCCACGGATTTAAAGTTGTAGTTTCATTTGAGTCGGGTATCCCACGATCCTAATCTCGACGCTTGAATAGCGACGAACTGAAAAGGAAAAATTATGGGATCAATTTCCCTGAAAGTTAAATGAACGAATTGCGTTCAACACGCTACCTTACCATGGCTGTAGAAAAGTAGGCTGTGTGGTACATACATTGGCACATTGCATTTACATTGACGAAATTCGTCCTTTGCTCCTTTGCAAACATACTTCAATAACAAAGCCTTTTGGAAACAGGTGACTTTTTTACGGTCAGTATACAATCAACATTAACGCTATAATACTATTCATCTTCGTGAAACTTCATCAACACCGAAATTTAATTGATTGAGTCAGGCGTTACTTTGCGGAAATCCATTTTAAATTTGAAAATGAAAACAATATATCTAGTTTTAATTTCCGCGAATATTAGTGGGTTGCAGGTATGCACCTCCCTCCCGCCCGCTATATTATGCACATGCAAGATTACTGGGCAAATGCAAGGATTTTAGCTCGCTGACCGTTGAGTTGCGACCCAACGGTCAGCGAGTCAACACGTCCTCTGAGGATGCCTCGTGGAGAGGCGAAACACGTGTCGGTAATGGTGTTGGGTTTTGCATTGCCTTCCTGCATGTGCTTAAAATCCTTGCATTTGCCCAGTAATCTTGCATGTGCATAATATAGCGGGCGGGAGGGAGGTGCATACCTGCAACCCACTAATATTCGCGGAAATTAAAACTAGATATATTGTTTTCATTTTCAAACACCGAAATTGCCAAATATTAATTGGCGCAAACTCTATAAAATGTACTGAACAGTTGTTCTTTTTTCGCGATTTCGTTTGTTACATTAGCTTTTTTTTTTAATAATTATGAGTAGGGCCGCTTTCCAGGTGTTGCGTTTATTCTGTTACACGTTTTATAAAAAGACTAGTAGCGCCCCGCGGTTTCACCCGCGTAGTTCCCGTTCCCGTGGGAATATAGGGATACAATATAACCTATGTTACTCAGGGTGAATGTAGCTTTCTAATGGGGAAAGAATTTTTTAAATCGATGCCGTAATTTTTGAGTTTATTCGTTACATACAAAAATACAAATATTTCCTCTTTATAATTAGTATAGATGTATAGATATACACTAGTAAATATGTACATTATCATTATCATTGCAGCCGAAAAACCAGTTTCACTCCCAGGAGTCCCATGACCTACACCAGGTTATTGGTCCACCTTGTGGGAGGCATTCCAACGCTCCATCTTCCAATACGCGATCCCCACTTGCAGTAACCTGTTTAAGTGAATAACTGGACAGATCGAATGATCCGTCCAGTTATTCACGTAAACAGGTCTAACTGCTTTCTATTACACAAACGTTTCTAATCAAAATTCACTCATAAACACACACTTTTCCTGAATCATAGAATGAAAAAAAAAAACGATGCTCCTTTATGTAGGTTTATAAGAACAAAAGTATCTTTTTCAGCACAAAGCAATGTTGCTGACATTGTTTAAAAATTGACTCCCTGTAATCATTGAATCGGAAATATCTTTGGGGTGCGTAGAAACAACGTAACGACAGCTTTAACGAGGGTGTTGCCGGAGAAAAAAAAAATATTTTCCGCCGATTGGATGGGTGTCGTTATAAAATGTTTGCTTCAATAGGCACACAGTGTCTTTTACAGTGATGGTTATTATTTTTCATGAGATTTTCGCATTGATATTTATATTGAAAATATTAAATTGTTTTAAAAGAGTTTTTTCTTTATTGTAAATAGACACGTTGGGTTGATTGGGTATTTTTTAAATAGCAGATGCCTTGGTGCGAGTTTTATACGGTACTTGATCAATCCGTCAACTTTTATTGAAGCTGCTTAAGTCTTTTGGTGACATAATACAATAATTTAACGATTTAAAATATTAATACGAATTAAAATATTAAAAAATAATTTTAATATTTTAATTCGTATTAATATTATTAAAAACCTTAATTCGATCGAATGAGTTTAAAAACTCGCACTAACGGAAAATTTACGTTTTAATAGGAAATCTTCTTAAACGGTGAAATATTTATTATTTGGACTATTTATCCTACAGCTGGATGCCCTGTGTGTTAGCACATCTTCAAAACCTAATTTCTTCTTCTTTTAAGGTCTGTCTATGTTAGTTTGTGTTGTTGTTTCGGTTTATACTTTAGGTACCTATGCCTAATTCTTCAGACAACAGGCGCCATGAATTTCAGCTATCAGGTCCGTCATGTCCACAACGTGAAAGTGTCGTTCATAACTCACACATCATTATTTAAAACAATAAACCGAGGTCACTTAAATCAGGGCAACGCACACATAGGGTCATAATTTTATTAAGTTAAATAATATAATTAAAACCCTCACGCTATGTACTATACGTGTTTACGGCAGTGTGACGCGTCGGGTGGGGCCTACGAACATGTTTAATTGAAAATTGTCACGCGACATTGCCGCCTGTTATTTATAACTTCTTGCAGGTGTAAGCAGAAGGCGAACTAGTTGCAAAAAAGTTATTTAAACTCCTGTGTTTTAGCTCAGAAAAAGCGCCAGACTTGCTCGGCACAATACTTATCAAAAGCTTTTCTGAAACTTGCAGAACGAGTAAGCATAAAATAAAACTCTGCATATATTTTTAAAACCTATGTATTTGATAGGTCTACGTAAACATCATGAATGATGATCTAAATTAAATTATATCATTTCATGAAATAAATGTTGAATCAGCGTTTAGTTATCAAGGATTTGATCAAGGTTACGTCTCCGTCAGCGATGATCAGTAGCCCTACCATGACGTCTTAAATCCATCATGATTCCTGTGTCAGAGAGAGACGGAGTTACACAAGACGAATAGCACTATCTCTTTCCCTCACACTGAATCATGATAGCATTGGCTCTTCGTAGTACGGCCACAGTACGATAATCTTAAGTTTATTTTGGGATCATGTGACAGTTTTACGTTTGGTACTGGATATCAAATCCTTACTATGTATGACTTGCTAATGCCAACATAATTCCGCTGTGAGGAAGAGATGGACTGAAACAGGGCGATTACCAATATCCGTCTGCGTTTCCAGATAACTATAACCTGGGAGTCTTCAAGTCAAGAGTGAATAGGTACTTCTAGGCAAGCGTGCTTCATCTTCGACCACATCATCGCTTACCATCAGGTGAGGTAATAGTCAAACGATATCATTAGTAAAAAAACCCTTTTCAACAACGGGTTACTGATGGCAATTACTGGTTAAAGTAACCTTGCAATACTAACTACTTGTTACACTCCTTTTATCTCTGTGATTAATTCAGGATACCATTACAGAGCTTCCAATACTTCTGGAGAAATCGTATATTGCCTTCTACGACATAAGTAGAAAAAGAAGCCAGAATAATTTACACCTTCATTAAAGTACTTCTGTTTCTTATCTGTCTAATAACTGTCATATATTCTTGACTCATGTGGGTCGCACTATCACGTGTAACGTTTTCATTCTGGCTAATGTCACTTTCAGCTTACGGGTTGGCCGCCATACTTGTTTATCGTCTTGAGGGTCGAATGCGAATCCTTTGGTACGGGTGCCATCATGTTTATATCTTTTGTGGGTTATGCGGGAATAGGTAGGTCCTTGAGTTTATGTACTAGTCAATATTGGGTTGGGCGCGCACTGGGCCCGCGTGGTGGATTACGGCCCATTCCCTCTCCTAGAGAGGAGGCCTGTGTCTCAGCAGTGGGAATGTTAAAGGACTGATTATGCTTATGCAATATTGCCAGTTGAATTTACTGAAGAACCTAATTGACCGTCTTAAAAATATTATTGTGTTGACATCATGTTTAACCTAGTTGATACAAGTTGATCGGTAAAATCACAGAAAAAACTTCCATTGTTTTCCTGCATCCGGTTAGTAGAAAGAAGAAGTAGTACAATTTTAAAGCCGTCTGTTTAGATTGGAGTCTAAGTTGTGAGTACTTACCGTATATTTATTTCCTAAAGATTAGGGGACGAAAACTGTCTGTTATGTCAAAATCCCACCTTATACAACAGGTTAATATTGTCTTAGTGCATCCAGGAAGGTCAACGTCATCTCTTTATCCACAATCTTTTTTCGACAATCTCAGAAGTATTGAACGTGCCTAAGTGTCTGAGTGTTCTGCTTTGTGATAACGATTATTTTGAAGTTCGATTGAGTGCAGAAATAAGCTATATTATATCATTTAAGTTCCTATAAGTGATGGAATGATTGTATATTTTGTGTCAAAGCCGGTATTTTCAGAATTCATCCCTACCTTGTTGCTATTCCACCTATTCGCACCAAGCATTTCCAATCGCCTTTTGTAATGCGCACAGTAAATGAGTGGAACTCTCTGCCTGTGTCTGTGTTTCCGAACGCATTCAACTAATCTCTTCAAAGCAAGAGTGAACATGCTTCTTCTGGGTAAGCTCAATCCATCGTCGGCTTTGTCTCTGTCACCCAGACTAGAGTCAAGAGCAAATCCATCCATCGAAAAAAAAAAAAACACTGTTCTGCAGTATTCCCTACTGCATCGACTTCAATCTACTTACTCCTTGCTTTTCCTGTATAAGAATGTCCTCAAAATATTTATGCACGAAATAGGCTTCCATTTTTAGTAAAAGCATATTTTATAGCTCCTATTTTTCTTATCCCGTTCAAAAATGTTGCGATACATTCTCGCTTATAAAGCAGTTTGGACCTAAAACGGGTGCACACGATCATCCAATCATGGCTTGAGCCATCTTATTTGACGGAGATAAAGGCCTGTGAGAGGTAGATCAATATTCCTTCAGACGGACAATATCCTACCCAATGTGCTCTCATCTTTATTCTATGATGGAAGCACCTTCATTTTGCGAATTATTTATACAACGCTTATCCAACTTTAGGCTACTCTTGATGAATGATCGTTATATTGGATACTGCTTTTTTGGTGAGGCTTATGCTTTGTGTCACAAGGTCTTTGTTAAAATTGTTGTTGTATAGGATGACTTGCTTTGATACGTTGACAAATCTTTCGGGAGGAGTTAGTTTCACAATGGGAGCGAAACGGCAATTTTAATGAAGGAAAAGCAACTTCAGTGTTTTAATATTTCGCCGAGTTAGTGAATTTAGTGAGCAGCAGATTTTGTTAAGGTTGGATTTCATAAAGCTATTTTTGCCAGCGTTGCATTGCATTCCTTTCTGTTTTTTTTTTGAGTACAAAAAGAAAAATATTAGGTTTAGGGTTATCATTTTCATTATATTCACAATACAATTTAGGTAGGAAGGACTCATAAAAATAGCACCTTAGGTTAAACAAAAATCTTCACAATATTAACAAAAACGTCAAAATATTCAGTTCTCACCGGGCTATTGTGAGCGAAAATAACAATTTCAACAATTCTACCAGAATAAAAGGAAGCCTTCCAACGTTTAATATTTTTTTAAACAAAGGAACGTTCCAAAATGCTGTTACCTTTTCAATGTAAACTGTTTATTCGTTTCAATAAGACTTAGATCAGTGGGCCAATAGAAACCAATTTTACCCAGGAAGAGGGTGTATTTACATAGGGAAGAAATGAAATTTTCCAAGGCACTGAAGGGAACTCGTCTTGAAGGGCTCACATATGAATATTGAGTACCTATTGTATTTTGAATGAATTACTTTTCCAAATTGAAGTCTTAATACGCGAGTTTTCCTTGATCAAAGCTGAAAGGTTATGTGTGACCCTGATGGAGGTCAAATAAACACTTTTTTCTTCTTTCATCTTTTACTAGGTGATTGAAATTTCTTTGGAATTTTACTCTGGTATTTCCCAAAGGTTTATGCGCACAAATAAAACGTTGTATAGCATTTTTTTTTAATATTTTACGTGTTGATTTACAATATTCAAATTTCGAGATGAATCAACCAACTACTGCCGTAGTAAGTCGTTTCATTTCGAAATTTGAAAAATCAAATCAATCAAAAAGTCAATAATTGAAAATAGGATCTCCAAAAACAGTATTCAATTCCTTCAGTTACTAGTGCAACATAATATTCTAACAGTTAATAAGAATGAAGACCAAGTACTATGATGCGTTGACTATTCGTGTAAGCAAATGCCAAAGATCATCAAGGTAGTTCTCCAGCATTCTTCTGCAAAATAATTTCAATAATATCCTTCGCAAAGGCCTTTAACCTTGATCATAGTACATCTAGCATATCACCAAGGTCAAGCGATATTTTCGGAGCATCGGTCATGCCATTCACTGATGCATCTCACCAGTCCGGGTCCCCCTACAGCCACCTCTAGTCCAAAGAACTCCCCTATATACATTTAACAAAAAATTGTTCATGTAAGAGGGCAAATTAATTTTATGTATGTGTTTTGCTTGGTCAGTTTTAATTCTTTGAAAGACAGAATTATTGGATTAGGTGCGGTTCTTAAAATAAATTATTTGTAGTTTGAGGTGTTCTGTTATGTAATTATTCATATCAGTGTTTGATCTAAGGAGTTCACAAGTGACGACTGCATGAGTAAAAACAGATACACTAGTACAGGTGGTAACAACCAAATTGTAGTTCTTAATCTAACTGTTAAATAAAGAACTTAAATTCGTATTTTGCTCTTACTGCAATTATTAAAACTCCTCCTGCTTTGCTTAAACTCCAAATTGAAGCGTTTATTTTAATTTACAGGCACTTTCGGATAGACAAGGTCGGTCAGTCAAAGAGATGAAGCTATTTGTGCGTTTCAAAACGTAGATCTCTATGGAGAAGAACGTGCAAGAAACTCCACGGACACTCTTTGAAATGCCTGCAGTGTTTATTCACTTCCAATACAAATATTTGTTTATGTTTTGAAAAGCTGTGCCGAGACTGTTTGTCAATATCTCCAGACTACACTTTAGAGCGTTTTATGATGTGTGTCTAGACGATTTTTAATGTTTATTTCATAGGGTGCCTGGAAAGTTATGAAAAATTGAGTGCTAACATATAGAAAAGGTTAAGCATCCTAGGACTATACTGCCTGAAGTCCAATATAAAATTTATATACGGGTGGCTCATTTATATCGATCAGTATTGGAAAGTCTGAAACTATAAGACATACGAACATCTGTTCTTAGGAATACATTAAAATTTTAGATTTAAATGAGCCACCCTGTATATCAAAGCGAAATACCACTCACTGATTAATCACGAAATCTCAGAAACTATAACACCTACAAACTTAAAATTTAGCAGGTCCGGATTTTACGAAAATCCACTCCTAAGGGTGTAAAATGGTGGCGTAAAAACCTACGCAGACGAAGTCGCGGGGGAAGTGCTAGCGTTGTATAAAACAATGATCTTAACCAATGTTAAAATCAAATAAAATTGTTTTTTTTTTATGGTAAACCTCTAAAATTTCTGATCAGCTTATGAAAATGTTTACAGAGATACTATAATAATGACTTTGCATGGTACCCCCTTTTTTTCTGGATGGGAAATCATCAAATGACTTCTCCCACTCTGGGCGGAGCGGAAGGGAGTGTCAGACTCTTACTGACTAAAACCCACCCACGATCCTTCTTGTGCCCTTTGCGTTCTAGGGCCGCGGTGACTCTTTCGAAAAAATTCCGCTACTTGCATGTTACCCCTGAGCCACAAAGATACTTCTTTATTCCAATACAACCAACAATCCAGTCAAGTGTGTAGGGGCCTCTACACTTTTTATTTGTTGTTATAGCAGCAAAAGGTACACGCTCTGTGAAATTTTCAACTGTTTTTCTAGTACGGTTTATGGGTTATAGCCCGTTGACAAAAAGACGGACGGTCAGCGCGGAGACATAGTAGGTTCCGTGAACCTGCAAAAAATGTAAGTAGATACCTATAATATGCGGTATCGTATAATTTACTGCTAGTATATTTTACTCAAGGAGAGCACATTGAAACATAGACACATCGTTACGTGGACACGCATAGTTATCATCCCTATTGTGTATTATATCCAAACCCGTCTATAACTCATGAAAGTAACAGCAAATATCTATTCGCTTTAATCGTAAATCATAGATACGGATGAAACGCCTCTTTCTTGGTTTATTCCCTTTATTTTGCACGTTTTTATGGTGAAACTTGTGTTGTAAGGAATGGTTTATTTATACAAGTATTCATACTCGGGCTTTATTTCCCGCAAGAAAATCCTGGATATGATGTGTGTTACGCGTGAGTTATTCAGAATATTTCCACTGGATCTAAGAGCAGAGATGTCAAGATAACTTGAAAAATAATAAACACGTACATGTACAACGTTGTCATATGAAATTACTTAGTACCGTGAAAAAATATTATTTTTTATCTTTTTATAAACACGTTGAGTAAACTGAGAGTGTTTCAACGAAAGTCTTCAAAGGACTCATTAGTTCAATACTATTAAAGACTTCTTTTTTATTATTTAATGGTACAAAAAACGTCGTAATTCTCGATTCAACGTAGTTATTAAAGACAAAAATTTTACTAAAGATGACTAACAAAATATATAACTAGAATAAATCATAACATAATAAGGTCTATTTATATGCAGAAATATCTTCTTTAGTACCAACCCAATTGAAGAAAATGGATTCCACGTAGGCATTCGATACTTTTCCGAGACGTAATACGTACTTGGCCGTAATGATTATAGCAAGCATTTGGGCAAGAAAGCCAAGTGGCCCCTTTTAATTGGATTGCTTTCATTGATTGTTTGCTGCTATAATGTACAAACACGCCCCTCACTAACCCTTCTATCGTAACTGGAACCAAAGATTGTGAGTCGTTCAGTTTTATATTATTGGTTATTCAGTCGATCGGAGTATAAGATCTAATGGGGTTAATCAAACCCTTTTTTATAGATGGGAAAATCATCAGATGACTTCTTTCGTTCTGAGCAGAGTGGAAGGGAGTGTCAGACTATTATCGACATTAGGAGAAACACGGGCAGGTTTAAGCCTGCCCGTGTTTCTCTTAATTTTCTTTGCGCTCCAGGGCCGCGGTGACTTTCGAACAAATATCGCAACCCTAGCGGAAGGTGTCTACTTAGCCACTGACTTCAACCGCAGGATATCTCTACCTCTACTTACTAGCACTTCCACAAATTTCATCAAGCCAATACTAAGTCCCAACTAAATACTAAGTCTGTATAAAATATACGTTAGTAGAGAAGGAACTAAGGAAGATAACTAGGGAAGGAAATACAATATTTAGGAAATGAAATATTGGCGTTTTATTTGAAAATACCTATTTCTTGAAACAGTGGTCAAAAATCAATAACTCTCTATTTAATATTTTTTTTTTTGCTTCTATACTTTTTGATTCACAATTACTTTTGTATACATTTATCTGTTATGTATTTATTATTTATATAATTAGCACACCTAAGACTGCCTACAGTACTGTATTTCTTTTTATCTTATAATCCATCCAAAGGTTGTCTTCAAAAGATCGCTTTTAGCGATAAGGCCGCCCATTACGTCACTCTGTGTAATGTTTTCTTCACCTATATTTTCTGTAACTTGTATGGTATATAATAAAGAGTATTCTATTCTATTCGAAACCAAGTATGAGTGATTTTAATAATGATAATACATCAATATTATAAAGAACAAAATTACGAAAGTTAAAGGAGACTTTGAGGCCTAAACCTGTAATTCAGTAACTATGTACGTACCTACGAGCAACAAAATCGCCGAATGGACTGAAATCGTAATTAACTTTGTGCCTTTATTCGCATTTCAGTTTCACCGGCTTTTCTACCCATTATACGATTCGATTACAAAATGGAATTGGCATTTGACAAACTTCACACACACAGAAATATCATTTGGCCGATGCGATCATCAAAGTTCATGTCGAAATGATTGCAACCTGTGATTGCAACCCATATTTGCACTGTGACATAGCTTTGCTTTCAGTAAATAATGTCGAGCAATGCAAACAGAGGGCAAAACAAATGAATAAAGAACAATTTTCTAACACAGTTTGAACGCAAACTCATACACCCCGTCAATACCCCATCACGTAATATGGAAAGATCAAGTTTTTCCATCAAAAAGGTACAAAAATGTAAATGGAAAATCGTAGAGCTCGACCTCCAACGCACTCGGCTCGGCGGCTCCGCCATAAACAGTCATCAGACGCCAGCCTCGCAGCCTCCCAGCCTCTCCAAGCATCGGACAAATTCCTTTGATCTTGTTTAGGGTAAATCTTTTCGATTTATATGTTAATTTATAAATTTGAATCTGCGGCACCGCATCTCCGGGTGTTACTGGTTAATCCGTGTTCTTGTCTACCAAGACTTATTTCGTTTCATCTTTTTCGAACTCATCCGTACACGTAATTGATTCTCTTATTCTGTTGCTTCTGCTTTGTGATACATTTTGTTGATTGATAACTTAGTATCCAAAATAGTCTCAGGTATGCAAACGAGTGTGCCTTGCAGGAAGTAAGTGGAATTTCTTTGCGCAGCACAAATTTTATCGAGGACTCGTAATTTCCTTTGATCCCTCATCTATATTCAATGATCCGAGGACCGTAACGCTTCGTAAGCGAATTCATTATATCCGTGTGCTCTTTATACATATATGACGCGCCACCTCCAAGAATAATTTATTTGGATACGAGTGGAATTTACACACTTCAAAATTATGATGTTCTTCAAATATGTTGTTTTTTACCTTAACTTACAATTTCTTTATTTCACACACGATTTGAGGTACTCTTAAAAAAATATTTTTTTAATTCAGCAGTCTAGTAACAGGGGGGTCTTTTGATGTAACTTCACAAAAGCCAGAAAAACTTTTAAAAAGCCAGAATAGAAAATGATCTCTAAAAATATTTTGTCCTATTTTTTAAAGATTTATGTTACAACAATTTTTTTTACTAAGCACAAATCACTTAGCAGTTAGCGGTATATCCTAGCGCAATAAAAACTTCTGACTTAAAGATCCTTATATCAAGGAACGTGACATAACCCAAATTTTATGTTCGCAAAAAAAAACTCCACGTCGTTCGCTGAATCGTTTTTGTGAAAACAACGGGGGCAATAAAGGGTCTTATTGTTATCCTTTGAATTTATATCCAGATATTATCGCTCTCATAAATTGCTACCACGTACAGTTTTCTCCAAATCGGATGCTTGAAAAAGTGACCGGGGGATAACCCTACTACTTTATATACGAGTCGCCGATAAAAGCTAATAATGTGCCTTTTATACCGTTCCAAAAAAGTAGATCTTACAGTAATATCGGGGTATAACGAGCAACATGTTTAAATTAGTGGAGCGGAGCGATTAAAACTGAGCGTAAATAAAAAAAGCTTTAATCCGCAATCCGGCGCGCGGCATCTGTTTTCTAATTGAGACATTAAGCGTGGGATCGCTTCAACGGCTCTTTAATAACGCGCATACATTACTGATGGCAGGCGAAATGTACAGTATTACAAGATCGGCGCCCGACCGGCTAAATGATGGCCGTTACTCGCAATCGTCGCCGGGCAAAACTCCCGGATAATTGACACGAATGAAACACAACGACTACTGAAATACGCTCCCCATGTTTTCGTGTGCGGTCTTCTACATATTTCGAGGAGCAACGAACTTGGGACACCCCGACATGTTGCCCTTAATAATGTTTTGCTGAATAACTAACTTTGCAAGTGTCTCCGCTATGTGTTTTTGTCGTAATTGAACCATTCAATTTGGTGTGACGTCGGTTTTTAGGGATATTGGCTGTTTGCTTTAATTATTTTTAGGCCGATCCCTAGATACTGGCAAGGGTTGTGTATGGATTCAAATATGTAGTACCTACCTATTAAAAATGTTGCCTATATTAAAACAGTCATGTTGACACATCTGACAGTTTAATAACGTTTCAGCCTCGTTTTATAAAATCTCCGTCTTGCAATATCACAGTGTTATTAGTACTCGCATTGGACACAATAACAGAGGATAACACATTGTGTACGATGTCTTTGTTATCGCTTGGAATCTACGGGGAGCAGGCAATGTATTGCAATAACCGCAGAGCCTGTCTTTTGCATTCTGCTGTTAAATGAAATTGCTTGTTCTGTGAGCTAAATGTAAACTTTGCCGCAGCCCTGCTTAGTCAGGAAGTACTGTTTTAGTGAAGCATTTCCTTTGTAGTAAACTAACTAGGTGTCGCCACTGGCTCCGTGTAAAAAGGTTTCCAACTTTTTAACTTTATTTATTAACGCTGCCTTTCTTTGTGGAGTGCTGGTAATTTTAAAATGACGCCTTTAAGCATTTCAGCACTATTTATGAACACGAGTCTCGTATAGACTATTCAATAAACAGAAAGGAATATTTTAAACTCAATAGCACATACACAGGAGTTTACACGTTTTTTCACAGCACGTATGGACAGGATGTGTATAGAAAAAGAGCACAGATTTTACTTTGATAAAGCGAGCATCAGTTACACGAATGTGTACCTTTTTGCCACGAACTAGATCGTTTCAAATGTTTTTGTTGAACGCTCCTGCAGTAGCGCGAAAGTGATTTATCATAAGGCAACATGCTGCGGTTGAGACGAAAAATAAAAGTAATTCCTTTTGTATTTGCCGAGTGGGGCGGCCGCCTGGAGACATATTTGCCAAACGCGTGAATAATGGTTCCTCCTTTGATGTGAGCTACCTATAATTCACCATGTTTTCGTATAGCTGACAAAAGATGACAGAAAGGTTACCTATATTCTTTCTTTCTTTCTAATTAATGCCGAAAAGGTCAAGTAACGTTCCGTTTCCTTTACAAACCCACGTAGTTTTTGCCTCAGGATACCTCTAGAAAAAACATTATTCAGACAAAAATGTAGCTTTGCCGCGTGAATATCAACACTGCTCCGCGTCAAGTCATAAACGTCCATTATCTAGCGAAGGAGTGCTTCCCTCGGCACTCTCTCAAAAACATATTTCTAGTGTGAAGACAACTTCGCAACAACACAACCTCTTTCCCTCACTTTTACAAAATAATCACGGAACGTTTATATTGTACTTGTTTGTATCGTTCATATTGCTGCCGATGCCGTCCTAAATGGGTATATTACTCCTAAGTAGCTGTTACTTTTACGTCCCAAAAATATTATTTTGAACGCAATAAAATTCTTTCTTTATATCTTCGGTGTCCATGAAAAAGACATAACAGTGTGCGTTGAATTTATTGTAGCAGTCGAGGACCCAGATGGCTTTTCTCATAAAATACTACGAGTGGTTCTGTTGGTAGCAACGTTATACTAAAGATAATCACAATTTACGGGAGCCCTTTGGCGAAATTTGGAAATACTTTCCCTCAACCGGTACGTGTGAGCAATTACAGCACCTTTAATGATGTAGTGTCGGTTGTAGCCTCCAACTTGCGTTAATGGTGTGCCGAAGGATTTTTATTACCACTTACGAGTAGTTTCTCGTTACCAGGGATCCCTAAGTCGAGGAAGTAGTCTTTACGTTTCGGTAATTGTTAGTTAAGTTGTTAGTCAATGGGCCTTTGCAATTTGGGTGTAGTTTTATTTTCGAGAAAGCTAGAGTAATAAAATCTATCGTAATCGTTAAGGGGATTGTGGTATAAGTGTAGTTTGGCATTCGCGCCAAGAACCATGGCCTTCATAAAACTAAGCAACATAATACATTTACTAGGTATAGCTATTAAAATATTTTTTACTGCTTATTTCTGCTAGGTAGTAAATACACCTAAGTATTGGCTAAAATCTTGCTATTAGACGACAAATGTATGATTTGAATACGATCACCAGTTGATGCAACGATTTTACGCAAAAAAAAAAACATATTTTTTTACAATTTTATGACAAAAATGTTCAAAATTAAATTGTAAACTGAACCTAAATTCAAAATACTATAGATTTTTTTAAGAAACCTTGCCCCACAGTCGGTTTACGAACATATAAACTCATATATACCAGCAACCAGACCCGGAACAACTATCTGTAGGCCATACAAATATTTGATCCGTGCGGGACCCACACTCATTACACACAGCGCAGCAACCAATCTCTCAACCACTGCGCCAACCGCGTCGTCATATTTTAATTAAGATTGTTTTAACAAATCAGCCCACTTTTATAAACACACAATGAAGTAAAACGATACCTAGGTCAGGTTTGTAATCATCTTCATTCGTATAGTTCGTCCAAGTATTACGGGCTTCTCATCAGTAGGTATTAAAGTTAAGCACTGAGCTTCAACTTAGTATCAACTTGATTCCTTCTATTAATATTCCCAATGAGTCTCAACAAAAACGTCCATGACAAATAAATCGTCTTCTATCTCAAATTATTATTCCATCGAAACTTTTGCTAATTTATTTAAGAACTTACCAACTCGATATCTTCTGCAGCAAATTGGATATGAACTTCGAATTTCAACTATTAAATTTACGTTCGTCATGAAAAGCGTCAGTGTTCAGATATTAAGACATATCACTCTCTCGTGTCCAACGAAATGCTTTGCTGAAGTAATCTATTTTAAAAGTTTTTTACTACCCATTGAATTTCTAAGAGTTATACAGGGTTATTTGTAAAACACCAACAACCTCTTAAGGGGTCATTGTACTCATCATTATGAACAACTTTTACTATGGGAGTAAACCTGAAATCGCGAAAAAAAAAAACAGCTGTCCCCTACATTTTGATTAGTTGAGGTTGTTGGTGTTTTACAAATAACCTTGTATACCCTCTTTGTTTCTGGATAGGAAATCAATCAAATGACTTCTCCCGCTTTGGGCGGAGCGGAAGGGACTGACCCTAAGGGGCCCGTCTTCGTTGCTGACAGCTCTTTGAGGCGCGCGAGGAACACGACCCGGGCCTGGTTGCTATCGGGCGACAAGCCACCCATAACTCGCCGTCCGCAGGCCCACAGAGTTAATACCCCTCAGAATTAAACATCTGAAGTAGTACCTACTTACGCGTTTCATAATCTTGGTCCCATGGAGAAAATTATGGAACGAATTTCTGAAAAAAATATGTGACAACATAGAATGCGCGTTGGTGAATCGGATTGGTCGTATAACTAGGCAACCGCCAGTCGTTTCACTTCACCTGCGTAATATGTGAAACGTTGATAATATTTACTCAGAAACCGGGTGTAAGTTGAAATAAAACAAAATAATTTTGAAAAAACGATTTTTACTTCATTCTGATTTGTTACTCTTTCACTTACTATTAAATAGTTTTTGTAATCTGGGCTTTACCGAGTTTATAAAGACTGTAGATCCATATCAAGATTTATCGATACGCAAGCATCGATAATAGCAATTAATTGTTAAAATATCAATTTCTTTGATATAGTTTTATAACAATACATGTTGTGTTTTCATTTTCCATCATTCAATTACACGCGTTAATTGACAAGTCAAAAACTGCTACCAAGTCTAAGCAATATCGTGAACGACACTACACTAGCCACTACAAGTACACACTACTACTACTAGTATACACTAGTAGTTTTGTTAGTAGTAGTTTCTTCTAGTACTTTCTGTATTTTCCTTTTCTCTTTAAAATGCATCCAAAGGTTGACTTGAAAGGATCGCTTTTAGCGATAAGGCCGCCCATTGTGTCACCCTATGTAATGTTTTCTTCATCTACATTTTCTGTAACTTATATGGTGTACATAATAAAGAGTATTCTATTCTATTATCTCAATATAAAATAAAATAAACCTATACGTTCTTAACATCAAGTCGGCGAAGAGGAAATTAAATTTTCTTTTTTTTTGTGTTATGTAAACTACTGGCACTTGAGTCTGGATAGCACGCGAAGATATCATGGAGTGAGTGTATACGCGAATCTTAACTATATCTATGAATAAGCATAATAAATGGAATCTTGGAATGCTTTCGCTGTGACAAGACGAGACATACGACGTAGTAATAATATAGTTTCGTGTTCGTATGAAATGAAATGATGACAATGAAAAGTTTTTTTTTACATTTCGTTATTTTATATCTGCTGTTAGTGCTTCAAATTTCCCTTTTCTAGGCTCCGCACCTTTTTTTATAAACGTTGCCCCACTCTAGGATTTACTCTTGATTCGTGGGTTCATTCACAAATGTATAAATTTACATACACAAGACACCCAGTCCCGGAACAACTATCTGTAGGCCATGCAAACATTTGTTCCATGCGAGGATCGAACCTGCGATACGTAGCGCAGCAGCCGAACGCTCAATCACTGCCGTCAAGTAAAAGTGTAATAAACGGAACGCTGTTATTAAGCCTCCGGCCATACGCAGTTCACAGTCACAGTGGGTATTTCTTTTCCCGCCAAAACAGCAAGTCATCTACCTAGCCTTTTCGCAACTATATTGGGGTCGGCTCCCAGTCAAACCGGATTCAGCTGAATACCAGTATTTACGTGGAGCGGCTGCCTATACCAGACCTCCACAACCCATTAACTGGGTAACACGGTACTTCTTGGCAAGACTGGTCTCAGATTTTTTGGGTCCTGACAATCCGTAACGACTGCCAAAGATCTACAAATGACAGCCGGGACCAACAACTTAGCGTGCTTTCCGAAGTACGGAGAAAACTCGGTCCGCTCAATCCACAGACCAACAAGCAAGCGTTGCTTAACCTTAAAGATCGACCTTTGCGGCTGTTAGTCTTAAGCCACGAGCTCCTCCGATAACAGCAAGTATTATAAAAAAATACGAAACCATATTAAGAAACGTACTCTTTTCAGTTACTGCTTTGGAACTATTCATCTACGAGTCCGACACGCACTGGACTGGTGTTTTAACACCGAATCCGCCTTATGGAAAGCGATGGATGACGTCAACAATGATACGAGCGTACCTAGAACATGCCTGTTTGAACACCTATAAGTTGTTAGTGCAAGGTGACTGAGACACTGGCTACTTTGGTTTTCTACATAATAAATGTGAAGGAGACGCACTGAGTATGACTAGGCGGGAAATCAACGAAGTGCGGATGGTACTCTTCACATAAAAAAAACAAATGTCATTTATTCAAACTAGGTTGAGAGACAGCACTTTTGAACGTCTTTTGCATAAAGACAGTCCCCCAAAACGACCACCCATCATCACTTCCTAGTGTTTTAGCTGGGAAGAAGAAGTGGCGCAACAAACTCCCCAGCAATACATCTGTCTATTACGTTTTAAGAACTAGAATTTATACAATAGTATGCAAAGTCACATCCTCTGTACATCTGCTGTTCTAGTAGTAAAGAGACGATGGTGGGACCAGATCTTGGAACTCCAGCGAATCACTAAAGTACACTTTCTAAAATACTAACTGTACACGTGTACTATAAATAAAGTCAGAAATTCACGTCCCCATTTTCAGGATTTCGACAAAAGGGCACGGGTATAATGAAAGTCTACGTAATATTCATATAACATTATGATGTATATTTTGTTTTAGGTAAATAGAGACTAAAAAAATGCTTCATAAACATTAAACAGTCCAAAACAAATATAGCTCGGAGCTAAATTTTGTAATCCCGCTTTTACATGTAAAAAGGGACATACGTTGGGAATCGTGGAAAGTTTTATATGTATTTATAAATAGGTATACGTATGGTATGCAGGATGGGTATTCTTATTAGTGACAGTAAAAGTTAGACAGTTTAAACTAAGCTTTTATAATATTAAGTCTTTGACTGTAAAATTAGATATAATTGTATGAAAATTTTGTATTTTAGCTAATCCAAGCATTGGCCCAAATTAAGTAATTTTGAGAGCTGTTTGCTTATCCCTTTACCATAGACGTACGTGAAAGCGTTTTGTACTACCTCTAAGGGGTAAATTTTTTCCCTACTTAAAAAATTTTCAAAGTTTTGAAAAAAGTTGATATCTGTTGGGGCCAGGTCCGGTGAGTACGGTGGCTGACGGAGAGCTTCCAGTTGTAACGTCTTTAATGTTTCATGTTGTTTGCGCAGCGGTATTTCCACTTAGGAACTCGTATTCGAAATTTGTTGGAATAAACAATGCATGGTGCCAAAACTACCACAATTTCTCGAAACAAAACAATATTAAAAAAAAAAAAAACAAGTGACTGAATTTGAAATTAGAATAACACGGCTGTCGAATAAAGTTCAATTGAATTTCGAATTGCGCGCCAATCCAGATAATATGTATATCTCCAATTACATCGCTAAAGACCTAGTATCATCGTCATCATGTCCTTATGCCAAGTTTTTTTTTGTCATTACAACATAAATCTTCTTCTATATCGATCTCTCCATAATTCGTCGACTTAGGTAATAGTCACGGTATATAGTGACTACTTATTACACTATTTGCATTTTCTTTTTTACAAATACAGGTAATTTTGTTTGAGGAGCGACTGAATATTTGACCATCAACCAAAAATTGGGTAACACTGAAACAGTTGGAAAGACTGGTGTCAGATTTGTAGACTTGTATATGTATGTATGTATGGATATATTAATATTAGTAATGAGTGTCAAAGATTTATAAATAACGGCCGGGACCAACCCTTAATGTGCTATTCGGAGGAAAGTGTGTTAGGATGGTTACCCATCCGACACTATGGTAAACGAAGAGATTTATTTCAACTGTGCAGCGTTCATGTCATGTTGCGGAATTTGTTCGAAAGATTCATCACGGCCCTGGAACGCAAAGAGCATTAGGAGGCACATGGTTGGGTTTTAGGCAGTAAGAGTCTGACATTCCCTTCCACTCCGCGCAGAGTGAAAGAAGTCATGATATCCCATCCAAAAAAAAAGCTTTGGTCATAAAATTTCGAAGTCATCAGAAAAATGTGGTGAACAATTATTTTCGGTATCCACCGACCGAGATTTACAATTAAAATAATATTAATACTACGAACAGCATTGTTACCGTAATTTGAAAATTAAATACAAAATGAAAGAATAACAACTTCCGATGTACTATTTTCGTAACGAATGTTTTATAGTAAATCGTGATCAAATCAAAACTTCGTCGAACTTGTTATTATAACCATAATATTATTTGTTTTGTTTGTTTCTGTTTCCTGTTATATACTTTTTCCTGAATTGAACGTGCCTTTGCAAAAACAATCTCGCATGGCACACCCCACGTATTTTCCCTTATGTCAAAACAGGATAAATCTTTGACAGATGGTCACAAGAAGCACATCACTAAAATACGTAATTATAAAGGTATAAGCACATTAATTATCATAATAAAATAAAGATGCTTTAATTACTTAGAGTTAGCAAGACACTAGCAGGCGTTGCTCTTTTCTTAATATAACTTCGTTGAAAGTATTTATGTATCGAAAAATTTAAATATAGGGGCATTAAGTTAAGTATATAAAGCATAGATATTGATGTAGGAGGGCTTCGTGTATTTTAAGAAAGATTGTCAAGAAACAAAGTTGAATGATCGCCTGTTTCCTTACTTAAACACAAGAGAAAGAATATCCTTCACTATATCCTGCAAAGTTATATGAACTATGCGATATCCATGGAAACGTCGATAAATTAGAAATAAAACGGCCTACATAAATACTTTAACCTATAATAGTGTCGCAATAATGTCCATGTAAAATTGGATAACCCAATTGCTATTCAAAGAACAAAAGGCGAACGAAACAAAAGATATCAAGGGAAACATATTGTGGTTTTAGACTAACGTTACGTTTTGTTTTGTGGCCGTACGTGGACTAAGTAGCCCACTTTTTGTGGACATCGTGGGGGATTGTTAAGCAAGATTTGTGTTCAGTGAACAAAAAACTGTTTTTTTTTTTGCTTATTATCCTCATTGCCTTTATGGAGTATAGAGGGTGTGTGAAGTACGTGTAAATCTCTTAGAGCGTGTTTACTGTTTATGCTTCGACGCTTGCGTGGGAGCTGTAACTTATATGATGTTACAGTTGCTAGGGGCGTTGTTGCGTGCTACTTTGTCGTGATAAATATAGGTGCCTACTTACCTATATCTATACTAATATTATAAAGAAGAAAGATTTGTATTTTTGTATGTAACGGATAAACTCAAAAAGAACAGGATCGATTTCAAAAATTCTTTCACCATTAGAAAGCTACATTCACCTTGAGTAACATAGGCTATATTTTATCCCCGTATTCCCACGGGGACGGGAACTACGCAGGTGAAACCGCGGGGCGCTGCTAGTTTTATGATAAATCGGCAACTCATCCGTTGTTTTAATTTTAAATAACAGTCTATTACAGGCACAGTGTATATCGACAAAGAAAAAGTATAGGCGTAACGCTTTCTCCATACGTAGTGTTATAGCCTTCAATAATTTACCATCGCACCTAGAAATCGATCTGTTTTGCACCAGTGTATTAAATATAAGAATATTTATAAGCAACGAATTTTATGGAGACAATCATAAATAACTTAATTAGCTGTTACGAGTACGTAACATAACGCTATGTAGACTTTTTTCAACTTTGATATTACATGATTACCTACTGAAATTAATTTTTAACTTTTCATAAAGCTGAAAGATGTCAACGCAATCTGTGGCTAGATATATATGTGGAAGCTTGTTACTAGCAATTTTCATTACTTAAGTAAAAAAATATAAATGTTATTAGCCTGCAAGCTTTCTTTAAAAATAAATAAATAAAATAATCTTGGACCTAGGGAATCCTACTGAAATACTAACAAGTCGAAACTTAGCTAAAAGACTCAAGCTTTTAACAGTTTACAAACAAAAACTATTATTTAACAACGAAATCGGTTTTATTTAACCATTCAAATTAATTCAAATAGGTACAGTTTTGCACTAAAGCGCGAAGTAGTAAAACGTAAAAGTGTAAAGTTGGTCATGAATACATAAAGTTGTGCCTCTATTTGTCACTCAATTGGTCCCAGCTGAGACGAACTGGTCCCCAGAGCTATGAAAGAGGTACAAGCTGGTAGAGAAGGGTTATTAGTGTATTTTATAAACAGAAATAGAGACATTGTCTAAGTAGCGTTTTAAAAAAGTAATTCTGTTTCGGATAAATTAAATTTTGCCCTTTTGTAAACATTGTTTTGAAGGCCAATTTAACATTAAAAGGAAAGGGGGGCCAAAGGTTGACTGGTAGAGAATGCCTTGTTGCATTAAGTCCGCCCATGTACCACTATTGTATATAAAGTTTAAATAAAGAAATTAATAAATAAATAACTTTTATGTTGTTGTATATTAAGATTTGACAATTTTTGTATTAAATAAAGATTCTTAGAAAAGGGAGTGAATGGTAGCGTGACGATGAAAAAGAGCATAGAGGCTGTATACAAACAAGTTATGTTGGTTAAAGTTAGGAAATAAAACCTATGCTATGTACCAGTATTTTACATAGAGCGACTGCTGGCTGCATATCTAACCCTTTTTTAACGGATAGTAAATCATAAAATGACTTCTTCCACTCTGGGCGGAATGGAACAGAGTGTCAGACTCTTACTTCTAAAACCCATCTGTGTTCCTCCTAATGCCCTTTGCGTTCCAGGGCCGCGGTGACTCTTTTGAACAAAAACTGCAACAGCCTTCAACTCAGTATCTAGGCATTACAATATCAATTGGCAGGACTGTGTCAAAATGTGTATGGCTTACGACTACCTGAAATTACTATCAAATACGCGTATGTACAGAAAACTGGAGCCAGTGGCGTAACCAGGTTTCCGAGGCACGGAGGAGTCTCCGTACCTAATTGATGGTCATCCTTTCACAAAGTGATCTCGCTAGACTTCTCCTCAAAGAACGACCCGTATGGTTTTTTCGATTAGTGTATATTGATACTCAGTTTAAAGTGAATACAGCTCAGTTTAAAGCAGTAAAAGAATAACTACTTACTTACATACTTTGTTGCTTAATACATTTTCGCAAAGCTCATATAATATGTAAGTACATTGTACTCGAGTAAGCTTTACGCAGTTTTAGTACGTACACGTTGGTGAGCGTTTATGATTGAGGTACTAGTTATACTCGATATTACCTCTACAGAACTTATGATTTGTAACAAGCATACTTTGTTACTAAATACATATTTTCGCAAAGCTCATATATGTGAGTTCAATGTGCTCGAGCGAGCTATACACAGTTTTAGTACTAACACGTTAGATGAGCGTTTATGATTGTGGTAACTATAAGTACTAGTTTGACTCGATATTACCTCTACAGAATTTATAATTTGTAAGAGCAGTGGTGGCCGAGTGGTAATGGTCCCGTCTTACGAGTTGTAGGTCGCAGGTTCAAACTCAGACAGGCGCATTAATTTGTGTATTTAATTGCATCACCACTGCTCTCAAAACGTTGAAGGGAAACATCGTGAGGAAACCGGCATGTCCTAAATCCAAAAATTCGAAGACATGTGACATTCACCAAACCGCATTGGGCCCGCGTGGTGGATTACGGCCCATTCCCTCTCCTAGAGAGGAGGCATGAGTCCCAGCAGTGGGAACGTTACGAGACTTATTGAAATTAAGTGAGATCAGCATCGAAACTTCAAGTGTACTGAGGTTCTCTGTACTAATACTTTACTATTACAACTAATACGTCTGACCGGCTAAACGGATCTTGATGAAATTTGGCACACAGGTAGATTATAGTGTGGAATAACATATAGCATACTTTCTTGTCCCAAGAGTATGTTTCTGTGGTATAATTTTCGACATTCACGCGGGCGGCAGCTAAGCAATAACAGAAAATATTTAGTTATGTCCTGTAATGGCAATCTTCGAGAGCTGGCAATTTTTGTTTATTCACGGTGAACGCGTATAAGCAAGTGTTCGGATAGGAGCATGTTTATTACATATTTTAATGTATGACAATTTTATGTTATCTGAAATCAACGAATGACATCTTCCGCTCTGAGAGGAGAGTGTCAGACTCTTACTGTCTCTTACTGACTACTCATAAAACCCATCCATGTTCTATGTAATGCTCTTTGCGTTCCAGGACCGCGGAGACTCTTATAAAGTCCGTAACTCTGGCAGGGAATGGTCCCATTGAGCTATATCGGGCTAAATCTATGGCTAGGGTGTTATATTTTGTTCTTCTTTATCCAGAATCCACTGAATACCAAGTGTGGGTCTCCTTCAGTTCTGATCACTATCTTCGGTATTTTGGCCTCCAACATCCAGTTCTTTCCTGCTACTATTGCAATAGGTCATCGGACCAGATTTATATTCTCGGTATTGATTGTATTAGGTATATTTTGTGTTGTAAATAACTGTGCTATCTATACTAATATTATAAAGACGAAAGATTTGTATTTCTGCATGTAACGAATAAACTCAAAAACTACTGGACCGATTTCAAAAATCTTTCATCACTAGAAAACTAAATTCACCTTGAGTAACATAGGCTATATTTTATCCCCATAGTCCCACGGGAAAGGGAACTACGCGAGTGAAACCACGGGGCGCTGCTAGTATCTTATAAATTAATACCACTGTGCCATGGGCTCCCAATAAATAGCTTCTATAAAGATAGAACACATAATCCACAACAACATAAAAAGTCAAGCAAACTATTATTAACAAATTCCACACAGAATAACTCGCATAAAAAGGTTTAGCCTTTATGCGAAACTACCAAATCAACTTTGGCAGTCTTAATAACAAGTTGGTACATCATAAAAATGTTAATGCCAAACATTCTTGTAGCATCAACAAGAAACAAACTGAAGTACAAGTCGCCTCGTAAAATTAGGGGCGGCGCGACGCGGGCCTCAATACCCTCTCAAGAAGTATTACTCGTATTATGAGGGGTCACAAAGTGAGGACGGCGATATTGGCAGCCCTTACACAGCATCGTAAGAAGGTGAGGGAACTTCGCATAAAACCTAAGGAGGCAGGTGCATTCCATTTCCAGGGTACCGAAATGTTCGCGTATTTCACGCCCAGCGCGTCATTACCGCTCCTTACAACGAATACGCCCGCGCGGTGTGTTACTACAAAAAGGGTAAGTATAATAATAAAAATCTTACGGCGTCTGGAGAGACAAATAAAGTACGAGTCCGTGTTTTGCTTGTGTAAGCGCTATTGTCTGTCGAGGTAGTCATACGTTTTTTGACTGATTGTCGTTTATACTACCTACTTTAACTGTGAACCTCGTATTCTCTTTATATTATGTGCTTTTATAATACTAGGTTGCTGTAGAAATAAAACATTTAAAGACAACAGTTTATTGCCTTGTTGAGCTCGCCGTTTCTTTTTTTTAATAAGAGAGTTTCATATGTTTTTATCACCCACGTTGTTGCCATCATTTCATAATGCTATGAAAACGGAGCATAAATAATATATCAAGAGCTACGGCGTAGCAGTGACGTCACTACTTCGTAGGCACTGCGTAGCACTTTCATCAGTTGGAATAAGCTGTTGAAAAGTGGTTTTCGCAACTCATTTCTATTTTTAAAACAACCTACTAATAAAAAAATAATAAAACGAACCACCACCTACGCCCCCAATGTCTTAGTAAAACATCTTTGCCTACACATACCTACTTATTTAGCTTACAAAAAATGATATCAGCTTTTTGTCAATTTGCTCTGCGTCAAACTTATTTTTGTACTAAAAGGTAAAATAAGTATCACAAAACGTATTACAGACTTTTTGTGCGTAGTTTATGGTTTACTTAGATATTTACTTTACGTACTTAAATGTTGGTGGAACGTGATTTGCTCGATCTGAATAATATTTTGAAAATTAAGATCACATAAACAAAGCACATACTTATTTGAAAGCAACCAGCACTTTGGTCATATATTTTATCTAGCTCTTATTTGGTATGATAGTCATAAAAGCTCTATTTTGGGTGTCATAGACCCATAGAATCTACTTGTCACATTTTTTTGGTTGAGATTTAGGTAGTTACAAAGAATTCTATGATGGAAAAAAACACTTTTCATTTTATCGGGAGAATCCAATCCGTGATCCCAAGTTCGGAAGTTAGAACTATAGTGGTTTGCGGAATGTGTTCGACAGAGTCACCATAGGGTCAATGCTTACCACTGACACTATGGGGCCCCTTCTTCTTTGCTGACAACTCTTTGAGGTGCGCGGGGAACACGACGCGCCGTCGACCTAAAGGTCATTTTGAGGAACACGGTTGGGTTTTACTCATTAAGAGCCTGAGACTCCCTTGCGCTCCTCACAGAGCGTAAGAACTCATTTGATGATTTTGGTTAAAAAAGAAGTACCAACTGTTGACGTAAATTTTCCTGAAAACGACGAACGTTCAGATCGACTTTTACCATTCATAACAAAAATAGTCTATCAATGCAGTAGTTTCAAAATCAAACAAAATTCTTTATTCTGATTATATAGTATATGGATGCAGCGTTAAATGTGAAGCAGTAATGGAAAAATGGCAAACACTGGAGTACGAACACAACGCTTTGAGAGGGAAAAGTGGATCATAAATATTGAACAGAAAGTTTTCAACGTGGTTGAAAATCTATCGTGTTTCATAGCAGCCATCGCCAAATGATGGTTCTGAATATATGTTCTACACTTATAAGCTCTTGTTTTCTTTGTTGTTGTTGAGCTGTGCGGTCTTAAGGCCTGGTAAATGGTTGGTCGAATGATTTACGATACTAATAAATAATTATATTTTTTATGAAAATAGATCTTTTACGTATTTTTTTTTTGTCAAATTCAACCAGATGAAATACTGTTAACATTTTATAACAGTGACACAAATTTAAATAATATGAATATCGATCTCTGAAAAGGAAGCGGAATTAATATCATTATTACATTCTGATGCATTGGTTTACGTTTCGTACTTTAACACGTTAAACGCCGCCTTGTTTTTTAAGTTTTTCTGTTTGGGCCATGGGGGACACCATGTAGTCGACATGCGATTGTTCCGTTAGAGCCGCGGGGGACACCAGGTGTCCGCGACCTAGAGGCGACTTTAAGCGTTTCGTTTGAGCCGTAGGGCCTAAATGTGAAGCAAATATGTATTAGACGTGACCCCCACGGCCCTGTAGACAAATTATTTGCACTTGGTTTTTAGAAAAAAATATGACTTAGAAAAATATGTCTTATAATCTCACAACATGTAATGGGACAAGAATTTCAATGTGAGATTGTGTATCATTATTTCATAATTTTATTTAAATTGTGATAGTTATTATGGTTTTCAAATATTACTAGCCAAAATATTAAGGTTTTACTATAAATTAGTATAAATACAGAAACATAACTAATTCTACTCATTCAGAGGTAGTTTGTGTAAAAAAACGTGTTGCGCCGACCCCAAATAAAATGGGACAAGGGCAGGAAGATAATGATGAGGGGTAGTTTGCTAAGTGAAACCGCATGTGTAAATAAAATATATGACTAAGTATTTATTTAAAGTTATTAACAATTAGAAAACAAATAAATCAGACTACAGATTGAGATCAATGGTATCTTAGTTAGAAAATTGTTTAATGAATTTTATGAAAACACTCAAAACAAAGAAATGGTTTATTAGGACAGGTTTCACAAAAGGTAACAACCTTTTTAGTCTTGTTTTTGGCTAGAACTCGCCCCATTACACGAGCGGGGATGGCGACACCTCGACCCCCGCGGCCCCCGCTAACGGACAAGCGAATTATTTACCGCGTACGCCATGGGGGACAACTAATGAGTGACACTAGTGTTTTAGAAAAATTAAGTCACAAATTACATTTATTCGATGTTTTTTAGGTTATTTACCACATTTTCTAACCCCTCGAACAATAAAAACTTAGACCTGAAATTTTATGAACTTGTTACTATTGGCCTGGCTGTATCGACTACTTAAGTGAGGCCTATATGTTGTCCCCCACGGCGTTTAATGTGATAAATTGATGCATATTTTATGATTTTGATTTACACAACGCATGGCGTTTACGTGCGTTTGAAAACATTGTGTTGGTTTTAGGAAATTTACATAGAATGTACATAATTCAATACCTAAATTGTTAAAAGTGGATTCTGATAGCAGTTGAGTTTAAGGGAGAAACATTAATATTAATAAACTTATCATAGAAAGGAAAGGATTAATGAAATAAACTTAAATCTACTAAAAGACAAGTGGGCGGATTTTCAACCTCCCAAACCCGAGGAAGACCAAGTTTTAGCCAATATAGGCGTTCTATTTATTAGAAGTTATCGAAAGATAGGGTCCCCGATTTCTATTGTTTGAATGAAATATTGAGTTAGTTTATTGTCTTTTATTCTTATTGTCTTCGCGATATCCTGCGTTGGAGTGTTCCACACAATTACGTTGTTTCGTTGATTCATAGTCTTATTATATTTCGCATTTCAAAACAGCGGAAAAGTGTTGAAAACCGCGCTCAACGGCGACTTGTGAAAAATGGCGGGAGACTTTATTATCGCGGATTATGAATCGCAATAGATAAGGCATTCAGCCGCCCTCATTAAAAAAGGGATTCCGTGGAAAAATAATAAAAAAAATACAGTGAATGCCAGTCTCATTTGTCAACTTGCTCGCATTGCATGCAGCGCCTACATCACTCCAGGAGTGGCCGACTTTTTATTCATTCCGTTTTTACGACGCACACAACTTTAATAACTCACTAACAGACTAAAAATACGTTCCTAAAAATAATGTTTTCATCTTTGTCATGGTTTGGTGTGATTCTCGCAGCCAAGATACGAGAAAACATAATTGGCTGAAGTGAGAGATGGCATAATAATTTTTAATGTTGTTTTGTTATGTTTGGAGCTTCAAAATAACAGAAGAGTGTCGTTTGTTTAGTATACTTTTTAACCGACTTCTAAAAAAGGAGGAGGTTCTCAATTCGGATGTTTGTATTTTTTTTTTTAATGTTTGTTCGCTCATAACTCCGTCGCGTCGCGTCGTAAAATTTTATTGAAATCGAACAAGCGGTTTTTTTGTTAATTTTAATAAATGATAGCAGATCTGTCGGGATAGCTGAAATCGCATGTTTGTTTATTGTTTACACCAATTTATACCACGTACGCTGTGATGGGTATGTTTAGCTGGGAGTGAACCACTAAAAAGTGAAAAATAAAAACTTTTTACAAAAAATAAAACCGACTTCTAGCAAAAAAACCTAAAAGTATAAAATAACTTTAATTTCGGAAGTCGGTGTGTTCAACAACAAAAAAGCAACCAAAAACACCGAGTTCCGAAATTAAAGTTATTTTATACTTTTAGGTTTTTTTGTTTAGAAGTCGGTTTTATTTTTTGTAAAAAGTTTTTTTTTAAATACGATTTCTACTCCTAGGTTTCCAAGAAATTCCAAAAACTACAATACGGTATCAAAAAACTCGTCCGCATCGCTATCGATTGCAAGTGAACCCAAAAGACTGGCAGTATTGCCACGTTGTATGGCAATGCTTATCCTCTGTCCGAAGTAAAAGCGAGCCCTTGTAATCCCAAAAACAAAATCGTATGAAACCTATCTGTTAAGTATAAATGAAGAAATAGAAATTTAAAAATGTGAAAAAAACAAAACTCAACTACAACGTCTAAGAGAACTATATAATTGACATTTGAATCAATTAAGAGCACTTTGCTCTTAGTTATTCTGTCAGATTTGGGAACGGTTTCACTGCAATAACATGATATTTCATTGGTGTGCATTTTAGTACCTGTAGTTCCACTGAAACCGAATTAAAAAACATGTGAGTTATCCGATATGAATAGTAAATACTGCATGTTCGATGTACCGACTATTTTTTCAGTCGTATTGTCTGAATATGGAAAGAGCAGTCCGTTTAATCTGTTTAACATCCCACGCTGGTTTTCGCTGAATAATGTGCTGTGTCTCTCAACTTACAATGGATGTTTTAAAAATTGCTGAGGGATTGGGTAATACGGATTTATACACGTCGTCGTCAGAGACACAGACCTTCTCTTTGAATGCCGTGGGCTGTAATCTGTTATATGGGTCAAAGTCTCGATTACTTCTTCGATTTTTTAGTATTTTAGAATAACTTCACGATCTTTTCCTTCACCGTATAACAAGTAGAGTTGATATAAAGTGCACAGTGTAAATATCCTGATTGAGTTCAAAACTAACTGCTTGAGTTCGAAAGAGTCACCGCGGCCCTGGACTAAGAGGAACACGGATGAGTTTTAGTCAATAAGAGTCTGACGCTCCCTTCCACTCCGTCTAGAGCGGAATAAGTAATCTGTTGATTTCCCATCCAGAAATAAAATTACCAACAACTTGTAACTGAGGGTCGATGACCTAGGGCCACCATTGCAGCGATAAGTCTCTTCTTTGAGGAGTGGTTGGAGAGACCCCACGGCGTGGAGCATACTGTGGAGGCCCTACTTGGGTGGAGTAACGCCATGTCTTCGCCGAGACGAAGATCCATGTTCCGGAGCGAGGAGGCATGGGAAGCAGTAATGCTAGCGAAGTAGGAGATGGACCGCGTGCAGGAGAAACCTCACGCTCCCGCCACCGCAACAGAAGAAGACGCCCCGGGCGTCGAGAAACGCAGGGCGATTCCCGGCCACCGTAAACGCGGGCCTGCGAGCCACCCTTAGCTCGCCGTCCGTAGCAACCAGGCCCAGGTCGATGGCTCGTCATCAGAAAAAAAAGAAGGGTCGATAACCTATGAATTACCACTGTTCAAGAACACTCAACTAAGCCTAAGTCCTTCTTAAATCTAATGTGCCGTAGGTACATATTTACGGTCAGTGGTGAATGCCTTTTTACGTGGGATTTTTATAATATTTCTAAAGGAAATTCTCCCTTTGTGCTTGTACTAAACACTTGCACAAAAGGTACTGTGCACCGCAATCCGTTGTGTGAGCAGCTTTATTCTAAGAAATACTTCTTATAACATGGCTGTAGCTTCTCTCTCTTTGAGGAGTTGTATTTACATACATATGTCTAAGAGTGCAAACACCCCACATCGTCGAAAATATACCTCTATAATGTACTGGAGAAAATGCAATTTTGTCGCAAATTGCAAAATCTAACAGCATTAAGACCGCCTATGTGCTGCTACTGAAAATAAAGTTTAATTAACAAATAAATAAAATGTTTGTTTGGCAAGGTTCCTATACTATGTGATAATGTACTAGAGCAATTATAATGAATTAATGGGAAATAAAAATTATATAATCGAAAATTTTCTATATATGTAGATTCTAGTTTAAAGTTATTTTCCTGTGCCCTAATATGGTAATGTATTCATTTAAAACAATTTTAAAACAAGCTTGTAGTGGTGTGTGAATTGTGCAAAAAAAAAACTAAGTTGAAATAAAAAAAAAACAAGCTTTTATATCAACAACTATTCCCATTACTAATTATTTAATTCCACTGTTACTTATCTATGTACATACCTAAGACAAATGCGTTCAAAATGATCAAATTTAGGACAAAACGAGTGACACGCGATGTAGCGCTTTTAGAATTCAGTGTCATAATTATCTGGTTCATTAATTAGTGGCCCCATTATCTGGCATTTTATGTGGATTATTTTACGTCCCTTCCTTGTTAAAATTAATATTAACTTAATTACAGCTGGCCACGAAATATTTGTTTGATCGTGTTAATCTGTATTTTTATGTATTTGTATTGAAGTCAGCCAACTACTAATATTTATGCCGAAGAAATTTCATGAAGAAATCTATACTTTTTAATTCTCTTGATAAGTGCAATTTATAAATAAAGAACGAAGTTAAAAAACATTGTTTTAAAACATTGTTTTTCTTAGTACCCGGAATACGGGGATGAAACATAGTCTATGATGCTCGCTGATATAGCTTTCCATAGATAAAAAATTTTTGTTAAAACCGGTTCAGTATTTTCGAAATTTATTTGGTACAAACAAAAAATCTATCCCATTACAATATTAGTATAGATTAATCACAAAATTTCCTCATGGTTTCATACAGATGGAATACAATAAAAACGTTCAATACATCCAATTATTCTTCTGTTATTATTACAAGGTGTACAATAAAGAAAATAAATAATAATAAATAAATAGTATTAAAAAAAGTTTCTAAGATAGAACAAGCTATCTTCTATAAATTATTAACACTGATTTGCCACGCCAATTCATGCGCTTTGACCGTTCATTTAGTAGCGGTGATCAGTTACTGTTCTATCAATGCTATAGCGTATTTTGTTCCACTGCTTGGCAGAGGCCAATAGAGGTATGCGGTACTGATTGTTAAGTTCTGCAAAAACTCCATTGAAAAGGTACGTTCCTCCGACGGAATGGTTGTTGTGTTCGGTGGGCAACTGCCCGATATTTTTGATATTCGGGCTGTTGTACATGTTCTTATTGCATGGTAAACTCTGATATCGCGATGCAGCATTCCGTTAGTAGTTCACTGCTGCTAGGTGGTGATGTGGTTCTTTTTATTGCCGTACAAATTTCGCTTCGTTGGTTTTTCTTGTGGCGGTACTGATGCCGCTACTCGCCTCCCTCTCCCTTTTTATACAACTTTTTTTGTCAGTTTCATAGTTTGAATATTACGCGAAACAAACAACCATTCGTTCAAAATAGTCTGTTTTGTTGATCAATGTTTTGTTTTTTTTTTAAATTCCTGGTTAGTGTTTTTCATCCTGCCATCTTCACCTTGACCTGTTGCGATATCTTCTGCCACTAAATGGAACCTATTCGATTCTTGGAATAACTGTTACAAAATCTATACTAATATTATAAAGAGGAAAACTTTGTTTGTTTGTTTGTTTGGTTGTAATGAATAGGCACAAAAACTACTGGACCGATTTTAAAAATTCCTTCACCATTCGAAAGCTACGTTATCATACACAGGCTATATTTTATCTCCATATTCCCACGGGAACGGGAACTACGCGGGTAAAACCACGGGGCGCTGCTGGTATAAAATAAAAAAAAAACTTCAAACGATTCAGACCATCCAAAAATGCGACGTAAAAAATACCAACAATTTCATGCAAGAATAGCGAAAAGGAAATCCAGTCAAGTGACACTTTTGAAGGCTTCGACGTTGATTTTGGAAAGAGCCTTTTGTTTCTGCTAACCATACCGCCGCGTCCGCCCCTCGTTGATTTAAGTACACAATAGGATCCCTCTTACGTCCCGACAATACTCCGATAGCTTAGAAAACGCTCACAATAAAAATGAACAAGACAATACAATTGAATGAAAATGAAGATATGATTTGCTTCTGACGTTTATTGTTCGCTGTCTCTTTTAATTTCGATATTCCATTTTATTGAGTATTTTATCAAGCTTTCAATAAAAACATTTTCTCAATGTTGTGTCGCATTTTGTCGTTACCTGTTATTTGTTTTGAATAAAACTAGCTTTTATGGCTTCTGTAAGTGTTCCAGTCACCATCAATGTAATTTATGACACGGTAAAGAAGAGTAATTTTGCTTATTAATTTTGCGCGGGCGCGTTCCGGGTGCGGTTTCCCGGCTTACATGACTCAAGCTCTTTAATCACGTCTCCGTGTTTCATTTTACGATAAAGCGTCATTATTCAACTACGTGGCCTTTCGACGCGCCCTCAAATCAATCAATAAAGCACACATTTAGTAACTCCAACCCTTTTCTCTACTATTTTATTTAAATAACATTCTATTTGAAAGGAATTTAAAAATCGATATCGCCGGAATGTAACTGCTGAATTGCCCATCAAATAAACCCCTTATCGACTCGTTTTCTTTCCCTTTTCACCGAAGAAAAGCACGACTCTATAATGGCATCGCGTTTGGGTTTGCCCATTGTTTTCATGTTACGTAACGCGTCAGTTTGCGTTTATGTACTTTATTTAGAAAACGGACTGTCGGGGTTGGGTATGTGATAACAATAGTGAAGGGGCCGTATTGCATTGCACACGACTACACCTTGCTTCTGTTTTCCAATGTATTAGTCATCAGGTAATTATAACATAATTCACGCGACCCCAAACGAGACGTATCGTGAACAACACGAAGCATTAGTCTGCTTGTTAAAACATCAACTAACGTGTACCATTCGTAGATTTTAATTGACCAAAAAGCAGTCGTTTGTCATTTTGTTCTACATCGTATTTTTAATAACAATGTGGTGGTAGCAACATGGGTATAACCAGTACGTAGTAAACATTTAATTAGTTGTATTTCGGTACATTTTCGTGGGAGTTAGAATCACGCGATATAATGGGGCCTTTTGTTTGGACCGCGGTCGTTAGGAGCCCTCCTAGTTTAAGTGATAAATTACACGTAACAATTAAAAAGTTACGTGGGTCCGTGCTCAGCCGTTACTAATGTACTCTCAAAATGTTAAAAGAGGTGTAAAATTATTGTGCGTATTCATGTTAAAATACTAAACATCTCCACGTTTAAAAGTCTGACGATGAAAGCTGAAAAATGAGCTTCGAGTTTTTTTTTTCTTTCATTAAAATGGATATTTCATGCTACCAAACAATATAAAATAAGTTTTTACGGTGTACTCGGGCTGGGCCTATCACGTACTGATAACACTGATTTACAATCGTACGTGTTGCTAAACTTTCCCCTCAGTACTCTGGTCAAGGTTAAAAAGTTTTTTTGAAGGTTTTGGCCCAACAGGGCTGGCACAGGCCGTTTATTTGTATTCCAATACAAAAAAGGTACAAAAACAATTTAAATATTTATACTTGAAGATAAATCACCGACATTTACAACACGGCGTCAAAAAAACTATTTGCCGCAAAGCCTTTGAAAATTCAAAATATTGTTTTATGACACGCAACGTTATCGCTCACCCTTGACGCACGAAATTACAATATAAATCAGTTTTAAAATAAAAGAAAAGCAGATTTAGTACACTACAGCTTTTAAAAGAAAAACGTGACTCGTAGACATAACGCTACGGCGTGGCGCTACGGTGCTACGCCGTAGAGGCGCTACGATAAATCGTTTTTAATTTATATTGTTGTATTATCGCTATGTGTGCTGTTATTTGATTATAGCTATTTAACTTAAGCCTGGACAAAAGTTAGAAATTTAAACGTATAAGAAATATCTATGAAATTGCGTGGTAAAGGTTCTTTGCTTAATTCACATTTTAGTCCTAATTAATATTCCAAACATGTTTGAGCCTTTCAAGATTCACACTATCAATATCATAAATGAGTGTTGATATAACGTTATCGGAGCAAAATTGTTTGAACTTTGAGAAGCAATACAACGTGAATTGAGTTCTGATGTAAGGCATCTGAAATACAAAACATACCGCTTATGTGTGTAACAATAAACCCCAAACATTTACCACAAAGAAAGACATTTCAGCAGACATTAGCGATGATATCTCAATACATTATCCGGGTGTTTATACTTCCGAGAGCATACTGAATACTTCTTTCAGCGACTTTCTCAAACATTTTATTTACAATACACACACTACTGCCACATTAAAATGATAAAGTTTACACTTAAGAACGGTGTTATTGTAAAAAAGTACATTAGTACGTTCTGAAATTAATACCTCTGGCATTTTGCCTATAGTTCGTAATATGTAGGGTTTTATGGCTTTCATCGCGCACGAGTTTAATTTCGTGTTTTATGTTTATTACTGTGTGACCACGCTACCGAACCGTTGGAGTTTCAAGCTAGGATCGCAATGTAAGGAATACTAGAAGGACAATGCCAAGCGACTGTGCAATTTTCGCAGGTCGCGATAGTGTTATTTTTTTTCAGTTTGTTAATGTTAATTATTGATGATTTAGAAGCTTCCATAGACATTTACTGTACGATAAACAGACAAACAGTGAATGCAATTTTCTGGAATATTGTTCAATGTCAGTGAGAACTTAGACAATGCTCGGGCACCGTGATGCCGAACGACCGAAGCCGAAAAGGGGCTTTTAATTACATGACATTTCTATGTATGTTTAGAAAAAAGAAAGTGAGATTATAATAAGCCCAACTAGTGCTACCATACTCAGTTTTAGAGAATGTTTTGTGATGTGTTAACCTTCTGATTCCTTTTATATTGGCATGTTCTAGGTCATATGGATCTATGGGTACAATAAACATGTTAATTCGTTTATTGCCGGTCATCAGTCGCGAGTTCGTGTACTTTTTTCCCTATAAATGTAAAAATTAAAGATCGAAAGTTAAATCTCTATTGTAGGTATTTAATGCTCTGCAATAATGGTTCCTTGGTTTTATATAGGTTAGTTAATTGGGATGCATACGAGTTTGTTTCGCCCCTTTCAAATTTTTGACTATTTGGTATTTTAGTTAAAGAGTCTCGATTTTGTTTTGGGTAGTTTTTAAAGCCGGGATTATTATGCTAATTTTGATGATTAAATCCGAAAGCTCATAAACAGATTGTATAACGACAAAAAATAAAAGTTTTTTTTCTTTTCGTTTATCGTGTGCCTTTTCGGTGATCAAAATAAGGTTTGCTAAAAACCACTGTTAGGAGGAAGAACTTCCTTTAACAATCCAAAAGAGAGTCCTCAATCCACTTCAATGGACTAATTCGGTAGTAATTTTATTGTTTTTCTTTAAAGACCATTACAAGCCGACCGCAAGAGGCCGTCGGTGCCCTGCTTGGGCGGAGCAATGCCGTGTCCTCGTCGAGGCGATCGGCGGCGGCGACCTCTCGCGTCCGGCCCTGGTTCAATCCATGGTCCGGAGCGAAGAGGCATGGAACGCAGTCACCTCTTTCTGCGAAGCAATAATGCTGGTAAAAGAGGAGGCGGACCGCGTGCGGGAGAGGGAAACCTCACGCTCCAGCCACCGAAACAGAAGAATACGCCCTGTGCGTCGGGAAACGCGAGGCGATTTCCGGCCACCGCAGGCGCGAGTCTGCGGATGGCGAGCTATGGGTGGCTCGCCGTCCGATAGCAACCAGGCCCGACACAACGGTGCTTCGTAACCTGTCAGTAACGAAGACGGGGCCCCATAGGGTCAGTGCCTGCTAGGATTGCGGAATTTGTTCGAAAAAGTCTTCGCGACCCTGGAACGCAAAGGGCACGCAAGGATCACGGGTCGGTTTTCCGCTCCACCCAGAGCGGGTGAAGCCATTTGATGATTTCCCATCAAAAAAAAAAAAAAGGCCAAGAGGCCATAGTCAAGATGAGATTGTATCAGGAATATCGCCAAGAAGTCCAAATTGTTTTAATTGGCATGTACCACCGAAATGAAATGGTATCATTTACAAACACTTTCTACTGTTGAGAAGCCTTACCGCTGATATAAAGCCACTCCGATTAAAGCGTAAAAGTATTGCTCACAAAAAAAAAATATTAAAAACAATTTCACAACACAATAAATCAACTCCCAGCCACCTTACACAATCTAACAAAAACGTTTAAAACTAAACGAATCCAAACTTTATATCCATAATATACTCGCAGAAGTCATAAAAAAGCAACATTGTAGATTGCAGGCTGCAGTTTATTTACAACAGCAAACTACCTAGCATCGTGACGTTTATTGAGACGATCGTGTATTTATGTACTTTTAATGGCATCGCACATTACGCGCACAGCTCCCGGGACAACATTAGCAAAGAAAACATCACAATTGAGGTTATTTATGCCAATCGCAGCACTATTATGTCGATCGCTAGGAATTTTTATCGTTCGTGCTTACTTTATCCGATAGCGAATGGAATGATCGTAGAGACGTAATTGTTGGAACTTAAGTTCGACATTATATAATATATATAGAATAATTAGCTGCACAAGGCCTTCTAATGCATTAGAAGGCTATGTGCAGCTAATTATTCTGATTATAGATTATGATAGGCGTCTACCCAAAGCCTTAAACTATAAGGCTAAAGAATATTGTGGATGTCCCAATATTGAGACTTATTCTCACCTAAACTGTAATATATAAAAAGCTAAGCTTTTACGGTAGTCAATTATTTTTTAAATTCAGAATGCAAATCAAGATTGTTGTTATTTATGCCATTTGCGCAGGTTTTAACCTACCTAACCTAACGAAATTATTGTGATACAAAGGTACAACACACCTCGTGGCTCCAATAAAAAGCTTTATTGGAGGTCATTGCTTATTCATTCAGGTTTTCGAAAATCTAGTGCCTGGATCTACACAAAATGCTAACGTCCTGACAACATAACCATTCGCAAAGGTAAATTCTAATGGAGAAGAACGGACAAGGCACTCCTTAGTTACTCATTTCTCTACAAAAAGCTAATTTAATATGCAAATGTAAGGACGATGCACCTAGACCAACAAGTATTACCAGAAGAGGTAAACTTATTTATTTTATAAATGATACTCTTATATTCACAAACATTAAAAGTGTGTGAGTTAAAAGAAAAAGACACAAAAAAAGAAACAGTGCATCCATAAATCAAACAGTTTGATTTTGTCTGCACGTTTGATTACCCTATGGACCAGCACGTTTCAACAAAAATTATTAACCCTGTTACAATCGTCCACAAGTATTGTGGTAGAAATATAATTGTGAACGTTAAGCACCTCTCATGGCCATGACTTGCAGAAATGTTCGAGTTTAGTACAAAGGGCCAATAAATAGCTTTTGATTGCTAGTTATTCCACTTCTTTCATCGACTTCGTAACCTGTATAGGAATGGATGTTTTTTATGGTTATTGCGAAGAGTATTAACGTTTGTATAGGTCGCGAAATATGTATTGCTTGGAACTATATATGTATGTCACAAATGGATAGAATGACTTTTGTCATAAAGTGTTATACTTTGGGAACATTATTATGCCTTCGACTAGACGACATACTATTTGTGTTTATCATACTATAACCTCCGTGTGACGCAAATATCTTATCGGTCAAAAACTGTTAGCAAATTCAATATGTTCTACATACCCCAAAAGGCAAATAAAACTTTTTTGTGTTCTTATAAGTTTATGCGTTACGGAATGGTAATCCCATTTTTATACATATTGTTCAAATTTAGAACTTTTAAACACCACGTTATGAAACAGCATACTATACCAACTGCCTTACGCCACAAATGCCATGTTTTATCGCATTTTCTGCACCCTTTTACTAAAGCTACATCATCGTAATTATCCCAAAACCGAAGGCTACAGATGCTATCAGACCACATCGGGCTTACAACCAAATCTCCCACAAAAAGGCATACGCCAGGGATAAAGGCGGAGAAAATACTTGGCACGCCACTATGGGATTTGTTTATTTCCCGTGTTAGGATAACTACAGACCCTTGTTTCAAAAGTTATAGCGACAGTAAAATAGTGTTACCTATTGATACTAAAGCTTTGCCTGAAACTGATATGGAGATACAAAGGTTTTTAGTTTAATAAAATCTTTACCTGTGTAGGTTTTTTTTGGTAATATTTGTTGGGGTTTCATGTTTTGCTTTTTTTCTTAGAGTTTATTGTTTGGATTTTCAGGTGTGTCTTTATGAAACTAAAGGACACATAATATATACCTATTACGACACGACGTCGACGTCGCATCATATACGTTGCGGTGTCGAATCCTTGATATCTACCACCAATGTTTGAAAAATGTAGCGATGTTTTGGATAATGTCTTATTACCTATTTTTCCTCTTCTTTCAAAATTACGAAAGATGGCTCCCCGTTTTTATTAAAAAAAAAACATCCTATGTTACCCGGGATAACTCAAAGCTTCTAACGATACCATATACACTGATATCGGTTAAGCCGTTAGAAATTATGGTGGAATAAAGAAACTCACAAACACATACATGTACCCTGAAAACATAACACTCCTTTACGTATATATCTTATTTTTCAAAATTCAGTTATGATGACCTTAAAATTAATTTTTAATGTTTTCTAACATGCGTAGAAACACGCTGATAATTACCTGCCTCATAAATTAACAATTTTACGTAAACTTTTCAAGTAATGAAAATTAAGCTTCCTTTAATAAACTCCGAAAGAAGATGCCCGTGTTATTCTTAAACAAGAGTTCGATGTTGCCAGGATAATGAATATTTACGAGGCTCTCGCAACCCCCAAGTTACGCACCCTTATAGTGATGCACTAGGGGCGATGAGTAAGATACAGGGTTGAAGGGCGATAGGACAATGTACGAGAAAGAGGCTCGTTAAAGTTTAAATGTAAGTACTTGGAGGGCTTTTGAAGGAAGTTTTTTTTTAATGGAAATAAAATAAAATGATGATGGCAGAAACTTGCTGGGTAGGATCCCTTGAGCTATTTCATGTTTTTTGTTTTATATTTGTTCGTCAACAAAAATTGTACGAGTCTGGATGCAATTGTGCAAACTTTCATCGATTAAAAAGTTTGTTGTCTTTGAATCTTTTTTCAAGTTGGATTATGGATCAGCAGTCACTCCATAGAAACCGGCCCAAAACATACTTTGGCAAAACGATAATTAGACTTTCTAATTTATAATTTAAGTACTTCATCAAATCATAGTTGTGAAGTCAGCCCATATTACTATAGCAACATTAACCAAAAACCTTTTAATTAAAACAGGACACCAAACACTGAACTCCACAATTAAATCGTCTTAATGAGGATCCTTCCCCATTAAAACTAGACTGTAGACTCAAATCATCCAGTCCTTAAATCAAGTACAAAACACAGGCCAGTCATGATGCCTCTTCCAATTAATGAGGGTACAGTCAAATCTTGCTGTTGGACCTTTACAATCTAGTGCGAACATAAATTGTGATAGGGGGCGCAAAGGGGCCTGTTTAATTTCACGTCTGAATAAATCCAAATGTTATACCGCGGAGACCTCGCTAGCGCACTGACGTTTCCATCTGTCCCGTCCATAAAATTCTAGTGCTGCCCCCTGCCGAAAATTACGGGAACTACGCTGCCATTAAAGTTTGTTCCGATATGTTCTATGTAGTTGGGTTTTTAAGTTTTGGTGGAGTAACCTGTTTCATGTTTGATGAGCTTGGAAAATTGTTTCGGTGTGAGTGAGGAACTGGAAGTGAATTTTCTTTTACGGAGGCTGATAAAAGTCAGTGCAGAGATCCCATACGCATTTTTAACCTTATCGTCGGTAAAAATTCATGCAACTTTTGTGTATTCTGGTGTGAGCAACACTATTACGTTCTACCAATTACACTACTGTGGGGTAATAGGGTAGTTAACTAAAAAAATCTGATAAGTCCGTCTGATAGATTTCCAAAAAATATTGAACACGTATTTTTTCTTTTTTCACATAAACAAAAGATGAAGACGATACAGTGCGTATAAAACTGGTGTGACGTTACTATTCGCTACAATTTTTACCGGGCAGTGACTTCACACGCTCCCACTCCTGATGAAAGAAAATCTTTGATGTTTTTTAGTCAGTTTTTATAGATTTGATAAAGGAAAAAATACGTGTTCAATATTTTCTATAATCTAACTGACGGACTAAACAATAATATATTTTTTACTCAGGCAACATCCCTATTACTATAGAAACCACTTGGAATACCACTTGTAATAGTGGTCTACTTTTAAACGGAGTACCAAATACCCGTGCCAAACACAGTGTTAGTGTGGAACAGTTTAGCAGTGTACGGTTCATTTTACCTCTTTTTACGCTCATTTTAAGCTACACACATTTACAGTGGCGAGCATAGACACTGGACTAGATACTATAGACAGGCTAATATTTATTTGCTTGTCAACTGTTTTTACTCAACTCTGTAACCCGGATATCGATACTAGAATTTAGAACATGATTAAATTCAATACATGAATAGAGTGGCACTTTAATACCTATGGTTCTGTTCAATAGCTCTGCTCTAGTGCATTTTCAATGATTGTGTATTGTCGAATGATATTAATTTAGTTGTGCGTTTCAGAATAGTAATACTGTTGACTGTGAATAGCTGAGTTTGTATGCTATAGAAAGTACGGTGTAGCCTTAGTAAAGCTGAAATTGCTAGGTTCTATTTAATTTTGAAAGTCACTAATTATTTCTAAATTCATATTCTTATTTATCATTTATAAAATTGTGATGAACCGGTATTATGTGCATAATAATTTTCGAAATTATAATATTAACGTGTTCATAAAACATCAACTAAAAATAGGAACATTCAAAATTTCAATTACGGCATTCATAATGCACGCTTACACAATGCTGCATCTAACCCAGACCTTTGTTTTTTTTTTTGAGTGGGGGTAGTGAAGAGTGTCACACTCACAGAACAGATAAAAGAGATTATCTGTTCTGTGGTCACACTCTTACTGACTAAAACCCACCCGTGTTCCTCCTAGTGCCCTTTGCATTCCAGGGCCGCGACGGAAAAATCCGCAACCCTAGCCGTCCGATAAAAAACAGGACTGAATGAATAGCCTGATGTGTTCTACGCTCGCATCAAAGAGATGCCAGTATAGAAAACGGGACCCACCAGGGCCGCGGTCCTAGAAAGCACATGCAGGGCATTAGGATGAACACGGATGGATTTTAGTTAGTAAGAGTTTAGTACTCCTTTCCGCTGTGTCAGACTACTGTCTAAAACCCATCCGTGTTCCTAAAATACTCTTTTTTTCCAGGAGTATTTTCCTGTTGGCTAGTAAACTATAAATTACTCATACAAATATTAGCGCCAAATTCAAAATTGCAAAGTCAATCGATTCAAAAACACAATAAACGAATTATTAAAGGTATAATGGGTAAACTTTCTGATCCGTCTGTCCGAACACTAGATCCGAATGGAAGCATACCTACATTCGCGACAATATGGCTCCGCAATTTGTACTATTTGATTCCGTTTTCAATACAACCAAAACAATAACGGTATATTGAAGAGTGAACAAACTGAATCGCGGGTGCAATACAATACATGGGTTCCCTCCCTTATTGAATATTTGCTCAGCGGCCAACCACCGATCCGACAGCAGTATCGTTGTCAGAATTTATATCACATGTATTTTCCACCGCGTGTTTAAAGGGCGTCCATCGATTTATTTGTATATCCCGTTTTATGTACACTGATTAATTTGTATTGTATTAATTGGTGATGCTTTTGAATTGATATGGCTGATATTTGATTGTTTGTTGTTGAGTCCTCGGATTCTAAATGAATACACTGTTTTGCATCGTAAATTAGATTTAATTAATATTTCGTAAAATTGAAGTGGAACTGGGATAGGCACGTCGGCCTTAACCGCGATTTTGAGGATTCATTTTTTTTACCTGTGGAAACCGATGTGCTCCGTCTTGGGGGAGACGGGACGGGACTGTCAGACTCCTACTGACTAAAACTACTCGGTGTTTTTCCACATTACTTTCAGATGGGGTGCCGGGACACATTCGAATTGTCCACAATCACCCCAGCACTGACAGTTTACGCTTGATAACCCCATCCTAGATAAGAGACGGAGTGAGCTTCTCCTGACCCTTTCATTATTCGTGAGAGGCGCGTGGAAACACCTCGTGACACCAACTCAAACCTGCATGTTTGGATGCCGGACCTCCCCAAGTCTATCACCCTCAGGCTACTTTACGGAAGAGGGCATCGTCAGTCCTCCCCCGGCACCCAGTCGTCCGGGCACGGATTGGAAAAGTGGAGGATTTTCTTTCTACAACCTCTTTCGTAGCCATTACCTCTTCGTCCGTTCCCATGAACTCTCGCTTTCGACCTTACATTTGATTATGTTCGGAAGTCAGAGATCACCCCCAAATTCAACAAACAGGGCATTGCGCTACTCAATCCGTGCTGGGCACAGCTCAATAGTATGCTGTGCCGCGTCCTTGCTGCAGTCACAATGATGGCAGCTAAATGTCGGTTCTCTGTCGGTAATGTGACACATGTACTTTCCGGAGCAGCCGTGTCCCGAAAGTACCTGCTTCATCTGGAAAGTCTGCACTCCTTTGCGCGGCTTTACTCATTTTAGGAGTGCAGGTTGGAGGGCTTTATTTGATGATTACACATACAAAAAAGAAATTTGGATGGCTTCGATGGTCCTGATGCCAGCCCTAGGTCGCATCAATCTTTCTCTCCACTCTGCCATCACTAAACCAGTTCCGAGATGTAGTGACAATTTTGTGGAATCTTGGCACAGCCAAAAAGCCCCGCAGCAAAAATCCGTAGACTCTGAAGCAGTGAAACAAAAACCCGGTTAATAACCCTGTATAAATAATTTCATGGGACGATGGGTTTGACCAGCAGTGAGATTGTGTAAGCTAATTATTTATCACTATAAATATACCTTTTTTTGGATGGGAAATCATCAAATGACTTCTTCCGCTCAAGACGGAGCGGAAGGGAGTGTCAGACTCTTACTGACTAAAAACCCACCCGTGATCCTTCTTCTGCCCTTTTTGTTCCAAGGCCGCGATGACTCTTTCGAACAAATTCCACGACCCTATAAATATACCTGGAATGTGTATACTATGTGTCTACGTATTTGATATTAATAACGCACTAACGTGGCATCTCTGTGTTTTAATTACAGTGCAGTTCGACAACTTTAGTAAATGAAACCGATTAATTTAGAATTGCAATTCCGCTGAGTATTTTCGTTTAACTCGAGTTGAGGTTAAATAAATTTATCAAAGCTGCAGGCGGACGTAGCCGATGTCGCGATTGAAGTTACTCTACAAAGATTAACAACTGTAAACGTTTCAAACGAAAAGGAAACGTAGTTTTTCACAAAGCTCTTGAAGGAAAAGCAGCTTCATTTGCATTCCATTCGAGATATTATAAGATTAACGTACGAGTATGTAAATAATACTATGCTAGTACAGGGTGGTTCAGCAGTATATGTATGTACATATTTAAAAGTGACGTTCTGATTCTAATAATCCAATGATGACAATGTTTCGACGAGCCCGATTTTTTATGAAAACTATTCATCAAAAATCGGGCTCGTGACACATTGCAGACTTTTTTTTTTGTAATTCCTCATAGTTTCGGATCTGGCCAGAAATTACCAGAAAGTTTCTCAAAAATCACACATCAAGTTTTCTTACTGCATATTAGCTACCCAACACCATCTTTAAATATGACCGCGCACTTGTGAGACACCCTGTATGTACATACGTTTATTCTACTCAGCCAGCACACGACTCACGAATGTTATAACAACGGCAGCTAATTATGAAAAGCTATGGGTTCGCGTGCAGTCGCCGCGCGTAATTATGCTAATCTTATTAGTCAATCCACTTCGCCTTGCAGTTTTATGTTTCTGCACAAGCTCTGCATAGCGCGCGCTTATAACTACTCCACTTTCTTTACTCCAATGGCGTGTGAGCCAGAACCGTAATTAGCTCCACCATTATCGTGGACATTAAACTATTTGAATTTATACCGCTTAGTTTAGTTTCATTATTCAACCGAACCATGTATTTTTCGTTCCATCATTAAATCATACAAAACCTTACAGTGACGAATCAAAGCCAAATCAATTTTTAACAGCGATTTTGTCGCACAAAAGAAACAATTTTTTCAATCGCCTAACTTTTACGACGCAAAGAGTAAGTACGGATTTACAGCGAAAGCCCCGCCTTTCTAACTTAGAAAATTTCACTTAAGAAACAAAAGTACTCTAATAAAAGAAGAACAATCATAAAAAGAGAGATGTAAGAACGCGCTTTCTTAAAAATATCGGCGACGGCGCTCCGCGGTCATTTGTACACCTTACCTACTGCTAATATAGACGGGCAACCTTAGAACGACACTGTAGTAACAATAAAGTTGCCCACCTGACCCACAGTTGCCTAAAACACATTTTCTATTGGTTCTTTGGAAAATATTTGACAGCCACTATTTATGGTAAGTAAATGAAAGAAATATACCCATATTTTTTCAATATTTAAATGGTTATTTATGCACCTGCAATTGCACACATTGGTCTACTTACACTGCAGATATCCAGTACATTATTCAGGGAAGTTAATTAAGGCGTTAATTAATTAACAGCTACTGCGTTGCAACTACGGAAAAGCATACGGTACGGGTGTGTACATTATCAATTTCAAAATATTGAATGAATCCGTACTTCCTTATTATTATTATAAATACGAAAGTAACTTTGACATTCTGTTTGTCTGTCTACTTATTTATGTGTTTCTTATTTACCTTTCGAAGTGTTAACTTTTTAAAGATTTTCGAAGAATCTTAGTATACAAACAGATTGTATCTTAGAAAATTACATAGATTAGTTTTACTCCTGGGAGTACGTTCCTTTGGAATCATTTCTAATTTTAACGCGTGTGAAGAAGCTCGCAGAAATTAGCAAATTATAATTATTTTTTCTTATTATAGATATTATTAGGCTCGTCCCCTATGACATGACCATTTAATGTAAGTAGGCCCTAGTTTATGTTTGTGGCCCGTCTGTATAGTCCAGTTCTACCTAGGTACCGAGTTTGTTATCAAATAAAGCAGACAACTTTTAACGCTTAATGAGTTTATTTCAAGACAGTTTAAAATTGCAGATGAACTCAATTTGATTGGAGTTTTCTTTGAAATTCTACAGTCTAGTATTTTCTATTCTATGAATATTATTCTTGCTAAATATTTATAATATTATTACTTGTATAAAAATCTTTTAGTTAATATGTTTATTAATCAGCTTGTTTTATTCAGTTTTTTTGCGGAATGTTATTGCGGAATGTACTCGTAATAAAACCGCCAACTTTATATTATTTGTAGGTTAAGAGTTTCTTTATGTATTTTCATTTTAATGTTACTTACACTATAACTATATGAACCTACGAGGTACGCGCATATCCCGTATTTTTCCATTCCCATAGGAATTTCGGGACGTCATCTATTAGTGCTCTCCTACACTTCCCAAGCAAACTAAATGCCATACTTCAGCTTTCTAGGACCAGTAGTTTTGGTTGTGCGTTGCAGACAACGCACAACCAAAACTACTGGTCCTAGTAAATATCAGAATATTTACTCAGACGATAGTAATTATGTAGTAATGGACGAATTTTATATATATATTGATTGATGATAAATAAAATCTATAGTAATTTGAATGAATATCAAAATACGGGTTATATTTATCCTGACTTTCACTTGAACATAACACATTTTTTTTTTTCACATTAATATAGACGCTGGAAGAAGCGAGTTACTAATATTTTACACAGCTCAGTTGAGTCAGAATAAAGATTGAAACTAATTTAGTAACTTATAAGGCTTTAGATTTAATTAGTTTTTGCATTTAATTATTTAAATTTAATAATCTTATCATTCCTTTTTGAAGTCAACACGCTTTTTTGTTACAAAATAATTAATCTAAGGTTTTAGTAAAATAGTATGTTTATATTTTCACAACCATTACTAAGGACCCGTAGCTTTTACTCAAGATTATTTTTGTGTAGACGTATAACGCTACTTCTGAGCTCGGGTTCCTTGTAAAGATGAAAATATAGAGGAATACGAAAACATGTAGGCAATTTTAGAGCAGGAGGGCTCTCAGGATTTGGTCGAAGAGGTATCACGCGTGCGAAGGCTTCCCACAGACGGACCGATAATCTGGTGAAGGTCGTGGGAAGACGATGGATCCGAAAGGCACAGGATCGGTTGTTGTGGAGACACTTGGGGATGCGGTAGCTGATATGAAGGTGAACTAATAAACCACGAAAATTAAATTGTGTGCAGGGAACCCTAATAATAAATTACAGTGTTGGCCAAGCGAGCCAAAGCTCTGGATAATTTCATTCTCACTAATCCTGCTATAACTGGTTACCTTGCTGAGAGCGTGAACTCTGTTTAAAGCGCACGTTTTTACAATAATATTCTGAAAAATTTTCTGCGACCAGTTTTAGTACTGGTTGAAGATGACGTTACCCTTAAAAAGGTTTTGATGTTATTAAATTTGATTTGTCATGGCCAAGATATGACTATCATGATATGATGAATGGGCATGATATGATAGATATTGGAAATTACAATTTAAACTATCGTTTAAAGTAGATAGGTAAATAAAAACCCCGATAGCATAGCTTTGGAGATAAGTCAAAACAAAAACTTGGAGAGAGGTGAAAAGTCTCACTTTGAATTTTAACGTAGCTATTGACTGAGATTTTGATTATTACACTCAGAACTGCGCTGAACCGCTGAACCAACTACCATTTTACAAAGATCATTTTTAAGTCTAAAATAAACAACACAGTTTACTTTCTCCGCTTAGGTAAAAGGTATAATACCGTTGTCGGATTAAGTCTTGTTTAAAACTAACATATTCATAAGGCTTAAAATTAAGTTACTTTGGAAAGGACCCGCTCTATCTCGTGGCTTTCAGTTTAAAGATGTAATTATGTTTTTTTTTTTTCAACTTTACAGTTTGAAAATGAACGTCTTGACGAATTATTATAATTCTTGTCATCAAATTTGCTATCCTTCTCTGTAATTTTGTAGGTTCCACGTAAATTGAATAATGTATTTTAAGATTGATTTTCATTGTGAGTTATAGGGAAGTTCTTGTAACTTTTTATCTATCTATCTATACATATAATAAATCTGTAGAAAAGTCATTTTTGTACATTGAAGAAATTGAAACAAAAAATAGCCAGCGTGTGAAAAGATAAGTAACAGAACCCATTTCCATCATTTTTGAAATTTTTGTCTGTTTGTCCGTTTGTCTGTTTGTCTGTTTGTTTGTGCGCACATCACGATAAATCTACGAATTCAATGCTGACAATGTGTATATACAAAAATTATACGCAACTTGAGGTTTAACTTAGTTTTTGTTTCATCGAAATCGGTTCACTCTATCAAAAGATATGATTAATTTAGTGAGTTCAAGAAGTAAAATATTACGTTATGACGCAATTCAGTATAGTACTTGCAACGACATCTTAAGACTAAAAATAGGACTAATGTTGATAGTTGAAATCCAAATCCGATAGATGGCGTTGTGCAAATGACGTCATTTTCTGAATCGCGGTGTTAAGATTTTCCGCGCGAGAATGACGTCCACCGTGTTTACTAGGCAAATTGGGTTGCCCTGGCTGGGGGCCTTAATTTCATTTGAGGCCACCACAGGATTGTCCGGTTAAGCAGTAACCAGCCTTAGTGTGCTGAACTGCGAGTGGTCCATTCCAGAAAAAAAAAAAATAGGCAAATTGGGTTTCGTTAGGTGTCGGACTATAACACACATTAATGTTGAAATTTGTAATAGCGTCGAATCTATAAAATATATATGTAAATCTATACTTATAATAAATCTGTAGAGAGGTGAATTCTGTACAGGGAATATATTTTCAAAATAACTATCAGGGGGTGATTAGTGATCGATACTGGTGCCAAAAATGCAATCAGTAAAATTTTTGTCTGTTTGTCTGTCTGTCTGTCTGTCTGTCTGTCTGTATGTTCTTTATAGAAACAAAAACTACTCGATGGATTTTAAAGAAACTTGGTGTAATTATTTTTCATACTCCTGGGCAGTTTATAGTATACTTTTCATCACGCCACAATCAATAGGAGCAGAGCAGTGAAGGGAAATGTTGGGAAAACGGGAGAAGTTACTCCATTTTTAAGCTTCCGTCGCGTGTGTAGCCTTAATGGTTAAAGTTACATAGAAATTATGTATGACGGAAATGTTTTACATAAAATTACCTAAAAAATATCCCACAACAGCATATGTCTATCTTTTATGGTTGACTGACAATAACACGTGTAACTCCCGATAGCTTAACAGTTCGGAGCTTTCTGATTATATTTGTTTACTCTTACGTTTATAATACTCTCACACATCCCTAATTCAAGAAAGTTAACATTATTACCTATTCAATAAAAAAAGAATCATAGAAATCGGTATAGAAACACCAAACTTATACATGAATACAATAATAAGCCATCGCGCCGTGCGCTTTAGTACTGAATCATGCTGTAAGGATTATTTTTATGTAACGGTTGCCGCGCTCGACGCGGGTCGCGGCTGTAGGGTGTAAAAAGGCGGGAGGTCCGTGGCTGGGGGCCTTAAATTCATTTGAGGCCACCACAGGATTGCCCGGTTAAGCAGTAACCAGCCTTAGTGTGCTGGACTGCGAGTGGTCACATTAAACAAAAACGCGCGAGCGTCATTCAATATGACAGACAATGATTGATAGGTATTAACAAACCGTGCTTATCAGCGCGACTTTTAGTCTTTAAATAGTTTATTTGAATTTATTTTGTTGTTATTTTATAAAATAGGTACTTATTAGTTATTTTGGTAGTGTTTAAATATTCGTTCAAATTACAAATTATTAATAGTTTCAATTTTATTTCTTTTTAGGTGAGTAGTAGTAGAAGTAGGAGCATAGATTTTTAGATACCGATAGGTTAGTTTTGGCTAATTTATGTTTCTTTCATTAATTAGTAGTTATTTTATTAATTAGTTAGTTATAGGTATTTATTTTTAAGTGGAGTAGGTATAGGTAATTATAATATAATTTTGCACAGGCATTTCAGCTTTACTTTCATTTCTTTTTTTATTGTAAGTTGTACATATTTCACACACACACAGTGATCTATCAATGCACAGCCCAAACCACTGAACGGATCGGGCTGAAATTTTTCATAATCATTTATTTGCATAAAATGTGGTAGGTACAGATGTTACAAAGTAAATTTGGCATCCAGGTAGATGTTATGACGTAGGCATCCGCTAAGAAAGGATTTTGATTAATTCTACCCCAAGGGGATAAAATAGGGGATGATCGTTTGTATGAAACTTTGTCAATTTTAAACCGATCGGGCTGAGAGTTTCAAAATCGGGGGTAAAGTAACTATTCCACGCGAACGAAGTCGCGGGCAGAAGCTAGTTATTTAATAAGACAAGAAACTTTTCTATTTGTACTGTTTCAATTGCTACCAAAAAAAACATTATTCTTCGATTTTGTAAATCATGATGTACTCTGGAGAGAGCTTAGGCATAGGAGTGTACCGACAAGAGTCCTCAGAATCCTACAGTACTGGTATGGGACCCAAGAAAATGTTGTAAGATAGTCCAATGCACTTTCTGAGACATAAGTTGGAATGCGGTGTGAGGCAAGCTGGTCTGACATCTCCTAGGCTATTTAGCACATATTAGTATATATAGTATTAACTCAAAAAGTCTATTTTTCAGAAGAGCGATTTGAAGTTTTTAAATCTGTATTTAAATCTGTTGTAAATGTTTTTTAATCGGAGATACTACCACGCGCCCCCGCCAATTTGACGTCATAACGTTATGCGACCATGTTCGTTAGAAAGATCGCATGATTTTTAGTAGGACTGTATTTTTAGGTTAACAATTGTAAATGTTGAGTTAACCTGTTCATTCAAACGAACGATATATAGATGGCCTAATCGTGGTCCTCAACAATATAATATACGGGTCGGTTGTACTGTTCATGGTGTAAAAATAAGTAGTACCAGCTACGCTGATGACATGGCGTTGCTGGCGCCAACGGCAGGTGCTGTGAATGAAATTCTGAGGGTCTGTCAGGCGTTTGCGAATATATTGTCTTTAAAGATACTATACCTGGCATTACCCTAAACGGCTTGAACGTCAAAAGAGTGACAGAATTTAAATATCTAGGGCATTATCTCTCTGACGACCTTAAGGAAAATATTGATATTGAAAGGGAGCGTAGAGCATTGCCCGTCCGAGGTAACATGCTGGTCCGAATATTCGCTCGGTGTAGCAACCTGGTAAAGCTTATTGCCAGTGCTTTTACACGGGGTATCTTTGGGTCAACTATGCCAAAATAACGCTGGATGACCTACGCGTACAGTATAATGATATTTTTAGGATGCTGTTGGGACTGCCACGATCGTGCGCTTCTACTATGTTTGCGCAAAACCGAATTGGTGGCTTTCACGCCGTCATTCGCAAGAAAACCGCGTCGCTGTTTTCAAGGTTGCGGGCGAATGGCAACAGCATTCTAAGAACTTTGGCGGAGAGTATCGACGAAATTTTGTGAGAAGGACAACCGCTAAATTTTAATTTGGTGATGTCCTTTTCGCAATACTATTATTTTGTTTTTCTCTACTGTATTTGAACTACTAACACTAGTATTAAGTTTTATTATTGTTTACTAACACGCTAGATCCTTTTTGTCCGAAAATAAAGAATACTATTATTGTTATTATGAATTGTACCAGTTACTTCTAGAAAAAATACCGTTGAAACACATTTTTTTATCATAAAAGCAACACAAACATGAATCCCATATTCGCCTCACGACGGCATATGATTTCCCGAGCACTCGAGGGGCTGGATGTCACACCAATCCTCTTATTTCATTTGTCAGAATGACGCGAAAAATGTCCACGACCGCTGACAATACGCGATCCGTCAGCGCTTGCGGCGACACACAGCGACAGACAACGGATCAAGACTGATGGCTTTATCACCGCTTTAGGTGCCGTTTTTGTCACTTGATCGGTCAGCTATGTTTAGATTTCGCCAACATCATCAAAACGTTTGCTTTAATGGATGTTCGTACGTGTGAACAGACACCAGTTTTGTTTTCAAATTACGCTAGCGTATTTCGCAGGATTAACGGTTCTCGGAATAACCTAACGAGTCTTAATAGTAGACTTATCCAAAAGGCAAAATCTTTAAGCTCACAAATACAATGAAAGGGAATAGCGTAAGTAAATTAAATCAATTCTGATAAATTGTTAGTGTCAGATTCTTATTAACGGGAGACGAACCCTTAGGAAATGGGAGGGCGAGACGGGGACGAGATGAGACGAGGAGGGGGCAAGAAGAGATGATGCGGGGCGGGTTGGGGGTCGCCAATTAACGCACGTATTAACGTGGGCTCGCTGGGTCCCTTACTATTTGGACGCGGATCGTGTCTCGTTCAACAATTCTACCAAGACCCTGCCATCGTTCCGTTTTAATATTATTCCATTGTGATTATTGATGAAATACGTTTACGCCAAGTACGTCTCAGTCATTTTAAGTGTTGGCGTTTTCATAACTTATTTAAAGTCATAAGTTTTAAATGAAGGTCCTTTCAAATGTAACTAGCCATTTAATTTGAAGAAATAACTTAAAACTTTGAAATATTAATCCAGATAATTTTCAATTTACTGAATATTTCTTTCTACAACTTTATTCAGCTATAACTTAATTTAACACAATTCAGATTTCACAAATTAAACCCAAGATGGTACACGAAATATGACCACTGCTATCGTAATTCAACAAAACCGACATAATGAAAACATAATTATTAATTATGTTGTCAAATTAAATCTTCGTACACGGTGCGTTGTTTGTAATTTCATTAAGGGTATCATGTAAAGCAGTAATTTCGTTAAATAATTGTTTCCATAGAGTTTGTTCACGTTTATTAAAGGCCATAGATTTGGTTGGTGGCCCGAGCGAAATTACGCGAACATTATCCGTAAATTACTGACGCTAATATGTCGGTGAGAGTCCCGACTGTTTTTGGAATATGCTGCTGACATTGGATTTTACTAAAGGTCATACGTTTCACCCTCTTGAGCGTACTTAATGAGGTTTTGGGTTAATTTTCTGAAAAATTTGCATCTCGTAAATAGGTGTCGTATTCCCCACCTAGAAATACATCAAAAATATTCATGTTGTGTTTACTCCCCACTCCCTTGAAAAGGGCTTAATTTTTGCATTCCACTTCCACAAAGAGGATCTATAATGATCATCATATATATGTCACGAGTCTTTGTAGATCAAGATGTATTGGTATACCATCACGTCATTAAAAGACAACTTACAACCATCATCGAAAACATTTCAGTCTCCAAAAATACTTCTCGTTCCAAATAGCACACAGTTACCATTTAATTGTGAAGTTGTGTCATGTTGTGCGGCATTAAAATGTATGTGTCAAACAAATTAAGTTCTTTCAGAGTTACGCATGAAACGAACAAAGTTGAGAGTGCTGAGTCCTGTCGCGGTTGGTGGTCGCAACTCCCTCGATCCGACTCTCAGAGACTAGCTTTGTTACACTCCAATGAGCCTAAACTGGAATGGGAATTGAATTAGAACATTGGAAAAAAAACGGTTTAATTATAGAACAAAGGAAAACGAGGACAGGAAACGCCCACATGGTAGTTGCTTACGTCATTTGCTTTCTTTTAAAGGTAGCTGAAAAGTGGGCTGTTTTAATGCTAACAGATAAATGTGGAATAACGGTCATTGAGATATTTAATTCCGAAAACAGAAATAATAACATAAAGATGCCCTGAATCGATCGTGATTCTTTTTTGTGTTTAAACTAATTTTATTCATTTTGTTTTTTACATTGCAGTAATTGTAGCCATAAAAATAGTCAATCTAGATATAGTACATGTGGTATTAGCCTGTAGATAAGTGGTTCTTGCACTAATAAATGTACATCGTGTAAACAATTGTAAGATAACCTATTAAGTAATAAATAAATAAATCCCATTTCTTCCTTACGTCGCGGTCGGCACGTGGTCATCACTGAATTCTAGTTAACAGAGTTTACAGTGGAATGAAAAAGCGTGACAGGCTTATCGAATAAAAAAAATATTTTTAGTATTTAAAAAATATGGAATATTTACTATAAAAAATGTATTAATTATTAAAATTTACAAATACTCAATAGTATACTACTTAAAAAAAAACAGAATACTTACTTTTTAATAGGACGACTTTATAAAGTCAAGTAATTACATCAAATGCTCAAACATCTCATGACGTCAACTGTGGGACATCTTTACTTATTTTCATATTTTCTTTTAAAAGGGCATTAGCTTAGAAAAAAATCGCCGCTCTTACGCTGTTTGGTCCCTTAATCTTTTAACGTCATAAGTAATTAAACATTGCACGCTTATTGTTCATACACAACAATCGATAAGCCTACTTACGTATAATTATACACATACGTGTAGAGTACAGCACTACAGTTCGCAGTATCATTGACCACAACGACGTACACGCCATCGTCTCCCGGAGCCACAATGACCCATTTCACTGGATTGCCTATTACAACTTACATGGGATAAGATGCAGCTGATGCCCGATAGGGCGAAGGAAAGCTTTGGCTGGAAAGAAAATCGATATTATGCTGGCAACATCGAGTGGTGCACAGTGTTGTCAGCACAGTATCGATTTTCTTTGAGTTTGATTTACTGTTATTAATTGACAAGGGCTTCTCTATCTTTATAAACTAGTGATCGGTCGGAGGTCGAAATTCGATCTTATTTTTTTATTAGATTCATTTTTTTATATTCCTCCGTCTACGTTTTTTTCGTAAAAAGGGGGACAAAGTTTTTGCTTCACATATGAGTGTTAATATATTCTTCCTCATTCTCAATACAGTTACTCCAACCACAATACAAATCTACGTTCATCGCATAACCGTTTTCTTCATGGCCCCTATCACCGTAGTGACTTCATTTACTGTTCTTACTTCATCTATACTATTAAACAAAGCTGAAGAGTTTGTTTACTTGAACGCGCTAATCCCAGGAACTGCTGGTCCAATTTGAAAAGTTATTTCAGTGTTATATATCCCATTCATCGAAGAAGGCTGTAGACTATACATATATCATCAGGCTAAGACCACTAGGAGTAGAGCAGTCATGAAAAAAGTGTCAGAAACGAATTCAGTTCAATCTATTTCTCTGTGGAATACGCTACCCCCGGAAATCAGGACGGCAACCGATTAACCTTCAAGGTTAAGGTTTGCGAGCACATTCGTAAGAAGTTGGCAGTAATATCGTCACAGAGCTAATATTTTTTTACTCATAATCTGTGCGTGTCAATTATTTAAGTATATTCGTATTTCTGTTTAATTATTTGAGTATATATTTTTTATGAATTAAATACCTATTATTCGTGATTATTTTTCAACATTCCACTAATTGTCTCTGCGTCACTCAAAGGTTGACTGGTAGAAAATTAAGTAGGTACGCCTCTGTTCATTTAGGTACATGAAGTATTTAAAAAAGGAGCTCGTGGCTACTTAATAACAGCCGCACGGATTGATCTTCAAGGTTAAGCAACGCTTGCCGAAGTTGGTCTGAGGATGGGTGACGATCTTAACATATCGAAATTCCCCTATGCCTTGAACTTTCAAGGCATAGGGGAATTTCGATATGTTACTTTAAGCCGTTAAAGATATACAGATGACAGCAAGGACTGTTATTTGTAGATCTTTAGCAGTCGTTACGGATTGTCAGAGTCCAGAAGATCTGGCACCAGTCTTAACAAAAAGTACCGTGTTACCCAGTTAATGGATTGTGGATGTCTGGTAGGCAGCCGCTCCATGTAGAATACCTACTGGTATTTATCTGAATCCAGTTTGACTGGGAACCGACTCCAACATAGTTGTGAAAAGAAAAGGCAGATGAAGTATTAAAAAAATAAATATATCGAGTTTTAGTACTACAAGATTGTGAGAGCATATGATATTACAGGCTGGTAAAACTTGAGACAGTAGAGGGTCTAGACAAAATAAAACATTCTATTTTCAAACAGTTTGAGTCAAATCTATTAAAAACGAACATTGTCTACAGTCCTAGAGGCTCCAGGCAGAAAACGAAAGCAATTTTCTAAATTCCAAAATATTCGAAATTGATCGTGTGACTTTTTGGTAGCGCATGCTAATCAACATGCGCTTATAAAACATTCTTAACGTTTCGACAGTCGTTATCACCAATAAAACTGTTTATCTAGACGCTCCAATCCATCGCTTACGAAAGCTCATCGGATCAAAGTACTAAAATAATCTGTACCCACACAAAAAAACTAGCTAATTACCAACCATCGTTCAATATTACAAGACCACCGATATTGAAAATCTTAACCACCCCAATCATCAGCCGTGATTTACGACTAAGGCGCATTCGGAAACTGCCTTAGTTCTGGGATAGAAAAGCAATTAAAAACATATTAACATACCGGGCGCAGATCCGGTAACGTTCGTAGTAGGAGCACCTGTGACCCATTATCAGGGGCTTAATGACCGATATTATGCCGTGATAGTATGAAACTATTTCTGCGGGTGATGCCATGGCAGTTTTGTCTATGTCAAGAGGTTAGTGCTTAACAAGTTGCGTTTTAGTGAGTACGGGTTTATATTGTTAGGGACTGAAATAAGTTCTTTGAGCGTATCCAAATGTGTGTGTATTTTATATGGCTTTGGAAGTTAATGTTTTTGTTAAACATATTTTTTTTATGGAGCCTTTTTATAAATAGGTACTAGTGTAGTGTCCGTTCTCGTTCTTTTTCGTATGAAATAAAGCCTCTTTTATACGACAAATTTTCTTTTTTTTTGAATGGGAAATTATCAAATTACTCCCACTCTGGGCGGAACGGAGACTCTTACTGACTAAAACCCACCCGTGAACCTTCTTGTGCCCTCTACGTTCCAGAGCCGCAGTGACTCTTTCGAGCAAATTCCGCAACCACGACTAATTTGCCTGTGATTTCGTTCACGTAAAAGTAGCCTGTAACTCTCACCAGAGTCTCATTGTATCTCTGTACCAAAATTCATTCATTTATCAATTCATTCATCAAATCGGTTCGGCAATTAAGGCGTAAATACGTAACAAATAAATAAAAAAACTCACTAGCATTTATAGTATTATTAAGGATTTAAGTAACACACAGATTCATTTGATTTCCGTCGTATTTTTCATTCGATGTTTCCTTAAAGAAAACCTCATTTTAAAGACAACCCTCCGTGTTTCGTTTGAGCACTAAGGGTGACATTAATAAGAACACCTGTTAATAAATAATGCTCTTTCCAAAACAATGCTTGCTATAAAGATTTCTTGCGATTAACGCAAGCAACTTTACAATTTCTTTATGGTATAGAGTATTACCACGATTTAAAATTCCACATAATTGTGTGATTTTTATTTGAACGGTAACCTTATTATTATTATAACATTTTGGATGGATTTTTGTATGAAATTTGACACAAAGATAGATTATAGTCTGGAATAGGCTTTATATCCCAGGGTATATGTATGTTCCCATGGGATAATTTCCGATATTTACATGAACGAAGCCGCTAGCTGAAGTTAGTGCTTATCAGGGCGTGATCATTTCTAAATATAACATAATAATGTTAATGAAAGCTACTAAGCCACTGTAATTAACAGTCTGACCTGAAATTTATATTGAATATGCGTGGTATCATTTTTTTATCAACATTTGTGGGTTTATAAATTGAAGGACGGATGACGGAGGACAATAATTAATGTGTGTATTTATATCTATACTAATATTATAAAGAGGAATATTGTTGTTTTTGTTTGTATCCCTATCCAATTTTAACACTATTTTCACCAATGTATGCTACATTATAAGTGAGTAACAGCGGATTTATTTTATCCCCGTATTCTGAACTAACTTCTGCCCGCGATTTCGTCCGCGTGGAATAGTTACTAACCCCCTGATTTTGAAACATTCTTCATTGGTGCTCCGCTTCTATTGGTTTTAGCGTTCAAGCAAACAAATTCTTCAGCTTTATATATTAGTACATAGAGATCAATTGCCATTTGAACTGTATCGAAGTTTTTAACTTGTTTTTGTGTAGGCATTTAATGTTTGCTGTTGGTGTCAAATTAATGGCGTTGAATTTTTCAGCTGGAGTTCAAGCTGCAGAAAAACTGTTTTTCTTTTCAACCAGTTCTATCTATTGCAGGGCAAAGACTGGCTTTTGTTTTTCCTCCCATTCCAAGTTTCTGGCAAGTTTGGATCAATCCTGTCGATAGGCGTCAACTTCGTTCCATCATCTAATCTTAGACTTTTGCTAATTTTTTATTACACCGAATATACTTTAAAAAACCAAATAACAGAAAAATAAGAATAGATGAATAAATCACACTACATTTTACTGAAAACCTTCAGTAAAATTATAATTAAGTCATACCTAAATTAAAATTGAGACCACCCACTAGTAATATCACTGCTCTAACGCAATAATTCAAACAGTACTTTATAAATCAAACGCTACTTTAAGATAGCCGCGTTGGTTTAAATTAAGAACGCCAAGGCTGGCGCGTCATTCTAACAACTCATCCGAGCCTTGTCTTAAGGAACAAAGTAGTAATTACGTACTAATATTGCAACTAATTAAATAGGGTCAACCAAAATGAAATGCTCACACGACCGAAGGAAATTGCCGAAAATTCGGCTCTCATTGCGTCGGTTGTCTCAATTAAAGTGATGTAAGATGCGTAATAAAGGGCAATTTGGGTGATTTATGAAATCATTCGTTATAAGCGTTCGCTTGAGGTTAATTGTAGGCTCTGATGTTGGAATCAAGGAATCTTTGCGGTCACGACTCTTGGCAAGGTGATTTGTGTGATAATAAAAGGCGAATTGCCCTTTTTATTATGACTGCAAATCAACCTCAACTTGTATATTTTTAATTGTTGTGTTTACTGGTCAGGTAAAGGAGGTAAAATGTCTAACCTAAACTGACAAGGCAGAATAATTAACGCATCAGTAAAGAGTTATCTAAGCCGTGTAATTTGTAAACGTATTAAATTCACATTTATACCAATAAATATAACGTGCTGAGATACATAGATACCTAGTACCAAGATTTTATCTAATTTTATATTAATATTGCACAAGATTATTTTGCACAAAAAGGCAGGAAAAGGTTTTCACTCAGTTTGTTCGTTTGCATGGAACCACAAAGATATACTAAAACCATGCAGCTATACAAAACAGGATTATTTTTAGATAAAAATCATGATGGCCGTGCGAAAAGTTCAGCGAGGTCATGTGTGTTCGTTAGGTTTTATGCGTATAAAATAAAACGGACTGGGTCTAAAATAGTGTGATCAATTTGACTGTATGAGTATGCGCAATAGGTATAGTTTTTCAGTAAAACATGACCAGTATTGGTTGTTTCAGTGCCTTAGCTTGACTTTCGGTAGTTCATTTTTGAATCATTGATTTCATTATATTGATAAGCTTATTTTAACCGTATAGTTCGGTAGTAGTACCAATTGGTACTAGACATGCAAACCTCCGCCGGCTCGGTTGTAGTACCAATTGGACCTCAGAGTTACGTCATACGACATCCTAATTTATAATTTCATTTTTGATAAAGCCACTTAAAAAATCTTATGTATGGGCGTTAATTAAAACAATTAGATAAAATGCTCATATTTTAGCGCCATTAATTCTTTAATATTTAACCCAGAAGTTTACTAATTTTCATAAATAAAATCGAAGTGCATAAATATGATAATCGCCATCAACCATCATTCTTATTGTTTTTTTTTTTATTGTTAGGGTGTACCAAAACGATTATGCGAATCGATTTATTTTTTTATTTCAACCAAATCGATTAATTTAAATTCGTTACTAAAATATTAGGAAAAATACGTTTAAGACATAAAACACAATAAGCATTAATCATAATTATTATTTATGCTTTCTTATGTAATTCAAATAGGATTCTCTACAATAAAGAAAGAAATCTACCCAGATTATCGGACCCAAGGTTAATTTGCGCAGAATTGTCTATGTTATTCAAAATAAGGACGAAAAATATTTTATTCTTTTTAAATTACTGAGAGTTTTATGTTAGATACTTTCAGCTGGTTGCGTACGAAATACCAAGCTTATAGTTTATGTATGTAGGTCTAGACAAATTTACAATGGTATATCAAAAATATTTTTTATCTAGATCTCTCAGATCAGATTTTTTTATAATGTTATGAAAATTGAATATTGCTTTTTAAAATACTTTTCGATTTTGTCATCCTGCTCCTGAAACCCAATATCTAATATGTCCATGCAGGGCACGGAAAAATGCATTTTATTACAATTACACATACTTACCTACAAAATATATTTTCAAAATAAGGTTCTAAAACTATCTTCTAAAAAAGGTTATTAAGGCCAAATTCTACATGGTAAATAACGTATCTCAATAAATTTGAATAAGTGAAAATGGCACCGACTAGATTTTTCTAGTTTTTTTTGTTATGGGTGTTATTTTCATGGTTTATAGAGTTCCTAATCACGAATCTGCGATCAAATTCCATGAAAAAAAAAATCGGGTAAAGTGCGAGCCGGAATCTTGTTTGGGTTGCGGGAATTCATATAATTATTACCAACCGAATTTCATCTGAATCGTTTCAAATGCGTGAGTATGCGTGACATGAGTGGTCCTTTGCTTTATAGAGCTTTTTTAATGCACATATTTAATAAATAAATAATAATGTCCGCACAAATCGAACTTCGAAGTTAAGCTACGCTTGCCGAGATCGGCTAGTGGATGGGTGACCATTTAATACAAATTGAGTTTCCACCATGGCTTGGAAAGCATGTCGTTGATGCCGGCTGTCATTCGAACATCTTAGACAGTCGATAGGCCACAAACTGTAACCCCAACATTGCCAAGAGTATGTTCTACTCAGTTACTAGATTGTGGAGGTCTTTTAGGCAATAGCTCTATGTAAAAAAATGGTATTCATCCTACATCCGATTAGGCTAGATGCCGAACCCAACATAGAAAAAGAAAAGGCATATATGACAGTTCGGCATTTATAACTAATCGAATGATACCTGATTTGAAAAACCTATGCAGCCGTTTAGGCTACCGGACGTTCCATAGAAATAGACGTAACTACAAAAATACATATATACATACACACACATATATATATATACCTACTTAGATACATAGGTACATACTTTCAACATACATTCTATAATATGGTATATTTTATAAAAAAAACTTATCACATTATATAGCATATCGAATTCAAATAACATAATATCAAAGTTCAAACCGATCCACTACCTAACCACACCCATAGTCAATATAGAGATAAACAAAAAATATGGGAAAATAATAAATATTTCTAAATCACGAGCGCATTCTAGTTCTGCATTTAAATTTTGAATAAAATAGACATTTCGGCGCGAAATCCGTACGGGTCCGATTAATTTGTTCAGTTGATTTAATTCGTTGATTTCATAAAAATAACTATTTAAATTACTTAACAAAGCGCAAATATGGTTTTTATAAATGCTTATTGGATTTTATGATAAATAAAATATTTTGCGTTAATTTTTAATAATCGATTTATGATAATTGCTCATTTATATTTATCGAGTCGAACGAAATAAAAAAACCATCGATTATAATAATCGTTTTCCCACACCCTAGCATTAAAAAAATCAAAATGGCTGACGATTTTAAACAAAAATAAATTAGCGGTAATGAATATTACGTGTTATTGGATCTGTGTTCGTATATTGCATTTAGATCTGGGCTTTTTCTTGTTTTTCACGATATTTAGAATCATAATATGTGTATTTGTAATAGTATTTACATGTGAGTGTGTGATTTTTGTGTGAAATAAAAACGTAAACAAACACAGTTGGCGCGAAACTTTGACTTTGGATACCAAAAAACTTCATTACCGCTACATATTTCCTTAGAAATATGGATGAACTCGTCAAATAATCAAATGATGAACAAACCACTACTCCTCAAGTGGAGTTTGGGTTTCTGGAATTCATGATTTTCATGTTTTTTAGCCTCGAACACCACTGCCAAAACTCAACTACTACTTTCACCTATACGTACTATTTTCACCAACAAAAAAATATTACTCTTGAACTTCGATAAGTTCAAGAGTAATATTTTTTTGTCATAATTGAACCGTATTTTAAATTAACTTGCGTATAGAAAATGACAAAGAAAGACCGCAAATATAATGAATATGTCTTGATTTTGCGGTTTTGCCTCTTTTTAGCAAGCGAGAAGGTTGTTTACATATATAATTTTAACAAATCTAAGACGACTATCTTTTGGAAGGGTGTAGTAATGCGTATTTTAGACGCATTTTTAAGTTGACTGACGTGATTTGAACGATCTTATGTTGTAATTTAAGATATTTCTCAAAAACTTATCATATAAAATTGCTGCAGAAATAAATTTATCATAGTTAATTAAGATGCTGAAAGTTGAGATAATTTCTGAAATTCATGACGTAACATGCAACACCCCGTCGACTCAACTAGTGTGTCAAATGTCAAAATCTTGTCGAGCAGAGTGGTTAATTCAAGAAAAAAAATGTGTTGTCCAATTAAAGCATCTTTTTTTATTTGCTTTTTATTCTGATTGTAAAATGCTTGGTTAGGACTTTTGCTGGCCTTTGCGTCGTGTTGGAGCAATTTTGGGTGTCTTTGTAATAAAAGGGTGTGGTTACTTTGTAGGTTTATTGGGAAGGGACCATAAACAGTACATTCAATTTTTTATATCATTATGTCATGCAATAGACAATTTAATGTTTCCAACACTGATTTTCGATGAGAAATGTAAGAAATTTTATCTAGTTAACAGAAATAATAGACTGCTGACCATTTGCAATAAAAACAAGGTTGCCCATAGCTTACCATAACAATTATGGCTGCGCTGACGTGTTAATGGCAGTCCAAGAGCCCATCACCACTCTCCTGCACTATTTCATTCCCCTTAATTGACTATTAAGGTTAGCCAACTCTGTTTCCATTGTAATATTGCATTCTATGACGTGTTTCCACCCCATTACAAGACTAACCTCTTTTCAACAATCAACTTTTTGCTAAAAGCAAAAAAAAGCAACCATTCTTTTTTCAAATGTAGCCTTTGAATTTCATGAAAGGGTCTAGACTAAAATTGGTCAAAGCAATGCTGACACTAATAAGCAATTACTTCACAACAGCCTAAATTAATTTTGAGCCAAATTGGAGATTTTAAGCCTCTGTAAAGGGTGGAGAACCCGAAAGAAATTGCGTCATTCCAATCTCCACGGAGAAATTAATCAGCTTACTACAATGTGCTCAAGCGACTTAATTTTAATTGAAGCTGATTTAAAACACTTCAATGTTTAATTTTTTTCTGTTGCATTATTCACTCGTATGTTGCACCTCATTATAGGGTCTCGAAGTTAATCGAAGAGATATTAACTTTTTGCTGAAGATTTCTTAGATCTTGATATCTGAGGATAAATTACAAGTTTTTACGAGACTGTGCCTTTGTTGTTTTTGTTTCTTTACAATTCTTCAATTTACTAAGTATTAAGAGACTATATTTTCTATTTTGACATAAACTAACTTTTAGGTGGTGTTAATTTGAGGGATCTGTTATAGTTTTTATCGTTCACGTCATAAAAAGTATAAACACAGTGCGAAGGTAAATTGTTCGTTTACTATTAGGCTTAAAAAACAGGTCAAATATTACAAAAACTAAGTTTCGGGCCGTCCACTCAGCGTATTCTCTCGAGCACCAGCGTAAATAAACTTTACTAGCTCTAAAACTTCCCGTCCCGACTAAATAAGTATGTATTTCGGTAGAATTATGATTTGTCGGTCCCCATAGTGCCGAGCTGAATAAATTTTATTAAATCCGGGAACTCTTTATGACCAGCGGAGTCAGCCCGTCCCATCTAAGGGATAATGCAGGATTTTTAATATAATAAATCATTGCTTACTTTAGCTCTGCTGTGTTGAAGAATACTGATTATCCTCCCTCGAAATTTGCTTCAGCGAGATTATAACCGCTCGAGGATCTGACGTCGAAGCGACTTTCTTTATGTTTGTTTGCGTCACTGTAATATAAAGTGAGCTTTGTGCAATTTGGACGAGACGAAAAATGGTAGAACTTGGTGTTATTTTGTTGCTAAACAATCAGCAATCTTTGTTTATTTTTTTTTAGAGTTTGACGCCTGTTACGTCGCTCTTTTGTTTTTGTTTTTATCCTATTGTAAAAACAATCGCTTCATGTAAACTACTGGCACTCAAATACATACAGTTAAGCAGAATGATTGCGAACACTCTGCTCCACTCATTTTAAAAGTTCTATTTTCGGCTAGGTTAAACCAACCGCGTTTCAGAAGTTGATATGTTGTTTGCTATTCCGAATAATTAACTTAAAATTCACAACAAACATTAGGCTTTCTAGAACTGCTAAACTGCTAAAAGCCTACACAAGTAACTAGGTACTATTTTCACCAACAAAGATAGTTATGTGACTACAAAAATTTATTGTTTACTTAATATGATGCTCTGGTCCAATAAAAAGGAGTTTTGTAAGAAAATGTCGTGATGTCGTCCCGTGTTGTCGCGTCAAATGATTTGTGAGCGGAACGTAAAGACAAGGGCGAATGGATATGTACGTCGGGATGCATTATATCCTAGTTTCTGGGCGAACACTATCTATTCTTAGAATTTCAGATAAATGTTACAATTGGTTTTATACTAAAATACCATAAAAGTGCTTTTCCCTTTACTGGATTATTATTCATAGACTCTGTAATACCTATACGTGCATATGCATTACCTAAAATAATTGTATGTTGACTTGCTATCGACTGTTTCATCTTAAGCAGTACCTACTAAAAAGATTTACAAATTCCATCAGATTGAATATCTCAAAGTTTTGATATTATATTATGATAACAGTTTGAAAATTATGATTATAACTAAGTTACTACCTATAACTATATATACACTTAAATAAAACACTTTTAACTAACTAAAAATAAAAAAGTCAAAAGATGGTGTCGAAAAATTCCACCTCATCGCTGGCCACTGGTAATGTACCCAAAACACTGGCAGCATTGCTACGCTGTATGGCAATGCTCATCCTTTGTCCAAGGTAAAAGCCAGCCTTTGGGTCACGCGAAGTGTCAACTAAACGTCTTGACAAATCTTTAAATAAGTTACGAGCATTCGGACCCTGGAATTTCAACCCCAAACAGCTAGAAAATATAGCTGCCAACAAGGTTATTATACTTTCGCCACTTGAAGTCCTCCGCAGCGGCAGTGCCATCACAGAACGATGTGTTAGGAAGATGGGATGGCGCAAGAGTATCGACACGAGTCTCAGTCTAATTACCCATCTTCCATGGAAATAACGACATGCCGAACGATACGGCCATAAGATTCTAATATTTATTAGTTTGGAAGGTCATCAATCTCTTGGCGGGCCAAGCGAAGCGCAAGGGCACTACCTACCTTTTCTCGAAACGCTTCGTCGTTTTTTTGAACTCTCATAACTTTGCTTTGGATGATGCTAAATAGTTAAAAAAATTCAAGATAGAATGTCATCAGTACAATCAGTCACTCACTCACTGATCATCAAAATTGTTAGGGTACTTCCTAAAGTCCTAGAAAGCTGAAATTTATGTAAGCTAATATTACTACAAAGACAACAAAAAAATTAAAAAACCTAACCTAACCTATCCCCTAGGAATAGGAGGTGGAACCCTGTGTTGGAACCACAGATTAGATAATAGTACCTACTACGGTGGAAGTTTGTATGAGATTTGCACTACAGTTTGTACTACATAAGTGAAAATTAATTAAAACACTTTTTCAAGAAATGCACCCAAAAAAGGAAGAAAAAATAAACAAAAAAAAATCCATTAACTAACTTACAAAAATAAATGAAATCCCACCAAAAACATTTTCATGTAAAAATGTTGCCAAGATGAGTCTACGTCGCTTACCTTGTGAAAAAGCTATCAGATCTTGTATAAAGCCAAACTCTAAACGTGTGGCTTGGCCGTTTTATTTCACACCTAATGAACGAATGCCTATGAAATCTTCATGACGGTAGCAAAACGGCCAAGTCACACGTTTTGACTAAAATTTGTGAGGGTAGGTCTGGTAAAGTTAGGGCGCATAGATCAAAAATCTTGGCTCTACATGAGATCTGACCACTTTTTCATATATTTTTAGTAAGGTGTAGTGTAGAGCTTTTAGGTTTAGAGCGTGCAGTCTTAAGAGCTTGGCTTTATACGAGATCTGATAACTTTTTCACAGAGTAAGCTACGTAGACTCGTCTTGGCAACATTTTTACATGAAAATGTTTTTGATGGTTATTATTTCTGGTTCCTCTAGACTTCTCCATCCGTCAAGAAAATAGGTAAGTAAGTTAGAATATTCTGCTTTACCATATTCAAAAAACACATTAATAAACATCATCATCGTCAGACTATCCCACCCACAAGATAATCTAAACCACTATCCGTTGAACATCATAACATCCTAACTATCCCCCGCCACACGGTGTCACCCGCCGCCATCAGGCGCCTGATCTAACCGCACAGCAATTTGCTCCAAATTCGCATTCCTACGGTATTTTTGCTGCATTATTTTTAAATTACCAGCTCTCCAGCTTCATGGCGCTTTTATTTCGTACATTCGGTGCGGGGAATGAGAGAAACAAGGCAGCGGATGGAAATTTGGATATACACGCTTTGTACAGCCGACTTTTTATTCGGATAACGTTGCGTCCCTTGATTGTTCTAGATTTTTCTTTTATTGTTCACGTAATACTCGATGGTTATTCAACAGGCTTTTTTTTAAAGTACTGAAACTAAGCATTTTTTTTATAAAAATGAATTTGTGATTTTGACCGACGCCAATGTTTTATTTATATTAAAAGTATTGTAAGGTATTGTCCTAATAAAAAGTAATAGCGAGCGAATACGTGATCTGATAATTTGTTAGCGCGCCTATACAGGACAAACTCCTTTTTTTAGAACAAATTATCGCTTTGATCGCGTAGTCTCATTTTAGTACCTTATTTAGTTCATTACTAATTAACACTAATCTGTAGATATTGTTACCAGAGTTTAGCTGCAAAGCGAAGGGTTCCGTAGTTCACTGATAAAATCTCATATCTCTAAAAGTATATAAGCTGTGATGTTCAAACCAATTTTCGTTGGAAGTGTCAGTGAAGTTCTATTTGCTCATTTTTTTTTTAGAATTTTCAACTTCATGGTTTAAAAGTTCGATGGCGGTCTCATTTTTTACGAATTCGGTAGCAGGTATTTCAAAAACTATTGTCTTAAATATTTTTTTTTTTTTGTATAGGAACCTCAATTTAATTTTAAAAAGCTATCCAATGATATCCCACAGGATTATGTTCGTTGAAATTTATTTTTTGGAAGAGGAGGAGGAGGAGTGCCACCCCTAAAATTATATTTTTCCGTTATATTACAGCATTATAGAATAGCAGTTGATAGGTTGCACCTACCTACCAATTTTCATTTATGTAGCTTCGATAGTCTCCGAGTAAAATGGCTGTGACATACAGACGGACAGCTAGACAGACATGATTAATCCATAAAATTAAAAACATATAACTTTTTAGTTAAGTCATTTTTGACTAGGTACTTGGGCGTTTGTCGTTTTTTTTATGGATTAGTTATTCAGTGCCATCAAGGCTCAGAAATGACTGTATATATTTATAAAAGCGTGTCGCATTGTCGCGACACGATTGCCTGCTTGCCTTAATTTGTATACGAACATTATAATCGAAAATTCGTTAGTAAACCCATTATTGCATTTAATCGAGTTCTACACAGTTAAGCTATAATCACAATCAGTTAATTAACAATATTATCATAACATTTCGGTTTAAAATGATTAGGTTAGTGATGCGTCAACGAGAAATGTCAGCTATTCTAAATAGTACCAACCGATTATGTTAACAGAACTTCATAATAAATACAATGGTTGATATTGTACAATCATGATATCTAGGTACTATGTTTCATTTTAGGCAGTGTTAAGTACTTTTTGAATAGACCAGAGGGCCAATTTTACAACTTTTTGAGTAAGTTATCTGTTAAAAACACCTTCAATTTAAATAGTTTGCGACTGAGATATAAATACGAGTTTGCTTAAAAATCTCCTACTTCAAAAGCAATTTCAATAACGTAAAAATCTAGGGAAACTCACCACTGCTCTCAAAACGGTGAAGGAAAATCGTGAGGAAACTGGCATGTTCTAGAACCAAAAGTTCGAAGACATGTATGTGACATTCACCAACCCGCACCGGCCCCCGTGGTGAATTACGGCCCATTCCCTCTGCTGGAGAGGAGGCCTGTGTCTCAGCTGTGAGAACAATAAAAGGCTGATTATGCTTATGCTTACGCTAGGGAAACTAAAGTTCTCATTGACAGTTTGCCGCTCCTTAAAAATACGAGGATTGCTTATTTATTACACCAGTACCCTATACTAGAACCATTATTGGTTGAAGAAAGACTAGAAGATTAATAAAATCCGTTTATCCTACGATCATACTGACAATGAAATATCGCCTGTGATAACATTATTACCAACACTATCACAACTTAAGTGGATAATAATTAACTATATCTATCTGGTGCGTTGCTAAGGTAATTTTGCTTTTAACTTAACTAGTTACCGACCCCGCTTCGCACGGATGCAATCTAGGGATGGAGCGATGTATCAAAACATCGAGATTCCTGTGTTATTTCTGAGGTAAATATATGTATAGGTTTTTTATGGATGGGGAATCATGAAATGAGTTCTTATCGCTCTGGGTGGAGCGGAAGGTAGTGTCAGACTCTTACTGACTCAAACCCATCTGTGTTCCTCCTAATGCCCGTTGCGTTGCAGGAACACCGTGACTCATTTGAACAAAATCCGAAAACCTAAAATGATAAATAAATGTAATACTATTTATGTATAACATACTATGTGTAAATAGTATGATACACAATTATTATTAATACGCTTACGTTTTTTTATCCTTTCACATGTAAATCAATGAACCGGTTTTGATGAACTTTGACACAGGGATTTATGGGTTTTTATTGTATCGTGTTGTTTTTATTTCGTTACCAAAGTGACACGACAAGTATGTAGGTATGCAATGAAGAAAAATACATTTTCAAAAGAATTCAGAAACATATAATGCGGGAAGTATCGTGAAGATTCTTAAAAAAAATCGCTTGTAAGATTAAAATTTGATAAATTATTTTTCTTTTACTATCTTTCTAAGTGCTACTATAAAAATAAAGCCAAAAAGTTTAAAAAATTCTACTTCATTTCAAATTTTTGTTTAGTTTTTTTCATAACGGACAATTATTCAGTTTTAAGTACCAATCTTATTTATTTATTTAAACTTTATGTTCAATAGTGGTACATGGGCGGACTTAATGCAACAAGACATTCTCTAGCAGGCAACCTTTGGGTTAAAAAGAAACACTGTGGTAGGTGTACAAAAAATACAAAATATATTTCAATTATAAATATTTCTAGACATATTGTAGTCTATTATTTACCAAAAAATACTGTCCACAATTTATCACAAAAAACCTACGTAGTTTCGTGAGTACAAACTATAATGGCCATACATTGTCTCCCCCCAACACTCATACAGACAACATACATAATGTATTAAACAATAAATCTATATAAAGTGCCTGTTAACTTAAACAAGGCAACTAGTAACACCTCACGGTTTCGGTAGACGGCATTTCGTTCGTATAGTTGTTACATTTCAGGAGCGCGTAACGAAATTGTGAAGTTCGACTCGATGATTCGATTAGGTTGCTTGACCAAAAAAATCTAATAAGGCCGTCAAATAGATTTCCAAAAATATTGGACACGTATTTTTTGCTTTATCAAATCTATAAATATTAACGAAGTTAAGAAGCTCAAAGATCTGGAGTGGGGGATTTTGACGTCACGTCTTGGTAAAAATTATCGTTGTCGTGGTAAATTGTTTTTACTAACGTGAAAAAATACGTGTCCAATATTTTTTGGAAATGTAGACACATTTCCAAAAAATATTGGACACGTATTTTTAGACGTCATTACGTAGTACGTACGTAGTACGTCACGACGTAGACTAATTAGATGTTATTAGTAAAATACCCTGTTTACTCGTGATCTTTAAATTACAGTGAAAATTGCAATAAAATCTGTTGTGTGGGGTAGAATATTAACACAATGATACGCTCTTCTTGTCGGTCTGTACAAACACGAAGAGCGACTGCTACTAATATTTCTGAATAGATTTACTTAAATTAACCTAATAATACGTTTCAGTAGGAACCTATTTCCAAAATGTGTAGGTAGGTTAAACAAGAATAGATTTAAATGTCGTTTTTCCTTTAAAAACTTCCTCCGTGTATGTTTTTTCAGACAATATTCAGATCCACAAAAAGTAAAACAAAACAATGTACCTTATTTATATACCATTCATTCAGGAAGCCATCTGTATACATAAGTATTATGTAATACGTGGAATTAGATGTAAATGTTTCAGGAAAGGGCCACTGAAAAATGACATGTGACTTTAATATGTGGATGATTGCCCTCGGGGAACTTCTACTAACATAAACATTTTCTCCAGAGGTTTTAATTTACGAAATCTCAAATCAAAACAATGATGCAGCAATTCCGGACATGGATCCGTAGATGTACGCAAACAGACAGGTATTAGGGTTCCCGCGTTATTTATGTCGTGACTTAAACCAAGGGGGTTCCGTAATTGATCTTCCCTAAGGTCTATTTTCTTTTAATTAAAACATTTGTGAATCGTAAAATGGTATAACCGTGGCAATTCTTTCCGCAGACGAGGTACTTATATAAAAATACGGTATCCTAGAATGTGGTCATAAATATTTTAAGTGGAGCTAAAAAAGTTGGTGGTTATTTCATGTGTATAACGAGGTTTCTGGGGTATATGAGGTGGAAAGTATTATTTAAATTGTTGTCACATTTTCGTTATTATGAACATTTTTTTATGTTGTTTGCTTTCATGCTTGATCACAGCATTAGAAGTAATACCCCTACAGTACTTTGGATTATAATTCGCCTTTTTTTCTGGTTGGGAAATTAGAAAATAACTTCTCCCGCTCTGGGTGGAGCAGTAGGGTGTGTCAGACTCTTACTGACTAAAACCCACCTGTGATCTTTGCTTTCTAGGGCCGCGGTGACTCTTTCGAACAATTTCCGCAAACCTAGCAGGCACTGACCCTATGGGGCCCCATCTTCTTTGCTGACAGATCTTTGAGGCGCACGTGGAACCCGACGCACCGTTGACCCGTCTGTAGGCAAGCGCCTATTCTGTTGCGGCGGCTAGAGCGTGAGGATCCCTCTCCCGCACGCGTTCCGCCTCCTCCTTCGCTAGCATTACTGCTTCGCAGAAGGAGGTGACCGCTTCCCATTCCTCTCAGCTCCGGACCATGGATTGAATTTATAATTCTCCTTGTAAAATTGATTGAGTCAGGCGTTACTTCGCGGAAATTAAAACTAGATATATTATTTTCATTTTCAAATTCTCCTTGTTTCAAAATAACTATAGGAGAATATCCAATATGTAATATCTAGGTAACCCTCAAAGCTCATAATGTGCTGTTTGTACTCTATCTCTTTTCGGTCATTAAGGATGGACGTTTGGATAAAGGTAGTCTTTAAAGGGGATTACGCCGGTTGTACACTTGTTTTTTTATATATATATTTGTCTCTGCTTCATACATATATTTGCTAAACTTCATAATAATGAAGTGTAGAATAAAGTATACCTACCTACATATGTAAACAAAAAGTAATAACAAATGTTAATCCAAAACTATATTGTTATTAAAATTACATACTAATTACTTGTTAGACGACTGTAAATAAGTTTCAAGTTATAGGTACAATCGCAACAGTAACTGTATAAATATCTCTTCATTGTTCATGATAAACAACTCTATTTACGAAACATTTACTCCTTTACAGAGTATTTTAATTATTCCGAGGGTTTAATACGCGCGAATTAAACTTTTTAATCAGCATTATACGAGAAATCTTGTTAATCCGAAATGATTTGTCTCGGGTTTAAGTACGAATTCAGGAATGGTGGAACCCCGTTTAATCAAAATCTCTGGAACAATAGAGTAATCAGAAATATAATATAATTTTCGTGTTCATTATAAGTCTATCGGCGAGGGTGGAATTGATCATGGCTCACTGCAAATGAAAAGATCCCAATCTTACTCTATTACGGGCTGATGACTAAGCGTCGAATACGCACGAAGCTTGTGTTTTCGACCTCATCTTATATATTTTGACTAGCGACCGGACCCGACTCTGCACGGGTGCGAATTATAAGCCCTGTACAAACTGGCCTAATGCAAGTCGAGCTCGCGTGCAAAAGGTTCCGAACGAATAATATTTTTTTAACATATCTCATTAAAAACTTACGCTTCTTATAGGTTTTCCTGTATTCTATATGTAACGACCTATGCTCTACAGTTTCGGAGATAAATTGGGGGTAATGGTCAATTTTCGTATATTTTTAACCGAATTCAAAAAGGCATAACTTCGTTATTCCAACCAGTCCTGATTTTAATTGCTAATCTCCGAAGTTCTTCATTAGGTCTTTACGAAATTGAAATAATGTAACCATACCAGAAACACTGACTTCCATAATTAAAGTTATTTTGCAGTGGTTTTTATTTGGAATTCTGTTATATTTTTTTTTCATCTTTGATAACTTCGGAACGCAATATTTAAAAAATGAACACTTTTAAGACCCCTTTTTTTCTGGATGGGAAATCATCAAATGACTTCTCCCGCTCTGGGCGGAGCGGAAGGGAGTGTCAGACTTTTACTGACTAAAACCCACCCGTGATCCTTCTTGTGTGCCCTTTGCGTTCCAGGGCTGCGGTGACTCTTTCGAACCAATTCCGCAACCCTAGCAGGCACTGACCCTATGGGGCGCGCGTGGAATCCGCTTCCCATGCCTCCTCGCTCCGGACACTGGCCCGAACCAGGGCCGGACGCGAGAGGTCGCCGCCGCCGATCGCCTCGACGAGGAGACGGCGGTGCTCCGCCCAAGCAGGGCAGAGGGCGATCCACACAGTGATGACACCCAGACGCGTCCTCCCGCTGGATCCGACACAGGTACCTCCCCAAACAGCCGTGTCCGGTGAGCACCTGCGTCAGGCGGAAGGTGAGAACGCCGTGACGTCTCTCCAGCCACGCCTCAAAGAGGGGACTTATCGCCACAATAGTGGCGTGCCCAGCACTGGGTTGCGATAGTCGCTGTCTCCAAACCTCCGTGAGATCCTGCCTGAGCTCCGTCCGCTGCGCAGCAATTTGCCGCGGCAGCAGAGTTTCACCCCGGCTTAGTGCCTCCACGCGCAACGCGTAAACGTGCGCGAGGGCTCACGGCAGTAATCCGGCAAGGAGATTCGCCGCCTCGCCAGAGACCGTGCGGTATCCACGGACTAGCCGAATGGCCATGACCCTCTGGGCCGAGACCAGGTGGCGCGCTGGCAGTCGCCTTAGCGACAGCACCCACACTGGGGCCCCGTAAAGGGCCATGGACCACACGATCCCCGCGTACAGCCTCCGGTAGGAAGCGTTTGGTCCCCCCAGATTGGGCAAGAGCCGCTTGAAGGCAGCCCCGGCCCACCCCAGTTTGGGAGCCAAATGTCGAAAATGCTCCGCGAAGTTCCACCGGCTATCGAGGACGAGGCCCAGGTACCTCATCGTTGACCCGACGCCGATGTGAACCCCTCCTACCGTTACCTGAGTTCCCGGTGGTGGCCGGTTCCGAGAGCCATGAAAGCACATGGCCTCGGACTTGTGCAGGGCCACCTCGAGACCCAGTTGCCGGATTCTGTCAACGACTATCGCAACCCCGCGTGTCATCAACTCAGCCGCCGCCTGGTGTGACCCCCCTTGCGCTAGAACCAGCGTGTCGTCAGCGTAGCAGACTACGCTGACGCCGCGAGGGAGGTCGGCGCGCAGCACCCAGTCGTAGCCGATGTTCCACAGGGGCGGCCCCAGAACCGAACCCTGTGGAACACCGCACGACATCTCTCGCCGGTTCCACTCTCCCCGGACTTTTAAGACCCCTGCGATGAACCTTTTGATTTGCTACTTCACACGGTACAGTTATATAAACTTTTTAATGACGCCATTTAAAAAAAAAATGTTATTGGCAGTTAAAAGTTTAGTAAGACTCATAGGTCTCACTACAATTTTACGGAATGCGGAGAAAATCGGTTTTGACAGATAGATACATACAGACAACCGAGTGATCCTACAATTGGGTTCCGTTTTTCTATATGGAAGCCTAAAAATGGTAGATAATGTTAGTGTAGATATGTCTAGTGTAATGTAATAAATCAAGGGAAGGTAGGATAAGGTTAGCTTCCAGTCGAAACGGTTGCAACTTTACATGTAATCGTATTTTACCTGAAGCTGATGCTAATAGGCCGACGCCTAACTGATCCATTTCACAGTCCAGGTGGTGTCAGGGTACCTCGTTACTCCATGGCAAGACTGGTGTCAGATATTCTGGCTTCTGTCTTTCCGAAACGACTTCCAAATATATGTCTAACCAGCTTAACCGCGCAACTTCGTCTGCGTTACACTTTTCATGAAAGATGCGCTCTTTTAGGTCGTAGCGTGATGTTATACGGCCTTCCTCGATAAATGAGCTATCCAACACAAAACAAATCCATTCGAACTCGTTCCCGAGACTAGCACTTTCAACTAAACAAACAAACTCTTCAACTTTATATGTAATATTATACATAGTTTAGATAATTAATTAATCAGCTGGGACCAACGAGTTAGTGTGCTTCCGAGGCTCGACGGCGTCTCGGTAAGTAATGAACGGTCACCCATCCTTGAGCCTACCTCAGCAAGCATTCTTAAGCATTCACTGAAGATCGACCTACACGCCCGTTTTTGAGTTTTAGTCACGGCGCAACCATCACGGAACGAACGGTGGGCCAGCAAATATGTTACCAGTTCGTTGTTGTTTTTCTTTTAAATTCGCATCACAAAACAACCAAACAAGCCCCCACTTGAATACCGTACAAGTAATGAGGATATCCATAACAAAGACCAAACATTTAATCACCGGTTCTGATTTTAACGGAACATAGGTACCGTGGTTGTATTTTTATGCTATAATATGAAAATCCCGAGCTGCTTTTACAAGTCCCACCGCAAAAAGGACGATGGAAGTTATGAGGGTAGGGGAGATTCTCGTAAATAGCAGTGAGGGAGAATGGGGATAAAGGAATAATATATCAATACGAATCTTTAATATTCGCGCGGCGGTACCGTAAATCAAAACGAATGAAACCGAGTAATAAATCAGGGTGCGTTTTTGCCTATTTTTAACGTTTCAAATTGTTGTGTAGAATACCAGTGCCAAGCCACTGTTGTAATTAAAATTCGATGACCATCGTGCTAGCTCACGCTGTTATTTTTTATTCTATTATATATGTTATTTTTTTTGGAGGATAGGATTTTGTTTAAAGTATCTTTTCTATGAATGGAAAAGTCGACATTTCTTTAGTAAAAGACAATTTTAAAATTAGGAATAAAGATAAGTTCGATCAACCATTTCATAGATTAGCTAAAGTGCAGACATTTTTCATGAGATACTGCGTTAAATATTACAAGGAAGTACTTTAAAATATGAGAAAAAAAAACTAAAGAAAATTTAAGACAAACAAAAAAAAAAACGAAAAAATAACTTTAATTTCGGACCTTGGTATTTTTGGTTGTTACTTCGTATTTTGAACACCGAATTTTTCACGTTTTAGTGGTACACCCCTCCACCTAAACGTACCAATCACATTAGTATCAAGAAGCCAATTAAATACGCAATTTTAAGAATTACTCAAATACTGGTAGTCTTGTCTCAATCAAATTCAAATGGAACCTCATGACAAGCACCAGCCTAGGAGTATAAAAATAATCATCAACATCGGTACACCCAGTAGAAAGTTATAAGGTAACACACACAATGAAAAAAAAAATACAGTCGAATTGAGAACCTCCTCCTTTTTGGAAGTCAAAGTGAATAGGGTAGTTGACTAAAAAAATCTAATTAGTCCGTCAGATAGATTTCCAAAAAATATTGGACACGTATTTTTTCTTTTTTCACGTAAACAAAAAATGAAGCCGATACAGAGCGTTGAAAACTCGTGTGACGTCACTACTCGCTACAATTTTTACCGAGCCGTAACGTCACAAGCCCCCACTCCTGATCTTTGATGCTTTGTATCTTCGTCAGTTTTTATAGATTTAAGAAAACGAAAAAATACGTGTCCAATATTTTTCTATAATCTAACTGACGGACTAAACATAATCATATATTTTTTACTCAGGAAACATCCCTATTCGTGTGACTTGGGTTTATTCAGTATAGTCATGTTTTCACATATAAAAAAAGAAAATAGTAGAATAATAAAAATATTGACAGTCTGATATTCAGTTTGTTAAACATTATTATTCATATAAGGCCAAACCTCTGCCTACTCTTTTTGAGAATACAAGCTTGAAGTTATGTTTATGAATAAAGTACTTGAGCAAATGAATGTAAGATGGAATCCACCTGTAAGCTATTTCCATAAATCAGATATTTGTAGAATTACTTTACATTGCGTACCTTGTCGAAATTACATAATTAATACTATTTGAATAATACTTAGAAATAAAATACGAAATAATTAATACAGTGCAACTATAACATAAAACCAATAATAAAACAGGAGAGGCAGAAAAAAAAATGGATGATATTCTCTAAAATATTTGGCCTATTCTTATGAAAAATTCGTTGATGGAATTTGGTCCTCACATTTTGTATACTTAATTCACGGTGTGATGGTCTCAGCCAGTTGCCTTCCCCTGCTGCAAAGAGCGCCGACCATCCCGGTCTTGAGTAGTTCGCATCCATCCGTTGCCTGTTGGACTACTTGGTGTATTTAATTTATAAGTAGACGGCAACCATTTTGTTAGCCTTTTCTGCGCGACTGTACCAGGACTACCAAGCTGCAGTTTACACATATACATGTACTTATATTAGAAGAATGAATAAAAATAAATATTCTTCAGGGGACGAATGGGCCCCTCAAAAGTTCCAGGGGACGAGTGGGCACAGGGTGCGAATCTTAGGGGACGAATGGGCTCTGACCCAAGTAACTACATTAAAACAAACGGTCAGTCGAGGCACTTAATTGAAAAAAAGAAAAACAACACGTTTCGAAACGAAACAACCAAACAAACGTGATTCCTTCTGAAAATAACTCTTACCAACGAATTCATTGGACACGATCATTATTCGTAAATGCAGTGTCACTGTGATTAAAACGTGAATGCGTCTCTCAATATTGCAGGGGTTTCAATTAATGGCAGCTTGGCAACGCAGCTTCATCTGTCCATCCTCCATGCACGCATTTAAATTCAAATGAGTCATTCAAGTTACTTGCAAACCCGTTATTTCGCAGAATGCATCATTTGATTTAAACTCCAATACAAAATACTACTAAAATGAGTTCAGTCACCGCCAGACCAGTAGAAATGTGACTTTTATTCATTCTAGTTTGCGATCCGAGATATTTTAAATCGAATTCGACATTCAATGATATTCAATATTTGAAAGTGTTCCATGTAGTGTTGTTCGATTTTGAATTTAAGTTTCGGGAAATATTTTAAGCCTGGAGTAACCAGTATTTGTTGCTAAGGAGGGGCTGATAATCCTAATATTAATTGCTCATCTTAATTAGAGAATAACTCATAATCATAGTCTACAGTCAGTGATATAAAAACACGAGATACTTGTACGAAAAAGTAAACACAAATTATCATAATAAGTACATAACCGCACGTATAATCATTGTTGAACTAAAATTCAGTATTCTACATAAAACTCACCCCTTAATTTAGTAGTTTTAATATACGTAAACTTATGCAAGCTGTATGCAGTTTTCCTCAAACTTTGCACCTGTTAAGCTCTATAAAATTTGTTTAACAAAACACTCTTAGTTCGTGTGTGGGAAATTCACAATTAAGCCAGAATGTGAGTAAGTACTCGCTAAAAAGTTTTGCATATTAAAGGTAGATCCATAATGTATTTCATAATAACGTTGAGGGTATGCTGATAGTTAATTTGGTAACGTAACTAAACGTTATAGAAAATGTGCATTACAAACTGGCAAATAAACAAATCACGACCTTATATTTTTCTTGCAACTTGTGTCTACCCTCACGTACCTAAGCCACAGTAGAAATATGGAACAGTACAGAAACTACGAACAAACGATCGAAACGGCACACTCACACAGACGCGCACATCTACGAGGCCCCTAAGGGACCTTCGCGGTGCTCTCAGTGGCGGGTGCCGTGTTCATAGATAATATGTTACTACCTACACCTACACTGTTATAATGGCTATAGATGAGCCACTCAGGATTTCGTTTTGCAAAAACTGAGTACCAAAGCACAGATTTTTAATACTAGTATTAAATCCTTATACCGAAGACTGATTGTAATTTATACTGTATTATAATTTATACATATAACATATGGAATAAATGAATAGGGGTGTTTCCTGAGTAAAAAATATATGATTATGTTTAGTCCGTCAGTTACATTATAGAAAAATATTGGACAGGTATTTTTTCCTTTATCAAATCTATAAAAACTGACGAAGATACAAAACATCAAAGATCAGGAGTGGGGGCTTGTGACGTTACGGCTCGGTAAAAATTGTAGCGAGTAATGACGTCACACGAGTTTTCAACGCACTGTATCGTCTTCATTTTTTGTTTACGTGAAAAAAGAAAAAATACGTGTCCAATATTTTTTGGAAATCTATCTGACGGACTAATTAGATTTTTTTGTCAACTACCCTATTCTTATGAGTATGAAAAAATAAATGACCATAATTTGACGACAACATTATATTCTAGTGTTGTCAAAGGAAATTTACTTACTTCACAAAATAAGTAACAATAATTTTTCAACATACAGAAACCCTTCATCAAAATTTTAGGGCAGATATTAGGTATAATTGAAATGGAATAAAATGGCATAGAAATGATAAACAATATTCAGTTTGTAATTTTTTTTTTACAATGGCATTATTTATATTTTGACCAAAGAAGAAAGTCGCATGGAATAACATGCACTAACGCATTTTCGCGTGACTATTTCTCCCAGTCAACTCCTACCGCAAGCCGTGTTAAAGAACTTCGTTCCCAGAAAACACTTACCTACTTATTACAAACATTCAAAGTGACAACCCTAGCTCTCTACTGGAGCGTAGGTAATTATTTCAACAAATGGGCTTAGTTTCCATACTGTTCCATATGTTTACTGTGCCTAAGCCCTTTTGACATATTATTATTCAATCCAGGTCCATTTCTGATCTTCGATATTTCTCTCTACCTACTTCTAACTAAATTGACCTACCTCCATCCACATTGAGATATGAAAGGCTTCATTGAGCGTAATGATATAGAATTACATCTCTAACAAGCAGAAAGTAATCGTGTTTAGAAAGGAAATAAAGGAATCGGTAAAATAGACATTATTGCTATAGAATATTAGTCAGTTATTACCGCGACCCAATTCGTCAATGTTCGCTTGTCGAGCCTCCCCGTTACATTCCCGATACTTTATTTCGATTTCCCAATAAATTTGGTTCAATCACACTGAGAGCCCAGTTTATTTCTCGATGGCAGCCAAAGAATAAATTTCCACTTCGAATATTAGAGAAGTTCCATCAAGAACTTTCACAATAGTCCCCTCTCAAACTCGGTCCAAATGCCGTTATTCAAATTTTACTTTTGATAAGAAATTGAATAGATATCTGAATAACGAATCGTTGCAAACTTTAATGATAGCAATAAAACATTAATTTTATTTTTGGTTCGGCTAAAAAAAAATCATGCCATGAGTCTATTTAAATCATTCAATTTGTCAAAAGTTTTTATTGAACCTATCCGAGTAACAGCTTCTTCTGTGACTTGTATAGACAATATACTTTATAATTGTGATTACTTACATAAAGAAATTATAAACAAGTTGTCCCCTAATCACAGTGGACAAATAACAATGTTAATATTATAATAATATTTAATTTATATTATTTTTGGTTCAGTTAAAAAAAACAACCAAGTTAAGTGCCAAGTGTGAGTCGCATATTCTGTGAAAAACTGCATATATGCGTTAGTGTGATTTAAATATATACCAAAGTCATAATTAATTATCAAATTAGTTCTACAACATCATAATACACATATCAATTGAAACTTTTTTTTTTCATTTTATTTACCAAAGGCCAACAGTTAATACAACAATCTTCCCATCAAAATAACTCTACCGAAGATTAAAATAACTTTTAAAAGAAAACTGGTTGAACACTCCTTTGAGCTGGCTCCATTGAAACCAATCTCCAAGCTAATCTTCCGTAATAAAGTGCATTCTATCTTTATCTTTTACATTAAACTTTTTATTTCTTTTATCACCTAGAATGGGGCCATCCCTAAAGTTTATTTTGAAAGCATAAGATCTTAAAGCTTTTTCGGGTTATTGCTTTTTTTTTTCAAAGGGGCTGCCGCATCACCCCCTTGAGTATTGAAGACACATCTGTAAATTGAAATGGAAAAGGGTCAAAACTCGTAAGGGTAATAACTATAAGTTTTGTGATCGGCACTAGCGCCTTGAAGTAACCTTGACGATATTATTTTGTGTATTTTTTGTGGGCTTTTATGCAAAAGGTCTAAAAATAGTCTGAAAGTTGTATGCGTTTTGAAATTTAACAAAAATAAAGTACTTTTGGGATTCATTGAATGAAAATCCATTTTTGGGGTTCCGCACCTCAAAACAAAAAAACAAAACCCTTGCACGATCACTTCGCTGTTCGTCTCTCTGTCTGTCTAACTTTCAGTCTGTTACGACCCTTTTTTGCAGGAACGAGGAGCTACGTGATTTAAATATAAAATACGTAAATAAGCCAATGTCCCTTGGATCTCTAGTAAATTAAGCTTCTTAGTCAGTACAATAAAAAGATAGGGGCATTATTTATCATTAACACTTCACCCGTGGTTTTTTCCCGCGTGAATTTCGTTCTGTCGCTCACGAACTTCAAACTTCAGTAGGTAGGTTAAAAAGACAACACTAAAACAAAAACTTTAGTAGGTGTACAACAAATAAATAAAATACAAAATAATCGTGACAAGTTTCAAGTATATTAACCAAGGTATAAAATCTCGCAGACAAACTTCCACCCCCTATTTCAACATTTTGCGGGGGGAGTTTCCTGAAATCTTTACTTGGAGGACGTCTCCTAACTATAAACTACCTCCCTCCCAAATTTCATCTTTATACGTCAAGCTGTTTTCGACATTTCGTGATGAGTTAGTAAGTGACCTTTCGCTTTTATATAATTACCTATTTAGATTTTAGACATAGATGATTGAAGTAAATCACCTACAAGGATTTTTCCGCTGACCTAGAATCATGAAATTTTGCAAGAAGCTAGGATTTACAGCAAATCTAAAGGAAATAGTCTGAAAATTAATTATTGTTAGTTTTATCACAAACGGATTAGCAAATTAATATATTTGCAATTGAAAAAGTTACCGTGAAGTAGATCAAAGTATCAATGAAAAATTTTACTTTTTACTACATGTTCTTCTTCAATCTTAGATTTCTTTTTTTTTCTGAGTAGTGTGATTAGAGTGATTTTATAGTTTATAAACTTAGTGCTCAGCAGGTAATGTGTATTCATAATAGATAAATAATCGTACTTGGAAAATATCGAAAACGATTCCCGTAATAAACGAAAATCTTCATACGAGTTTGTACGGAAACTTCAGAGCGCGAGTCAGTCTCGCACTTGTCCGATTCTTTTTTAACGAAAAAGCTATGAAATTAGGTGCAATAAAAAATAAAAAAAAACTGACTATTCTAGTTACTGATTGTATTTACGTAATTCCTGATATATTATTATATGAAATTTAAATAAAGTAGACATAGGTACGTGTTGAAACTACACTGCGTAGTGACACAAAATTAAAATCAGGGAGAGAGAGGTCACATAAAAGGACGATCTTAATAAGGAACAAAACGCCAATTACAAAATTATATTAATTTTACTTAGCCTTGGCACCATTTCTCTAGATTTATAATAAATTCAAAGTAAGCAAGCTCAAGCTTCAAAGGGCAGTCACCCATTCCATTCCACTTGGATGATTTTCTTGACGGAAAACTTCGGATCTTTAATAACCCTAATAAAACAATAATTTTTGTTTACAAGACATTTTTACACAAGATAATTTCGAAATACTTTTATGACTTTCAATGAGCCACCAAGTATTTGAGTGCCTTTTCTTCCACTTTTCTGTGGATCAGTTCTACCTATCATTTTATACTGGGGCCCTACTATGAATGTCTTAAAACCATCATGATCTCAATGTGAGAGAGTGATGGAGTTGTGATCGACCAATGGAACTATTAAGAAAATAGTTCCATTGGTCGGAATCACGATGGAATCATGATGACATTGGCACTTCGTAGTATTAAATAATAAATACTCCTGAAGTAGTTAATATTTTTTCTTGCAGATGTTGATTTTCATACCCGTGGGTAAACATACACTTACTTCTTTTTTTCTGGTCGGGAAATCATCAAATGACTTCTCTCGCTGTGGGTGGAGCGGAAGGGAGCGCCAGACTTTTACTGACTAAAACCCACCCGTGATCCTTCTAGTGCCCTTTGCGTTCCAGGGCCGCGGTGACTCTACATACACGACACACGACATTGACGACACGGTTGGTGCAGTGATTGAGCGTTCGGCTGCTACACTACGTGTCGCGGGTTCGATCCCCGCTCGAAAAAAATGTTTATATGGCCTACAGATAATTGTTCCGGGTCTGGGTGTCTTATGTATGTGAGTATTCATGTTTGTGAACGCACCCACGATACAGGAGTAGGGAAGTATGGGGCAACGTTTATTTAAAAGAAACAAAAAGAAAGAAGATACACATACTTAAAGCTTCTTTTTCACATATAATCATTGGCTAGAAGGAAACGCCAGGATCGAATTGTATAACCTAGTTTATCTAGTTATACCTAGTTTCATTTTCAGAACGCGGCCGTTTGTACATGTAACGTTATAACTCAGTTGATAACACGACAACCCAGAAATCGGATTGTACCGAACTATATTGAACAAAATTGCTTCTCGCGCTTGATTGCACATTCATTTGGTAATCAATATTCGTTCATTGAACTTAATTTACATTGTCAAAACATATACAAGGTAATAAAAACATCAGGCGATTAAACTAGTGAATAATGTGTTGACTTTTTGTTAATAAGCTACTTCAATTTCGTAGCATACCGGCTTTATTAAAAGTTAATTATTGGTGCTGGTTGATTACCTTTTTCAATGATAAAGGGAGGTAGGTAGTATGTAGAAGAGGTACTTTCCCTAAAGTCTAGTTGGTTGAAATGTTATGATTTTAGATTAGACTAGCAGCACTCCACGGTTTCAGCCGCAAAGTTCCCGTTCCCGTGGAAATATGGGGATAAATATAGCCTATGTCACCCGGGATAGTGTAGTTTCCCAACAGTGAAAGAATCTTTCAAATCGGTTCAGTAGTTTCGGAGCCTTTTCAATACAAACAAACAATCAAATCTTTCCTCTTTATAATATTAGTATAGATACCCTGACATTCTTCCGGCTACCGGCTGTTTCTGATTTTTTTTTAGTCAACTCTTTCTAGCCCAATGGGTTCTCCCAAACTTTTCGAGCCAAATCCAGCATGAGTGCCAAGTAATTCTACTTCTTTTTAAAGCAACGTTGGCATTCGCATATACTCGTAATCTCTCAAAAATATACCGAATTGAGGCTTTTTCGACAGATTGCAACCAATGTCAATGCCAACGTTGCATAAAGATAGTAGAATTATAACACTCGGAACTACTTATATTTCTGTGAACCTGCGTACTGTATGATTTCCCTTTAGTGACAATCACGATAACTATTATAGTCAATCTGTGAAAGAGTTTCTATTCCCTCTAATCGGTTCAACGACATACTCCTATGTAGCAAGTTCAAAGTTCATAATACGCTACGCATTTTACTTACAGACACAATCTCCCATGTTGAGTTGTTTCTTGAAACTAAACTTATCCACTTTTGACATCTTTCGTACCAACGAAAATTTATAAGTCTCGAAAATTGAGCCTATTAGCCAAATATTTAATTCAGGAACGCATTCAAAAGTGCCCTTGAGAGCATTGGTCGCATGATAAGCCTGAAAACTCTTTGTCAGCGAACCGGAAAAGCTGCATCAAGTGTCAATACGAAGCGTGCACGAAAATAAAAAACCGGTCCGTTTTTTAAAAACGTCCTGTCAAAACCGATGTTTAGCTAACGATAGCTGACAGATTCTGTTGACATCGGTCAACAGAATCTGTCAGCTTCGCTCAGCTTGTAGATTGTGTAGTAAACTTTAGTTTTTTAGTTGGTGCAGTAAATTAGCAAAATATTTAATCAGGGTATAATTCAAAATATCCATGACAATATTAGCCAAATGATAAGCCTGAAAACTCTCTGTCAACGACCTGAACCGGTTTCCTCACGTGTCAATACAAAGCGTGCACGTAAATGGAAAACCGGACCGTTTGCGAAAAACGTCAAAACCGTTGTCGCAACAGAATCCGTCAGCTTCTCTCAGCTTGTAGATTGTGCAGTAAACTTTGTTTTGTAGTTGAATTTGTACGGTGTAGTGTCCCGTAGTCTTCAGTCCAATATGAGCAAAAATCAATTTCGTCCGTTCGCGGCTGAATGCGCCCTTTGTGTGACAGTGAAAGGTTATCGATGTTCGTTTTCACGGATCACTAGTGCCAGGCTAACTCGGAGGGGATGATATTGTTCGGTAACAAGCCTGGCTGTCTATTGCCTAATGGGAGACGAGAGTGCCCTGCATTTGTGTAGATATAAATGATAACATCTACACTGCATTTCTGCACCCAGAAAAGGTATCTTTTTGTACTTTGAATATTATTTTTTAGCAACGCAAACTTACGAATTGTATGTAGGTCGCGGGTTCAAACCCAGACAGACGCATTACTTTGTGTAATTAATTTCATCACTACTGCTCTCAAAACGGTGAGGAAACCGGTATGTCCTAGAACCAAAAATTCGAAGACATGTGACATTCACCAACCCGCTCTGGGCCCGCGTGGTAAATTATGGCCGATTCCCTCTCGTAGAGAGGAGGCCTGTATCCCAGCAGTGGGAAAATTAAAAGGCTGATTATGCTTATGCTTAATTCCATAAACTTAAAACAATAATGTTTCAAATAGACTCTTCTACTTTGAATTGAGAAACGAGCCAAGAGCATCATCGGCAATGTTAGGCTCGTCGAAGCTCCAAAGTCTTGAGCATCGACGCCTGTTGCTAGCCTGTCGGTTTTCTATCGAATTGCATAGTTTAATTCGTCCAATCCTGTTCTATCATCGGACCATAACATGTACGGCAATGCGCCAACGTTACATGGCGGACAACCCGCCCATAGTTATGCGTACAGCTAAGGAGTGGAATTCCCTGCCCGAGTCTGTGTTTCTTGATAACTATAACCTGGTAGTCTTTAAGTCAAGATTGAATAGGTTCCTTTTAGGCAAGCGTACTTCATGTTCGACCACATCATCGCTTACCATCTGGTGAGATTGTGGTCAACAAATCTTTGTCGTATCGACGTTCTTAAACATGCAGGTAGTGCAATACTTATGAGCTCTAGTCTGACTCTACTTAATCGCGCTAACCTAAACTTCAATTTAGACTAAAACTAAGTAAGCGCCGTCTGGCGACTCTTAAGGGAGACTTCTTTTTCCATACGATTTGACATCGCGTCATCGAATTGCTTTTGCCACGCTAACGCTTACGCCAGAGGCTCAGACGACTTTTACCCCTATTTTCTAACATAGTTTTTTTAATAAAATATTTTCATTCCAATCGACTCAGTTACAATGTGAACGGAAGAGCTATGTCTTTTTAAAATTAATAAAACTGCCATAACTGAAAATTTGATAGAGTTACATAAATGCACGAAATGACTCTGAACACTTATATGGGCTACTTATCTATGGGAAAAGATTTCAATTGTTATAGTACCAAATGGAAGGGTCATCTAATACGACTTACATGGTGTGAAGTCACAAAGAAGCTCCTCAAAGCTTTATAGCAGAATGAGCTTTTACGCCAAAGAAAGCCACGACCTCTATCCGTCGCAGAGATAACATGGACCTCAAGAGTACGTGTTTAAAGTAGCACTGGAGAGGATTTCCTCTTTTTAAATAAGTTTGCCTTTGAAAAGAGGTGGACAGAGGGGCTTTTGGAAAAGATTCCACACATTATATGAAAAAGTTATTGGTTCGTTTAAGCTTAAGTATTTCTGGATTACTTTTGATTTTGAGATTTTTCTATCGTTCCATAGGTTGCCTGATAAATATCTCTGTCAGTAATAAGACCGCCATGTACCCATTAAATTAAGAATACTTAGTGAATAGGTGTGTCACCTCAGACATTAACCTACATGGTTCTCATATGATTTGACCAGTACGGATTGTATGGACTTTAAAAGAGACTTTGACCTCTGAGTTTGTTTCGGTGTTTCTTCTCAGGGTAGTCAGCTAGGAAACACCGGCTTCATCTAGCTTAAAATGACAAGAAATATTGGACGTGTAAAAGTATTATGTTTAACCTATGTACTTACAAAATAAATATCATTTATCATTTTGGTGAACAATAAAGATTATAATACTCTCATCTTCGATTGGGATCGTAAATGAGTCGGTTTACAAATAAAACTGATAGCTAACCTCTGCACTCTGTATGACTGCCGCAGATATACAAGTGCGTACAAATATTATGGATATTAAACAATTTTTTTCAATATTTCGAATGTCAAAGCAATTTATTTTATTGGATAAAAATAAAATATTTTCTTTATTTTTTATTGTTACGTCATTAATGGTTAGATTAAAATTTTACATACGCACTCCTTAAGGAACCACAGGGGTTTTGTCACTCTCTCTTCCGCTCCACGCGGAGCGGGAGAAGTCATTTGATGATTTCCCATCCAAAAAAAGGGGTTTTGTAACATATTTTATAGGTCAACTTATAAAAAATATGATAACTGTATAGATACCATTTGAATGTTATCAAGAAAATCTGTCTATTAATGTGGGCAGAGTACTCAAAGCCCTCTTAATTTTCCAGGCTAGACGGCAAATTGTCCCTGAATTTGTCTACTGTACCTGTCAAGGTTACGTCTTCAATAGGTATTTCTCTTTTACTTTGTCCAGTAATCCATTTAAACATATAATCAAATAAATAATGCGAACACTGATCAATTCTTATGTTATATAGTAAGACGTATATAGACAGACGTTAAAAGTACATACACTGTTTAACGTATGTCTGTTTGTTACCTCTTCACTTATGTAACGTCGAAACTGCTGCAAAGATTTGGATTTAGTTTGGCACAGGGGTAGACTTGGAATATGACATGGGCTTCTTTGTTTTTTTTAATAAATTGCGTTAAAATACGAGCAAAACCGCCTACAGAAGTTAGTAACTAATATTACTAAAACTTTACCCAAGCTCTCGATATTCGTTCACAAATCATAAACTTCTTACAATGGCAGCATAACGAATGGGGTTCACGAACTGCTACACAAAGGTTTCCTTAGTGGACCTTTAAGCCTTCCCAATAGAGTGGAACACGTGTGCTCTATGACATTTAGAAGAATTATTGCTCAGTTTATTGCTCTTCATTACCTATGATACCTATGGGGCGAACGGCATTCAGCATTTCTGATTTAACGTAAGCGTTTCCGATATTTCACGTGAATAACTTCAATAAAATATTTTCCTACCTTCTGACGTCACGAGTTAACTCGTGCGGACGTTCCATCCATGCTAACAAGGCCGATATTGTTCATTTAAGGTTCATATTACGATGTCTGTTAAGATTTGTATCGAAATAAAACGAGATATCACAAAAAAATCTCAGAGAATCTACCTTTATTTCGACGAAGTACTTCTGTTACACAGGTATGTTTACAGAATGTCTGTTGGAAATATTAAAGTAAATAATATAGCGATACTAGACAAATTTTTAAATTGAGCTTGAAATGAGAAATCCCCGCGAGAAATTCCCTCGTTCCCTCCTGACAGTTAGGGCGGTGGTAAAGAGGTTACAACTAAGCAAATTGCATTCACCGTTGTGGAATTGCCGTGCCAACTTTACACAAATATCTCGATGAGAATTTTTCACATGTCAAACGCTTGGCTGATAAAAACGGAGCGGATTGTGCCCCGACCGCGCTCGCTTGAATTATAAAACGAAGAAGACTATGGAATGTCTTTCACCTTACTGAGATTACAGACTTGTTCTCTTCCGCGCTTGTGATATTAATGTGTCATGTTTTATCTTTTTAATATGTACCTTCAGTTGCAATACAGCCACAGAACAGTACTTTTTGATACAGCCACATGTCAACGTTAACTAAAGCAAATGATTTAAAAACTTAGTGGCTGACCTTTACTTAAATGGAGAAAAAAAAAAAATTAAAATTATTTTGCTAGAAAAGATGTGTTATAAAATAAATTTCTAAGTTATTAGACCTAGTCTGCGACTGGATCTTTATGATATGACAGTTTTTACGTTAGTAAGCTAGAAGAGATTTAGCTTGAAACACGTCTGTCTCATTTTTAAGCTCGATTTTGTACAGATTAGATTCGTTTTCATCAACTTTTAATCTTAAAAAGTTGATAAGCATATCGTATTCTAAATTTTTTTTGAAATTATTGTGATACATATTTTTTCATATATTATTTTTACAGCCAGCATAAAGAAGAGAATTTGCTTACTTTTATTTTCTTACGCCGAGGAACGTCGAAGGGTGATCTATTACGCCATGTTTATCGTCCGAGGTCGCCACGGAATTCGGCCTCATTTCCAACTGTCTGACCGCATGCCTACACGTTCGGGTGTAGATCATTTTCTTTGACGGTCATCTGTCACGGCGACAACCGCGGTGGCGCCATCTTGACCATAGATAAACAGAGTCGGAATAAACGCAAGTGATAGATGAGGTTTGGACGGCACAGAGGTTAAATGGGGAGGTTAAATGTCCTAGACCTTTTGAAACAGTTCTGTGTTTCACAAAAATGTAGAAGAAATAAGTTCACTCAGTGAATCGTGCTAACTATTTCTTCTACATTTTTGTCATCTGTAAGTAAACACAATGGTTAAAATGATAGACTACATATATATACATACATATATATAAGGATAGGCTTTTAGAAGAAGCACGACTAAAGGTTTTATTATGAAGAAGGAAAGTTAAACATCGTATATTAGGTACACGAATAAATTGTTTTTTTTTTCTTTTGTAGTTTACCTGGCCACCAGAAAATTAAAATATTTGGAAGGAATAGATTCATAATACATTTAAATTGAAGAATAAATCGTCCATGACAAGCGACCAACGACAATCGAAATTTACGCGTTTCATATCACAGTCAGGCAGTATGATGAGTGAAGGTTTCCCAAGTAACAGCAGACAGTTCCTTTGTACTCGTACGATATACATAAGTTATGCTCGTAACTATTACTATCTATGTGACAATAATTCGCAACTTTTCAATGAATCAATAAATTTCAGATCAAAATACTCGTCCATTTTATTTAGGATGTGTTATTTATACCAATCTATCATAAGCACTAATCTATAAATTAATAGAACTACTAAAAACAATGAGCTGTAATCGAAAACGCTACGCTGGATGTAATTAATGCACAAATTCGATTTTGGTAGCATGTTATTAGTGATATATTGTATTCAAATGATAATGCAGATTGCCGATAATTTTAGTGCGTTAGATTGATAGATTTTCGACTGCTTCGTTAGTTATTGAAAAGTGATACCTATAAATCCGCCGAGACACTTATTTAAAACTTTCAATCATCACTGTGCCGGTTGCTTTAAAAATTGAATCTTAACTTTCTTTTAATATTTGGAAAAAATCTTATCAAGGCGCTAAAGTTTTTGGAAAAAAAAAACATTACCTGGTTTTTTTCAAAAAATTAGCCATTAGGGATTTTTATCTCACTAAAACTACCCCGGTAACTACCATTGGCACAGAAGCTGTTTTTAACCTACTCTATATTGTTATTGCTCTATGATTGAGACTAGTTTTTTCTGCGGTTTCATGGTCTATCTCACAGAAACATTTTTGAAATAAAAATTGCCTTTAAATATTTTTTTCATCAGATTAACCTACCTTTTACAAACACATTCAATATTTTAATAATACTATTATATTAGCATTCCAGAAATAATTGAATATTGCTCATCCATCCGTTGATCGTTCCGTACTACAGTCAATTAAGTGAGAGCCAACAATCACAACTTCGAGTCAATTTTAAGATAGAGTTTTCTTCAAAGAACACTTACCGACCTTTTTCTTAGATAGAAAATCATAAAATGTCTCATTCCGCTCTGTGAGCAGTGGAAGGGAGTGTCTGACTCTTACTGACCAAAACTCACCTGTGATCTGTATTTTACTTGACCACTCAATAAAACCATCTTCCAAACATCAATCCTACATAGATACAGGTATATCTATACACCCAAAGAGCACCTCAACTGTTTATTATTCCGCACTAAAGTCAATTAAGTGGGCCAACAACAACTTCGGGTCAACTTTAAGATAGAGGTTACTTTGAAGCAAAGGGGACGAGGCAACACTTACCTACGCCAACATGATTGGGATCTTTATGTACAGCACTTTATTGCTTCTGCGTCAATAATTTTAATTAGACCTGTTCAAGGTATAAAGTTTTTACATTTTTTATTTGTTTACTAGCTTTCACTCAAGTTTAGTTTTATTTTCGTAGTGCCTGTAATTGTCCGTCGTGTAATTGGCTTCATATATTTCCGCACCAAAATTTATCAAAATTAGTTCAGCGATTTAGGCATGAAAGTGTAACAAACAAACTCTGATTTCGCATTTATAATATTAAATTAGAATAGTAAGAAATTTTAGTCGTAGGGCGAAGCAAAAGGCCTGCCATTCCTATTTCAATTTTCCCGGTTTTGGGCGAATGTGGAACAATCTTAAGGATAGGCGCCATGCTCATAGTCACTCAGCTATACCTATGATCTATCTTTTACGAAGAAGTCTCCATTAAAATGTAGAAAAGTTAAGTGTTTTCATCATCATCATCAACAGCCTGTTGCAGTCCACTGCTGGACATAGGCCTCTCCAATTGTACGCCACTTAGATCTATTTTCGGGCATCCAGTTTATGCCAGCCGTCCTGCACAAATTGTCACTCCACCGTGCCTGCGGACGTCCTACGCTACGTTTGCCGAGACGCGGTCTCCATTCTATAATGTGGTAATTCTCTAATGTGTTTTCAGACAGTATCAACCAACACATCAGAAATTCTACCTATAAATTCTGTCCGCCCTTGAATTTTCTGTTCTCCTGTACATTTTTTGTTGTTCGTCAGTTTAGCATAAAATAACTTAAGGGGACGTCAGGTCTGACGATAAAGGCTGTACATAAGGACCACGTCTGGACATGATTTAAGTGTCGCCTCAAGTGTACCTACTTTAAGAGAAAGGTCAGACTAACAAATTCAGCACATTTTAAGAGTTGGCTAGGCTTGAATTTTCTTTGTAGCCTCCATTTTCCGCCCGTATGTGCTTTTGGGATCCACATCTCGTTAGTTTTTAATTTAAATTGCAGCATAAAAAAGATGCAACCGCGCGTTCTGTTCCAGAATCATTCTTTAGAAAGGACGATGTTAACATGAAAAAAATATTTTATTAAAGCACGCCTCGTTCTAAGTGCACAAAATTAATTTTAGCGGTACCAAAATGAATGTTGAATGTCGGAAAATGTTAGCGGTAATATTTTTAATACTAGGCAACATCTTTCGTCTCTCTCACTCTTTAATCAAAGTTGCAATAACGTCACCTTTCTTTCTTACGTCCGATTCATAAGCGAGGGTTCTTTGAAATACAATGTCGTGGCATAAAATGTGCACTTTTTCATTCGCCTGTCCTCCAAGTCAAAGAAAATTTAAACACTATTTTAATATCGAGTTGGAAGGTACTGGAAATACATTACATTAATGTGTTTTTGTAGGAACGGGGCTTTTATTAGGAAAATCAGATGAGCAAATGAATATTTTCCTTTTTAACTTTGAAAATGAAAACAAAATATCTAGTTTTAATTTCCGCGAATATTAGTGGGTTGCAGGTATGCACCTCCCTCCCGCCCGCTATATTATGCACATGCAAGGTTGCTAGGCAAATGCAAGGATTTTAAGCACATGCAGGAAGGCAATGCAAAACCCAACACCATTACCGACACGTGTTTCGCCTCTCCACGAGGCATCCTCAGGGGACGTGTTGACTCGCTGACCGTTGAGTTGCGACTGAGCATTTAGTACAAGGCACCCCCCTTTTATACACTGCCACCGTTGGTTATTTGTGTGCAACTACCCGCAAACATTCGCAGTAAAGGGGAAGAAACCAAATTCGTCTGGTCATTCAACAGTGCAAAATTATTGTTATTACTATGTATAAAAATCTCTAATTGTTCCAAAACACACAGCCGGAAACCCTTATCACAAATATGTAGTATATTAAAACTATTGTTGTCGCGCAAAGAATGGCCGGTATCAATTAAATGTTTCGCGAAATTCGATTTGTCCGAATGGCCATTTCTATACGCGGCAACATGTTCCCCATACCTTATGTCAAAGTTTCGGCCCGTCTGACCCACATACACCCCGTTGCATTCATCACAGACCAGCCTATACACCCCAGACTTTTTACTATTTTCTAAAATATCTTTTCCGTTACAAATACGGCGTATATTCTGGTCCGTTCTGAACGCTACATAAACGTTGTTTTTTCTAAGTAAATTACTAATTCTATCTGAAATGGGGCCCATATAGGTCAGACTGGTCACATATCTATTAATATTTGTACGCGGACATGCATATAATAGTGAACGAACCCTTTCTTTCTGCTTTTTACTAATTAAACTGTCTACCATTGACTTTGAGTAACCGTTAGAAATTGCGATCTGGTAAATAATATTAAGTTCTTTTACATAATTTTCTGCTGAAAGGGGGAGGGCAAATAATCTATGAATATAGCTGCGGAAGGCGGCTAATTTATGTTGAAGAGGGTGACAAGAAGAGGCTGGTATTGTCGTGTCAGTGTGTGTCGGCTTTCGATAAATTTGGAAATCTAAGTCACTATTGTGTTTTGTGATAGTCAAATCCAAAAAGTTGAGGGAGTTTTGGGACTCTAATTCTAATTTAAATTTAATTTTTGGGTGAGTTTTATTTAGTTTTTTAACAAAAAGGTCTATTTGTCGAACGGTACCATTCCAGCAGATAATTATGTCATCTACATATCTATAATAAAACAAAATATTAGGTTCGTTCACTATATGTTTACATTCAAAGTTATCCATAAAAACCTCCGCCATTAGTGGACTCAAAGGCGACCCCATAGCCAACCCTTCCTTTTGAATATAATATTGGTTATTAAATCTAAAATAATTTTGTTTCATGCAAATACTAGTGAGGTTAAGTAAATCCGCAATTTCCCCAGGATGTAACCGTTGCTTCTCAAATTGGATACCCAGAATACGTAGACAATCATCGATTGGAACATTCGTGAATAAGCTGTCAACGTCTAAGGATAGCAACTTTGCATTGGAAGGAATTTGGATATTTTTTACTTTTTCAATTAAATCTAAACTGTTCTTCAAACTATATTTGGGATTAAAAGAAGTTCTACTTCTCAACAAAGTGTTGAGACGTTTAGCTAAATTGTACGCTGGGGCACCAATGTAAGAAACAACTGGACGTACAGGCATGTTATCTTTATGGGTCTTGGGTAGACCATACAACAAAGGAGCCCTCGGATTCATAGGAACAAGGTTTTTTAGTTGGTCTTTTGATATGTATGATGTGTTTTTAATGGCATCCTTTATCTCGAGGGCAAACCTCCTTGTAGGATCCGCACCAAGACGTTCAAAATCCTCCCCCAGGATGATGTCGTTAACTTTTTGAGTATAGGCAGTTTTCTCCAAAATGACGACAGAATTTCCCTTATCAGCCTTTGTTAATATTAAATCATTCTGCCTAATACGGTGCTGAATTGACCGATAAAGGTGAATTTCGGTTAAATTTTGATTGGGAGGGGATGTGAAAACTCTCTTAATGTGAGTTGCCACTTGATGTTTAACGACATCATCCTGTTTTCCTTTGAAACAAGCTATCTCGGTGTCCACCACCAAAGTTTGAAGAGATTCCTGGGAAAGTCGGGGTTTAATATTTAACACACACAGCCGGGCAAGTGGATTAGCTTTACAAAAAGCAAAACAAACTTGGTTGAATGAGGAATGTCGGCACTGGTTTTCGGTTAGAGACAATATCAAACTTCACCTAAAAGTATTATACACCGAGTTAACTTTCAAATTACATAATGTGGAGTTTGATATTTTAGATAACAAGGCTAGGGATTTGGCTTCTCGGTTAGCTCACGAAAAATATTTTCGACAAATAGACCTTTTTGTTAAAAAACTAAATAAAACTCACCCAAAAATTAAATTTAAATTAGAATTAGAGTCCCAAAACTCCCTCAACTTTTTGGATTTGACTATCACAAAACACAATAGTGACTTAGATTTCCAAATTTATCGAAAGCCGACACACACTGACACGACAATACCAGCCTCTTCTTGTCACCCTCTTCAACATAAATTAGCCGCCTTCCGCAGCTATATTCATAGATTATTTGCCCTCCCCCTTTCAGCAGAAAATTATGTAAAAGAACTTAATATTATTTACCAGATCGCAATTTCTAACGGTTACTCAAAGTCAATGGTAGACAGTTTAATTAGTAAAAAGCAGAAAGAAAGGGTTCGTTCACTATTATATGCATGTCCGTGTACAAATATTAATAGATATGTGACCAGTCTGACCTATATGGGCCCCATTTCAGATAGAATTAGTAATTTACTTAGAAAAAACAACGTTTATGTAGCGTTCAGAACGGACCAGAATATACGCCGTATTTGTAACGGAAAAGATATTTTAGAAAATAGTAAAAAGTCTGGGGTGTATAGGCTGGTCTGTGATGAATGCAACGGGGTGTATGTGGGTCAGACGGGCCGAAACTTTGACATAAGGTATGGGGAACATGTTGCCGCGTATAGAAATGGCCATTCGGACAAATCGAATTTCGCGAAACATTTAATTGATACCGGCCATTCTTTGCGCGACAACAATAGTTTTAATATACTACATATTTGTGATAAGGGTTTCCGGCTGTGTGTTTTGGAACAATTAGAGATTTTTAAACATAGTAATAACAATAATTTTGCACTGTTGAATGACCAGACGAATTTGGTTTCTTCCCCTTTACTGCGAATGTTTGCGGGTAGTTGCACACAAATAACCAACGGTGGCAGTGTATAAAAGGGGGGTGCCTTGTACTAAATGCTCAGTCGCAACTCAACGGTCAGCGAGTCAACACGTCCCCTGAGGATGCCTCGTGGAGAGGCGAAACACGTGTCGGTAATGGTGTTGGGTTTTGCATTGCCTTCCTGCATGTGCTTAAAATCCTTGCATTTGCCTAGCAACCTTGCATGTGCATAATATAGCGGGCGGGAGGGAGGTGCATACCTGCAACCCACTAATATTCGCGGAAATTAAAACTAGATATTTTGTTTTCATTTTCAAAGTTAAAATGGATTTTCCGCAAAGTAACGCCTGACTCAATCAATTTTATTTTCCTTTTTATTTAAACTATTACTTTTACTATACGATATTTTAAAAAAAAACTTTTAAAAATAGGGTTTTATTACTTAAAATCTGTTAAGAAAAATACTATTATATAGATACATACATACATTACAACCTTTTACGATAGTTCTTAAATAATCCCATATCATAAATACCTAATTATATATTTTTATTAAACCCTAAAACTTTACACCTTGTATTAAATCTTTGGCAAAAAAAGAAAACCTAAACTAATCAACGATAGTCTTTTTATTATTAACTAGCAGCGCCCCGCGGTTTCACCCGCGTAGCGCGTAGTTCCCGTTCCCGTGGGAATACGGGGATATAAAATATAGCCTATGTTACTCAGGGTGAATGTAACTTTCTAATAGTGAAAGAATTTTTGAAATCGGTCCATTAGTTTTTGAGTTTATTCGTTACATACATAAATACAAATCTTTCCTCTTTATAATATTAGTATAGATTTGTACTTTAGAAATCTTTGAAAAACTTAAACAACTGCTGCATAAATTCTTGATTGTAAAAAAATGTGCCTATTATCCGTCTTGCCCCACCCCCCGGGTAATACGACAAAAAAACTTTTATTTTTAATTTTACAATAATTGCACGCATCTATTGCAGTTGAACTGTCGGTCGTGGCGGGGCCCGAGCTCGTCCAGCAGCCCTATCTATTGTAGGTTTCTAATACAAGCGAGTATTCGTCTTACCCATACTTTAGGCATCTTGCCCGGGCTTCCCTTATACTAACAGGTATCTGCTAGCTTGAGCTGACGAACAATTGTTGTGTTTTAGAGAGAAAATAAGTAAGGTCTGGCGACTCTGGGATCTCAGTCAATACTGTGACGCCGTAGCCTCCTTGGCTGCAGATCACTGGCGGACAAGTTTGTCGATAAAACTTTGGAAGTCTCTGCCAAAAGAATAAAGATTGTTTTGAATTATGAATGAGGAAAATATGCTTTGTTTTATATGAAAGTCTTGCAGTAGCGCTCTTATACGGCAAATGCCCTTTAAAATAAGTACGAAGTTAAATTCTAAACCGTGTTTTATTCATTAGAATGGTAAGTAGTACTAGGGGCGAGGTTCCCTGGTGCAATAATACTTAACAATGGCACCATATACAATGTCAATGCCAATGTCGTTTTCCCCGTGAACCCACTGACTAAAAACGAAACAAATTGCCGTAGTTTTGTCCAAAGTTTTCGTTTGTATACCATTATGCTCTAACAAAGGGGAATGAAGAGTAACAATTTTAGTGAATTAAGTCCGGGCCCTTTGACGCGTCGCCTCCGTGGAACAAAAAGCAGGAGATCCTAAATACAAATGAGACCTATTATTCTTCAGAAAGCCACTACATTTGTAAAAGGTTATATTTTTTACGAACTCGATAAGTTACGGTTGCGTAATTTTTGCTTTGTATTCTGTTATGTTACTGCTATTATGTTCTTCATGATTTTTGTGAAAATAATCGAATGAATTGTAGTTCATTATTTATTTCTTCACGATGTACAAAGAGAACCTAAACAGGGTATCTTTTTATCTTTCTATCTCTATCTATTCTAAAAGGTATGATGATTTTTTAAGACTATTTTCTGCAGTAATAACTCATTTTTGTTATAATCATTTCAAAGAATTTCGGAGCATGGCATGATAATTACCTTAAACTAAAGTATCTGTGAAACAAAAGAACTGCTCGCTAAGTTCTAAATTCAAATTCAAATAAAATGTAAAGTTAAAAAATTAGAGTTTTTATGCGACGTTTCACGAGAATTGAGAGAGGAGGAAAATATAGCAGATATAATGATACCAATCCTGAAATTCAGAATTTTAAAATGAATCCAGGAAAATATTCTGTCTTTGATATATTCCGGCTTACATTATGCCATACCATTTTTTTTTTCAACATGAAATCTATCCAATTTAAAAAGCGTAGCTCCAGAAATTCTCAATTTATCATACTAGAGATCTATGTCAGTTGAACTAGGTTACTACCCGCTGTATGAATAATAGTGCACTTTATGTGACAGAGAGGATTTTGCGAGAAATTCGTGTGAATGGGCCTTCCTTACCCGGCTTTGTCCACCACAAGGCGTTCATCCCTACGGAAAGGACCCAAGGTTTGCCCCTGACAAGGGTGTTGGTGTCACAAATTAATATTTGTACCTACATAAATTAATTTTAATGTTTCGTAATTTGTCAGCTAAGCAAACTGTTTGGAGGATGAGATAAATAATAAATAGGGTTATGTCGACGAAACCTGAGGGCTTCAGTTATATTGTTATTCAAAAATTAAGGATTTGGGGTTCAATCAACAATCAGGAGTTTGAAACGGACAGTTACCATGTTGCATTTTTTATTCGATTTTAGACAAAAATTGTTAGAATATAAAAGAATGGAATAGGACTGTATTTGCAAATATTTGCATATAACACAACAGTTTTTACATAAATCAAAGTTCAGGCTTATTTTACTATTCGGTATGCAAACATTACAATTATTATTATTTATTATTAATAAATAAAAAATCAAATCAGTAAATAATCATTATAGTGAAATTTAAATCTCAAATATTATCGATTAATGTTAAATATAGAAATAAAATTAATCAAAAAAATGTATTTCTACTCTGTCAGAAACTCAGTTACACTGTATTACGTTTTATCTGTCAAAAATTTAGGCAGTGTATTCTTAAATAGCACTATATTTAAATCTTTCCAATCACTTGGTAATTATATTATATACAATTAAAAAACCACTGACTGATTGATTGACTGACTGATTGACATAATTGTTCTCCCACTTGCCGTGCTAGGAGGGGAAAACTTTTTATGGGGTTGTATAGAAGGTGTCGGGATGAGTATGGGAAAAATCTGAAACTACCCCTTTTCAACCCCCTTCTTTCAACCCCATTGCTTATCTCAGAAACCTGACGTCGAAGAGAAAAATAGTTTTCGGGGTTGTATAGAGGGTGTTTGGATGAGTAGAAAACGAAAAAAAAACTACCCCTTTTCAACCCCCTTTTTACAACCCCTTTGCGTATCTCAGAAATCTGACATTTTAGAGAAAAATGGTTTTCGGGGTTGTATAGAGGGTGTTTGGATGAGTATATGGCCAATAAAAAATTCAACCCTTTTCAACCCCCTACTTTCAACCCCTTTGCGTATCTCAGAAACTTGACATTGTAGAGAAAAATGGTCTTCGGGGTTGTATAGAGGGTGTCTGGATGAAAATATGGCCAAAAAAAATTCAACCCTTTTAAACCCCCTTCTTTCAACCCCTTTGCGTAACTCAGAAACCTGACATTTTAGAGAAAAATGGTATTCAGGGTTGTATAGAGGGTATATGGATGAGTATATGTCCAATAAAAAAATCAACCATATTCAACCCTTTTCAACCCCCTTCTTTCAACCCCTTTGTTGTTAGTCAAAAATACTAAAAAGACACCGCGGGTTGCTTGCAACTCGCGCCCCCAAGCGAAATACTAGTTATATTATATATAATTAAATAACCACTCACTCACTCACTGATTGACATAATTGTTCTCCCACTTGCCGTGCTATGAGGGAAAAATTTTTTATGGGGTTGTATAGAAGGTGTCAGGGTGAGTATGGGAAAAATCTGAAACTACCCCTTTTCAACCCCCTTCTTTCAACCCCATTGCTTATCTCAGAAACCTGACGTCGAAGAGAAAAATGGTTTTCGGGGTTGTATAGAGGGTGTTTGAGTGAGTATAAAACGAAAAAAAAAATTACCCCTTTTCAACCCCCTTTTTACAACCCCTTTGCGTATCTCAGAAATCTGACATTTTAGAGCAAAATGGTTTTCGGGGTTGTATAGAGGGTATCTGGATGAGTATATGGCCAATAAAAAATTCAACCCTTTTCAACCCCCTTTTTACAGCCCCTTTGCGTATCTCATAAATCTGACATTTTAGAGAAAAATGGTTTTCGGGGTTGAATAGAGGGTATTTGGGTGAGTATATGGCCAATAAAAAATTCAACCCTATTCAACCCTTTTCAACCCCCTACTTTCAACCCCTTTGCGTATCTCAGAAACTTGACATTGTAGAGTAAAATGGTTTTCGGAATTGTATAGAGGGAGGGTGTTTCGATGAGTATATAACGAATAAAAAATTCAACCCTTTTCAACCCCCTTCTTTCAACCCCTTTGCGTATCTCAGAAATCTGACATTTTAGAGAAAAATAGTATTCAGGGTTGTATAGAGGGTATCTGGATGAGTATATGTCCAATAAAAAAATCAACCCTATTCAACCCTTTTCAACCCCCTTCTTTCAACCCCTTTGTTGTTAGTCAAAAATACTAAAAAGACACCGCGGGTTGCTTGCAACTCGCGCCCCCAAGCGAAATACTAGTTATATTATATATAATTAAAAAACCACTCACTGATTGACTGATTGACATAATTGTTCTCCCACTTGCCGTGCTAGGAGGAGAAAACTTTATATGGGGTTGTATAGAAGGTGTCGGGGTGAGTATGGGAAAAATCTGAAACTACCCCTTTTCCACCCCCATCTTTCAACCCCATTGCTTATCTCAGAAACCTGACGTCAAAGAGAAAAATGGTTTTCGGGGTTGTATAGAGGGTGTCTGGGTGAGTAGAAAACGAAAAAAAAAATTACCCCTTTTCAACCCCCTTCTTTCAACCCCTTTGCGTATCTCAGAAATCTGACATTTTAGAGAAAAATGGTTTTCGGGGTTGTATAGAGCGTATTTGCATGAGTATATGGCCAATAAAAAATTCAACCCTATTCAACCCTTTTCAACCCCCTTCTTTCAACCCCTTTGCGTATCTCAGAAATCTGACATTTTAGAGAAAAATGGTTTTCGGGGTTGTATAGAGGGTGTTTGGATGAGTATATGGCCAATAAAAAATTCAACCCTTTTCAACCCCCTACTTTCAACCCCTTTGCGTATCTCAGAAACTTGACATTGTAGAGAAAAATGGTCTTCGGGGTTGTATAGAGAGCGTCTGGATGAAAATATGGCTAAAAAAATTCAACCCTTTTCAACCCCCTTCTTTCAACCCCTTTGCGTAACTCAGAAACCTGACATTGTAGAGAAGAATGGTCTTCGGGGTTGTATAGAAGACATCTGGAGGAATATATGGCCAAAAAAAATTCAACCCTTTTCAACCCCCTTCTTTCAACCCCTTTGCGTAACTCAGAAATCTGACATTGTAGAGATAATAATTGTTACTAAAAAGACACCGCGGGTTGCTTGCAACTCGCGCCCCCAAGCGAAATACTAGTTATATTATATACAATTAAATAACCACTGACTGATTGACATAATTGTTCTCCCACTTGCCGTGCTAGGAGGGGAAAACTTTTTATGGGGTTGTATAGAAGGTGTCGGGGTGAGTATGGGAAAAATCTGAAACTACCCCTTTTCAACCCCCTTCTTTCAACCCCATTGCTTATCTCAGAAACCTGACGTCGAAGAGAAAAATGGTTTTCGGGGTTGTATAGAGGGTGTTTGGATGAGTATAAAACGAAAAAAAAATTACCCCTTTTCAACCCCCTTTTTACAACCCCTTTGCGTATCTCGGAAATCTGACATTTTAGAGAAAAATGGTTTTCGGGGTTGTATAGAGGGTATTTGGGTGAGTATATGGCCATTAAAAATTCAACCCTATTCAACCCTTTTCAACCCCCTACTTTCAACCCCTTTGCGTATCTCAGAAACTTGACATTGTAGAGAAAAATGGTCTTCGGGGTTGTATAGAGAGCGTCTGGATGAAAATATGGCTAAAAAAATTCAACCCTTTTCAACCCCCTTCTTTCAACCCCTTTGCGTAACTCAGAAACCTGACATTGTAGAGAAGAATGGTCTTCGGGGTTGTATAGAAGACATCTGGAGGAATATATGGCCAAAAAAAATTCAACCCTTTTCAACCCCCTTCTTTCAACCCCTTTGCGTAACTCAGAAATCTGACATTGTAGAGATAATAATTGTTACTAAAAATACTAAAAAGACACCGCGGGTTGCTTGCAACTCGCGCCCCCAAGCGAAATACTAGTTATATTATATACAATTAAATAACCACTGACTGATTGACATAATTGTTCTCCCACTTGCCGTGCTAGGAGGGGAAAACTTTTTATGGGGTTGTATAGAAGGTGTCGGGGTGAGTATGGGAAAAATCTGAAACTACCCCTTTTCAACCCCCTTCTTTCAACCCCATTGCTTATCTCAGAAACCTGACGTCGAAGAGAAAAATGGTTTTCGGGGTTGTATAGAGGGTGTTTGGATGAGTATAAAACGAAAAAAAAATTACCCCTTTTCAACCCCCTTTTTACAACCCCTTTGCGTATCTCGGAAATCTGACATTTTAGAGAAAAATGGTTTTCGGGGTTGTATAGAGGGTATTTGGGTGAGTATATGGCCATTAAAAATTCAACCCTATTCAACCCTTTTCAACCCCCTACTTTCAACCCCTTTGCGTATCTCAGAAACTTGACATTGAAGAGAAAAATGGTTTTCGGGGTTATATAGAGGGTATCTGGATGAGTATATGGCCGATAAAAAATTCAACCCTATTCAACCCTTTTCAACCCCCTTGTTTCAACCCCTTGGCATATCTCAGAAACCTGACATTGTAGAGAAAAATGGTCTTCGGGGTTGTATAGAGGGTATCTGGGTGAGTATATGGGCAATAAAAAAATTTACTCTTTTCAACCCTTTTCAACCCCCTTGTTTCAACCCCTTGGCATATCTCAGAAACTTGACACTGTAGAGAAAAATGGTTTTCGGGGTTGAATAGAGGGTATCTGGATGAGTATATGGCCAATAAAAAATTCAACCCTTTTCAACCCCCTTCTTTCAACCCCTTTGCGTATCTCAGAAACTTGACATTGAAGAGAAAATGGTTTTCGGGGTTATATAGAGGGTATCTGGATGAGTATATGGCCAATAAAAAATTCAACCCTTTTCAACCCCCTTGTTTCAACCCCTTGGCGTATCTCAGAAACCTGACCTTGTAGAGAAAAATGGATTTCGGGGTTGTATAGAGGGTGTTTGGATGAGAAAAAATACTAAAAAGACACCGCGGGTTGCTTGCAACTCGCGCCCTCAAGCGGAATACTAGTTATTATATTATATATAATTAAAAAACCACTGACTGATTGATTGACTGACTGATTGACATAATTGTTCTCCCACTTCCCGTGCTAGGAGGGGAAAACTTTATATGGGGTTGTATAGAAGGTGTCGGGGTGAGTATGGCAAAAATCTGAAACTACCCCTTTTCAACCCCCTTCTTTCAACCCTATTGCTTATCTCAGAAACCTGACGTCGAAGAGAAAAATGGTTTTCGGGGTTGTATGTAGGGTGTTTTCAACCCCCTTTTTACAACCCCTTTGCGTATCTCAGAAATCTGACATTTTAGAGAAAAATGGTTTTCGGGGTTGTATAGAGGGTGTTTGGATGAGTATATGGCCAATAAAAAATTCAACCCTATTCAACCCTTTTCAACCCCCTACTTTCAACCCCTTTGCGTATCTCAGAAACTTGACATTGTAGAGAAAAATGGTCTTCGGGGTTGTATAGAGAGTGTTTGGATGAGTATAAAACGAAAAAAAAAATTACCCCTTTTCAACCCCCTTTTTACAACCCCTTTGCGTATCTCAGAAATCTATCATTTTAGAGCAAAATGGTTTCCGGGGTTGTATAGAGGGTATCTGGTTGAGTATATGGCCAATAAAAAATTCAACCCTTTTCAACCCCCTACTTTCAACCCCTTTGCGTATCTCAGAAACTTGACATTGAAGAGAAAAATGGTTTACGGGGTTATATAGAGGGTATCTAGGTGAGTATATGGCCAATAAAAAATCAACCCTTTTCAACCCCCTTCTTTCAACCCCATTGCTCATCTCAGAAACCTGACGTCGAAGAGAAAAATGGTTTTCGGGGTTGTATAGTAGGTGTCTGGATGAGTATAAAACGAAAAAAAAATTAACCCTTTTCAACCCCCTTTTTACAACCCCTTTGCGTATCTCAGAAATCTGACATTTTAGAGAAAAATGGTTTACGGGGTTGTATAGGGGGTGTCTGGATGAGTATATGGCCAATAAAAAATTCAACCCTATTAAACCCTTTTCAACCCCCTACTTTCAACCCCTTAGCGTATCTCAGAAACTATACATTGTAGAGAAAAATGGTCTTCGCGGTTATATAGAGGACATCTGGATGAATATATGGCCAAAAAAAATTCAACCCTTTTCAACCCCCTATTTTCAACCCCTTTGCGTATCTCAGAAACTTGACGTTGTAGAGAAAAATGGTCTTCGGGGTTGTATAGAGGGCGTCTGGATGAGTATATGACGAATAAAAAATTCAACCCTTTTCAACCCCTTTCTTTCAACCCCTTTGCGTAACTCAGAAACCTGACATTGTAGAGAAAAATGGTTTTCGGGGTTGTATAGAGGACATCTGGAAGAATATATGGCCAAAAAAAATTCAACCCTATTCAACCCTTTTCAACCCCCTTCTTTCAACCCCTTTGCGTAACTCAGAAATCTGACATTGTAGAGATAATAATTGTTAGTCAAAAAATACTAAAAAGACACCGCGGGTTGCTTGCAACTCGCGCCCCCAAGCGAAATACTAGTTATTATATTATATATAATTAAAAAACCACTCACTGATTGACTGATTGACATAATTGTTCTCCCACTTGCCGTGCTAGGGGGGGAAAACTTTTCATGGGGTTGTATAGACGGTGTCGGGGTGAGTATGGGAAAAATCTGAAACTACCCCTTTTCAACCCCCTTCTTTCAACCCCATTGCTTATTTCAGAAACCTGACGTCGAAGAGAAAAATGGTTTTCGGGGTTGTATAGAGGGTGTCTGGGTGAGTAGAAAACAAAAAAAAAAACTACCCCTTTTCAACCCCCTTTTTACAACCCCTTTGCGTATCTCAGAAATCTGACATTTTAGAGAAAAATGGTTTTCGGGGTTGTATAGAGGGTATTTGGGTGAGTATATGGCCAATTAAAAATTCAACCCTATTCAACCCTTTTCAACCCCCTACTTTCAACCCCTTTGCGTAACTCAGAAACCTGACATTGTAGAGAAAAATGGTCTTTGAGGTTGTATAGAGGACATTTGGATGAATATATGGCCAAAAAAAAATCAACCCTTTTCAACCCCCTTCTTTCAACCCCTTTGCGTATCTCAGAAATCTGACATAGTAGAGAAAAATAGTTTTCGAGGTTGTATAGAAGGTATCTGGGTGAGTATATGACGAATAAAAAATTCAACCCTTTTCAACCCCCTTCTTTCAACCCCTTTGCGTATCTCAGAAACCTGACGTCGAAGAGAAAAATGGTTTTCGGGGTTGTATAGAAGGTATCTGGGTGAGTATATGGCCAATAATAAAATCAACCCTATTCAACCCCCTTGTTTCAACCCCTTTGCGTATCTCAGAAACCTGACATTCTAGAGAAAAATGGTTTTCGGGGTTGTATAGAGGGTGTCTGGATGAGTATATGGCCAGTAAAAAATTCAACCCTATTCAAGCTTTTTCAACCCCCTTGTTTCAACCCCTTGGCATATCTCGGAAACCTGACATTGTAGAGAAAAATGGTTTTCGGGGTTGTATAGAGGGTATCTGAATGAAAATGTTACCCAAGAAAAATTCAACCCTTTTCAACCCCCTTCTTTCAACCCTTTTGCGTATCTCAGAAACCTGACACAAATTATTATTTTCACAGGGAAATAATAATTTTTAGTAAAAAAATACTAAAAAGACACCGCGGGTTGCTTGCAACTCGCGCCCCCAAGCGAAATACTAGTTATATTATATACAATTAAAAAACCACTCACTGATTGACTGATTGATTGACTGATTGACATGATTGTTCTCCCACTTCCCGTGCTAGGAGGGGAAAACTTTTTATGGGGTTGTATAGAAGGTGTCGGGGTGAGTATGGCAAAAATCTGAAACTACCCCTTTTCAACCCCCTTCTTTCAACCCTATTGCTTATCTCAGAAACCTGACGTCGAAGAGAAAAATGGTTTTCGGGGTTGTATAGAGCGTATTTGCATGAGTATATGGCCAATAAAAAATTCAACCCTATTCAACCCTTTTCAACCCCCTTCTTTCAACCCCTTTGCGTATCTCAGAAATCTGACATTTTAGAGAAAAATGGTTTTCGGGGTTGTATAGAGGGTGTTTGGATGAGTATATGGCCAATAAAAAATTCAACCCTTTTCAACCCCCTACTTTCAACCCCTTTGCGTATCTCAGAAACTTGACATTGTAGAGAAAAATGGTCTTCGGGGTTGTATAGAGAGCGTCTGGATGAAAATATGGCTAAAAAAATTCAACCCTTTTCAACCCCCTTCTTTCAACCCCTTTGCGTAACTCAGAAACCTGACATTGTAGAGAAGAATGGTCTTCGGGGTTGTATAGAAGACATCTGGAGGAATATATGGCCAAAAAAAATTCAACCCTTTTCAACCCCCTTCTTTCAACCCCTTTGCGTAACTCAGAAATCTGACATTGTAGAGATAATAATTGTTACTAAAAAGACACCGCGGGTTGCTTGCAACTCGCGCCCCCAAGCGAAATACTAGTTATATTATATACAATTAAATAACCACTGACTGATTGACATAATTGTTCTCCCACTTGCCGTGCTAGGAGGGGAAAACTTTTTATGGGGTTGTATAGAAGGTGTCGGGGTGAGTATGGGAAAAATCTGAAACTACCCCTTTTCAACCCCCTTCTTTCAACCCCATTGCTTATCTCAGAAACCTGACGTCGAAGAGAAAAATGGTTTTCGGGGTTGTATAGAGGGTGTTTGGATGAGTATAAAACGAAAAAAAAATTACCCCTTTTCAACCCCCTTTTTACAACCCCTTTGCGTATCTCGGAAATCTGACATTTTAGAGAAAAATGGTTTTCGGGGTTGTATAGAGGGTATTTGGGTGAGTATATGGCCATTAAAAATTCAACCCTATTCAACCCTTTTCAACCCCCTACTTTCAACCCCTTTGCGTATCTCAGAAACTTGACATTGTAGAGAAAAATGGTCTTCGGGGTTGTATAGAGAGCGTCTGGATGAAAATATGGCTAAAAAAATTCAACCCTTTTCAACCCCCTTCTTTCAACCCCTTTGCGTAACTCAGAAACCTGACATTGTAGAGAAGAATGGTCTTCGGGGTTGTATAGAAGACATCTGGAGGAATATATGGCCAAAAAAAATTCAACCCTTTTCAACCCCCTTCTTTCAACCCCTTTGCGTAACTCAGAAATCTGACATTGTAGAGATAATAATTGTTACTAAAAATACTAAAAAGACACCGCGGGTTGCTTGCAACTCGCGCCCCCAAGCGAAATACTAGTTATATTATATACAATTAAATAACCACTGACTGATTGACATAATTGTTCTCCCACTTGCCGTGCTAGGAGGGGAAAACTTTTTATGGGGTTGTATAGAAGGTGTCGGGGTGAGTATGGGAAAAATCTGAAACTACCCCTTTTCAACCCCCTTCTTTCAACCCCATTGCTTATCTCAGAAACCTGACGTCGAAGAGAAAAATGGTTTTCGGGGTTGTATAGAGGGTGTTTGGATGAGTATAAAACGAAAAAAAAATTACCCCTTTTCAACCCCCTTTTTACAACCCCTTTGCGTATCTCGGAAATCTGACATTTTAGAGAAAAATGGTTTTCGGGGTTGTATAGAGGGTATTTGGGTGAGTATATGGCCATTAAAAATTCAACCCTATTCAACCCTTTTCAACCCCCTACTTTCAACCCCTTTGCGTATCTCAGAAACTTGACATTGAAGAGAAAAATGGTTTTCGGGGTTATATAGAGGGTATCTGGATGAGTATATGGCCGATAAAAAATTCAACCCTATTCAACCCTTTTCAACCCCCTTGTTTCAACCCCTTGGCATATCTCAGAAACCTGACATTGTAGAGAAAAATGGTCTTCGGGGTTGTATAGAGGGTATCTGGGTGAGTATATGGGCAATAAAAAAATTTACTCTTTTCAACCCTTTTCAACCCCCTTGTTTCAACCCCTTGGCATATCTCAGAAACTTGACACTGTAGAGAAAAATGGTTTTCGGGGTTGAATAGAGGGTATCTGGATGAGTATATGGCCAATAAAAAATTCAACCCTTTTCAACCCCCTTCTTTCAACCCCTTTGCGTATCTCAGAAACTTGACATTGAAGAGAAAATGGTTTTCGGGGTTATATAGAGGGTATCTGGATGAGTATATGGCCAATAAAAAATTCAACCCTTTTCAACCCCCTTGTTTCAACCCCTTGGCGTATCTCAGAAACCTGACCTTGTAGAGAAAAATGGATTTCGGGGTTGTATAGAGGGTGTTTGGATGAGAAAAAATACTAAAAAGACACCGCGGGTTGCTTGCAACTCGCGCCCTCAAGCGGAATACTAGTTATTATATTATATATAATTAAAAAAACCACTGACTGATTGATTGACTGACTGATTGACATAATTGTTCTCCCACTTCCCGTGCTAGGAGGGGAAAACTTTATATGGGGTTGTATAGAAGGTGTCGGGGTGAGTATGGCAAAAATCTGAAACTACCCCTTTTCAACCCCCTTCTTTCAACCCTATTGCTTATCTCAGAAACCTGACGTCGAAGAGAAAAATGGTTTTCGGGGTTGTATGTAGGGTGTTTTCAACCCCCTTTTTACAACCCCTTTGCGTATCTCAGAAATCTGACATTTTAGAGAAAAATGGTTTTCGGGGTTGTATAGAGGGTGTTTGGATGAGTATATGGCCAATAAAAAATTCAACCCTATTCAACCCTTTTCAACCCCCTACTTTCAACCCCTTTGCGTATCTCAGAAACTTGACATTGTAGAGAAAAATGGTCTTCGGGGTTGTATAGAGAGTGTTTGGATGAGTATAAAACGAAAAAAAAAATTACCCCTTTTCAACCCCCTTTTTACAACCCCTTTGCGTATCTCAGAAATCTATCATTTTAGAGCAAAATGGTTTCCGGGGTTGTATAGAGGGTATCTGGTTGAGTATATGGCCAATAAAAAATTCAACCCTTTTCAACCCCCTACTTTCAACCCCTTTGCGTATCTCAGAAACTTGACATTGAAGAGAAAAATGGTTTACGGGGTTATATAGAGGGTATCTAGGTGAGTATATGGCCAATAAAAAATCAACCCTTTTCAACCCCCTTCTTTCAACCCCATTGCTCATCTCAGAAACCTGACGTCGAAGAGAAAAATGGTTTTCGGGGTTGTATAGTAGGTGTCTGGATGAGTATAAAACGAAAAAAAAATTAACCCTTTTCAACCCCCTTTTTACAACCCCTTTGCGTATCTCAGAAATCTGACATTTTAGAGAAAAATGGTTTACGGGGTTGTATAGGGGGTGTCTGGATGAGTATATGGCCAATAAAAAATTCAACCCTATTAAACCCTTTTCAACCCCCTACTTTCAACCCCTTAGCGTATCTCAGAAACTATACATTGTAGAGAAAAATGGTCTTCGCGGTTATATAGAGGACATCTGGATGAATATATGGCCAAAAAAAATTCAACCCTTTTCAACCCCCTATTTTCAACCCCTTTGCGTATCTCAGAAACTTGACGTTGTAGAGAAAAATGGTCTTCGGGGTTGTATAGAGGGCGTCTGGATGAGTATATGACGAATAAAAAATTCAACCCTTTTCAACCCCTTTCTTTCAACCCCTTTGCGTAACTCAGAAACCTGACATTGTAGAGAAAAATGGTTTTCGGGGTTGTATAGAGGACATCTGGAAGAATATATGGCCAAAAAAAATTCAACCCTATTCAACCCTTTTCAACCCCCTTCTTTCAACCCCTTTGCGTAACTCAGAAATCTGACATTGTAGAGATAATAATTGTTAGTCAAAAAATACTAAAAAGACACCGCGGGTTGCTTGCAACTCGCGCCCCCAAGCGAAATACTAGTTATTATATTATATATAATTAAAAAACCACTCACTGATTGACTGATTGACATAATTGTTCTCCCACTTGCCGTGCTAGGGGGGGAAAACTTTTCATGGGGTTGTATAGACGGTGTCGGGGTGAGTATGGGAAAAATCTGAAACTACCCCTTTTCAACCCCCTTCTTTCAACCCCATTGCTTATTTCAGAAACCTGACGTCGAAGAGAAAAATGGTTTTCGGGGTTGTATAGAGGGTGTCTGGGTGAGTAGAAAACAAAAAAAAAAACTACCCCTTTTCAACCCCCTTTTTACAACCCCTTTGCGTATCTCAGAAATCTGACATTTTAGAGAAAAATGGTTTTCGGGGTTGTATAGAGGGTATTTGGGTGAGTATATGGCCAATTAAAAATTCAACCCTATTCAACCCTTTTCAACCCCCTACTTTCAACCCCTTTGCGTAACTCAGAAACCTGACATTGTAGAGAAAAATGGTCTTTGAGGTTGTATAGAGGACATTTGGATGAATATATGGCCAAAAAAAAATCAACCCTTTTCAACCCCCTTCTTTCAACCCCTTTGCGTATCTCAGAAATCTGACATAGTAGAGAAAAATAGTTTTCGAGGTTGTATAGAAGGTATCTGGGTGAGTATATGACGAATAAAAAATTCAACCCTTTTCAACCCCCTTCTTTCAACCCCTTTGCGTATCTCAGAAACCTGACGTCGAAGAGAAAAATGGTTTTCGGGGTTGTATAGAAGGTATCTGGGTGAGTATATGGCCAATAATAAAATCAACCCTATTCAACCCCCTTGTTTCAACCCCTTTGCGTATCTCAGAAACCTGACATTCTAGAGAAAAATGGTTTTCGGGGTTGTATAGAGGGTGTCTGGATGAGTATATGGCCAGTAAAAAATTCAACCCTATTCAAGCTTTTTCAACCCCCTTGTTTCAACCCCTTGGCATATCTCGGAAACCTGACATTGTAGAGAAAAATGGTTTTCGGGGTTGTATAGAGGGTATCTGAATGAAAATGTTACCCAAGAAAAATTCAACCCTTTTCAACCCCCTTCTTTCAACCCTTTTGCGTATCTCAGAAACCTGACACAAATTATTATTTTCACAGGGAAATAATAATTTTTAGTAAAAAAATACTAAAAAGACACCGCGGGTTGCTTGCAACTCGCGCCCCCAAGCGAAATACTAGTTATATTATATACAATTAAAAAACCACTCACTGATTGACTGATTGATTGACTGATTGACATGATTGTTCTCCCACTTCCCGTGCTAGGAGGGGAAAACTTTTTATGGGGTTGTATAGAAGGTGTCGGGGTGAGTATGGGAAAAATCTGAAACTACCCCTTTTCAACCCCCTTCTTTCAACCCCATTGCTTATCTCAGAAACCTGACGTCGAAGAGAAAAATGGTTTACGGGGTTGTATAGAGGGTGTTTGGATGAGTATAAAACGAAAAAAAAAATTACCCCTTTTCAACCCCTTTTTACAACCCCTTTGCGTATCTCAGCAACCTGACATTTTAGAGAAAAATGGTTTTCGGGGTTATATAGGGGGTATCTGGATGAGTATATGGCCAATAAAAAATTCAACCCTATTCAACCCTTTTCAACCCCCTTGTTTCAACCCCTTGGCATATCTCAGAAACCTGACATTGTAGAGAAAAATGGTTTCCGGGGTTGTATAGAAGGCATCTGGGTGAGTATATGGCCAATAAAAAAATCAACCCTTTTCAACCCCCTTCTTTCAACCCCTTTGCGTATCTCAGAAGCTTGACATTGTAGAGAAAAATGGTCTTCGGGGTTGTATAGAGAGTATCTGGATGAGTATATGGCCAATAAAAATTCAACCCTATTCAACCCTTTTCAACCCCCTTGTTTCAACCCCTTGGCATATCTCGAAAACCTGACATTGTAGAGAAAAATGGTTTTCGGGGTTGTATAGAGGGTGTTTGGATGAGAAAAAATACTAAAAAGACACCGCGGGTTGCTTGCAACTCGCGCCCCCGAGCGAAATACTAGTTATATTATATATATTATATTATATATAATTAAATAACCACTCACTCACTGATTGACATAATTGTTCTCCCACTTCCCGTGCCAGAAGGGGAAAACTTTTTATGGGGTTGTATAGAAGGTGTCGGGGTGAGTATGGGAAAAATCTGAAACTACCCCTTTTCAACCCCCTTCTTTCAACCCCATTGCTTATCTCAGAAAGCTGACGTCGAAGAGAAAAATGGTTTTCGGGGTTGTATAGAGGGTGTCTGGATAAGTATAAAACGAAAAAAAAATTACCCCTTTTCAACCCCCTTCTTTCAACCCCATTGCTTATCTCAGAAACCTGACGTCGAAGAGAAAAATGGTTTTCGGGGTTGTATAGCGGGTGTTTGGATGAGTATATGGCCAATAAAAAATTCAACCCTATTCAACCCTTTTCAACCCCCTACTTTCAACCCCTTTGCGTATCTCAGAAACTTGACATTGTAGAGAAAAATGGTCTTCGGGGTTGTATAGAGGGTGTCTGAATGAAAATATGGCTAAAAAAAATTCAACCCTTTTCAACCCCCTTCTTTCAACCCCTTTGCGTAACTCAGAAACCTGACATTGTAGAGAAAAATGGTCTTCGGGGTTGTATAGAGGACATCTGGATGAATATATGGCCAAAAAAAATTCAACCCTTTTCAACCCTTTTCAACCCCCTTGATTCAACCCCTTGGCATATCTCAGAAACCTGACATTGTAGAGAAAAATTGTTTTCGGGGTTGTATAGAGGGTATCTGGGTGAGTATATGGCCAATAAAAAATCAACCCTTTTCAACCCCCTTCTTTCAACCCTTTTGCTTATCTCAGAAATCTGACATTGTAGAGATAATAATTGTTAGTAAAAAAATACTAAAAAGACACCGCGGGTTGCTTGCAACTCGCGCCCCCAAGCGAAATACTAGTTATATTATATACAATTAAATAACCACTGACTGATTGACATAATTGTTCTCCCACTTCCCGTACTAGGAGGGGAAAACTTTTTATGGGGTTGTATAGAAGGTGTCGGGGTGAGTATGGGAAAAATCTGAAACTACCCCTTTTCCACCCCCATCTTTCAACCCCATTGCTTATCTCAGAAACCTGACGGCGAAGAGAAAAATGGTTTTCGGGGTTGTATAGAGGGTGTCTGGGTGAGTATAAAACGAAAAAAAAATTACCCCTTTTCAACCCCCTTTTTACAACCCCTTTGCGTATCTCAGAAATCTGACATTTTAGAGAAAAATGGTTTTCGGGGTTGTATAGAGCGTATTTGCATGAGTATATGGCCAATAAAAAATTCAACCCTATTCAACCCTTTTCAACCCCCTACTTTCAACCCCTTGGCATATCTCAGAAATCTGACATTGTAGAGAAAAATGGTTTTCGGGGTTGTATAGAGGGTATCTGGATGAGTATATGGCCAAAAAAAATTCATCCCTTTTCAACCCCCTACTTTCAACCCCTTTGCGTAACTCAGAAACCTGACATTGTAGAGAAAAATGGTTTTCGGGGTTGTATAGCGGGCATCTGGATGAAAATATGGCTAAAAAAAAATTCAACCCTTTTCAACCCCCTTCTTTCAACCCCTTTGCGTAACTCAGAAACCTGACATTGTAGAGAAAAATGCTCTTCGGGGTTGTATAGAGGACATCTGGATGAATATATGGCCAAAAAAAATTCAACCCTTTTCAACCCCCTTCTTTCAACCCCTTTGCGTAACTCAGAAATCTGACATTGTAGAGATAATAATTGTTACTAAAAATACTAAAAAGACACCGCGGGTTGCTTGCAACTCGCGCCCCCAAGCGAAATACTAGTTATATTATATATAATTAAATAACCACTCACTCACTCACTGATTGACATAATTGTTCTCCCACTTGCCGTGCTAGGAGGGGAAAACTTTTTATGGGGTTGTATAGAAGGTGTCGGGGTGAGTATGGGAAAAATCTGAAACTACCCCATTTCCACCCCCATCTTTCAACCCCATTGCTTATCTCAGAAACCTGACGTCGAAGAGAAAAATGGTTTTCGGGGTTGTATAGAGGGTGTCTGGATGAGTATAAAACGAAAAAAAAATTACCCCGTTTCAACCCCCTTTTTACAACCCCTTTGCGTATCTCAGAAATCTGACATTTTAGAGCAAAATGGTTTTCGGGGTTGTATAGAGCGTATTTGCATGAGTATATGGCCAATAAAAAATTCAACCCTATTCAACCCTTTTCAACCCCCTACTTTCAACCCCTTTGCGTATCTCAGAAACCTGACATTGTAGAGAAAAATGGTTTTCGGGGTTATATAGAAGGTGTCTGGATGAGTATATGGCCACTAAAAAATTCAACCCTATTCAATCCTTTTCAACCCCCTACTTTCAACCCCTTGGCATATCTCAGAAACCTGACATTGTAGAGAAAAATGGTTTTCGGGGTTGTATAGAAGGTGTCTGGATGAGTATATGACCAATAAAAAATTCAACCCTTTTCAACCCCCTACTTTCAACCCCTTTGCGTATCTCAGAAACTTGACATTGTAGAGAAAAATGGTCTTCGGGGTTGTAAAGAGGGTGTCTGGATGAGTATATAGCCAGTAAAAAATTCAACCCTATTCCATCCTTTTCAACCCCCTACTTTCAACCCCTTGGCATATCTCGGAAACCTGACATTGTAGAGAAAAATGGTTTTCGGGGTTGTATAGAAGGTGTCTGGGTGAGGATAAAACGAAAAAAAATATTACCCCATTTCAACCCCCTTGTTTCAACCCCTTTGCGTATCTCAGAAACCTGACATTCTAGAGAAAAATGGTTTTCAGGGTTGTATAGAGGGTGTCTGGATGAGTATATAGCCAGTAAAAAATTCAACCCTATTCCATCCTTTTCAACCCCCTTGTTTCAACCCCTTGGCATATCTCGGAAACCTGACATTGTAGAGAAAAATGGTTTTCGGGGTTGTATAGAAGGTGTCTGGATGAGTATATAGCCAGTAAAAAAATCAACCCTATTCCATCCTTTTCAACCCCCTACTTTCAACCCCTTGGCATATCTCAGAAACTTGACATTGTAGAGAAAAATGGTCTTCGGGGTTGTATAGAGGGTGTCTGGGTGAGTATATGGCCAATAAAAAATCAACCCTTTTCAACCCCCTTCTTTCAACCCCTTTGCGTATCTCAGAAACCTGACACTTATTATTATTTTGACTGGGAAATAATAATTGTTAGTCAAAAAATACTAAAAAGACACCGCGAGTTGCTCGCAACTCGCGCCCCCAAGCGAAATACTAGTTTATTGTATATAATTGGAGCCATGCAATATGTACTGTTATATGGAGAGATTGCGAAACGTAATCAAAAAGAAGAAACATTTAGATTATAATAAAAATACGTTATTTGAATTTAAAATTAAAAGTCCAACCAAAGTAATCATAGTTCAAAGTGATCGTTATAAATCCGGAGCGCGCAGAGATTTCCACTTAAACTAGTATTTTAATCCTTATCTATACCGCTTAAACCTGGAACGCGATCCATTTTCCTAGATCCGCCACCGTAGTGAAAACACAAGCCTCAGCATATCGATTTTACTCTCAATTCCACACATATTCGGTCGGTTGCACCTTTTGAAGTGCAATAAAAATAATCTTCTTTGTCCGGTGGCCCATGCGAGGTTGAAAACGGGCGAATGATAACAAAAGCGCTGGAACACAACACACCTTGTTATTTCAATCTCCGAAACTGATACATTTATTGGACATCATACATTTTAATTGAAGTTCGCTGAAAATACATCGATAAATGTGTGGTAAGATTTATTTGTGATAATATAGTTTGTTATCAGCTGGCTAGTTGTTCTTAGATGTCAGCCATTTGTCAAATTAATATTTACATATTCAATTTCAATTTGGCAACTGCGACTATGATTTATAGTATTGATGGGTGTGTCAGGCATAAAATCACTGGCTACTTACTTATATACATTCATCATAAAATATCTTGAGATATTGTAAACTCTCGATTAATTGTACACTGAACATTTGGAATACCTAATACTCAATAATCTCTTGATGTAATTCCGAGAAATTGTGATCAGACATAATTTGTTGACATGATGGAGACCTATCGACGTACGGTTCTACAATTTATCGAATTTACTAGCCTAGCCAAGTAGTGGAACATAGTTAAAGACTATAAAATTTTTGATGCGTAAAAATTTTCCCAAATGTTCAGTTGACCATTTACCGAAGGTTTACAAATTATCTAGATATTTTATAATCTTACGGATTTTGCCATCTACCGGTGACATATACAAAGGTACTGAATAATATCGAATAATAACGATGTTAGGCTATTAGTTATCTAACCGCCTACCTGTTAATAAAAGCAACTTTTCGATAGAAACACCTTCAGTATTATTGCTTTCTTTAAACTAGCAGGTTCTTAAGTAAGCGTTACATTCATAAAAATAATCCTGTAACGTGTTTTTAATTCATAATTACTATCACTACATAGTATAAAACAAAGTCACTTCCCGCTGTCTGTCTATCCCTATGTATGCTTAAATCTCTAAAACTACGCAACGGATTTTGATGCGGTTTTCTTAATAGATAGAGTGATTAAAGAGGGTGTATATCTATAATACATGCATAATATAGTAGAGGAACACTGATCATTTCAGAGGTTTCGAATGGGATGTCGTAAATAAACACATTTTTTCAGCATTGCACCCGTGCGAAGCCGGGACGGGTCGCTAGTTTAAAATAAATGAATCGTTCAGTATTTACTTTCTAAATTACGTAAGTACTATTTAATTTATATGATTATATAAGTTAACAGTAATGAGAAGGGGAGTAGGGTGAAAATCAGCATTTCTCAGCGTTGTATCTATAAATAAATTTGCTGAGCCCGCTCTTTTTGTCACAACTAAATCCAGTAATTGCATAAAGTTAGAATAATATATGACTGTCTTATATCTATTATAAATTACTGTTGTTATGTTAATCCGCTATCTATTAAAGCTTTGTCTATCTCGTGTTTACAAACAATTAAAAAAAAAAGTAGTTTCACCTGCCGCTCTAGGCGATATCAGACTCTTAGTGAATTCACGTTCCTCCTTATGTCCTTTGCGTTCCAGTGCCGCGGAGACTCTTTCGAACAAATTCCGCAACCCTGGACAGACAATAAATTTAAGGCTTAAAATTGAACTCTATTCCATAATTACCCTTCATAAGTTACTTCGAGTCCCACGTGTCACAGCATTAGCAACTTTAAACACTCTGCCTGTACAGCCAGAGTCGGAGCAATTAATAAAGAAAGCGTAGCACTGCTTGTTAGCATGCAAATGCCACAATCCTCGGAAGATTCTGCGGCAATATTCAAGTCGTTAGTGTTTGTGCGGCCCACTGCACAAGTGCAAAAAGGGTTCGCCGCTTCGCCAATGTAAATGACAATTTAATAATAGCAACGCTCTTTGCAACGTAAATTACGAAAGCTTTTATGAGATTTGAACTACTTTTTTAATATCCTTTTCATTAAGAACGCGTTTAATTTCCCCCTGTTTTATAGCGTTACGGTTTTAATTTGTTACTCGTCGGGGATTGTGGTTGAAGATTCGCAATGAATAGACGAGCCACTAGTTTTCCACGTGTTTAATATTAAATAGGAAAATAAGTGTGGGTGGGAGCGATTTACGTAGTCTCTTGTGAAAAGTAGTTCCCGGTAAAGGGAAAATTCTAATTGGTTTTCGACGAATTTCACGAAAACTCAGCTCATACTAAGTTCTTTTACGAAATACATTGTGCGGTATTATATATAAAATAATATATATTTTTTGTAATAGGTTTTGCCAGTGAAATAATGTCGGTTTAAAAATAGTACCAAAATCTTTTATCCGGGGCTTAGGCACACTGGACAAATATCAAAACTTGAAATATTGGAGTCTAATATCGTGAAATTGTAATTTTTAACCGACTTGTAAAAAAGGAGGAGGTTCTCAATTCGGATGTTTGTATGTTTTTTTTTTGTTTGTTCGCGCATCACTCCGTCGCTTGTCAACCGATTTGAAAAATTCTTTTTTTGTTGGAAAGGGTATACTTCCCAAATGGTCCCATGAAAATTTTATCGAAATCAACCAAGCGGTTTTCGAAAAATCAACAAAGATCTAAAAAAAATATCTACATTGTCTACATTGACGACCTCTTAGTTTACTCTGCAAAGGAGCAGTACGTTTTTTTTTACACCATTGTGATTGGTTCGTTTAGGTGGGGGAGGTGAGGGGGTGTAGGTACCACTAAAAAGTGAAAAATAAAAAAAAATAAAAACCGACTTCTAAACATAAAAAAAAACCAAAAAGTATAAAATAACTTTAATTTCGGAAGTCGGTGTGTTCAACAACAAAAAAACAACCAAAAACACCGAGTTCCGAAATTAAAGTTATTTTATATATACTTTTTGGTTTTTTTTTTTGTTTAGAAGTCGGTTTTTATTGTTAACAATTATTCTCCCATTCATTTAATCAGTTTAACTGTTGAGGCATAATTAAGCAACAAACATCGAAACATTAGACTTTCACATTAATAAGCATAAGCATAATCAGCCTTTTAATGTTCCCACGGCTGGGACACAGGCCTCCTCTGTAGGAGAGGAACACATTAATGTTAGAAGGATTTTGGTTCAGAAAATGTAAGTACCTACAAAAAGTTTATTCAGTGCTTCCGCTTTTTTAGCTTCTAACACAAAAGCCTGTAAATGGAGGATTCAAAGAGGGCATCTTGGGAGGCCCAATTCCTCGCTTCATTTCCCCTCCACCCGATTCACGCCAAAAAGAGTGATTTGCGTCGACTAGTCAATTTGTTCTTTTTACAAAAGAATCATTGTTAACGGCGAAAACATTCGGTTAAAATCTAATTAAGATATTATGTTATTAAATAAAGTAAAGTAATAAATTTATTATTACTACAATTACTATTAATAATACTATTTTTGTAATAGTTATTACTACAAACTTACAGCTGATATGAACATTTTAGCGCTTCTTACTTACTTTCAGTGGGGATTAATAACATTCACTCAGCAAAAAGAAAAAAGAAAATGTTGGTTGATTTTGAATCACCATTACGGTGCCATAGCTTCTTAGTTTTCAAGAGGTAGTCATGTCTAACTATCAATTAGACATTATTTAGCAAACTCAGCCTAATTGAACGTACCCATCATTGCCTAAAGCTATCATTGATAGTATTATAATCAATATATGCATCTAGCTCTGAAGTAGGTTTACCTTATCTTTGAATATTCTTGTTACAAGAAAATTGAGGCCAGGCCATTGGACTGTTGTTATTTTATTTAGTTTTGATTAAATTTATCTTTACCCAAAACGATCCCAGCGACTTTGCTCCGCTTAATTTCATGATGGTTTTATTTATATAAAAACTTTATGCCGTTCATATTGTATTCTTAAAAGTAAATTGAGTTTCAACTTGGTGTGCGGGCAATGGCGAAATAATAAAGGCAATTTTAATGATGAAATGATAACTTAATAATAAATATATTTCTTTGAGTTACTTTAAATTCTTTAACAATACTAATTTGATTGTATTTAGCAGTCTAGCTAGGGTTGCTGAATTGTTCGAAATAGTTACCGCAGTTCTGGAACGCAGAGGGCATTTGGAGAAACACGGGTGAACTTAGTTTAAAAAGTCTGACACTCCATTCCACTCCATCCAGAGAAGAAGGAGTTATTTGATTATTTCTCTTACTCGAGCTTAGTGATGACGATGCATCTCAATCAAGGCAACAAGCAGCGGAATCGGTATACTTAAAACCAAGGAAAGTACATACACAACATTTTAAAAGGGGTAAGTTTTTTTAGTAATTATGTGACAACCAAGTCAATACTAAAAGCATTCAGGTTTTATGGTCCTAATAAACAGATCTCAGATGTATGTATGTAGCTAAATAGTACATCATGGTACAAGTTAGCTAAGTTGCGACTCGTGTAGGTACGTCGACCCCTAAACGTGCCTACGCTGCTATCGTCGCCACGAATAAGCATGTGTCGAAGACGAAGAAGGGGGATGAGAAGAGCTGCTGTGAACCTGCCAACAGGGGTTCGAAACAGCTAGGCCCAGCTACGGGCACGAGTGACCAGGATGGCTTCGTGAAGGTGGAGAGGAAGAAGAGAAAGATGCCTCCTAGTCGAAACCAGTGCGGGTCCGCGCTGGTAGATCCCAATATGCTGCGTCCGGCAATACCTACGACGCAGCTCTATGTGTCTCGTTTACATCACACCACGAAGGTTGAGGAAATCGTGGAGTATGTTCGAGCGAAGACCAGCTGGACCTTAAGGGTAGAGAAGTTGGAGCCGCGCCATAACACGAATTTCAAGTCGTTCGTGGTGCGAGTTCCGACTCATCATATTGAGACCTTCCTCAAGGCGGAGTTTTGGCCGAAGGGTGTCGTGTATCGGCGATTCCGCGGAAGACTACGCGACACCACGCAGCGTAACACGACGCCGACGCTTCGTGTAAAATAAAATAGTGTTTGTTTTATTTAAATTTGTATGTTAGTCTGTAAGGTATATATGTTATGGGTCTTTGTTACCTGAAATAAAAGTTATATTATTATTATTATTATTATTATTACACGAGGGTGTAGGTTGCAGCCCGAGTCATATGCGAGGGCGTAAAACAGCCGAGTGTCTAGTGAGCAAGTTGCTCACGGAGTTTCATACGCACTTTTTTCAACACACTTGCGAGGAAAGAACTACAATTATTATTTTCCACACGGCAACAGATTCGATACAAATAAAATATGAAAATTATGGGAAATGGCGCGCAAGTTTTTATTTTTTTGGACGCGCCTAAAATGTGATTGATTATCTACATAATAATATAGCCATACATACGGCCTACTTCAAAATTATAAATTTAGTGATAAAATGCATATATTTTATAACAAATTATTGTGAATTATAAATAATTTGATAATAATACATGCTTTTCGTCTTAATTTGGGACACATTTATTTATTTCAAAAATGCAAATGGATTTCAGCGGCATAAAACCTCTTTATTGTTACAAAAAAAAAGCAGTTAGATACTAACTTAACTTTGTAGGGATAATTCTATAATGCTGTGTTATAATTTGGTTTATGGCCCTAAGAACGATGTAATAAAGCACACTTTCCGAGCAAGTGTGCTGAAAAAATAGTTTCTTTCCACTAAATTATTTTTAGTATTCTAACAAAAAATAAATTCGAACCGGAAATCTAGTTCCATAAAACAAGCCAACAAAAACATAGTAAAGCATTATTTCCCTAGATTATTTGCTCAAAATAACCTTGAATACAGAACCGTTGAGTTATTAGACTAGACGTGAAATAAATGAGATCACATTACGGAATCCTATTGTGTGTAATGTCGTGATCGTTCCATGCCGGTAGTTGTCAGCGAAGCACGATATTAGCGAGAATGGCTGTACTAATGTGTATATTTATGTACATATCATTCCATATAGGCGGCCATATTTGGATCGTAATCCTTCAGAAAGAAATGGTAAAAATACTGTCAAGGTATATCGTGAACGTAATAGGGAATGGTGCAGATAATTAAAATACATATTATATATATATATGGTATTCAATAAAAGGTCGTTATTTTGGGAGGATTTACAACCCCAGTTTCCACCAACAGACCCCAGTTTCTGCCTATAGAACTATGTGGACATCTGGGAAATGATTTTAAGTTGTCTACGTGGTAGCCATCTGATAATTGACTTAAAAAAACAACTTACTCTTGTACTTGAAAAGTTTTTCCTCAGTCTGACTTTAGAGCGAAATATAAACCAGACCAAGAACAAACCTAGTGTGTAGTTTAATTTTTTGAGATAAATCCAGTGCAGAACAAAGGAAAAGAAAAATATCAGAAGCAGAGCCACATGATTCCACATGTATATGCAATGCTTATAAGCAAATACGGGTCCCCAAAAGTTAGGAGCAGGGTCTCGGAAATCGCAAAGCTTGCATGAATAGAACTGTGAAACTGAAAGAAATATGAAAAGTGAGGGTAGTCGTAAATATTAGCGTTCGATTTGACGATTCGAATTGCTGACTGAGGACACTTAGCTCAGGCTGTCTTAAGGGTCACGGGGTCTGTTTCTGGAGCGATAAAGTGGCTGAAATATATTTTTTTCAGGTAATAAAATGGTAGAGTTTATTAGTTATGATAATGACGTATAAAATAGTCATAGTCATTATTATTGGAAAGATTTCCATACGGTTGTGTGGAATTGAAAAATTATGCGAGTATTAGGCAACTAGACTGAATTGACTGTCTTTGTGGCAGTCGCCTGTCAGGGGGTGCGGCGAGCGGTCACAGACTTGCGCCCTCTGCCCGCGGGGGCACTCCGGCGCCCATACCCACGGACCCGTAGTTGGGTTGCCACTATGGTGGCCGGATATGATGACGTGCGCCTGCGAGATCGCAGTAGCTCACGCCTAGGTGTAGCTGTTTTCTGTGTACTGCAGACGCGCCGCGACACAGTAACTCAGTGTCACTTCTTCACGGCACCCCAGCGGTCAGTCCCCCCCAAATGAGACCCCCAGTTACCCGGTCGCCTAGCGAGAACGACCTGCGACAGTGGCACCGACTTAATTGAGACGCCTGCAGTAGGTAGACTGAAGTGAGATTGGGAGGTCAGGTATATATCAGGACAGATTGGCTAGAGGCGTCGGTGATGGGAGAGTTGGTATGCCGGTTAAGAAGTTACCGGGTAGAATTGAAGGCTCCTAGGGGTGGCTTTCTCCCAGTAGAGGGAACATACTAGGTTGAAAAAGAACAAGTAAAGTTCTGCCTCATGAAAATACTTTAACATTTTATAGTGAAATAGTGAAAATATATAGAGTAATTATGTTATCTTTTTATTTGTCATTTATATAAAAAATACAGGATTATCTAAGTTAAATAGCAATAAAAAACCACTAAGGTTTAAACTTGTGCTATCATGAATGTATCTCAACATTGAAACTATACAAAATGAGTTTTTTATATGTGTACATTATTGTCGATAACAACGTTTATAAAATCTTTAGGTCTTTAGACAAGTATAACATTGCTTCTATTTCTATGCATCTACGACTGCGTAGAAATCCAGGATATCCTTGTTTCCAAAGTAGTAAAAGGCCATGAATTGATATCTTCGATATGATCACCTATGTATTATGAAGAAATAAACATGTTTGTTTGTTCTTTCTCTGGAAGTAGGTACTGATGTGATTGTAAAAAATATTTCATTCATACAAAATTCGAGTCAAACACTACATTTTTACTAGCCATTGCTGTACCACTGCTGGCCAAACTGCTCATTAAGTTCATCGATTCATTTTTTATCTTGAGCCAGCTTAAATGAGTCCTCTCGAGTTTTAAAGTTACCTCACTATCGTTTCCTGGGCCGGTTATACGAGAAGGACGAGATAGTGGACTTTAACCTGAAAACAATATGATACCTACGGTCACAGGAGCAAAACAACGAGACGAAGCTAGTTATTTTATGTAATAAAACAGTAAACACGTAACTCTCAGTATCATCTTAAGTTCTATAATGATCTTATTTAGTCTAGCTTTCTGTCTAAAGGACAATAATCCAGGATAAAGGCTGCTAATGATATTATTTAATACTAGCTGTCCGCACAACTTCGTTTGTGTCACATTTTTCATTACTGCTCCGCTCCTATTGGCCTTAGCGTGATGATATATATATTGGCCTATAGCCTTCCTCGATAAATGGGCTATCTAACACTGAAAGATTTTTTCAAATCGGACTAGTAGTTCCTGAAATTAGCGCGTTCAAACAAACAAACAAACTCTTCAGCTTTATAATATTAAAGTATAGATAGGTATTGAGCTACCGTCAAGGCCTTTTAATGCGAGGCTAGTCTTCCTGCCTTCCATGATTAAATTGTTTTCACGCCTCATCGATTTCTTGGGATCGAGATCACGTAATAATCTTTAAAGCTTTAGATTATTGTAAAATAAATTATTATCTGGTTCAATGAATGGGCTTTTGATGCTACAGTGAAATACGCTTGATTTAATTTATGCTAACTCGTTTTGAGATTTAACAACAAAAAACAATTTTAGAACGAATAGTTGAGACTTTTTCACTACAATGTATTTGTGTGTGGTATGAAGCGGTTTTTAATATTTTTCCAAATTATTTCCAGGCATTGGTAAATTAACAATCATGTTATATTTTTACGATTTATACAAGAATAAAATCACAAAATAGTAAAAAAAGTACAGCTTTTGCCTTGAGTTGTGTCCAGTAATGCGAGCAAAAATATATTTATTATGATATTTATATTTTTTTCATTCATTAATCATTATAATGGAATAAGTGCTGTAGAACTGATTGTCATATACGTATTTTATTATTTCTGAATAAGAATTAATCAATATTTTAGCTGTCAAAATTATGAAGTTTCGTAACGCAGTCAAAATTACTTAATTGGTCGGTTTTTTTAGTCAGTCTAAGATCCCTAGCTTGTATGAGTGTAGGAGGTTATATCTACTTATAACTTGATAATTTTACAACCTATTGTCGATTTTGAACTTGATATAAAATATAATTATGTAGGAATGAGGAAACCTTGTGATGTTTGCCTTCACAGGCTCTTGTTTGTCACGCCACTCGCATTTCTATTAGATCTTACTACAGGGCTGATTGTAATTAATATTGTTAAGTGTTAGTCAGTAACAATATTTCAATGTTACTTGTCGCTTAATAAAAACGAACCATCTGCCTAGCCTTTTCCCAACTATATAGGGTTCGGCTTCCAGACGAACCGCATTCAGCTGAATACCAGTATTTTATGAGGAGCTGCTGCCTACCAGACCGCCACAACCCACAAACTGGGTAACACGGTACTTCTTGCCAAGACTGGAGTCGATTTTCTGGCTTCCGATAAATCGTAACGACTTTCAAAGATCTACAAGTCACAGCCAGAACCAACGGCTTAACGTGCTCTTCGAGGCACGGAGGAGTCACGGTGTGCTAAGATATGGACACCCATCCACTGACTGACCCCGGCAAGCGTTTTTTAACCTTGAAGATCGACCTGTGTGGCTATGATGATTTAGCTTTGAGATCCTCAGCTTAATAAATACGAGAAATTATGCAGTCATTTATCAGATGACCATTTTCTCTCGTACTGGTCGCTCATGCTGTGGTTAAAATATAATTAACAAGTTACTAAGTGGGAGTGAGCAAATAAGTGGCATTCTTTTAACGATGGAGTGGCGTGAGTTTTTTACAATACCCTTCGGTATTGTAAAAAACTTAAATAAAAAAAAATATGATAAAGGTTTTTTTTACTTTTTAGTGGTCTTACACCAAAACTAAATTGACATTATTCCCGGGGAAGCCCGGGCAAGAAGCATAGTGCGGGTAAGAAGAATAACTGTTTTTTCCATAAATCTATAATAGATGGTGCTTTGACAAATTTTCTAGTCGTGACACGTGCGACCGGCAACGCAATGACAGTTCAGCCAAAACAATACGCGAGTGCATTTGTTGTTAACAGAAAAAAAAGAAATATAGTTGTTTTGTTACGATTTTTGTGAAGGTTTGTACATTAATTTTTTGTATTAGTCATTAGTTATCTATGAAATGATTTATTTATCCAATTGCAAGTTTATTTAAGTAATAATTGTGATCGTTACTTTTTGTTTATCTTCTAAAATATTCTCAAATCTTCACTTATTTCTAATATGAGAGTGTTGGGCAAAATGGATATGGGCAAAACGGATACCTATCCGTTTTGCCCGTTTAGTTATTCCATTATATTCTTCATAAGTAAGAAATATTTTAACAGTAGTTTGACAACTTTAAATATAGGTAGGGTATTTTAAATTCAATTAAACTATTTGGGGGAGCGTACGCCAAAAGTGCTTCAGTCCAGAATGCAGTTAATGGGTTTAGAAAACCGGGAATTTGGCCTTAAGATCCAAATGTTTTTGGAGACGAAGATTATGCTCCATCAACGATGACCGACCGTCCTTTTCCTGAACCACCCTCTACTATGACTGAAAGTCCTGAAAATGATGCACCGTCGACAGTGGGCATAGACCCTTTTAATGGTACAACGTCTACTGTACCCGTCTGCGGTTAAATGATTCTCTAGCAACAACAATGACCGCAGAGGAGGCAGTACCTGAATCTTCTACTCAGTCAGTCATTTCAGAGATAGAGACTGAAAGTTCTGCTACACCTTTGCCTAATTCTAATATACTGGAAGAAAGATCAGCTCATTTACTAGAAGAAAATCCTCCAGTACCTGCAGCGAGCCTTACGCCATTTCAAATTAGACCTATTCCAACTATGGCTGCTCCTAAAACAGGCCGCAAACACAAGAGGCAGAAATCAGAAGTGTTGACATCTACTCCCGTCAAAGCTGAGGAAGCATTAAAATTTCAGAAGGCAAATAATAAGAAGACCAAGATTTTAGAGTTAGCAGGCCCCAGCAATACTAAAACTAAAAGACCCTCAGTCAAACAACAGAACAAAAACCCGAAATTAGATTTTTACTGTTTTGTATGCTGACAAAAAATACACTGAACCACCAGCGGAAGATTGGATTCAGTGTAATCAATGCAGAAGTTGGGCGTATGAAGACTGCACGTCTTATGTAGGAGTTGGCAGTTACTTCTTTGATTAATGCGAAGACTGATCTTAACTAATTCAACATTATCCTTTTTGCCCTTGGAGCGTATCCGTTTTACCCGACCCCTCCGGGCAAAACGAATAATTGATACTTTTTGTTAATGCTCATAATTAATATAGAAATCGTTAATTATTTTAAGTTTTTGTGATTATTTTGTAAAGATGATTAGGCATGGTACAAATTAAAAGTACAAAAAGTTCTGTTGATTATCAGATTGTGGTTTTATTCACATTGTCCCTTAACATATGCGTCTTGCCCGAGCTTCCCCTACATGAGAGGTTCTACAATATCGACCACGTATCAGAAGACTTTAGATGTCCTCTCACAGGGCGGATAATGATCTGGTGAAAGCTGCGGGAATGCGCTGGATGCGAGGCTTACGGACTGGTCATCCCCAAGTGTGGCCGTATTTTGGCCGAAGTGATGATGAGCTACATATAAAGATTTAAGTTTAAAATGCATAGAATAAATGAAAGCTAAGACTACGTATTAATTAAGGTGTCCCGGTATTTAATAAATATTTATCTATCCGCGAACCAACCTCGGCGACCGTGATAACATTGAAGCTCTAGTATATAAATAGTAGTCTATGCATTGAAGATTGACCGCAGCTGTTATTATTATTTTAGCCCTAGGTTTAAACCTAGTTTATAAACAAATCCAGGCTTATAACTTATTTCAGCATAAGTAAATACCATGACTTAACTAAGTTTTGGGATTTAAACGAGCTATAGCTTTGCCAGATCCATACTTACGATTAAATCTACAATTATAATGTCGGATGGACTTATTAACATTTTAATTGGGTTTCTTTTGATTATGACTACCTTACTAGGTAAAATAATAATATCTTACACGTGTATACTAGATACACGTGTACGATATTATTATTTGGACTGTCCACCGTATCACATACATATGTAATTTTCTTCCAAATAACTCGGCAAAGCGACACGTAGGGGCTTTAGATCATGTATTTAAATATGGTATATTTTCTTTTTATATGATACTAGTTCTTAGTAATTTCGGGAATCTTCTTGTAAAAGAAAAAAATAGCTTTATTTCGGACACAAATATCCATATACTGTTAGTAACATACAAAAATAACTTCGGTAAATAGTGTTGGTAAAATTGGTAAAATTCAATCTCCGCATAAACTGCTGTACAATCGGAAAGCCGAAGCTCTCAGCTGCAGTTTTCAGGATGCTGCTCCGACTGCCCTTCACTCTTCTCAGTAACGACGCGACACAGTTTTTTTGCGTATAATTGCATAGAAGCCATCGGTGCGGAGTTCAAACATTTCTGATGTGCTACAGTATCGAGGCTGCCTCAACAATATCCTAAAAGCATTGTTATATAGGACGCGCAGAACTTCCAGCGATCTCTTAGTATAATCAACCCACAGATTGGCCGTGGCAGCTTTGGCAATAAGCCTTGAAACTTTTACGTGTTACTTTTACTTGGTCTGTACACCGTGCAAATCTGCGGGACAATATACTGCTCTGGACCACTAGAGCCCTTTTTTTTTTTTTTTTTCTGGATGGGAAATCATCAAATGACTTCTCCCGCTCTGGGCGGAGCGGAAGGGAGTGTCAGACTCTTACTGACTAAAACCCACCCGTGATCCATCTTGTGCCCTTTGCGTTCCAGGGCTGCGGTGACTCTTTCGAACAAATTCCGCAACCCTAGCAGGCACTGACCCTATGGGGCCCCGTCTTCTTTGCTGACGGCTCTTTGAGGCGCGCGTGGAACACGACTCGCCGTCGACTCGGGCCTGGTTGCTATCGGACGGCGAGCCACCCATAGCTCGCCATCCGCAGGCCCGCGCCTACGGTGGCCGGGAATCGCCCTGCGTTTCCCGACGCCCGGGGCGTCTTCTTCTGTTGCGGCGGCTGGAGCGAGGGGCTTCCCTCTCTCGCATGCGCTCCGCCTCCTCCTTCGCTAGCATTACTGCTTCGCAGAAGGAGGCGACCGCTTCCCATGCCTCCTCGCTCCGGACCATGGCCCGAACCAGGGCCGGACGCGAGAGGTCGCCGCCGCCGATCGCCTCGACGAGGACACGGCGGTGCTCCGCCCAAGCAGGGCAGACCTCCACCGTATGCTCCACCGTGTCCTCCGGACGATCCACACAGTGATGACACCCGGTCGTGTCCTCCCGCTGGATCCGACACAGGTACCTCCCGAAGCAGCCGTGTCCGGTGAGCACCTGTGTCAGGCGGAAGGTGAGAACGCCGTGACGTCTCTCCAGCCACGCCTCAAGGAGGGGACTTATCGCCACAATAGTGGCGTGCCCAGGACCACTAGAGTCCTGCGTTCCCTCTCAATGTCAAAACCAACAATAGAACACCTAATCAAATAGGATAGAACTGTAAAATTTGGTGTAAAAACAACTTTTGTCTAACCTTCCACGGAATACAGGCTTTGTGTTGTCATATTTCTACAATTTGCGTTCCCAAATGTCCCTCATTCAATTCCATTCCCATTGACCCTTAAAAAGGTCGTTGACAAACTTCCATAAAATGGAAACAAATCCACGACTTCACAATCGAGCTACACCTTTGTACTACGCTATTAATAACAGGGGTGTCACGAATGCCAAACTTTGACATTTAGCTACGATATGAAATAACTCAGACTAGTTACTTGTACACAAAATCGCTCAACTTGCTCCTAGTAAATGTTCAGGATCATACACTAAATTGTATGTGGATCATAGATTAGTTTTAGACTACCTTAATAGTTACCTTGAGAAGTGTTACCGTGGAGGTTGGATTTTCGAATAGGACAGAATTGAGAGTGACATTTCAAGGTAGCGTGACGTGTAGTTATATTTTGTTACAAGAAAGATATATAGAAATAACTCTTTCCTGTGTATCTTTTCCCTTATACTTTGAGGTTATTAAAGGAAAACTATGAGATTTATTACTTTGTAAGAAGATCGAATGAACATGCTTAGGTACATAGGTATTATTTATTGTTATTAGCAAAGCAATAATGTTACTAAATGATCTTTGTCAAGAGTGTATAAACCATATTTTAGGAAATGGTTTGCAGATTGTTGGGGGAGCGCAAATGGGTAGTTCCTGAGATATGAAATATTAAAAATTTACTACAATACAGTTAGTTCCGATCCCACAGACAAACCGTGAAAACATTTTTCGTGGAATAATTCTCAAGTAAAGAGTTTTATAATATAAATTAAAAAATATATAATAAAAATTAAGTAAACGTATTATGGCTCATACTCAACCTCATATGTTTAAAGTCTCAAGACGGACACTACACTAAATACCTTCGTTTATTAAACCATAAATCTCGCCATTTCCTGCACAAGTTAACCCCTGTAAAAGCATTATTACTTCAAATACCTGTAAGTTATGGCTCCTATCTTCCCAATCTCCCAAGTTTCTTATCGATGCAATCAATGCCGAATTGTTGAAAACGACTGAGGGGTGAATACTCCGAGTCTGCGATGTACCACTTCAATTTCCCTTAACTATGCATCGTTTTATCACATTACGTATTCACGACTCCCTTGAGAACACAGTCTGTAAATGGTCAGCACCATACACAAAGATTAGTTATGGAATAGACGCAGACTGGACAGTGGACAGTCGCATACAGCGACTCGTATTAAGGCCGTAATAGGAACTTGTACAAACGTAGCAAGGAGCTTGAATTTGAATTGTTGTGGCACTAAGTATGTGTTCATAAAAGTATAATGTTTATGTCTGTTCTAGGCAGATTTAAGCCTTTTTTAATACAAAACATGCCTTAGATAATAATGTAAATAATTCTTAACTTAAAGATTTTATCTTAAACTTATCACTTTCAGTCAGTCTTCACCAATATTATATAAATTGACTAAGTGTGTCCTTTCTAAAATAAAATGATACCTCTTGCTATTGATGTAGCACTCGAACACACGTCAGCAAACTTAAAGTTACAAACATATGTACTTAATAGTAACAACCTTGTATACAAATTTCTCACTTTCAGAAGAAAACTTCACCGATAATAACTATCGTAAAAAGGCCGTATCACTACACATACATTTGCCTAAACTACCGTAGTTACTGTCAAATCCAACATTATTATGATTCGCATAGCAAGCTTACTCGGCTAAAATGTCACATCTCACGTAAAAATATTCATAATCTTTGTTCTTACAGTAAATAGTTGCATTTTAGCATTCACATTTAGTTCTCAGTAATGCTATTTCTGCATAGTGAGGTAAGCAAAATGTGCATATGTTAGGTGTTGTGTCGAGTCCCCAGATAATTGCGCATTTCGCGGAGATCAGAAAACAATTTGATTTCACTGCAGTTGAAACAATGTTGTTGCTATCTCAAAATGGCGAATGTGAAACAGGGAACGCTTGCAGATTGCTTTCTACGGAAACAGTCGCGTTGGTATGGTAAAATTTATTTTCTAAATTGGTAGGATTTTAGTTTACCTACATGTGAACTTTGTGAACTCATGTCATAAAAATGTCAGTGACATTGGTATTGTATTACCAAAAGAGCAATTATTGTCGTATTTTTATAGCAGTCACAAACTGTCAAAAAACAGAAAATTTCCTACATTTAACATGTTTTGAAATTCGATTAATAATATAAGTGAGATGATGCTACTTGACTTACTTTAAAAGCGTTCAAATACACTTTTAAAATACAATAATTAGCTTTCTTGCTTACTTATAATAAGTAGGTACTTTTCATTTATTTATTAAAAGTCAAATGTAGGTAACATTTGACTTTTAGGCCAATTTTTCAGATCATGGAAAATGATTGTACATTCTAAGGCATGAAAGGACACTAACTTCGCTAACTTGCTTAGAAATTCACCAGATTTAGTTACTTTTAGATAAATACTTACGATTGGAGGGGAAGTTATCGACTTGTCCCTACTGCCATAATTTACTGATATTTGCATCTTATACGTAATATATACGAGCATCACATGATCCTTTGTCCAACATGTTTCGGGTTTGTACCTTGTCACTAATAAGACCTAAATATTTACACGCTTAGCCACTCATTTGGATCATTTTAATGCCTTACGTTACAGTTTCGACGTCGGTACATTTTCTTTATCAAAATCTATTTCAATAAATACATTCAGCTCCTTTACAGAATAGGATAGGTAAATAAAAGCGCTGACGCAGCTACCGACTATCACAGTAACCTTTAAATTGTGCGAGCCACCAAATGAATAGGTACCTCGTTATCTCAGGCCACCCTTTGAAGCTCACAGCTGATACCAGAGATCTATTATGACGTTATAACTTTCAAGAACATCTGAGTCCTTCACAGCGACCTCATAAGGCTACCTGATCTCGAACATTTAACCGTTGGCAGGAGGAAACGATCCGTAGACGTTATGTAGGGACGAAGTTGAATACTCAATATGCTATTTAGGTAAAAGGGTTTATCGATGATGGGAAATTCGATAATACCATCACGCAGCTCTGCGGGCTTTACTCATAATAGAAAATGGGAGTAAACATGTTGATATTCAGCATGAGTGCGGGTATTCATGTGGTACATACAGGGGTGCGTATTGTGAAATCCATCAATTTTCATAATAACTCGGTGACTTACAATTGGGTGTACGAAGGTTTACGTAATTTTATTGACGTGGGCTCAAATCGATTAGAACGGCTTACTGATTCTTGGTGTGGCAATATTGTACCTAATCTTTGTGGCTTACAGAATTATTAGATCGTGGTTATTGTAATTAATAGAGTTTTAGGTAGACATGAAATGGTTCAATGAATTCAAAATTCGAGAGTGGTGAATATTGTTCGTTTACTATAGTGAAATAAAGTGCCAACGACACTAAATTTATCAGAATTTAGTGTCGAATTTAGTGTCGTTGGCACTTTATTTCGTTGTTTGAAATACTCAGACATCAAATTCGATGTTACGAAAAGTAAAATACAACTAATATTAGAAAGAGGAACGATTTTTGAAGAGAAAACTTCTTTAGTAGCATTGGGCACTTATTAGTAGGGGAAAATCTTATGGGTTCGCGTCACCGACATCACGGTGAGCTGAAATCGGCAAGTGGGGACTTAAGGATTCAAATGAGTATTTTTGAGTTTTGTGTACTAATACAAATATTTTTTGTTATTTGTAATTTTTTTATACCTAGTACTTTTCGAGTTATGGACCCCTAAACTTTATATGAAATATTTATCGGTTTTTGGTTTAATCTGACACGTCTTATTGTTGTATAACAGAAATATGTACTTATAGCAAAAAATCAAATTATTGGTAAGCATTCTACACCACCCTTATGACGTTAGTTATTTTTCACGATACTCACACCACTCTTAAGACGTCATTTGTTTTTATCAATAGCGCGGTGTACCCTCATTAGCGCGTCGTCCAATGAGCGCAGCGAAAAAAAATGACACGGTTACATTTGAAAAACAACTACCCTCAGTACGTTGTTACACATCGTAATAAACGCACTATCCTATCTCACATTTTCGAAATACTATTACTATTTATTACGTAAAAATGTTCGATTTGGTGTCAAATATTGATATTGTTGTGCTATTAAGGGCGCATATTCCGAACGGCATTTCATACAAATTTTCAAGTCGTTATTTTCCGAAATGACTGAACCGATTTTAGTGAAACTTCAGACATATAAGCAGGTTACATAGGTCTAAAAAGTTAATTAAACACATTTTCGAAATGTCTTATTTTAAAGAAGATAACTGGAAATTTATGTTTGTATGGAACATTTAAAATGGGTCTAATTTAACTGTAACACTATTTATCGAAAATGTTTTCAATTAACTTTTTAGACCTATGTATTCTGCTTACGTGTGTAAAGTTTCATTAAAATCGGTTTAGTCATTTCGGAAAATAACGAATTCGAAATTTGTATGAAATGCCGTTCGGAATATGCCCTTAAAGGAAAGTGGAAGTTTTAAAAATAATAATGTTTTATATAGTGCTATTAAATCTAGATTAGTCCCCAATGTGTTAAGTGATGAAAACGATAAAGCTTTAAAAGCGTTTTGTGCAAAATATTGCTATAATCTGCAAAGGAGATGGCAAAATGCTCATAGCAAAGAGGTATTGTTTAGTAAAAATAATAGCGAATGGTTATCGTCGGAAATAATTTGGCCTGATTTCATTGCAAGTGCATTTGAAAGATACCAAGACTCTGTTCCTAGTACATCACGTGTACATGAATCTCCAGCAAAAGTGTCTACTGCCACGTCAACGAATGTAAGTCCAAGAAAACCATTTTGTGAATTAGGACCTAAGCAAAAAAAGAGACGTACGGAACATATTCATACAACTATGACTACAGAGGAAATATCTCATGCATGTATTATAAAATTACGAGAGGATGGTAATCAAGGAATAGCTGAAATCCTCGAACACCTACTTAAAAATCCACAGGATGTACATAAAGTAAAAGATAGTCTTTTAGAAAAAAATGAAAAACCTAAATTTACTCCAGATGAAGCTTTGGGACTTGTTTTGTCCCTTAAATTAACAAAGTGGCAATACAATACTTTAAGAATAAGTATCAAAGAGAAAAATATCGACATGTTCCCTTCCTACTACAAGGTGCAAAATGCAAAACAAGACTGCTACCCGCCAAAAGATGATATCACCTTAACAGATACAACTGCTAGAATAAAATTGCAGCCTCTATTAGATGTAACCGCCAAAAGGATATTCAAAGCAATCAATATTGATAGCACAAACTGTAAGAAGTTGACAATGATAAGCAAATGGGGAATGGATGGTGCTTCGAATCAAGCAAACTACAAGCAAAAAATGACAACGGATGACAAAGAGGACAGTGCTTCGACAGATGATTCAAGTATTTTTATGGGTAGTTTAGTACCAATAAAAATGATATATGATAGATGATAGATGGTAAAGCAACATCAATCCTCTGTGAAACTTCAGCTCAACGATGTGACATATGTAAAGCTGTTCCTACAGAAATGAATAACGTGTCTTTGTTATTGACTAAAAACATTGATACCGACTTGTACAAATATGGTTTATCATCGCTACATATATGGATACGTTTTATGGAATGCATTCTTCACATAGCCTATAGACTAGATTTTAAAACATGGGTTGCAAAAGGTGAAAACAAAGTTTTGATGGAAAATAGAAAAAAAATAATTCAGGACGCTTTTAAAAATCAAACAGGGCTTTTAATCGATGTTGTAAAGCAAGGGCATGGAACTACTAATGACGGGAATACCGCTCGAAGATTTTTCTCAAATACAGAGATTGCTGCTGTAATTACTGGTGTCGATGAAAACTTAATAAAACGGTTTTCAATCATTTTAGAAACAATATCTTCAGGCCATAAAATTGACACAGTGAAATTTAAGGAATATGCGGAAGCCACCTTAAAATTATACGTAGATTTATATGACTGGTTTCACATGCCGTCTAGTGTGCATAAAGTTCTGGTTCATGGAGCAGCTATCATTGAAAACTTTGGATTAATTCCGATTGAAAAGTTATCGGAAGAAGCGGCTGAATCCAGAAATAAAGACTTTAGGCGATATCGCCAATACCATTCAAGAAAATTCTGCAGAAGAGCTAATAATGAGGATATTTTGAATAATTTAATTATTAGTTCAGATCCTTATATTTCATCAAAACGTCATAAAATGATACGGAAACACAAACCATTTTCAGAAGAAGCGAAAACCATGCTTCTGTTGCTTCCAACATTTGAGGATGATGAGCGGGAAAATATAGAATTTGTAAATGTGGAACATTTAGACAACGAATCTGAATCAGAATCTGATTAAATTGCGTAAGTGATAGTTTTGTGAGTGCGTGTGTGAGTGAGAGTGTGCGTATGAGTGGATTAGGCCTCCTGGGGACACCACCGATAAAAAAAACGCGCTTAGTTCTCTACCTCAAGGGTAGTGCGGAAAAGGGAATGAAAATCAATTTCCTACAAAATCGAAGAAAATCGAAGCAAGTGATATATTGGATAATTTGCCTAAAAAATAGCACAGTCGAATACCAAAAGCCGTTTCTTGAGAACTTTTGAGAATTAAAAGTTATTCACATAAAATAAAATTTCTTCATACAAAAATAAATTCAAATCGTTATAACTTTAAAAATATTAGGTATATACAAAAATCGAAAAGAGGAAAAATGTCTTGTATTTAGTGGTAGATTGCAAATCCGTTATTATTTTCTGATAAATTGCTCATCAATTTTCGTGAATCCCTAAGTCTATGGAAGCTTGATTTCAGCCCATCGTGCGACATGCCGATCATGACTCATGCGTATAAGTGAAATTAAATGGATTAAGTAAAAAGTTCAATATTATTATGTGTATACTGTGCATTGTTGAAATACCTAGTGTTTTTGTTTGATTATTATTTTAATTCAAACATTATGAAATTTGAAATATTAATACTAAAAGTCCTAAGTTTTCACTTCTATCAGCAGTCCCTACTACTTCAAATTTTTTTTTTTGTTTGTACCGAATAAGTTCCGAAACAACTGTACAGCTTTTAACCATTTTTTCACCAATGAAAAGCTGCATTATCAGCGAGTAGCATAAGCTATATTTTACTCCAGTATTCCCACGGGAACGGGAACTACGCGGAAACACCGCGAGCCGCTGCTAGTTCAAAATAAAATGACAAAGCTTTTGATATAACTACTGTAATTGAATGTCACTGTTCTATGAATAAAAAAATGACGAATGGAGAACGAGACGAAGATGGAAAGATTAATTTTACTTCTACCGAAAATACTCACACACTATTACTAGGGTCTCGACTTTTATGGAAAGAGGATAGGAGATCTTTGCCTAGCTATGGAACATAACAGACCAAATAAATAGAAAATCACGGAAAAACAAGCTTTAGTTTAAAATCCTTCAAACTAAATAGTCTACACTAATATTATATAGAGGAATTGATGGAGGAGGATTTGATTGTTTTTTGTTTGTTTGACTTGACCGATTTGAAAAATTCTTTCACTGTTAAGGTAGAAGCTACACAATCACTGGTGAACATAGGCTATATTATATCCCCATATTCCCACGGGAACGGGGACTACACGCGGGTGAACCCACGGGGCGAGGCTAGTCAATGATAATTACATAGGATCGAAACTTGATTACTGTGGGCATTGTAGTGTAGACCTATGTTCTAAGTTCGCATAATACCTATGTATGTTGCTCATGTACTTAAATATCAATGCTTATTAATAAATTAGTTAGTTATCAACAAGCAGTCAGAGCGTCCTACTCTTCTCCAATACCCAACCTTACATTCAAACCTGGAATCTTCTGATACCCAACCTAACAGCATCATTATAAAACGCTAAATTATAACAGAGGACCTTTTCTCTGGATGGGATGACTTCATGAGATCAGATGACTTCTCCCGCTCTGGGCGGAGATGAAGGGGTCGTCAAACTCTGACTGACTAGGCCCTCTGTTTTCTAGGGTTGCGGAATTTGTTTGAAAGAGTCACCGCGGCCCTGGAACGCAAAGGTCACTAGGTCCACCTAGTCCACCAATCTAAAATAAAATTTAAAAAAAAAACAAATTCTAAAATCCACTCCTTCAGCGGAAGAAGTCATTAATTTGATGATTTCAGACCCAAAAAAAAAAGGCTCTCAGAAGGCCTATGAAATCCTCGTACCTAAGAAAAACGTTCGAATTCAAGTCAGAATAACATCTTAGTATCAATCAATGTCAAACGATGACCCCTAATATTTTCATGAAACGTATGATGGTGATAGTTATATTTATTTTATGTATATAATAATTATAGTACCTACTATTTACTGTATATTTATAATATATATGACGGAGGGAGTGAGATCAGGATGGGTGATCCGGGGCGTTCGGGGTCCTCGGACATGGCTTTGCTTTGAAAATCAAAACACCAAAGTTCACAAAACTTTTATAATAATGAGTCCACTTTTACAGTTAACACTTAATGAAAAACAATTTTAAAATAAAACTAACTTAGCTACCGCGAAAACCGACAAGTCCCTTGGCACTTGCTTACTCTTCCGAGATTTGATGAGAATAACTGATTTTTCAATTTTTTTTTTTTTTTTTTGAATGGACTACTCGCAGTTCAGCACATTAAGGCTGGTTACTGCTCAACCGGGCAATCCCGTGGTTGCCTTAGATTCTAAGGCCCCCAGCCGGGGCTTAAACTACTTAAAACTAAATGGCCGCTCGCTAAGGGCATCCCCTGTGGGACACGGGCCTCGGCTTAGCGGGGTCATTGAGGAGGGGCAGCAAGGGACAGGCTGGGTCTGATTGATATTATTTAGGGGATTTAACGCTAATGGCTCAGCAGCGCGGGCTGGCTCGTTAGGCAAAAGTCGGGGAGGGTTTTGACGGGGGCGTCGCGATGGACCTCGTCGGCGAGGTCGGAATACGGAACGCGTTCTGGGTTTGTTTTTTCTAAGAGTGCTGGTTTCCCTACTACTCTCTTGGGTCAGGGTGATGGGGTCATCGGGCTCGACAAGGGTATGCCGCGGTCGGCGGATCTTGCTGATCTGGGAGGGGGTGTATCGGGTGGCCGATGCGATAAGGGGGTTTTGGTGCTTTTCAGCGGACTCTATGAAACGCTTGGAAATACGTTTCATGAATTGTTTGATGGTGGGGATACGGAGGTCGACATGGAGACGCTCATTTCTAACGTACCACGGGGCTCCCGTAGCCTTTCGGAGAAAACGGTTTTGGATGACCTGCAACCTATGGATTTGGCGGGGCTTAGCGTGTGCGAAGGCTACACACGCGTAAGTCATTATTGGACGTATGCACGTGGTGAAAATGCGTAGTTTGCCTTTCAGGGATAACTTGCTGCGTGCGTTCAGCATGTAATGAAGCCTACTGAGAGCGAATGCGGCACGATTGCGCACCGTCTTAATGTGCTCTCTGAAGGTAAGCTTTCGATCGAGGATCACGCCTAGATATTTAGCTTTCTCAACCCAGGGGATCGGCTTGCCAAATAACGTGATCGGACTGGGACGGGGGGGGAAGAGACGAGTCTTGGGCTTGTAAAACAAGATCGCCTGACTCTTCTCTGGGTTGACTTCCACTCTCCATTTCCGGAACCAAGCGCCTGATTTTTCAAGGAATTACTTCGCTTAAATACATTCCGATTACGTCTCCCCACCCGCATTTGACTCATGAGTCAAATGCGGGTGGGGAGACGCGCCATTTCTTCCCGCCAAGGGCCATGTCCAAGCGTGGTTGACAAACCCGTCCACCAATCACTTGCGTTTTCTCGGCTGCAGTTAGCAAACATAACAGAAAATAGCAACTTCCGAAATTCAACCAATAGCTTCATATTCAATAGTACCAACATAACAGGAAATTGTTACACTAAAACAACTAGCAGCAGTGGTGCCATCTGTGAGCATCAAGGGTACGTTCATAGAGCGCGTATTCAAACTTTAGTAGCATGTTTACATTATTAGAGTTGCCAACTACCTACATAAAAAAAATGAAAGTAACTAAATACCGCGAAGAAATAGAAAATAACAGCTGCCGACTGGTGGCGCCACTCTCTTATCCGACATATATGTATTTTGATTTGTTACTTTAATTTAAAGCTTTATATTCTCTTCTTTTCTTCTTACACACTATTGTCTACATTTCTTTTTCGTTTATCCTTTCGCAGGTCTGCTGGAAGAAATTTCGTTTGAAATAAGCAGTTCCTTTGTACTAAAATTTTTAATGTTTTCTCTATTTAAATAATTAATTTAATTATTGTATGTGTGTACATAAATAAAAAAATAAATAAATAGACGGATGTTTTACAGATTATGACTGCAACCGTCCCTAAAAATACCTGAATTGACCTCCAGTTTCTCCGGTCACTACAATCGTACCATGTTCCCACGCCGTCACAATAGTTACCCAGATTAGGTGTAAACCAATATCGAGCAATCCACTCCGTGCACAATCATAATCAATTATGTTGAACGGCCATCGATTAATAGCCCGAGATTAGATCACACTGAATAATATTAACGTATAAATGGCTGCATCCTCCGGTGAGTCAACTGAAACGTGTGGTTCCACCTGGGAGTCATTATTGGGAGTTGCATCAATCTATTATTTGACAACTGTGATTGACTACGTCCTAGCTTCTGGTTGCGTTTCAGAGAATGGCTTTAACTATTACAAATTTAATTTGGCTAAACGTTAAGCGCGCTGTGAATTTTCAACTGTCAATTGTCAGTCGTTGAATTTCTGAATGCTTGATAATCTATTTTACAAACAGAGTTTGTCAGTCTGAATATTTTCAGGTATCGTTTGCTTGCTAACTTCTATTTGCTAATAGTAATAAGGGTTTCATACGCCCGAATGGAAACAACGGAACCCTTAACTCTTCTTGTACCTCTGTCCATCAAGTTGATTGAATTGAAGTTTGATGTACAGTCGGTGATAGCAATTAACTGACCCCCTAAAAATTAAACGAATTTGTACCTTTTGCTTGTTACGAACGATCGAACTAGAACAACGTTGGAACTGGTTCAACGTCTACGATCAATAAAATAGTTATTCGAATTTGATCTTTAATACGCAATGTTAAGGTAGGTATGTTCTTGAATATTATTTTAACTTGTAATATAATACGTAATTTCGATCACGTTGAATATGTTTCGAGTGGTCTAGTGGTGACTGTAGTGAGCTGACAAATCGTGGTTGCGAGTTCGTAACCAGCGTAATTGACGCGTTTGTTTCTGTTTTGTATATTTATTTTAAGTTATAAATAATAAATTATAACTTTAGCAACAACAACAAAAAAAATGAACAGAAATAAAAAACCAAAATGGTGGTAAAAACGATTTTATTTTATAAAAAAAATATTACAAGAATACCTAACATAAATGATATTGATGACGACACGAAGATGATAATATTTACCTGCTTACTAATAACGTTGTTAACTGCACTGAGTTTAATGTAGTGAATCAGCATGTTATAATATTTAGAAATATAGGTATGTATTTCTATTTCATAACAATAACATCACTACATTAAATATCATTGAACTAAATAAAACGGCATTATACGTTGAAGTTCTACCTGGTCTACTATATATCAATTTGTTTTATGAATAGTTATTTTAGTTATAAAATAAGGTTTTGACAAAAAACTAGGTATTCGAAATACTTCGTTACAAATTATAACAATAGTTAATTTAACACACACACTGACATACGTTAGTATTGTTTGTGACCAACACTGGTTACTCAAGTTATTCATGCTTTTAATAGCGAAGTGGAGCACCATTTTTTCTATTGCTTGTTGCAAGCGGTCCCGCATACCGCGCACCATATTCCAACTACGATCACTTCCACTTGCAGTTGAATGAGTAGGCAAAAATGGCTGTTCAGTATGCCTTCTAACAATTGCTTGATGACGTTCTGACACTGGAGTATGTAACATAGTAGGTTTTGGTCCAGGACGATCTTTTTGAATATTCCCTGCCTCTTCAAAACGTCTTAGCGACAATCTGACTGTATTTCTCTGAAACAACACAATAAGCATAATTTTAGTAACGAATAGGTAAACATAATTTATCGATTAAGTTTGAAAAAATACGTTTATCAAATTAGATTATAAAAATCAAATTAGACCTATAAATGATCTCAAATTAGACTCATAATGAAACACAGTTAATTGTCTATTATTCTACATTCACCGGCTTTTAAGCAGAATAACGAATTAAGGAAAAAGTATAATTATAAATGAAGCATAAAAATAATACACTTACCGCTATATTAAGTTTCCTAGCAATCGCTTTAATACCAACATTCTCCTCATGCAAATAGATTATTTTGTATTTTAAATAATCACTCAACTGAGACATGACGATTAAACTACCTATCAAAACTGATAACAATGAATAAAAAGGAAAAAAGCCAATTTAGTAAGGCAAGGTAAAAATGTTCGCGCGTATTCACTGCTATTTGTGCATAGAATATCTTGTTCAATTTATTCTTCTACCCCATAGTCCTTATGTCATATTTATAGCAGTTTTTGTTGAATACGCATATTGACGTCTAACTACCCACTTATTAAAAAAGGTAAAAAGTTATTAAATAAATGACCTAATACCAACCTCTTAAAGCTCAAGTTTGCGTATCAAAATTATTTATTGTTTCTGTTCATCGAGTAGTGTTAGTCTGATAAACTCATACTATATTGAATAACGTTTAATGTTATGAGCATAGGGTGTAAAATCGAGTAATTTTTAGGGGGGTCAGTTAATTGCTATCACCGACTGTACATATGAATTTGTATATGGCCCAAACAGGATTCTCCTAGTACATGCAAGCACAACAATGCAAGATGCCTGATCTTGCATTGTTATGCTTGCATGTATGAATAAATTGTACCCATTTGAATTTTGAATGCAGATTTATGAATTTGAATCTATACTATAATAATAATCCTTACTAATATTATAAATGTGAAAACGTGGATGTTTGTTACGCTTTCACGCAAAAACTACTCAACCGATCATCATGAAACTTTGTACACATATTCTTGGAGGTATTAGAAGTAACATAGGATACTCTTTTTTAAGATAATTTCCGGCATTCACGCGGGCGAAGCTGCGGGCAGCAGCTAGTGTTAAATACATATGTAAGTTGAATACGCAAATTTAAAAAATATATATATTCATAATCATAAAATCGATAACGCCACAGTATAGTTTGAAAATCTTGAATCTGTGTCGTTTGACATGATCACATGAATTGATCAGAAGACTTTCGCACGAGCCTGCCTCTCAATTGTTTTTTTGACACTGCACACAAGGTAGTGAATTGAATTTTAATTAGGTAAGGTAGATTAATAGAAAGAACTGATTTTTACTCGTCCAAAAATTTTTCTCCTTAAAGACGGAACAAAATGCAGACGATTTTGTAAAATTGTGATGAAAAGTTAGATATTCTTGCTATAACAAGCATGACTGTTCAGAAATAATAAATCATAGATTCAAGCTATTTGGTATTTGCTTCCGTTACCAAAATTAATTAACAGCAATTTAATTTAATTTTGGTAATATTGCTCAATTTTAGTGAAGATAATTGCTAGCAGATTGTTATGCTATTAAGATGAAACCTAACAACTTAATAATATCAGATCAAGTCGCTTCCTGTTATATCAGGAAATCAATTTTAATTATTATGGCTGGGTATATCACATTTTATATTTAATTATAGCCTTTTTACACGACTGCTCAAAAAAAGGTGGGTTATGTTTTCAGGGTTCATGTATGTATGTTTGTGAGTTTCTTTAGTTCTCAATAATTTCTTAACGGCTTAACCGATATCAATGTATATATGGTATCGTTAAAAGTGTTGAGTTATCCCGGGTAACATAGGCTAGCTGAAAACTTTAAAAAATAAGAAGGGGAGCCATTTTTCATAAATAAAAAAAAATGTTTTCATGAAATTTAGACTACATTTATACTGTCATCGTCCAAATCTTGCAAAAAAATATGAAATATAAACAATTAATTCAAAAAAAAAAAAATACAAAAGATAAATAATAATATTTTCATTTCAGTCAGAGGACGGGTCCTTTGGATAGTTCTTTAATAAATAATAATAATAGGTAAATCTTTATTCAAAATTCATATTTGTAAAATATAATAATACATCTTAGATAGTAATGTAGGTAGAACGATGTTAGATGCCTGTACTAGGAGAGTCCTGTATCACAGGCGGCAAGGGCTAAACAATGTATTAAGTATCGTCTAAGAGTTTTTTACAATATTTACTTTATATTCAAATAGTACCTGAGTTATATTAATTAATTTGATTAACCTAATTTACTTAATTAAACATATTATGTCCCATAAAATTAATAATAAAGATCATAAATAGATTATTCATAAGCTAAGTTTAGTTTACGTTAAATTGTTTCTAACACTTAATTCTCTACTCAAACACAAAGTGAACTATTAGCGTCATCAGAAATATTAACTGGGTTAAAGTCAATGTTGCATAATCTGCTCAAATCAACTCGAGTGTGTTTTGCATATAATTTTTTGCACTAGGCGGCTAATTCACTTATACAGCAACAAATTCCGGAGAAGTGGGTCATCTCACTGGTGTGTTCTTGTTGAATTAGCATTAAGTACCAAAATCTGGCCTTGAGTATGACGCTCTAGGCACCCTCATAATCGACGGAGTTGATGTATCTGAGTTCTGCTATCTTCCTTGCTGGGCACTCAGAGTCTCCAGTTTTGTGATTGCTGGGTTTTTTAAAGCGTAAGCAAGTTGCGCATTTCGGCATCTCAGTTTTCTTAGAGCACTCTAACATCGAGTGTCCTGCTTCACCACAATGGCCACACATAGAGTTGACCTCTCTGCACGTTTTTGCTGCATGACCATATTGTTGGCATTTGTAGCACCGAGTTACAGGTCAGGAAGTCCGATTTATAAAAAGTCTCGATTGAGCTATTAGGACTTCATGTATATTAGCTGGTACTTCAGTGACGTAGTTACAGGTCGCTGCATCTCTTTTCCCAGATTTGTGGCTTAATTTCACAAAGGTCAAAAATCTTTCTAAGGACATGCCGGAAAACTTGTCGGCTACGTTTTGTTCGAAAATTCACTTGAAGACCTCATTTTCAGACATGGAAGTCGGCAACCCTACGACCACGATCCGGGGTTTGCGCTTGTTGGGTTCGTCGGCGGTAAGACCAGAAGTAGAGAGCTGGACTGCTTGCTTTAATTTATCTGCGTCGTGTTTGGCCTCCATTTTTTGTTTTGCGGACACCACGAACATGCAGCTTCATTTGCTCCGGACGTATGATTTTTTGCACGAGATCTTTTGTTTCATCGCTAGATTTGAATTTATCCTTGGGATAAATGGCTACTGAGCTAAAATTATTTGGTCGAACATAATTACTTGTTCCCTTCTTCACCATGTCAGCAAAAGATACATTTCCAGAAGAGCGAGAGTCCTTAATCGTCTGCTTCAACTCCGAAATGTGTTCCGACAGGTTCTGCTTTTCTTTTAAGTCATCCACCATATTATATGCTTGAACGGCTTTCTGCTTCAGGGATTGATACAGGACTGCCATCTGCGAGGTGCCAGATCCTATTTTGCGGCATAAATTGGATATTTTCAATTTCTGGTCTGAGTTAAGTTTTCCTTCCGTGGCGATAGAACAAACCTCATTTAAGTGCTGCTCAATAGATGACATCCATTTTTGTATCTCGGAGGTAGACGCAACTTCAACTGACTGGCCAGAACTTTGCGGGGTCGTCTTCCCTGGCGAAGCTGAGGGGTGCACTCGACCAGATGGATCACACGGGCTGTTATCCATTATATTTTATAAAAAGTTCACTATTTCTAAGATTCCATTATATTTACTAAACTAAACTCTAGGCAAATAATTAAAACTGCATTACAATATTAATGCAGTTATCTAGGTCTCTATTTTTATTATGTTAATTAAATATTGCTAACGAATAAATATGTACGTCTGTATGCTACGAACAAGCGAACGAGATTTCATTTCTTTAAAGGTCCCCCGACTGCAATGAAAAGATATACATATAGGTATCTTGTTTTTTTTTATATTTTTATACCGTGTATTCATTGTTAAAACTGTTTTGGGAGCTGGTTCTAATATTAGGAAGACAAGGACTATAGAGATGGGATATCTGATCATCACGGGTACCATGAAACGTACACCAGCTGGTATCTTCAGCGTCACCAACGGAGTTATACCAGAGGATCATCCTTTTATCTTAATAATCATCGTCATCACCATCTCAGCCGATCATCATACATTCACTACTGGACCTATCCAATTGCCGGCACATTGTGGGGTACAGTGCGTCTCATATTCAGCAGATCTCCGTGGTCTTCATTAGTTTAGCGATCGGTTCTGGCGACCATCTGTTCCGCAATCCATATGCCTAGCTGATTTAATGTTATCTTATTGTTAAATAAAAGGCAATATTGAAAATTTTGAAAAACCCACGACGGTAAAAACATGATTGAAAAAGAATTAAATAATTAATAAAAACCTCCGACTTACAGAATTAATGTAATATATCCGTCGGGGCTGCCATCACTATCTGCAAAACTAGCTCATTTATTTCAAACTTTTTAGAGAGAATTTTATTATGGACCAGCAGCGCCCCCTGGTGAGTTATAAGTCGTAGTAAGTAATTTTGTAAGTCGGGGGTTTTTATTAATTATTTAATTCTTTTTCAATTATGTTTTTACCGTCGTGGGTGTTTTCAAAATTTTCAATTTTGCCTTTAATTTCAAACTTTTTAAAGAGAATTTTATTATGAACCAGCAGCGCCCCCTAGTGAGTTGTCACCGTAACACCTATCCAAGAACATGCACCAATCAAACCCGAACACATCACTGAAAACTACTTCAAAATAGGAGAAGTTTTGTTTTTTGCATAAACATATGTTTACTGCAGCGCCCCTTCGTGAGTTGTCACCGTAACACATATCTAAGTACATGCACAAATCAAACCTTAACCCATCATTGAAAACTGCATCTAAATTGGAATAGTAGTTTTGAAGATAAATGGCAACATTGATTTGCCCGAATACGCTTTACTGCAGCGCCCCCTGGTGAGTTGTCACCGCAACACCTATCTAAGAACATGCACCAATCAAACTTTAACCCACCACTGAAAACTGCATCAAAATTGGAATAGCAGTTTTGAAGATAAATGGCAACATTGCTTTGCCCAAATATCCCTGACTGCAGCGCCCCCTGTTGAGTTGTCACCGTAACACCTATCTAAGAACATGCACCAATCAAATCCGAACCCATCACTGAAAACCGCATGAAAATCGGACTAGTAGTACTGGAGATAAATAGGAACATTGGTTTGCACAAACAAACAAACAGACAAACAAACATCCTCTCACCCCAAACGCATACACTGTCTCCGTTCCGTCGTGGGTAAAAAACGCATGCCCAGGAATTCTAAGCACGATCATATGGATTATTTGGCCTTATGGGCCAGCTTTTACCGTAAACCAGAAAATAGGTACTACCTTACCCGTTCTATCTAACTTATAGTATTTCTTAATTTTAAAGTTCTGAAGGTGTGTGAAAAACAAGCTTTTTATTTCAAGGATGGGAAAATTTTAAATGACGTGTTTCGTTCTGGACGGAGCAGAACGTCAGACTCTTACTGACTAAGACCCTCCGTGTTCTTCGTAATGCTCCTTTTTTTTAATTGCTCCTTTGTTTTCTGGGGTCATGGTGATCCTTTTGAACAGATTCCGCAACCCTGTCAAAACTAAAAATAGTGTAGTATATACATTCAATCACATAAAACCAAAACTATTGATATCAATTAATACTTAGAATGCTCTGTCTGAATGGAATCATCCGATCTCCTTAAATGTGTCACACGGAATGCTAGTGCAATGCTTTTAAGATCAAGATCTCTGAGACATTACATGAGAATCGACGGATAAATTCACAGTAGCAGTTAGGAACGATTTTATTTGCATATTCATTAATCTGGGAATGTTTACATAGCCTACTTATTTATGTTTGCTTTATTTGGTACCTATTTATAAAAACTTATGCTCAATTTAAATACTGGTAAGCATGTTCTAAAACCAAATATTTGAATTCGGAATCTGCTTATTAGTAGGTATTTAAACTAACGATAGGTATGTTTGTTTTTTTTTTGTTTTTATTTTTTGTTAATAAAGGCCGTTAACATTAACAAAGTTTATTTTTGGTCGATTTTCCTCACTTACACTTTTAATCCTATGACATGAATAAACACCTACCTATCAGTCAAAAGACCGGTTATCATTTCGAGTCCTACTGCGAAGATCCAATGAGTGCCATCATGAATCAATCGTGATGAAGGGATTATCATGAGCATCTCGTAAAGTTCACTCCCATACGGAACCATGAGGGTTTTAAGCCCCAGTTGACGTAAGAGTAACATCGACCAGAGTAAAATTAGAAGTCTTGATGCAACCCCCTCCTCAATTTTCAAAATTATCAAAGTCGCAGATAGATGTCCAGCCCTTTCTTAACTAATTCAATCACGCTCTCCCAGATTCGTTAATTGTAGCAAGAAGTAAATTAAGTTTTATAACAAAACTCAATCGTAAACAAATATCAAATATTTTGTGCTGTCAAAAAAAAACCGTCACCATACAATACTTTCTAGGAACAGATAAGTTAAAGCCAACGCAACACAGAACTTTTAAAATTCTAAACGAGAAAAGTTCAATAAAAGCTTGTTAAAATGCTGGAGTTCAAGCAATATACCAGCGAAGAGGGCAGCCCTTGAACCGGACATGCATTCAAAAGAACAAACGAATAGAGTTTTTATTGAGAACTGCTGTTCAAATCACTTCAAGTGTCTTTCGTTCTTTTGCTCGAGATCCAGTTGATAGTAGGGAGAAAGTTTTAACTTATCAAATGGAAAATACACTGTACGTTTACCTAAAGATTCGTAGAGTTATGTACTTACGTAAGTAATCTATCCATACTAGTATGAGCTGCCAGGGTTGCAAAATTGTTCGAAAGATTTTGGGAGAACCAAATGCCCTTTGTGTTCGAGGACCGCCGAACTGTCTAAAACCCATACGTGTTACTATACAGAAGGTTTTAGACAGTAAGAGTCTGATACTCACAGAGCAAGGAGTCATTTGATAATTTCCTATCCAATAAAAATTAATATTACTTATAATAAATGCCAAACTCTGTGTCTCTGAATCCGTTTGTTACCTTTTAAAGCCTTAACAGCTGAACGAATTTAATTGAAACTGAAAAAGTGTGTACCACAATTGTTTTGTATCCCGGGAATAATTATGTTACCTTGGGATTATTTTCGAAGCCACAGGCAAAAGCTATTAATATTTTACATTTAATTAAAACATGTATTGTATTGTTTATAAAGATACTAGCTGCTGCCCGCAGCTTCGCCCGCGTGAATGTCGGAAATTATGCCAAGGAAACATAATCCCGGGATAAAAAAAGTATACTATGTTACTTCTAATACCCCCAAGAATATGTATACAAAGTTTCATGATGATCGGTTGAGTAGTTTTCGCGTGAAAGCGTAACAAACATCCACGCTTTCACATTTATAATATTAGTAAGGATTGCACATAATTATTATCATCAACATAATTACAGACTTAATTGATAATATGGGTAATTAAATTAAACTCCCAAATTGCGACTGCTTTATTATATAATTTATTAAACTAACAATTTATAAGTTTATCACTGCCAGACGTCGAAGCAAAATAGGCAGTTACCATCTATGCCTTGCATGTTGCCAAATTCACAGTTACAATCAAATTCTAATCCTCAATTTTTTGCCGAAAAGTAATTTAAAAGTGCACAAAGCCAAAAAATACTACGTATTGTTTCTAAATCTGTGAGAACAGTGCCTTTCAAGCGATTTCACTATATTATTCGTTTCGTATCCAAACCTTTGACAAAAACGTTACGCTGCAACTTTTGCTCTGCGAAATAAACATTCTAACTTTGATGGCTTGTATATTAATGCCTCTGTAACATGTTGTGAATGGAGTTCCCTCCACTTTTATTTCAGCTTTTCATACGTTTTCAAAACAACGTTCATGACAAAGTTGTACAGTTTCATTTAGTGTTACAAAATGTAGGGTAAATCCTTTCACAAAACATTATGTTAATAATGCCCAAATAATTAAATCTTGTTACCAAAACAACTTTTTCGAAAAACTGGCAATTAATGCTTTACTTTTATATAGTGTAGGTACTTTATTATATACGACAAGGAGATCATTCAGGCGTCGAAGATTTTCTACCCAAACACGAAAATACCAGAATCCAAAATATGTAAATAGAAAATACCCTGATCATGTTATCTGCTACAACGGAATTCTACTGATAACTTTCTGCCAGCTGTAATGGTTTTTATTTCTAATCTCCTTTATAACACAGCTTTTTTTATGGATTGTAAATCATAGGGAGTGTCAGACTCTTACTGACTAAAACCCACCCGTGATCCTTCTTATGCCCTTTGCGTTCCAGGGCCGCGGTGACTCTTTCAAACAAATTCCGCAACGCTAGCAGGCACTGACCCTATGGGGCCCCGTCTTCGTTGCTGACAGCAATTTGAGGCACGCGTGGAACACGACGTGCCGTCGACTCGAGCTTGGTTGCTATGCGGACGACAAGCCACCCGTAACTCGCCGTCCGCAGGCCCGCGTCTACGGTGACCAGGAATCGCCCTGCGTTTCCTGACACCCGGGGCGTCTTCTTCTGTTGCGGCCGCGGCGGCTGGAGCGGGAGGTTTTCCTCTCTCGCACGCGGTCCGCCTCCTCCTTCGCTAGCATTACTGCTTCGCAGAAGAAGTAACTGCTTCCCATGCTTCCTCACTCTGGACCATGGATTGAACCAAGGCCGGACTTTATAAAATAGTTTTTGTCTAAAATTTCTAGTTTTGAGCATACAATAATACGGCTTAAATACATAGACAATGCTTATTATTCTATCTTATCTTCTACAAATCTATGTTAAGAAATGGTGGCTCAGTGAAAAAGGCCACAAAGACAAGAAATTACCTAAAAGCTTCTCAGAATAGATAATAATCTGTTCTACATTAAAATATTATCTAAATGCCTTTGAAAGTAAAACATAATAAATTAAGGTCAAATTAGGCAAGAAAAATAAAACAACTCGAGCGCAAGACCATGTCATTGTAACATAATTTATTCAAAATCTGACACCGCATAGTTAACAAGAGCTGTAATTTTTACGTCCAATATATTAAATATTAGATTCTTATCTCCTTCCGTAATAGTATAAAAATTATATTCGATTTAAATCAGTGTTGGATTGTGGGTCGGACACTACAATCATAGTTAATGTCAGATATCCTCTATATCCAATCTAGGTATACATATAATAAAATCGTAGAGTTGCCGTCTGCATACATAGAATATTTTTGCATCATAATAAAACAGAAACGTTAGGAAAACTACAGAATACAAAAATGTAATTTTGACATGTTTGTTGTTTATGGGTTTTCCTGTTTATCTGTTTGTGGAAGTATCACGCAAAAACCAAATATCGAATTTAAAATCTTGGTACTTAGAAATATTAAGTGTTGTTCTAGTTTTATATCATCAAAATCGACCCACAAAATCAAAAGATATTGAATACCTATCTGCTGAAAAAAATACAGTCAGTGAGTCAGTACAGGCGGTGAGATGGTCAGACGTCAATGTTGCAATGCGGGACCAATATTACAATAATGCTGGTAGAACCTGGATTTGGTTGAACGTGTACATTGGATGATAAATATAACCGACTTCTTAACAAACAGTATAAAATAAATTTAACTTCGGAAGTCAGTTTTTGGTTTTTTCTTCGTTTTTTTAATACCAACTAACCGACTTCCGAAATTAAGGTTATTTTGTACTTTTTGTGTAGAAGTCGTTTGTATTTTTTTATGTAAAAGTTTTTTATTTTCCACTTTTTAGGGAAACCTACCTAATCGTTAGTGTTATAAATTGGTGAAAACAATAAACAGATATGCGATTTCAGCAATCCCAGAAGATTTGCTATCATTTATTGAAGAGTTCCATTTCCTTTCTCCGTTCTTCTTCAGATCTTCCCAAACTAGAAAGGTACCACCTCGAAATACTATGATGCTCTTCCAAACCATCGTATACAGTTTTTATTTTATTTTACATCGACAAGTCAGAATGAGAATATCATCAATGTAGTCGAAGCCACGCATTATTAGGGATAACTCAAATACTAGTCGTCAGATCTCACTCAAATTTAAATGAGACCTCATGACAAGCACCAGCTTTTGAATATAAAAAGAATCATTAAAATCGGTATACCAAGTAAAAAGTTATGAGGTAACACACAAAAAAAGTACTGTCGACTTGAGAACCTCCTCATTCTTTGGAAGTCGGTTAAAAAAGAGGCCAATGGTCAGCAATGATCGAAGTGTATGGTGATGATTAATTATGATGACGCAATTTTTGTTCGTTACGCCATTTCGCCAAAAAGACGTAATTTAAATTAGCCAGAACATTCTAGAAACATTACAAACAAGAAACGTTTGTTCTTGAAAATACCAAGCTAAAGTTGAACTGCTTTCCGCAATCTATACGGTGAACTATGACCTCATTGGATTAGTTCACGTTCCATTCGACGTCACATGTATCGTACCAGTGTTCACAGGATACAAAATAATGTATTTTCAAGTATTTTTTGTAGCTTAGTCTAAAGCCATTCTAATTATGAGATAGTATAATTATTTGGCAAACTTAGAACTTTTGTTTAGATTAATACTTACTGTTTATTTATTTTGTACCCATTTTTTATCATGTGCATTTGTCTGTACGAAATACATTTTCCTTCTTAGTATAAGTATTGGATTGCAAAAGATTAAGAAAAATCCCAGTTACATGGACCATAGACCCCATGGAACATAATTGAGAATACGATAACACGTATTCAAATAAATTCATTTTGACCGAAATCGTCATACACAAAAAGTATAAGCATTTGTAGTAAATAGATTGCCCTAATACAATCTGACTTTAATTATTAATAGTTACGAAACGAATAAACTTCAAAGCGCACACGCACTACTACGCGTACATACATTACAATAATAATTATTGTTAATATCATAATTTATTCTTAGTAAAGCTGTGTGTTCACTTGATTTTGAATGTGCTAAACGGGGGGATTGCCTGAAGTTAATATGGCATCGGACTGTGTATTCTTACCTTACTTGGACGTATTCAACGCACTTGTATTCATTACCTACAATTGATTGACAAAACGGTACTAACACGGGTGTATGTATTGTATCACAATATTGTATTATGGCCAATATTTGTAAAGAAATTCAGTAATTCTATGTGATCTTTAAGATTCGATTTACTTTCGACGATTAAGATTTTATTTTCTAGATTCGTCTCTTACTGACTAAAGCCCAACCGTGTTCCTCCTAATTCCCTTTGCGTTCCAAGGCCGCGGTGACTCTTTCAAACAAATTCCGCAACCCTAGCAGCACTGATTCTTAAGGGCTAGAAGATGAGCTATGCTGACCTGTCTTTGAGGGGCGCGAGAAACACGACGCGCTGTCGATTTGGGCCTTGTTGTCATCAGACAGCGAGTCACCCACTGCTCGCCATCTACAGGCCGAGTACCACATACCTGGCTTTTCTGGAGCACTGAATGAAACCTGATGTAAACTCTTCTTAATATCACACACGCAATATCAATAATGATTAAAATCATTAAATTATAACAATTGTAAACGTCAAAATTCGTCACGGTTACAAAATGGTGCGCCTACGTCTATATTATTAAAATTTATTGATTGATACCGATTTTTATTGGCTTGTATGATTTATGATTGCTTTTGTGAATGTTTCTATTAATATTCAATGACTTTTATATTACTCAAATAATGTCCGCAAGAGCTATGGGTGGCTCGCTGTCCGATAGCAACCAAGCCAGGAGTCGACGCCACGTCGTGTTCGACGCGAGTCCCAAGAGCTGTCAGTGAAAAAGACCGTACTTTAATATAAATTAGTCTCTTGGTTTCCTGTAGATGCCATTTTATTAAGCACTAGCAAAATATTAATGAGATTTATTCACTAAATTATATTTTACGTAATTATTTGTCGCAAAACGGAACGCGAGTTGCCCATCTGAGTTGTGTTTTGTGACTAAAGAAACGGAAAAAGAGCGGGACGCGCGCGAGCGCAGGCGAACAAAACCGCAGGAAGTCCCTAAGTCCTTGTCAACGGAAATGTGTATCAGATTGATCATAAACCCAAACTAGTTCAGGTTATTGATCTAAAACCTAACTTTATGGAAATCTTGTGACATACAGGTAGATAATCTAACGTTCGTGCTAAAGCAAGCTCAGATCTGGGAAGCCCTTTTGGTTACTTTAAACTGAATAGAAAACACAAAACACCAACAAAATTTTGATCCGTGTTAAAAAGTCCAAATATCAACAAACTTCACATCAAAACAGGCCAGTTAGAATTTTTACTACGTCCAATACAACGCAGCCATGCGTCCCTAGTAACACAGTGTTTGCGAGTTCAACAAACAAAATAGAGTCGGAAAGCGGCGCAGCGGCGCTCTCCTATTTGCAACTAAATAAAAGCGCACTAACAGAATTCTAGTAATAATACCATTATATATTTGTTTCGTTTGTCGAGAAAAAATCATTGATAGACTGAGTAAATCAGTGCGAAAATTTTTTCTTCAAACTGAAATGGTTTAGGGAGTTTTTCATAACCCTGTATTAAAATGCTGTAGCTATTTCTTAGTTTCCAAAAGCAGTCCAAAATCTATTATAAATAGGAAGTACCAGTAATAAAACAAGGGGCCAGAAACAGGAAATGCGATGGTAAAAGATTTCAAGTTATTACAATATTTCTACGTTACATTAACTAATGTTATAGAAGCGACGGCTATAAAACTCAATGGATTGTACAACTAAAATCGAAAAATCGTGTTCATTTAATCGTAGCTAACATCGAAAGAATAACTGTATTGTTTCAGTGCTGTTTGGACTCTGAATACGGTAAACTTATGTTCTACTTTTGTAACAACTTTGCTAACAAAAACAGCCCAAGTTTGTCTATTAAGAGCATGATGAAGAGAACTGAAGGAGCATTTGTTTTATTAATCCCTGACCGTTCACGTAACTTGTGCAGGAATTCTGGTTCAATTACTTTTTTTCGTCGTTCGGCTGTAAGATGTTTGCCTGAAACTTTTGCTAAATTATGAAGGGAGTCGTATGATTTTAAATCTACATTTTTAGAATCATTTTTATACCTAAGCCTTATTAGATCTGAATATTTATTTTAATGATCGAAAATGTCTACATAAATCATAATGAGTGCCACGCGTGAAGCCGTAGGCGAAAACTTGTTTACTTTCCCCGCGACTAATAAACATATAATATTTAAAGTAAGAATGCTTGTACCTTAACCATATTCAACATGAAATCGTTAAATTGGTCTCTAAATTTATAAAAGCTTAAGGTCACTCACTCAATCAACATGATATCGAATACCGTTCTATTTCGTTCTATTCTATTCTATAAAGATGAAATTCGGCAGGGAGGTAATTTATAGTTAGAAGATGTACACTTAGAAAAGATTTCAGGAAACTCGCCCCGCAAAGGGGTGAAATAAGGGGGGGGGGGGAGTTTGCATATAAAATGTTATTTCTTGGACTTGAAACTTAACTCGATTACGGAATATAGTCATTATTGAAGTTGTAAATCTGGCATTTGGTTGTAGGTACCCTTAGAAACGAGTGAAGGAAGTGTGAAGTTCAAGGTCAAAATGAAATTCACGCGGACGAAGTCGCGGGCGAAGTGCTAGTACCTGCGTACATGTACATGATTGAATGTAAAAAGATTCAAGAAAATGAAATGGTACCTTGCCATGCCTAGCCAAGTTTTCCCTTTCCATACGAGTAGGTACGTAGTATTAAACTATACAAATACCGTGCATTATGAAATTCCGTGCGACGCATTATTCTAAGTAAATTATGGTGCTAACGGCAAATACTAAAATTGTTCAAATATCACGCGTCGTTGGCTTGCGGTGTAAGATAATACGCTAAGGTGCATTTGTTGCACAATTTTGTGTTGAACTATGAAACTGCCAGCTGGTATGGAGTTTTAAGAATGTAGTACCTGTGTGTGGACTGGTTTAGGGATTCGCAATTTTTTTAACTGAATTGGAAAATTAGCTTGCATTGCAGCACTGACTTCTCCCGCTCTGGGCGAAGCGGAAGTGAGACTCTTACTGACTAAAATTCACCCGTGGTCTTTCTACTGCCTTTTACGTTCCAGTGCCGCTGTGACTCTTTCAAACAAATTTCGCAATCCTAGCAGGCATGACCCTTTGAAGCCGCATCTTCTTTGCTGACAGCTCTTTGAGGCGCGCGTGGAACACGCCTTATACAAGGGTTTTGATAAATCTCTTAAAGATCCTAGATATCTGACAGCGAGAAGTCGTCGTATTAACGCAAAAAAATTGGAAGATTGTAATAAAGCTATCGATATTTTGAACTCTCCATATACATTGCGATAATCATCCTTACTTACTTATATTATAATGCATGTACACAACAGTACCCATGAAACAGTAGCCAGTACTTACAAACCCCGTATAAAAACCGAAACAAACCCATAATCGGCCTTCCCATATAGCTTTTTACCATCGTCTAACAGCGTCATCTCGTTTCATGGCCCGATCGTTATTTACAGGCTCACGGATCTCCTGCTCTTGATGTTGCAAAACCTCTGCCATTGTCGTTGGTTCACGTTGAACGTGATATAATTGTTTTGTGAATCCGTGCTTGCAGTGTTCGTGAATTGTAGGACAGTGTACTTTGGTTTTGTTGCATGTGTTTGCGGTAGGAGACGTAAATAAAGGTAGCTACTGTGCTCTTTTGTTAAGACCTTGGCTTGATATTTATCTTTGTTTGCTGAGGTAGTTGTTTGTATATTCTATAGTATTTAAGCTGCATCTAGGGAGTTAGAATCAAGCTGCATCTATGGAGTTATTGTACAAAAAAAATACTACTTGTAGTAGCTTATAAACTTTTTCACCCACCTTTAACCGACTTCAGGGTCATATCTAGGGATCTATCTGTGTACTAAAATAATTTCGGCGATTTAGGCAGAAAAGCGTAACAAACAATGCGAGAGTTTCGATCTCAGTAAGTATGTTGACATTTGACTATCGCGACGCGCTATATATGTACCTACATTATAAGAGCAACCTGATAAGATAGTTTTAAGATGTTCCAATTATAATGGGATTTTTTAAAGTTGAAGTTACAGCACCAGAACAATATTAATGTGCTCTAATTAATAAACATTTACAGAACACAGACCGCCAAGTTTTAACCCTATTAATGCTGTGCCCATTCTAGAACTCCGCTAAAGAAAGTGGTGGTGAACATTATTTTAGAAACGTGTAAAAGTTTGACTGTAGAAACTCTGCTACTATTTCAATGCATCCCAGTTTCAATTGAGGACCAAGTTTTTAATTAGTACCACGTTTAAAGAAACTAACATAACGTGTGTCTAGCTATGCGACTTTAATGTCACCTTTGTCTGTCGAAGTTTCTTTTGTATGTGAATATTTAATTTCAGTACCTATCTTCCTTTTTGGGAGGAGCTCTTGAATAAATAATAACAGCAGCTCGGGTCGATCTCCAAGGTTAAGCAACGCTTGCCAAGGTCTGTCTGCGGATGGGTGACCATCTTAACTTACAGAGATTGCTCCGTGCCTCAGGAAGCACGGCAAGCCGTTGGTCTCTGCTGCAGGTTTGTCAGAAGTCAGAAAAATCTGATCCCAATCTTGCCAAGAAATTACTGCGTTACCCAGTTTGTGGTTTGTGGAAGTCTTGCAGGCAGCTGCTTCACGTAAAATACTGGAATTCAGTTTGACTGGAAGCCGACCTCTATACAGTTGGGTAAAAGCTGGCAGATGACGACCAAATTTATTTGTGTGTTTTAGTGATTAGTGGAAGTTTGATTAATAAGTATAACATACAAAATTTTCTTTACACCACGTTTAAACTAATAAAAAAATACTTACTCTGGCGTTCCATTACTGTTACACACCGATAAAAATTATAAAAATGTATTCTTAAAATTCGCTGCTTGATTTCTAGCGTGATTAAGCATTTCCAGGTTATAGCTAGGTTCAGTATTAAAAAAAAAGATTTATTGTATCCAGCGATTTACACGATTAACTAAAAATGTATAACACGAAACACAATAAAAATATCACGGAATACGATTTCGAATATAGTGATTGGATTGGTTAAAATTTCCCGAGTCAAAGCCTTTTAAAAATGCATTGGGTAAAAATAGTGGTGCGAGCAAATTTTTTAAAAGCCGCAAAAATATCGGCTTGATACGTTGACATTTGTGCCGGGAATATAAAATGTAATAATGGGGGTAAATGATGGATCATATTTTATGAATTTTTCATATTGAAGGGACAGGGCGAATGGATGACTTCCTTGTTGTGTGAAAAATAGGTCTCACGCCTAAACTTTCGCACCGGGACGGTACAAGCTTGATTTATTTTTATAACGACAGTACATTAATTTCTATAAGAGCGTGTACGCCATATGGCATTTCATACAAATTTTAAAGTCACTATTTTGCGAAATGACTGAACCGATTGTAATGAAACTTCACACATGTAAGCAGGATACATAGGTCTAAAAAGTTAGTTTAAACATTTATGAAATGTCTTATTTAAAAAAGATAGAGGAAATTTTAAAATGGGTCTAATTTAACTGTAACACTATTTATCGAAAATGTTTTCAACTAACTTTTTAGACCTATGTATCCTGCTTGGGTATATGTGTGAAATTTCATTAAAATCAGTTCAGTAATTTCGGAAAATAACGATTTGAAAATTTGTATGAAATGCCGTTTGGCGTACCTATACGCTCATAAGTTCTCTAAGGCTATATAGGCTCCAGAAGAAGTACTATTTACAAAAATGCACTGACGAGAAGCCAAAACATAAGAAGCCTCAACTTCCATACATTTTGACATATTGTGACTGACGTGCAAATGCGAAGGTTGCTTAAAATTGCAAGTGAAGAATGTCACTTCAGCAGTATCGTGATGAAGGTGATTGTCAAATCTTAAAAATTTATGGGATAAAAGATGTCAAAATGTCACGTTATCAATGTATTCGGCTCTCACGACTTGCATTTTTTGCTGGTTCCGTGATCTCGTAGAATCAAGTTCATTTTTTTTGTGTCAAGTTCACGTGAAAATTCGTCTATGTATATGAAGTTTTGTACTGTTGATGTATTTATTATATAATTCAATTCTTTCTTTCTTTTTGTAATTCGCGAAATAAGATACGTGCTGAACATATATAAATATATTTTTCAGCTAACGTAAAAGTTCCCGAAATGTTCTCTAATTAATAACAATTTCTCGAAACCATACCAAAACAACTGTGGTACTCGTAATCCCAAATTTACACTAGGAAGATGTTTCTCCAAACTACAAAACCATTCCTTAACCACGTTTAATCCTATGTAACAATTTAAATCACACTATCAAACATGTTAATCCCAAGTTAACCGGGTAGCAACAATAAATAGTGAACAAAATACACGATAGTTTTAGTAATACTAACGCGGAGTGACAAGGCTATGTACGTTCAGTGGCGCGTATGTTACACGATCAAACATCCGCTTACTACGCCACTGGATAGGTTAAACAGTAAATTAAAGAGATTTTTTTTTGTTTTTAGTAGGCTTATAATAATTTATATCAGCCTGTCTATATACATAGTTTGCTAACAATAAATATTTATTGTTTACAATAGTTTAAAATGTTTGTCTATAAACTTTATATTTTCTTTTCAATTTATAGCCTTATAACTTGAACTCGATAAAAACTCTGGAGCAAGGTAAAAAATCACTACCTGCTAATATAGGTACATAGGTATATAATAAGTATGTAATTTTAATTTAAAATACCTATGTATTGGAAATTATTTCATTTTTACATTCATAACGTTCATTTTATTTTCCATAGTATATTTTTGTAGTAGGTAAATTATAGGAATAACCTATTACTTAATCTATAAATACTATAAAATATATTTTTATTTGTTTGTACCGAGAGAACCAATGGAAAGCTACATTATCATCAAGTGACATTAAGTATCTATTATGACATCCCTGTATACCCACGGAAACGGGACTTACACGGGTAAAACCGTGGGGGCGCTGCTAGTTTTCAATAAACTCGATCTGTGGTTAGGCATCCCAATTCCCAAGACCCAATACCTGGGATCGTATTTCAACTATAAATCACTGTTAGACACACCGATTCTTTATCCAGGGGGAGTTTCTCAACCCATGTATTAATAAACTTTACCGGCCCAAAGAGCTTTTCAACAACTTGGAACGCCAATTAATTGATAAACAATTCGGAGTAAATTAAGGCGAAACAGAATATTTAAACTAAAAATAACATTATTGTTGCCAAAATAAATGAAGCTAACGAATTTTCTATTATCATAAGTCAACAAGTTGTATAATTTATACCAATTCGACTTACTGTTTATAATTTTATTATTCAAAGGAAAGTACAGTTGAAGTAGGAGGTGAATGCTATTTTTAACCGACTTCTAAAAAAAGGAGGAGGTACTCAAGTCGACTGTATTTTTTTTGTGCGTGTTACCTCGCATTTCGCAACTTTGTACTGTGTGTCCCGATTTTTATCCTTTTTTTATATTCGAAAGGTGGTGCTTGCTGGTCGTGTGGTCCGATTTTGTTGCGGTCACAAATTTTAGTGAGATCTAATTTAGTTATCCCTAATAATGTGTAGCTTCAACTACGTTGATGATGTCTTCATTCTCTCATTGTCGATATAAAGTGAAAAAAAAAGAAATACTTTATACGATAGTTTGGAAGAGTATCTTAGTATTTCAAGGTGGTCCTTTATTTCAGATAGGAAACGGGTCTCTTCAATATGTGAGAGCAAATCTTCCGGGATTGCTGAAACCGTATGTCTGTTTATTGTTTATACACGTTTAAAACACGAACACTGTGATGGGTATGTATACCTACGTGTGGGATGTCACCACTAAAAAGTAAAAAAATAAAATAAAAAAAGTACAACAACCGACTTCTAAACAAAAAAAAACAAATTATAGAAAATAACTTTAATTTTCGTTTTTTGAACACCGTCTTCCGAAATTGCGCGTTTGGAATGTTACTTTCGTATAAGGTTATGAAAATCCGTGTCTAGTATTCATCTAAATCAAAAGAGTGTATGTAAAGAGTATCTCATAAAGTATCTACTGATCCGATAAAGAAAATTCTACTACTAATAAAAGCTACATATTTATCCGGGAAAATTCACAGTAATTATAGGGCTGCCACTTGAGCGGATTCGCGGGAAAAATTTAGTCGATCACAATAATTAGTTTGCCTGCAGGTTAGTGCAGTGGATCAGCAATTGGCGTATAGCGGGTTCGATTGCCGCACGAATCAAGTATTATATAATAAAATAAAGACTAGAACACTTTAAAAAGGCAAAGAATGCACTAACAGTCGAGAAAACATTCTTAATTGTCTAAAACAACAATAGGAAATGGTAACAGAGATCAACTATAATAGCAACAATGCAAATATAATTAAACATCGAACAGACCCAGAGTTTTTATTAGCCGCCAAAAATTGCAGTATCATTGTTTTCATAGTTAAACGCAGTTATTTGATCAGCACAGTCCACCGTTATTTATAGAAAAAACTATTTAATAAAAACAACCCGACAAAAAGTTTTCCTCCAAAGTGTTCCGGTAACCTATATTAGCCGCTTAATTATTACTTTGTTCTAATTAAAAATGTTACAAAAAGCGTTCAATCATATGAGATAACATCGCAGTGTCAGCGGTGAGGTTTTGACATGCTTAGGTACTGATCTCTATCGGTAGATGGACGAGATAATTAGTAGAAGTGGAGTTTAGTAGCTAAATAATGGTAACTTTTCTTTAAGACTTGAATAATCTAGTCATGGTAGTGATAGTCAGGCCTGTATTCCAAAACGTAAACTCGGTTTCCAATTCCATCGGAGCATCAAGCTGTCAATGAAACTTGGTTTCAATTGAAGTTTTCTGAAAACATCAATATACATTTATGTATAACAAGACTTATTGACAGCTCAATTTGGGATATGGGCCTAACTCAATTCGTGAGTCCAAGCCCTTAAATTATTGTCTGATCTAGTTTAGTTTGCGTTTTGGAATATGGGCCTTAGTCTTGAAATTACAGACAGAATAACTTAGTATAAAAACTTAATGTGCCTCATTAATAAAAGACCTCTCTAATAATAATTATGATTACTTTAAATATTGATTTGTATACTATTATTCAGAAATTTTAAATTAAGAATCTGCTAATAAGTATTTAAACTAATCAAGTGTTTAGATTGTGTGTATATATGTTTTTGTGTCTTGAAATGAAAATGGAATAGGTAATTTTAATACCTTAAACATATTACGGGCTATTTCTAAGTATGTTTAGGTGAAATGTGGCAAATTAAAGCACAAAAATAAATAGTTTTTCATCGTTCATGTACATTAAGAAAGAAAAAAGTATGATTACATTATATTTTCATACCAACCAAAGTCCACAACACATTTTTACCAAACGACTTTATTAAGAAAAACAAATCCAGGATTCCTAAGAAAATGTTAAGCGTGTTCAAAACCCCAACCTATTTGGGTCACAGATAAGTTTACCTATTTGCTTTTCTTTTTAACTTTTCCACAGACAAGACCGGCTTGATACTTGCAAAACACGAAATAAGTAGGTTAGCCGTTCTATAAATACAGCTCAGCTTCTAAATTGAATAGGCTTCGTCTGCACAATGTTGGTTTCTTTAAAAAGGGACTAGCCTGGTTTTCGTTTTCTTTCGAGGTTTTAGAAGAGAGCGTTTGACATCGTTTTCTACGGGAAAATGCAAGTTGGTGAATAATATGGTGTAGCGTCAAAAATTGCTGCTGAACACCAAGTGGATTTAGCTAATTTAGATCTGACAGACCCCCGTCTCAGGTTCCGTCCTGGGGCGCGGGGACATCTTTGAGGATTTAAAAAAAAGTTCAACCGCGAAACCCATTTACCTACTTCTTACTAGTTTTCCTGTAATGTATGTAATAATAATCTACAAATAACTAATTTCTGTATTTTATTAATCACTAGCTGTGCCCGCGACTACGTACGCGTGGATGTCGGAAAAAAATATGTCACATAGATAAAATGTACGCACAGTCAATCTGCCTTGCCTGCTGCTACCCTGCATTATCTGACCCCTCTTAGAAATAAGAAAATAAAAAGCTTACACAGGGCACCTCTTCCGATTAAAATCAGCCCTGATATATCCTGGTACCTCGAATCCAGTTAATTTTTAATTTTGCACTACTTCAAATGAATTAATAATACGGACCAGTACACCAATCTTCTGAGTTTAGAAGAAGATTTAAAGAAGCTATGTTGTAGGTACAGCAATGCTTGCCGAGGTCGCCGGTCGGTCTGTGGATGAGTGACCGTCCGTCGTGCATACAGGCTCATATAAACTCAATAAAAAACTGCAGCTGTTAATGACTGATAATTCATTAAACTGCAATGCATGTTGAATTATGATTTATGCTAATAGTCATTAATTTCTAATAATGTTGTGACATATTGCTACCCGAATAAGACATTAATCACTTTCGATATTAATTTAAACGCAACCAATTAAAACGACATGTTCTTTAATATTTTATGTCCGCATATAATTATAATATCAACATAATGAAATGTATGCTTTATGATTTTAATTATATGCATGATCGTAACTCATTACAGTGAGCAGTACAAAGGCCAGTGGTGACGCAGTGAGTTACCACATGGTCACCGAATCGGGGGTTCGAATCTAAACAGAAGCTTCACTTTTTTTACCATGCTATTGATGTTCCAAAGCGGGGGAAAGACTTTCTCCATACTTGTCCCGAATCGTTTCAAACCAGCGTTTCACTTTTTGTACTTTTTTACCGAATTCCAAAACAGGAGGAGGTTCTCGATTCGGATGTTTGTATTTTTTTTTTTCAAAACTCCGTCAAATATAGACGTTTTTGCAAAATTATTTTTTATTCCAAACGGGTTTATTCCGAAATGGCCCCATTTAAATTTCATATAGATCTGATCATGGGTTTCGGATTGTTTATTGTTTAAACCAATGTGATTGGTACATTTGGCGATATTTTGGGGATATTTTTCACTTTTTAGTAATAACCCCCCCCCCCCCCGGGAGTACTACTAAAAAGTTAAAAAAAAATAACTCGGTGTTTTTCTCTCTAAATCTTATCAAAAACAGTTCGTTTAATTTTGTTTACTTATGAATTACAATAGACACCAAAAACTGGATATACCTGTCATTGTAATAGCGTACCTAGATAATTAACAATCTATCTAATTAAGATTGGTCTAGAAGTTTCGCGTGCGTTGATATTTAGTTTTTTTCATAACTTATATTTATGTAGAGCTTACTTACATAACAATGGCAAGGGTTGTCAGTAAAGGCATTTTGAATCAGTCGAAAAAAAATAATACTGTACATTTGCATTTAGTTCGTCTGTCACATGAATAGTTCGAAATTATTGTTACGATTCGTCTTTTCCTTTTTATTGAATACTAATTGACCCGCTCAACTTTGTCTGCATCACATAAGGGTAAGAAAAATAATTCCCTTTTTGCAATATTTTTCATTGATGTTCCGCTGCTATTAGTTGTTGCGTGATTTTATATAGCCTACGGCCTTCCACAGTAAATGGGCTATCCGACACTAAAAAAAAATTCGATCCAGTAAGTAGTTTCCGAGATTATCGCGTTCACCCATTTTTTTTTTTGGTTGAACGCGATAATCTCGGGAACTACTGGTTTGAATTGAATTTTTTTTAGTGTAGTCACATCATCTTTAAAATTATTAGTATCGATTCAAGTGATCACACATGGTTTGTAGAACAATCATATCTAACGGAAGAAGTCAAAGCGTCTCTGTGGTCTATGGAAAATCTTGAATAAAGTATAGGTTTTGATTTAATCACTTGGATTTTAAGAAAATAAACTGTCGTACACTTCTTAAATGATACGTTTTCAAGTACAAGTTCATTACGTTTTCAATACTTAAACCGCGGCGGTCGTTGGTTACTGTTTGGTAGGAATTTCTTAATAATATATACAAAATAAGGTAACCCTGGATTAAAGTTAGTTAGATCTAAGTTTTTTCATCTTAAATCAACGGTTTATCGATCGTATTCGCGCGACATTATGCGTTAATAGTTTGATTAGCATATAATATTATTTTAATTAGCAAAAAGTTAATTTATTACTGATCAATGATAACAATGATTATTGTCACAAAAAGTTAAAATAGATGTATTTAGGTTTCAAATACAACCACACCTTTGTAGTTACCATGGTAAAGAACTCATTAAAATAAAATACTAGTACATATACAATATATCAGTCTTTATTTGGTACTAGCAGCGCCCCGCGGTTTTACTCGCATAGTTTCCGTTCCCGTGAGAATATGGGGATTAAATATAGCCTATGTTACTCAGGGTGAATGTAGCTTTCTAATGGTGAAAGAAGTTTTGAAATCGGTCTTTGAGGTTATTCGTTACATACAAAAATACAAAAATACTAATCTTTCCTCTTTATAATATTAATATAGACTACTTAAGTAGAGGTATACGATTTCATTTTGTTTTTTTCTTGTTACAGTTTACGTACATAGTTTTAATGAGACAAGATGAAAGGGACAGACAGCAAAATTGAAGAAAAGTAAGGTAGGCTTGAGGTTATATATTTACATTTAATTTACTTTCCGCGGCTTCACCCGCATATTTACGGAAAATTACCTTAGGGAACATATTTCTGGGATGACTACTATAATCCTGGATATCGTCTCCCAGAAAAATATTATCCAAATTCGTTTGGCCATTATGACTTGAAGGGGTAACAAACCAAAAAACATTAATATTAGTAAGGATTTGAATAAAATAATCATCTACCCAGCCTTTCCCAACTATATTGAGGTCAGCTCCTAGTTGTGCCAGATTCAGTTGAATACCAGTATTTTACGGGAAGCGGCTGCCTACCAGACTTCCACAACCCATTAACTGGGGAACACGGTATTTCTTGGCAAGACTAGTGTCAAGTTTTTTAGTAAGGGTTCGAATAGAATGAGAAGGTCAAAATCAAAATATTCCTGAATAAAATTTCATGGGCTCTTATCTTCTATGGTTAAAAAAAACAGTAACGTATTGGACAGCACCAATATACTTGTATAATTAAGGGCCCGTATTAATGCATAAACTTGATCAATATGTCATAGTGCATTATGATAATCTGTGAGTCTGATCACAACTCATTTGTGAAGTGTAAGAACATGACGCAAACGAGTATTGGAGCATGTAAACATGGTTTAAATAATTGAGTATAAACTGTAAACCTTGCATAAACAAAATCGTTAAAGATCTATTGAGGCAGCTTTGATGTTGCGGAAATTGTTCGAAAGAGTCACCGCGGTCCTGGAACACAAAGTGCATTAGGAGAAACACGGTTGTGTTTTAGTCAGTAAGAGTCTGACACTTCTGCTCCACCCAGAGCGGTAGACACTTGATGATTTCCCATCAATAAAAAATGCATCTTTTAAAATTCATATATGGTCCCAATTATGTGCAAAAGCCTCCTTCTTCCTTTTCCACTCAACTCTGTATACATACAATCATACTCTAATGTCGTTAAAAATTAGTCAAATTAAAATAAAATAATCTTTTTCCCAGTTTAATTGTATTTGTCATGGATTGACGTTCTAGAAAGTCAAGTTTATGCCTATACTAGCTGCTGCCTGCGACTTCGTCCCCGTGGAATCCCCGATTTTAAAACATTCTTTATCGCTGCTCCGCTCCTATTGGCTTAAGCGTGATGATATATAGCCTAAAGCCTTCCTCGATAAATAGTCTATTCAAACCAAAAATAATTTTTCAATTCGAACCAGTAGTTCCTGAGATTAGCGCGTTCAAACAAACAAACTCTTCAGCTTTATAATATTAGTATAGATTTAGAGTAGTTATTCAAAAACAAATTATTAAAAAACACGCCTGCCATGTTAAAAATTGAACTAAAAAATTTAAAACATGATAACAGTATATGAAATCAACCAAAGAAAAATAATAAACATAAGCATAAGCATAATCAGCCTTTTAATGTTCCCACTGCTCTACAACACAGGGCTCCTTTCTAGGAGAGGGAATGGGCCGTAATAAACCACGCGGGCCAAGTGCGTGTTGGTGAATGTCACATGTCTTCGATTTAATTGGTTCTAGGACATACTGGTTTCCTCACGATGTTTTCCTTCACCGTTATGAGAGCAGTGGTGATGAAATTAATCACACAAAGTAATGCGCCTGGCTGGGTTTGAACCCGCGAACTACAATTCGTAAGTCGAAGCCGTTACCACTCGGCCACCACTGCTCTCAAAAATAATAAAAAACTATGGCTCCCCCTTTTTTTAAAATTTTCTGCCTTTAGCCTATGCTACCCGGGATAGCTTAACGCTTCTAACCATACCATACACAGTGATAGCGGTTAAGCCGTTAAGAAGTTATGGTGGAATAAATAAACTTACAAACATACATACACCCTGAACATCCACCTACATTTCCCAACCCAACCTTTCTGAAAGTATCGTTTGATAAGCTTATTGATAACATCGACAGGTACGTTTAGGTATGTCGGTTGAAACCGTGGGTAGCGTTATCTGTCTGTCAGTGACGTACCTATATCAGCCGATCAGGAACTGACACGTCGATTGTACGTCGTACTGACAATGGCATACGCCTCAATGACGTACGCAATGCCCTGGAGTTGGCTCTAAATGGATTTGATTTATTGACAAGCTCCTGCTTCCCGATTCTGTTTATACAAATTACTGCAAAGTAATCTGATTAGTATAAGCTGAGTTATTGATAACTTGATTTCATAGAAATGTATTGATATACGGATTATCTTGTTAATCGTTTTTTTATTGAAATATGAACGAAATATTTCTTAAGTTAATATCGTAACATTATAATTGGGCTTCTTATTTTTAACTAGCTTCTGCCAGCGACTTCGTCCGCGTGGAATAGTTACTTTACCCCCGATTTTGAAACTCTCAGCCCGATCGGTTTAAAATTGACAAAAGATAGACATGCTGTTTCGGGATATTTTTTAGATAATTTTATGTAGAACATTTCCGTAATACATGATTTCCATGTAACTTTAACCATTAAGGCTACACACGCGACGGAAGTTTAAAAAATGGAGTAACTTCTTCCGTTTTCCCAACATTTTCCTTCACTGCTCTGCTCCTATTGATTGTAGCGTGATGAAAAGTATACTATAACCTGCCCAGGAGTATGAAGAATAATTGCACCAAGTTTCGTTAAAATCGGTCGAGTAGTTTTTGTTTCTATAAAGAACATACAGACAGACAGACAGACAGACAGACAGACAGACAGACAGACAGAAAGACAGACAGACAGACAAAAATTTTACTGATTGCATTTTTGGCACCAGTATCGATCACTAATCACCCCCTGATAGTTATTTTGAAAATATATTCCTTGTACAGAATTGAAATTTCTGTAACGCTTTAGGCAGGAGAAAAACAAAACTATAAGCATCCAAGAAAGTATTTTTCAGTTTTGTGGCAGTTTATAAGCAAATTGAAAGAGTAACTATGGAGTTTCCTGCCGTTTCTTTTATTTATTTATTAATTTATTCACCAACAATTGCTTACACTGGTTTTGTGTTAAAAATATCATGCAATAAATGATTGTACATAAGTGCAACAATCACTTACAAGTCAAAGAAGTTGTACAAAAAATAAATAAATAATAATAATTAACTAATCTAGTTCACACAAAACACAACTTCATTTCCTTTCACGCGAGTTAATGAAATGCCATTAAGGGAGATTTTCATGAAAATAGGCTTTCAATTTGCCCAAACTGTCAAAGTGTAAATTGATTTCATCACTACAGCTATTAACAACCTTGCAGAACCTCACCAACTGAGAATTTGCGCCTAGAACTGTTTTGCATATAAAAGTCACATACAGCTTCTGCAGTTTTATAATAAGTACGTATGTTTAACAAAATATTCTGAATTTGAAATCTCAGGCCCGTTAACTAAAGTCAATCCTGGCCAAGGCCAAACAGTAAACAAAAAAAAGAACATCTATAACTCAATACAAATGAAGAAGAACACAATAACAAATATGGCAATAAATATTTATCTTTTAATTAAATAAAACACCAGGGAGCTAATTTAAATCATCAACAATGTCAATTATCTAATGCCAGAGTAAAGTTGCGGCTAAATGAAGTAATGTTTACGCCGACACCAGCTGATTGGTACTTAAGGAATCTTTTACTGCGTTCTACACATTTTATTAGGTAGTCTATAGTAGTTTATAGTAACCATGACCTGAACCTACCTTAAGATATTCAGTTAAATCTCTTGATATTTACCTTAACGCGTATACAACATAGTTTACTCTATAAGGTTTTGTTTGTATTCAAAACGGGCGTCAAATGGCTTATTTTGCCTAAGAATTTTCATTGAAGGTTTTATTTATAAGAAAAGCTATTCAGATTATAATTTATGAATAAACATAGTGCTTAAGATGTCTTTGGCACCTTGAAGGTGAGATAAATTAAAAGAATATTTGTTTTATAACTTGTCCTGTGATGTTATATGGCTCACTTTTTCATTGGTTTGATGATTTGGGGCGAGTTATTTGATCCATAGTTATCCGTTGTTTAACAATGATTGGTACTTGAATTTTGTTAGAGAGCGTTTTTTGAGGTCAATATTTAGTTTAAGCAAATGTCAATTATACAACTATTAGTTAAAAACTATTACTTCATAGCTTTTTTATGGATGGGAAACTAAAAAACTCTTTCGAACAAATTTTGCAACCCTGGCAGGCACTGCCTCTAGTGGGCCCCGTCTTTTATGCTGACATGTAATATTTGCTCGAAGAATGCATTTAAACGTGCGCAAAATATCTAATCAATAGGTAACTACGGATTAAAAAACTCCCGGATACCTACCAATGCGTGCCGTCCGCATGCCCGCGCCTACAGTGTCCGGGAATCTCCTTGCCTTGTCACGGCGGCTGGGGCATAAGGTTTGCCTCGCGAGCATGAGCTCCTGGTTTCAATTCCCGTGCTTATTTTGATTGGATTATTCTTTCAGTAATTTCTCACTATCAGCCCGTTGTCTGGACTTGTGCCTTTTGATGGCAACAGGCCTTTATTACTTAGGACATGAATATAACGGGTGAAATCTTCAACCCTTCGGACAATCATGGCGTGATGCAATGTTATGTTCATGTTGTTACGTATTAATCATCGAGTTTACTAATTATATTCATCATTTAAGCCAACAATGGGATTTGTAGAGCCATAAAAGTTTTTATGCATACATAAGCATGGAATTATTAATTTATTACGGAATTTATGCTGTTTTACGAGTTTGACGCAGATGGAGTTGCGGACAAAATGCTAGGCTAGCTATGCTAGGCGCAAGATAATTTTTTAATAGCAGTCACTGACCCACCTACATTTATTGAGATTCTTAATTTCAAAAAAACTTTTTACAAAAAAATACAACCGACTTCCACAAAAAATCAAAAAAGTACAAAATAACTTTGATTTCGGAACTCGGTGTTTGTGGTTCCTTTTTCATTTTTTGAACACCGACTTCCGAAATCAAAGTTATTTTGTACTTTTTTGATTTTTTGTGGAAGTCGGTTGTATTTTTTTGTAAAAAGTTTTTTATTTTTCACTTTTTAGTGGTACCTAAACCCCCTCCCCTCCCCCACCTAAACGAACCAATCACATTGGTGTAAAAAAAACGTACTGCTCCTTTGCAGAGTAAACTAAGAGGTCGTCAATGTAGGTAAATTAGATATTTCTTTTTAGATTTTTCGAAAACCGCTTGGTCGATTTCGATAAAATTTTCATGGGACCATTTGGGAAGTATACCCTTTCGAACAAAAAAAGAATTTTTCAAATCGGTTGAAAAGCGACGGAGTTATGCGCGAACAAACATAAAAAAAAAAAAAAAAAATACAAACATCCGAATTGAGAACCTCCTCCTTTTTTAGAAGTCGGTTAAAAACGGTAAGAAAGGTATGAAGCTGTCTTGAAGCGACATCTACCGTGAATCTTTACATGTTTTAGTAATGGAAAACTAATGATAATTTTTTGTTTGTTTCCGGGGACCTACAAAGAGATATCAAGGAAGATTCAATATGCTTTATTGCAAATCTATCTGGCACTTATCATAGTAAACAATTAACAAAAAACAGTCTAAACAAAAGTCAGAATGACTGATACAAAGTAACCAATTTATACTATCAATTTGGCATCGCACTAAAACTTTAAAATTGAATAATTACCGTCATTATCACGGACGATTAAATGATCAACACACAAATGAACGTGGGCGTCAATAATGAACTTAATACCTTACCTTGAATAATCGACACGAAAACATATCGAGGTACCTCAAACCCGCCCGGGGCAGGAAACTAAGCAATTGTTAATAACCCAATCAATTCTAAAATTAATATCAAACGTAAGCAACCATTTATCAAATCATACATTCAATATTTAAAGCCTGTTCCGATAATTATGCTGTACGTTAAGTTTTTAATGAAGTTTGGAGGGAATAGTGTGCAATGACCATCAATCAATGTGAATGTTTTATGCTTTTTCTTGAAGGCAATGGCGGTTAATCACTAAATTGAAGTTACAATAGTTAAGTTGTAAATTTGTAAGTAGGCTGGCTTAGATTTTTAAAGAGCCCCGCTGTTTCACCCGCCTAGTTCCCGTTCCCGTGGGAATATGGGAATATAGTATAGCCTATGTTACCCGGGGATAGTGTAGCTTCTCAACAGTGAAAGAATTTTTGATATCGGTTTAGTAGTTTCGGAGCCTATTCAATACAAATAAACAATCAAATATTTCCTCTTTATATTTATTTATTTATAAACTTTATGTACAATAGTGGTACATGGGCGGACTTAATGCAACAAGGTATTCTCTACCAGTCAACCTTATAACCTTAGTATAGCCTTGTAACCTTTATAATATTAGTTTAGACTAGAAGTGCCCTGACGTTTCGCGGGAATAGTCTTTCCAAGAAGCAACTAGCTGCTGCGTTGTGTGTCAAATAGGCAATCGCTCCCCATAAAATACTCAGTTGAATCCAGTTTCATTGGAAACTGACTCTTTACAGCGTGTGACAATGTTAACGCAATATCTCATAAGGGGAATTTGTTCGAAAGAGTCACCGCGGCTCTGGCAAAGATTCAAAGATTCAGAGCATTTATATCAATTAAACCCTTTACAGGCACTTTTGAATTGTCAAGTCGAAAGAGGTGAAGCTATCTGCACGTTCCAAAGCGTAGATCTCTATGGAGAAGAACGTGCAAGAAACTCCACGGACACTCTTTTAAATCATGTTCTGTATTACATAACCTTGGTTACATCCTTGGTCGCTTCTATATGTGAGGACAATGCAAAGAAAAAAAAAATAGAAAACTATAAAAACAATTCAAAGTATAAAGATTAAAACAAGTCAGTGGCAGTTAAGAGGTGACCAGTCTCAACCGACGGCGCCCGTTCACGAACATGACGCGTGTATTGGCACCATTTAGCTCAACCATTTTGAAGGGAACCGAATGATCCAACACACACGCCACCATCAGCGAAACATTTGAGCGAGCATGACATGCTCTCAACTGCCATTTTAGTTCAAGTCACAAGGTAAACTATAACCTATAACATGTAAATGGCTCCATGGTACTCACATTTACAATATTTGAAAATAAAATGCTTCTACATTATACAAAACTATGGTTTACAAAAACCAAGCAACTACAAGTAAAAAAAAAGAGAAATTATTTATCATCAAACTAATATTATATATAAAAAAAAGAAAGAATAAATAAATGAGATAAAAAAAGGCGAGCATCTCTTCCAAATATAAATCCTAACTTGTTTATCCAAGTGGTTGAGGCTGTGGAGCAGGACCGGCATTTAGCCAAGCATTATTATCTTCAATGTAATCCCCCAACTTATAATATGCTTGCCTGCATAATGTGCGTTTAATACAAGTTTTAAATTTCGTTTCATTCAGTTCTAATATATGGGGAGGAATTTTATTATAACATTTTAAACAATACCCCATGAAAGATGTGGCTACTTTAGCTAGTCTGAAACCTGGTTGAACTAATTGATCCCTATTTCTAGTAGCATAATTATGTCTGTCGCCTCGCTTACTAAAGAGATGTAGATTTTTTCTAACGTACATAATGTTTTCATAGATATATTGACAAGGTACCGTCATGATGTTAATTTCCTTAAACAGTTCCCGTAGAGAATCACGCCGGCGGAGATTGTAAATAGACAAAGGACACCAGACGGATCACGGGTGGGATTTAGTCAGTAATGTCTTACACTCCCTTCCGGAGCGGGAGAAGTCACGAATTGGCCTGATTTGCCCCAAGTAATAATACCGTATCTCAGTAAAGATGCTACATAAGCATGGTAAGCAACTATTACGGAATTTAAAGTTAACCGTTTGTCTTATTCTTTTCAGAACATACACAAAGCGATCTATTTTTCTAGTTTTGTACTAAACTAACAAAAATTAAAATACAGCATTTAAAAATTAGGTAAACAAATAAAAATAAAACAGAAGTACCTTATTTAAAACCCATTTACCAAATCAACGCTAGAATGTTTACGACATCCAACTATTTGTCTGAACCATACACGCCACATTTAATGGCTACTTCGATCACTTAGGCTAAGTTTACACCATATGCAAATCCGCCACGAATGCAGTCAGTGTGCATTTGACATGAAGGACTGAGTTATGTCTATAATACCATTAAGTTCTGTGCTATGTCGGCAAGTGTTTTGCCATATATTAGGCCACAGATGCATCGCCACGTAAATTATGTTGATCGGTGAACCGTATGCTGCTTGCACCTAATATATTGGCTCACATAAGTCAATTGCAGAATGTCTGCTGCGTTTGATTTTGTGTTGAATGGATTGGAGACTATAGCCCAGACGTTTGTGTTGAAAGTATATACTCCGCTCTAATATTTCAAATGTGAAAATTACCTTGTTAGTTTTTTTTTTTTTTTTTGGATGGGAAATCTTCAATGGCCCCTCCCGCCCTGGGTGGAGCGTAGGGAGTGTCAGACTTTTACTGACTAAAACCCACCCGTGATCCTTCTTGTGCCCTATGCGTTCCAGGGCCGCGGTAACTCTTTCGAACAAATTCCGCAACCCTAGCAGACATCGACCCTATGGGGCCCCGTCCTCGGTGCTGACGGCTCTTTGAGGCGCGCGTGGAACACAATGCGTCGTCGACTCAACCTGGTATCGGACGGCGAGCCACCCACGCTCACCGTCCCCAGGCATCAGCCACTGCGCAATAGCACAGCGGCCGACTTGTCTCTGGAGGGGGCCGAAATGGGACCATTACTGGCACTCCATCTCAGCACCCTCCCGAGTGTTGGGAGTCGCAGCACCCGCAGCAGAAGCGGTAGTGGCGGCGACGGAAGCCGCGGCGGCGACAGAGGCGGCGGCGGCGGCGGACCTCTTGCCCCTGGTCGGGGCGGATGGCGCGCAGGCCCTTCCCCCAGCCCAGTGCTCGGCCGGCTTGCCAACAGCCGCACATGCAACGCAGTGCGGCGTGGCCTCGCACGAGCCGGCCTTATGACCGGCCGGGCTGACCACAGCGGAAACAGAGTCCGCTGCGGTCGACCTCCGAGGGGCACATAGCTCCCGTGTGGTTACCCACATGGCAGCGGTAGCACCTCAGAGGTCTGGGTTCCAGCAGTTTTACCCGCGCAGACACCCATCCCACCAAGAGCCTTCGGCCCTCCGACACAGTTCTGGCCGCCGCGCCGTCACGGGGCAGCTCACCACAAAGGTTTGCATGCCCGTGTTGTCAGGCCGGAGGGTGCCCGCCTTGACGAGCTTTAGTATTTCACGCCTATGGCGGACATTGCAATCTTTTTGAATAACTTAGGGTATTTTTCATCAACAAACTAAACTGCTGAAGCCAAGAGAAAAAGTAGTCAAAAAAGATTTTCGTCATATTAACAAAAATACAAAGATTTTTTTTAATAAATTAAGTAAATGCTAGTTGGTAGATTCTCTACCTATAATTAAAATAAATAAAACCACAAAAGTTACATAAAATAGATCAAGACTGCAGATCATTAGGTACGTACATATTGGTAGATAATAATATATCACAGTTAAGGCAAAAAAACTGTTAATGTGTTTTTACAAGTGCTTAACATGCAAGTTATACAGATCATTTGTCAAATCTGTTCGATATTTTCACAACAGGATATGGTTGGTTAATAACCCCACCTACTTGCATACCTGTATTGTCGTTCCGTACCTATATTTGAAACATTATGCTGTACTAGTTTCTGTCAGCAGCTTCGCTCGCGAGAATATTAGAAATTATATCAAGGGAATATGCTCTTCTGATTAAAAATATGCGTGTATGTGCCATTTCAGACTATAATCTATCCATGTACCTAATTTCATTCAGATCCGTTCAGCAGTTCCGGTGTGAATGAATTACAAAAATCTATCTAATAATCCATATATCCAAACTTTCACATTAAAATTATAAAAGAAGTAAAATAATGGTTAGTAATAGTAGGGCCATGGGGTCTGCCAGGGTTACAAAATTTGTTCTAAAGAGTGACCGCGGCCCTGGAACGCGAAGGGCGTTAGGAGGAACACGGGTGGGTTTTAGTCGGTAGGAGTCTGACAATCCCTTCCACTCCGTCCAGAGCGGAAGAAGTTATTTGATCATTTCCTAGCCATATAAAAGGGTCATGGGGTCGAGAGATGTTAAAGAGAACGTGGATGCCATACGAAGAGATATGCTCAATCCCAAATTTTCACGCAAACTAGACAACAGCCTGTTACTGACCCATTGCTGGTACAGTCCATCATAACATCTATTACGTGAATAATAACAATAGTCATACGAAAAATACTTTATGATACCGTAATATTTTTCCCAGTCAACAAAAAACCTGAAAAAGTGGCTGTAACATCATGTTGATGCATTTTTTCAACTAACATTATGTACAAGTTATTTAAAAGGTACGAAACACGAGGATGAAAACACACGTTTTCAAATAGCAACGGAAATTTGAACCTTTGATAAAAATTCTACAAATGTAAGAAGGTATTTAATAACATGCTCTAACAATAGCGCAGGATATATCGTTCAAATATTTGTTTACGTACGCTTGGTTCACAATAAAAGCTTTCGCAGACATTTTTGATGCGGCAATGTACCAATACATCGTGTTTTGTGAAAAAAAAGGACGGGTGTTTAAACACTCACTTGTTAAGTACAAGCCATCACAGTTACTTCACTTAGAAATGTCCAAAGGAGATTGCCCATGAACAGTACTCTTGATAAATTACAAAACTCAAAACCTTGAACGGCATGAAATATCTAAAATATATTTTTTTTAAAGACTGATTGATATTGAAAATGGGGTAGTTTTTTGAACAATAACATACTTTTATATTTCCGACGTTATAGTACGCCATTTTTTACTTTCGGCTGACAACCCTTTAAAGCACATCCTGTATGCACACACAGATTTAAATTGTTCGTAAGATCCAATATTCAAATAAACATCTGTGAGACATCGACCTAGAAGTGACTGTACTGGCCAGATTGTATGAACCATCCTTTAAAGGATAGGAATCTGATAATCCTTCGCTTAGTTGTTTGACATCATTTTAATTTTCAAATAAATGTACACTCTGTTACGAACGTTGTTTTAATTTTCGAATAAGTAAATACTCTGTTAGGATATTTTTCTTGCGAAAAAGCCTTATTCAATTTCCTAGAACAAATAAATATAGAAACTGTGATTCAGCCCACAATGTACAAAGTTCTGTTTATTCGAAACGATTAGCATCGCATCAATAATTTATATAGAAATTTATATTCGTGAGAAACAATACCAAGTTCCCACATCGTAATCACATAATAATTATTCATTTAAACATAAAAAACAAGGACTTGTACTTACCTATACGGTGCACATACCAATTTGAATCATGCAGTTACAATAACTGCCAAGAACCTATCATTAGTACATATTGAAATGATTTAAAATGTTTTACGGAAGCAAACTGTAGGAAATAAACAAACATGCCTAATAATTATACTGTCCATTGTTCTATTGTTGTCTTATTAAAGAACGCATGTAGAGGCAGTTACAGTACAGCACTTTATGACACTCCCTATGAATATGTCAATCAAATATTTTTTTGAAGAATAAATTAGTATGCGGAGATTTTTATCTAAACGTATAGAATTGGATTATGCTCGATTTTTATTGTATCAATAACTAATTTATATAATTAATAATATATCATTTATTTCGGGTAGCAAAGATCCATAACATATATGATCTTACAGGCTTTTTATTATTTATAAAAACTACGTTATTGTATAGATAAAATTTATACAAGTTATTTGTATAATTGTATATGTACATATGTAGTGGATAATACAAGGAAACGGCACTATGTATATGAATAGATGGGAGTCAGAAGATCTGACATCAGTCTTTACAAGAAGTACTGTGTTACCCGTTGATGGGTTGTGGAGGTCTGGTAGGCAGCCGCTCCACGTAAAATACTGGTATTCATCTGAATCCGATTTGACTGAAAGCCGACCTTAATGTAGTTGGGAAAAGGCTAGGCGGATGATGGCGAGGAAATGTGAGTGTATTGGCTGTTATTTACTTGAAAAACTGTTATTTGTACCTTTACAGATACTTTAATCTATTAGCCGTAAATAAAAATTATTTCAAGTTTCATATTATTTACTTGAACAAAGAAAATATAAATAGATCTTGAAAAAATCCGCAAAGTATTTGTGATCGTATTTCTAGACCACCACCACTCTTTTGTATTCTAAACAGCTTAATTATAATATCAACATAGCCATCGCAAATAAGCATCCAAGGCACAATCCTTTCATCTATTTTATACCAGATATAAATCAGTATTAAAACTCCAATACTTACTAAGTTGCATTCTAAACGAGCCAATTTGGAATATGCACAAACAATCGAACTAACGAATAGTGCTAACATTTAAGCTCACAAAATATGGGAAAAGATGGCAAAAGTAAATGTCATCGATAGATAACATAAAGGGTAAAACTATAGCTATTTATTAGTCCTTACTATATTGTATTAGGTGTTACATTAACAGATGTAATTGGCAGGGAATGTAAGAGTGACATTCTAAGCCTTCTATTAATAAGATAAACTTATCAAAGGTTTACATTATTACCTACTGGTTGAGCATTCAAGTATATAAAATAGTCAATAGATATTATAAAATAAAGCTCCCTCGCCGCGTCTGTCTATATGCAATAACTGAAAAACTAACGGACAGATTTTCATACTGTTTTTACTAATAGACGGAATGATGAATGAGGATGGTTGAGTGTACAATTTATTATGGTTTTGTTAAAACTGGTTGAAATAAATGACGATACTGTTTAAGATTCCAAAAAAAAAATATGGGCGGGTTGCTAGTTCAAAATAATTCAATTATATTTTTCTGTTTCAGAGTTTTGCGTGGCCGGTGTGAAAAGTGTAGATCTGTATTTAAACTCGACACAGGTTATTCCGAGGTCGTAAAAGGGACACGTGTGGTTTTAGACCGTAATAATACGACCTTTTTACGCATCTAATGGCGGCAAATAGTCATGAAGGTCCCCAGGACAGAACAGTACAACAGACTACTCTAAAAAGTATAAAACAAAGTCACACTCTGCTTCTGTCTGCTTCTCGGCGTACTGCTTCTTAATACAACGAGTATACTTGTAGAAAGAGCGTTTAACGAGGACGATTAGTGTACATCGACTGTATCCCTAGGAGGTCGGGGACGGTCGACGGTCGGACAGGCTGTGTTCTTTTAGTCACTGCAACTCCTGCAAGTAAGAATCAACAGTGGCGAGCACCAGAAAACATTGTCAACGAAGCTCAACATATCCCGGGGAAACGATTCAATTTTCTTGCAACCCGCAACGAAATTAATCAGAAAACTACAATGGAGGAACATATTATATAATTTCCAATTCTCTCTCTTTCTTTTCTTGTCTCCTTATCAAGCAGGAGACAGAACAAAGTTAAGTCAATAAACACCAAGAGACATACAATTGAGTTAAGCCCAGTTGCAAGTAGCACGGATTATACATAATAATATGTATGTATATTTAGACTATTACTAATGGGTCCTAAATTATGAGCTATTTTTGATTCCAGTAATAGATATGGCAAAATCACCTGACCGCACGGAAATTTGTTCTTGTTTCTTCAAGGTCCGAATAGTAAACAGCTGAAGATGTAACTTCAATACCAACTATCTTACATAAAATTGCGTTCAGTGAAAGCCAAAGAATACACTCTCATAAGCTAGGATGCACGGATTGGTCGTATTCAAGGTCAGATGTAGAGCATTGACAGAAAAGCGAAGCCACAAGCTTAAAAGAAAATAATTTACTCTTAAAGTTGCAATGGCCTGTGAGAAATTTGACAACACAGTGATGCACCTCCGGCCATGTTCTATCCAACCCCGCACGAACGGATGGAAAGAATTGGTAGAATTTCCTATAGAAAGCTGAAATAAGCTGTGGAAACTTCATTATACCTGTATATCTGTAGATAAAGTTCACCACATACAAACAATAGCTTTCCCATAAAAGTGGAATCCAAAATCAGGCTATATAGGTATCATAGGTATAGGTATCATAATTATCATTGTTATTGCAAATTCAATATATCAGTGAATATGCGCGCGCGCATGCCACGGCCTTAGGTTCACGGCTGCGCACTCATTAAACCGAGGTCCTGCGCACGTGGGCGGCAGCTTTACCTACCATAAATTATGTAAAACTCATCACCGAAGATTATGCCGACATTAGGTAATAACTATCATAGCGTAATGTTATAATAATCAGCAGTTGATCGACGATGTCTCCTGTTTTAATAAAGTTTCCTTCAATTTTGTGATCAAAATTGATCATTACGAGTCCATCAACTCGTAATTGGTGATGATTAATTTTGTTGTTAGATGGCTTGTGTGTTGATTATGATACGTACTGTGTAAAATAAATAAGCAGTTTTATTTAAAAATATTGACGATTTATCGCTTTTTCTTATGTTATAGGTACTAGAGCTCAAGGTTTGACAGCGGGCGATGGATCGCAGTATTCTGGGTCACAAATTACCATATTTGCATCACCATATTGCGTTTCTAAACATGGATAGCTGCGGTTGCTTATATATGTATATAGCCACAAAATTGAAGTCGTCTGCCACATGACCACAAAACATCACCATGTTGAGCCAAAAAGCGTAGCAAAAGACAAAAAAAAATTAACAAAAATTTTTTGTGTAGACTAAAATATTAGCCAATAATTTATCCACACTTTTACTAGACTGAAACAGCTACTTGAGGGGAAGCCTTTGTCCAGCAGTGAGAGATGATCATGCTGTCAGCATCCAGTCATCGTTACTTCTGTTTTACTAAGTATTCTCCAGATTCCAAATTAACATTAAATACCCATCGACTTGTTTCCCTTTGTCATTTTTTTTTAATGAAAGTCTAATTCAAGGTGATTCAAGTAGCGGTTATCAGTCTTAACTTATGTGTCCCACCTTTAATTCGTGATCCAATATCTCAGTGTAAAACAAAAGAAACTACCAAACATTCCGGCAAACAATTAGGCGCGTTCGACAAAGTGTTCTCGTTCACGAAATACTTGTTATTTAACTAGTAAAGATAAATAGAAGAAATTAACTAGGCATTTAGTTTCAAGGAATTGTTTCCAGAACATTTACGTTAAGATGTCAGTGTGGCATACGTTTTGTTTCATTCGCAAATGCGATGGGTTAGGTTGAAGCAATACAGCGAAAATCTATGCTTCTGAGCCAGCATGGAACTAACGAATTAGTCATGCAGTTTACCAACAAGCATCAATGTAGCCAGTTTTTATCAACATCAGTTGTTTCTCTTCTGAGCAAATGAGTCTCCTATACTTTTCCAATCTGCTCTTTTTGTTACTTTCTCCATCCCTATACCTGCATTTTATAGACATACCCCGTCGCCGATTCATTTATCAAGAGACCCAATTTATTGACAATAAAATGAGAAAGAAAAATAGAATAGAAAGAAAGAAGAGAATGTATTTAGCAAATACAAGATGTGTGTGTCACCTATGAAAGGTTTGAGGCATACTTATTACTATCAAGAAAAATACTTATTGAAGTGAAAACTTCTTTAGCATCGTAAGTTGTGATTTGAAAGTTTATGAAACGAAAAAGCGACAGTAAAAAGAGACAAACACATAAATTCATGTGTCTATCTCTTTTTACTGTCGCTACTTCTACCACCTGTGAATTGCACACATGTATTTTTTTTTTCTACTTAATGGTTACATACTTTGTGTACTTGACGGGCTTGTTGGTCTAGTGGTTAGCGGCCCTGACTGCTAAACCGGAGGTCGTAGGTTCGATTCCCACCCAGGATAAACTTTGTGTGATGAGCATGATTGTTTGTTCTGTGTCTGGGTGTGATTTATCTATAATATGTATGTATTTATAAATTATATAAGTATGTATATCAGTTGTCTGGTTACCATAACACAAGCTCTGCTTAACTTGGGATCAGCTAGCCGTGTGTGAGTTGTCCCAAGATATTTATTTATTTATTTATTTAGTTTGTTTATTTGCCACAGTCTGGGAGTGAAGCACCTAGCTTGTGTCTTCGTCCTTATGTTTCGAAAACAGATCGGCACTGAACTTTACTAATTGTTACCGAATACGAAAAGTTAATTAATTTTCGTCTGGTTTTTGGGATCCCTCCAACTTTATTATAAGTGTATGCTTAGAATTAATTTCGTACCTAACATGTCTTAATTTAAAATTATTTTTGTTTGCAAGTTTGAAGTTTGTTCGGCTACGTGGTTTTAAAGAAAAATAAAAGGTTTGATTGGTTTTATTAATGTATTGGTACAATGTATTGAGCAAAATTGCATGTTGATACATATTTTATGAATAAATTTAGTTTTAAACATAGCACTAAACATAAATTATTTTGTATTGGCCACTGGATCGATTAGGGGGAGTGTGGGATTTTTACCTCACTAAAACTACTCTGGTGATCACCATCAGAACATAGCAGGGGAGCCCCCCGTTACCTCTTAAAAGACCACTCCGTAACCCGCTCTGTGCAACGTCTGTTAGGGCACATCCCTGGGAAAACTCTAAAGGGGTCTCCTCTGAATCTCGTTCTGCACGACAGCACGTGATTACTCCTCCACCGCCTTTCCTAGGATCACTGGGTTGCCGGACAAAGTCACCACTCTGAGCGCCTGTGACCCTAGAGTCCCACCTGCATTAAATGACGCAGGCGTATCAGCGTATTAGGCAACGAAGCGATTGCCCCGACGCCTTCTCCGAGCGGGATCATACTCTGCCATACCTATACAACACCTTTAATCTTATTTAGACAACAATAACACACCTTGACTGCCTCCAACACCTTTCACTTCACAAAACACGCACATCAAAACATAACAATGATTATGTCATCCCACAATCATCAAACTCAGTATGCTCATATTCACACTGAATAAATTATAAACCAGTAGCAATTAAATCAACCCTAAATATGCAACACGCCCACAGGCCATTGTCATTGCTGCCACACAATGGTCAACCTTGGACGAGACCGCTGAGAACTGGCATTTTACGTATTTTTAAGTCTTCATCTTCCTGCATACGATGACATGGCAATATAGAAAAGAACGTGCCTAGAAGCGTCTGTCACCACTGTATTGATTGCTACATCATAGTTCACACCTCCAATGAAGACGTAGGAGGAAGTACTATTGTTTTGCACTGTCAGATCCTGTTTGGGTGTAACTCTTTGTATGTTAAGTGTTACAGAGGTTCCCAAACATTTTAGTCACGTGGACCCCTTGGCGAAGTTTTCTGTTTTGTTCACAACATAAAAAAAGTAAAATTAACTTTTACATGTACTTTACATAGGTTTTGTGGGGATCAGTATCATCCATTTATGTACCTTCATTTTATAAAACAATTTGTAACAGAACTCACTATCAGTACAAAAGAATAAAAGTAACAACCTTAGTTTAAATTAGGAAGTAGCTGCCTAAACGGGATTCGGTGTTGTCAACCCTCATTTTCATACATAGATCCTCTGCATATACAGTATGTGAAGACTAACGGGTCTTCAACTCTTCACAAACCGTAGCTTCATAGACCCGCAGGAAATCTACATATCTATTTGTATTATAAAAAATTGGGTACCTACAGGACAACTTTGGAAATCTTTGCCCTACAGCCTAATAGTGAATGCCTCCGTGAATGTAAACAAAGGATGACGTTGGAAGTTTTTATGGCTGTTTTGCTCCGAACTCCCTTTTCTTAAATGTTATGACATTACTGCGAACATAATTTTATTACTCCCCAAAGTAAAAGGGGTGAAGTTAAATGAAAAGAAACTATTTTTATGGATTGTTTAGTGTTACATTTCACTTTTTACTGTTCCAGATTCACAATCACAATAATAGTAAAAAGTTTAATTTGTAAAAGTTTTAGAACAATAAATCAATGTCATCTTAAAAAAACTCTAAACTAACTTGGAAATAGGGGGATAAAGACAAGATGTAAATGCCTGGCTACCACACTGGTTGAGTTTGAAGTGACTTGCTATCGATGCCTGGAAATTGCTGCAATCCCCTACATTTTGATGAGTTATACGAACATAAATGTAAGGAACAACTGTTTTTTTTTTCGTGATTATAGGTTTGGTCCCATAGTAAAAGTTGTTCATAATGATGAGTATAATGACCTCTTAAGAGGATTGTTGGTGTTTTACAAATAACCCTGTATAAGTAGACTATCAAACTTGACAAAATCAAATATTATGAAATCCATTCCATTTAGATCGTTCAAAATCAATCTAACTGGTATCAATGGCTTAAGTACCTACTTAGTCTTCATACAAACAACAGCCCACACTCATTTACATAATAAGTAACTATTAGATAGCAAAATAAAACTGGTAGTCGATAATACAAAAAACGATATCATTAGCGTAACCCAAGGGCTGGCTTTTACCTTGGATAAAGGATAAGTATTGCCATACAGCGTGGTAATGCTGCCAGCCTTTTGCAATTGAAGGGTTCGTCTTTACATAGTGAACGGGAAGGCTAAAACTTTCCCTGAGATAATAAGTAATGCCCATATCGGTGATAATATTTTAGCCATTTGGCTGAACAGGATGAAAAAGAAATAACGCAAAATCTATGAACAAGTTTTACTGCAGGACCATACTAACAAAAAATCAGCTGTGCAGAACATTTTGTCGAGTCAGGCAAGATTTATGTGGCAGTCAATTTTTCTTTCCTGATTTCAGGGTTTGATACCGACTAGTTCTATAGTAGGTAATAGCTGTTAACAATTATAGTATTTACAATGACCAATGATCAGTTTAGTTTTAATACCTTGAAGAGAGTGGATTATTGACGTAACAATGCAAAAAAAAAATTGGGCTCGTAACGAAGTAGGAATGGTGAATTTTAGCTGTTTTTGTTCTTTCAAAACTTTTAAAAACTGCTGGATTCGGTCCTCTCCCAAAGTGTCGCTACGTCGATCGGTCTTATCACATTCAGCTCCCATGATCTCGTCACCAGATGCCCTACTCAGATTTACAATTCCATGTGTATAATTTTCAGTAATGTAGTTCGCATTTTTGTGTACCGGCGTGCCGTGATAGAATTTTAATTTCTTAGCGATTTTCTTACAGTTTTTGTAGTCTTATGTGTTCAATTCAATTCAATTCAATTCAAATCATTTATTTCAATTAAACCCTTTACAGGCACTTTTGAATTGTCAAGACGAAAGAGATGAAGCTATCTGCACGTTCCAAAGCGTAGATCTCTATGGAGAAGAACGTGCAAGAAACTCCACGGACACTCTTTTAAATCATGTTCTGTATAGTTCTTAATAGCTTACTATTTTCTTGAGATATCGTGTTAACAATAATAAATGTAAATTACACAAAAGCTTGTTAATTCACCGTAGTTATAGTCTAAAATGTAACCATCTGATGTTAGCTAATCGTGATTTTCCCGCGCGACCGGAGTCACGAACCCACTGTTACTTCGTTAATAAAGACCTTGTACACAAGTTTGTTTGTATGATGTAATAAAATGTTTTAAACAGATTATTTTATTAAGTTAGCGTGCTATTGTTAAAACTGTGATTTAACAAAGGTATTTGTGACCCACACGCGTTTTAACGCTGAATAGTTAATGTTTCCTTGAAGACAATCATTATTGTCTTATCTTTGGCTTCGCACTTTTAGGCGAATTTATGAATTTATGAAGTGTGAAACATCTGGTTTTTCTGGTGAAGTATTACCTCATTATGGTGAAGTTTTTGAGGATAAACAAACATAATAATTAATACTGTCCAAATCTCGAAAATGATTTCAAAATGACTGGCATGTTTACACAATCTAATATTTTAGCTGAAGTAAAATATTGAAATTTTATTATAAATGTCTCTGATCATAGACAGAGGGTTATCTAGCAGCAACCCAGAATTATAAATAAAGAGCTTCTTTCAAATAAATATTATTAACATTACGAATGGTTGGCACGTACTAGAAACATTTCTTCGTCACCAATTCAACCACAGGACGGCCACCTCCTTTTTATTAAATGGGAAATCATCAAATGACTTCTTCCGTTCTGGGCTTGGGTGTGTCAGACTTATACTGACTAAACCCATCCATGTTCCTCCTAATGCCCTTAGCGTTCCAGGGTCGCGGTGACTGTTACGAAAACTCCGCAACATATGCCCATTCCCCAGCGTCCTAGTGGATACTTGCAGCCTTTATCTGGAAAAAAAATAACCCAAAATAATAATAATAAAAGTATGTAAGTATTCTAGCAAGTTATGGGTAAGTTACAAGACTCGTCTTTGCAGCAAGCTTCGCTATAAACTCTATGCTGTTTAAAAGTTTGTAAGCAGATGACGAGCGAACAATCTGCCATACTTAAGTAGTTCTTTATTAGTAATCTTTTGACAAGCTTATTTTCGTTTGTGCTTCATATAAATGATAAGTTGTGCGCACGGTTTTTTTCGTGAGTATAAGTAAAAGTAATATTTTTTTGGAATAAATAAATACTTTTCAAAAATTAATCAGCAGCCTTTTAGGCTTTTCCTAAATATAAAAGGGTCGGTTTCCAGTTATACCGGACTTAGCTTTATAGCAGACCTCCACAACCCAAGACGGGAGTCAGAATTACTGACTTCTGACAATCCGTAACGACTGCAAAGATTTACAAATGACAGCCGGGACCGACGGCTTAGCGCGCTTTCCGACGCATAGATGAAACCCGGTACCTATGTTTGGATGGTCACCCATCCACAGACCAACCTTGACATGCGTATCTTAACCTTGAAGATCGACCCGTGCGACTGTTATTCTTTAACCCCGAAATTATTTTCAATAAGTAGTAAAAAAAATCTCAGATAAAATGCGGTGACCAGTGAGACGAAGAAAGAGGGTGACTACTATATAGTAGTCTCTATTACATATGCAATAGAGACTAATAGAGAAGTATGACAAAAGAACGCATGTTACGCAGTTCTCCACCGTATATTGGGATAAGGACAACAAGATCGAGTTTAACTTAAATATAAAGATGAGATGGTATTCCTAGGCGCATCTTATCAAAAAAAGTAAGTAATGTTTTATTATTTTTCAATTCAATAACATTGACAATATTTTTTTAATAGTTGCATATATAATCAGAATGCAAGGCTTTCCGGATATCAAATTAGCGCTTCGTCAAATTCTTCCAATAACCGAATATACCTACTAGCAATTATAATCAAATAAATTCGACTAAATCGATTTGAATTATTAAATTCAGATTATTTCAATATTAATCTTCGATCCTAACGATTGGTTTAAAATTCATCTCGAATGGTTCGATTATCGTGATCAAACGAATCGATAAGCTGATTCGGCGCAACGATAAATATAAAGCTACATTCTTTATTATTAGTGCATTCAAAATAAATCCCTACCCACTATAAATTAGATTTAAATAATCCAATTGTAATCTAGTTATTGTAATTCAATTCATTAGTTTTAAGATACGTTCTTACTGGATACGTCCGAAAAAATAAGACAGTGTCAATAAAAATATACTGCGAAAATTGGCCAACAACGTCGACATTTATCATATTATTATGTCTATTTTTAATCGTTGTTGTTAATTTTAGTCAGCAGAGTGAGTTATTGCGTGAAGTACACCCAAACGAAGCACGCCCAGACTTGACATGGAATACTTTAGGTGTGCTTCGTCTGCGTGTGCTTCGTTTGGGTGTGCTTCATGGAATACCTCAGCAGAGTAACTTACAGTTACTCGGCTGACTTCGCGTCCTAGTATTGTGCTTTTGAGAAGTTATCATTGGAATTCCGGTTTATGGCAGGAGATACAACGGGATATAATATAAACTGGCGAAATTTAAACGCACGGCTGTGTTTTCTAAAGTCATCATCTAGTCTTGCCAATGATAAATGATATTTATTTTGTAAGTAGGTTAAACATAACACTTTTACACGTCCAATATTTCTTGTCATTTTAAGCTAGATGAAGCCGGTGTTTCCTAGCCGACTACCCTGAGAAGAAACACCGAAACAAACTCAGAGGTCAAAGTCTCTTTTAAAGTCCATACAATCCGCACTGGTCAAATCATATGAGAACCATGTAGCGTAATGTCTGAGGTAGCCTTTTGAGGAAAGTGCCACACAGATTTGAGTGGACCTGTCCAGACAGTGCAAGCATTTGTCAGATACTGTGAAGCTCAAACTTAGAACTTTAAGGAGCTCAACGATTTGACGAACAATACCAAAGTAAGGACATTTGGGTAGGCCGCAAGAATTACTCAGCTCACTCAGCCAGATACAGTTCAGTAAAAGAACCAGTGAAAAAAGTGGTTGTATAATTCTAAATAATGGACTGTAATCAACCACGTCTAGTCGCTCTATATTCTTGTCTACACAATTATAACGAAAGCACTGCAGGCATCAGGGTTAAGGTGAGGCGCCAGCCTTGAGCTTGACTCGTGACTGTCAACTGGACCCGCCACGACGCTTTACAACACCCTGCGCGAGCGCAACTGACCTAATCAAAGTTTTTTTTGAAGTTCGGATTTTTTGCTAGGCTGTTTGTTTTGTGTAGGAATGTTAATGTCGGGTTTAGGTAGGTATTATGTAAGAAATAATAGGTTATGTCAATCTGAAGGTTTTTTTGTTGGTTAAAAGGTTGTCTATAGAGACTCACGATTGGAAATATTTCGCCGGTTAGTTATGTTTAATCAGATAGTGATGAAAATGAAATAAGATTGAAAAGATGTTTTTTTAAATTATTATTTCCAGTTTCGTTATTTCGGCACAACTCGTTTATTGATTTGTAATCGATTGGATCCACAAGTTGGTAGATATTTTCCATTCATTTTTGGTGGTTAATAGAATCTATCTACCTAGTTGAGCAGTGAGCATCACAAGGTAAGTCTGATTTTCATATAAAATATATATATTGTTAGTCCATTTCAAAAGAAGCAGACTTTCTTTCGCTTAAATCTAGACAACAATGAAAACATTGTATTTAGACAAATAATTTGAACAAATGGAACGTCTTTCGTTTTTATCACAATAATTTTGAGCCAACTTGAGTTATTTATTTGGCGACTTCAGAATTTCGTAGGTATCCACTGAAGTTAAGAATTTGCCAAATCCTATTTTAATTCCAAAATTTTATAGGTATTCAAGCTAACAAGGAGTTAGACAAATTCTCAGTATATAAATCAGGGTTAAGTGGATTAATCATACGCGTACATGCCGCCTCAGAAAGCTTGTATTTTGGTGTCACTTTTGAAAGAAAACTGCAAAAATTAAACAAACATTTTCACTGATAACAATTTTCTTTAACGTCGTATCTCATACAAAACAGGGAACGATAATTAAAACAACTTGTGGTCCGTAGCAGGGGAAATGTTTACAACTGGGATTTCCTCAAGTTGACGGTATACAACAATATACACAGTATAGCAAAAAACGATTACATCGCCTCACTGGCGTCTCATTACGAATTACTAATCACTGTTCCAGTTTCTTCTATTGCCACCGTTACTAAACTTCACAAGTCCCATAAAGTATTATTTTCATCTCCTATTCGGCCTACGCTTACTCTTGGGATTGAAATTCGAAACTTCCTAAGTGGATCTTAAAATTTCAAGTTTATTTCATTTCATTACAATTTTTAGACGACCGGCCACCCTCGCCCAGCCTCGTGCCTTTTATTTTCGCTAAACTAATTAAAAATGTTCCTATCTTATTGTAATAGGTTTAAAATGAAGGGCTACTTGACACTTGCTCTTTCCGAATTACAATTCCTAAGACTAACAATGGAAGAGGTGAATTAGATTATCACATTTACTTCATAGCACAAAATATAAACACGTTTGTTCAAATTTTAACATCAAGCAGTTCTAACATAAACAGTTTGCACGAAATATCGGGACAAGTAGGTTGTTACCGAAGTACTAAGTCACGCCACAAGAGACGGTATAATAATTCAGAGTTTTAAAAGAGTTTTCGTGCAAAGAACATGTGCAAAGTACGCTCGTAGCATCCCGGGAAGGCGGGAGTGCACTTCAACGGGAAATTTCTCACATTTCTAACCTAAACGGGAGACGCTCAAGACGGTCTCGAGATTATATCCACACATCTGGCCCTTTTATTAAACGACTTTAAAAAGAAAACACGGCCGCGTCTACAAAGCTAGTGGAAAACGTCTTTGTGTATTCACTGTTGCGTAACGTTGGTACGATGGTGTGAAAAACTAGTAGAAAAAGGAATGTAATAGAAATGTTGGCGTCACTGAGAAAACTAAAATGAGACATAGCATTAGTGTCCTACTTCTGTCCTGATAAAAGCTGTATTGTTGAGACAGCTTTTCAGGTATTCATGAGTGATGGAAGATTTTGTTATTTTGCTTGACATTAAGAGCAAGCTTACAAAATGTGTTTAGCATCTTTTTTTTTTCTAAAATAAATTAACGTGAATCTAGAATCGTTATGACCAAAATAAACGTGCTCCATTTCATCACCATTTCTTAAACACAGCCTTGGAGAGTTTTTCGTTTTATTACTTACATAAAAAGTACTCTTTTTTCCACGGCAACCGCACTTCAAAACCGAGCATAAGAACCTACTTAATGAAAGTCAAGTTATTTAAATATATGCGGTGATTAACAAAGCCTGTTAGTTTTCTTATGTCGAGCCCTCATTACTCGCATGTTGTTAATTTATACGAAAATGTATTATTATCGTTTTTTGCTGCGTTTATAAAATTCCATTGCAGACCGTATCAATGTACTGCTGTTAAAATAACTGTGACTGTGTGTGCTGTTTGATATTTGAAGTACGAAACAGAGAGCTAATTCTACTTGTTTTTAAGCAAATTTCGCATTTTTATTACAGTCGCAATCTATCGCGCAAAACGCATTTATAACAGATTGCGACCGACCGCGACAGGTGAATGCAAACGCTCTGTATCAAAAAAACTGTGATTATCATTTATTTTGTTTTCTATTTCAATTTGAATACTGTTTTTTTTTGTTTCGTTCGGTTTCTGATGGTTTTTACGACTTTTTACTGACGAACTGAGCGAACTTTGCCATAATAACCAAGCCAAAATAAATTTAAAAAAAAATATTGCATTTTATACAGTGTTTGAGAAAAGGATAATTACGCTTTTACTGACTCCCCGTTGCATTCCTTGTATTTAATATCCATTATATTGGACATATCTCCTTTAATCTTTTACATTAAAAGTTTTTAATTTCTCTCTGAGAGTTATAATTTGCTACCTTTATAATATAACTTCTATAAGCGGAGCAAGGTGGAAACATTGTACAGTTTTTTTGCAGTGAAAGATTTCCTTCCGTTCCACAAGATTATAAAAGTTGTATGTCAGTGCAACATTAAGTAAACGCAAGGCAGCTTAAAGTCTTCAGCCTCAATGCACACGCGAACTTTTTACTTCCCTAAGTAAATGCACTACGCACATTGTTGTGCTGCATAAATTACTTGAAGTACTTGTAAATTTTTTTTAATGCTGTGTGTGTACTTGTTATGGTAAAACGGCTGATAAGCGTGTTAATGTAGTTCGTACCTAATGTTTAAGATATGTAGGTCTATATTACCCAAAGGCCATTTCCAGGTAGGAACTATGCGTTCCAACGAGCCTATTGTTTCCTGCTATTAATCTATATCTATACTTATATTATAAAGAGGTAACGTTTGTGAATTTTGTGACGTTGTAAGGGGTAATCTCTGGATCTACTGAACCGATTTCATCAATAGAAAGCTACGTTATTGTGGAGTGTCATAGGCTATATTTTATCCCCGTATTGCCAGGGGAACGGGAACATCGCGGGTAAAACCGCGGGGCGCTGCTAGTATGTATATAAAAGCGAAATACCACTCACTGATTAATCACGATCTCAAAAACAATACCTACAAACTTAAAATTTGGCAGGTAGGTTCCTTATACGGTGTAGACATCGCTAAGAATTGATTTTATGAAACTTCAACCCTAAAAGGGTAAAACAGGGGTGGAAATTGTTTGTACTAAATCTGAGCAAACGAAGTCGCGGGTGAAGTGCTAGTATTTAATACGAATAAGTGCAGTTTGTCAAGCAGCAAGATGAGGGTGACACAAGATGATGATGATGACTGAATGATAGTGATGATGACAACATATGTATAAGGAACGTTGATCGATTTAAAAGGAAACTGAGGGTCGGAATTCTATGCAATTACTGAAAATAGTTCACAATACTTGCGCGTGACTCGTTTATTGAATAATTTTAACAAAAAAAAACCATTTTGTATGGATCAATAAATCACGCAGATTGACAGCAAAATGATATCGAGAACTAATCGTAACTGCTAACACTTAATAGAACTAACAATATTAAATTCCATCACACATTTATATATCCAAGTACAGCCATTTCCAAAAAATCTAAATATATAAAACACTCCAAATTGCATTCGCACAGTAGTAGTACAGTACACATTAAAATAAAATGAACTTTTATGACCTTTTATGTTCGCCATAATCGTTCGTCGAATGCTTGTAAATCTCCTCAATGATCACGTATACGGCCATTCCGAAGGCTATTAATGTACTTTGTAACCTCTGCCAGTTGTTAACATCTGATTGAAAACTATGACCCGCAGACTTCTTAGTAACTCCTATGTTTTATAGGTTCCTAGTACATTGATGTGTTTCGGCAGAGATTAATTGATCTTAATTGGCAATTTCATTAATGCTAGTTGTTTTTTGCCTTTTGTATGATTGTCTTAGCATTCTTGAGTTAATTTTTGGTCAAGGTGCCGTTTTAATTGAAACAAAACATTAATCGGCAAGGTGTTCACGTAATGTATTCGTAATTAATGTTTGCCTTTCCAGGTGATTTGATGGCTTCCCTTGGGTTTAAACATTCCTCTTCAATTATTTTTTTTAACTATGAGTATTAGCGCAGTGGCGTGGTGGTTGTTTCCTGCTCAGAATGCCTAAGAATTTAATACTCCTTCACAATATACCTTAATGACACTTACACTCTTCAAGATATATCAATACGAAATCAGACATGACAAACTCGACTTAAGTTAAATGTCTTCACGACAAAGTATCAAAAGATTCCAGCAAATGCGTTACAATCATGTAATATCGATGCCACATCGTTAGCGATCCACAAATTGGCATTAATCTGAGTGCAATAATTGGCTAGAATGCTACGGTGTCACTGAATCGTTCACATTCCAGCGGATACAATATGTTAGAGTAATCACGACGTTGAGCGCCGATACACTGGCTCGGATTGTCTTAGTGATTTTGATTCCAATTGAAAAGCTACGATACGGTGAAATGGATCGTTATTCCTTGTTTTTTGTTAGTCTAGTTCGTTCGCACTCCAGCGACTGCTATCTGTCTTCAGATTGATAGTTCATAAGACCAATGATAGGGTAGTTTTTTATTTGTTCTCTATTCTTAATAGATATTGTGAAGAGAAAAATTGATTGTTTGTGATAGGTTTTGCCTGGAGTCTAGTCGGAAATATCTAGAACATTTTTAAGACAGTACACACACAGTACACAGTAGACACACACACACACAGTAGTGATACACATTTGCTGTATTACAACCAGTATTTGTGTGCTAAAACTTATAATAGAACATCCATTCCTTACACTACATTTACAATCAAAATGTAGCACAGTAAACGCGCACGATCCACGAAAGTATTGTACAATACTAACACTTATTGAATAACCATTATGTAAAAAAACGTGCGTAATCAATCCAACATACGTAACCAATCGCCAAAATACTCCATAAAATTCGTTCCAATCAATACAAATTCTATTTAATTGTAAAATCTTCACATCTTTATCTACACTTCTTCCATGCGATCACAGCCCAACAAAGCAATGGAGATTAAAATATTGTAGTTGTGTATCACGTTATGTATTTGTGTTGTGTGCACCGTGCACGTATTAGTTTAATTAAAATGAGCACGGCACAGTTCACGACAACGCATTGCACGCTATTAGGTAGGTACAGTCTTTTGTTTGAGAGATGGTGTTTTGAACACTTTATCATTTGTTTTGATATACAGTGTTTGATATAGAGTGTTTCATATAGTTTCATATAGAGTGTTTCATATAGAGTGTTTGATTTAAGTGTAAAGACTATCGTGCATGCATAATAATGAAGCCGACAGATGGGTTCGGTGCGCAGAACGCGACACAGTTGCAACGCTTTGGGAAGCCTTTGTTCAACGGTAAACGACTTTCTGGTGACGGATGAATGATGATGATAAGCACTGGGTGAAAGTCGTTATCCCAAGGGAAGATCCTCCCGGGAAATATAAAAATCCTATGTCTCAATCCAGGACATAGTATACCCGTGTGCCAAATCTGTTCAGACATCACGACTGGCGTTCCTCTTGCATTAGGTACTAATATTAGTATGGCTTAGGAAATCCTACCGACATGCCCTGGCTGGGGGCCTTAGAATCTAAGGCCACCACAGGAGTGCCCGGTTAAGCAGTACCCAGCCTTAATGTGCTGAAGTGCGAGTGGTCCTATCAAAAAAAAAAACCTACAGACATTATGACAACTTGACCGAATCAGACCAAAACTCCAAAAATGAAAATCTTCTTTGAATCATGTCCAAAAATGACCTGACAAATATTTTGACAGAAGATTGTGTGTATAGTGATGTTATTTAGCGTATTAAATAAGTAATTTTTTGTTATTTACATAGTACTAACTTAAAACAGAATTAGTAATGTGAAAAAAAAGAAAATAATTATAAAACGACCAATAAATATAGCGTTGTTTTTAATATAGAACGCAGCCATTTTAAATGCATTGAAGTACCGTTCCGTTTTATGGTGAGTTTGACATTTAGACGCAGTTTTAGCACTGTTAACATTTATTGATTTTGTATTTCGTGCATCGTTTTTTGTACAGTTCATTTCATTTAAATTCTTTATAAAGTTACATAATAGTAAGCGTATTCTTAGGTTGTTAATCCGCGGTTCAGTGAAGTTATAATTGTGAAACGAAACGTTTTTTCGTGCTGTCAGTGTGACATCCCTGACGTGATGGCGTCGGTTAGTTACGAATGTTCTTTGCAGTCCTTCGTTTGCTCTCGCGTCGATGTGTTCTGTGTGTTTTTACGATTTTCTTCTTTCTGACGACATTTCAAAGTAAACGTAAGCACAAGGAATCGGAGTCCGTAGTGAATTACGGACTCCGATTCCTTGTGCTTACGTTTACTTTGGCTTGTGTTACACGGATACCGATTACGCTTACGTTTACTTCGGCTAGTGTTACACGGATACCGATCAGTGCTTTTGTGATTTTGGACTTGTCTTCGTTTGCAATAAAACAGGACACCATGACAGAATGCACGAGACCGCTGATGTCGCAGCGGATACATTGTATCAACTGCAATATATGTGTGAATTCATCGAACACACAAAACCGCTATCTCGTCTTCGAACAAAACACAAGAGTCATCTCTTTAATCAGCAACTGGATATCTCCGGTCATAGTAAGTTTTATATTTAATGAAAAATAACATACTTGTATATTTGTACTAAATAAGTACCTATTTATTCTACCTACCTGTATAATATATATTAATTTTTTTATTGTAGGTTACTGAAGAGGACTTTATTTGCGAGGCATGCTTTTATTTAGCAATGCAAGCTGTTAATGATGAGCTTCATGGGAATAATGATCGATCTGCAGGCCCATCTCGTCGTGGTCACAAAGAAGTTTGCTTGCTGTGTGGACGATCATTGGTCAAACTGCAAAGCCACTTGATTCTGAGCGTGACTACATCTTCGCAGCATAATAAAACTATTCAAATAGTTGAGAGTAGAATAGCACCTCGTCAGGTAAATATAAACATTAGTTTTTACTTATTGTTTACTAAAGTTACTATTTTGTAATTATTTAGTTTATAAATACTTATCATTACAAAACAATGTTTAGTATGAAATAAACCCTGAGAAAAAACAACTGCAACCACACATTTACAGTTGCCCGACTCGATGAAATATACTGAACAGCTGATATTATCTAGTGTTTTCATTTACTGTTGTATTCTGGTTACTGCATTCAATACTTGAATTTAAAAGTTACAGTACTACCACATATTGTTTCAAATGTAGATATTACACATATTTTATTATAATTTACACAACTGGGTAATTAATCTTTCGTTTTTTTTTTACTATCTAGTTAAAAGAGAAGATTTTGGGAAATCAACAACTTAAGTTACTTATATTGTTTTCTTGTTTGTAGATATCGCCATCTGATCGCCTGTGCCATGCCTGTTTTATGAAGGTGAAAAGAGACACCATTCGTAGCAAATCTCATGATGAAACAAGAAACGTGTTTGTGAATCTTGATAACATGCAACCTGGGAGTTCAGGACTTCAATCGCAAACTCTGGAACCACCTGTGGATGTGGTGCCCCCTGCAAACCCAGATGAGGCTTCAGAACAATCCAGTGATTCGGCAAGTCCAGAAGCTCATATTCACCAGGAACCTACTGACCATCCACTCGTCCCTGACACTATTATGCAGAATTATAGAAGAGCTCCAAATTCGGCATCTCATTGCCTTTTTTATGGGTGCAATCAAATCTCCCTTCATAGAGTGTCAGATCCATTACGAAGAACACTTCTAATTAATTATAGATTTTATGTACCCATCCTTGCCAGAGTCTGCACAAACCACTTATTACAAAATAGTTGGGATTCTCTGTATGATGCAGAGAACAGCCGATCTAATTTCACTGTTCAACAATTAGAACACATGCTGTCATTTATAAATGTAGATAAACCATTTCTTGATTTTAGCAGCATGGAATCAATAGAACAAATGGATGATCATTTGTGTAGGTACTGGATGGGTATAACCAAAGATAATTTATTATCTTTAATAACAGAGTTACCCCGAATAATAGTGATGCACAGAGGTATATTAGGACTAGCATGCATTCTTATAAAGATGCGAACAGGGGATTCTGATGAAAGAATTTCCACACTCTTACAAATACCACGCACAACATTAGAACGTCTAATGAGTAAAGTTAGAGATATTTTATTACAAGACTTTGTTCCAAGAAACTTAGGCTTAGATCATTTGAGTAGGGAAGAATTGCTTCAACATAATTTAACTATTCCAAATGGAATATATAATGAAAATAATTTGCAAACAATTGTAATCTGTGATGGAACATATATTTATTTAAATAAAAGTAGTAACTATATGTTCCAAAAAGAGTCGTACTCTTTACACAAATACCGAAATCTAATCAAACCATTTATGCTTGTAACATGTGATGGATATATTTTAGAGTGTTATGGCCCCTACAAGGCTACCACATCAGATGCAGACATAATGAAGTCTCTATTTATCAATGAAAATTCCCCAATCAGACATTATTTTCATGAAAATGATATATTTATTTTAGACAGGGGTTTCAGGGACAGCATCAACTTATTAGAGAGCTGCAATTACAAGGTTTATGTACCAGAGTCTCTAAGTGAAGGTGAACACCAATTGACTACTGCCCAAGCAAACAGAAGCCGCTGTGTAACAATTTGCAGATGGGTGGTTGAAGTGGTCAATGGATATTTTAAAAGAGATTATAGATTATTTCGGTTTGACCACTTCAACAAAACAGTGCCAAATATGATGGCTTATTTTCAAATTGCAGCAGGATTAATAAATAAGTTTGGTGTTCGCCTACATGACAGAGTTGATGCTGGCCAAATTGTTCATTTGATACGAGAAAGGATGCCCTTAGAAAATAATTTATCAAGAGCAGTTAATTTATTAAATCTCAATAGACGGGCATCCTTTTTCAGGAGTATCACAGCTCATGACTATAATGTTTTGTTCCCCCGTCTAGAATATAATGATCTAATCTTATTCGCCTTGGGAACGTACCAAATACGTCAAGCTCGATCGTATTATGGTGAGCATGTACGTTTTCATGGTGGATACAGAATAGAAGTGTGCAGAGAAATGTTAAACATGGATGAGTTCAATTTGAGAGGTAGTGGGGAAAATTCATTGATAAGAGGAAAAATTAAGTCAAGGCATATTGGCAGGCGGCAATACTATGTCTACATTTTAATTGAAAATAATTTAAATGGAAGAGAAGGCATAAGTGAGTATTGCTGCAGCTGCCTCGTAGGACGTCGCACAGTTGGTTGTTGTGCACATGTGATGACATTGGTTTGTTGGACCTTGGATGGGCCAGGTACCAAAACAATATAGTACCTCCAGCAGCATTTTTAGATGATGTAGTAGTAAGAGAAGATTTTGAATAAAATAATGAAATAAATAAATGTGCTGTTTTATTTTTATTTAATTTCCTAACTTTTGCCTATTCTTTTTCAACGAGTAAGAACAAGCAATAATAACCAATTATTTAACCAATAATAAAAGTACTTAATTCATGAAGGTCGATACTTAGATTTTATGGAATAGTTTTAAAACTGATAGTTTGTACTAGGTAATGTTCATTTGACAGTTATGGAGGTATGTACCTACATAACCTCAAATATTGTTTTCATTGTAACATTTTTACCTGATTGTCAAATCAAACCACGGTTTTACAGTGGAATATTTAAGACTTTTTCGATAATTTGATATGATTCACATCACTATACACCATGTGATAAAAAATTTGATTGACAGGTCATCGCATGTATGGAGCGTGGTCATTGTTCTTTACATATATTCGTTTTTTTTAGGTATTCAAATAAAGGAAAACAATCTTAATGTCTCTGTTGTGATAAAAAACCCAGTTTAAAAATAAAATGGAACAAAAAACCAATGTAAATACAACAATAAAGATTACTAAATCAATTGAACCATTACTTTAAGCAGTATTTTATTTGTTTAACTTGGCTTAGTGTTAAAAGTCACATCAAGATTGTTTATCTGTATTTAAATACGTAAACTAAACGAGTATAGACGAATCGACTACGCTCTAGTATTCCAAATTTGAAAGAAAAGTACATACCCTAACAAGCCAATATGTTCCCTAGCCACTCCTTAATTGCCATGTCAAATACAACAGCATAAATAGTGCTTCGAGTTAACGACGTGATTGTGGAAAATAAAAACTCTAGCGCATATTGTGCAGGTAATAAGGGATGTTGATGTTCGCCACGATATCGGTAAATAAGGTTTGTGACGATAATGCATTCGATTACTCGGGTCATTAATGTACTCTGTGAAGCTTGTATGAGATTGGTGTTATTTTTTCCCTAACCAGGTTTTGCTTGTTATTTTTTTAAGCTCTGTATGTACGTACCTAGGTGGCGTTGCATCTTTACAGAAAAATTGTGATGTTATAAGTTGTGACTTAGCCGGCCGGTGCGGTTCAAATTGTGAATCTATATACTTACTCGTAATCAACCAAACATTTCGGTATTAGATCAACTTTATTTTAATAAATTAGATGCAAATTACGGAGGATAAAGATTTTTTGAATCTTAATGCTCTGAATCACAAATCTCATGCCCCCGGCCTGCATGTCAGAAGTTACAAGCTAAATTGCTGTAAATATGCTAAAACAAACGACCCAACAGCATAATATAAGCATGCGTCGGGAACAGTGGCGGCGTGAGTCTAGTGACATATCAAAGTAATTAATGATGGCGCTCTAGATCCACTAAAGTAGATGTTTATCGTTGACACACAACTCTAAAGGTAGACAATTTAATACAAGCGAATTCATTAAAATTCTAACTAGCTATCAATTCTTGCAACAGCTTGTTACAATTTTCCGTGGGCAGTTGAAACAGTTTCGCAATCGATTTACTATTATGTACGCTAATTCGGAAGTACCTATAAACCAGACTAGCCTAAAATATGCAAAATATTCTCGAACAACACGTGGACTCGAAATGGTTCCGTACAATACGATAAATCGTAACGATTAATTACCTAGGGCAGGGCAAACACAGAAAGTTATCTCAGCGATCAGTGTCAAATATTGCCAACAAGCCATAACTTAGTTCATAAGCTGGGACTATATTCGAGACAGGCAACACGCCTAAATTAATAATTTAAAATTCAATGCGATTATTGTGAAGACTGATTTAGTTTTGTTGATGCAAATCGGACTTCAAGATAGAGCTATCGTTAAAGTGTTGGCTATTTGCAAACATTGAGTTACCACCTAATCCTAAGGACTTTTGCAGGGATTGAAGTGGGTAGTTAAGTACTTAAGCGCTGTAGTGATCTTATTTGATTCAGTGCTCTTTGTCTGTGATACACAAAGTTAGCGGATGGCGGAGTTACCATCCGACTTAGTCACGAGCATAAATCGAAAGTCCATCAGAAACTATTATCACATAGAGCTCTTTTACACTTTGAGTGCTGAGCTGAGAGATTATTCTAGCTTGGACATAACACGTAAAAATTGGAGTTTCGAAGTTCGAAGCGAACGAACGAAATAAAAGAACTTCGTCGTGAAAGAGGTGCTTACAGACCAACGAAAGACTGATGACGGCGAGCAGCGCGACAAAACTAGAGTCTCGAATAAAATCATAATAACTTAACCGTTATAAAATAGAGGCAGCCCATGCTTGTTTCGACAAACCGCGTGACCGGATAACATAACAAAAACACCATATAACTATAATTAGTAAATTGAAAAACAAAAAGCACCCCATAACCACAGAGCAATTAAAAAACAGAAGTGCAAGCCTTACAATTGATCACTAATAACACGTTCGTTTGACACGCGACACTAGCACGCAACGGTAAACGTATTAAAATCATAACTCAACTGTGCAATAAGTCAACGGTCAGTTTCCCTCATAATCCCTGTGACTTTAATAAGCGCGTTAATTTATTCATGTGGGACCTGGTTGCCATGTGCGCCATTTTCAATCCATCATCGTAAAATTTGCTGACCGTTGGCCGTTTCGTAATATCTGTCATTAATACGTTTTGCGGGTGAAACTCTTATGTGGGTGTAGAAATGGGGTATTTAATTACTTTGGTTTGGAAAAGGAATGGGATTCCGTATTTTACCTAAATAAATAACTTTATTACGCACTTTGATAACTTCTCATTTGCTTAAACTTTCGTAAAGTTTTTTATTAATAGGAAATAAGTTTATAAACACACTAACCGACCCGGGTAACTTCGTCTGGGTCACATTTTTCATGAACGCTTCTATTTTTTGTAGAGTGAGGTTATTATTATAGCTTATAGCCTTCCAAAACCTAAAGAATTTTTCGATTCGTACCTATAGTTCCTGAGATTTGCGCGTTGAACCGAACAAACAAACAAACTCTTCAGCTTTATAATATAAGTAAAAAAGATAGCCAGTTTTTGTTTATTTCGTTGTAAAAACAAATACTGATATTGTCCACCTAATAATATATCAATTAATAGCCAATGATATCGTGAAATGGATTGAATAACAAAAATAAATACTACAGACCTGTACGGTGTGTACGGTACCTGGAGACGTTCTCAAACATGAGATATCATACATAACAGGTGCCTAATCTTACACTCGATCAAACAAACATATGTACATAGTAAAGCAAACAATGTGTTGGGATGAAGCAAACAAAGTGAGCATTACCCAAAGATACGTAGGTACTGTAATAATGACGTCAAATGTTTCACACCTTCTTGACATTAAATACTTGTAAGCTTCATACATACCGTCTGCCTCGACGTAGGTAGTGATACCCTCAAATTAAATAATTGAATATCATATGTAACGCGACACAATAAACCGACATTTCATCGTGCGGTAACCATGCGAACGTGGGAACATTTCTTTGGCGTATCATCCCTTATTCCTGAGCCCAAATAATTAATTAGAACAATTCCCGCTTTGAAATCCTTTTTGTTGCAAAAGGCTGAATTAACTGATTATCATCCGAACGCTGGTGAAAATTAATTTATTATGTGAAGCCGCAAAGTAAGGATACCGGATTAAAAATTAATTACAGTTCCAAACTAAGCTTTTGGGGACTTCGCGGGAGCGAAAAAGTTTAACGCGCTTTTTCATAAACGATGGATCCATCCAAAGAGATTAAGTTAGATTTGTTAAAAATAACATTGCGCTGTTTGCGGATACATTTTGCAGATTAGTCGGAGATAAATTGATGATAAAAGCTTTTTCGGATTTGCTTTTTCCAGTTTTTTGTTCTTATTTTATTAACCTGCCTTTCACTATTGCATATCTAGATGGTTTCAACAAACATAGCCTATATAATATTATATATGTTATTTTGCAAGCTAAGATATTAAAATCTTGCTAAAATTATCACTAAAACGACCTTGAATATACCGAAGAAGATACCTGCCCTTGAATTTTCTTTCCCACAAGCCACACGTTTAGTTCGCAAGATATATTACGTTACCGATAGTGTTCAAACCCCAGGTTTTCTTGGTAATTCCCTTGCGTGCTCGTGTTCATAACGACATGACAGCAACTGGGGTAGGCTATTAATTATAACTGTCTCACTTTATACTATGCCTTAGGTCGCCACAGACGGACGGCACGTCGTTGAGAATTCAGGCCGTCGCGCGTCGCTGTCAGTAGGAGCAGTCTATTGGTTCGTTGACATTCTGCCGTTGCTAGCCTAGTCGCTGGAAATGTGTTGCTCGTCTGTAGTCGTCTTTAGGGGGCACTTCTGAATAGCAGACGAAACTGACGCGACATAGATAACAATAGTTCCTGAATTAAATGGCGCCGTTTTTGTGACGTCACCAAGGGTCGGCAACTTGGTTGATGTGGTCGTGTCGTGGTTTATTTAAGTTTAAATAGATGTATCAGTTTGAGTTCAACTTTGTCGATTACGAATCGTTGTTTGTGGAAGCTTGGCATACATACTACAGGAAATAAGGATTGATAAATAAGATAGATATATTTTCTCTTTCACTAAACTTTTTTCGAAAGGGGTGAATATTCCATGATTTACCGCACGGTCTTGGAAACGCTGAGACAAGTTTATTGCAATTTTCAAAGTCTATCCAAGATAATGATAATAAAATTGAAGGTTTCATACTGCTGACTGTAAGAAGATAAAATCGTAATTCTTCCGTGTTTTTTTTTTTTGCAGAATCCAGGAAGTTACCGTAACGATCGAAGTTATTATTCAATGATGTGTGAAATTAAACCATTATTTTACAGCTTGCACATAAAGGATTTCCGTCAATTTTGCCAAAAATATAGTTAGCTTTGCTCATCCGGAATGGTGATGTCAAAATAATAGGAAATTCGCCATTACTATAGAACCGTAAAATATTTCTGGCTGAATGTATTTATTTGTTTTATAAATAAACAATTATTATTATTATATAATTATTATTATTATTATTTATCAATCGAAATCCAAAAAAGGAGGAGGTTCTCAATTGACTCGACTCGACTGTTTTTTTTTAATACTCAATTTCTCTCAATCTCTCTCTCCGCTCTTTTGAAGTTCCATGCGAATTTAGAACACTACTGAACGTCTATATGTTCAGTAGTGCTCTAAAGCCCAGCCCAGCCAGTCTATACTGCATCAGATTAGGCTGGCTGTTCTATAACAGCCAGCCTATTCTGGTGTAGTATATACCAGTCCAGCAGTGTAAAGCAAACTGTCATTCTATCGTGTTTTTATGGATGGAGTGAGTTGTCATCACTTCATTATGCACATCACCTAAGTTGACACCATGAGATGTTCACAGAATCGCACCGCAGATAGTCGAACATAAGTCTCAAGCGCGTCTCGGTGTTTTTGGTTGTTTCTTCGTTTTTCGAACACCGACTTCCGAAATTAAAGTTATTTCATACTTTTTGGGTTTTTTTTTTGTTTAAAAATCGTTTTTTTTTTTTGTAAAAAAGTTTTATATTTTTCACTTTTAGTGGTGACACCTAAACGTATCCATCGCAGTGTAAGTATTATAAACAGGTGTAAACAATAAACAGACACGTGGTTTCAGCAATTCCGGAAGATTTGCTATCATTTATTAAAGAGTTCCATTTCCTATCTCGGTTCTTCATCAGATCTTCAGCAAACTAGAAAGGGACTACCTCGAAATAAAAGCTGTTTCAAACTATAGCATAAAGTTTTTTTTTCATTTGACATCGACAGTGAGAGAATGAAAACATCATCAGCGTATTTAAACCACACATTTAGGGATAGCTCAAATACTAGAAGTCAGATCTTACTCAAATTTGAAATGGGACCACATGACAAGCGAATTCGAATATAAAAATAATTATCAAAAATGGTACACCGAATAAAAAGTTATGAGGACACAAAAATAAATAAAGTCGACTCGAGAACCTCCTTTTTTTTTGGTAGTCGATTCATTATTACATGCGGTAACTATGCCTATTATTCACTCCAATAACACCACTCTATTTGCCAAGAATTAAAATATAATTAGATAATTGTTCTTTCTGTATGCCAGTAGCGCAAGCATATTTTTTCATAACCTCACTAAAGTTAACAATAGTGGCATGCCGACTTGATATCAAAATCATATTTTTTATCGATTGAATATTAATGTAACTTGATATTGTAAAGGAAGTCACGATTATCTAATGTTATTATGTTGTATGCGATCAGACATTTGATACAGATTGACAACTAAATTATTAATATCACTTCTGTTTATATGCTTGCCTTTAATCGTATACCTTTTAGATATAATAATCTGTACTAATATTATAAAGAAGAACTATTTGATTGTTTGGTTGTATTGAATAGGCTCCGAAACCACTGCACTGATTGGAACAATAATTCATTCACTGTTGGGAAGCTACATTATCTCCGGGTGACATAGGCTATATTTTATCCAAATATTCCCACGGGAACGGGTACTATGGGGATGAAAGCACGGGGCGCTGCTAGTGTACAAATACTTTGACTGACTCCAGTCTTGCCAAGCACCATCGTGTTATACTCTGTTAATAGGCTGTAGAGATCTGATAGGCAGCCACGTAAAATACTGGTATTCTGAATCTGGTTTAACTGAAAGCCAACCCCAAAATAGTTGACAAAAGATTAGGCAAACGATGAATGTACAAAATTACTTTACTTTATTCAAAATAATATAATTTAATATTCCCGCCGCTGGGACAAAGTCACCATTCCTTGAGACGGACTGGACCTTAAACCATCACGCGGGGCAAGTGCTGCTTGGAACTATAGTATCCGAAAAGTGGTTAGTTCAATCATCCGATTTGAAATTTTTTCAGTGTTAGATAGCCCATTTAACGAGGAAGGCTATAAGCTGTATATCATCACGCTAAGACCAATAGGAGCGGAGTACCAATGAAGAATGTTGCAAAATCGGGGTCATTTTTTTTTCTCTCTCTCTCTTTTGTGACGCAGACGAAGTTTCGCGGCTCAGATTGTAAATAAACGCGAAATTTTGTACGTATGGATGTGTGAATTTTTGTTACTCATTCAATTCGGTGGCCTCAAATGAATTTAAGGCCCCAAACCAGGGCAAGGGTTTATGGCCTTAAATTCATTTAAGGTCACCACAGGATAGTCCAGTTGAGCAGTAACCAGGTGAAAGGCGAGTGGTCTATTCCGAAAAAAAATTGTTAAGCAATCACATCAGAACTGCTGAACGGATCTAGATGAAATTTGGAGAAGTAGATTATACATAGCGTTGAATAACTCAATTCACGCGAGCGCAGCCGCGGGCGGCAGCTAGTGGATAATAATTTGGGCTATACAATAACTAAGAGTTAGGTATATTTTTATTTTTCTATAATTTTATCCGCAGTGTTCATCTGTACCTATATCACTTCCAGTCAGCGGTAATGCTAATTTATCCCAGGTTGTGTACCCCGTTTGTTTTTAGCAAATTGGATTCTTCACAAACACAAATAATATTTTATTATCTCACAATCTAAATCTTCGCATGATGTACCAAGCGGACAGTAGTTGCTGGCAGTCAGCAACAATGGCTAGTGGAGACTACAGTTCCGGCAGCTACGGAAATGGCGTGGCCAGTACCGTCGGCACGGCAGTCACTTAACCTCACGACAAAATGTAAAGAAGAGGCTGCGATGGACATGTAAATATTATGTCCTGGATTTCGTTAGTGGAAAAGGCGGAAGGCTATCTGTAAAGGACATGTGGAGGATGCAATGGCTTTGGCTTGTGGAAATAGGTAGTGTCTGCTTGGAAGCTATTGCATCCCCAAGTAACTTTTGGTCAATTCAAATCGAATATACGTATAATATATTTATTTATACAATAGGGATGTTTCCTGAGGAATAAAAATATGATCCTATTTAGTCCGTCAGATAGATTATCGAAAAATATTAGACACGTATTTTTTGCTTTATGAAATCTCTAAAAATTGACGAAGATAAAAGGCTTCAAAGATCATGGGTGGGGGGTTGTGACATCACGGCGTGGTGAAAATCGTCGCACGAAGTGACGTCACACGAGTTTTCAACTCACTATTTATCGTCTTCGTTTTTTGTTTACGTGAAAATATAAAAAATACGTGTCCAATATTTTTGGGAAGTCTATCTTACGGACTAATTAGTTTTTTTTAGGTAACTACCCAATTGGTCTAAATGCTTTTCACGTCTAAGTGGATGAACAAATTTGCTTAAACACATGACACGTACTAACCAAGTTCCGGATTAAGACATAGGTTACTTACCTACCTTTTATGACAGGAGCATATTTGCTTCGGATAATTTCAGATTAACATGCAGACGAAGCCGCTAGCTGAAGATTCATAAAATAATTGATTAAAAATTTATGACGCCACAGTTGGCGCAGTTGTTGAGCGATCGGCTAGTGTGCTGCGTGTTGCAGGTTCGACGACCGTACGGGATAATTTATATTTGTATGGCCTACAGTATAATAATAGAGGATAATCGTTCCGGGTCTGGTTGTTCGTGTATGTGTATCGTATATAAACATACAGGAGAAATTCCTACTGTGGCAAAGTTTAAAATTAGAATAAATATCGCTCTTTCTATTAACAAACAAAACCATTAAAACGTGCATCAAATCAAATATAACCAGCAATATTCCGGAAATATCTTTGATCCATTTTAGAGTTTAATATTCAGCGCAAAAGCGACCACAGAAAGCGCTTCGCTGATGGATCTGGCTTTTAGCGATACTCATACATTTCTTGCCTTAACATGGAAGCCGGCTTTCATAGTCTCTTTGTTTATCGATGTGGATGTAAGCATGCAATCAATGTTTTCTAAAAAGCGCTTTTTGTGGGCATGGTTTGTTTGTACATCTAATGGCTTGTAATGACTGGCATTTTTGAAACATTTCAAACTTTCTATGGAGACTGAAAACAGGAATAAATTAATGTATTTTGTGAGTTAAACGGACAGGATGTTTTGGGTATCGATATCAAAAGACAGTAAATCAATAAAAAAGCCACAAAACGTCGACTTCAGTTGATTTCTTGGTGTTAAATGTTAAGAAGAGAGATTTATTTTTAATTGCACTTGTCTGCAAAGTTTTGCTCTCAAGGCATGTCATGAGGTTGCAGTAATATGTTATCAACATCATAGAGAAGTTATATGCACACTTTTTTTTTGGATGTGAAATCTCAAATGACTTCTCCCGCTCTGGGCGGAGCGGTAGGGAGTGTCAGACTCTTACTGACTAAAACCCACCCGTGATCCTTCTTGTGCCCTTTGCGTTTCAGGGCCGCAGCGACTCTTTCGAACAAATTCCGCAACCCTAGAGGATACATGCAACCTACAAGTACACATACTACATTGAAAATCACAATTTTCCATCGAAATCCTTGATCTTCAAAGCATATTGGTGCGCACCATAGTGAAAACTTGATGTACAGAAATCACACTTTCCAATAGCTCACATGGTTAACTTATAACCATAATTAATATCATCATTGGCCACCCACGGCCATCCACTGCTGAGAACGGTCATTCCCCTAGCCTCGTTATGTCATCCTTTTGTTCAAATCTAGCCTCTTCTGCTTTTCGAGTCGATGGTGACTCAGGCTTCTGAAAATCTATAACGACTGCCAAATATTTCTATATGTTGGGTAGGACCAACGGCTTAACGTACTTTACGAGGCACGGAGGAATCTCGGTATGTTATGTGGTCACCCATTCAAAGACCGACCTTTGCAAATGTTTGCCCTCAGCTTTTTAGAATAGCACGTATAATCGGCCTTTTAACGTTCTCACTGCTAGGACACAGGCCTCCTCTCTAGCAGAGGGAATGGGCCGTAATCCACCACGCGGGCCCAGTGCGGGTTGGTGAATGTCACATGTCTTCGAATTTTTGGCTCTAGGACATGCTGGTTTCCTCACGATGTTTTCCTTCACCATTTTGTGAACAGTGGTGATGAAGTTAATTACACAAAGTAATGCCCCTAGCTGGGTGTGAACCGGCGACCTACTATTCGTCGGGACCTACGTTAGTCGGGGTCGTTACCACTCGGCCAATAGCACGTAAGTATGTCTAATTCATCCCAATCAATTGTTCACAGCATCGATTCAATGTATCACGTTTTTGTACCTGCAAGTAATCCGGTTAATGCCTGGGCCTCTATAAACTGCATGTTTGGTTGTTCGACAAGGTGAGCATGGTTTGAACACTATCTTCTGTGTTTGCAGGCAAGTGTTGCAATTGATATGAGTTGGTAATACTATGAATGAAACGGTCTACTATAAACCAATACAATAAAGTGGTGTAATTGTTTACTGTTCGTTGAAAAGCATCGGTAAAGTACCTAGCCACGGGGGACAGATAACAATGAAATTTTTAATGATATAGCTCCGAGTGCCATTATTGTATTGGGAAAATGGATGGTTTCAATAAGTGGATAAGCCACAATGCAAACAAAAACTAGTTCGAAATAGTGTTAAAAACTGGCCAAGTGCGAGTCAGCCTCGCAGACGAAAGATTCAAGGTTTATTTTACAGCTGTAATAGAAATACTCACTCTGTGAACATTTTAACTGTCTTCCTAATCTGGCTTATGAGATACTAGACCGCTGACAAACAGATCAAATTGACAGAGGAGACTTCATAATAACTATAATAATAAAATATTTATGTTTTTTTTTTATTGGCAGATTATAATGTATCTAGGCATATAATATATAAAGTCACATAAATAGATTATGTTGATTAAAATTGCATGACTGATGCAAACATGGACGCCACGAATTGTGTAATCACATAAACACACACACACAAGTTTAATCAGCCTTTTAATTGGATGGTTAGTACGTAGGTACTATTTTGATTAGAAGTTGAAAAAATTCAAACAAACATCAATGAATTCAAACATCAAATTCGTGTGTCACAGCCCTCCCACACACCGCTGTGTAACACAACTAAAGGAACGCTAACCCCCAGGCAATTTTCACTCTTAACAACTTTGACTCGCAAATCAACGTAACATTGTTCTTTGAGTTTCGTTCATTAAATGTTCAAGAGATCTCGTCTTGAACATTCCTGCCCAAATTAGTCCCTGTTTATTTTGTAGGTACTTGTAACAATCAGAAAAAGCTACAAAAGGATATGTGGCGTTTTTTTTATTCCCTACTTTAATCTTGGCGGTTGATATCCAATTGCAAGAGATATGATTATACTTTGTTCTTGTATGTCTTGAAAGATAATTAATAATTTAAGAAATTGATACCAAGACTGATACAAAACAACAATATATTTATTTGTATTAAAAAAAACACCAACAACCTACGTACGAGTGTAGAACTGTCGAAAATCATATTTCCCATCTAAAGGAAGAAAAGAAAAAACAATGTTTATTTAGGACTCGCAAAACAAACCATATAAAATAAATAATTAAAAGCTTGATATTAATTTTAAACTGTGCAAGGCCAAAACAAAAGTTTAGGGACCTTTCTTTTCTTCTCAGCATATGCTGCGACATTTAAAAAATAAATAAAAACCACAACGCGGGTATACAACTCAATATCAAGAATATTTTGAAGCCGCAAAAATTAATCCTTTCAAAATAAAAAAGACGAAATTAATTAAATCAAAATTATATCGATTCCATGAAAGAGTAACCAGGCCAGATCATTACGCATGCTCGAAAAAAAATCAACACCTTTTTGTATAGCACTCGCGAGGTATTAATTCGAGGTCCTTATGTAACTCCATTTCATATTACTTCACACGAACAGCGTGCTAGTTCTCGCGAATTCCATTGCATTACCTCTTCAGTTCACGTATACTTTATAAATTTTCACTCGTGATGAAACAATCTTGCTCTAACTTCACTCCAGCACCTTGAGACAAGGGTTTAATAACGATACTTGTTTAAATTAAACTGGGTTTCATTTCGGATTTCATAAACGCTGGATTTCATAACGCTGTAACGTGCATTTTTTATTCGTGGATTGAATAAATGAATTGTTTGGTGCGCTTTTGTGTTATGAAAAATATTTTGTACATCCAATTTTAGCTACACGGTACGTGGAATCTATTCACCAATTTTGTCTAAACACGCGACAGCCAAAACTTTGCAACATGAGCCTTAAACCCCATGTTAGAAAACGATTCCCAACATCTGTTTAAGATCTAACATGGCAAACAGTTATCGCTCCCCCGAGGAGCTCCGTATGACGTCACTAACGACGTTACGTCATAAGATGACAGGGATCAGATTAGACCGTCACAACCAGTTAGTTTGGAGTGCATTTCCTTGCTCTGCAGCCGACCCTAGTACCCATTAATGGAATATTTACTTCGGTGTGATAGAGTGACCGCTTCAAACTTGCAGACACCTGATTACGTAGTTCAGAGTTTTGATACATTTGCTTTATGTTGGACGTCAGTGTAAACGTTAGTTGAACTATTATATTATATTCTCAGAAACTGAAGAATAACTTTGTTGTAGGTGTATAAATTGAGTTTGTCGAGTAAACGAAGGTAACTTACTCATCCACACATGTAAAGACGTCGTACAGTTCATGTAAGCATTACTTACTTGAATCAGACTTAAGGTTATGATTAGACGGCAAATGGCTGGGTTGATAAAAAAAAAACCTTATCTATACCTACCTGATAAATTATTTGAATAAAGGATTTGTGCACACAATTGTGATCTCTCTATCACTCAATATTTTATTTTCAATTTTGAAATGTGCTCGCCTTTGTACGTGAACTTTTTTTAATCACTATGAATATGTAAGTGGTGTACATACAAAAGAATTAATTTTCCAGTTCAGTAACGAAACTAACAAAATAAAAACAGAAAAGCAATCAAACAAATCCTATAAAGCGTGAGATCGTGTGTCCTTAACTGAATAAAATAAAAATGCTGAATAAAATCTGTGACAGATGGGGCATGTAATAGGCCAGTGAGATCAACTGTATTGCAGTCTAGTGCATGAGCGCACAACTCAACGTTCAATCTCTCACGGGTAAACGGTCTTGAAAAACCAAGATGGCGGCTTTCGACGGCAAACTTGATTTGTGACCAACCCCACAAAGTAATGCGGGCGAGGGGTGCCAACATTCGAATTGGAAAATTTTATATAAGCTATAATACTTGACGGTCAACAAAGGCTATGCTTCTGCGCTACTTTGTTGCAGTTCTTTTCGAAATATTGTTCTTGATTCCTTGGTGATATAGACTGCAAAAAGCGAAGCATAATGATTATTATTACTAGCATTGAGACAGTAGTGCCATTGCTGGGCAAAGCCGTTCCAACAAACACGAATCAATCACGAAAAGTGTCAATGTCCAATGTCTATCTAGGATATCCCGCTATCTATTTTAGATCACCGTGTCTCTGTTTTAGATCACCGTGTTGTTTTAGATCATCTTCTGTTTGACAATCCCCTAACTTATTTGGCATACGAATGATATGTCTGGCCTAGTTCTATTTAAGTTAGGCAGCCTTTTGAATTTCATCTAGTACAGAGTTTTGATCGTCATCTGTGAATTTAGCAGCTATAAACTTATAAAGTATAGCTTGATTATGTATTAAACTTAATTGCAATGCATAAATAAAATAAGTAAAACTAAAACAATTTGTTGTCCTAAGAAGCCGATTGAAGCATTGGATTGAGCAGTGGTGGCCGAGTGGTAACGGCCCCGACTTACGAATTGTAGGTCGCGGGTTCAAACCCAGCCAGGCGTATTACTTTGTGTAATTAATTTCATCACCACTGCTCTCAAAACGGTGAAGGAAAACATTGTGAGGAAACCGGCATGTCCTAGAACCAAAAATTCGAAGACATGTGACATTCACCAACCCGCACTGGGCCCGCGTGGTGGATTACGGCCCATTCCCTCTCCTAGAGAGGAGGCCTGTGTCCCAGCAGTGGGAACGTTAAAAGGCTGATTATGATTATGAAGAAGCCGATTGAAACGGCTCGGTAAACCTTCATGAAGCATGTTGTTGTTTGGGCAAACATATATGTACATAGGTAGCTCGGCTGTTTACGAAGGTAACGCAAAACTTTCAATAGCTGTTATTTGAATATTGAATGCCTATTCAATATAACTTTTCAATAAACCAGAAATAGAACAGTTCCTGAAGCCTTCCCAATATCATTCTTAATTAATTTTGGAACAATTTACTCATAAAATTATAAGCCCTTCAAATCTATAGCGATACCATAATTAGATTTTCTGATAGAATTTCGCTGTCGGATTCCGTTGATAGAGGCTTGTGGAGTTGTAGTCAGGTCGTATTTGTTCCATTTAGGTAATGAAAGCGAGTGGTATCTGTTCGATAAATCAACATACAGTGCCGATGGAGGTACGTACAATATTGACGGATTTGCTAGTGTCCGAACACAAGCAGCTACCTACAAGACCATGTTTCCTTGTTTGCCTAATAACTTGAGTGAATGTTTCTTGTTTTGGTTGAAATTTTAACGATTGATTTATGGCTATTTTGCATATAGTTTTAGCATTTTCCAATCAAACAAAAGTTTAAAACATGCTCTACGTTTATTTGCGGTACGTAAGTCAATTTAAAATCTGTTGAATTTCATGTTAACAAACTAAATCCTGATTACTATCGTATATAATTATATCAAAAACAAAATATCACAGGTACATCATATGTATAACAAAATAATGGTCACACAACTCTAAAGTTAATCAGACTACTACCTTAAATCAACCACATCACACATGTAAACAAAAATGCAACTAGATTAATAAATTAAATCATTATCATCATCATCTGCCTAGCCTTTTCCTAACTACATTGGGGTCGGCTCCCAGTCAAGCTGGATTCAGCTGAATACCAGTATTTTACGTGAAGCGGCTGCCTACCAGACCTCCACAACCCATTAACTGGGGAACACGGTACTTCTTGGCAAGACTGGTGTCAGATTTTCTGGCTTCTGACAATCCGTAACGACTGCCAAAGATCTCCAAATGACAGCCGGGACCAACGGCTTAACGTGCTTTCCGAGACACGGAGAAGTCTCGTTATGTTAAGATGGTCACCCATCCACAGACCAACCTCGGCAAGCGTTGCTTAACCTAGAAGATCGACCCGTGCGGCTGTTATAGATTAATAAATTAAATCATTGGGCATAAAAAAATGAATTTATAATTGAATAGTGAAACAATGTTTATTCTTTAGCCAAAGAATAGCCCAGCCCTCTGGTCCTGTGAACAGTCGACAAGTTGTTTGCTGATGACCCAAAAGACTCGATGTGCATTCGGACCTCATGTACCTAATGTTTCAACCCGATGCGGCGACGGCTCAGATATACAACTCCCAATAAGGTTGTTATATTCGAGCCATTTGAGATTGCCTGCGAGAGTCAAATAACACAATTTGAATATACAAAATCATAACTTTCCTCTCTCATGTAACTCATCAAAGCTTGTCTCCCAAGCTTGCACCGCTTCCAACGAGTCATAAACGAGGCATTTTCATTCATTCATATTTAATTTGCTTTAAAAGAAGACACACACTGCCAAGAATATGGTTTGTTTAGCCTTATTTGTCTTTTACATCTTATAAGGCTTAACGGAGAAATGTTGATGTTGGAAATGAAAATTCGTGAGTCATGTTTGCTTTTTTATATTTTTTATACTTTTAACCTTATGTTGAAAGAGGTGGCGAGAAGTTTAGGATGCGTATCATGAGGGCTGGGTCGACACGGCGCGGGATAATTAGGTGTGTCAGGAACACTGGTTATTAAAAAAGAAACATGTTTTGTTTATATTTGATGTTTTTTTTCATGGATGTTAAATCATCAAATATGTAACTTCTTTCGCTCTGGGTGGAGTGGAAAGCAGTGTCAGATTAATATCAGTACTTAGTACAAAACAAAGTCGCTTCCCGCTTTCTGTCCATATGTATGCTTAGATCTTAAAAACTACGCAACGGATTTTGATGCAGTTTTTATAATAGATAGAGTAATTCAAGAGGAAGGTTGATATGTATAATACATGCATAATATAGCAGAGATTTAGTATCAGCATTGCACCCGTGCGAAGCCGGGGCGGGTCGCTAGTTATCTATAAAACCCACCCGTGTTCCTCCTGATGCCCTTTGCGTTCCAGGGCCGCGGTGACTCTTTCGAAAAATTTCCGCAACCCTGGCAGTGATGGTAATAATTTTATGTATTTTATTTATTATTTGTTTTAATATATTTTACTTGTTAATATTATATACTAGCTTCTGCCAGCGACTTCGTCCGCGTGGAATAGTTACTTTACCCCCGATTTTGAAACTCTCAGCCCGATCGGTTTCAAATTGACAAAGTTTCATAAAAACGTTCATCCCCTATTTTATCCAATTGGGGGTAGAATTAATCAAAATTCTTTCTTAGCGGATGCCTACGTCATAACATCTACCTCCATGCCAAATTTCAGCCCGATTCGTTCAGTGGTTGGGCTGTACATTAATAGAACACTATGTGTGTGTGTGAAATATGTACAACTAACAACAAAAAAAAATGAAAGTAAAGCTGAAATGCCTGTGCAAAATTATATTATAATAACCTATACCTACTTCACTTAAAAATAAATAACTATAACTAATTAATAAAATAACTACTAATTAATAATAAAAGTATCTACGCTTTTACCTACTTAATACTAAAAAAACAGAACATAAATTAGCCAAAACTAACCTATCGGTATCTAAAAATCTATGCTCCTACTTCTACTACTACTTCACCTAAAAAGAAATAAAATTGAAACTATTAATAATTTGTAATTTGAACGAATATTTAAACATTACCAAAATAACTAATAAGTACCTATTTTATAAAATAGCAACAAAAATTACACAAAAATAATCACAATAACATCTTACAGCATGATTCAGTATTAAAACGCGACGGCGCGATGGCTTATTATTGTATTCATGTATAAGTTTGGTGTTTTTGTACCGATTTCTATGATTCTTTTTTTATTGAATAGGTAATAATGTTAACTTTTTTTAATTAGGGATGAGTGAGAGTATTATAAACGTAAGAGTAAACAAATATAATCAGAAAGCTCCGAACTGCTATCGGGAGTTACACGTGTTATTGTGAGTCAACCATAAAAGATAGACATATGCTGTAGTGGGATATTTTTTAGATAATTTTATGTAAAACATTTCCGTAATACATGATTTCTATGTAACTTTAACAATTAAGGCTACACACGCGACGGAAGCTTAAAAATGGAGTAACTTCTCCCGTTTTCCCAACATTGTCCTTCACTGATCTGCTCCTATTGATTGTAGCGTGATGATAAGTATATTATAACCTGCCCAGGAGTATGAAGAATAATTGCACCAAGTTTCGGTAAAATCGCTCGAGTAGTTTTTGTTTCTATAAAGAACATACAGACAGACAGACGGACAAAAATTTTACTGATTGCATTTTTGGCACCAGTATCGATCACTAATCACCCCCTGATAGTTATTTTGAAAATATATTCCTTGTACAGAATGACCTCTCTACAGATTTATTATAAGTATATATTATAAGTATAGATTGAAAATATACAGAATTTACCTCTCTACAGATTTATTATAAGTATAGATTTTACCAGTCGTTGAGGTAAAGTTATATTAAAACCAACATCATAAGCAAGTTTTTGCAAATTTAAAGTCTTAGTATATTTCTTCAGTTGCCATGTTAATCCAAGAATAGCCGATAGCATCGCATATACAAAAACAATATCACGTCAAATGGAGCTCTCCTCTACCGATAATTCTGGGAATAGAGCCTTAGATTTCACGTTCTATTTAACAACGTCGTTGTAAAGAGCTTACAGCCACATACATTAACCACGACAAAGGCATCAAACGAAAACAATTTACGCCACTATTGTAGTAAACAAACAATTTTAAAACAATTCGTTAAAACTTATCCTATTTTCAGCTCATATTAATCCAGCAGTGTTACTTTTAAAATGGCCTCGCTGTATTTTGGCGGCAAACAAACATGAGCGACTACCTACAATAGTTATGATTTGTATGCTACTCCGTGCAGCAGAGTTGCCGATATATTCGAAAGTTTCCAGACTGCCAGCATTCGGATTGGAAAATTCTGGCCATAAAGTCCTTGACATCTAAAAAATATGCTGGCTGGTCTAATCCCCGATACTTTGTTTTTTCTATCCCATTGTTTCGTTCGCCGGTTCCCTCTTTACAAATCAACGAGCAGTGTTCGTTGAAAATAGAGCAAAAACGTAGACCAACGATGTACTCGTATTTTCTAGTTGGAAGGTGACTTGTTTGTAGCCCGAAACATGTGCAGGTATGTGTATTTGTCCCGAAATTGATACGGTATGGTCGTATCTGAATAATCTTCTTGGAAAATATTTCAGTATGAGTATAATATAGGAGTTCGTGCCACGCTTGGCTCTTTTTGGGCCTAATTGAAGTAAAAAGTCTTTGTAAGTCGTCATGAAATTGCTTAAACTGAATTCTTGAAAATAATACGATTTAATTGGCTTCCACAAAAAGGTAAAAGCTGCATAGTTAGGCTATGCATTACAGAGAAATTGCTAAACGTGAAATACTTAAGTTTCTACTTTAGTATTTCGAATAAAAGACCTGGTTCGCATACCTGCTGCAGAAAATTATCTTAAAAGTATCTCGAGACATATTCAAGAATTCTTTTACAAGTATTGTGGAGGAGGTTCCATTGTTAGCGTGGCGAATCATTTGTTCGGTTCCTCCAATCTTGCAGTTATATCTAATGGTCGTTTGCGAATATATTCTTTAAAATATAACATAAAAGTGTAAGTGCCTTCATTATAAAAAACCGTGAAAGGTATGAAACTTATATTTAACCGTATTAATACGTTCTTAAAACTGGCTCCCATTGCATCAGTCAGTGAGCGCATGTTATGCAATATATGTAGGTTTAGATAAATCATTATTGTTGTCCTATATAACGTAAGTGTCTATGAGACCTAAACGAAATCGCTATTAAAGCAGTTGTTTAGTACATTTTTTTGAGCTTTGCGCACATAAATGATTTTTTTGTAATGTGATGTTTGATGTTGCTCCCTTCGTAAAAGTTGTTAATAATGCTCAATAAAGTGGTATTTTCAGGTATTGCGTTTATCCTGTAGCATGTTATAATGTCTGTAACTAATAAAAGAATTTCTAACACTATCTGCGGTCGTTGACCCCAGTTGACCCCGTAGGTACTCATTGCGTTTGTGAGCTTTTTCTATTTAATTTAATATGACGCTTTGCTTTGGCCGGGTTGGTCACCTTTATTCTATTTATTTTTTTTAGAAAAGGAAACAGCAAACTGGTCCATAATATAATATTACAAACAGAAATACTAAAAAAACTTAATTAAAAATGTAGCCCACAGCGCTGGTCACAGGTTACCATTAATATTAACACTTTATGTCGCTAGGGGATAAGCTATGTATATGCATGACAGTTACACCAATCTATATCTATACTAATATATAAATGTGAATGTAAGTTTGTTTGTTACGCTTTGACGCGAAAACTACTCAACCGATCATCATGAAACTTTGTATACATGTTCTTGGAGATATTAGGAGAAACATAGGGTGCTTTTTATCCCGGGATTATATTCCCTTGGGATAATTTCCGACATTCACGCGGGCGAAGCTGCGGGCAGCAGCTAGTATAATAATATATTTACAAAAATGAATGCCTTGTTGCATTAAGTCCGCCCATGTACCACTATTGTACATAAAGTTTAAATAAATAAATAAAAACATGGACAAATAAGACTATGTATAGAGTTTAGTCCAAAAGTATACAATGAATAATCTTCGAAACTTTTAAGGAGCATGTGAAGACATCAATATGTTCGAATTCATTTAATTATCCGATGTAGGTACTATTGTATATCTGGAAAAATTAAACCTACAAAAGGGTAAACGAAACAGATACTAGAGGTCTAGTTACCGGCGATTCCTCCCGAAATACCATACCGCAACGTCTCTCTTTGTAGATTATATCTATGTGAACTGCAATTATCAATCATCTAAGATGCTTTCAAATCGGTTCTGTAATTTCGGAACCTATTCAATGCAAACAAACAAACAATAAATTCTTTCTTCTTTATAATATTAGTATAGATCTTTTATAATAATATATATTAGGATAGAAGCTCGTTCCTCTAGCTAGACCCTCTAAAGTTTCTTCGGACGCTTTCAAATAGGTACGAGGAAATCTCCCGCCCGTTGTGAAGCTTGCAGTCTGAGTTGATATCTTATTACTTCTTAGCACTTCACATATGCAGAAAGTTAGCTCTCTCACTGCGAAGAATTGAATCTGAAGTTGACTAAAATTGTGTTTTGACTATTATTTTTTGAATATTCATCAACATTTCATTATCATGCTATGTCCTCATACAGGATTGTATATATATATATGTGTGTATGTCACATGGAAAATTGAAATCTTCGTAAGATTAAAAAATACCTTGAGAGATTGTAAACTTTCGATAAATTGTCAACTGAACATTTGGAACGCATCAAAATTTGACAGCCTATAATCTCTCGAAGTCATTCCGAGAAATTTTAGAAATAGCAAGCACAACATTCTAAACGACGACGGCGCTTCGCTGCGCGGGGCTCTTATTTCTGACTGCAGGGTTTTAAAAAAATAACATGAATGGCATGACGGGAGCTAAGTTCGCTCGCTTCGCTCACTCAGTCTAGCTGCCATCATACCATTCTAACCTAACCTAACCGTGTCGGGGAGCCCCAAATTCCGTATACATATCTCTATCCTCTATGTCCTATGTTCCGCTACTTGGCTAGGCAGAATATCCGAAAATTGTAGAAAGGTACACTGATTGTTCGCCTACATATCGGTTCGCAATATCTACGCAAATAATGTGTTGTTTTGTTAATCTATACAAATATTATAAAGAGGAAAGATTTGTATTTTTGTATGTAACGAATAAACTCAAAAGCTACTGGACTGATTTCAAAAATTCTTCCACTGTTAGAAAGCTACATTCACCCTAAGTAACAAAAGCTATATTTTATCCCCATATTCCTACGGGAACGGGAACTACGCGGGTAAAACCGTGGGGTGCTGCTTATATAATACTAACAACGTTTATTTTGCAAACAAGAATTTGAAAAAAATGTCTTCTAAAATTTTTCTCTTGAAGTGATCTTAAAATTCTTAAAATGTAGCAGATATACCTACTTAAAACATCTTATGATGTTATAAAATATCATAAAGAGCTCCATTAAAAAGGTTAATGTAATGTATATTATAACCTTGACGAAGCTTTGTTGTAACCTTACCTACTTTCGCCATTAGCTTTTATAAATACTCACCTATTCGCCTGTGAAACCAAAATATTAAAAATAATTGTATCAACCCGCGTAGGTTTTTCCCAACTTTATGGATGTCGAATTCCAGTCTGCTGGGTTGAACCTGAATTACAGTATTTTACATGGAGCGGCTGCCTATGTGTATGTGACCACAGCAACCCAGTAACTAGATAACATGTTACCTCTTGGCAAGACTGGTGACAGATAAAAACAAATGTACCAGAAAAAAAAACGCAAAAATGTAACGTCCCATCACTATGTGGATATAATTAATTAAAAAACTATCGGCTTTTGTTTTACACAAAGTTCGTTTCCATTCTTTACACGAAACAAAAGAAAATAAAAGAAACTTTTCTTATTTAAGTCGGACTCTGGAACAAAAGTACACCGCCTTAAGATTTAAATCTTGCGGTCATTAGACAGTCAAGTTAGCATACATTTTAATATCACGCTACAGCTGTGACTCCAAAGAGGCAGCTTTTGCAAGATGTCAAAACAAGTACATTTTATTTATATTATTTTCTTGCCTTGTATCTCTCCGTGAGGATTTATTACTGCAATATACCGTTGGACGTAAGACAATGGATTTTACGTCTTAGCCAACGGTTTCCTTTACTTCATATGTTGCTTGAATGTTCGCTACATAATGATATCTTCACTGTCTAACTTGATTTTATTTTATCGTAAGATTTCTTTCGAATATTTTTTTCCGACTTTTGTAGATGTAGATCTTACCTAATCATAAAATTATTTTCTCGTCTTACGTTTTCTTTTTTATCATTTTTGGCGTAGTAACAAGTTATAGTAATGAAGTAATCGTTTAATTTATATTGCTATGAGAACTGATATAATAAGTAGGTATTCAGAATGTTATAATATAAAAATGTTTTCATTTAGAAAAAAAAATACACAATTTTATTTCATAAATACGCCAACTGTGTAGCTTAGGCTTGGAGCATCCTTGAGCGTTCAAATGGAACCTTTGAACACCCTAGATAAAGGTTTTAATTAGGACAAAGGCAAACGATTTCATGAAACCACAGATGTAACTATACACAAACACAACTATAGCTCAAGAAATGGTGTATTCAATAATGACACATCTCCACGACCACACTCTCACTATGTGTAAGCGGATCACGAAGCATGTTTGCCAAGCGTATTAGTAACCTAAACACCGCTGTGAATTTGAACCATTGAACCTGATCTCCGCCACTTTATCTGATTGCTTCCGCACTCTCCTATCTTTAACGACCCTCCAGAGGACAGGGGAGGTCAACTTATATTTGTACCCCCTTATAATATAGAGTTACGTTGGCGACAGAATTAACTGGAGCGCGTAATGTTTGACGGTGTATTATTTAGACGAGTAAACTTTAGGTCTCTGATTAAGCTATTGCTTGGCTTCGCAAATAAACTGGCCTTGCAAATAAACTGGCCTTGCAAATAAACCTATAAAACAAGACAAACAAAAACTAATCAATGAGAATCTGGACTTATAGGTATTCACAGAATGATGTCTAGACGTATTTGATTGGCTATTGTTTTTTATATGTTTCAATCAAATTCTTCAAGAGAGCTTTGGTATTCTGTTTCAGTAATACTTATTCATTTTACGTATTTATTTTTCACGATTTATTTTATAGATGAGAGCTTGACTTAGCTGCTTGAGTTTTATTGATTCAAGAAAGGTAAATCTTTAAACATTCCAAAACAGTACTAAAGTTAGTATCTGTACATTATAAAAGAACATTTGTTTCTTTACATCTTTGAACAAAATCGACTGCTGTCAATCAGCTGTTTTCCCCAGATCATTAAATCACAGCTAATCATAATTACGTACTTAATTATAACCGTGTTCCAGCGTCAAACACAAATCAGATTCCCATATATTGGATAGCACTTAATTAACTGGTTTAATTAGACTGTGACATGATGGTTAAAGAGCCGGTGGGATGTCACGCGGACTAATATGACCTCATTACGTCCATACTAAGCGCAGTAAATATTTCTTTGAGCTTAGTTTACTAAAGTAATTTCAGATCTTTTTAAAGAGCGGCAGACCACGAAGGGGATGGTGAGATGACTTGGATGTCTTCCGAGAGATGATGAGATGTCTTGGAGAATTAGCAAGAAGAAGCAGAGGACCGGGAACGGTAGAGAGAATGGAGAAAAGCCTTTGCCCAGTAGTGGGATAATTCAGGCTAGATATTTTAGCACCAGCAAAGCTCGTCCCTAGTACAACTTACTACTTTAACGATTAAAACACGGTTTGGGATTTAACTTCGTACTTATTTGAGACTTCTTCCTTATATGAGTGCTACTACAAGACTGTGATCTACACTAATATTATAAAGAGGAAAACTTTGTTTGTTTGTTTGTTTGTTTGGTTGTAATGAATAGGCTCAAAAACTATTGGACCGATTTTAAAAATTCTTCCACCATTCGAAAGCTTAATTATCCACGAGTAACATAGGCTACATTTTATCCTCATATTTCCACGGGAACGGGAACTACGCGGCTAAAACCGCAGGGTGCTGCTAGTATAAAATAAAGTATATTTTGCACATTCAAAATACTCTTTATTATTTTGCCAGGCACATCCAAAGTTCTATCGACAAACCTGTCCGCTAGTGACTTGCAACCAAGGAGGCTACATCGTCACAATATAATCATCTATACTAATATTATAAAGCTGAAGAGTTTGTTTGTTTGAACGCGCTAATCTCAGGAACTACTGGTTCGAATTGAAAAATTCTTTTGGGTTGAATAGACCATTTATCGAGGAAGGCTTTAGGCTATATATCATCACGCTTAAGCCAATAGGAGCGGAGCAGCGACAAAGAATGTTTTAAAATCGGGGATTCCACGGCGACGAAGTCGCGGGCAGCAGCTAGTATTATAATAATTATGATATTTCATCATCACCTAAATAGCCTGACTTCGCCCACTAGCAGAAGTCTGGAGGGCACGGTAGTGATTCACAAGTCGAGAAAAAAACGTGGCATAGCTGTACCATCCTTTTATCGAAACAGTTCAGGCCATTTTTGACCGTCTTCTTGATTCGAAAGTCGTTTTAGGTAAAACAAGATACCTGAATTTTCAGTCAAATATCAATCTATCGCGCCAAACAATCTAATTTAATATCATATGTGTTACTTATGAGATACATTGTGTTTTCATGCGATGGTAAGGTCAATCTATTTATTTCAAACATAAAAGATTTTTAATATTGATAATGATAGTCACTATAAAATATTGTTAGGTTAGCTAATTACGTCATAACTTAAGACAGAAGGTCCCTTAAGTAGGGATTGAATAAATGGATCTCACAACGGTACGGTTGAAGCCAAGACTTGGCTGTTTTTTACAAGTTATGTTTTTAATGAATCTTTCTTTTCTTGTGCCAATCCACGTTCCTGTACCAGCCTGATCCAGGTTATGCCCGTGAAAGCAACAATGTCATCTGTTCATCTCGTCGTCGGACGCTTTGCTTCTTGCCTATTAATTTAAGGCGGTTGAGCTCTCTTTGCCCTCCGCTGAACACAGATCAAAATAGAGTTCCAAAACTTACAAGGAATAAATCAGTCACTATTACCTCAAAATATCGATTTTTGTCGACATAATATTCAAACAGCTACATGAGTTAATGCTAAGAGTATGATAAGATAAAACTGGAACATTGATTTCGAAAGCACTTAATTCTAAAGCTAATTACGGCGGCAAATTGCTAAGATCCTCACCTGTTTATTTCACGGAATTACCTATTCTGTTATTGGGTGTGTCACCAAACACAGTACCCACTGAATACAAACCACAATTGATCACCAAATCTCATTCCCAGATACCTTGGAATTACCTGTTTATTTGTTTTAGATATAATTCTACTAACTGTGCATTGAATCTTTAAACTATACATCATTATTCTCATCATACAACTTGTCTATACATATAATAAAATCGTAGACTCGCCGCATCTGCACATTGAGTATTTTGCATAAAAATAACCGCGAAATGTTAGAAAAAAGACATAGAACACAAAAATGCAATATTTGACATTTTTGTCTGTTTATTTGTTTGTCTGTATGTTTGTGGGAGCATCACGCAAGAACCACTGATTAGATTCGAAATCTAGGTACTTAGACATATTGGATGTTATCCGGAATGTTATCTAACCTTTATTTCATACAAATCGACTAATAAAATCGAAAGATATTGAATTGCTAAGTTTAGTAAGAAACTTCAAAGAGTGCTTATCGTCGCGCTGACTCAGTCTTGCACGCATCACGTAAAAAGTACAGAAACTATATACATTTGTGTTATACATAAGAATTTTTAATATAATATACAGGGTTATTTGTAAAACACCAGCAACCTCTTAAAGGGTCATTGTACTAAAAACTACAAAAAAAAAACTGCTGATCCTTACATTTATATTCGTTTAACGAATCAAAATGTAGGGAACAGCTGAATTTTTTTTCGCGTTTCCAGGTTTGGTCCCATAGTAAAAGTTGTTCATAATGATGAGTACAATGACCCCTTAAGAAGTTGCAAGTGTTTTACAAATAACCCTGTATATGGCTATACATAATATCACGCTACGACCAATAGGAGCGGAGCATCAATGCAAAATGGTTTTTTTTTCTCTCTCTTGTGTGATGCAGACGAAGTTGCACGAGTCAACTAGTAACAGAATAAATGCAAAACCTCTGTCACTGCCCTCCAGACCACTAATGAGCACAATCACCCCGTTTTAGGTTACTCGTTTATTCACAGTACGTACAGAAGCTATCTTTTGCCTGCATTTTTGCCCGTTGAGGGACGGAAATTATTTTTAGGAAACGTACCGTCGGCATAGGAAATATTTATATCCTAGTGTGGGACATGAACAACCCGTCTGTCAAGTTCCATACAAATTCCAGCCAATCTATACTAATACTAGCTGCTGTCCGCGACTTCGTCCCCGTGGAATCCCCGATTTCAAAACATTCTTTATCGCTGCTCCGCTCCTATTGGCTTAAGCGTGATGATATATAGCCTAAAGCCTTCCTCGATAAATGGTCTATTCAACCCAAAAAGAATTTTTCAATTCGAACCAGTAGTTCCTGAGATTAGCGCGTTCAAACAAACAAACAAATAAACTCTTCAGCTTTATAATATTAGTATAGATTATAAAGCTGAAGAGTTTGTTTGTTTGTTTGAACGCGGCAGCAGCTAGTAAGATATAAAAAGACAACAAAGAGACAGACTTTACTTTTATTTTCCCATTAAATTTTATAATATCATAAATAAGTAAGGAATATATTAAAAAAAAATTAATTACAAAACAAATGAGTTATAACATAAATTGAACAAACCAACTTTAAACGAACAGAAACATTCCCGAACAACGAGCCGATATATTAATCTTGGCGCCCCACTAACTCTTTATCACATAAAAACAAAGTTTTAACTACAAGTTTCACACAAACTGTGAGAAAAATAGCGTTGCCTTTGTACAAACTTCGTAGTGATCCAGTAATAGAGGATTCCGCAGTTGGAGCAGTCAGTAGATTTCGAGCGAGCAATATTGATGGATTCTCCTCTGGCCACGTTATTGCTACCCTCTAATGGAAACAGATTGAGCTATTCTTGGTGGAGGAATGCCTTTATTCAATTAGAACCAGTCGGCTTTTGGCTCTATTTTAGTATAAAGCTTTGAGACGCACTGAGGAAGCTACGACCCTTGTATATCATGCAATTCTACGGGACATTTGCTTTGATAATGCCGCATATTAATCTGTTTATTGAAAAAGTAAGTGTGCGGAGTAAAGCCAATATACTAGATTAATCTCATTATTGTGGGGATTTGTACAAATATACACTTCATTGATCTAATTGGTCAAACTCGAACTCGAAGCTTTAACTTGGCATTAAATTTATGTAGTGCAATTTTTAAGCCGCAAGAGAACACGAAGGTTAATATCTGATGATCCTTAAAGGAAATAGCCACACACCCTTGAGTGGATTATCTAGAAAATGCAAACATTTGTCGGTCATCGTGCAGCTCAACTCAGAACTTTGAGGAGCTCAACGTTCCGATGAACAAATGAACAAATACCAAAGGACATTTTGGTAACAGGTCGTATAGAATACTCATACTCCCAGATAATTATGAAATGAATCTGTAGTATAACGACCTACATAGTCCTGATATTTACAATACGTCTCATAAGAACCACGCAGATTTATGTTTGAGATGAATGATCGCTAGAAGAAGACCTGTCCAGTCAGTGCAAGCATTCGTCAGTAGTCGTGACGCTAAACTCAAAGCTACTTAGGAGCTCAACAGCTCGACTATTGCTTAAAAAGTATTTTAGCTTACCTACCTAATAAAAATTCCAAACACTAGGCAATCACTAAGTATGATGAATCAAAACGTATTTGCATTGACATTCCTTAATAGATGCATGGGCCATATGAAAAGAATTGGTTCATTGATTTTTTGGAGGAGGCTATTATCCAGTAGTGGCTGTCTTCAGGATTAAATTAAATTATTATTTAAAAACTGAGCCATTACACAGGGGCTTTTTAATCATTTTATCCATAATTGCATAACCTGTTCAGAACAACACTGTACTATAAAAGAAACCCAGTAACAATTTTCTTTCAACAAAAGGTTCAAAAAGTCCCTTAACACCGTACAATATTTCGACGAATATTTTAAAACTGTAAATTACAACGGGTTAAATGGCACCGAAACGGTGTAGCACTTCGTAAAACGGACCGTATTCGTGCGACCGCCACATGCAATTTAACCTCATTTGCATATCTTGGCCTGGAACGGTTATTGCTCGTGCCATTGAACAATTTTGAGCCCCTGTCTCTGATAGCGTTGCGTTGACTTTGAATGCTGGTTAAGGCGACGAACTTTTTTACAAAGGCCTTGATGGATTAAAGGAAACCACTGGTTAGAAGAAAATGTAGTGGAATTTTAATAAGTGTAGTTTATTTTGTTTCATGCCGTGAGATTGTGAAAAAAGAATAATAATAAGCATTCCGGGATAAATTCTTGCGTTTCTTGATTGATGGAAAACTTATCGACTTATTATGATTTTGCTGTAATGAGCCTAACAATGTATTTAAAAAAGCATGGTTCTTAGTAATTTTATATAATTTCAAATCATAGAATGTAACTTTTATGCTATGGGATAGTAAAAGAAACATGGTGTATCTAGACTATTTTTTTTTGTCAAGTAAGTCCTGCAGGTAAGCTTTAACTTACCACATTTGTTAATAGAGCTTTCTTAAAATACTTATCTTCTTCCAAAATAAAATAATCGAAGTATAGCTAAGAAGGCAAAAATCATCAATTGATAAAAGTTAGGTGAAGCCGCAAATACCGTGATTCATATCATCAATCCAGTTTGTGCTGAGACCACTAATTAGACAGACGCGGTTTTCTCGACCGTTACATTCGTAGACTAAGCCTAACTTTATCTGGGCCCAGATAAAGCTTTGTCCAGGATGAGTTTAGGGTCAAAGTATTAGTGGCCCGACCTTCTTCTATCATTAAGTTATTTAGTTTGTTACGTAAGGCCTAAAAATCGTTCCGAAATGAGAAGCACACGTTGCCCTAATTTTCTGGGCTGTAATTATCGAAAATGTGAAAAGAGGAGCTCGTGGCTAAAGAGCCGCATGGGTCGATTTTCAAGGCTAAGCAACGTTTACCAAGGTTGGTCTGTGGATGGGTGACCATCTTAACATTGAAATCAGAAATGCCGTTGGTTGGTGGTGGTTACTGTTTCCTTTGATGGGCTACTCACCACAATTCATTATTTTTCAAGGTACAACCAAGGTCAACAGTCACCTTAATCATAATCATCTATCAGGCCAAGCACGTCGACTGCCTTATGATCTCCTTAAAACGTCGCCACATCGTACGATCCTACGCTTTGCGCAGCGAGTTTCCGCGTCCCGGTACACTTGCATTCACAATAATTACCAATACCAATTTATTAACATCAACAACAACTCGAAAACAAATGTTTCTAGAATATCATTGCACTGTAAGTTCGCATTAAGGCTCGTTAAGGCTCGCGGTTGCAAGTTGCAACGTCCGCTTCAGACGTCAAACACAAGAAGTTGCGGTCTGGAGTTGCGCCGCAACCGCACCGTGCCAGTGACACTGTCCGGACAGTCCCGAGACCCGGCCCGGACACTGCTCTAGTAAATTCATTGCAGGGTTAATTTTTTGAGAGGTTAATTATAGGTCACTGGTGATAAGACCAGTGGCGTGAAATATGAAAAGCGGTTTTATCAGCCATAATCATAACGTAACAACACGCCAGTTCTGATGGAGACGGGCAGAAACTATAATTATAACGCCAGCAGATTGCGATCAGACACAGTCCTTTTGCTTGATTTCCAGGATACATCCGTAACCACTTAAAATGAAGCCGAATGTCTGTATGAAAATGGAACCCTTATGCTATTACACATGTTTCTGTCTGTGCGTATCTTGCAACCAATTGGCTAAGAAGCTATTTGACCGATTCAGTTGTTTCTTTTTTCAGCCATTTTTCCGAAAACTAAACAATTGCACAAAAGCACTTCGTTCGTACAGATACGCACTTCAAGATGAGGGGTTCCCTTTCGAAAAGAGCACCGCTATACTTTGGTCCAAGCTGTGATTAAAGTGTCAGTTCGTGTATAAAGGGTTGACAATCAATAAATCTGTGTATGTGAAACCTAAACTAAATATCTAGCTAGTACGTTGCAATAAACTTAAAATAAAATTATGAGGAGTTAATTGCTTCAAAATATCTTCACATAGTCCATTCAAACAACTGCTTTTACCAACAAAAACATTTATCTGCCTACTCTTCATCACAAAATTTAACGCGAAATACTCAGTACTGTTTTCCTTTAACGACGACCAAAAACATTGTTTCTATTTTATTGTTTTACGTCTATGACAGGCTCGTTTTAACAAGTCGAACAAATAAAATAATGAAGTAGTCTAGACAGTGACATCCGCCCATCCATACACAGTTAGCGTGTTGCCAGTTGAATTTTAGATATATCGTTAATTACATACCAGCCAACTGTTTACCCTTCCAACAGTGGGTCGATATTAAAACCGCCTTTAGTGTCTCATTTTTTGGAATACCTTGTATAATATAAAATAATTCCTTCAGTTTAAAGCAATATAATTGTATTTCTACCAAAAGTATGCATGTCATTATGTTATGATTTAATATGTTAAGCTACTAGTATACTACCATTGTAAGAACTTTTGTAAGTATATTTATTAGTAACTAAATAAATATTTGACTTTGACTTTGGTTTTGACCTACTTTTGACGTGATATCGGGGTGATCGCGGATCACAATGATAGGACCTCGATATCAATGAACTGGCTTCATTCAGTAGAGCTCGAAAAATCAAACCGATTCTTTTGATATGACCCGGCCATAATGTATGTATCGTAAGTTTTAGATCATACTAGAAAATATTCACGTAAATTAATTTCTCATCCATCTCCAAGCGAGCTAAAGGCTTGCTAGTAGAATACACGATCGTAGTATAGGATAATTCAAATCTTCATTGTTCCTTCATTTTACTAAATATAGTTTTTCGAATTACGTCCGTAATTCCATTTTGAATTTGGCGTATGAATCATGTGAAGTAAGGTATCTGTAGGAATACTATAATTTGAGGTTGGTGGGATCTTATGAAATTATTGTTATAATCATAATATGTTGAATTCTAGCTTGTGCAGTTTGATTAAATCCTCCATTAGCTTTCCTGCAGTTTTGCTCTTGTTGCCTGTTTTATAAGAACAGTTTTTTTTTCGCGATGAAAGGTACCTTTTAAGGCGCATGTTGGTGTAGTTTTTTATCGGTAATGATAGACATTATAATAATAATAATATAACGATCGATTTGAACGTAATCCTTAGGTACCGTAAAGTGCTGCAACTTTACCAACTAAGCTCAAATTTGCCTATTTCGTTTCAACCATGATATTTCGCGTTTGCTTACTTTATTCTCGTTTTCCACCATTTGGTAGTAATTTTACATTATTAGAGCAACATATTTTTCATTTTTTATAATCGTAATTCCTTTATTACTCTGTCAGTTATGCGACAAAAACCGGCACGTGTGGGTTGATTTTTTTTGAGTCCTGTAACTTTTGCAATTTTGGCGAAAGAAAAGGTGTTTTCGTACAGAAATAGCGTCTCAGGGTAAGATAATAGTGTCTATTTTATGTATTGTTTGATATTTTTATGAAAAGAACTTGATTTCATTAAAATAACTTAGTAGGCAATCTTGCGCAGTGTTTTGGAAACTTCTGAGATACAACTTTGCCTGGGTCTAGGGTTGTCACTAGTCGGATTACATTTTACCCTGATGAATTCATTAAGTGTGTATTTTCTCAGTACTGTGTTTTGGCCCTTGTGGCCAAGATTGTACTTTAGACAAAGTGGAGTTTGGGATCCTGCGTCGTACCATTGTCAATAAATCTAAAAACATCCATAACAAACCATTTGGTAGACCCACAGAGTTATCGACTAAAGAAGAAGCCCACATCGCAGACACAGTGAATGTTTCAGCTGAATTTGACTGCCCTCTTACTCTTTTAGATGGGTGCATTGTAGTTTACAGTTACATGGTAAAATGCGGAAAAGCAACGCTGGGCTCGTGCTTTTATACCTACAACGACAAAATTTTCCCAAAGGGCGACACAATGTATAAAAAAAAAAATCGTGCTTCGAAAACAGTTGATGAAATTAAGAATTCAAGAATCTTGTAACTGCATTTAAAGATGTTCCCGCCAGCAATATTCTCTATTTTATCGAAATTTACGTGATGACCCCGGGTCTAAAACTACATTTTTAAAAGAGGAATAAAATACCCTGAAGGTTACTAAATACGTAGTAGTTTTTTTTTTTTGTAATTGTGATTTTTACTCTTACGTAGCAATTTGTTTTTTTTAAGTATCTAAATAAAAAACATTAAAAAAAAAACTTTATTATTGGGACAACCCTACAGTCAACGGTATTTTTGTATGGGAAGTTTGTGGTTCCTGCTACAATTTTGCCTATTAGCTGTGAAATTAAATACATAACTTCATGGCAATTATTTAACTGCTAGGGACAATCACAGTGTCTTATGCATGTAGAAAAAAAAATACTGCAAATACCAGCCTAATATTTATTAAGTAATTCCTCTAGGCAAAGTTGCATCGTTTACATACAACTTTGCCTGCGACTTTGAGAGCTTGTAATTTGGAAATGCCGCATTCCTTTAAAATGTTTGCATCCTATTTTGTAAGCCATAAGGTCTGTTTTTCAATTTAAACTCACTGAACTCTATAAAAACAAATAGGTCCAGAGATAAGAACTAAAAACGTCAAAATCCAGGCAAAGTTGCAGCATTTTACGGTACTAAAATGTCTAAATCGTTGTTTAACGTTCAACGTACTTACCAAAACATTACAATATCCTACCCCTATAAAAACGCAGCCAATAAACTGCCATCTAACCAACGTGAAACTTATTCCTCTACAGCCTTTCCTACTTGTTCGCAATATTGATGGAAAGGGGAAATCCGATCATGAGAATCATTAAGCCCTCGGGCTTCGTAGGTACAGTACTAGATTAATGCCCCACCTGTACAACTTTGCCTCCCGGGACTTTTATCTTGTAATGCTTCCCCTACTTATTAGATTTTCTTCAGCAATTTCATTGGGGAGAATCTAACTTGAAATGTGTCGCTTACTGGGTTATAGTGATGTTATATGCGTTGTTAAATTAATAATTACCTAAGTGTTGCAATTCGATATTTACAAATTGGTATTTTGTTTATTTTAACTTTTTCTGATATTTTAATGATAAAATATGTCTAGATATTTTTATAAACGCAGGTATTTAAATACTGTCATTTTTTTATGATGGCGCAGGACCGATACATTAAGATCGACGCGACAACGCTTCACAGATGCAACAATACGACAGCAATATGAAGACCATTCTTCACAGAAATTGTTTAGTAAACAAAACGATTTTTCCATTGTTGCCGCATTGTCACGTAGACGGAGGCAACATAACAGCGAGGGATACGAATAGTGTATTAAATCAAGCACAAGAATCTGAAAATTTTGCTACTGGCCGGGGTTTCACCCTCCTCAAATTAGAAAATTTATCATAAGCGAAAATACTTCCAGGATGAAGAGCATCTGATGTCCTATTCCAGAATATGGTCTATCCGTGTGCCAAGTTTCATCCAAATCCTTTCAGTAATTACGACATGAAGAGATAACAAACGGGCAGACACTTTCGTATATATATTATTAAAAGTATAAATATAGATGGCAAATTAAATAGGAACGGAAATGACCGCAATTAAAACAAGTCCTCTTTGATTTCTCAACGCTTGCTCTTTAATAATAACACGTAGATATTACGAGACACGATATTATAACATGTCACAACAGATGAGGAGTCTCTAGGACGTGAGTTGAAAACGTGATTCACAACTATCTAGAGGATGATTAGCGAGTTTTGAGAACCCTACAATAGACCGAGAGCTGGGCTAGTAAAAATAAATTCTATGTTATTTGTGTCGAGCAGTTGGGACGGGCTTTGGACGGATCTTATTGTGCGGGAATGTGGATACTTAGCTCAGTGAATAGTTCACAGCGCTCTTCGTTTTGTAAGATGAATGAATAGTTAATAAATATGTAGGTACTACGAGACACGGTATTATATAATATAATAAAAGTCACAACAGACGAGGAGTCTCCGTGAACATGAGTTGAGAACGTGATTCACAACTATCTATCTGATGATTAGCGTGTCTTGCTTATGGACCAAGAGGTGCTGACCGGGAGCTGCCTAGCTTGTATCAATCAGCTGGGATTGTTTTTGGACAGCTAGTGTTGTGTGGAAATGTGTCAAATGGATAGTTAATTTTGGAAATCTATTATAATGAAAAATAACACGTCTATAAATCAATTGCCGTGCATTACTCTCGCAAATACTCGTAAATTGCTCGACCGCAACGATTTTATTCAACAACGATTTTTTTTTTGTACATAATTATTTAGTGTTGTTTGCGGGGCAATATGGTTTAGAAGGGAAAAAAAAGCAACCATATCACGGTAAAAAGGTCACCGAGTCATCTAGTACCTAACGAATATGGTTAACAAAGATATTATAACCTTATCCTCATCTCAATTTATTTTCAATCGTGTCAACATCATTATCTCGAGGAGCTCGTTGCTAAATTATAACACCACACGGTTCAAGGTTAAGCAAAGCTTGCCGAGGTTGGTCTGTGGATGGGTGACCATCGTAACATACCGAGACTCCTCTATGCTTTGAAAAGCACGTTTGGCCGTTGGTCTCTGTCATTTGAGATGTTTGGCAGTCGTTGCGGATTGTTAGAAGCCAGAAAATCTGACACCAATCTTGCCAAGAAGTACCTACCATGTTACCCAGTTAATGGGTTGTGGAGGTCTGGTAGGCAGCCATTCTACGTAAAATACTGATACTCACTTGAAGCCGGATTAACTGGGAGCTGACCCCAATATAGTTGGGAACATGCTTGGCAGATGATTACAAAAAAAAAATACTTTTTACAAAAAAATACAACCGACTTCTCCACAAAAAATCAAAAAAGTACAAAATAACTTTAATTTCGGAACTCGGTGTTTGTGGTTCCCTTTTCGTTTTTTGAACACCGACTTCCGAATTTAAAGTTATTTTGTACTTTTTTGATTTTTTGTGGAGAAGTCGGTTGTATTTTTTTGTAAAAAGTTTTTTTTTTATTTTTCACTTTTTAGTGGTACCTACACTCCCTCCCCTCCCCCCACCTAAACGAACCAATTACATTGGTGTAAAAATACGCACTACTCCAATGCAGAGTCGTCAATGTAGACAATGTAGATATTTTTTTTAGATTTTTGTTGATTTTTCAAAAACTGCTTATTCGATTTCGATAAAATTTTCACAGGACCATTTGGGAAGTATACTCTTTCCAACAAAAAAAGAATTTTTCAAATCGGTTGGCAAGCGACGGAGTTATGCGCGAACAAACAATAAAAAAAAAAAAAAAACATACAACCATACGAATTGAGAACCTCCTCCTTTTTTAGAAGTCGGTTAAAAAGAATGTCTTCTTCTAGACATATTATATTTTGCACAGTCCAAAAACTAACATGCTGAAGTTAATAAACAGCAAAAAATATACATCACAGTTTCCTATTTCCAAGCACAATTTTGCCTTCACGCGTCAAATACAAAAATAGCACAACTCTCACACACATACGAACGTCAAAAGAAATTATCAAACCTCGCTCATTACAACTTGGTGTGTATATACATACGTGTGTGTACATTTCCCCATTCTTTAGAATCTGTTAATTAGTCTAAGTAACACGCTGCAAAATACTATGCCGCAATTAAGAACCGCCAGCTTTCTTCGTCATACTTAAATCTTACTTTGTGAGTGCAATTTTTAATGATTTCAATTAAGTTCGGTGTCTTTGTTCTCATGTTAGTGGTAATTTTCTATCGCTTAACTGTAGTTTGGTGGTTTAGCATTTAAAGTTAAGAGTTTGACTCATTTGTGTCACGAAAATTGGAATTTTGACGTCGTTGTGGAAATAAGTGTGGTTTTTCGTGCGGAACGGCGCGCTGTTCATTATTTTTTTAACGAGTCAGTGAGTTTTCCATTACAATACATCGTCCTGAAGAAATAGTTAAAACATAGCACGTACCTGTACTCGCCCACTAGATAATTATAATTCTATCTAATTGGCCTGTTAAGTCTCACTGCTGAGCTAAGGATCTTGTCTACACACTTTTAACCCTTTACCTGGCCTTTTTTCCAATGAAAACCAACCATATTGCATAATATATACCAAATGTATTTTCTGGTGTAGATACCAACCAACAATAAATACAAAATAAATAGAGAAAATTGCTAAGGCACAAATCCATCTCCCCGCCTATAACATAATGACGTAAACGACATCAAAATAACACGTGTAGGGCGAGACCGGTCACGGCAGAATCCCGGTAATTTTGACAAATAAGCCCGTTGCTGAACCGCAATCAAAGTTATTACCCGTCCCGTCACGGCGCAGTCACGACTCACGGGATCCGAGATAAATCACATAGGAACCGTGGAAGAAGAAACTTTCTCATGCATTTGCTGTAGTTCTAAAAAGTTAATTGTAAATGGTGCAACAACCTTAGCTGCCCATTCAGAAAACAATCAAATTTAAATTTGAAAAAAAAATGTCTTAATTTTTTTCATAAAATTCTTAATTTCATGTTAACATTTTATTTGCTACAGTTCGTATTGACATACAAAATCATCATTGACATTTTTTTACAAACAAGTTGATACTAAATCATTTTCCAATTTTACAAATATTTTTGGTGGTTCTGTAATATCTTCAAGTGTCAGTATGATTGCTGAAACTGTCGGTACTGTAGGTTGGCGTACTCTTGGCGATCCACTGTTCAGTAGGAATACGGTGTCGCCTCTTCCTCGGCTTATGTCCATCGTTTCTACCTGATTCGATGTGTGGAGATATCTTAGATCCGGGTGGACTTGCTTTCCGGACGTGTGCGTAGAGTCCCGTACATCGAGGGGTGGGAGGAGGGCGTTCTTCAGTAGGACGTTGCTTCCTCATATTTCTTACAAATTTCATAAAGTACATCAACAGTACTACCATCGTCGCGTAGCATATCAACTTTTGCGCGACCGCGTCGTCCGCAGGTCTTTTGGCCAACATCTTTTTTTCTTTTTACTATCCCCTCTGAGTTGAAAGGGAAACTCTTAGAAATTTACTACATTATAATTTTACTGTATTTATTTGATTAAATTTACGGCGTTTACCAAACGTCGTTTCTTGAACAGTCAAAACAAAATGACGTTTTGAGTTTTGTTTTTTAAGATAATATATGGCTTTGGATAACTTTTTGTCAAATAAAAAAGTACGTGTGATTATTATGAAAAACCTTTTTGCACACTTAAAATAAACGTGTAATGGTACCAGGAATTCCCTAGTGCAGACAAAAATGTTGTGACGTTTTAGGCTAAAAGCCACGACTAAAATAGTGACAACATCTCGCCATGCACTGCAGCGTGAACATCGCACAGAACATTTAAAAATAAATGTGTTTAAAGCTAAAATAAAGTAACGTAGAGTAATAAGTAATACACATATATATCTATACTTATAATAAATCTGTAGAGAGGTCAATTCTGTACAAGGAATATATTTTCAAAATAACTATCAGGGGGTGATTAGTGATCGATACTGGTGCCAAAAATGCAATCAGTAAAATTTTTGTCTGTCTGTCTGTCTGTCTGTCTGTCTGTCTGTCTGTCTGTCTGTCTGTCTGTCTGTATGTTCTTTATAGAAACAAAAACTACTCGACCGATTTTAACGAAACTTGGTGCAATTATTCTTCATACTCCTGGGCAGGTTATAGTATACTTTTCATCACGCTACAATCAATAGGAGCAGAGCAGTGAAGGAAAATGTTGGGAAAACGGAAGAAGTTACTCCATCTTTTAAGCTTCCGTCGCGTGTGTAGCATTAATGGTTAAAGTTACACAGAAATCATGTATTACGGAAATGTTCTACATAAAATTATCTAAAAAATATCCCGAAACAGCATGTCTATCTTTTGTCAATTTTAAACCGATCGGGCTGAGAGTTTCAAAATCGGGGGTAAAGTAACTATTCCACGCGGACGAAGTCGCTGGCAGAAGCTAGTATGTAATATAAACATAATATAGTTAGATGATATACCTTTTTTCTGGATGGGAAATCAGATAACATACTCTGCCGTTTTATAAAAAACTAGCAGCGCCCCGTGGTTTCACCCGCGTCGTTCCCGTTCCCGTGGCAATACGGGATAAAATATAGCCTATGTATGTCACCCGGGGATAGTGTAGCAATTTTTGACCTCGGTTCGGTATTTTCGGAGCCTACTCAATACAAACAAACAATCAAATATTTCGTCTTTATAATATTAGTAAAGATATCCTGTACAATGTAAGCTATTTTATATAAAAAAAAAAACTGTAAACCACAATAGGAATCAAATCGTCTTTTTTTCACTTTAATTCAAGAACAGCAAGATTAGCTCAGCTAAGATAAAGTATACTCTAATTCCCATAGAATAAGGGTGACGTAAGCACCACAAGCGAACCAACGTCGCAAATAAAAACGGTACAAATACGACACGTGTAAAATCAAAGATGACGCTCGGTAATAACTTTACCTATTTCGTGTAACTATCATCTCTGGCTGTTGTAACAGCGTCACGTCTCAACGAAGTCGTTATCAACGCTAGCATTTATGACCAATGGTCTAAGTAATAAGCGTTGATAATTACTCTGTTTCAGACGCTAATTTTTGGGCTAATAATGATAACTTGGTGTTAAGTTACATAAGCTCTACCGTACTTTGTCTGCGTTTTCAGTAATTTTTAACAATGTGATATCATTAGTCGTTGCTCTGTCATAGCTGTCTTCGCAATTAGATTGATTTAATCTATTAATGATAGATTAATGAGTCTGGGTGTCTTGTGCATGTGAGAATACATGTTTGTGATCGCACCCACGATACAGGAGTAAATCCTAGGGGAAACGTTTTTTAAAAAAAAAATATTAATGATTTTATGTTAATATAATGTCTCTAATATTTAGCATAATAATTTCTACCCCAATACTAAACCCAATTCATATAAAACTTACCACCAACGTACCGAAACCTTCACCATTTTTCTAGGAAAGCCACATTAATCCTAATATTTCAACGTACAGACATTTATCTACTTACGAATCTCCTATCTCGACCCACTCTAGGAAATAAATTATTCACAGTTACTTACAGTAGGTAAGTTAGATTGTGAATTGTGCCAGATCCCAAGTCTGCATGAAAAATGTTAGTGGCCGGCCGAAAATGTCCGGAGCGACGTAAGTGGTTGAAAATCGTTTCAGCACTGGCCGACTCCAATTGTTGGCGATTTAATGGCTGGATTCTGTGCATTCGCCTGATAGCACTAAAGCGCTTTAGTTAAAATGTAAGCCGAAGGTAAAAGCGCTGTTAGGGTGCATTCAGACGATAAGGCTTTTGTTCATGCTCACCTTTACTTTTTATGCGCCATCGTGCCAACGTAAGATAGCTGCATGATATGATGCTGTCGAAAATGTATGCACAATTTTATGCAGATACGGCGAAGGTATTTTTTTTGCGGTCTGCAGCTCATGTTTCGATATTGAAAAACGAATGGAAAGAGATATCTTTGTTCGATCTCTCTAGTATTATACATACATAGGTTTGTCCTTTTTAGACACTCGCCACGACTTTATCGCTTATGTGACTCCCGTATGATATACTTGCGAACACTAAAGTTATATCTTCCAAGAATGTAAGAATCAGGAATTAAAATTATTAGATAAAGAAGAGAATTTTAAATATAAAAGTCAGACAATTATTCATATACTAGCTTCTGCCAGCGACTTCGTCCGCGTGGAATAGTTACTTTACCCCCGATTTTGAAACTCTCAGCCCGATCGGTTTAAAATTGACAAAAGATAGACATGTTGTTTCGGGATATTTTTTAGATAATTTTATGTAGAACATTTCCGTAATACATGATTTCTGTGTAACTTTAACCATTAATGCTACACACGCGACGGAAGCTTAAAAGATGGAGTAACTTCTTCCGTTTTCCCAACATTTTCCTTCACTGCTCTGCTCCTATTGATTGTAGCGTGATGAAAAGTATACTATAACCTGCCCAGGAGTATGAAGAATAATTGCACCAAGTTTCGTTAAAATCGGTCGAGTAGTTTTTGTTTCTATAAAGAACATACAGACAGACAGACAGACAGACAGACAGACAGACAAAAATTTTACTGATTGCATTTTTGGCACCAGTATCGATCACTAATCACCCCCTGATAGTTATTTTGAAAATATATTCCTTGTACAGAATTGACCTCTCTACAGATTTATTATAAGTATAGATAAATGAGTATTGAATCGTTAGTTTAGCAAGAATTTAGCATTTGCATTTTGTACATGACCATGTATGTATAGTAAGAGGTCTTCTTATGCGAAAGAGGAATTAGGGTGATTATACTAACTATATTATCTTTTTTCCTTTCCCTGTTTGTTTTATTATTATAACTATATAAATTATGTATATATTTGAGCCGTTTAAGGTTGAATCACTGGTGCCACGAGGTTAGAGTGCTCATCGAGTTATTCGTAAAATCAGCAAACAGTTAGTCGACTCTTAACACGACCAGAGAGCGGACCTTTTCTTTAGTCAATGAATCAGCATTGCCATTCAACGTGGTAATGAGACCCAGTTTTTTGGGCACTTTTCCCGTTGACAGCGATGTGGACGAATTTTTCGATGTATTTAAGTTCTTCCCTCCTTTTTACTCCGTGGAAAATATATAAATGTACAATATTTATATATTTTACTCTACCTTGTTCTTACTATCGTTTTTTTATGTATAGACGCCTAATTATAATTTCAAAAAAAAAACTTTATCTGATAGTTACTTTCGACTATAAAGACAGTGCCATTCCTGAACTCTTGAAGTTTACTTCTACATACTAGCTGACATGAAAGTGTTGAACAAAAATATAAAAGCATTAAAAGTTCCAAAACACTTTAAATATTTTACGTAGCTCTCAGGCGTGATGGTGTTGAAGTCTGAAAATGTTTTATAGCTGAAAACTAACGTTTTACACCTGAAAGTATTATATAAGTATAAAAACAGGCCAGATAATTCAATATTAAAGTACTTCATGTATTCTAAGAGTTGCGTATAAAAAAGGCTTCAAAATTGTTCCTTCGTCTCTGGAAGACATTAAAACAGACAATCGAAAATAAAATTAGAAAAACAACCGCATACAAATAATAGATCTATCTTACTTGATATCGATAACTAGGCACACATATATTTTCAACACAGTCCGGGTAAAGTCTGCCTTTTGTTATAAGTAAATTGCTAACACACAATAGAGTTATCAGCAACAGCATATGCCTTAGTGTAGCAGCATATACCATAAAATTTAATGCAACGACCAGACTCAAGTAAAAACTACCGGAAAACCAAAAACCCCGTGAAGCTACGACCACTAAATAACTAAGATTTTTAGACTAGATACAGCTATTTTTCCACGAAAAGCAAGGTACAGGTAGCCCATGCCGTCGGGCGTCGTACGTTTCACCAAAGTCGGTTTTCCAAACATGATTTTCGAAATTCGGTTTCTGAAAATCCTGTTTCAATCCAACTATACTTTTACTGAATGAAACTTGAATAATGACGAAATCAGATCCGTCAATTACTGCTACTGATTCATCATCTGCCTAGCCTTTTCCCATTGGGGTCGGCTCCCAGGTCAAGCCGGATTCAGCTGAATACCAGTATTTTACGTGAAGCGGCTGCCTACCAGACCTCCACAACCCATTAACAGGGGAACACGGTACTTCTTGGCAAGACTGGTGTCAGATTTTCTGGCTTCTGACAATCTGTATCGACTGCGAAAGATCTCTAAATGACAGCCGGGACCAACGGCTTAACGTGCTTTCCGAGGCACGGAGAAGTCTCGTTATTTTAAGATGGTCACCCATCCACAGAGCAACCTCGGCAAGCGTTGCTTAACCTAGAAGATCGACCTGTGCGGCTGTTATAATTTAGCCACGAGCTCCTCCTACTGCTACTGAGTATTAATATTTAATGATATATCTTCGTATATTTACGTGTATTTACCCTCGTCCATGTGTTACTGCGTGGTCACAACTGAAAACCAGCGATGGGTGTCTGACATCCAGCATATACATACATATGTTGAAATGGTAACCCTTTCAGTGTGGGGCCTGTGGGCACGATTTGTGTAATCGTATCATTGTTTCCTATTATTTCTTTTACTTTGTGTTTTTTGTTTTGTGTCTGTATCGAATAAATGTTTTCTATTGTATTGTTTCATTATTTTTTCAATAAAATAGCTTCATCATGAAGAATGATTCACCACTTTTTTAAATATAGTGAAGTGGACATATCTTGCCTAAAGTAAATTTAACTTCATCGTATAAAAAATATAATATTTTATAATCTGTATAATTATATAAAAGCGAAATACCACTCACTGATTAATCACGAAATCTCAGAAACTATTACACCTACAAACTTAAAATTTGGCAGGTAGGTCATTATAAGTATAGACATAGACATTCGCTAAAAACGGATTTTACGAAACTCCACTTCGCCCCCGTTTTACCCTTAAGGGGGTAAAACGGGGGCGAAGTGCTAGTACCCTCATATTATGTTAAATATACAGTGACAAAGTAGTCGAAACGTAGTTTTTGTTCAAAATTCAGACCGCCCTCCGATTGCATGTCGAGTAACGAGGGGAAATCCAGCCTGTCAGGCTTTTTTGTCTTAACCGAAAGCAGGAATACTAATTTTGACATTTTGTCCTTTCTATTATCTGATTTCTACTGACTGAAATGTAAAGAATGGCAAGACATTTACGATACATAAATTAATAAAACATTTGCTTTGTCCAAACAATTTTGTTCCTTTCAGATTAAAAACCATTGTTTTTAATTGTTATTGTTAGTGTTATTGTTGTAACGTGTCATTACACGTTATGTGTATTGCACTTCTCAGAATTTAATCATATGTCAATACACAGTCTTTACGTACACATGGTAGATACCTATTCCTGGCACTATGCCGTACCAATGTCATCATGATTCCGTTGTGCGAGAGAGACGAAGCCATACAGGACAAATAGTACTACCCTTTTTACAATGGATTCATGACGGCAATGTTACGACATAGTAGGGAGTCTACGGTCAAATACTCAAATTACAAAGTAATCTCCATCTCAACAACCTCGACGCACCATAAACCCGCAGCAATTGTCCATTTCAGCGCCCCGCGAACTAGAAAAATGCACTTTTATGGGACAAAGAAATTTCAATTCCACTTGCGTTCGTCGGCAATGTATCAACATTGGAACATTTATTCTGTCTCACTGAACTTGTTTACCACAGACAGGGACTACTACTTGGTTATGCATGCCATGCCGCGGTCAGCAAAATGCTGTGCCAAGTGCATTCGATAAACGCTATCCACTTGCTAAAGTTACATTGTGCCTCCTTTTGCTCGACTGCTGCCATATTTTGCGGGGGTTTGAATGGAATTTTAAATCTGAATGAGATCTCATCTTATGTAAAGGTAAATTAGTTTTCTTACATCTGAAAACTTAGTCTTGTTGTGTTATTTTAGATTAGACTTTTTATTTTGAATGTTAGAGTTTTCAGCTCTACACATTTTTTTTCGTGATTTTCGTCATAGAAGCCATTGTATGAGGTCAATGATAGAACGAGTCAGTCCGAAGGATTCCGGGTCACTATAGCTTATTTTCTAATTAAATTTAAGAAAGGTATACTTACCTTTTAGTACACAATTCCGTCAAAAAAAGCAGAAACCTATTTCTATACACACAGCCATTCAACATGTCAATTCTATTCTGTACAGCTGACCGTAAAAGACAAACGTTCCAATTCCGTGAATTTAATTATTAACTAAAGTTTTCATGAAAGCCAGCGCGGTGGCAACTGACATGGCTATATTCAGCCACATTGACAGTACTGTAAGCCAGATAACAGACCCAGAATTCATTATAATCGCAGTCCATGCTATCGACGCTATTGGCTAATTAATTGATACCAATTGAATAAAGCAGTGAGTACTACTAGTAGTAGTGTCCAATAGGATTAGTTGAACACGATGACAGTTGGTCCCTTCGGAACGATGTTATACCGAACACCATTTACTTATAATCGTATGAATTGAATAGTAAATTTTCAGTTCCATAAATGCGAGTGCAAATTTTCTTGCAAACATTTGTGTGGTTCTACGTAGTTTAAGTGATCAATATTTGAAACTTAAACTTAAATTTTCATACTTACCCCTAGGCTGTAACTTAGTTATCTACCGTTGTCAATTACCTGCTGATTTTAATAGAAATCAGTTTTAGCAAGGTTGGTATAACATTAATTGCTATAGAAAGACTGTTGGCTGTTCATAATCGATTCATCCAGAGAGCTAGTTCACTCTACAGATAACAAACGAAGAATCACACCTAACTATAGATATATATTAAACGTTCCCCTCACGAAGTATCGTCAAAAACGTATGTTTTATATAGAACTCGACAAGCGACGAAAATGTCGACTGAAACATCAAGGAAAATAGTGCGGGAATTCGTTGGATGTCACTTCGCATTCACTACATTTTGAAACTGATAGAAATAAGTCGAGTCATTTTAGAAATGTCGTCCACCTTGGATACGGCCGGTGTCGTTACGTACTGTGATTTCTGAAAAAATGTAGATTATTATGAAACAATTTGGCAATTTTTGTAGTAATTTGCTGTCGTGAAAGATGATGGTTGATGGACTTAAATTGTGGCTGGTAATTGTTCTAAAGATAGATATGTAGATTCATTTATTTGCCTGACATATAGTATTTTACAGATTTAATGACTCACAATAGTTCTTTATATTCCGCCTACTAAATTTGGCATGCAAATTTTGTGACATAAGTAATCGTGATTTTAATCTAAAACAAAATTTTAACATTCCCAAAAAAGTGCTAAATCAATAACTAAACGTAAAATAACAAATGATAATGAAAAGTAATCTCTCAAAAATCTTTCAAAAGTCAAACAAAGAAATTAAATTACAAATGCTCAAAAAATAATAATCTAATCTGTCTTAAAGTTAAATTTAATAGTAAAAGTCTAATTTAATTTTCATTTTATGGAACTTTCGAGTTTGTACTAATGTTAGCTCTATTCATAAATTCCTTAACAGTATAAAAAAAACAATCTTCGATGAACCATGCTCTCAGATGCTTTTGAAATAAGCTGTGTCGCATTTCTCTGATAACCTTTGGTATATGATTAAATATATTTATTGCTATTCGACTAGCGTTTTTTTAATGGCAGTGCGCTGTTCTACATCTTGGCATGTTCAATTTTGATGGATCCCTTGAGATTTTGCCCACCTTATAAACATTGTCGTTATCGAATTTACTGAACAGGTGAGGATGATTTTTTTACAAATACTCCTATTTCCAATATATATATATAAGCTAATGTTAAGGGTTTATTATTTTTATAAATAGTAGTAGTATATATAATATATATACACGATTCTAATGGGTCCGCACCAAACACAGCTCATAAACACTTTTTTACACAATCAATTCCCTATTGCTGTCAGTAAAATTACCCCATAAGATTAAGCCGTATCTGAGTACAGATGCTATATATCCATGATAATAGAACGGCATTACGTTCAACAGTTTTCCTTAGATTTTATAGTTCCAAGAGACATCATTATCTCCATTTCAGCTGAGAAATGTCTAATGCTAGACCTAGGCATCCCACTAGCGTCGCCACATCGACTGCTACTGTGTACTTATGGTAAACAGTGACTTATAAGAGGCCATTTATCAGGGCATGTTCTGGTACACATTCGCCAGAAATTTTCAGTCCCACCGCTAATCTGTTCTGCCTCATTTTTATTACCAGCCCGTACTGTCCCACTGCTGAGCGAAACCTACATACCTCCATCCATTCCAACCGTCACAATTTCGCCATCCTTCCTATTCTTAACATCTGTTCTACCTTACTAATAAAACCTATTTCTACTAAAACAACGTTATTACAAATACAAAATCTCAACACAAACTCAAGTGTCAGCTTTCGAATATCCCCCATTAGACTTGTTTATTCAGTGTAATAAGCCCTAGTTGGTGCTGTCAACGGCAAACTTACAGCATTATATAGGTACGTCCAGCGCAAAACTTGTCTTCTGCCATTCGTGACACACGCCCATTAAGGATGGAAAGCGATGATTATTTTGCAACTAACAAGAAAGCGCTTTAAATGTAAAATTACTTACTTTTTCCAAGTTATTTGCGGCCTTAAAACTGAACTGTATAATTATGCTAGATTAATAGATAAACTGTACTTTATGTAGCAATTTCGTTGAACATTTGCTAGAAATTGTGCTGTTTTGGTACCTACCTTTTACGTTCGACTAATTATAGGGTGTTAGCAAATAATGGTAGGTACCTACATATATCTACTTCTATATACATTAACAAACACGCAAATTTATATTCAAGGACTTTATACAAATATGTACATCGAAGTTTTGATATCCAAAAAGATAAATTTATTGGAAAGATAAACCTTCATATTGTTGTCCGTCCTTTCCAGCAGTGTTCCCCTGTTGTAAGTCACTCGTCTAACTATTAACTGGGTACTCCTGGATAACATTATACCGAGAGCACTTTATGGAAATCTTGAATGTGTGCCTGTGGACAGGTTTACCTATACTCATAAGTATAGGTGACACGTATTATATCGTTCGACATGGACTATTTTAAGAGTGGATATTGAGATTCAGGTATTTTTTTTTTGTTGTCTGTTTCAACTCTCACCTCATTCAATTATTTCAATTGTTGTCGAGTCTGGCGCTACCAATTCCAAAACAAATACAATTTTGTTTTTTTTTTTTCGGAATTGAGCACATTGATCTATATTGTGGTCCATAATCACTACATAGTATAAAACAAAGTCGCTTCCCGCTATCTGTCTGTCCCTATGTATGCTTAGATCTTTAAAACTACGCAATGGATTTTGATGCGGTTTTTTTTTAATAGATAGGCTGATTCAAGAGGAAGGTAATACATAATAATATGTATAATACTTGCATATTAGTACAGAAAACATTAGTATTTATATTGCATCCGTGTAAAGCCTAGTAATATATACTCTCTTAATTTCCATTGTTTTCCAATATGGTAAACACATAATCTTCTCACATTCGAGTACAAATAACCAAGATTTACCATTCAAGGCTAGCATATAAAAAAACGAGTGTTAGTACTCATAACAATCATAAACATTTCATCATAATTTTGGGAACGTAGGGAAGCAACCCCTTGGTTATGAAGTGTGTTATTTTGGTCATAGAAAGGGAGACTTATCGTGATCAAATAGGACGACATCCCCATTATGTACTAACATAGTTTATTTGATTCTCTCATAGTGTAAAGAAAGGGGTACTGATCAGAACTTGCGAAATAAGTTCTAGAAGAAATCTCATCGTTCAAACGCCCATTGCCTGTAAGTACCTAGCCTATTCCTTAATTTCCGTCACCATTCCCAATTTACTCGCTAATAAAAGCTAGTCTCAGCCCGCCATTTTTAGTATTCAATAGGAGGCAAGTTTATCTAATTATACGCTTGTCTTGTGTCAAGGTGAACTATTCCTTTTAAAAGAAAACTTCATAATACAATCCACTTAAAATTCCCATATCAGCGAACCTAAATTCACAACCATTTTTTTTTTGGTGCCATTGTGTATGTCATGAAAAAGACAAATTAATGTTATCTAACCTATACAGGTCAGGTGTGAGAGAGAACCGGAGCTATATACAGGGTTATTTGAAAAACACCAACAACAACAACCTATTAAGAGTTCATTGTAGGTACTCATAATATTATTAATATATTTCAAGTTTGTTCCCATAGTAAAAGTTGTTCATAATGATGAGTACAATGACCTCTTAAAATATTGTTGGTGTTTTACAAATAACCCTGTTTACATTGGTACTCCGCTTCTCTTTTACACCGGATTAGGGAAAGTGAGTTCAATTTTTTTTATATGCAAACTAGACTACCTTTTTTTGTGTTGTGGGTCCATCGTTTAACTAACGATGATTTTGCCAATGTCAAGGTTTGGAGAGGAACTAATGATCGGTTCTCATTAACGATAGTGAATTTGAGTCAGTTTTTGTTGTGAATCGAGGTTCAAAAGAACAAAAAGTTTTTGGATTATAAAGGTAACAGCACTTATTAGTGTTAAGACACGAAAGTAATTAAACAAAAAAAAAAGTGACACATAATATTAGTTATAACTGGATTTTATTAATATTAATAAATTTATAAAGGATTTTAACTGCGGGGGAATGGGCTAAAGATGAGCCACTTGCAACGTTGCTCTTATCTTGAATCACTTCAAAAGTTTAAGTTGCTTTCCTTGCAGTCAAGACGTCTCCTATTACAAGTTATGTTGCTTTATGGACTCATTCACCATACGATTAACTGCCCAGAACTGGTAGCTAATATATTTTACATAGTGCCAAGAACAGTAATTAGGCGGGAGTCACGTGCGTATCCTCTTTTTGCCACCAATATCTGTCGTACAAACGCAGGACAGCGGGCGCCTATGCACAGAATGATTAAAACTTATAATAAGTATTTTACAAAAGTGGATATATTTGCCTCAACTCGCTCTGGTTTCTCAAGGGAGTTAAGATCCATTTTGCAAATTAATGAGCCAATTTCAATTAGCAATTAAGTTTAGCTGTTTTTAGAGTTTTTGTATTATTTTTTTGTTGATAAATATAATTTAGTATTAGACATAAGCAAAAAAAAATGTAATATAAGTATATGTGATATGTGACAAAACATCCAACACAATAATTATGTGTCACTGTACATCATTTTGTAATTCGTGAAAACGCAGTTGACTGTACATTAATATATTTGTTAGTTTATATTATTAGATTAAGAAAAATGTAAAGTTGTTTGTTTTCCAAATAAATAAATAAATAAAGATAAAAGGAAAGGAATGTTAACTGGGCGAGGAATATCAGAAGGGAGTAAATCATAAAGGGGAATTATTAAACGAGGGCAAGAAAAAAACATATGCTCCAGAGTACCTTCCTCTACCTTCCTCAGCGATGAAGTTATAAAACTTCAAAGTTGACAATTAGAAAGAAAAGTCCGATACGAACTCTGACGTGTGAGATTGACGTCAGAGTTTTTGCGAGAGGGATAGATATATTTGTTTAAAATTCTCTTCTATCTTTTTTGTTTTTCGGTCAGTTTTAATACTATTTTCACTGTAAGCATTATCATTTTGGATATGAACTGTTTAGATATTTATTTTTCGTTCATATTCCCAAGTTTCAGTTGTTCAGTTTTCAAGTCATTATTATCCGAAATGACTAAACCAGTTTTAATGAAACTTTGCACACATAAGCAAGATGATAATTTAACTATAACATTATTTATCGAAAATGTTTTAACTAACTTTTTAGACCTACGTATGAAGTTTCATTAAAATCGGTTCAGTAATTTCGCAAAATCACTACTTGAAAATTTGTAAGAAATGATATACCTACGGAGTACACGCTCTTAATAGATACCGACTTTGCGGTAATATTCGAAGAAGAAACAATGAGGATTAAAATGATAACTGTAATAAATCAAAATCAAATAAAAACAAAACATTGCAATAATTGTTTGCCCTGAAAAAATTAGGACACGTTGGTTCTCAAAATGTTGACGCATAGGTATGCGTCAACATTTTGAGAACCAAAACAAATACTTCGGCTGATAAAACAAGAGAAATATAAGCACGACAAATAATCATAAACAGTTTGTCACACGGCCGTCCCTTGGATGCCCAACAACATACTGTGTAATTTCTCCTAGAACCGCGATTCAATCTCGTGGAATATTTCGGGCTATTTGTACCCTCCCATATTCTGAACACGGAGGCTTACCTGACAAATTTATCACTTTCCTCACATTTCCTAGAGGTTAGACGCCGACTCCTCAAGTAGTGTTACCTGAAGAATTTATTTTTAGGCTTTCTGTGATAGATCGTGTTTTTTCTAACGCGTACGTGGGAATTTCTTGATCTGCAATTCTGTTTATATGATCCCTAATGCTACTTACACAATTTATATTCAAATCCAAGTTTCTTTCAAGATAATTTGTATGATAATTTCTCACTTTCCTAAACATGGAATTCATTCATGACGTTGTAACTTCCACTAGGTACCTAAGTAACATTTTCTTATTTAAGACCCTCTTAGAATCTCAAATAAGAAAGTATTACGAAGGTAATTACAGAAAATTATTACATAGAAATATTGTTATTACTAAATCATATTATTGAAATTGTTCCACAGAATGTAGTGGCAATCCGCAGTTACTGAAATTGGCTAGCACAGTTCTCATCATTCGACGTATATCAAATCAACATGTACTTTGTTTTATTTATATTTTTTGTTGATTCGTCATCTTAATCTTAGAATTAGTATGTCAATAGTTCATTTTGTATTTGTTTATTTTTTAATGAAACTGTATAGTTATGTTATAGTAATAATTATTCAGTCAGAGCATGTAGTTGTAGACTCATTAATGTATAAGTGGTGGTTACCTGCAATTGAGTGTGCATCACACAAAAACGTACTGTAAAATAAATACGTCGTGCGTAATACGACAATAATAATAAATAATTACGTAAGAACATCATAAATATATAGATTAGACTTCATCTGCATAACCTTTCTGAAATATGTTGGGTTTTCGGGTGTAACTGCATCTCAATACTAGTAGTTTACATGGAACAACTGCCTGTCTGAGTTACCACTAAATACAATATAACTAAATTAAGTTGATGATCATATTCTAAGGTATAATTTAAGAAGCCGAACATTCTCTTCTTGATCACGTTCCGTCGATCGATGAGTTCAAGGTCGACCCATTATCACAAAATTAACATCCTCATTCGTCCCACTTTACATCTAGAGATAGCGTCGACAGGATTTATGGGGAGTGACAAATTTGGTCACATTACTGTAACGTATAGGGGTTTGGCACTACACGAGCGACCCACACGTACGAGCCGGCTGCCCATCTGAATCAAATCATTCACGTCTTGTTTATGTAGCGATGTGTGGATGGGATTTGTTTGCCTTTATTCGGATGAGCTGATTATAGTTTGAGGGCAGTTGGAGTGACTACATGTAAAATATTCAGCTGCATCTCGTAAGTCTGGAATCCGACCCGACGCCAAAATAGTCGAGAAAAGGCTAAAAGAACCGGCGGCGTAGTGTTGGTAACTCTCGTAGGGGAAGTCTCGTATGTAATGGGTGGCTCGGCAAACGCTGCTTAACTTCGAAGATTAAAGAACAGTACCTACGGTTGCTTTTTTTTAGGCTCCAAAACTCAAAAATTCTATATGTCGTAATATTTTCGAACAGTTGGGAACAGTGTGCTGTGGTATTTAAATACATATGAAGGTACCTGTCTTATAAAAGTTGGGCTGCCATCTGTCCGGGTTTACCCAGATCTGTCCTAGTTTGGAGGGCATCCGGGGTACGTCCCGGCGAGGTTTTCAAAAATGTCCTAGTGAAACCCGGCCAGTTTTTGCAATTTTTGTGCTATTGATTGAATATTTCATCAACACTTTAATCGTAAGCGGTATACAATCTATTCAAAAATCCGGCCCTATTAAATGGCCGACGCTATATATGTTATCTATAAAGTTTATATTGTAAAAAATCTGTAATAGATTATAACAAAATTAAACTGTAAACTTTTTTGCGTCTGTCCGAGAAAAAAAAAGCAATTTCACCCAAATGTCCGGGATTTTTAAGATTTAGACCGGCATCGGCAATTTCGATGATGGCAGCCCTATACATAATATAAAAGCGATGTGTTACCCTAAAAAGAGACAGCGAGCTTCCCATCTCCCTCCCTCTCATTCATCCATCAACCAGCGTGGTTACGGCTATGAAATTATTCACCTGTGTTGTTTACATACGCGATGACCGCAAATTAACATCGCATGCCGTTGCATAATTGTAGATACGCTACAATCTATAATGTAGTACAAGTGTATTGAGTTTATGAGGTATGCAGGTCCTGTGACTTCACAGCTTGTGATGGCAGTTAATAATTATTTAGGATTTAGTTGTTGAGTTTAGGTATAAGTGTTTCGGACTCTCTGACCATTACCATTACACTGTAAAAATTGTTTAAGGTGTGTTCTACATGTTATCGCTGAACAATTCTACTATTTTTAAGCAACATTCTCAGTTGCACCTCAATGGCCTCAGTGCGAGTTCTTTTTTATAATAGGTTTAGAGTATTATAAAAAGATCGTCAATTTTGTACTGAAACGGAATAAACGCCGTCTAGTGACAATAATAGATTTTGACATAGCGGACGATTGCGTTAACGCGATCGAGTACGTTGAAAACTCGCATTTAGCCATCTGTTGTCATCTGTTAAAGTGTAAGGAAGTTTAAATTGTTTTTGCCAGATTGCGAATCAGATACAAATGCGATAGTTGCATAAAAAATAGTAGAACTTCCTCTCAAATTAGACGTACGTAGACGAATATAAATATGAGTTTCATTTCGTTATTTCTAAACCTCTGGTTGCAACATTTCTATGGATCTTGAACTGTAAAAAATCAAAGGCTATCTAAATTGGGAAGAGTTATAAAGGTAAAAAAGGGAGGATCCTCCAAGTAGACGCGTGTTGTGTCTTGTGGGTATTCCATGGTTATAATTGGGCCGTTGTTTTGATCAAACTGCATAGATAATTCTGATAGAGCGTTATAGGATGTGTGACATCAGGTTTTTTAGTAGTTCACATATGTGGTGGCATATGTAGATGCCGCAAATTTAATTATCAAATGTTAAGCTCCTATAATATCCAAGGGGTAAAAGCCGGATAGTCGTCACATTTTTTTAAATCACTTTATATCTCTCAGAACAAAAATCAAACTATTTTATTTGTAAAACGGGTAGGTGTTACGGTTTACTATCTTCAAATTTGTGAAATTAAAAATAAAAACATTATCTTTGATATTGCCAGAATATTAGCGATTTATAGGGAACTCTAAATTTTGTGACATCTATCCCATACAGAGATAGGGGTTGCCTAATTCATATAAATTACGTTAAGATAGTTGCCCCTCCGAGAAAGGGGACTTCTATCCCCCAAAAACTTAGGTCGCACCTTGCTGTCCCATGCAATCGCAAAGACACATGCAACACGGTCAACATAATGGGCATTGCAGTCCCTCGATTGATGATAAAATGACATGGGATTAATCCCGAAACAAATAATAATATAGCTTTATTTGATTCCATACTGATTACAGAGATAAATTCATGCACATATAAAAAAAGGATATAATTAATTAACTGGATAAAACATTTTGCATTTAAAATTATTTTTAATGATTTTTTTCTAATTTTAATTATTATTTATTTAAATTGTATGGATCCCGTTCGGGTAAAAGCCTCCCCCAAGGCATGCCACGATTCTCTATCCTTAGCTACGTCCAGCCAACTTCCGCCCGCCATCGCTACCAATTCGTCTGCCCATCAGGCTCTTGGTCGACCTCTTGCTCTGGTGCCTCTTGGTCCTGAATTGGAATTTATCATCCAGATAGAATTTACCATCAGAAAATTGAATTCCTCATCCCAAAACTAGAGTAATTAAAATCGAGGCAGCTATACCCCTGGGAGAACTATCCTGGTTTTACCCTACCAATAAATCTCATACTTGCCACCACAACCACTTTGCGAAGGTTTCACGAACATTTTGGCATCTATTAATTGCGCCAAGATAAAATAAACCCATAGTCGAAGTAGTCCTGATAACCTTTGTCAAAGATTACACTGTTATTGCAGTACTGGTATACATATATCAATCTGGCATATACGCTGTTCTGTTGTAATTGCCAGCTTCGGGCAAAGGACTGCATCGTGAGGACTCCACCTTAATCATAAATTCCTGGCGTCTCCAGTGTCCTTTGGAGTGTGACGGGCTATAGGATGGCTATCTGCGATGTCTGGCATCTTTCGTGCAAAATAATTGCTGTTTCATTGTTTTCCCAGTCACTTTATTTTACTCATGGATAGTGTTATATTGTTATACCATTAGTAAACCACTTTTATATTAGTAAACCACTTTTTGGTCTATGAGACTCAAAAGTGGTTTACTTACGTGTGACAAAAAGTAGACCTAAAATTAGATTTTCCTAATTTCTGAGAATAAAAATCTAAGTGATTTTCGTCTTGCAGACCTTCACAAATAGTCGGCGGTATACTAAGTAAAAATTAATTGCAGATACCGATAATATTCCCTTTAGGTGACACGCCATCGACTTCACTTTTTTGTGTATCTATAGCACAAATTCGGGTAGGCAAAAACCACAAAATGGGACAGAATGCCTTAATCTTTACTAACATTCATAATTCTAGGTATGTGCCAACATTATACCTATTCGTGCGTATAACCTAAACGACTAGTATGATGTAACTTAAACGTATACCCAAAAGGTCACATTAAATACAATAGAATATGCAGTACTTACTATAAACAGACAAAAACAGTAGATCATCCACGCATCCCACGATATTAAGCTCTAACAAATAGGTGCCATTACAGAAATTAAATGTACGTAAACAGTTAGCCTTTTATGTAACAGGCTCATTATTTAGAATATCTTAACAAAGGAGTGCCATACTCATAAAAGGTTGTCACTGAATGTATTTTCGAACCAGTGGTTCCTCTCATTTTCTTATAGAATGCCTCCCAGCGATACTTGCCTATTACTTATTATAAACGCTTCGATGATTACTCACGTTTAGGTCTGGGTGTATATAAGGCGATTATAGTGCTATAATATTTGTTATATAATCTGTATTTCGATATTTTTTAATATTTTCAGTACAACGCAGTTAATTGGTACGTAAGACAACAATTTAAACACTCGATTTTTGTTTATTTTTGTTTATTCTTCAATTGAAACGCCTCAAATATGTATTGAAACATACATAATATAAATTATTATAACAAAGGAGCATGGACTACTTCTTCTGCTGCTCTTATTAGTCCTGTGTGTGATGAAGTGGTATATAGATAACTGTTTCAAGTTCTTTTTTTATTTTTCATTATAATATTGTTGTCTTTATTTTTTTTTAAATCTATTTCTTGTAAAAAAAACAAGTGCCCAGTTGTTGTGCCGTTAGCTAAATATAATCAAATTTCTGATTTAAGAAATCTTACGGCATGATTACTTAAAATATGGACTTACAAAATCCTACTAAATTTATTTATGTCTTTTTTTTTAATTAAGAACCTCTAAGTTGACCGGTAGAGTGACTTTTTATGGATGGAAAACCATTAAACTGCTTCTTCTTCCGCTCTAACCGGAGTGGAAGAGAGTGTTAGACTCTTACTGACTAAAACCCACCCGTGTTCCTACTAATGCCCTTTCTGCCCCAGGGCTGCGGTGACTCTTTCGAAAAACTCTGCCATCGGTAGACTGCCAAAGTATTCTCTTACAATCAAAGATTCTGTTTCTGCTAGTCCAAATCGAATATATTTTAATTGTAAAGCAGAAAAGACGCTTCTCGTCCAAACCTGGTAGTTACTTAGTATCCTAACAGGTATTTACTTTCAAATAAATATTTGTCCATGATGCTTACCATAAACTAATTTAAATTTAACCTACGTCAATGACCACTGACAACATAATTATTAAGTTTAGACCAAAGATATTCGACCAAATAATTATTCGTCTATATAAATCGAAAACCATTGCCCACAGGAAATTGTCGAGCAGTTGCTCAACATTCTACAGACCGATAATAAAGATTATTCCTGCGATTGCGACTAATATCTTCTACCTAAATGTTTATCGATATTAATATAATCAATACTTAAGGTTTATCTACTCTAGCTAAATGATTCTGACAAAAACTGGTACACATTGCTCAAATCAAATAAATACAAATTTGGTTCGCGGATGCGAGATAACCGCTTAAAATTATTTGAATTATATTTACCTGAATAATTAAATTAAGTGTGCTTAGTGTATTATAATTAGAGTAAACACGAATAAATTATTTGTTAAAATATTTGCTTTTCCCTTGACCACAGTTCGACAATTGTAATTATTACATATTCGAGTAGTTTATAATTTAATGAATGTAAGCAAATTTTTGCAAATAAAGAGATTCAGTTTCAAATGATTATAATAAATTAAATGACTAAACAGAACAAATTTTGACTTTCAATTATGACGAATAATAGGAGCATATTGCGTGTCTCAAAAGTTTTTGATTTGAATTGGGTTTCCGTGAGGAAGTTAGTCAGCATTTACGACGAAATAATTCTAGGTACTCTCGTAAAATCATCATTTGCCTAGCCTTTTCCCAACTATATTGGGGTCGGCTTGCAGTCATACCGGATTCAGCTGAATACCAGTATTTAACGTGGAGCGGCTGCCTACCAAACCTCCACAACCCAATAACTGGGGAACACGGTATTTCTTGGCAAGACTGGTGTCAGATTTTCTAGCTTCTGACAATCCGTAACGACTGCCAAAGATTTACAAATGACAGCCGGGACCAACGGCTTAACGTGCTTTCCGAGGCACGAAGGAAACTCGGTATGTTAAGATGGTCACCCATCCACAGATCAACCTTGGCAAGCGTTGCTTAACTTAAAGGTTAAGCAACGCTTCTTTAGCCACGAGCTCCTCAAGGTACTTTCGTAAAATCAGATCTCATAAATTCGTGCTTTTCTTCTTCAATAAGATCAAAATAATCCTTTTTTTCCTTACTAATAGTAAAAACGCGAAAGTTTATATGTATGCATGTTTGTTAGTCTTTCACGCCAAAACTGCTGAATGAATCTTGGTGAAATTTGACACGAGGCAGATTATAGTCTGAAATGACACATGCTACTTTTTTATGCCGGAAGTATATTCCCTTGGGATTTTTGACTATTCTTGGCTGAAACCTAAGGTTCTGGTGCACTCGAAAAAAATGTCTGATTAACATTAATTAAGGTTTTTAATGCTATCGCTGTCAATTTTCTTTAGCTGAGTGGGGATTTTGCTCCACTCAGACATGAGAATATCAAAGTTCTTTGTGTAGCAAAAAGACCGTTCATTGCATGCTATGTCTATATTATGCAACTGATACCACAATAGTTTGTCTATCAGTGTGCAACTGACCTTCTCAAGCCCTACTGTCCTTAACCCAAGGCGTGACGAGTCGGCCTTCCTCCGTCGACTCCTGCTATAATTCACATTGTGGCGACCTGGGTGCGTCCGCCAGTTATGCAGCGATTGTCTCTTCTCTGCTCGTAACCAAGGTTACCAGTAATCTACACTAATATTATAAAGAGGAAAACTTTGTTTGTTTGTTTTTTTGGTTGTAATGAATAGGCTCAAAAATACTGGACCGATTTTAAAAATTCTTTCAACATTCGAAAGCTACATTATCCACGAGTAACATAGGCTATATTTTATTCCCGTATTCCCACGGGGACGGGAACTACGCGGGTGAAACTGCGAGGCGCTGCTAGTATATTATAAAGAGGGAAGATTTGATTGTTTGTTTGTATTGAATAGGCCTCCAAACTACTGAACGGATTAGAAAATATCTTTCACTGTTGGGAAGCTACACTATTCCCGGGTGACATAGGCTATATGTTATCCTCATATTCCCATGGGAACGGGAACTATGCGAATGAAACCGCGAGGCGCTGCTATTGTTTATATAATTTTATTTGACTGACATCTTTAATTTCAATTATCTTAACTATCACAATTTAATGTAACCTATTTAATGTTTGTACAAACAAATAAAATGAATATGATTATGGGATAGGCTTTATAACACGCACGTTACGATACATAGGAGCGGAGCATCAATGAAAAATGTTACAAAAACGGTTTTTTGTCTCTTACCTATGTGACGCAGACGAAGCTGCGGGCAGCAGCTAGTACATAATATAATAACGCTGATTGTTCTGCAAAACCTACACGGTCTACGATATCGTTTGAGAAATTAAAATCGATCCTACTCGATATGGACCGAAATGAATCGGTCTGTATTTCGCTGAGCGGATTATCGTTTCATCAATTTCAGGTACAAGGATTTAATTTCGATAAGAACCGGTTTATTGAGTTATTATTCTTGTACGATCTGTAGATAGTCGTACCTATTCAATTGTCGACATAATAATGAACTCCTAATATTTTTTTCCTAACTAAAACCCTAAAAAGATACAGGTAGGTATGTACTACTTAGAATTCTTGCGAAGTAGGCTTTTCGATTTCGATCATCACACTGTTTTTCAACTATTAGAAATTAAATTAGATTTTTCATAGCTGATGAATTTGGCGTACAATTTTGGTGTGTGGATATCTCCAATAAAACTGAAACAAATGATTATTAAAAAAAATATAGCTAGGTCAGCACAGCTACTCATCTAAAATTGAAGCATCTGTTTGTAATAGTGAAATAACCGCTTCTTACTACATGCATATATATATTCATGCATATACATATATACAATAACATTTTTTTACAATTTTTGTCTGTCTGTCTGTTTGTTCCGGCTAATCGCTGAAATGGCTGCACCGATTTTGAAGGGACTTTTATTGGCAGGTAGCTGATGTAATAAGGAGTAACTTAGGCTACTTTTATTTTAGAAAAATAAAGTAATGTTACAATGTCCAAGTACTGCCAGTACCGCGCGCAGCTCACGCGCTTGCCACCACTGTGACGTCACGTCGGGCGCCTCCCACCACTTCTGCCACTAACGAATCAATATCACAAAGAATCGGGGGGTTAGTAACTATTCCACGCGGACGAAGTCGCGGGCATAAGCTAGTACATAAATAAAACAAAATACAGTATGCTCACCAAACCGGCTTATTGGTACTTAATTATATTAAGTAGCCAATGATGCCTCATATTGAATGTAAATCGCCGTATTTTGTACTCATTAAACACAGTTAAATGCAAATAATGTGTCAAAATTCGTTAAATACATAATGATAAATAATTGGTGGAGCTTATGCTGTGAATAATTAAACGTAGTTTTGAACTACATTTAAAACAAAACCAATAGCTATGTATAAGAACTATAATCTGAAATAAAACAACGAGGTTTTAAAGGAATTTGCGAAAAATTGTGCAGTCATTTTTCTAGCTCGTACTAATGTTCTGCATTTTTTTAATTCTTATTTATTTACAATGCAACAAAATGTAATTACAATATTGTAACGAATAAAAGCGGTTTTTTTAATCAAACTCTCATAAAAAGAATACACTACTAATATTTTATTTTTGCACCTAACAAAAGCTGTAGTTTATAGAAATTGTGGCATATATAATAACATCTCATTTCAAGTCTTTATCTTACATAAGGAAAACATTGAATGGACAGTAAACACTTAATTTATAGGTTCTAATAAACAAACCACAAACCAAAAGGTCTTAGAAGGAACGTAATTTCTATCGCTGCACCTTTAGACAGTAATAAATGGTCGAATGCTATTAATATTTCAAATATATCAATGTTAATAATAACTATGTATGAATAGACGAATAATAATATGATTTCTCATTAAGTTTAATTGCTCTATTATTGTCCACAGTCATTATTTAATAGCTCACTTCACTGTCAACTAAGTGCATTTTTTATATCAATGCAAAAAAGTCAATATTACAATAGATATTGCGTACAAAATTGCACAGACAAAAAAAAACGATCCTAGTTCCTGAAATGTGTACTTATTTACGGAAATCAAACGTTTCCGACACTTCAATTAAGTTTGCTGTCAATATTAATTTATTCCCTTCTCTTTCTGCTAATAGGACTATGCCATAATATTTTCCCAATCAATACAGCCTACTCAGTCTAATTTCTGAACTAAGATTTCTTCGAAATGCTGATTTGGAAGAGATCTTAGGTGAAACGGTCAATTCCATGGGTCTCTGCATGGCACTGGTAGCTTTTGTCCTTTGTAAGTACCCTTTTACTTACTTCTTCATGTTTCTTCAATTGGTCCAGAATTCATAATCATAATCATCGTTTATTGTATCTATGTAGTTTACAAGTTATTACAAAGTATTTAGGTTTCATACATGAAACCAATCTAATCCAAACAACCAATCCAACCAAACTAATACCAATCTAATTGTTCTTCTGTGAGGAACTCCCAGACTATCATTTGCTATCGAGCTCTTCATACATTCTTTAGTTATTATAGATAACCAAAAGGGTAGATGACCAAAATAATCGAATTAGTCCATCAGATATATTTCCAAAAATAATTGACAACGTATTTTTTGTTTTTTTTCACGTACCTGAATAAAAAGTGAAGACGATACCTACATTACGTTGAAAACTCATGCGCCGTCACTACGTGTTACAATTTTTACCACGCCGTGACGTCACAAGCCCGCACTCCTGATCTTTGATGCTTTTTATCTCTGTCATTTTTTATAGATTTGATAAAGCAAAAAATAGAAAGAAAGAAAACTCGTTTATTCCGCCAGAAAAGACACACAAAAAAAAATAAAATAAAACAACTTATCGACTAAAACTAAAACTGTGTCAGGACCGGACATCAACGACCACGAGTCTCTGATCGCACCACACACAAAAAAGCACACATTCAATTTTTAGTCTATGGCGTGATATCCGGCACCGACAGACAGTGACAACATAATAACATAACAAAATAAACTGCATAAACATAAATAATGCAATTAAGAGCAGACTGTTAAAAATACGTGTCCAATATGTTTTGATAATCTTACTGACATAATTAAATATAATCATATTTTATTAATCAGAGGAAACATCCCGTTTGTGTAATATTGTCTTGATCATAGTTGTAGTGAAGACCCTGACACTGTTTAGATTAGCCTTCTGTCCTTAATGAATGTCTATTGGAATTTTGGTAAGATAAATGAGCTAGGAAGTAGAAACCATGTTGCGCCTATCCCAAAGAAATTGAAGTAAAGTCGTAAAAGATGCTAAATTCCGATGTTCTATACGATCCTGATTCAGTCATTTACTGTTCAAAAATCATTTTCCGACCACAAAACCATTTACCAAACATTCCATCCGTCGAAAAGCGTCCCAAGCCCACTAAATCATACAGCCATTTACCAAAAATGCTCACACAAAGTTTTTTGCGACATCTCTGACCACGTGCGGTACAGCAAGAAGCGACAAAACTGAAACAGATTACAGCTCTCCTTTTTATATGCAACAGATGTTTAGGAAGTCAGACATGTTCCGCCAACTTGCGGGCTGGGCTATGCTAAAGAGTTTTCACTTTGTTTTTGTTGAGGCTGTGGAGTATTTGAATATTTATTTAAAAATTGTTGGGATAATTAATTTTAGGAACATTGTGGAGTGGCTGGTGGCTTAATAATAACAGCTGCACAGATCAATCTTCGAGGTTAAGCAGCACTAGCTGAGGTTGGTCTGTGGATGGGTGACCCAAATATTACGTTCCGTAACTCCTTCGTGCTTCAGAAAACACGTACAGTTATTCAGTTATAAGCGGTTCTGGTTGATGTTCTACTACTGAAATCTACAGCATTCGTTAATTTTTTATATATTTTTTTTTTATTTACTATTTTGTTTGTTTTTTGCAAGTCCCAAATAAAAGTTTTTCTTTCTTTCTTTAATTGGTGGATCTTTGGCAGTTGTTACTATTAGTCAGGAGCTAGGGACTCTGACACCAGTTTTGACAAGGCGGTACCTACCCCTTGTCAAAACTGGTGTCAGACTTACCGGTTTTATTACCCAGTCACTGCGAGTTTTGGAAGTTATTTTTTTCTTCTTTTATTTTTATTGTTCTGCACCTGTCGGCCCTAACCAGTGTACTAAGATGGTGACTTACTGAACAACAAAAATAAAAACTCAGGATTTGCCAGCGGGTAAAAAGAATGCAGCATAACTGAATTAGAGGATTTTGGGAAAAAACTACTACACTGAAAGGGGCGTGGGCTCCTAAGAAAAAGAAATACTTGGTGTTTACGTAACACCACCTTGAATGTTTATTGCCTTAGAAAATCCCGACCACAATCTGACATGTCTTTACCAGAATGAAGAAAAAAAAGCGTTACCTTCACATTCTACTACAATGATTCATTTGATTGACATCGTTAAAGCACGAATAGTTAGTGACGAATGGGCTTGAGAGATGTACTTTACCCAAGTAACTAAGTAGTTACAGTAAAGGTTACTGCCCCGACCACCTGAGACAATTTATTTTACAATCCACCGCCGCTAAAACATAGATAACATAACTTATACTTTTCACATACATAACGTACCTATTTACTTAACATCAGTTGCTGTCAGACCAAGTCTGCTGATTGACAAAAGCCTACATTTTAAGTACACTTTTTCGACTCCAATCGCTGCAGTCATAGTGACTGGCAGCAATGGAAAAAAAACATTAGATTAAAATCAGTAAATAAAAAGAAAAGTTTTATTTGCGACTGCACCAGACAAGCAAAAAAATTTAGTTAAAAAAACGACGTAAAAATAAACTTGTGCAAGGCCAAATAGGGCCCTATCTCATTATGCTGCGATATTTAAAAATAAATAACTGCAAATTTGATTGAGTCAAGTGGAGGAACTATTTCGAATATGAGGGTTATATTTCAACACAGCACAAGAATATATAATCTTGATTTAGGTTTTTGGAATAAGTTTTTTTTTTTTTTTAATCTATACTAATATTATAAAGAGACTAGCTTCTGTCCGCGACTTCGTCCCCGTGGAATCCCCGATTTTAAAACATTCTTTATCGCTGTTCCGCTCCTATTGGCTTAAGCGTGATGATATATAGCTTAAAGCCTTCCTCGATAAATGGTCTATTCAACCCAAAAAGAATTTTTCAATTCGAACCAGTAGTTCCTGAGATTAGCGCGTTCAAACAAACAAACAAACTCTTCAGCTTTATAATATTAGTATAGATTTGATCGTTTGTTTGTATTGAATTGGCTCCGAAACTCCTGAAGCGATTTGAAAATTCTTTCAATGTCGAGGAGCTACACTATTTCCGTGTAATATTGGCCATATTTTATCACCGTATTCCCACGGGAACGGGAACTACGCGTTGAAGCCGCGGGACGCTTCTAGTATATTTTAATTTTATGGCATAGTGCAAATTACCTTATTTATGAAAATATAATAAATACTAACCTTAGATGATGAAAAAAAATATAACATAAACCTAGTGTGCTGAAATGAAAGAAGACCCTCAGAAAATAAATTGAAATAAAATATACTATACATAGACATCGATATAAAACAGCCATTATTAGTCAAAGCCCACAAAACCGAGCAAAAATATCTTTAACCATTTTTAACTTTTGTAATGGGCGCATAATATATAGCATCTGTCACTTGCGGGATCATGACTAATTGTTCCACGCGCCATTTATCAAAATCCATTCACCGCAGTTAGAACCTATTGGGACAGACACACAGACACATAAATAGGCATACCACACACCACACCTATCGGGTAAATTATGTAGGTAATGCATGTATTCCTAAGTTGTATGAGTAATCTGCGACTGATTGATACCATTCACTTTTGAATTGGGATTATGATGCAAGTAAAACGTAATTAGGTTCTATAATAATGCATATTTTTAGGGTAGAAGCTTATAATTGTTTAACCATTTTATTTTGCAGAGGTAAATAGATTCAAATTACACTTAATTTGTTTAGTCAATATAAACTAGGTGACTGAGGAGATAAACCAAAAACAATTTCACAGGTCAAAACCTATAAATCCACACAATGAATTTACAGCACTACACAATTATTGTAATAGGTAGGTATATAAATAGGTAAGGCCATGTCCATGTGATCGAGTAAATGTTGTTTGAGAATGTAGTTTACACCAGATAATATGAAAGTCTTACGCCTTCTTGCGTCCAAATCGAGCACCGGCCGAATTCTTTCATGAATGGACCCGCCTATGTCAGGTTCAGACACTATGCATATCATTACTACACACCACAATGTTGATCGGAAGTATTCTTTAATAAACACGCTAATTCTTTTATCAAACAAACCAAAACAGTTGAATGAACATGTAACGTAGATAAACGATTCAATGAATGTAACATCTAATTCGACTCCCCATTGGTTCTTGTAATGAATCGTTATTGTACATTCGTTCTATTTTCAAAGCTGTGAGCTCTCCTTGATTCAAGCCAAGACAAAAGCTTTTCGCTAAGCAAATCTTTCTTTCTTTTTTTTACTAAAACCCGTTGAATATCAAACGTTCCACATACAAAAACACATTAAGCCATGCTTTTCGTATCACTTGAGTTCAAAGCGTACGTGTTTCAGCCAAAGACGCCCTCGACAGTCGGAACTTATGGCTTTTGTCCTCGCCCTGACTTTTCTGCAACACTTAGCAAACGTTTAAAACTCCATTGTACAGCTGGGTGACATTTTAAAGCTATTTTCATTGTTTCGTCGTGCACATTAATATGTTTTCACTGCAGTACAATGGTTTGTAATTTTGTTGCAGTAAGAATGAACGGAGAAAAGGCTGTTTTCTTGTACATGTTGGATTATTTTGTTTTCGTTGTTTTAATGCTTAGTGATGTGCAATCTCAGTTTTCCTGCAGACACTGAGTAAATCTAATATTGTTTCTACTTTTAAGTAATATCTACTTAGGAACTGTAAAGATTATTATATATATGTATGTGATTGTTCTCAATAAATACTACACCACTTACGCAGTGTCTCCTATCACATTTTCTGACTGTGTCGGGGATACTATCAATAAATGTAAAACGCATTAACCATGAAGATAACCTATAACTATTGTATCTGATAAGCTCGCAGAACAAATGGTCGATAAAATCGCAAGGTTCTGCAAAACGCCTCCCGTCAAGATGGATGCGAGCAGGCTAGGACCGGTGAAGTTGGTGACAATTGGAGTAGGCCTTGGACATAGGCCTACCCCAAGTATCACACTACTGGATAGTGAAAGACTATTTTTTTCTGGTTGGGAAATCATCAAATGACTTCTCTCGCTTTGGGTGGAGCGGAAGGGAGTTTCAGACTTTTACTGAGAAAAACCATTCATGTTCCTCCTAATGCCCTTTGCGTTCCAGTGAAATTATAATGATACTGATTAAGTTACCTAACGGTTCCCAGTTCAAAAAAGTTAACTGATAATAACTTCTAGTAAATTTAATAACATGAATACTTATTCATTTGTCCACTTAAACAGACAAAACTTACACCAGTTCCATCAAAACAATTCACAATCAAAGTCACCCCACACTTGCGTCATTATTCAGTCGGCAGTATCGCAGTTAAAATCGCAACTTGGCGCTAAATCTTACATTCGTGTCGTGACATAAATCGACCGTCAGATGCACACTGCACGGGACCGATTCCCTCATCTGTCAGAAGCGAGACAACTAATTTGTCTGCCATGTAAACGCAACTCTGTACTGCGACTACGAATTTTGAGAAGCGAATAAATCTTGGTGTTCGTTGCTAGTCGCGATTCGAACGTGAGTGTGTGCTAAGCCTTAGTGTTTGTTTTCGTGTTTCGTGAACTACTTTCGATATTGGTAACTGTCGTTTGAATGAGTATTCTTTTGTGCTTTGGGGATATTTATAGTTATGAGAAACATTTTTAAGCCGTACGTATAGGTACTTAGTTTTACATATGCATCTACAGAAGTGTTTCTAATTAATAGAGCTCCACTAACTTGTTCGTGTGTTTCTTATTGAAAGCGATGTTAAAACCATTCATTTACATTTCCACTAAAATAGAATCGTTCAAACCAAACGGAACATCAACGTCACAACGGATGAGTTTATACACTTTTTTATGGATGGGTATTCATTAAATGACTCCTTCCGCTGGGGCAGAGCGGAAGGGAGTGTCAGACTCTTAGTGACTAAAACCCAGCCGTGTTCCTCCTAGTGCCCTTTGCGTTCCAGGGCCGCGGTGACTCTTTCAAACAATTTCCCTGGCAGGAGTTTTATAGACTTAAAAACAACTTAGCTTACTAAGCCTCACCAGTTAGAGGCGAGGCTTCAGACAGAAACAAATCCAGTCTCCGGGATGCTGCAGAAAAACCTCAATATCATTTTTTCCAACCCGGGAATCAAACCCGTCGACTGTCGCCCAACGTCGCCCAACGACGTCATGCTCTGCAGGTAGTACTTGACGCCAATAGGCCAACGAGTCATTCTAAAATGGAACAATAAAATTTAATCGTGACAGTTTCTCTTTAGAGAATTATCTTTTCAATCAAACTTAATCAGTTTCGTTTTACTCAAGAAAAAGTTGATTCAGTTCCAATTTAGCTAATAAAACATGATTTATGACTTTAATAGAGCAACAATAAACTGGAGTCAACTTTTCCATTTGTTTATTAATATTATTCAAGTAATTGAGAACACGTGCCGATTGGTTTCAATTCAACTAATATACCCTATAAGACATAACTTTACCCGGTCGTTAGTTACACGAAATTAGTGTGACAAATCATAATTTTAAATTAATTGGTAATTGCTACCGTTGCCTTATAAATCGATAAATTATTCCCGATTCAAAATTAAAACATAAAGAAGTCAAAGGCGTGAGAAATAATTGTAGGGTTTTCTTAAAAATTAAACTCTAATATTTCTTGTGACAATAATCTTTAAAGACTTTAAATGTCCCTAATACGGCCAGTCTGTCAAGGAAAAACTAGGGTTTAGTAGCTTTTCAGAATACATTTCAACACCACTCCTGCGCATATTCCAAATCAGATTCACTTTTTGGTTGTATGCATTATTTAAGTTTGCATAAACTCCGTCATTTATGAACTGATTTGAAAATTTCTTTTTTTATGGATATAATATGTTCTGAGTAGTTCCATAGAAATATCATCAAAATCTAACCGTCCCTCAAAAACTTTCGTCACTAGCAGGGATACGAACTTAAATACCATTTTCCACAAAACCCTGATTCTATTTTCAAAACGAACACATTTACAAGTAAAGCCTACTACACACGAGCGGCTATTACTCATCGATCGCTGCCTTTCCCGCGTATCGCTTAGCAAACACTTGGTATCACGTCGCACACTCAATTTGTAGCCATTGCCACCCTCTGTCGGTATAAAGGAGTTCATGCAATATGCACTCTGCTTTATACGGGATACGGGCCTTGTAAGCGTTTAAAGATAGCAATTTTTATTTTGAAATTGGTTGTTAGTTTTTTTTTCTGTTTTGTTTTGTTTTATATTTTGTGCTAATACGATTTATTGATGTTGTTGTGTATGAATGTAATAAGTTGTTAATAAAAATTATGTTCGCGTTATTGCTGTTTTTCAAGGTTTTGTCTGTTTGTAACGTTTCGATGTTAAACGTATGTTCTTTATACAAACTTGTGTTAAGATATGGATGACAACAGTACCTTTTTTTTGTACATTGTTATGGCAATTATACAAATATTAATGTAACGCCATACTTCTTTTTCCGTTCTTTTCTCGTCACAATCGTAGAGAAACGGAATTAAATATTATTACACAGTAAAATAAAAACAATGCGGATATAATTTTAACGTATTAAAATTATATCCATCAATTATATAATTTCATTTTTTTATTTAACATTTTTTTATTATTATACACATGTTTTACTTGACTTAACCGACTTCTAATCGGACAGGTAAAACATTATAATTATAAGCAATAAAAAAAGCATAAACTTCACGCCCGTTCCCTGTATAGAGGAAATCCGATTCTTATCTAAAATACGGAGCTTGAAGAACTTGCTTTTGCCATACATTTTCCGACATTAGTTAACTCGATTATTCAAATTGGATAATAAATACCTAATGAGTTATGTCAAGGGTGTAACAACAGCACTTAATTTAGCTAAATTATTTTTCACTAACAGCGCCCCGCGGTTTCACCCGCATAAGTTTCGTTCCCGTGGGGATATCGGGGTAAAAATGATATGTTAATTCTTGTTATAAACGATCTGTGTGCCAAATTTCATCCAAATCAGTTCAGTAGGTTTTGCGTGAAAAAGTAACAAACATCCATCCATCTATCCATACTTACAAACTTTGGCGTTTATAATATTAGTAGGATAAACATTATTTTTCAGTCATTAAAAGTACATTAATCAATAAAAAACTGTTGGTCACTGAAGTTTTCTTTAAAACAATTTTAGTACCCAAAACCTTTTGAATTTGGTTTTTATGCTGACCGTACTAAAAACAAGTTATAATAATAACCTTTATTCCGGTGGTTTAAATTTTGCAAGTAACATAAACTAGGTGAAAACTAATTGGTGTCGCAATTATAAATTCAGCTACCTAAATATAATACCTGCAATATTAGACTGTTGCTACCATTTATCAGTTGAATAAATTGGTCCATTTCAAATCGAAATGTCATAACTTTTGGGCATATCTTTATTTAGATATGTTTTTGTTTAGGGAGGATTCAGTGTATTTTATTTTTAATTCATTGTCTTTTGAGATGATAAAATGTATGAGGTAAGACAATTATTGAAAATACTACTCTTGTACAGAATTATGATGCATGAAGCCTAAATGTAGTCAACCTTATCTTTTATTTCATACTAAGACACCCGCGCAACTTTATCTTTGTCACATAAGAGAAAGAGAGAAAATAACCGTTTTTGCCATATTTTTCATAAATTTTCCGCTCTTATTAGTTGTGATGTTATATAGCCTTTGCCGATAAATGGGCTATCTCACACTAAAATATTTTTTGAATTCAAACCAGCAGTTCCAGAGATAAGTGCGTCAAACCAAACAATCTTGAAAATAGTATAGTTACAAACCGTTCGGTTTGCAGAAAAAAATGACATTCTAACCAAAGTCCTGACAAAAACAAATATCATAGTACGTTGCAATTGAATCCCATGCCATGAGGCATGCTGCCAACCATCAGCGAAAAAAAACCCCTTTGGCCTATCGTTTGAAGAGTGGAACTAACGGCTGGTTTTATCAGCTTTTACTTTTTATTATTTTAGAATACATAGAAAATAAGTAAAAGATAACATTATAATAATAAAATAAATAATAATAATAATAAAAAAAAATATAATTTGATTACAAAGGAACTGCTCATTCAAAAACGGAATTTCTCCCAGCAGATTTGCGAAATCTGCTGAAGAAAAAGAAATATAAATATACATAAAAGAAAATAAAAGAAATATAAATGTAGACAAGAGTATGTAAGAACAAGAGAAGAAGAGAATGTGACGCCTTAAACTAAAGTCATCAATCAAAATATGATGAAAATATACTCATAAAATATATGTATATACCGAGGACTTAATTATATACATATAACTACCATACACAGTTGAGACAAAAGGTAGAGTACTCTTTAAGTCGATTCCTAAAGAGAGAAATAGATTTGAAGTCTTGAATGCTTGGTGGAAGTGAGTTCCACAATCTAACTGCATGGACAGAGAAAAAGTAGGTATATCAGCTGGTTTTATGAGGATGTATTTTAAGGAGGAATCTAAGGTGTAATCTGCATAAACGTAACTGGGGCGACCATGAAAAATGCGCTCACACAGATGAGAGGAGAAAGACGGGTTGTGATGTGTGGATCCGAGTGTTCCGGCAAAGATGGAAAGAGAGTTCCTTATGAAGGTGAGGAACCTGGTCATACTTACGTTGACCAAACACAAACCGAATGCACATTTTGCGGGTGCTCAAGCTTATTTAATAGCGTACATACGAAGGCCCCATGGCATGGTGTCACGGACTTGTTACATTCGTTCAACGAGCTTGTTTCCTCGAGTTTTTTGCGTTTAGGGTCAATGGAAAGAAAAAATTATGGAATGAAACGAATTTATAAAAAATAACAGACTTGGGACCCTGATTAGGGTTGCCAAACAACTAGTTTTAGCTGGATATGTTAAAGTTTTACTACACCAACTTTTCGGGACGAAAAGTTTAGACCTTTTTTGCGGATAAATGAAATGTCTAGATATAATCCAGCGATTATATTTCGGGACTTTGCTACCCTAGTTCTGAAACTTCCTAAGCCGATATCTGGTCGAAGCCAGATAGTTTCATGCTATATCAGTAGGCATTTTACTAGGATTTTTCCGCAGTTCCGCTCTCATCGTAAATTTTATAGAAGCCGTTCAATTTCAGGGTTCATTTTATAGTCTAACTTATACCTACTAAAATAATTTTCGAATTAGACCAATACTTAATTCAAAGATTGTTTCATACTTTTACGTCTTTAAAATATAACTAGCAGACCCGCGCAACTTCGTCTGCGTCACATAAGAAAGACAGAAATAAATAAATAAACTTTTTGCAACATTTTTCATTGATGCTGAATGGCATATAGCCTTCCTCGTTAAATGGGCAATGCGACACTAAAATATTTTTACAATACAACAGCCTCTCACGCCCCGAAGGCCGCATCTATACTGTATAGTGCTCACACCACAGCCGGATGCGGTCAACAGGGGCGGAGGGAGGTGTCATAAGGCGACGTGCTCGCAAAGGAAAAAGAGGCGGTGGACCTCCGGGAGCTCGGCATCGTCAGGTGCCTCCGGCTAAGGGTCACCATGACTGGTACCCGGACACTAGAGATCCCCAGGGCAGCCAGCGGCCCGACCGCTGACGCTCTGGCCAAAAGGCTCAGGGTGTCCTTGAATGCGGGCGATGCCCGAGTGTCCAGACCCACCAAGTGCGTCGATATGCAAGAAGATCTCGGAGGGCCGAAGGCTTCTGGTGGGATGGGTGTCTGTGCAGGTCAAACTGCTGGAACCCAGACCTCCAGCCTTCCTGAGAGTAGCGCGTTCAATCAAACAAACAACGTAATCGTAACAATTATCATATTACCTTATTATCACCTCCCACATAACAATAAATAGAAAGGTTTCTTAGCCTAGCGACAGTTGTCAATCGGCAGGACATCCCAAGGATCATGTGGTCGTGACTATAGGCTCATTGTTGGCACGAACTGGTCCTAGCCATCGTCGTTCGCATATTTATGCAAATATATCGAAAGCTAATGACGATTGTTCGATTTAATTAGGTCTTCGAATACATGCGTAGGTAACTATGCTAATGTTTTGACCTGAACAAGACACAGATCTGATGGTTGATATTGTCAAACAGAAATCACTAATTGATACTAATATGTAGTTCATGAAATGACAATTGAACAAACTGTCAGAATCTATCACAATCACTATCAACTGGGTTTAACAACCGAAGAGTTCTCAATTTTCCAGACTGAGAATGGTTGACTGGTAGAGAATGCCATGTTACATTAAGTCTACCCATGTACCACTACTGTAAATACAATTTCAATAAATAAGTACCTAATATATATATAGAGATTTTCCGGTCTCATCTAAAGCCCGTCATGATGTGCAAGAATAATATGTCACACAAGAGTTTTCACATGCCTTATACTTAATATGCGCGTACCTAACTTAAATAAGTAGGATTATGTATGTACGTACTTATTTACAAACTTTGCAAATAATCTATACTTCTATACAAATATTTAAAAGATTTATTGATTGTTTGAGTGTATGAAATAGGCTCCGAAACCACTGAATCGATTTGAATAATTCTTTCACTGTTGAGAAGCTACACTATCCCCGGGTGGCATAGGCTATTTTATCCCCATATTCCTACGGGAACGGGAACTATGCGGGTGAAACTGCGGGGCGCTGCTAGTATTATTATAAAACTTTACATATATGTTCGTATAAGGTACGAATATGTTGTCCAAGTAAAATCATTATAAAAGAAGAGATCAAAGCAGTAGGCTTTTTAGAAGCAAGAAATAGATTTTCTCATTTTTTTAGATAGCCATAGATTGCTGATTAAGTACTTGTAGCACCAACCTAAATTATATCCTCGCATAGTTAACATTGAAACAAAATTATCGTTTTACTTACGCACTAAGATAAAGCCGACCACTGTTTAGGATAACTAATAAGCGTGGTCGGTAACTGTCAGTGTTATCTAGTTCCTAGGAATTAAGCATGCAGGGTAAACCAAGGCGTGGCCTCAGACCATATGCTATTATCAGGGCTTGATAAAGTGTTAAGGTTGTGATTGTGTTAAAAGGTTAGTGAACTTAGGGATTGTGTACGTTTTGAGGCTGATTTTCCAAGTAGGCCGCTGCAAATACAGTTTAGCAAAATGGGGCTTCACAGACCCGCTTGACACAATGTGAGTGCGGTGCCTCCGACGAAAATATGGCCCACTTAGTGGTGTGTTCCAAATATGCTTGCATCTGCTTATCATCAATTGCTGTCGTTTATTTTGTGGTAAATAAACGCTTTTTCTTTCTTTCTTCTTTCTTTCTTTCTTTCTATCTCCATCATTGAGGACCCAATGAATGCCACTGATGCCGCTATAAATGTGGATCTAAGGGTCACCATTAACTCAAAAAGAAGAAGAAAAAGGCTAATTTGATTGTATAAAAATGGGAAACTTTATGATTCTGATAATGCTGCCGATTTTTAGAGGTTATAAGATAAATATGCATACATACTTATCTACTGGTCACCTACATGGGAATAGTGACGGTATCTGCACGATGCACGACGAGGTGGTCGATCGAATGCTGTGTGATTGCAGAAACCTATGCCCAGAAGTAAACTGGGCTGATGGTGACTAGCTTGGAAAAGTAATGGACGAATTTACCCCCAACCGCCAAGTCTAATTTTTCTCTATCGGGCCACTTGTTAAGTTTAAATTATGTTGCTAATCACTTTAAACGTAAAAAAATATTTTTATAGTATTCATCAAAGGCTAAGTTAATGTTAGGCATCGTTCACAAGTTAGTAAGCTTTATTGAAAAACTTTTAAGATTTTTATATATATTTTTAAAAACTTTTATTTAATTTTATGATCATGAATTAATGTATTTTTTTTTACCTAAGTCATAATAAAAGTTCATCTATAAAATAATCGACCAGGTATCGAGATTGTTTACGATTACTTCCTGTTTACGTCCGTTTAAGGCAAACGCATTGGGAATAAATTATTTAATTAATGTTACAATTAAAGTTAACGACTCCAAATGAATTAATTCAACTGCATTCAATAGCTTCGTTTCGGACCAAAATCGTGCCAAAACAGGAAAACATAATTTTAGTATACGGAATTATAAGATTTAGTTCTGTATTTCTTAGTGAACAAAGGAATCGGTTTGCGCGAGTAATGCAGCTTGACTGCATTAATGAACTCGCCAAGTTTTTTGGCAAGGAACTTGTTTGTTAGTGCCGTGGTTAAAGCTTTTACGGGAGCGGTTCGCGGTCAGCTTTACACCGTTCGCCTATTTGAACATCGTTAAAATTGAATTTCCTATTTAAAATGCATGAGGTGCAGTGTTCCAATCGGAAATAAAATACAGAATACACGACGCGAACGCCCGTTTACAGGATTTATGTCTAAAAGTCGAGATTGATGTCCGAAAGAGAAAGAATGAGTTCAAAACCGACAGAAAGATAGAACGCTTGTCATATTTAATAAATAAATTAAGTGGTTTAAAGAGGAATTAATTCACGGTCTTAACCTATTGTGTAACGTTCTGTACGATAGGACAAACCGACAAACAAATTGCCGGAAATATTTGAATAAGAATGGGGACATTCTCGGGGACACTAATGTGCGAGGCGGGAAGCCCGGACGGTGAGGGCGCCCTTAATATCTGTTTTATTTTTTCCGGATTTGTATGAATGAGGACAACAAACAGCGCACCCTCTATTGTGGGGATGCGACAGCACAAAAAAACACGTTCGCGCCCAATAATATTATTTTTGGTGAGTAATTTTATGACTTTATTTGCCCGCGCGTTTGTATTTCGGAATGGGATACGAGGTAATATGTAGATTAGGCAACGAATATAAACAGAATATATTCTTTAATGCCTTTGTCCCGAAAGCGGAAGTAAGTAATGGCCAATTTTGTAGTTAATTCAAAGGTCTTCGTATTACGATTCGACACGAATAGAAACATTCTTATTCTTTGTATCGTCAACAAAACAAACTGCTAACCGTTCTCAGCTCGCAATACAACTGGATCGGTTACCACGTTTTCTTTCAATATTTCCCAATTTGATTCGGTATTACACCCTCTCGGCGAGACAATGGAAAGTAATCGTCAGTGACAAGGGAGTGGGCTAAATTTCGTTAAAATAAAAGCGTACAGAGAGCGTAAGATATAGCGCCTACGTGGTCTCCGCGAGATCCCAAGAGCTCCTACAATGGAGAATTGGAAAAAGCTTTTATAATCCGGCACGTGACATACATGCTCAAGCGGCCATATCTTACGAACCTACCCACATAGTACGGTGGCACTCGCGAGAAACGCCCCTTATTCTTTTTTCAAACCTACTATTATGTTTCGGTGTTCGATGTTAAATATGTGCCAAACCAGACTTTTCTGTTACAGATGGGTAGAGATAGCGCATCAAGAAATATTGGATATGTTTTTGTTTAGTTGCGCTGCAAATACCCTTGTTTGTAAACTTATCACGCTATTTGCGGTAACAGATTTATCTTTAAGCGCAGCTATTTGAGTAAATTCTTAGTCTTTGGCAACTTGATATCAGATAAACTCGAAAAGATAAGAGTATTCACCATAATAATTATTTGGACATGTTTAATTGTTGAAATTAAATTGATTTATTGGCATTCAATTAGATATATCTTAAGTTCTTTCTGTTCAATATTTAGTAAAATACTTTATTTGCTCGCAGGGAAAATAAAAAGAACAATAAAATTAAATAGTCACAAAAAATGCAATGATGTAACGAAAAATGTTTACGCTATATCTTTTTGGTCAATGAATTAATATAAAATAAACGTAGACATATATTATAACTCTCGCATGATCAAGGCAGAGGTTAGGGTTGCCACATTCATCAAACCAAATAAAGAAATCTTCCCAATCTTCAAAAAAGGATAAGTTATACAGTATTTGACCCAGAAGGAAAACTGCCTAAATAAATCAAGCTTTATGAAAATGCGGCTTTGATAAATATTTTTAGACCTTCCGATATTTCAAGTTGTGATAGCCTGGAGGCAGCGAGTTCTAAAACTGACAAGTAGAATTGTAGAATTGGCTAAATGATATCTATGAAGAGTTGATCACATTTGCAATGCAATTGTCGTTGATTTCTTTTTTTTCTGCATGAGACATCACCAAATGACTTATCCCGCTTTGGGCGGAGCGGAAGGGAGTGTCAGACTCTTACTGACTAAACCCACCCATAGTCCTTCTAGTGCCCTTTGCGTTCCAGAGCCACGTTGACTCTTTCGAACATATTCCGCAACCATACTCGTTCCTCTTAAACGGAGAAACTGACTGAACTGGACAAGGACACCACTCTCAAGTCAGGTTAAACTCTCATAAAACTTTATAAAATCCCGTTTCGCTCAATTGTGTATTACTTAAATATTGTAAAGTGACAACCTCGCCACGTCGGGCTGATCATTCGCGTGTAATACCCCTTGATATTCAGCACAGAAACTCGATATCGCACCCCATTAGTCTTTTCACATTGTCACCGTGCAAGCCTACAAAAATCCAGCTTTTCACGCTTTGTGACTGTTGGTAATGGATAATGTTACTCTCAATGTGAATTTATGTAAAAGATACTCAAGTATTGCTCATACTTTTTTATTTGAAGCTACATTCACCGATTTAATTTTATTCTTCTTTATTTTCTGGCAGGTTTTATGGGTAGATTTTTCTTGAAAAAATGTAAACTCATCTATACTAATATTTTAAAGAGGAAAGATTTCATTGTTTGTTTACACTGAATGGGTTCCGAAACTACTGAACGAATTGAAATACTCTTTCACTTTTGGGAAGCTACACTATCCCCGGGTGACTAAAATTTTATTTTATCCCCATACCCGCGGGGCAAGTCATTAATAAACTTTGTTTCCCATCGTACGACGTATAACGCAGAAGCTAATGCATACTATTTCTTCACGTCTTGAAGCTGAACGGATTCGGATGAAACTTTGCACCCGGCACACTTTTAAGTCTAGATTTGTTTCTTTATTATAAATATAAATATCAAACTTTCGACAGTATATCCCCACACTATCGATACTTCTGAACCGATTTCAGAAATGATTAAAGATTACAGATGTCCAGATTCTTAATGAGTATTAAAAATTAAAATCTACCTAAGTATCAAACAATGAGTTCTTCAAGCAGCCGAGGAACTTAACAAGAAGAACTTTGTTGGCTCAATACCTTTAAAGAACTGTTAAGCTGACTAAAGTTATTAATTATTCCATAGTGAGGCCTTACTTTAGTGACAGCTTTTGCATAACTAAGCTGTCAGCTCAGAAAATGCTTATAAATATTCTTAAAGACAGTTTTGACATTTTTCGACTATGAATTAATTAAGGGGAATATTAATTTTGGGATGTCCGCTTTAAATTGAATTTTCGTATAGAAATTTAAACCCAAAAGAGAATTTAAATTTTTATTATTTCTTTTTTATTTACCCGTTACATTAGATCCCTAAATTCATGTTAACTACCAACAGCAATGGAATCTTAAAATATAAAAGAATATGAAAACATGACGATTTTACAAAATAAATAAAAGATCAAAAGTTTCTCCATAATATGACAAAACAGTATATAAGATGTTCTTGACAATAGTAATCTTTTGTAGGTTTTCTGAATACTAAATTAGTCTTCGTGCTCTAGGTTGCGTTCTAGTTTTCTCTTTATTGCTAAAAATTGGCATTACGGTGATCTTGTTTATCTGGGTCTTATCTGTTTAGATACTTAAATACCTACATAAAATTTGTTACAATTCAAGCCAAAATAAAACCTACACTAAAAGCATGTTAATTGTATTTTGTACTAGTTGCCGCCTGTGGCTCCGCCCGCGCAAATGTCGAAAAATATCCCAAGGGAACATACTCCCGGGAGAAAAAGTATCCAATGTGTTATACCAGACTATAATCTACCTCGGTGTCAAGTTTCATCAAGATCCATTCTGTAGATTTTGCGTGAAAGAGTTACAAAAATCCATCAATCCATCCGTCCATCCATCCATAGGTACTTACAAACTTTCGCGTGTATAATATAAGTAACATCGTACAGCAATTGGTTACTCTCAGTCAAGCGTTCTCCACTATCAACCGCTATGATGCGTTACTTAAAATTAGGTGAGATAGTGGTTAAGTGGAATAATTCATATGAAACTTTAATAAGTAGACAAATAAAAATATATCAATACAACGAGTGACTGAATAAACGCAATGGGTCGTTATACTCATAATGTGGAGAATTATTTTTTCACGTTTTTCAATTCAATTTTGTGACACATTCTGGTCACCGGTAAATTGCAAACGCCGTAAAATTGTAAAGTAACGCGTGAAATTGTAAACAATTTTTTTCTTAAGACAAGGATGTGTAAGAAACTATATATATAATTTGTATGGGATTTATTCTAAGCAAAACGATTATTTCATAATTTATCGAGAAATTATAATCGAATACCTAAAAATGTATCACAATTTTACAAAGTTTATTTTTGGCTAACTTTAAGACACAAGACAAAAGTACAGTCAGCAAATAATTGTTATTTTAATCATGGAACACACTTTTGCTAATAAAAATGAGTATAAACCTCTATTGTGGTAATAATACAACTTATGCAATAAAAATATTTCATTAGTTAGGATTTGGAAAATAATGTTTCATTTGGGAAATTTCGTACTAACGTACATACTTCAGTACTTAAATGCAAGCAATGATAATACGTTTGGGACCAAAAAACTAAATATAACTTCAACCAATTTTGGAGATAATAACTCTTTCTGTACTTATTTAGTTCGAGATTTATGTCCTAATGTTTGGTGAATAATTCATTTCAAGTTCAATTTACGTCAAGCTACCTATAAACTAAATTAAGTATACCTATTATTATTATCTCTTTATTTATTTTTCTATACATACAATTTTTAATTATCAAATATTTCTTATAAAAGACACACAAACATTTTTTAAGTGATTTATTCCAAAAAAGTAAACGAAACAGATCATTACAGTTTCACATAAATACTTTGAAATATTTGGCACACAACTCTAAATAATAATTAAATTATGTTTATTCAACGTGTATGAATAACCTCTATTTACTATGTGACTAACTCCGAAGTCGCGAAAAAATTTTTTTCGCGATTTCCTTGTTAATCCCTTAGCAAAGGTTATTCATAATGATGAGTATAAATTCTGCCATCATAACAAGAAATTACGAATCTACACAAATCAAAGTAACCGATTCCCGACCTTAAATTACTATCTTAATGCCGGAAATCGGTTACTTCGTTTTGTGTAGATACTTAATGACCCCTTAAGAGGTATTGTGTTTATTCTGTTACACGCTGTATAATGTTTTATTTCAGATCTATAAAAAAACGCTTCACCATAAACAAAGCTCCACTGTATTAAAACAATCCCGTCAGAATATTTCAGTGCAGCTCCTTAATATTTTACAACGAGTATCATCCGAGTCATAATACGAATTAACCCCAGCAGCACCAAGTTTCCTTCACACGAATTTTCAAAGTTCATTTTCATTCAAAATTACTGGCAATTTGCAAGCGGTAATTCTCCACGAACTTTGATAGTTCCCAAATAGTTTTTCATACTATTGCGTGTAGTTAAAAACTTGGGCCGTTTAACAAACCGAATAATTTACAAGCCTTCTCTTACCACTTAACAAGAATGTAGTTAGTGGGTTTATGTCTTTTTGTAGACATTATTGTCTAATTGTGTTTTGGTTTAAGTTTTCATTCGAAGACCATTTTGTACCGTATTTAGTTAGTACCTTCTTAACGGGAGGGAAACCATCAAATGACTTCTTCCCCTCTGATCGGAGCGGAAGGGTGTGACTGACTCTTACTGACGAAAACCCATTATGATATCAATTTGAATTCATACTTCAATTTTGTATTCATCAATATGATTAAAATCCATGACTTTGCTATAATCACCATTTCATCAATCATATTCGTAAGTACAGTAGGTACTTTTAGAGACGCTGTAATATTGCTGAACGTTCAAAACAATAGCCCTACTTTATCTATCCAAAGATAAGTAGGCACCTAAATTGCATTACCCTAAAGTACTAATTAACAATCAATTTTACAGTGCCAGGCTATCATTAGATAAGAGGGTATCGGCCATATTGATCGGTCTAATCCTAAAGTACTTAAAATTAATAGACAATTTAATGCTATGCTTTTGTCATTATCTACTTCAATTTTGACTTAAGTGCCGCTTACCGCTTATGATAAGACTTAAACCGAGTAAGTACGTAGCCAAGAAAATCGAATCGAAATCAATCTCGAATTAAATTGATTAAGTAGGTATCGATATAATAGGGTTGCGGAATCTGTTCGAAAGAGTCGCCACAGCCCTGGAACGCAAAGGGCATTAGAAGGAACAGGGAAGGGTTTTACTCAGTAAGAGTATGACACTCCTTTCCGCTCCACCCAGAACAGAAGAAGACGTTTGATGAATTCTCATCCATAAAAAAGTAGGTATCAATCTAACAGCTGAACAACTTGTAATCATAATAATAATTTGAAATTCATAAATCTTACGAAAGTTTAAATATTGTTATCAAAGATAAATTAATGTTTGTGATCGAAATAAACAATTTCATCACGAATGACCTTTACAGGACACTGCTGTATAAAACTTATAAGACAATCACATTGTAAAACTATTCAGGACTCGTTCCAACTTTTCATATTATGAGACTCTAAACTTTGCTTTAAAATAAATTGGGAACAGAAAATCACACTGTCTTGAAAGTTTTCCATCGCTCACGATGTTCTAGAAATAAAAGGTTGGGGTCACTCAAAAGTTACGCCTCTAAGGCTTGGACTTTTCTCTATAAATAATAAGGGTCAAGTCGGGAACTTTAGTTATGGTGAGTGTTGCCATATATCACGGCGCTCAGTTGTACACAAATAAATTTAAACTAGTTGGTCTACAAAGAAAATAACACGTAGAATAGAACAGCATTTTCGTTCATGTAAATGCGTACGATTATAATGCTCTATATATAGACAGAGGCAGTTATTTGTCGCTTCAAATGGCGGAATTTTAATATAGGCTCACACTTCCCGGTGGTTTCCCCCGTCATGTAACATTTATGACATTATTACACCGACGTGTGCCCTTATTATAAAACAAACGCAAACAATTCGGCGTGTTTTACATAATCTCTCCAAATTGGATGGATATACATTGGCAACGTGAGTCTGCTAAAGGCATTATATAGAACGTAGATTGCACGAGCGTGTTTATGAACGCGCTAGCGCAGAGATTTATTGTTTTTCACAATATTATTTCTTTGCAAATTACCTTTTTTCGCGGGGTATTATTGAAATTACGGAAAACTCCTTACATTTTCATTCCTGTGAAGCTCACATAAATAAACGGCGTTTGAACTTTTACATTTCGGTTTTTTACTTTGTTTCCTCGTTATTTCGACTCATAAAATCAACACGTTTCGAAATACGTCAGCGAAACGCTAAAAGGTTCCGCAAAGAAGAACAAACAATAAGTGAACACAAATTACGATTGTGTGTACACTTTTAAAGGTACACGTGCTTTGAAACCGTTTAATACTTAAGAACAAAGTAGTCGCCTTTGAAATAGAAGAACCACCTTCAGAGCGACTGTGAACTCTTTGAAGATCACGTAATGATCTTGTAATAAGATATTTTTATATATTATTATTACAAACCACACGAGTCTGCGACCTTTAAAAGTTTTTAGAAATTCTGTTCAAGATGAAATAAAGTGCTAACTCAAGGATATCAATACTCCAAAAGTTTAGGCTATGGGTTTCTAAAGAAACTTCAAATTTTGTAATTAAAACATTTCGCAACAAACCTAGGACAACAAACAGTTTAAGCTGATTGATCAAATTCCGGTTGAATTAATTATTCTAAGTGGGCATATAGCACAAATTGAGCACTAGTTTTGCCACACCAGCAAGCTTTAGCACTCAATATTGATAACATAATGCATTTATTATGCAGCGAGCCCACTTGTACGTTATGGTACGGCCGGATAATTGGATCTCACCACAAAGCGTCCATTTTCGGTCCTTTCCGGCTAATAAGCGGCAGTAAAAATTAAATTTTCAATGAAAACACAGCATCGATAAAATCACGGAGTGCAGCTCGTATCATACGTCGAAATTATGTTAAACCGATGGAAATTCAAAAAGCAAATGACCGGCTGCCTCTAACGAGAGCGCTGTGTGAATATTGGCGAAGTTCTCTGGAGCAGCGACTCCCAAAGTGAGTGAAACCGCCCCTTTGGGAGAGCTAGTATGCATGCAGATATCGGTCTGAGGTACCTACGGAGCGACGCCATTCAATAAAATAAGCATTAAAGACAAATGGTAGACTGCTTATCCTTTTCACTTTAATTAACTAGAATATTTGACCAGTTCATTAATTTAAATACTATTTAAGATAAAATGAATAAATTAAATTCACTTCAATTTTTAGGGTTCCATCGATGTACGTACGTTCGGTGATTTTGCCAATGATAACGTATGAGATTATAAAGAACGGTCATCACTTGTCATTCAAGAATACATCCATATCATTGACATCGATTGAAGAATTAGTGTTTGTGCTGATAACTTCCATTGTTTATCGTTCTAAAAAGGGAAACAAATAAATATCATAGTCGCAAAGCGTAATTTTTACGAGTGAAAAATCGAAATAGAAAATTAATCCAATCAAATCTAAACTGTCATAACAATAGTTTGCGTAAAAGTTTGAGATCCGCCGTCAAACATGGCGGACTCAGTGCGGTTCGTGTTATTAGATTATGGCGCATACATTTTTGTAATCAGACATATCACTTTGAGATGCATCCCCGGAACGAATAGCAGTTCATCGAATTAGCCGACGCCGGCGGATCTGTTCGTCTGCCGGTGTGTTCCCGCTTTTGGTTCATTAACTTTTAGAGCGTTTAATACTGAGTAACAAGATACTTTTTCGTTTTTAAACGTTAAATTATGTGCTTCTCTAGGTGCATTGTGTGATGTGTAAGTAGATTTTGGGCATTACTTTGCCAAAACTTCCGCTCTCTCGGAGAATCAAAATATTCCTTATTTGGGACTGTAATTAATGTAATTTTACTGACTTTCAGTTTTGGCTAAATTATTCCAAAGGCATAATTTTTGCTTAGTTTCTTTTCGACCGGGTTATGAGTTTGCAATGAAACCTTTGATGAAAACATCGGTCACAGAAATTAAACTACAGAAAGTTATATTACGTCTCTAAAATATCTAAAAACAAAAGCTCCGAATACCAAGCGATCAGCACGTACACACCCGACAAATTTTATTCTATTCTCCTCTTATCTGACGCCAATACAATACGTACAAACTGAGAACAGTCCGTAGTACCATCGTTACGAAGTCATTCACCTGAGCACAGCTCTATAGTGAAGCTCTTAAAATTGTGTATTCACCTCTATCGAAAGTTTACAAGGCTATTATCCTATAGAAGCGTGGAGTATCAAATAAATGCTATGGATAAGCTGATGATCGAGAAAATTGCAAGTGTGTGAAGACTTTTGTGTGAAAATAGTTTTGTGGTTTTCATTTTGTTTGTTAGATAATGTTTTGGTCGTGGTCGTTGACTGGTTGAAAGTGAAATAGTGTCTGTTAATAAAATTTAAATCAGCACCAGAATTGTTCTGCTCGACGACGTAAAATACGCAATAAATACAGTTACAATGTCAAAATGAAAGCATACGATTACATTCAATTTCGTAATACCTGCAGGGCTGTAAGACTTTCTGTTTATCTTTAATTAAAAATGTTTAGAAAAAAGTATGTAGGGGATACAATCGTAGGATATAATATCAAGGGCTTTGGTGTGGAGTGTCAATGTCATAATTATTTCGTTGTGAAATAGGTCAACACTATCACTGTCCCTATAGATTCATCTTGTTACACTCCGTCTCTCTTTCTGACACCAGAATCATGATGGTTTTAATAGATACGTAAGGTAGAAAAGGTCATAAAAAGGATGAGTTTTAAAATGAAGCATAATCCGCGCAAATTAGCTTCTCGTAAATATTGTTGCTAACATGCCTTATCATTAATAATTAGAACCGACACAGCCAAGCACTATATTTTAACTACCAAGATAATTGTTTGGCACTTTAGACAGATGGTACTTATTTATTCTAAGCTAGCTAGAAGTACGTCAGTCACTAAATCTACCCGGTTCAGTCTGCCGGTTTAACGATCTTAAGTCACCATTACTTTAGCGAGGGACCTTTAAGTTTGATGTTTAAGCAAGTAACACCCTAAATTAAGGGCAGTCGATGAAGGTTTATCGTCCTTCTAAGTATTTGGTCTTAAGGATAATACTGCATTAAACGAGATTGAGAGGTGTCCTGTTACAGTACATAGATATTACTCGAAAAAGAGTGAGTTTCAGATAGGTAGGTACAGGTGCACTATGCCAAAACGACAGTTTAATTGTCCGGTATAACTGAAGCGCGTTTACTTCTTACGTTATTTCATACAAACTAGTAAGCCCATATTTTTGGGAGTGGGTAAATTGATCCTAATACGCATGCGCAAGATTTATAGTTTAGTAGTTGAAAAAAATTCGTAGAAGAAGTCAGAAAGATTTTTTACTTTCATAGCTCGAGATTGCTTTCTTCCTCTCTGTAAACAGTTTTAAAAAAAACTTAGGTATGTAGAGTATGATTATTAATTTTGATTAAAATCAGTTAGCTTATACAGTTTATCTATTAGATGAGCTCTTGGCTAAATAATAACAACCACACAGGTCGATCTTCAAGGTTAAGCAACGCTTGACGATGTCCGTTTGTGGATAGGTGTATAGATCTTACCATACGAGACTACTCCCTTTTATTCCCTAATGGCTTTAGCCGTCGGTCTCGTCTGTCATTTGTAGATCTTTGACAGTCGTTACGGATTGCTAGAAGCCAAAAAAACTGACTCCAGTCTTGCCAAGAACTACCGTGTTACCCAGTAAATGGGTTGTGGGGTTCAGGTAAGAAATCGACCCCAATATAGTTGGAAATAGGATAAGCACATCAGTCCACACATTTCCAAGAATAAGTACTTACCATTTTGTACGAAACGACCTTTCCTGCTTAATCATAGTTTTTCTGAAGTTAATCGAACAATAGACTGTGTATAGTTTTCAGTAGCCAGTCAAAATGTTGAAATCTTGACAGTTTTATCCAGAATTATAATGGCTCAATAATTTTAGTAGGTATGTGATCGCTATGTATAATAGTAATGTATAACTATTTAAGAATTTTACTTTTTCAGACGTGATCATACTGCATCCCAAGCTTCATTGTATCATCAATAAGGTTCCCGAGACGCAGACGTCGTCAGTTAAATTAATTGTTCGTCCTCTTCTTAGGTCGTTTTTTATGCTCATTTAGGACAAAGTTTTCAATACACAGATTTCAAACTGAAGTATCAATAAGATTTTTGACATGTACATATTTTTAAAAGCTGTCTTATTGGCGTTTAATTCCTGAGATAAAAGTAATTTGACTATTCAATCGGCGAGTGCCCACGGAAACGTCAGACTGGTAAGAAAAAATAACTGGAGAATTAAAGTTATTAACATCCAGTTTATAGAAAGATATTGGTGAGTAATCACAAATCAAACGCAAGGCAAGCAATTCTATTGTCTGTTGTAAAGCCATTTTTTTTAAAGTTAATTGTTTTTATTTTTGATGAAAAACTGAAAAACAATGAAGCTATAAAAATGAATTTTGCTTTTTTAATTTCGTGATAAATTGAAAACTCGGTGTATTTGATTGTTTCTACGATTTTTGAACACCGACTTCCGAAATTAAAGTTTTTTTATACATTTTGTGTTTTTGTTTGTTCAGAAGTTGGTTGTATTGTTTTTGTGAAAAAGCTTTTTTTAGTTTCCGCCACTCCACACCTACACATACTCATCACGGCGTACTTGTTATAAACTGATGTAAACAATAAACAGACACGCGATTTCATATCCCGGAAGATTTGCTAACATTTAATGAAGAATTCCGTTTCCTATCTCGATTCTTCATCAGAATTTCACCAACCTAGAAAGGGACCACCTCGAAATACTAAGATTTTTTTTTTTATTTTTATTTTATTTTTTTTTATTTTTATTTTACATCGACAAAGAAATAAGAACATCATCGACATAGTCGAAGCGACACATTACTATAACTCAAATACTAGTCACCAGATCTCACTCAAATTTAAAGGGAAATATAAAAGAATCATCAGAATCGGTACTCCCAGTAAAAACTTATGAGATAACATACCATAACAGCAGACTTGAGAACTTCTTCATTTTTAGAAGTCGGTTAAAAAAAAGGTTTGATTCCACATGTTTCGTTGAAGATATGGAATGATCGATGCGGTTTGGTTGGCAATAGTATCGTAATTAGCTTGATGTACCTAAGTCTAGTGGATTGACTGATACCTATTTGTGGTCATTGTGGTTAATTTACTAATTACTCAATTAAAGTTCAATGACCAACAACACCATAACATTAATGTGTAATAAGATATCTACCTGCCTGCTTTAAGGTTATATTTATAGGAAGAAAAATCAAAGGGTAGGTATGTCGGAAATGCACTATAGTCACTCGCAAAGTTCATTGACCTACTCACTCTATAAAATCGTAATGCAATAATTTAAGGATGGCACGTTCTATAAAAATACTTTATACACGTATTTTTTGAAAATTTGTACCTGCAAGACTCAATGCTATCCGTTCCATATAATTATGCCAGAACCTGTTGCTAAAACAATTACAAACCTGTGTCGTACAGAAAATTAGAGCAGGTACATTTTAATTTCGTTCAGCAGTTACTGCCCATCGGGTTGGTCGTAAAACAAGTGTGCTTTAACACAAATATTCCTGCCTAGGTGTCTGAGAGCGTTGTAAATTAAAAAATGACCAAGCTTGAGTTTTACCGTCAGAACAAGTTTCAACGCTAATATAATTTTACATGCACTGTCAAATTTATAATGGTTAAATAACGTATTTGAGTTTGTTGCGTTAACTCCAAAAAATGGCATAAGAGTAAGAGAATGATGGTAAACAATAAAATATATGAGCTTCATACCTTCATCAATTACATTAGATATTTCTTATTCAATATTACATGTGCGTCAATATAGCTGGATTTTAACAAAACACAATAATATATAAACTTTCCTTTTATTGTGAACAAAAACCTACGTATTCAAATTAAAGATATATTTTACTAGGCATTTCAAATGCACAACCCTAAAACGTCTCATAGAAAAAAAAAAGAACCACCACTAAAGTACTTACCCACACAGAAGTAAAAAATATTTCGTAATGGACGCATTTAAAAATGTAGCGCACGTTTAGTGGGAAGATAGTTGGAGTTGAAATTTTCTTTTCGAGAGGGAAAATTTTCACTCTCGCCTCCTCATTAGTGCTGGGAGGCTTTGAGAGGGCGCATCTCGCTTTGCAACTGCAATTCACGTTCGCACACGTCTCGTATGTACTTATATTTATTATGGTGTAGCTAAAAATCGGAGAGTGTGGATAAAACCTTGGTAGATTCATTGCGGTTTAGTTCTACCTCCATAGGTAAGTACATTTTTTACACACCATAAGGCTTATTTTCTGTGTGAAATTAGAAAAAGTTCTACATAAAAGAAACGCCTATAATTTACCCGTTTTAGTTTGGTTAAATCTCACCAAATGCACCGATCAGTACGATGCATTTGGTGTTTTAACACAACCAAAATTTGTCCTTGTTATTTAAACCTTATTAAATAACTTGAATTAAAAATACCAAGTGAACTAGCTGAAACCGTAAGGCTGCGGTAAGGATAACACCAAGTTTTTGAATTGCTGTCACAATCTTATTAGCAAACTGTCAAGATATGTGGTGACATAAACTAAACACTTAAAATTACTTAAATGATAAAATAGGATCTTCATTTGTTCTACTACAGCAGTATGCGGTACAGAGAGAAAAGTCTAGGCAAATAGAAAATCCTCCAAATGGGTGTTGCTGTGCCCGGTGGGGTTGCCCGATAGTTACTATTTGGGCTGTTGTAATCACACGGAAAACTGATACCGCGATGCAGGATTTTGTTATTAGTTCACTGCTGACGAGCTAGATGGCGTTGTGGTTTTTTTTTTACTGCCGTACAAATTTGCTTTGTTAGTTTTTTTTTTGTTGCATTGATACCGCTACATTTCATTAATTAGCTACCAACTACCAAACGATTGATAAAGAGATTTACGGCTACTTCTCTAATCTACGGAGATTTTCAATAGGTAGAGGCCCTCTCTATTGGAAATCTCCGATCTAAAAGACTAGTAGCCCACACAATATCCCTACTGATTTCAATATCCGTGATAGCAAGTACGAAACAGGAAATATACTTTGATTACAGGGACTGGATACGTACAATCTCGAATATTGAACTTTGGTCATTTCCTTAGGCGGAATAACAAATCTATAGAACGCCTGCTGGTACAACACACAGTAGAGGATAATAAGCTACATATTAAATCCGCGGTTAAAGGCTCTAATTTATATACCAGACTATCATCTAACAGAACCAGATGAAGACAGATCGTGAGGTGAGTTACAAAAACACCAGTGATCGGACAGATTTCATCATAACCACGATAACTCTGTCAAGAGCGAAGCAAGAAGAAGCTAAGACTGTAACTTATTGGATAAAAGGTGACTACAGGATTGTATTATTACTTGTTTCAAATCATAAAATTATGCATGCAGCTCTGAAGGGATGGGTTTACTTTTCGCAATTAATGTTTATAAAGACCCCCTAATTTTCAAAAAACCGGGTACATATCAAGACACCGTGCTGTGCTGTTACATACCACTGAAAAGTTCATTATGATAAACCAAACAGCAATCTTCTTGATGCTGATCATGAATCCCGGGTTATTACAGAAATCGCAAGTCATGCAATGGTGTCAAAGTAGGCAATACTATTTAAGCATATGAAAATCACTATCTTACAGTTTTAAGCGGCTTATGACAGGCACAATTTACATTTAATTCACCATAATTGCCCGACTAACAGTTTTATTGCCTTTATTACAATCGAAAAGCAATTCAAACCTTTTGTGTTATGCAATACAACCAATTAATTAATTTGCAAAATTTATTTTAGCTGCATTCTCGCTTGTACAGTCGATCTCAAACTATACGGTAACACCAAACTTAAGCTGGTAGGCCAGCCTTAAGCAAAGCACTGAATTTAAATAAAACGCGACGGTCAGCTTATCTTGGTTATATTACCGCGATCGTGCGGCCTACTGTATCGTAACTCGGTCATTGACACAGAGCAATCAAATTTTCAAGTTCATCGATCCAATTGATTGATAACGATACATTCTATTAATTTATAATGAATACAGGTGGAACTGATACAATACTTTGACGAAACAATGTATTCGTTTACTTGTACGTGACCATTGGTAATGTTATTGAAGTCCCATTAGTTGTTCATTATTTCAGTTATTTCATATGCAAAGTGACATTGGTACATTTTTAGGAACAATTTACATTGCTTATTTTGACAAGACTCAAGCCACACAATCATCTAGCCTTTTCCCAACTATATTGGGATCGGCTCCCAGTCAAACGGTATTCAGCTGAATACCAGTTTTTTACATGGAGCGGCTGCCTACCAGACCTCCACAACCCATTAACTGGGTAACACGGTACTTTATAGCAACACTGGTGTCAGATTTCCTGGCTTCTTATAATCCGTAAAGACCGCTAAAGGCCTCCAAATGACTGCCGGAACCAACGGCTTAACGTGCCTTCCGAGCCACAAAGGAGTATTGGTATGTTAAGATGTTCACCCATCTATAGAACAACCTCGGCAAGCGTTGCTTAACTTTGAAGATCGACCTGTGCGGCTGTTATGATTTAGCTACGAGGTCCTCATAGTATTCGGCACTTTATTTTTGTAAACAACTCTTTCAAGTCTGGTAAATTAGCTTAAGCTCACGTACATTCTACAGAGCGAAATAGTCTAGATCTTAATTTAATTAACTATTATCACCAGTCTTATTTGTTCCAGTTTTCCTAAAAGGAATCATCATAAAGACTAAAGGCAAACCCCGTCGCGCGGTAGTAGGCGTCTACCAGTCTTGTCAAACAAATGAATGCAACGATCGTGTATTCCCGCGATGATCGCTTTGTACAGCACGACGCATTATTGTTAAGGCTATAATTTAACAAAACTGTTTGTACTAAATTATTCTTTATTTCAACAAACGGAAAGTTCATATTACTTTAGACAGACTTTTTGTAAGAGAATACATTAGCGCCACATACGGCAAAAAATAGAACCAAACAAATTCATTACAACGCATGGACTTATACATAAGTCCATGTTACAACGACACCTACCTAATTACATATTTAGTAAGTTTATAAAGGCACTTTTACATTATTTATTCAACAATTATGATGACACATTTTGGTTTCGACTCCAATCTATAAGTACTCGAAAACGCAGATCTATCTAGATCACTAAAATGCTAACAAGCACTTATAAATCTTAATGCAACTAATTAAAGTTATTCCAAATACACATTTTTTACATTTGTACGCTATTTGCTTTGCCGACAGGCGTGCCTCATAATTATGATTCCGGTTATTAAAAGCTAAGGTGTTAATTAAAACGCCTTCGTTATGTTTTATCGTTTATTAATGCAATATTGAGTAGTCTTGTTGCTTAAATCGAATTTGTGCTCGTTTTTGAAAACATTGTTGTGCTGCATAGTTTGGGTGTATTTGAAATTGAACACATGAGCATTATTAGTAGATTTATAATTTTGCATTACTTAACCGTATGCATCTACATATAGCTTCTTATGATGGGTAAAAAGTAAGGTCATTAATCTAGGTAAAAATATTAATATTAGGTATAAAGAGAAAGATTTTTTATTTGTTTGTACCGAACGAGATCTGAAAATGAATGAATAAATAAAAATGAATGCCAAAAATAATAAATAGAACCAAAAGCAAATTGAGTCGTAGAAAAAATTAATCCTCTTTTTTAATGATAATACCTCTCTTCCTATATTCTATATTGTTGTGCCCGGCAGGAAACACAATGACGTAAAATTATGTATTTTATAAATGTACCTACCACTTAAGTTCACATTGTGGAATGCAAATAAATATATTGAGTATTCAGTATTGAATGACTGCACTGATTTTAAACATTTTCACAAATAGAAAGCTACATTATCAGTGAGTAACATAGGATATATTTTAAGGGTATCAACGCGGGTCAGAGGGAACGGTAACTTACATATAGGAAATGCCGTGTAGGAAATTATCACAATTCTTTTAAACTTCATGACATCAAGCTATAAAAGTATCATCGTGGTGAGAAAGACAGCCATCCTCTTTCCTATTTCTTACTCCAGCCCTCGATTAATGGTATTTAATGGGATGGATGTTTTGGTTCTTTTCCGATTATTATTGAATAATGTTTTTTGTTCCACAAACTATTTTAAAAATTCGTCCTTATGCTTTTATAACATATAATATCTTACCAGCTCCTGCCAAAGGATTCCCTTGTGTGATATTTTATTTTTGTGGTACATTACCAGGATTAAAAGTTTCCTATATTTTACTCCAAGACATGGTCTCTTTTCTATGTTGCTTTTAGTGTAGAATAAAGGATAAAATAAATAAATAAGTGGTCTATCTACATACATACAGACATATATTTTACTTTACCCCTTTTGTCTTGTTAAAGGATTTCATTTCAGAAAACGCTGAGATAAGTGGTTTATTAATAATATTGTATCAAACAGCATTTAGAACAAATTTCAAATAAATTCACCACAAACAAAAATGTTCAGCACAAACTTTGTCCTCACATTTCTCCCCTGAGGGGTTGAATTTACGCAATATAATATTATGATATTATATTGCATATTCCGTGTACACATTTTGTAGATCTTTGGCAGCCGTTATGGATTGTCAGAAGCCAGAAAATCTGACACCAGTCTTGCCAAGAAGTACCGTGTTCCCCAGTTATTGGGTTGTGGAAGTCTGGTAGGCAGCCGATCCACGTTAAATACTGACATTCAGCTGAATCCGGTATGACTGGAAGCCGACCCCAATATAGTTGGGCAAAGGCTGGCAGATGATAATTCCGTGTACCTACACATCATAAAGGAAATCGCTGTGTTAATTCTTTTTTCTAATTTTAAATATTATTAATTCCAAGGTTTTAAGCTTGGGCGTTTACATGAACACCTTTGTTATTTACTTAGTTGTACAGTTTCTTTATTATCCGAAGGAATACTAATAATCTTCCTTGCAAACTTTGACATCCAACAATCGTCTTTTGGGGTTGATGCAAATCGATGAATAAAGATCTTTATAATTTACTTTGGCCAGTATTCGTACCAAGTTTCAAGTTTATTGTCCCAATTAACAAAATGTTTCATACAAACTGATGGGATGAAAGTTATATAGGTGAAGAACGTCCAAAAATCCTTTCTTATAGGGTGCGTACATCATATAAGAAATAAATTTGAAATATATATAGGCTGCGTGTTGATCCGTCAGTCAGCACAAAGCATTTAGATATACTTAGAGATTTTCTTTTCATACGCAGTAAACATGAGATTGTGTCACATTTGCGCCAAGATTGTACGCTGAAAATAAGTCCCACTGCAAAGTAAATACATAATACCTATATTATACTTTTATTCAATAACAGCTTTTCTTGAAACCAGCCCTTTCTCCTTTGTATCAAGACAATCCTTTGTAGTGTTGTGTTGAGTGTCGTTGTGTATGGTTTCACGTCGTTTGTGGGCCTGTTGATAAACCGTTAGCTACAAAAATGGCGGCGGTACATCACTACTCACTAGTGACGCGCCCGTTAGATATACGAGCACTACAGTAATCCGTTTTACTCGGTTGGCTTACAAAACATATGGGGAATAACAAGGATTGGTGTTTTGTTTTGGAGATTTTTGCGTAGTTATGGTAAAATGTCAGTCTTAAGAACCACTTTGGCCAGATTTAGTAAGATAGAGGGAGCCGTGCAATATATTTCATTTTACATAACTTTAAGCACATTTCCAGATAAACTTTTACTGAGAAACTTAGAATAATCCTACATTTACATGCAATGCCGAGTGGATATCTACATAAAACCATCCAGATCCTCATCATCATCTGCCTAACCTTTTCCCAACTATATCGGGGTCGGCTTCCAGTCATACCGGATTCAGCTGAATACCAGTATTTAACGTGGAGCGGCTGCCTACCAGACCTCCACAACCCAATAACTGGGTAACACAGTACTTCCTGGCAAGACTGGTGTCAGATTTTCTGGCTTCTGACAATCCATAACGACTGCCAAAGATCTACAAATGACACTGCAAAGTAAATACATAATACCTATATTATACTTTTATTGAATAACAGCTTTTCTTGAAACCAGCCCATTCTCCCTTGTATCAAGACAATCCTTTGTAGTGTTGTGTTGAGTGTTTTTGTGTATGGTTTCACGTCGTTTGTGGGCCTGTTGATAAAGCATCCAGATCCCATCCATCATGAAATCAAAAATAAGCAAATCAAAGACTCCGCCGCCCCCCTTTAATGATTACGTAATACTTGAATGGCGCCGTATATATTCAAATTAATAAACAGACAAACTAACTTAATATGGATGGAAATCGATTGGCAACAACAGGGCAATGACCTGCAGCAAATTGAAGCCCCCCTCATCACTGCTACCAGGCTTTGCTCGATGGGTGTTAATGTAAGAAAAATTCTCAGCAGGCCCACCACCTATAAGCCTCAACGACTCTGCATGCTGGGCACAAGTCCTCTTAAGTTTCAAAGAAAACTGCAACCTTGTTTCCATGAAAAAAATCATAAAAAAAGGCTAACAACAAACATCAATAAACAAAGATTTATTTTTATTTGCTTTCTTCTTTCGAGATAGCACCAGAAGTCTTTGAAATCAATCTTTTTATCGCAACGCTACGCTCTAGCGAGCAATTGATGAGAAAATGGCTGATATTCGCAATAAGGCGACTGACCTTAAACTGGATGAAGAGAAAATAAAACGGAATAGTGACGAAATTAATGACGTTATGGATTTATGAAGGTGAGGAAATTATGAAAACAAATCATTGAATTTTCTATTGTTAATGTATGTATGTAGATAAATATCTATACATAAATATGTATTCAAGTAAATAAATAAGATGATACGAGTAGCTGAATCAGATCGGTCGAGACACCCAATTGACTTACAATCTGGCAATATGGCTGGCATACAATCTGGCAATGGTGGCAATACTGTCACTGTTTTGTGTTCATCGACAGAAGACACCGATGCGAGCGAAGTATTAAGGCCATATTTAAGGCACCTTTAGTCAGTAACATTATAATTATTAAAACAAGTATATTTAAAGTATTAAACAGTTTTCAGCAAACTAATGCGTCGGTGTAAAATTAATAATTTGTAGAACTAGATTACCACCACATTTTAGCGAAGCAAGACCAACTGATTCTGCAAGGACCTATAAACGTAAGACTGGATATTATGTATTAAGGATTTCAGAATGCCTTTTCTTAAGAAACTACTTAAGCAAAATCTAGGCGCACTTTTATAACAAAACCCTTTTTGCTAGTAAAGATTTTCCTATGTTTTCAACGCAAAAATATATAGAAAGGCAATGTTTAAAAAAACCGAAACAAAATCACAAACCTTTCGTTCCAACAAAACAATTCCCGGTAGTCTGTAACAAGAAAATTCCAACCGCAAAAGTAAACGTTAGTGGAACCATAGAGCTATTAAATAGAATATGCAATTACCTACCAGTTACCATTTACGTAAACCTCTCGAGTCATCGGTTGTCCTCACAGTAGCATCCTGTTTGCCTCGAAAACCTTTTTTCTTTCACTATTTCGCTCTAGTTTTTCCGTGTTCAAACAGGTTTATGTCAACAGGATAATATGTTAGAAACGTAGTTATGTTACGTATAAGTATTTTATGGGTATTTAGGTGAGCATGATGAGTAGGACGCAATTAGAGGAAATTGCAGTGATGTGTCGCGGTAATAGAGAGAAAATTTATAATGATTGCTGGCAATTGGTGTTGACTCATCGCAGACTGGGCTATTTGACATATCTTTAGCTCAGTGTTGCAAGAGTAAAAGTTAAAAAAAATAAAAATGTAAGTTAATTCAATCTCACTACTCAGTCGTATACCAACTTTATTGGATTCGGCTGCTTCCGGTAATACGGTAGGCTTGTGTCAGATTTTCTGGTTTTAATCAGTAACGACTTATAAAAATCTCCAAATGACAGCCGGGACGAGCAGCTTAACGTGCTTTCCGAGGCACGGGGAAATCTAGGTATATTAAGATGATCACAAATTCAGGAAACGATATGGGCAAACGTTGCTTAACCTTGAATATCGACTCGAGCCGCTGTTATCAATTATTTAGCCACGAGCTCCTCCGGTATACATATGTAACTAGCTGACCAGCGCAACTTCCTGGGTGTCACATTTTACATGACTGCTCCGCTCCTATTGGTCTTAGCGTACTATAGCCTTTTTTTTTGGATCGCAATTCATCAAATGACTTCTCCCGCTCTGGGCGGAGCGGAAGAGAGTGTCAGACTCTTACTGACTAAAACCCACCCGTGTTCCTTCATGTGCCCTTTGCGTTCCAGGGCCGCGGTGACTCTTTCGAACAGCGTATAGCCTGCTAGCCCTATATAGCCTGTAGCCTGCCTCCATAAATGGGCTACCTAACACTGATTTTTGTTTTTTCAAATCGGTCCAGTAGTTCCTGAGATTAGCGCGTTCAAGCAAACAAACTCTTCAGCTTTATATGTTAGTATATAGATTTATGGTATAATGATTGCGTGTTTCTGGAGAATTACATTGTTACGTAAATCTTAAAGACCAAGTACAGCAAATAAAACAAAAGCGATAACACTTACGAAAACCACCAAAAAGTTGTTTCAACATGAAATAGTTACCACTATTGTTTAGTTTACCGTACCTTCCTACAAGTTTTTTTCACGGACCTCAAAAAAACGAACAGATGGCAAAACAGAAACATCACTTTCTCCAGTGATAGATAACGTCTAAGTCCGAGGACACAAACTTTCCCCAGCACTTTGCCGGCACAACGTTAACAAACTGTTAATATTTTCTTTTTGCCGCGACGTCGCTCCGGGTAAACGTCACCTCGCGCCTTGTGAACCCATTATCATTAATCTTACAGAAGCTACGCTAAAGATAATGTTCCCCAGGCTTCCTATAGAAAAACAATATCAAGTATAATCAGTTATCTTGGAAAATTAAAGCGGGAAAGTTTTGGAGACGCAACACTAATCATGAGGGATCAAGTCATTTGTTTTGCTGACGATACATTAGAACTGTAAATGGTTTAGAAGTGTTTGGCTGGTATCTTGTTCCTTGTCCTAACGTATAGGGCTTTTTTCAAGTGAAACTAATTTTATAATCGAATTAGTAGCAGCCAGTACAGTAAAGAGTTTTTTTTTATAACTATTCTACTTCCAAAAAATATCGCCCCTTTGTATTAGAAGTATAAAATTAATGAGAACTTACAAAAAAAAATGCAATCTACATAGGAAGAAACGGTGAGACGCCCTAGACTTCTGCCACAAGAGCTGGTTCGAGGTGACTCTCGAAGAGTATGATTAAGCTTTGCAAGGCATGTAAATAAAAACAACATGAGAATTCTACAAAATGTATTAGCTATTAGCGCCACATATTTACTACCGATTATATACAGAACTCAAACAGTACTAAACACTTTTCTGTTTTATACCACCTTTGACATACAAAATTGATAGTTCCTTGCCAACCCAGCCTTGTCGACGCCACCAGTGAGAGTATGAATTGATGAACATAAAATGTACTATCACTTTGTCAGCTACTTACTATATAACATTTAATCGGTCCATTGTGGCTTATGTGGGAATTGGGCTATAAAGCTATCTGTAAGTCCTTTATAACGTCACGAGCGAAGGAAAAACTATTTTGAGAACGCCCACCTGACTTAGACATAGCTGGAAGGCAGTTCGGGATTCAAAATTCATGATGTTAGAGGCTCAGGCTTTGTTCAGATGAAGTGTATTATGCTTTTAATTACGCAGAATTGGACTTAGAGTCGAAATATTTCGCATATTTGAATCGTCAAACATAAATGGCAGTGGGCAGCGTACATTACTCGCAGAACAGATATCCAATAGGGTTGAAAGGTTCCGGAGTGGCGAACGCGTATCGGAAAACGTAGCGGTGGAAGACTTGCCACAAGGTGGACCAATGACCACTGTGTGGTGAAGACCGAGGAAATCTGTAGGATGCAAAACGCACAGGACCAGTTTATGTGGTACATTTGGGTGAAGCCTATCCATCCAGCAGTGGGTGTCTTTAGCTGGAATGATGATAATATCTGCATTGTATTGCTATCTATTGGAATAGATGCGAATAAAACGAATTATTATTAGAACAAAGCCTAAAACAAAGCACAAAACGAAACCAATTTCAAAACCATTGAAGTTTATAACAGAAATTAAACACGTAACACCGGTGCCAATCGAGTTGGGTCACATTTGATTCCTCCCAAACCCTTCGTGTCCGATCCTTTCGTAATATATTTTATCACGGCAATAAATGGCTGAGCCATGCATAACATTGTGTCGGGCCTCCAATTTATCTCGTCAGGAACAATCCAATTATATTTTTTCTGCCAAATAGACACATTGGAGTCGAACGTGGAACTGGATATATTGTTGCCAGTGCCCAGTGCCGCTTCGTTGATTTTATCTGGTGTTTTATTGTGTGCCTACACGGCTCTGTCTGGGGTTGCAAATTTACATGGTAGAACGTTTGGGTTTGGACGCCTATGTTATTATAACTAAATTTACGTCTTCATTCATTCTGCCTGTCTATATTTCTTGATACTTAACACCTGGGGATCATTAAGTAAAGAGTGAATAGTTTACTTCTGCGTAAGTGTGCTCCATAATCGAATACATTAGATTTTGATGAAACAGATCTTTTCAAAAACAAAAAAATATATATTAAAACCGGTTCTGAAAACAACTCATTCATGTATGAATTATGTAATCTAACAAAGGGTCGTCAAGGAAATACAAAAACTACCCAAGAGTTCGCTTGAGCACCTTGCTTAGAGCCCTTAAGGATCCTGAGCCCTTTTCTTGCATCCTCATAAGCCTTGTTAGAGTAATAGCGAGGAAGTTTAAGGCAATTTGAACCGTTTTAAACGTGCAAAGAAAGGTAACGTTTTGCTCAGTGAAGATGGTGAGTAGACAATGGTCCCAAACTGGAGGTCACGATCCAGTTGTTTCAGTTTAGGGAGGTTTTCGCATAAAAAACTGACAATAACCCTACTATGACGTCTTAAAAATATCAAGGCTCCGGTGTGAGAGGGAAACGGGGCTACACAAGACCCACAGCACCCCTTTTTCACAACAGAATGATGATGGCATTGGCACGAAGTAAGAAGATAGCAAAAACATTCAATAGTATATTAAAAACACAAATTTAATATTTCAGTATTTTGAATAAACGTCTTGATTTTATATAGGTATGATGTGAACAATAAAAAATATATATTTAAAAGTTGAAAGTGACCTTTTAATATTTACATATAATCATTTTACTAATACGAATCACCTCAATATTTCACGTCGTTTTACTTTTTAATATTAAGCCAGACAGATTAAGCCGACTAGCCACCCACTGAGTTTACCAAAGGGCTTCATTTCGTAATTGGTGCTCATTGATGAAATAGCACACCGACTAAGCTCATTTCGAAATGCGAATCCTCTCTGTGCAATTCTACTGCGCAATCTACGATGTAATAAGAAGTTACAGGGAGAGGAGTAAGCTGTGGTAAAAATACATCTTATTTGGTTGAGGATGGAGCAAGTTGATGCCATAATTTACCCATAAAAACGCGTTCAGAAACAAACTTTTCGAGAATGCTTCTAATCAGAATAATACTCTTCACGGACTTATTGAATAACATAGACAAATTGTGTAAAAGCAAGGCAATAAACGGATCATCAGATTTCTTAAGCACTCAAGATCATTGAAAACGTCGTCAAAATCGAGATAGAACCAGAACAGACAATTCCACACAGACCTTTTCTGTTAGCCAGCCATTTAATTATGAATCCGCAAATAATTTCTCAAAAAAAACATCCAATAGCAATCATTACGATTGTATTCAGAAGCGTTGGATGATCGCCTCAAAGGACCATTTCTCGATTCAAATATTCCATTTGGGAATAACGAAACAACGGGGCGCCGAAACGCGTCCGGTTTCGACTGAGTAAATCCAATTTTATTACGCTAATAAAAGGCAATCCAATTAAAGCTGGAGATTTTTTACTGGCGTTGCTCCGGTCTGGCCCTGTAGGGCTCTCCACTCTGAAGGGGCGGCGGATTCAGCGCTACAGGTTCCAAATGTAACTGTTGCTGTAACTCGTTACATGGCTCCTTGAGTAAATCTCGAGAGGACGAAGTAATGGCATGTATAATTTAGATGCCGCGGTTTTAATATGATTAAAGCTTGCTCGGAGCTTTTATAGAGGTAATGAATAATTAACGTTAAAATGGTCAGGTGTTACTCTTAAGAAGGTGGATGCGTTAAGATACATTGGGTTTGAACACGAAACGAGGTTAGTTTGAGCTTAAAATGGTGCATTTGAAACTACTATTAATTCATGAAAACAAAAAATCACAAAATTTTGTTATTTGCCATTTCAAAGGGCAAAAACAGAACCGCAAGCGCCAATACTCGTGAAAACAAATTGGTGAAGTACTCTAAAAATGGCAATGGGTTCCGCCACTTAAACGCACGAAGTGCAAACATTCATACGATGCAAATGTTAATTAAATAAAGTAATAACAATGGTGTGACGGAAACATAAAATTGCTTTTAAGGCTTTTGGTATGCGTTTAAATAGCAGGGGAAAAAATAGGATACTTGGTAGGAGGTAGATGCTCTCTATTTTGGAAAGGAAATAAAAAAGTTTTCGTTTCGTTTATCGTAAACATTTTATCAACCAAAGCCAGATAAAGATACTGAAATCTTCCAAAAAACCAATAGATAAGAAATGAGAAACCTGAACTGCTAAACATTATTTCACAAACCATATCACAGCGGTTTCCAGCGTAAGCAATGGCGTCTTCGCAATTGGGAATAAGCCCGTAAAGAAAAGTAGCATGCAAATTCAGATAGACAAGATGGGACCCAATCTCTTAAAACATTATTTCCACAAATGCATTTGACTCCAGTAAAATGTAAAAACGACGTCGCTGGAATACCGCATATGGAAGATTTGCAGTAGATACGTGACCTCCTATTCACCTACAGCTTTCTAGAACGTTTTGGCCGAATGGGTTTCGACTATTTTTATTTATTTATGAGAATGTAACTTCAGTTCCATATTGTGCTTCTTCGAAATTGATCTGTACAGTAAGTGGTTATACGAATTGTGGCATCAAAAATTCATATTTTTGAAGACATTGTGTGGTGTCAGTGCATAGAGTATTTTATTGCTGTACTTTATGTGAGCAGTCATAAATTGAAGGATAAGATTATAGCACCGATTTCCGGAGCTAAATGTGGTGTATTACTTAATAATGCAAAAGTGACTCGCATAAGTTGACTTGCGTTGCGTCAATAATATCTTTTCAGGAACAAGGGGTGAGTAATTGAAGAATTTTGAGACCATTACAAGCGTAAGCATACTGACTTGTCAACGCAATTGTCGCTACGCTACGTATATTTAGTAAGGACGATGTACTCGTAGATTCAATCACTATTCTGACTAGAATTGAACACTTGCCCCTTTAACATCTTGCATGAATATTTTACCCTACAAAATTCAACATTTGTATTTCCTGTTTAGTCAATATTTATATGCTCGACTGCAGGTCATAAATCAAGGAAATAAACCAATATTTGAAAATACCTTGTAGATAGTTGTGCGCCTTGGAATGCGTGTACATACTATAAACAGGCAAAGGATATAATAATTCTATGATTCGTTATTTTAGACAAAAGGTAGTGAATCAGCCAAGTTCGCGAAGCAAAAAAAAAATTGAAAGAATACATAAATATTATGATTACAGTCCATCATGTATGCACACATAAAATAAAACGTAACCATCACTCAAAACCGAGGGTAATGTATGTTTATATTAAGAGCCATTTCGGCCCACTTTCAATCCTCCCATAACTTAAAATCTATTTGACTTATGTACATATACTTGCAATTTTGCAAACCTATGTCGTAATTATTACCAAATCTCAAATAGATTCAAAAGGATTCTTGTCTCCCACAAGACAATGATATTTAGAAATTGATATTTTTATTTCTTAGTGAGTAACTCAACAAACGTTTAGACAGCTTCTTGGTCACATAGGAAAAGTTGAATCTAATGTGGTATAGTACATAGAGGCTTTCTTCAAGTTGGCGTGGATCTATCTATATCCTACAATTTATTACTCTTTGTTACTGGGCTATTACCACTAAAATAATTTGCTACTAAGGGTGGTGTACATTAGGTAGTTATCGAGATTTCAGTAAGATAGCTTATAAATATCGTGTTTGTCGAATAGTTCACGATAAACCACATTCAATGACCGCAGTTAATTCTATAAAGTAAATTCAAATTCACAAAAACCTTCTATTATTTTGAAATTTCTAGTAGTTTTACTATAAAATAACCGAAACAGGTCTTTGATTTCTCAATGCTAAGGACGACATAATCTTAAGGACGGCAACACGTTAAAATTGCCGCTGACATATCCCAACTAAATTAAACCATTAAGTAAAGAAGACATAGCTGTAGTAAATTTAAAACCAATTTTAATAGAATGTTAACATTTAGATTTACTATACATAAACTAAGTTACTTCCAAGATTTCAAATTAGCAACTGGCAACGTTGCACAGAATTTTAATGATGCAAATTACTTAGATAATTTTGAGACATAAATGTGTAATTAAATCAAATTATGGGCAATTCTTGTAAATGGTTAGTGTTAAAATTATTAATAAACGTTTTCTGCTAGAAGTGAACTGGAAGGAAGTAATTTACAGTAATTTATGATAGCACTTTCAATATCAATAAGTATACGCCCATTGTTAGCAAGCAAGGACGGGAACATAACAAGAAACAAGATATTTGGGGTTTCTTATAACCTATCTGAAATATACAACTGATTAACTGAATGTTAGTTTCGATGTAATGCGTTCATCTGCCTAGTCCTTTTCCGAATTACAGGGTTTTTCAGAAGGACGTGGTCATATTTAAGAGTGATGTTGGGTAGCTGATAAGCAATAAGTAAAAAATAACAAAACAACAAACTGACTTTTATTGTTTTGCTGCTTGAAAAGTAATTTGTTTGGAACATTTTCGTCTTGTTATTTGGTCGAATTTTTTGAAAAAAAAAAAAAAACACTTTATAGTTGCGTTCGTAATATATCAGCTACCCAATATCACCTTTAATATTACCACGAACTTCTAGAACACCCTGTTTATTAGGGTCGAGTCCTAGCCAAATCGTATACAGCTGAATATCAGTATTTTAAATTGAGTGGCTGCCTACTGCAACCCAGTACCTAATGGGGGAACTAGGTACTTCTTGACAGGACTGGTGTTAGATCTGGCATCTGGTGTCATTGTCATGATATTTAGCAGTCGTTACGGATTATCAGAAACCAGAAAATCTAACAGCAGTCTTGCCAAGAAGTACCGTGTTTCCGAGTTAATGGGAAGTGGAGGTCTGGTTGGCAGCCGCTTCACCTAAAATACTGATATTCAGCTCAATCCGGCTTGACTGGGAGCCGACTCCAATATAGTTGGGAAAAGGCTAAGCAAACGATGATAAACTACAAACATACAATATACCTAAAACCGTAACATCACAATGAAATGTAAATTTTTAAAGGGCCAACATCCTAACTCCACAACAAGGGCACTTGTCCACTCGATTCCAGTAGTAAATCCTCGCGTTCCGGCGACGTGATTGGTTGGATTAGTTGAATTAGAACCGAATTGAACGGTAAAAGTTCCGGATTGGCGACTCCAGTCACGCGTTGAGTATGAAAAAGATACAGTAACATGACATTGTAAAAGGTTGTTATGTGGTTACGTGCAATTTTCGTGCTACGAAGTTTCGATCGTCGTAACGATGGACCCCCAAAATATTGCATTTGTGAAATGGGTATCGTAATTTCCATGTGATTGAGGATATATTTTGATGTTTTGGCGTTAGTACCTTTCATTTTACGTGGAATGACACAGTAAATAAATCTTCGTGAATTCTAACATCTTGCATACATACATGGTAATGCTATCAGAAGTTTCGTAGCTTTAAAAAAGTATTATGACGTCATAATTATTGTTGAGAAACGAGCGATATTTTTTACTACTGTTCAATAAAATATTGTTAAGGATACTTACCTACCACCAAACACTGGTTCCACAAAAAAGTTAAGAGGATAATTTTACTGTCATTAATTTGAAAACTAGGGGACATTACTCGATATTTACCAATGCTGACGTTACTCATTTGTTTATTTCTTATTAAGAAAATATGTCATGAACTTAACTGTCTGACAGATATCGAAACAATACTAAGCATCTCATAGATTTAATCTATGATTAAAAGATAATTATCCATAGTGAAACTGAGGTGTCAGGCACATTTGAACATAATATCAAAGGTTCAGTGCACAGAAGTGTTAAATTCAGTCTCTTTGAGGGATCACGTCTGCAATGAGGAAATCCGTCAAAGAACAGTGGTGGGCAGGCTTAAGAGATTAGCAAACTGTGTCGACACCCTTGTTCGTCGTAGCCTTGCTTCTATAGGGCTGGGCTGCATGAATGAGAAGTCACATGGATTAGTTAGGTATAGGTTAGGACCTGATGTTCAAACATCATATTGGGATGAACAATCTATTGTTCTTACAAAAAGGGAAAAGTACTGAAATTAAATTGACCGTCACTCCAAAAAAAATTGGTTTCTTGGAAGAAATTCCATGTCATGTCAGTGCAGAACAAATTTGTACTAATGCCAGTTTGGACTTATGGGATTCAGCAATGAGGTGGCACATAAAGCTATTCCAGAAAGAGGTGTTAACGGGAAATTACAAATACAACTTGGACCTTGATACACAACATGGACAATAAGTCCATCAGAACCTAAAAATTGAGTTAATCGGAAAATCTTCGAAATATACAAAAACTCAAAAGGGACTGACTGACTAACATAGTGATCTATCAACGCACAGCCCAAACCACTGAACGGATCGAGCTGAAATTTGGCATGCAGGTAGATGTTATGACGTAGGCATCCGCTAAGAAAGGATTTTGATTAATTCTACCCCCAAGGGGATAAAATAGGGGATGAAAGTTTGAATGAAACTTTGTCAATTTTAAACCGATCGGGCTGAGAGTTTCAAAATCGGGGGTAAAGTAACTATTCAGCGCGGACGAAGTCGCGAGCAGAAGCTAGTTTATAAATAAAGCAGAAACTCCCGAACGGGTCTCCGTTCGGGAGTTTCTGCTACGCCCCTACGTTTGCATGCTGCTGAAGTCTTTCAGCAGCATGCAAACGTAGGGGCAAACCAGCTTATTGTTTACCGGTTTAGTGTATAGTGTTAGTGAATAGTAATATTATTTTATAAGCATAATCAGCCTTTTAACGTTCCCACTGCTGGGACACAGGCCTCCTCTCTAGGAGAGGGAATGGGCCGTAATCCACCACGCGGGCCCAGTGCGGGTTGGTGAATGTCACATGTCTTCGAATTTTTGGTTCTAGGACGTTTTGAGAGCAGTGGTGATGAAATAAATTACACAAAGTAATGCGCCTGGCTGGGTTAGAACCCGCGACCTACAATTCGTAAGTCGGGGCCGTTGCCACTCGGCCACCACTGCTCCTAGTAATATTATTTTACTTAAGAGTAAAATAAATGCTGGGACATAGTGTATTTGCTTAAATAGAGGCAATAACAAAAGTGTGAATAGTCATTTTTTTTAATAAGAATAATTATATAAGTCCAGATTGTAATAAGATTGGAGTTCATCCTTTGGATATAATCTTTGATAAAGAAAAAAAGATTGTGTAAAATTGTCAGACTTACCGCATAAAAGATTGGATTCTGAAATCGGTTCAGCCAAAGTTAATCCACTTATTAACCAGGAATATTGGAATAATCCAACTTTTTAAGCTGAGCTGCATTGTCCGTCGACGTCGATGAAACCTCAACAGAAATTTCCGTCGACCACATTCCGTCGAAATATTAAAATTAAAAATCATTTTCCAAAGGCATCTCGGTCGAAAATTAAAATACGTGGACACGTCAGCGTGTTTAATTAAATCCTTGTGAACATTTCTGGACCAAATAATAAAAAAACGATATAAGCCGAATAAATCCAAATTATTCGAACCGTTGATTGCTCGTCGTTAATCACAGTCATCGCAGCCGGCGCTGCCTTCAATATTAATCATACACTCGTTATCTGCAGTAAATCTGGGCTGGCGCACTGAACACTAGTTAAATTGAAAATAATTTCAGCTTAACCGAGAACGGCCCGTCCGCTGCCCCGTTAAATATTTGAACTTGGATTTTCTCCCGGCCATCTAAAAACACAGGCTTTTCGTTAATAAGATTGTGAACTTAATACGTAAAATAAATATCAGCATTTATGTAGAATTGTTTTTAATTATTCCTAATTGTATGAAAAGCATGGTTCATGATTATTAAGCATCCATTCAGGCTGTGAGGATTAAGAAGAATGTATTAAAGGCTCGGCAGGCTGCCACTAATTACATCCGAGACCTGAGATCCTGGTCCATTGTCAATGCCCAACGCAGTTTTAATGAAGCATACTTTGAATCTTTTCAACGTGAACTAAAGATCGCTTGAACCAAGGTGAAGCAATTTTAAAGTTTCTAGCTACACGGAAGAAAATGGTCCGGGGAAGTTTGACTGTTCTTAATTATTGTCAGTCGGTTATCGTGGCTAGTTGGAGTTCGGAACTCTGTAATCGTATATCGTTGGAGAACTACTCTTTAACAGTGTTTTATAGTTGTTAAATAAAATTTAGTTGGCGGGGAAAATTACATTCCCTACAGTATAAACAGTAGGTTTTTATTACCTTTTATGTACATTTATATATTTTAGTTTCCGAATCTATTGTTACGACTTTTATTTCATGTTGACCTATCTTAATTACAACACACAGAAAAACGAACAAAAATCTATCTATAATAATCGACGCCCGTTTTGTTAACATCTATCTTTTTGTTTCAATACGAATGTATTAACACATTGTACCCTACAAAATGTCCCAGGCTACAAAAATCCAAAAATATTAATAAAAAAGCAGAGGTGATGTTGACAGAATTTGTAGTTTTTATGTACAGGGAATTCATACTTTTTCATAAAATTCCAACCAATGTTGTAGGTTATATAGGGTAAAACCGGGATAGATGCCCCACTTTTTGAAATCATTTTATATCTCTCAGTGCAAAACCCAAAATATTTTAATTGTAACACTGGTTAGTACTTTGGGTTTTTAGCTTCAAATTTATGAAAAGTAAAAAACATTATCTTTGATATTTCCAGAATAAAAGCGATTTTCGCGGACCTCTAAGTTTTGAGATATCTACCCCATATATGGGATTTTTTTTAATGGTCCAGGTGTACTGGCTCATGGGGATTGAAAATATAATTAAATGTCTCGACGTTGGAAGATTTAATTATATTTTTAACTATCAATGATACAATTTTATTTACGTTGCCATCTATTAGAACCAATGCAATGAGTTAATCATAAACTATAAAAAATGGAGGTTATAAAAACCATTTAAAAACAGGACCAAAAAGATTTTTCATTTCTCTTTTTCAGTCAGTATCTTGATCAATCAAGCCAGAACAGTCGTAACAATCTGATGTTTATGATGACCTTTTTTATGGATGGGAAACTATCTAATGACTTCTTCCGCTCTGGACGGAGCGGAAGGAAGTGTCCAGACTCTTACTGACTAAAAACCACCCGTGTTCCTCCTAATGCCGTTTGCGTTCACAAACGAACAAAGTCAGCAACTGATGTTATTACCTACCTCTATAACTTATGACTGAACCCTCCCCTCTTTCTGCCACTGCTGAAAACATCACACTAGCGCCACCGCACAAGCCGGTAGTACGATGCCACCCTAAGTCTTCAAATTAAACTGTCCATCAAAACCACCCCAGTTATCATAAATCACATTTGATACGAGCATGCTCGTAATTTCTTCCTAATACCCATTATTAGTGGAACGGTGCTCGAATCTGGTGGAAGATCGATATTTGTCTTAAATTATGCATGAGACCGTGGGTGGATCCTTTTACTGTAACGGCTTACGATGAGCTGCGAGTTACTTTTGTATGTTTGTATTATTATTTTTTTCAGGTTTTTTAGTGCTAATTGATTTTGGTATGATGGGTTTGGCTTGAGCAGTGGTGGCCGAGTGGTAACGGCCCCGACTTACGAATTGTAGGTCGCGGGTTAAAACCCCGCCAGGCGCAATACTTTGTGTAATTAATTTCATCACCACTGCTCTCCAAACGGTGAAGGAAAACATCGTGAGGAAACCGGCATGTCCTAGAACCACAAATTCGAAGACATGTGACATTCATCAACCCGCAATGGGCACGCGTGGTGGATTACGGCCCATTTCCTCTCCTAGAGAGGAGGCCTGTGTCCCAGCAGTGGGAACATTAAAAGTTTGATTATGGGTTTGGCTTGGGTGTGACTATAAGACAAAAATACAGGCTGAATTGTGTTCCGTATCGTGTTTTTTACTGGTTCAAAAAATCTTACAGTTTTATACAAAGCAACAACCTTCCAAAAGTCATGAAACCAGTAAAATAATTTTCGAGCTCGTATTGCCATAATAAATAACCATAACCGTATATTTACATCTCTTCAAGAAATATGTACGTTTAAATAATATTCTTTTAAAAGTATATATTTCACTGTACATTTTTATGTATTCCTTTATGTTAACACAAACTTTAATCGTAATAGGTCCAAAACCCACATGAATTCCGTATTCGATACAAGATATACGTATAACACAACAGCCTTAACAAAACAGTTCGAGCGGAAAATCGGATATCTTGAGTCAGAGCATTGATGAGCGCTCACATATTCATGAGGTATGCCACGCTTGGCACGACTCACGAGTACCTTCGCTACACAAAATGACGGCTGTCACCGATCCGCCACTGAAGCTTTTCGACACACTGGGGTAGTATTAGGTTAGTATTAAGGGGTGTTTTGTTTCACATTTAAGTGTTTCTTCTGCTTCTACGTATAGGGTTTTATTACGTACTAGCAGCGCCCCGTGGTTTCACCCGCATAGTTCCCGTTCCCGTGGGAATATGGGGATAAAATATAGCCTTTGTTACTTAGGGTGAATGTAGCTTTCTGATGGTGAAAGAATTTTTGAAATCGGTCCAGTAGTTTTTAAGTTTATTCGTTACATACAAAAACATAAAAATACAAATCTTTCCTCTTTATAATATTAATAAAGAATATAGATAGATATAGATGCAATATGTTTCTTTGCCCCACACTACGATTTTTTCCTGTATCGAGGGTGCGTTTAGAAACATACGAACTCACATACACAGCCAAGACTCGGAATAACTCTCTGTAGGCCATACAAATATTTGTTCTGGTGGGAATCGAACCCGCGACACGCAGCACAGCAGCCAATCGCTCAACCACTGCGCAAACCGTGTCGTCTATTGTTTCGTATTTGCTTGGCATTAGCGTTCGTTGACCTTTTCCTAAGATCTCTTCATAGTAGACTGCTAATAATACCTTCGCTATTTTTCTCATCGTTTTTAATTAGAAAAACATGTTGAGGGTCACAATTCATCTCAACTCAGGACTTACGTATTTAGTTCTTGAATTAAGACATCAAAAATGAGACGGGGAAATTATCTTGGAAAGGGACTAAGTATTATTTCAATTTGTTATGGCATAGCGCTACAAAAAAGCAAGATATAATTTGGAACCATAGGTACATTATTTTGTGAAATATAAGACCGAAGGCGCTAGATAAAAATAAACAGGAAATTATTTATATTTCAGATAAAACTGTAATTTACTTTATCAGATTCGTTTGTCACGATACGCCTTTACCATTTTTGTTTTCTAAGTAATAAACGATCTAGCTGTAATTTGTTTACGAAGCTGAATAACAAAAGTTTTTATTATTTCCGTATTGTTTTGAAGGAGCACAAAAGTGTGTAGTTGACGCTACATTGACAGATTATAAGCTGCTTAGACTTATGCAAAATGGTCATGTATGAGATGACGTATTAACCTAATTTGTTTAAATAGTAGACAGAGTCGCTTTCCTCAAGGAATCGAAAAATTAAAACCCAGCAGCTACTAACGTTATTAAAGTAAGTATTGAACTAATGTTGGTTTATTTTTATATTTAATACTCTACGTACAGAGGCGGACTTAATGCCTTCGGCATTTTCTACCAGTCAACCTTTGGGTGATGCAGAGAATAATAGTGGTAGGCGCAATATATAAAAAAAAGAAACGCGATTTGTATGAAATGAATACAAAGATAAATAATATACAAATGGCGAAGGTTCATATCAACGGTGTGATGATGATGATCATCATCGTGGAAAACCACTAAATGAAACCCAATAAACAGCAGACATAGACAGAAAAGTAAGTAGGAACTTAGCAGTGGAAGATTCCAGGCTGGTATAATGATGATAATTTGCTTAGTAGCCGCCAACGCAGCGCTGGCGTCAAGTTTGCATGGATGTTTGTATGAAATCATACTTTGAAAAGATCTTCAGATAATTTCTAATCTATCACAAAGGCTACATTTCTTCACACTTAGGAAGAGACCCCAAAATAGAACAGATTTGCAAGTCGACGTGAATTTCAATAAGCACTTACCGTAGAACGCAGACTGCAGATACGCTAGTGCCGTCAGTCTGCAGTCTGCAGTGTCCCTAAGGAGCTTCACTGACAGTACGGGTGTGTATCGCTTTTCACTCGTGAAGCAGTATTCACATCACAGCCCCAAATATACCGCACCGTTGAAACATCAATATTTTATTTTATTTATTTTAGGAAAACTTACAGCTAGGCAAATACAGTGAATAAAAAGTTTACACAAAATAAGGCCAATTACAAGTTTCCACATGTAGTAATATGAAGCAGAAGGTTCTGGTTCTAAACTACTAATCAATAATAAAAATAATCTATCTAACTATATACTTTTAACAAAAAAAAAAAAAACAGAAAATTTATTATTTATGATCGAAGAAGCTGTTAGATAAAATTTTCTTCAACTTAGCAATACTAGTATTGAAAATGTCGATGTCAGCTTCCCGGCAGATTGCGTTGTACATACGAGTCGCTCTTAGCATGTACGAGTTCCGCCTGTATGCAGTGGTTACCACTGGGGTAACCACTGTTTCAACGGTGCGGTATATTTGGGGCTGTGGTGATATCAGTTCAGTCTCCTATCTAAAACCAGGGACGGTTATGGACGAATATACGATAATAATAGGTAATAATAACGCACACAGCAAAGGAGTGGAACTTTGGCTGCTTCTGTTTTTCTGAACGCATTCAACCTCATTCCATCGTCGACTTTGTTTCTGTCACCTTTTTTTTTCTGGATGGGAAATCATCAAATGACTTCTCCCGCTCTGGGCGGAGCGGAAGGGAGTGTCAGACTTTTACTGACTAAAACCCACCCGTGATCCTTCTTGTGCCCTTTGCGTTCCAGGGCTGCGGTGACTCTTTCGAACAAATTCTGCAACCCTAGCAGGCACTGACCCTATGGGGCCCCGTCTACGTTGCTGACGGCTCTTTGAGGCGCGCGTGGAACACGACGCGCCGTCGACTTGGGCCTGGTTGCTATCGGACGGCGAGCCACCCATAGCTCGCCATCCGCAGGCCCGCGCCTACGGTGGCCGGGAGTTGTTTCTGTCAACTGTGACCTAAACTAGAGTCAAGAGCAAACCCATCACAAAATAAAAATAATAAAAAAGTAATCCACGTCCTTGATATCGCATTATCTAGCAAAAAAATTAAGATCGTAAACGTCTTTCCGTTCTTCCCTTCCAAAATATGCGAACAAAAGCTAAACAGACAGTACTACTTAATCGGGTTTATAACTTGAGCATTCCTGTCTAAGTGCCTTACGTAAGTTCTTCATAATAATTCCAAAAAAGTAAACAGTTTTAATTCAAGTCCAACCAGTAGGCCACCTGTTGACTTTGAGCCGAAAATGTTAACGTTATGTTATAAATGCTTGAAAACCGAATCGATTGAAACACAGCTAAACTTTTAATAGTCCCGCATTTGGTATTTTCCTTACCAATTGCTTGTAATGGCTAGCGGATTGTTAAACTGAGTAAATTAAGGCTTAGAAAATAATTATTTTATTGAAGTACTAGCGTAGCGTAGCGCGTTTCATACGGGGATGAAATATATCTATAGCTTCTGTTACTCAATGATAATATCACCAATATTAAAACCTATATAGGTAGTAATCAATATTAGATAAATCATACAATATTTCCATAAGTAAAAAAATTGGTTTAAATTGGTCCAGTAGTTTTGGGGTTTAGTCGGTACAAACAAACAACAAAATCTTTCCTCTTTAGAATATTAGTATAGATTAGTTCACAAAATTTAATAATGATCCTAAATTAACTCCAGAAGTAACCATCGATAAAATAATATTCAAATTACGACTAACCGAGCTAAATATACCTGAAAACAACCAAGGTGATGCGTTCGTTCAAACATCTACACAAACATATGGGAGGTAAAAAAAAGACAGTAAATATAACATACTTGAAGCGAGAACTGAATATTCACTACGATGATTGACATTCGAATAAGAACATAATTCAAGTAATCTCGTCAGAATTCACACCTGTGAATGGCACCTCTTGTCATTGAAAGACTATATTGCGCCATTTTTGGGACCCCACCTTTTGGGGGCTACGACAAAATAAGATTTACTGCTCACCTAAATAAAAACCTGATTCGAAAAAAAAAATGTAATATTTGTCACAACGGTTGACAACCCCTTCAATCTTACACGTACAAATATATTTTAAATATATAAGATACATTTTTATTTGTCAAACTTGAAACGTTCATCAAAATTAGCACTTTCCGTTCTGACGTCATACCACTTCTCAAGGTAAAACACGATTCTTGGTCTAAGTTTTGATTTCTGGTCAAACCACAAAAGATTAACCTACAAGTTACTTGATTTTCGTATATTTTATCCATGAACTAGAACAGTCGGTGTACGAGTACGTACTTGTTATGCTATATCGGAGCAGAATGACCCTTAATATCATCAAGATTTTTCGAAAATAATATTAGTTCGTCATTGACGTGACACAATGGCCACTATTTTGACTTGCCATCAGAAGACACCGTTTATGCAACTAATACATGATGTTCTTCTTGAAAGGCATGCCTGTTGTCTATCAACAGCCAATGTCAATCATTTGGTGATTCCATACTATATTTCATTGAGGTAAAAGAAACAATATGAGTACCGTTGAGGATATTATATCGTCAGTATCTTAGAAAAGCTCAATTTATACTTTTGAAAGACATCTGGTATATTTGTCACACTTGACGTAGAAAATATATCCTGACGCAAAATTAATATTCCCACATCATCTAGCCTTGATACAAAACCAATGACTTGTCCTACGTAATAAACCTTTAATGTCCAATAACACTAAATTATGAATCTATATAATAATATAATATATCTGGGACTATTGATACAGAATGTTATCTCAACCACAAAAATATACCTCTATTAAATTCGGCTGGCATAATAATTAAGTAACAGGCGCTCTATCAAGGTTGTACGGGTTCTCGGGTACCCTAATAGCTGTGGTTTCGCAACACCAGTTGTTCCAGTTTCAAACCTAAAGTCAAAGTACAAATTATTTAGGATTTGTGTGTCATAATGTCATAATATTTGATCTTATAATGGTTACACGGGCGTTAGGTATTTTACCCTGAACCAGTCCGCTACAATTGCGTCGATACTATCTAATGTTGTGAACTTGCAGCTGAACCATTAGTCTGTTGGCAACAATAGCTGAGATGTCAATAAGTTCTGTCAAAAAGATAAATGCAAGTAACTAGAAAACAATTAACATAAAGAGTTTATCAAACACTTAATTGTTTCAAGTCTAGCGTTTATATTCAAATTACGTTCTATCGCATATGGGAGTGACAAGGCCGTTGAAAGCCCAAGTTTTATTGCAAAAAGCAGCTAGTTGTCAACAGTGAATCACTGCCTGCCATTCAGTTAACAGCCGCACAGAATTTGAAATTAAAATTGGAACGTTCAATTTGAATAGCACGTGATTTGGAAGTAGGAGAAGCTGTGGCGGGCGCATAGCAAGGCGCGCTTGCGCAACCGCACGGCAGGTGCCTGCGGGAACAAACGAAATGCCAAACATTAAATGCATTCATACAAAACCGGTCCAATAAATATTTTACAGCAATTTACCGCAATGCCACAATTAGCGCAATTGTTTTTCTCTCGCTACAAAATGAATTGAGTGCCGCCGTAATTATCAACAAATAACATTTGGGTGGAAAAATCAATTGTAATAATTAAGATTATGCGAACCCTATCAAAGGCTCGTAAAACACGCAATCTCAAATCATGTACCTATCTCTTTAACGCAATCAAGTCCGAGATTTAAATCCTAGGAGCACGCCAATAGTGCACGTTGAATTTCGACACAGGCCATTCGTTACACGAAATAATTGTCAATATCAAACGGGCGTGCTGTTTCCGATCGTTTCCGATTTATCTAGACGGATAATACTGTAATAGTATAATAGGAAATCCTGCCTATATTAGGTGCCTTTCCAAATCGCAATGATAATAATGTTGCGAAATGTCGAGCGATACTGTGGGAGTCAGTTGCCGAGGTTAATGTCGAGGGGTGGGGGTCCAAGTTCTTATTCAACGGACCTTTGAGCTGGACACCGGGCACGTAACGTTAATACACACGTCGCTTTTGAACCGTCTGTATTTGGTATATCTATTAAATGCACATGGGTACCTACACGTATTCTGTGTAGGTGTTCCCCTGCACGAATATTAAAGCTCTGTTGTATTTGTTATGATTGTGTCCGAAGATAACTGTATTACGGACCTGCGTGCAAAAAGCGATTAGCAATATGTTAATTCGCTTATTAGTATTGTGACAATGTCTAATATTAACTGTAGGGTTATACGAAACAAATGGTAATTAAAATTCCCAATTAACAACGTTTACTACAAGAAACGCTTGTGAACATAAATAAGAGCTAGGTTAATAATATAAAACTCATTGAATATCGCATCATTAGCACGTTACCTATGGGGCCTGACATTGGCCCTTGAGGAACCCCTTGCTAATTTACTTAGGAAATCGCAAAAAATGTGCAAAGGTTATTTGTAGTGTAATGTTAGTGTTTTAGAGGAGTAGGTTTTGCAAAATTAATTGTTAAGTTTATGCTAGTTAAGTAAGCTAACAACTCAATAATTCTTAGTAACTTACAAGTGTTACAAAGGCAAGCAACAAAACGCATAAATCGAAACGCACATTTGTCACCAAGACATGACTTTTCATGCCAATTCAGAGCAAAGCCATATTCTATCGACTCTGTAATATCTAAATGTGTTCATTAATATTTCTATGAAACGTACAACACAGACCACGCCTGCGGAACAGATCTGAACCACGTTAAGTATTTGCGCTTATATAATAAATTTACACAAGAGTTTCATATCCGAACGGATGTGGTTGGCGGAATTCCACACTTAAATTCTTGCTAATTTGTCCAGCATACGTACTGTAATGCAAGAATTTTTAATAGAATGTCTGCTGTTCCATGGATTTACATTTTTTGTTCGTGTATCAATTTGTTACTTTATTGGTGATATGAATTTAACTTCGACTGAATGAATATTCATGTCAACATTATGTAGGAACATAAAAATCCTGCGCTGAATACTAAATCTGTATCAATAAAGTTAAAAACAGTGTCAACGAGCAAATCATGGACTTTATTTCCATAGTGTTCATAACTATTGACAGGCTGTTTTGTAATTTGTTAGCCAGGTTGTAATGCTGTGAGATTACTAGTTAATCAGTGGATGGAAACTGGACAGCCAAGCCGGTTGTGATCACTGATGAAGGTTTCAAACAGTGGTAACATACTTCTTTTATCCACATACATATGTGGTTACATTTATTTCCTTTGACACGAAAAAATAAATCGAAAGAATAATCTCCAATCTCCATAAGACAGTAGTTCCCAAAGTTGCCTGGACCGCAACTCACCTAGCACAAACCTCACCTCTTTACTTTCACTAAAAAAACTTCATGAATTTGCGCTTAATTCAAAAGACTTTTTAAAGGTTGATAAAAAGTTATAATCAGTTTTCTTGCAAGCACACCTCATGCTTACTATTTACTTAAATACATGCTGAACTGCTAGTTCAATGACAAAATGTACATATTATGTTTCCTATTTTTTGTCTTTACTATTTTAGCATCGGCAGTCCAGGACCCTTAGTTCTCCCCACCGAATGTGTCTCCACGTTGTCGTCGTGGTGGGGCTTGAGCGTCTCAATGATCTTGCGAGCTTTCCCGGTAGAGCTACTCATGCCGGAAGGTCGCAAGTGAGGGATCAGACTAAGAGAGACACGTGAAGGGCACACCGTCCGGAGATCTGAGCAGTGTTCGGGTTTGCGGACGGTGTGCGATTCAGTTGGAGGAAACTTGCTCGCTGCTCTCTGGTACGCGTCTGATCATCAGACGTGACTGTGAGGGCAGCGAGCGAGCAAGCAGAGAGGCGAGGAGAGGGGCCCTGAGAAGGGGCGGAGAAAAAGGGACCGCACCCTTTAAAAGGAAAATTTCAATGGAAGCAGGTTTTTGTAAAATGAGTCCCCAGGTGGGTCCCGACTGCTCAGCGGTCGGGGAATCCCACCCCGCTTCGGCGGGCTGCCCTCCGTACTCTGGGGTGGGCAACAAACACCTCCCATCTGTCCCTTCGGACAAAACCGATGACCCTATGCATGACAACCGGACTACGATATCAGCAACAAACGATGACCATGGACCCTCCGGCTCCAAGCCCATGGAGGACATGCTGGTGCAGGGCGCACCACCACCCTCCAAACTTTGGAGGAAGCCGTCGCTCGAGCGCGGGAAGGGTGCGGTGTCGGATTCCGACTCCGCATCTGCCGGAGGCGCGGGTAGTGAGGAGAGTGCTGGTAGGGAGGTTACGGGCGCTGCGGAGAAGTTCCTCCGGAAGCGTCCGAGACCGGAGGATGACCAGGGGTCGTCCTCCGAGGGAGAGCTGGCCTCGGCCCGCAAGATCCCAACCAGCAGGCGAGGAAAGGGCCGAGTAGGTGGCAAGGGGTGGGGACACGTCTCCGGGGAGGCTGCCCAGCGAACTGAGAAGCTCGCTGAGGAGGCGCGCCCCCCTGGAGATGAGTCTGGCCGGCTGGCATCCCCTGAGGCGTCTTCCGGCGATGAGCTGGCCACCGCTGGAGACTGTAAGGCCAGGTTCTTGAAGGTTGTGGAGGCCGCAGTCCGCGACGTGGCCCTGAAGAGGACGCATGCGTCCAAAACCAGGGCCATAAGTGCGGCGGCGACCTCCATCTTGGCAGCAGCGGAGGCCAACTACCGCGCACCGCAGTCGGACGCAACGTCCAAACTGCGGGCGGAGGTCGCCCGCCTGGCTGCCGCCACGGAGCTTCTCCGAAAGGAGAACGAGAAGCTCCGAGCAGACCTGGCCGGACTCCGAGGAGCTAGCTCTCAGGGGCCGCCTCAAGGAGGGCGCAAGAAGGGGCAAAGCCAGCCCGTGCCTGGCGAGAACCAGGTGCTGGAACTGGTGCGGCAGGAGCTTGCCGCCTTCCGGGAACGGTTTTCCGCCCCAGGACCCGATGGCTTACCTGGGAAAGCCTGGGTCCTGGCCTCGGAGGCTCTCGGGCCTCGACTACGTGGGCTCCTTAGCGCGTGCATGGAGAGGGGCCAGTTCCCACGTCGCTGGAAAACGGGGAAACTGGTCCTCATTGGGAAGCCAGGGCGCCCTGCGGACTCTCCGTCCGCATACCGGCCCATCGTGCTGCTTGACGAGGTGGGCAAGCTCTTTGAAAGAGTAATTGCAAACCGCCTCGTCAAGCACTTGGTGAGAGCTGGGCCGGATCTGGCGGAGAACCAGTTTGGTTTCCGCACAGGGCGCTCGACGGTGGACGCCATCATGCGCGTGAGAGCCCTCACGACGGGGGAGGCGATTTCCCGGGGTGGGGTGGTCGTGGCGATGTCCCTTGACATCGCCAACGCCTTTAATTCCCTGCCCTGGAGTTGCATCAGGGAGGCACTCCGGTATCACCGGGTGCCAACCTACCTCCGTTGCGTGGTCGAGGATTACCTGACGGATAGAGCCGTCATCTACCCCGGTCACCGGGGAGAGTGGAACCGGCGAGAGATGTCGTGCGGTGTTCCACAGGGTTCGGTTCTGGGGCCGCCCCTGTGGAACATCGGCTACGACTGGGTGCTGCGCGCCGACCTCCCTCGCGGCGTCAGCGTAGTCTGCTACGCTGACGACACGCTGGTTTTAGCGCAAGGGGGGTCGCACCAGGCGGCGGCTGAGTTGATGACACGCGGGGTTGCGATAGTCGTTGACAGAATTCGGCAACTGGGTCTCGAGGTGGCCCTACACAAGTCCGAGGCCATGTGTTTTCATGGCCCTCGGAACCGGCCACCACCGGGAACCCAGGTAACGGTAGGAGGGGTTCACATCGGCGTCGGGTCAACGATGAGGTACCTGGGCCTCGTCCTCGATAGCCGGTGGAACTTCGCGGAGCATTTCCGACGTTTGGCACCCAAACTGGGGCGGGCTGGGGCTGCCTTCAAGCGGCTCTTGCCCAATCTGGGGGGACCAAACGCCTCCTGCCGGAGGCTGTACGCGGGGATCGTGCGGTCCATGGCCCTTTACGGGGACCCAGTGTGGGCGCTGTCGCTAAGGCGACTGCCAGCGCGCCACCTGGTCTCGGCCCAGAGGGTCATGGCCACTCGGCTTGTCCGTGGATACCGCACGGTCTCTGGCGAGGCGGCGAATCTCCTTGCCGGATTACTGCCGTGGGATCTGGAGGCGAGAGCCCTCGCGCACGTTTACGCGTTGCGCGTGGAGGCGCTAAGCCGGGGTGAAATGCTGCTGCCGCGGCAAATTGCTGCGCAGCGGACGGAGCTCCGGCGGGATCTCACGGAGGTTTGGAGACAGCGACTATCGCAACCCAGTGCTGGGCACGCCACTATTGTGGCGATAAGTCCCCTCTTTGAGGCGTGGCTGGAGAGACGTCACGGCGTTCTCACCTTCCGCCTGACGCAGGTGCTCACCGGACACGGTTGTTTCGGGAGGTACCTGTGTCGGATCCAGCGGGAGGACACGTCCGGGTGTCATCACTGTGTGGATCGCCCGGAGGACACGGTGGAGCATACGGTGGAGGTCTGCCCTGCTTGGGCGGAGCACCGCCGTGTCCTCGTCGAGGCGATCGGCGGCGGCGACCTCTCGCGTCCGGCTCTGGTTCGGGCCATGGTCCGGAGCGAGGAGGCATGGGAAGCGGTCGCCTCCTTCTGCGAAGCAGTAATGCTAGCGAAGGAGGAGGCGGAGCGCGTGCGAGAGAGGGATGCCCCTCGCTCCAGCCGCCGCAACAGAAGAAGACGCCCCGGGCGTCGGGAAACGCAGGGCGATTCCCGGCCACCGTAGGCGCGGGCCTGCGGATGGCGAGCTATGGGTGGCTCGCCGTCCGATAGCAACCAGGCCCGAGTCGACGGCGCGTCGTGTTCCACGCGCGCCTCAAAGAGCCGTCAGCAAATTAGACGGGGCCCCATAGGGTCAGTGCCTGCTAGGGTTGCGGAATTTGTTCGAAAGAGTCACCGCGGCCCTGGAACGCAAAGGGCACAAGAAGGATCACGGGTGGGTTTTTAGTCAGTAAGAGTCTGACACTCCCTTCCGCTCCGCCCAGAGCGGGAGAAGTCATTTGATGATTTCCCATCCAGAAAAAAAAAAAAAAAAAAAAAAAAAGGACCCTTAGTTCTAATATTCGTATAACTCAGTCAACGCATTTTATAATGACAATGATTATGAATCGGAACTAAGTGTCCCAAGTACTTATTACCCACATTAAAATCGTATTCAAAGAAATCTTCATAACTCACCTTGACACTACCCACCACACCTTTTAACCCTTCAAAGAACATTACCCAGCAAATTCTTCGATAACGTTATACCATTACACGTCCGATAGGTTTGCTCGTAACTCGTAAATACCAGCCACACGCGGACGTAAATCAATTACCCACGACAGAACGTCAAACTAGCTTTATTGTTGGCTACGTGTTAACGGGAGTTTTCAAACGGTCACTAACACGTGAACGGGTTACGTTGGGTAACGATCCCGATATTTACTTTTAACTGGTGTTTTGCCAATTTTTGTTGGTGGTTTTCAAAGCTTTTGTTTTGGGGTTTTTGTTATGTTTTTTTGCCTTTAGGTCGTTAGACCGCTTCATCGTTGCAATGAACTTTATTCGTTTATACTGAACACCACCATCAAATTTTTGTCCTTGTTCCATTTCACATCGGGATAGCTTAACTCTCTTTTTCTTCGATGCGGTCTAGTCCAGTCAACTGTCACACGATCGCTGACTCCCTTTTCTTTTATCAATCTTTACTTTAATATTCCTTTCCCTCTTTATTTATTTTAAATGAACATCGTTTCGCAACAATCGTGACCATCAATTTTCATGAACGATACTATCATAATCCTATCGACGATCTGAACTATATTCCTTAGTTTGCCCTTTAAATCATTATTCAGTGGCAATGCCTAAACTACATAGTATTCAAGGGAGAATTTCATTTAAATTATTTATTACAATCTTTATTTTACACAAAACCTAAAACATAAATAAAATGGGCGGTCATATCGCATTCCGCGATTTCTTCCTAACTACGAGTACCTATCTGGGACCGTCGGCTGTCATTAGTGTGACAAAATCCAATTTAATAGATTATACAAGTATGTTGAAACAATCAAGCTCATTGCAGCATATTGGACCTAAACTGTCATGTTATCATCACATGGAGTATCGGCCACGTTTTACTAAAAACTTTTCCAAAGAGAGAGCAAAATTTTCGTCTTACATATTTTTGAAAGTGTCTGAAGATAACGTAAAGACATAGAGAAGATGCTGCTAATGATGTTTCTTAAGGTCCAACCACCCTTTTTTATCTTATTATTGTTTCGATTTATTATCCCATGTAAATATCAAATTAAAAATTATCATGATTACAAAACTGGATTATAGAATGCAAACGTGTCTTTGTATACTTCTTCCTGTATATGTATGTTTTACATAAGGCCCTTATCTATAATCTTCTTATTCCCATCTTTAAACCAGTCACGTCACTGCTACATGTCGCTCCAAGCAATGTTTGTGCACGCAACGCTAATACTGCCACACATTATGATTCCGATCAGCTTATAAGGGAAACGATAAGTACAAATTCGTTCGAACTTAAGGGGCTTGACGTATAAATTCAAAATAATAATGAAAACCTTTTATATCGACAATATAATCACCATCAACGTATCTAATGATACATAATAATAAATTAATAATATTAATCAGGACAGATATAACTCTCAACCAATTATTGTGACAAAATTTTAAGACCCTCCAAATACAACATTCAACTCCAATTAACGTTCATAACTCTTGTTGTACCCATTGTAACAGGGTCACACATGGTCGCATAAAAATACTAATTAAATGCCTACATTTTTCGTCTCAACTAACTGCTGTGTCATGTTTTGTCAAATTTATTTAATTTTATTAGATAAAAGCACGATTTCAATGATTAATTCATATCATTGAGTGTATAATGTATTTCGTTTGTAAATGTCCTAACAAAAAGTGTATTTTTGGCTCCGCTGCGCGAATGAATTATTTATCCAGGCCTATTCATACATCAGGGCCCTTATCAATCGTATTAAACTCTTGTTTTGTGTACTATTGTGCCCTAAAAATGGTAAGCGTGAACGGTACAGGCGATAAAAAAAGATTTTATAACTTTGCACAGACAATTTTTAGATCAATGTGAACACTATTTGAAAAGCAAAATGGTCTAGTTTTTAGATAGGTGGGAATATGATACATGCCTTTAAAGGTTGTAGTTTTCCAACTGATTAATACTTGTGATTATTAGATAGTGTAATGCGGCCACATAGGTTGTTGTATCAACATTATGCTACTCGTTACTTGACGTTCGTTACTTCCGCTAGATGTCAATTTGTAAGTGTCAATACTTATCTTGTAACATAATCATTATTTTCGTCGGCTGCGGAACGTGCCATGCCAGAATTATTAGTAAGGTAATGTAATCAATAAACCGACCTAATTATAATATTTAAATTGCTCACGTAGCAATCTTTCACGCTGATCGATGATAAAAGCTAAACAAAGACTTTATTCTCGTAGTAATGAAGTCATGTTTACCTAGAAAATTGATTTATTTGTCTGATTTTAATATGCTTTTAATAATTTTACTGTATCACTGAAATAGGCAACACACGATTTCTTGTAAGAACGACAATAGCCATCAGTTAACGGGGTGTTATCCGAATTTCAGTTCGAAAATCAGTTTTAAATGGTTAAATAATTTTATTTTATTTTGTCTTTTCTCAGAAAAAAAATATATATTCGGGAAAAGAAAGAAAGAAGAGACGTGTCAGTTTAAAAACCATTTTTGAGATCATCCGAATTACAACACCAATAGAGAATTGCATGAACTGAAAGGTAATTCGTATTTTAGAGGACCAAGTGGAGGATTTTTGAAAAGCTAATTCGAAATTGCTTAAAAATTAGTAGAATTGGCCCACTGCATGCATTAATACAACATTTACCGCCATTCCTAGACACTAAAATACACAATAACAATACTAGACAGGTAACAAATACTGTTTTGTTCACAATAATGCGTTTACGGAATAAGGAAGAGTTGGACATTTATGATTCTCTTGAATACATTAGGTATATTTACTGATGTAAGCTTACACAAAGCCAGAAGTGCAGGTTATTCAGACACAGTCACCTAACCTCGAATTTTAACATTGTTCATATTTTAACAAATTTATGTTACTGTCAAGTGGAAGATGCAAATAATTTTATAGCTGTTATCTGCAGAAATTTTGGCATTTACAAAAAAAAATGTTTTTGTTAAATCTGTTTATGACTGGCATAAAAAAAACAGATTTCTGTATTATAGGGTCAGCGGTTTTATTGTTTTATGTCAGGCGGCTATCAACATGGATTTTACTTGGTTTTTTTGAAATTAAATTCCTAAAATATAGCGACTGTAGTACGCCCCGCTGTAGGCGACTTTCATTTCCGTACTAGGACAAATATTGTTTTAACGATCCACTGATTCTCTCTCGTGTTATTTTTCAACATATCTTACTCTACTCTTTCATTTTAAACATATGCCCAAGTTGTACCTGGTCTGATTACAAAAATGTGCGAACCTAAGACATTATCATTCTTCATCAATGGTACAGAACCATTTGTTTATTGTATCTCGTTTATCAGGCAAATCTTATTTTTATGAACTTCAATTTTAAAGGTGAAGGTTTGAGTTTAACTGTTTAAATTTTATTGTCCTCGATAAAGTTTACATAACCTTTGACACATTTTCGTTGATCTTTTAGGGATCATTTTTGAGTAGTTAGCATAAGAATTGCTGAGCTAGACAAAGAAACGTTAGTTATACCAAGAGCTACTGGCTCTTGGTTTAAACTTTATTGTCCTCGATAAAGTTTATATAACCTTTGACACCTTTTCGGTGATCTCTTAGGGACCATTTTTGAGTAGTTAGCTACTGCTCTTGGTGTAATTAACGATTTTTTGTCATGACTCTCTTTATATTGTGTCATCATCACCTCGTAGTTTCTTCTGTGGTGATATGATTCGGCACACTATCGACCGCTACACTACATCGTCCTGCTGGCCTACTAACCGGCTACAAGCCCATTCATTTCGATTTGAAATTGTACTCTTAATAACTACTCTTTCTCTTGGGATACACGGAAACTTCTTTAACCATTCTAAAGATTTCAACTCAACACAGTCAATTCAATTAAAAACGTCGTTTTTCACACGAAACGAAATTAGGCAATCATACTGTCGATTAGTGTTCTTTCTTTTTGCATAATATTTTTTTTTTCCTAATGTATTATGGCATAACTGTTTTGGTCATTATTTTTGGCAAAATAAATATTTGCCTTATTTTTTTAGCAAACAGTTTATTTTGACATTGTTATCGTGTCGGTCAACGTTCTAATAGCCAAGGGACTCGATCAACATCTCAAGAGGCTTTCGTCAGGCGTTCGGGTCAAGAGTTTGCCACAGAGACCTGCTCTTTGACAAGGCACGTAGGTCGTATGTGTGATGACTTGATGAGGTATCTGCTTGAACTATGTCCATTGGGAGTCGCAAGTAGTTGTTTCGATACGTGTATCTTGTACATACTTACTTTAATAGTAATACGTTGCAAGGTGAATAAGGGGAATGACATGACATTAAATATTAAAAACTATTAGGCCTGCCTATGTCAGGGACGGACACTATGCATGAAGTCACTGTCACATGCCGCGGTCACACCATAGACAAAATAAGTGTGGCACTGACATTGTCATGAGCATGGACTTATTATACTAACAGGACTGAGCACTCAGCACAAAAAAACGGGCCGAGTGAGATATATAGAACAGAGGTAGTGCGTCCTCTTCTAATAGGGTGACCATGTATTTTATTATACATAGAAAAATTGCGAGACTAGTCAGAGTTCGGCTGTCTTGGGCATGATAAAAACCGTAAAAATCATAAATTCAAGAAATTATAATTGCGTTCATCAGCGTAATTAATATTTTAGTGTGATCTTAGGGCGTTTGTGCACTTTGAATTCGTGTTCGTGTGTATATAATATTAATTAGCTGATTTCCGACTTCGTCTACGTGGTGTATTTAACAACAAAAAATGTTCATATTTTTTCTTATTGCCAGTGAATGTTTCGTCAAAATCAGCCCACCTGCTTCGAAGTTGGAACACACAGACAAAATAAAATGTTGTTTTGGTATATTAAGTGCCGTGTATACATGCATATCTATTTATCAAAAAGACGTATGTTGTGATACTAGCTGCTGCCCGCGACTTCGTCCCCGTGGAATCCCCGATTTTAAAACATTCTTTATCGCTGCTCCGCTCCTATTGGCTTAAGCGTGATGATATATAATAAGCCTTCCTCGATAAATGGTCTATTCAACCCAAAAAGAATTTTTCAATTCGAACCAGTAGTTCCTGAGATTAGCGCGTTCAAACAAACAAACAAACAAACAAACAAACAAACAAACAACCAAACAAACAAACTCTTCAGCTTTATAATATTAGTATAGATTACAGACGCTCCAATTTTAGGAAGGTTGATTCTGATGTCATTCAGGGTAATATGTTTGTCTTTAGGGGTTTTGTGCTTCGACTCCGAACGCTCGGGAGGGTGCTGAGATGGAGTGCCAGTAATGGTCCCATTTCGGCCTCCTCCAGAGACAAGTCGGCCGCTGTGCTATTGCGCAGTGGCTGATGCCTGGGGACGGTGAGCGTGGGTGGCTCGCCGTCCGATACTAGGTTGAGTCGACGACGCGTTGTGTTCCACGCGCGCCGCAAGGAGCCGTCAGCACCGAGGACGGGGCCCCATAGGGTCGGTGCCTGCTAGGGTTGCGGAATTTGTTCGAAAGAGTTACCGCGGCCCTGGAACGCATAGGGCACAAGAAGTATCACGAGTGGGTTTTAGTCAGTAAAAGTCTGACACTCCCTACCGCTCCACCCAGGGCGGGAGGGGTCATTTGATGATTTCCCATCCAAAAAAAAAAAGGGGTTTTGTGCTTGTAAGTTGTAACTGCATACATATTGTTTCCTATTGCTAACGATTTGTAAATAAAACAAAGAAAATCATATCAATAAGTGTTTATTTATTTATGACACAATCAAAATTTATAATCATGAGGACTAAAAACTGTAACTGTAATAAAAGTACAACAATAATTATGACTCTAATCCACCACACAATTGACACATTACAAGAAATCATGGTCACCATAGTTGTTCGATTTACAGTAGTGTTATTTTTCGCTTACCTGAAGAACGATATACCGCAACCACTATACGATTCACTTGGACAAGTATAAACGCAACACTTTTTCACCATTTTACACCTTAGAATGGTTTTATAACAAATTAAAATGCTTAATCACACCGACGCCATGACATATGTCATATGATGCTTTCCAGAGTTACCAATACCATGAAAAATAAAAAATAGGCAAAATAATAATTTATGTTTTCTTTTTTATTTAAGAATATAAACAAAGATATTAATGCAATTATTATTTGTTGACTTACTATTGTTAAAATAAGTTCAAAATACAAGTGTTTCAATTGAATTTTTAACCGGCCAAAAACTTTAATTATAAACATTTTTTTATGCTAGCAAGATGTAAGAACGAGACAAACGGCCCCCGTTATTACTATCCCTCTCGGCCCGGATTGCCTCTGTGTAAGGTGTCAAATAATTTAATACCTTATTGCGTTGAAATAGTGTTTATTTTTGTAACTGTTATTTTTTTGAGTTATCGATCCTGTTTGTATAATAAGTCCATGGTCATGAGAGGCATGAGACAAAAACCCAGAAGAATGTAAGATATCAGGGAAACTTCTAAGCTTTAAAGCATCGCCAAAATGAAGTGGCAGTGGACAGGGACACGTCGATGGGGTGGAAAAGTTCTGCAAGTATCTACCATATATAAGAAGCTGCTTTGAGAGGCCTTCCACCAGATGGATCGATGACCTGGTGAGGGTTGCGGGTAGCCGATGGATGCGAGATGCACAGGACCGGTTCTTGTGGTGACACTTGGGGGATGCCTGTGTCCAGTAGTGGACGTCTTTCTTGTGATATGGTATTGATTTCTAGGGATAGAATTTAGCGCTTGCTTGTTTTAGCTCTAAATCCTGGGTTGGTTGATTGGCTAGGGTTTGTTTGTTGATTTGTGCCGACTGGTTAAATTATACGAAATTATATAGTTTAAAATGTATATTGAGATTGGTTATAAAATGGTAAATCTACACTGACTCGGCAATACTTGGAATACATGCATTTATGGAAATGCACGGAGGGAGAAGTGCTGAGCTGTTCGGTAGCTAATATTGTACTGAACAGTGCGTGTTCCATCATTGATGCCATAACGAGCTTATCCAACAAAAGTTAATTTAAATGTGAGGCTAATCAGTCTATTAAGTAGCATTATATTGAGAACGCATACAACTACATAGAGTGAATTTCCAGCATATCAAACTATGGGTGGACGGTTAGTAACAATTTTTAAAATACGAGGCACTTTTTTACGCTTCAATGGCGAACGATTCGATCAAATATCGGCATCTAGATACTATCGAAGGCGAAAAGAAAAACCTCCACGTAAGAGCGAAATTGATTCAGCTGTAACTTTGCACACTTGCACAACTCTTTGTAGATGACTAACAGCGCCCCGCTGTTTCACCCGCGTTGTTCCCGTTCCCGTGGCAATAGGGGGATAAAATATAGACTATGACTCCGCAATAACAAAGCTTTCTATTAGTGAAATAATTTTGAAAATCGGTTCAGTTGATCCAGAGATTACCCCGCAACAAACGTTACCTCTTTATAATATTAGTATAGAAAAGATAACATTATCGATAGTCTCTTTGTTCCGGTAATCCAGGAAAAGTTAAACTAAAACTATGGTACACAAGTTCAACAGTAATACTAAGCGTATCGCAAAAGCGTCTTAATACAAGTTATCCTAAGCTAATATCTAAACTGAGATGACGCCGAACGCAGGCGGTGTGGGTTAGACGAGAGATTATGGAATCAACTTATATTCGATTTCGAGCAACGAAGCTTAGGGCTTCTCCCAAATTTTACTGCAAATTCAAAAGCAATTGATTTCTAGTCGTAGTTGACTTTTCACTGAAATGATAACTGAAATGATAAGGAGGAGGTATGGTTTTTATATGTTTTTTTTTTATATAAAAACTAAGCCTTTCCTGTACATGTATACATACCCCACATAGTAGCCTATGATACTCGCTGATAATGTAGCATTTCACTGGTGAAAAAATGGTTAAAATCGGTCCAGTAGTTTCGGAGCTTATTCGGTACAAACAAACAAATCTTTCCACTTTATAATATCATCATCATCTGCCAAGCCTTTTTCCCAACTTTATTGAGGTCGGCTCCCAGTTAAGCCGGATTCAGCTGAATACCAGTGTTTTACGTGAAGCGGCTGCCTACCAGACCTCCACAACCCATCAACTGGGTAACACGGTACTTCTTGGCAAGAGTGGTGTCAGATTTTCTGGCTTCTGACAATCCGTAACGACTGCCAAAGATCTCCAAATGACAGCCGGGACCATCGGCCTAACGTGCTTTCTGAGGCACGGAGAAGTCTCGTTATGTTAAGATGGTCACCCATCCACAGACCAACCTCGACAAGCGTTGCTTAACCTCGAAGATCGACCCGTGCGGGTGTTATAATTTAGCCACGAGCTCATTTATAATTTCCACTTTATAATATGTGTATTAATTTATCGGTTCTTTTACAAAAACTTTTTTTTTTAAATAAAATGGGCACTCAAAGTCTCAAAGTACATAATAATAATTATTCTGGAAACTTTGTTTTCCCACCATTTCGATGTTAAGTCAGGGTTTGCTGTTAAGGCCGCCATTTTTTTCCGGACAGTTTTTAAGATATTGATTAATAATTAGATAATTGCTTAACTTCGGTAATTCCGAAATTTTCGATTGCAGTTGCAGTCGAAATTCTAATACAATAGAAAAAGCTCTAATCTAATAAAATTAAAAAACGACCCAACTTTTTGAGTAACGAATTTCCCCCAAATCCTCGAGATTCGACGAATACTAAATTTAGCGTGGAGATTTCTAATCTTGAACAGTAAAAGCTGAATATTTCGTAACTTCATTACTTAAATTTGGTGTAAATCACAGCCCTGATATTTCCTGGTACCTCGAATTCAGTTGATTCTTGATTTCGGACTACTTCAAATGAATCTATACTTATAATAAATCTGTAGAGAGGTCAATTCTGTACAAGGAATATATTTTCAAAATAACTATCAGGGGGTGATTAGTGATCGATACTGGTGCCAAAAATGCAATCAGTAAAATTTTTGTCTGTCTGTCTGTATGTTCTTTATAGAAACAAAAACTACTCGACCGATTTTAACGAAACTTGGTACAATTATTCTTCATACTCCTGGGCAGGTTATAGTTTACTTATCATCACGCTACAATCAATAGGAGCAGAGCAGTGAAGGAAAATGTTGGGAAAACGGGAGAAGTTACTCCATTTTTTAAGCTTCCATCGCGTGTGTAGCCTTAATGGTTAAAGTTACATAGAAATCATGTATTACGGAAATGTTTTACATAAAATTATCTAAAAAAATATCCCACTACAGCATATGTCTATCTTTTATGGTTGACTCACAATAACACGTGTAACTCCCGATAGCTTAGCAGTAATCTTACGTTTATCGTCGGATTGGGCTGAAATTTGGCATGCAGGTAGATGTTATGACGTAGGCATCCGCTAAGAAAGGATTTTGATTAATTCTACCCCCAAGGGGATAAAATAGGGGATGAACGTTTGTATGAAACTTTGTCAATTTTAAACCGATCGGGCTGAGAGTTTCAAAATCGGGGGTAAAGTAACTATTCCACGCGGACGAAGTCGCTGGCAGAAGCTAGTTAATAATAATACTAACCATCAATCCAAACCCAAATTTTCGAAAACATATTTTCTACGAATCTGAAGATTTGGAGAAGCTCCTGGTTAAATAATACAGGATCGATGTTCTAGGTAAAACAACACTTGCTGAGGTTGGTCTGTAGATGGGTGAACATGACAAGACTCCTCTAACTGCCGAATATCTATAAATGACAGACGGGCTGCGGGGTGCTACGGCTTAGCGTGCTTTCCGAGGTACGGAGGAATCTCGGTATGTTAAGATGGTCACCCACATCCAAAGACCAACCTCGGCAATTGTTGCCTAATCCTGAAGGGCGACTCATATGGCTTTTATTCTTAAGCCATGAACTCCGTATACAAACATACTAAGTATTATTTTCTAGACCATAAATACGGCATACTGTCCGGCCTTTTCCCAATTTAATACGACTAAATTGGCTGGTCTCGCGATCGGCTTTCAAGTTTTAAGACCTGGCAATCCTATACGTTTACGCTTTTAAGTTGTGACTTAGTCAGCGAAGCAAATGTGCAAATTAGCACATTTGCTTGGCTTAACAGACATGAGCGAACGTCATTCAAATGGCATCATATGAATAACGCCATCTATCAACCATAGAGTTGACCTATTAAAATAATTTATAGTTCGGAACGCTAAGATAATAAAATATTCAGTATTCCTTTACTACGTATTAAAGGTTTCACAAATATATTTTGGTTTTATTTCCATGCATTCGAAATAAAATATCAATGGCGTTGCGTGTACATAATTATGTGCTTTCAAGTAATGAAAGGTAATTTCTTCTTGAAACTTTAAATTCAAATATCTTTTGATAATGTAAAGCGATTGCGATAAAACAAGAACTTAGTTATTCTCTTAGTTACGCACAATTTTAATGTATAAAAGTTTTCTATATTACTTTTGCACCTAAACAGACAAAAATTTAAAAATTGCTAGAAATGGTTCTGATAGTTATCCTTTTTTTTGTAATGGACATAAACGACTCTTCTTTAATATGTAGATTTATACATATAGATTGTACAGTGGACAGACTGCTTTGGAGGCAACGGGATGAACGCGGTTTTGCCATAAATGGCGAGTAGACATTTCACAATTAAAATAAGCAGATGACATAGTAGACTTGAAGAACCTGGACGGCCTGTTTGATTTTCCTTTACACATCGGTCTTCGGATGAACTTTACAATACCCACCCGAGTTTTGTTGTGATATACTTAACATGCAGTCACATATTTCGAGAGTTAGCTTTTTTTTTCTTTGCCTCTCATCAAAACATTAAACAAACGAGGCTTTGAAATGGCAAGCTGTAGATTGATTTCGAAAATCAATATTTTAATTCCGTTAAAATTAGTCAGTGGCTTATCACAACTAAGGCGTCGATGTCGACAAGAATCACAAAGAAGTATTTTTGGAACTGGAAGCATAAGCAACAATAGATTCTGTAAATATCTCCGCGTGGAAGTTTATGTGAAGTAAACATGAAGTGAACTGACAATCCATACAAATAAGAGAAGACGAAATCACAGTTCACGTCGAGCACACTCCACCTATCTTTTCACACTGAAATTTGAACAGAATAGACCGGCAGTAAAGACCCACAAACTACAAGATCAGATTCACGAAGGAGTAAAATTTTCAGCACTTACAACTTTTTATTTACTTTTCATTTCTTCCTTCTTTTCATTTTTTATATTATTATTTTCTCTTTCTACCCAATTCTCGAAGAAATTCGTGCAGACAAAGTCATGGACAGAAGCTGGTATCTAAACTCAATACTTTTCATAAGCTGGCAAGTTAAATAATTTGACATAATGATATTTGCCTTAGGTATTTCAAACGCTGAAACAAAATAATTTATTTTAACCCGTTTCTTGAGATAAAATGATATGTATGTGATGATAAAATTCCATGAATACATCCTATAAAACAGACACTCCGGGCTAAAAAAAACCCTAATCTATCTATCTATATTTTTAAATGGCGAGCAAAGCCGATGTCGACTATTCTGCCAATGTCTAAAGTAGATTGGAAAAGCAAAAAAAAAAACCCTAAAATAATTAAAAAGAAAAATACGAAAATCTGACAGCTCAGATCTGAAAAAAGAATAACAAAGGTTAATAAAGGCTATTTCGAAGGATTTCTGGATTATCGGAATCGACAGTGATACAAATACTTTTAAAAAGCAATAGATGAGATTGCTATATAATGAGGGAGCTCTTTTAATAAAACAACGAAAGTGCCAAAAAATAATTTAATCAAAACCTTGGTGGGCTTTTTGTCTGGACAAGGTTGTTTTCTATTTTTAAAAGCAGTTTTCATAAAAGCAATCTTATGCAATACGCCATGAAATTGAAAATCAAAATTGAAAAAAAAATGTTTAATTTTTACTACCGGTACTTAACAAGAAAAAAATAACTCTCAAAACGGCCTTTTTATTCGCATATCCTCTTAATTAAAGTTATTATATCGATCTAGGATATTGATCAATAATTACTGCTGATATAGACAGTAGAGCTATTAATAGCGATGAAGCTTTCCAAAATTGAGTTAAACAAAGTTTAGGATTGTGTCAATCAATATTATGGATATCGTTCAATGTATTAGCATAGAAACGAGTAGTAGTGCAACTTTTAGAAAAGAGACTTTCCGAAATTGGAATACTCCCCTAAAGCGACTAGAAACGATCGCTCGCAACAAAACAGTTGCCGTCAACCAACAATGGCCCGTCTATACCATATCCTATGGTGTAGATAGCAGGGTAACTGCGATTGTTCTCAACTAACTGTTATCAAGTTAGTTTCCGAGTAGCATAGTAGTCTCATAATTGAACCGGTATTATTATCGTTAAGAATTAAATGCTGCCTTTAGAGGATTTGATTAGGTTTGTAACAAAGGGGTGGTTTTTTAACATTATGTTCAGATTGTCACTTGTAATATTTTTTAAATTATATTCATGAATATAATTTAAATATGACAGTCAGTTCAGTAAAATAGTCTTGGTGTCTAAAAACAAACGATACGCATGATGGTACTACTGAATCTTCGGTTTATAAAGACTGTTTCTGCTATGGGCTAGCAAAAGTGATAATTGGGACATTTTTTTTTTCCATTCATGTATGATAAATATCCGTATCTTTTGAATTTAAATTTTATTTTAAATAAACTAAATAATGAACTGTACTTTGACAATAGGACGTTCTGCTAATATGACTATTTGCAAATAGAAAGTTTTGCGAATATAACGTTTTGATACGGAGGCATCTATTCAAAGTGCATAAAAAACAGGAGTAGAAACTGCTTTTAGCTTTACATGAAATATATTATTTTCTGCAAATCACAATAATAACAAACTGGAACTAACTTAGTTCAGGCAGTCAATTCATACTGCGTCCCCGTCAGTACATGGCCATGGCAGTTCACAAACCACTAGTTTAGCTGTTTCTGCTGGCTACGCTGAACCGCTATAAAAAGCGATGTATTTCTGACCTAATTAGCCTCAGTTTGAGCAGCAAAGTTGTAAAGCGCTTTATGATTTTATTGCACTGAGTAGTTCTGAAATAGAAATGGTTTGTAAGCTGGAGTTTACACAGAAAAACATGCAGTGTGATTACATTTGTAGGGTTACGCTCTTCTAGGGTTCCTTGTTGTAACTTGATCAATTAGTAAAAAAACATTGTTGTAGGTATTCGGAATGTTTTCATAATGCTAGACTATGAAGCCGTGTGCCCAATAAAATTCTCATCAGTAAAAATAACGAACTGTCATACAAAACATCTTCTTTTAACAGGGGATGACTTTAGTCTACATTAATATTTTATAAACTAGCCGACCCGCGCATCTTCGTATGCGTCACACAAGAGAGAGAGAGAGAAAAAAAAACAACCCCATTTATGCAACATTCTTCATTGGTGCACCGCTCCTATTGGTATTACATCAATGATATACAGCGTATATCATTCCTCGATAAATTGGCGATGTAACACTCAAATATTTTTTTAAATAGGACCAGTAGTTCCTGAGATTAGCGCGTTCAAGCAAACAAACAACTCTTCCGCTTTATATATATACAGTATGGAGTATAGATAAGCAACTATGTAAGAAGAAATAAGCTCCTAAATTACTGGACCGATTTTAACCATTGTTTCACAAATGGAAAGCTATATTATCAACGAGTAGCCTATTTTATCCCCGTATTCCCATGACAACGAGAACTACGCAGTTGTAACCGCGTTTATTTATAATCGAGTTTATTGTTTACACAAACACACAGGACAAACATTTTATAGATACAAGTGGACAATGGATTAGGCGTGTGTAACTCTTTGCGGAACCGACTCACTGATCCGGATCACTGAAGTGATTCAAAAGATTGGTTCACTAGCAACGTTTCAAACGCATCATTTGGATCTGGAACACTTCGCGCGACACGTCGCTCGCGAGGCGACTGAGCCACGAGCGAAAGAGACAAATTGAGACACTGAGTAACTAAACTATTGACTCGCGTCGTATGAGAAGTGTATCATTCAATTCGTACGGATTTTCGCTGTCAGTATTCATGGACGTAAAAATGACCACTAAGGCGCTTATGTATCAAACACTATACGGTCGTTTTTTGCATGCAATGTGTGTATTAACAAGTTATCATTTTACGTTGACACTTGTAATAATTATTGTTTATGTTCGTTCGCGCTTGTTTACGAAAACTTATTGAGTTCCAATTTTATCGAGTTCTGTTTAGAATTTCTTTGCGTAGTGATGATTATTGTAATAAACGCCCGCGACGTAACTTTGTGTATTCGAAACATTCTGTAGGTAATTGAATCTTTTGAGTCGATGATCCAAATGAGCCAAATGAAACATATCAGTGTTCCGGAACATTTCAGTGTTCCAGATACAAATGTTCCAATCGCAAAAATGATACACTTTGCCCACCTCTACAATGGATGTTGTTATCGAACGGGACAATCTCTTCGTTATTCAAAAATCATTCCTCTTAGTCGTCGCCTTATTGTGTGTAAAAAACTTTGTGCAAAACTTCTTGTTTCTAGGCTAGTAGTTTGTACGAAGTGTGCCAGTGAATGAATGTAAAATTTAAAATCCCTACCTGATATTATGTGAAATATAGGTCATTCACGCCATTTTGCGCGCACAGAAAACCCAGCGGAATCAACTTAATGCATCCGCTCCATCAAAGCCAGTGCTGTCAAGCCTCCTCTAATGCATTCAGCCCTCATGACGTCACAGTGCGTCGGTGTTGATGCACGCACGCATAATGTGTCAAAGAACAGAACTGGGTGGAAGTAGTGACAGGTTTAAAGTGTCTGATTGTCGACTGCAAATGGTACAATAGTTGATTTTACAAGCAGTGATATAATTATTATATTATTATTGCGTGGTAAAGAGGTTAGGTTGAGGAGCTCGTGGCTAAATAATACCTACCAGCCACACGGGCTGATCTTCAAGGCCAAGGTTGGTCTGTTGATGGGTGACCGTCTTGACATACCTTTCGTAGTTTCCTCTGTGCCTCGTCCCGGCTGTCATTTGTAGATCTTTGGCAGTCGTTACGGATTGTCAGAAGCCAGTAAATCTGACTCCAGTCATGCCAAGAAATACCGTGTTATCCAGTTAATGGATTGTGGAGGTCTGGTAGGCAGCCGCTCCACTTTAAATACTGGTATTCAGCTGAATCCGCTATGACTGAAAGTCGACCTCAGTATATTTGGGAAAAGGCTAGGCAGATAATGGTAAAGCTGGTTAGGAAGTTTAAAACTTCTAACATAATTTCGTGAATTGTATAACATTTTCATACTATCGTTCAATATACCCTGGATGTACTTAACAACCACTTATAGCTGACATTTTGAAAATATATAATATATTACTTATATATGTATATATTACTTATATAATAATATGTACCTATATTTTCTTTTTTTTTTTCAAAATGAACGCTTCGTTAAAGTTACCAACAGGGAATAAGCGCAAATATAAAATCCCCAGCTAAACTATAGTATGAATAGCCTTTGCCGTGAATAAAACTGAAGGAAACCAAGTGTGAAATGAATCCACAAACAGTTAGTCATTCCTTCTTTTTTGAGAATTAAAATTGTTTGGCCAACAGCAAAGCGCTGAATTTCGTTTGATTCAAAAGATTCTGGTTTTCTGCAACATATTCACTTAGGGGTGTACTCATACGGATTGTTGGAATTAGTTTGTTAGTACCAGCTCTCACATGTTTCGCTATCTAATCTCATTGAAACTGCGTTAGAGAGCGAGCACACCTGAGACTTTAATGCGTTTCCATCCGCTTGTTTTACTTTAAAGTCTTCTGCTTCATCTATCCTAAAATCTGGTGAACTTTGGTCGATTCAATGACGATAAGTAGGTAACCATATAGAAGAAAAAATAAAACTATCTAATGTCACAGAACTGACATGCATACTAATTATAAAAAAAACCTTAAACATCTTCAAACAAAAACTGACGATTTAAATCCCCACAGAAAAAAAAAAACTTTTTTTATTTTTTACTTTTTCGTGTTTTTTTTTTTGCAGTTGCGCTAATTACCGCTGATGAGTTAATTTGTGTGAATTCGTAGATCAAGTCGAAACCAGCTCATAGATAATAATAGTTACTTTGCTTTGGATTTGGCATGAACCTAAAAATATCTAAAGAAAGAAAGAAAGAAAATTTATCTAACTTTACTAGTTTCGATTGATTTAAGTTGAGGAGATTAATAGTTTATCTTTGAAGTTCAATATGTCCAATGCAAATGGACATGCATTAAATTCAAAACAAAAATAACCATCAAGACCGCTTCATGAACAATAAAGTTATGCCCAAAGACATGTTTGTGCGTACCTTTTCACAGCTTGTTAACTAGTGTAAACAATAAACAGATCTTCACCAAATTTAAAGGGAACCAACGACATGACAAACACAAGTCACAACTTTCGAATATAATAAGAATCATCAAAATCGATACACCCAGTAAAAGTTAAGTGGTAACACACACAAAAACCAAAATACAGTCGAAATAAGAACCTCTTCCTTTTTCGAAATCTGTTAAAAATAAGCTTCAATCTACTGTCTACACCAAACATATACATTCAATTCACAGAAATGCGAAAGCACTTAACTTATAAAATCCGTCCGCACGATTCTCGAGGGATGTCAGTCGGCAAGTGTGATTGCCTCTGTTTACTTGCACGGTTATGGCAGAGACTGTGGCAACGTCACACACAAAGGGCAATGCGGGCAGCCGCACAAAACGATCCACTAACTTACAGCAGAGCAGCGGAGTAGTGGTAGCTGAGTGGGAACGGCCCCGACTTACGAATTGTAGATCGCGGGTTCTAACCCAGCCAGGCGCATTACTTTGTGAAATTAATTTCTTCACCACTGCTCCCAAAACGGTGAAGGAAAACATCGTGAGGAAACCGGCATGTCCTAGAACCAAAAATTCGAAGACATGTGACATTCACCAACCCGCACTGGGCCCGCGTGGTGGATTACGGCCCATTCCCTCTCCTAGAGAGGAGGCCTGTGTCCCAGCAGTGGGAACATTAAAAGGCTGATTATGAACTTACAGCGTAATATACTTCGATACTTATCTTTTGGATGAACGTGGAGTAATCAACTGAAATATTTGTGTTAGTTTCCACACAGTGACGGATCCAGCGCCGGCCCGAAGTAAATTTTAGAATGGAGCGAGATCCAATTATGGCGCCTTTCCCGTTTACTCCCAATAATATATACCTACCTCACCTATACCAATTGTGAGTGTAAAGCGCCCCCTAGGATTTGGCGCCTGGAGCGACTGCTCCGTTTGCCGTATGGGCGGGCCGGCCCTGGACGGATCTTAGGGTTCCGTACCCGAAGGGTAAACAACGGAACCCTATTACTTAGCCTCCGCTATCCGTCTGTCTGTCTGTCAGCACGCTGTATCTCAAGAACTGTAATAGATATACAGTTGATAGTTTCACAGATTGTGAATTTCTTTTACCGATATAACAAAATAATAACAATTAAATTACATTAAATTGATACAAGATGCATTTATCGATTTAAAGTACGGAACCTTCCGTGTGAGTCCGACTCATACTAGGCCCGATTTTAAGTGTAGATTACAACAGAACGGTTTGTACAATGATCGGGAATGGTCATTATAACATTTAGGTAAGAAATCCTTTGAAAACATTATCTTATGTTTTTTTCCTGTTTAAATCGTCGGGTAACTGTTAGACCGACATTTTCATTCTAAGAAAAAATAGCCCTGTAAACCATAAGTTTCTTACCAATTCTTCTGCAGAGGAAACGAGCAATTAGAACCGTACACTTTCAGAGTTACAAAGTTGAAAGGTTACAAGTGCAAAGAGGATAAGAGTTGATGAAAAAACATTACGCCATGCAATTACTGCAAATAAGGTTGTTTGTTAAAAGACGAAATGTTCACTAGTGACGATCAGAAAACCCTTAGAGTTATCAAATGACTTCTTCTTCCCTATGTAATGTTTTCTTCATCTATATTTTCTGTAACTTATATGGTGTACATAATAATGAGTATTCTATTCTATTCTATTCTATTCTCCCGCTCTGGAAGGGAGTGTCAAACTCTTACCGACTAAAACCCACCCGTGTTCCTTAAGCCCGTTCTCGTTCGTTCCGCCTTCGTTCCAGGGCCGCGGTAATTATTTCTAACAATTCCAAATCCTATGAAACCCTATTGAAGATTCACGATACGCATAAAACGGGTATAATTCAAAATACTGTGTACAAAATACAATACAAGTAGTGTGTATGTTGTACGTACAACAATAAATGTATTTACAACGAACGCACTTCCAAACATCAAAAGCCAGATGTGACTTTCACAGTCAACTTTGCATTGCCACAGTTACCTAACAGCAAATCCACGTTCAACACTGAAGTCCCTTTTAACTGACGGACAAACAAACATACGGTTTCACGTGCAAGCTTTGTGACAAACATGACAAAAACATTGTGCAATTTCATTAAACTGAGTACGGCTTTACAATATTTCAGGAACTGTACATTACTTGCTTGCCTTTATAGATGTACCAACTGGAGTGTAAATTGTTTTTGTCCTTTTAGTTCTTCGTATTTGATTCTAGAAATTGGATATTATTCTGCGAACATTGCTTCTATCTTGATTAAATAACACTGTGCACGTGGTTGCCGAAAAACATTTGGTACTACCATCATTTTTCCAACTACGCAACGTGTCGCCTGAAAAAGAGTCATTGAACTTATCATTATGAACAACTTTAAGTAAAGAACAAAAAAAAAAGAAACGATTGCCCCATACTGTTTGCATACAAAATGTATTCTGATCAGCTGATTTATTTAACGCATTTTCGGGGTTGGCTCCATCGTAAAAGTTTTTCATAATTATGAATAGTGATCCGTTTTCAGGCATTTATTATGTCACGCGTTGTACGTGACGTTTGTGACACAAGTCTTCCGCAAAGACTAAGTTGTGGAAAAAGTTACTCGAATCCAGGATACGAGCGTCGTTTACTACCACTAGATCAATGACTGATTGCTCGTGATGAGCTTGTGTTTGTCAATAGAAACTCTATCTACTATACCTAATGTTTACTGATGGATTAATGTTTACATTCATTAACAGTAGCCCCAATTTACAAGCTTGGAACATCTTAAATACTGATAGTTAACGCGCTGTTTTGGTAAATTTTCGAATACCTTCCCAGTGCAGCTTCAAAACCTTATCCGTTAAAAAGAAACGATCCACGAAATAATTATTAAAAAATCTAGTGCTTTATAATATAAAGCACTAGATTTTTTAATAACATGAAGCATTTCCTTACATATACATTTAATAGCCACTGTGGACAATCTAAACTGCATACTAAAATATAAATCTAACATGAGAATGCAAAGCACTTCTAGTATGTGACCTCCTTAGATAAGGATCAAAAAGGAAATACCTAATAAAAACACAAAAAGAGCTAACAATAATTTTTGATTAAGCCCAAAATGGAGTCTACTAACGTGACCTCATAAACAATCTAACTTTTCCCGCATAATAAGACCAACTTAATATGTAAATCAGTCACGAAGATCGTATATATGTGTACTAAATAAACCTACGCGTAATACATAAACTCGTCATTAGGTAAATTACATAATGTTCCGTTTACTGAGACAACCACTCAAATTATGTCTGCCGTGGATGATAAGAGGAGACAATGTAAACAATCGGCTATGCAGATACATTTACAAATTAATATTCAACTGTATCGGTATCATCAGTATGTTTGACTATTAACACCGTTGAATCACTCCAAGTTGTACGTTTATATACATGTCAATGTCGTAGGCATATCGTTGAATTAGCCATTTCATGATGAGGCTGGCCCCTCCCCCCCCCCCCCCCCTATTTAAAAAACTAAACACTCAGATTCGAAATTCAAATTTTCTATAGCAAATTTTGTTTTTTTTTTTTGTTTTTGGCAAACGAGTCATATTTATACCTACTTATAAAGTCATTCTGAATAAGGCCCTGACTTTTTAACGTTTTAAAATTACTTTTTTACAGGTATTTTTTGCATTATCAAAACAAAAAAAATTACGAACATAAAAAGCATCAAAGATGAGGAGCGGAGGCTTGTGGCGTCACGTCGCGAATTGTATCACGTAGTGACGTCACGCGATTTTGCAAAGCTCTGTATCGTTTTCATTTTTTATTTAAGTGAGAAAATAAAAGTACGTATCCAATGTGTTTTGGAAATCTGACTGACTAATTAGATTTTTTAGTCAACATCCCTATTTAGGGCCAAAGGCATCGTCCTAATGTAAATCGATCATCGCGCTGACAGATGACGCATTCCTAATTTGCCGAACAAAATTATCACTCTCTATTGGTACAACGCCATATCGTCTTCGTGAAAGCCTAGTCTCTCCACAAAAGGCCAATTCTATAAACTGGCTACTACATACAAACATATACCTGCACAATATACATAGTTACATTTGCTGGTAACTATGTATTCATGGAGATTGTACTTGGAGTTGATAAGATATAGCGTTAATTAAACGACCAAATATTAATGGATACGTGGACATAGTTAGTGGCATTGATAAGATGAACGGGGTGTTGGTCAATAATAAGTACAAGGGTACTTGGGTTGGTCGCAGAATTTGTTCGAAAGAGTCACCGCGGCCCTGGAACGCAAAGGGCACTAGAAGAATCACGGGTGGGTTTTAGTCAGTAAGAGTCTGGCACTCCCTTCCACTCCACCCAGAGCAGGAGAAGGCATTTGATGATTTCCCATCCAAAAAAGGAAAAAGGTTTGTACTTTGCTGTGCCCCATAAGTTTTACAGTAAATGTTTACCACCTAAGTTAACATTATACAATAAACACAATACATACATAGCGTGTAAGATATATTGTAGTTAGTATATTTTTAAGTTACTGTGTCGCATTAGATCCTATCTGTAATGACACAGATAACATTTGATGTTAATAAATAAATAAATAAATGTCTGGGTATTTAAACACTGAATCTGTACCGAACGCTGCCGGGTACCCTAAAGTAAGTCACATATGACAACGCGGAGGAACTACAAAGTAGTAGATATCAAATGTAAGGTTTATTTCCATTTTACAAGGCAACTAACGAAACAAATAGATTCTTTGTTAAGTTAACGGCTCATAACTGCTACCTTCCGTTTAACAGGAGCTTCATAGTAAACATAGTTTACACCTTTGTAAAACGGTTGTAGACAAGTTTACAATGCCATACAAACGAGGCACAAAAGACTAGTGCCTGGGTTTAGTGGCCAGTTACACCCAGGTATTCATTTTATTATAATAAAGATTTTACAATAAGACCTTTCAAGGATTGATTAAAATATATGATAAATTATTTCTTAAACATCATTGCGATTCTCATTCAATAATGATTGAATAATTTAATTTTATTGATTTTTGATTGACGGTCTTTCAAATCTACTGTTTTATGGCACACCTCGAATTGTATTCAGTCTAAATAATTTGTTGGTCATAAATAATCCTTATGTTGTTGTGATGGACGGTCCTGTGGATTCAGTGTAATATAATGTAGTTAAGAGAGAGAGAATATGGTATAGAGAAGAAATGGGAATTTTGGTCGATAGTGTAACTCATAACCAGACCAACCATATTTACGTAGCGGATACTTATGAACAATCAGACACACTTGGCCTTATTATGTTGCGTAACTAACACAATGATCTATAGGAAGACCCGGGAGGCAAAAGCTCTACCAAACCAGCTTTTAATTTTACTATAATAGAAAAAATATGGAAGAGCTCGTGGCTACATACCTAATAACAGTAGTAGGTACGTTTTGATCTTTGAGGTTAAGCAACGCTTACCGAGGTCGACCTGTGAATGGATGACCATCTTAACATAACGAGATCCCTCCGTGCCTCGGAAGGCACGTTAGGCAGTCGTTACGGATTGTCAGAAGCCAGAAAATCTGACACCAGTCTTGACAAGAACTACTATGTCACCCACTTAATACTGGTATTCAGCTGATTCCGGTTTGACTGGGAGTCGACCCCGTATACATAGTTGGGAAAAGGCAAAAAAGGACGAAAAATAAAATGAATACTGTTTGAGTACGACTTATAAAAAATCTACAAACAAATTCCATTCGTACAAATTCTACGACAAAAAATATAACAAAGTATTTTATTCATCGATAGGTTTCCTAGTAAAACTTTTCTTTTAGTAGCGAAAAATTGAAAATACTCCGTAACAAAGTCGTCGTTGTAATATATTTTCACAATCCTCGAACTTTGTTGTACGTCTAGGGATTCGCTATCGTTTTTATTGCAGTATCGAACGGCAATCAAATAAAACGTCTGCGATAAAGTCCAGAAAGTATAAAAGCAGCTAACTTAGACCTAATAAAGTTAAGAATAGTTCCATTCTCCGTTCACACCTAAATCTTTGTAGCTGATTTCAGGACTCAGAAGGATGGATATGAAGTCAGTTCGGACATAAAAACGGGGTTTGCTTTTTTCTCGAATTGAACGCACATCCACACAAGCTAAATATTTTTGTCCCTCGTTTCCAAGACGTGTGCTGTATTTCGCTGAACATTAAATTGAAGGTAAACAATAAGGAGGGGAAAAAAAAACTCTGATATTAATATTTTTTATTGTTATTGTTTTCTTTTATTTTATTTATTTATTAATTATTGAATTAGATAATAAATGATCAATCATAATAATTTTATCAACTATTATGTAGGTATCAAACCCACTTAATTACCAAAATTGACTTCTAAAACTTGTAACGAAAACGTGAATCAAGCCGAGGGCGTTGGCGTAACGAAGACGGGATTTTCTATCGGATCGCATCGGCCCCGAGGCATTATACTCCCTGACATGTTTCATAGAAAATACATTACATACATATATAACTGACACGTCTGCTAAGCCCAAGGAGAGACGTATACTAGTGAACCCACGTTTTGCCGAAGGCGGTTTTAGTTCCTATAATGATAAGGGGCAACGTTGAGGGTATCGCTTACCAACCCCAAGTTGTAACTTAGAATTTGTAATAAACATATATATTTAGGATCCTACTTATATATATTACGTAAGTATTTCTGTCTTGAGAACAGATAATAGGCAAAACCAGAAGAAACGGAGCAACTTTTACGCTATCATGACAAAATCCAGTAGCATCGTGATTTTTTTGTGAAAGGTAATAATGCTACTCGTCTAGTATATCTTTCCTTCAACGAAACCATGACCGTATGTCATAGGAGGCAGGTCCATCCAAATAAGAACCCTCAAATGCATCTTCGTTATTTCAATTTGTACACACTTGAGGAAAACAACATTTTTTTCCACAAAACGACCCACCCCTCATCAGTCTTCTTGGCGGCACTATTCACAGTTGTACTTTATCGTTTTACACATTGTTGGCGGTACGTAGGGTCGCTTATGACGTCACCTCACGCTTTATGGCTTGAAATAAAGTACCTACACTGAAATTATGAGCTGGAGTGTAAGCAACATTGTCACACGTGGTACGAACAAAAGTTTTACTTTAATGAGTTAGTTAGGTAAGCTTCGGGCGTGTTAACTGCTTTATGTTTCTGGTTTTCTGGTACTTTTTGCCGATGTGTATAGCTATTGCTGAAAAGAAGGTGGAATTAAAACCATTAATTTATTATCTTCAAGCTTGTATTTCTAATCATAACAGCTTAATAAGGTAAATCTCGAGGAAGTAATCACTTTTCCGAGTAATTTACAGAAGTTCTGTTTCTTAAAGTATTCGTATAATTGGCTAAAATATCAAGAATGGCTGATAGACAACACAAAACAATTTCTACCCGGAACCTTGAAACTATTCGAGCAGTTCCAAGTTACTTTAATGCCTGCCATTTAAACCACTAATAACTAATATTTGGGTCAAGCCTTTAAGACAGTCTAAAATGAACTACACCAAAATGTTAATCAACATGCACTTATCACAAACTGGACCAGTTTCAAACCGCTATCTAATTCGCCTGGCAATAACCTACTGATATTATTATATCTACATTATTGATTTTTTGCATTCTTTAATGAAGCTCGTTTATCAGTACGCTTGCTGATAATTGACAGGACGTGAAAAACTAAATGTCAACGTTTTACCAATCTATGATTGGGCAGTCAAAATAGTACCACGTTTTGTAGCCAACACATTAAAACAAAAGTCGAGTTATAAAGAAAGCAAACCACACCAAGATCAAGGGACTCACGACGTCGTTCAACTTGATCTCGTACTTCTTTTGCCGAATCAAATACCGATAATATCTGTAGATAATCGGCTCAACATTAATCAAATATCAACTGCACGAAAACCGATTAATTGGTTCAATTGTCTGGATCACTTTGACATAGACGAACAATCTGTAGGCAAAGTTTGTATGCAAAAGTCGATGTTGAACTTCCCCCGCGATTGGATTGTCTACGGGGTAGTGTTTGATAGCTTTGAGAAATGTAGTTAGATATAGAAGTTCGTATGAATTATTGCTTCCACACTATGAGCCATTCTAGACACGTAATGGATTCAAACAAACCAACTTCGGAGTTAGCGTTAATTTCGTTGCAAACGTTGAGTTTCGTATGCACAGTGCGCTATCCGCCGAAGCTGTCACATTTATTAATAGTGGCGTATGAATTTAGATAGGCGTGGAGAGACCGCAAACCAATTTGGTGTCAAAAAGCGAGGTTGCTAAATATAGACAGTTTCTGGTGCGGGCTTAATAGACAGTGATTTAGTCGAGTACGTGCAAGCTGTGCTCGAAAACTGTAATTGTCCGGGCGTCACGATGCTGCATTCCCGCCGAGCTCCAAGCGCCGTGGGATAAAGGTTAAAGGGCACATTTGCTATCGAGCCTTTGTATCTAAGGATGCGGTTTGAGTGGCAGCCGCAAATAATGTCGGAGGTTACGATATTTTAATAATTCAGCCATAAATGCAAATCGCTGCGATTACTATCGTAATATTATACTATATTATGCTGCGCTCTGTTATCGGAAAACGCTTTCCTCAGGACTGTGCCCATTTTTTTCTGAATAGGATCTCATCAAATGACTTCTCCGACTCGGAGCGGAAGCGAATGTCAGACTCTTACAGACTAAAACTCACCCATGATCCTTCTAGTGCCCTTTGCGTTCCAGGGCCGCGGTGACTCTTTCGAACAAATTCCGCAACCCTAGCAGGCACTGACCCTATGGGGCCCCGTCTTCTTTGCTGACGGCTCTTTGAGGCGCGCGTGGAACACGTCGCGCCGTCGACTCGGGCCTGGTTGCTATCGGACGGCGAGCCACCCTTAGCTCGCCATCCGCAGGCCCGCGCCTACGGTGGCCGGGAATCGCCCTGCGTTTCCCGACGCCCGGGGCGTCTTCTCCTGTTGCGGTGGCTGGAGCGAGGGGCTTCCCTCTCTCGCACGCGCTCCGCCTCCTCCTTCGCTAGCATTACTGCTTCGCAGAAGGAGGCGACCGCTTCCCATGCCTCCTCGCTCCGGACCATGGCTTGAACCAGGGCCGGCCGCGAGAGGTCGCCGCCGCCGATCGCCTCCACGAGGACACGGCGTTGCTCCGCCCAAGCGGGCAGGCCTCCACCGTATGCTCCACCGTGTCCTCCGGGCGATCCACACAGTGATGACACCCGGACGTGTCCTCCCGCTGGATCCGACACAGGTACCTCCCGAAACAGCCGTGTCCGGTGAGCACCTGCGTCAGGCGGAAGGTGAGGACGCCGTGGCGTCTCTCCAGCCACTCCTCAAAGAAGGGACTTACCGCCGCAATGGCGGCGTGCCCAGCGCTGGGTTGCAGCAGTCGCTGTCTCCACACCTCCGTGAGATCCCGCCGGAGCTCCGTCCGCTGCGCAGCAATTTGCCGCGGCAGCAGAGTTTCACCCCGGCTTAGCGCCTCCACGCGCAACGCGTAGACGTGCGCGAGGGCTCTCGCCTCTAGATCCCACGGCAGCAATCCGGCAAGGAGGTTCGCCGCCTCGCCGGAGACCGTGCGGTATCCCCGGATCAGCCGGATGGCCATGACCCTCTGGGCCGTGACCAGGTGGCGCGCTGGCAGTCGCCTCAGCGACAGCGCCCACACCGGGGCCCCGTAAAGGGCCATGGACCGCACGATCCCCGCGTACAGCCTCCGGCAGGAGGCGTTTGGTCCCCCTAGGTTGGGCAAGAGCCGCTTGAGGGCAGCCCCGGCCCGCCCCAGTTTGGGAGCCAAACGGCGGAAGTGCTCCGCGAAGTTCCACCGGCTGTCGAGGACGAGACCCAAGTAGCTCATCGTCGACCCGACGCCGATGCAAACCCCTCCCACCGTTATCTGGGATCCCGATGGTGGCCGGTTCCGAGGGCCGTGAAAACACATAGCCTCGGACTTGTGTAGGGCCACCTCGAGACCCGGTTGCCGGATCCTCCCAACGACTGCTGCGACCCCGCGTGTCATCAGGTCGACCGCCGCCTGGTGCGACCCTCCCTGCGCCAGAACCAGCGTGTCGTCAGCGTAGCAAACAACACTGACGCCGCAAGGGAGGTCGCCGCGCAGCACCCAGTCGTAACCGATGTCCCACAGGAGCGGCCCCAGAACCGAACCCTGTGGAACACCGCACGACATCTCTCGCCGATTCCACTCTCCCCGGTGACTGGGGTAGATGACGGCTCTATCCGTCAGGTAGTCCTCGACCACGCGACAGAGGTAGGTTGGCACTCGGTGATACCGGAGTGCCTCCCCGATGCAACTCCAAGGCAGGGTGTTGAACGCGTTGGCGATGTCAAGAGACACCGCCACCACCACCCCGCCCCGGAAAATCGCCTCCCCCGTCGTGAGGGCTCTCACGCGCATGATGGCGTCCACCGTCGAGCGCCCCGCGCGGAAACCAAATTGGTTCTCCGCCAGATCCGGCCCAACTCTCACCAAGTGCTTGACGAGGCGGTTTGCAATGACTCTTTCAAAGAGCTTGCCCACCTCGTCGAGCAGCACGATGGGCCGGTATGCGGACGGAGAGTCCGCAGGGCGCCCTGGCTTCGCAATGAGGACCAGTTTCCCCGTCTTCCAGCGACGTGGGAACTGGCCCCTCTCCAAGCATGCGCTTAGGAGCCCACGTAGTCGAGGCCCGAGAGCCTCCGAGGCCAGGACCCAGGCTTTCCCAGGTAAGCCATCGGGTCCTGGGGCGGTATTTTTGGCCTTCAGCCTGTTAACCGCCGCTCTCAGGTCTACCTCGGTCACCTCCGGAGTATCGTCGTCGTCGTTACCGTCGTCGGTGTGGTCGGCATCGGGCACCACGGGTAGCGGAGCCATAGGCGGGGGAGCATGGTCCCCTCGCGTAGGGAACAGAGCGCTCACCACTTCCTCCACCAGCTGGGGCCGGAGACTCTGCGTCAACGGGGGGGCCCAAAGACTATGCCCTTACATTGTCTTTTGATTAAAAAGACATGAGAACTTGATTGACTGGAGCACGTACTTTTGTCATAGGTATAGGAACAGAAAAGCATTAAGTGAATCTTCATTTTTTTTTCTTTCTTTTTAGCCTAGTTCTTTGTTATTACATATGTTTCCTGTCCAAAAACATCCTTAATAAATCCACTTACCTCTCATATACTATGATTCTAACGCTACTGCTAAGTTGATCTAACAACCAAAGTTGTATATTAAGCAATTTGTTGCAACCTATTGGGACTAGAGCACATAATAGGCTAGGCCACCGACAGGCAGTCAAGTCGCTTTAATAGTGGACTTATTTCAATCCGCAGTATCACGCGGCAAGTAAATGAAATATCTATATTAAATCGAGCGTGAACAACCAGAAAGGGATTTGTGAAATCATCGTTTATTGACGATATTGGTAGGTATATAATTTTGTGCTGGCAACAATTGTTGGTAAACCTTAACATTTAAGGCATTGATATTTGGTCATGTCTACAATTGAGAATAATGTAATCACACATTTTTGTTTGAGAATAGTGTTTATAGGCTGAGCGATGATGGTGGTAATAATAGTTATTTGATTTGACCCCCAAATACGTGACTTCGTGGTACATTTGATTCTTTGACTTGGCAAACAATTTTATTTATTTTTTTAGAATTTACTGCGTTGTTGGTGTTACCTCGAAGTTGGAAAATATTAATTAACTTATCAATACTTTCCAACTTTAAAGTACGAAGTAGGTATTATTAAGTGAAAATTGTAATCTGCAATATTTCTGAAAGAATAGTAAAAATGGTTCTACGCCCACTCGAAAGCGAGTAGTATCGAGTTTTTCTTCTGTTTGCCAAGAGCTAATCCACCAGTATTAAGATGAAAGATTATGGCGTTTATTTCATGTACATTTGCTTAAAAGTTGAGTACATCACATTAAAAATCATTTCTTGAAAAAAAAAAGTTAAATCATATCCATAAAGTTATGTAAAGACATGTATGTAAGTTTACTTTCCTAATTTTGATATTTATATTAAATTCCTTCCTTATTCGATACTCTATAAGTTCTTTGCCATTCCCCTCTTTTTACTCGACTTGTACATTTATCCGTACTCTCTATTAAGTTTTTATGTAAATATAAACTTCTTAAGACAAAACAACGATTCAAATGGTGACCACGTGTTCTAAACGGTTCATATACTTATCAAATGAACCAATTTTTTTTAACACATGGTTATTCTTTGAGATTGAGCAAGTCTTGAGACACTTTATCAGTTTACTCAAACTGAAACCTTAACAACCACAATAATTCTCCCAAGTCCAACCAACCCGCTCCACTCACACCTTGGACCACACCCGGAACCGGTGTAACAAAAGAGCGGTTCAACTTCCCCACAGCCGATACTTTGCAAGTTCTTGATAACCTGCAGACTACTTCGATAATGCCGACTTGCAGACTTACTGCTGGATTTGCTACATAAGCATTATTATATAGTTCTGGGGTGGAATCGAGTGGAAAATGAAATAAAATAATGACGACACGGGATGGTGTAGTGTTTGAGCGATTGGCTGCTGCGCTACGTGTCGTGGGTTCGCTTCCCACATGGAACAATTATGTGTATGGCCTACAGATAGTTGTTTCAGGTCTGGCTGTTTGAGTATGTGAGATTGTATGTTTGTAAAGCACCCACGACAGAGGAGAAATTCCTAGTGTAGGTCAACGTTTTATCTAAAAAAAAAGATAAAATGGCAAAATGGAAAGTTGAAAAGTTTCTTTAAACAGGCCTTCCTAGGACTTCCAGACATCTGTTAACCACACATAAAATAAATCAACATCGTTCATAACACGACACATTACGCGCACATTACAAGCGGGTTTACTTGCCAAACCGAAAAAAAAAACAAGTAAATCGAGTAGGCTACAGGAAAAGCGCTCACGTACCTAGCAACAAAGCATGTAATTCATTTTGCTTATCTAAATACGAATCTTCAATCATGTACGTACCATATGGACCATGTACTTGGGCGTATTTGTCATAATCAATCATTGTAAGGTCACAAAGAACGGCTCAGGTGTGTACTGCTCCTAAATTTTATACCCTACTCCGGACATTTTGTTCAATTTTATTTCGTGACACATTCTTTAAGAAATAATGAGCATTTCCGTTACGACGGAGTGTTTAGTGTGATTGATAACTGGTAAGGGTTCTCCTTGGGATTGCTACGCTATTACTATACAATTTTCATGTTCAAATTTCTCTGGTTCAGGTATTCACAATGTTAGCACCTAATAAGATAAAAAAAAATAACAATGATAAACAAAATTGTTGTTCTATAATCAGTAAATGTATGTCTAATTTATATTATTAAAAATAAAAGATATTTGTAACGTTCTTTAATTGACGTAGAGAGACACAAAAGAAAAAAGGATGTGCCGGAAAAGTGCACGGCCGCTGTGTTATACAGAATAGGGATGTTTCCTGAGTAAAAAATATAAGATTATGTTTAGTCCGTCAGTTAGACTATAGAAAAATATTGGACACGTATTTTTTCCTTTATCAAATTTATAAAAACTGACGAAGATACAAAGCACCAAAGATCAGGAGTGGGGGCGTGTGACGTTACGGCTCGCTAAAAATTGTAGCGAGTAGTGACGTCACACGAGTTTTCAACGCTCTGTATCGGCTTCATTTTTTGTTTACGTGAAAAAAGAAAAAATACGTGTCCAATATTTTTTGGAAATCTATCTGACGGACTAATTAGATTTTTTTAGTCAACTACCCTATTGGAAAGAAATCGCGGACAATAACTAGTTTGTAATAAAATAACTATAGAAAGACGATTCAGAAAAGACAATACATCAGTAGGTCAATTATTGTTAGATAGACAGTTACGCGTAACAGTTACTAAAGTGTTGAGCGAAACCCATGTTTCTGATCGCAGAAGTATATTACCCTGACAGCGATAAAACCACAGTTAGGTCTTACGTAATCTATTAATTATACTAAAATTGCACAGCTAGTGAAAGGATGCTGTGCCCATTTTGCAGCCAGAGACATTAATATCTAATTTCACTTTAATTTGCCTTATCTCACCTCTTTCTGAAATTCAAGTCGAATTAAGCAACGTTATTAAAGCAATCAAATATTTCCAAACACCATGGAATAGGTGTACTTCAACATTCTCTTAAAGAAAGTTTCGTAGGTTTATGGAGTGGCCACCTGTACCTCTAACCAGTGCCCCAACTTTCCGTCGTGTAAAAGAGACTAGAGAAAGCTAGCTGTACAGGACGAGTAGCACAATTTTCACAACGGATCCATAATGGCACACATCATAGTTGGAAGCTTGATTGAGATGTACGAGTTTACCGGGTGCGAAATGCACAGGACATGTCTATGTGTCGGTGCTTGGCCATTTATGTTCAGCAATCTGAGATGATTCACTTAACACAATAATCAAAAAGAACTTCGATAGGAAACATTCTATTCAACAGATTTGGACGATGCCAGGGCTTATTAATCAATTCTGGTCCCACCCTCCAATAGCTACGTGGAATACATCGCTGGAAAGGTTAGTATATTTTGAGCAGGACAAAATTTTATATCGCGCCAAGTTCCAAGTTAAGCTTTATTTAACGTGGCAATCTAAGTATGCACCTTTTGAATTAATATTTATCTACTGTTACCGTTACAGTTATAAAGAGTTTTTTTAGAAAGAAAAGGCAACCACTGCTTAAGATCCAAGGCGTGCCTAAGATATAGACATACTCATACATATATTACATTCATACTCTTGAAAAACACCTTATGGGGCAGTTGGGTAATAGTTTGCGTGACTAAACGACGCGGATGCTAACTAAAGGTTAACTATGTATATCGGATATTATGCACACAAAATCCATTTATCACGTTACATACATTATTTGGCTTTTCTTAAACCGACATGTTTAATAAATCATAATTCGAACCGGACTAAAATTTAGAACTTGGCCTCATAGATACTTTTGTTAAGCTCAAAAATAAAAATATCCAATGATAGCTAATGGAGGGTGGTTCCAAAATGGACATACTTCTTTACTTGATAGTATCAAGGTATATTTTACCACGATCAAGGAAATTCACAAACCTTCGTAGATACGTCTAATGATGGCGATACCTTGGGTTTGTAGGCTAAATTCAATGAAACGCATAAAAAACCGGCAAAGTGCGAGCCAGACTCACGCACGAAGAGTTCGAAAATCATGCCTGTTGTATGGGAGCCCCACTTAAATATTTATTTCATATTAATTTAATAATATCTTTAAAGTGGTTGTATAACTAAATATTCTGTGAATATTTCAAGCATCTACCTGTTGCCGTCATCAATATCGAGTAAAACGTTTCAATATTTATTTTATTCTATTTTTTAGTATTTGCTGTTATATTGGCAATAGAAATAAAGCATCAGTAAACATTACAACTGTCTAATTATCATGGTTCATGAGATACAGCCGGGTGATAGACGGACAGACAGACAGACGAACGGACAGCCGAGTCTTAGTAATAGGTCCCCACTTTTAATCGTACGGAACCCTAAAAAGTAAGTTAGCAATGATGACATGAGAGAAAACACGGAAACGAGCATCGTTGAGCTGCTGTAACTACGTATTAGCTACGAGTATGTGAGTCCGTACAATCCCTCTATTTGTATCCATTATGTACAGTTTCCCTTACTTAAGGCTAATGCTGAAGCATATGTCGCCATCTATTGTGTTTTATTAAAGAAAAAAACTTACATTGTTTGTTCCCATACGTTCAGACAAACATTTCTATTGATTCTTAAACTATTGTCTTGTAGATATTCGGAAAGGTGCCAGTTTTTTTGTTGAGAAAGAGGTACAGTGATTGTTGATGCATCCTACACACAATAGGTACTTGTGTGACATTGATAAAGAAATAGAAGGTCTGTTGAGTCATAACAATTAATCGGATAAGTAAGTACCTTAATACATAAAGATTGGTAGATATTATAAGCTATAACAATTGTTTAATGAGAGAAGTTCGTGGCTAAATAATAACAGTATGGGCGACCCACAAGGTTAAGTAACGCTTGGCGAGGTCTATCCGTGGACGGCAGAACATCTTAGCATGTGATGCTGTTAATCGAGGCTGTCAGTTCAAAATTTTGATAGTAATTATGGGCAGTCAGAAGCTGAGAAATCTGGCACCAGTATTGGTGCCAAAGGTTATCGGATTACCGAGTTCAGATGGAATAAAATGATGGCATTCAACTCCATTAGACTGGAAGTCGACCCCAAGGGGCCAAGCTAGGCATTTTGGTTTGTTTGAGGGCAGTGGTGGCTGCGTGGTAACGGCGCCAACTTAGGAATTGTAGGTCGCAGGTTCAAACCCATCCAGGCGCATTACTTTGTGTAATTAATTTCATCACCACTGTTCTCAAAACGGTGAAGGAAAACGTCGTGAGGAAAGCAGCATGTCGTAGAACCAAAAATTCGAAGACATGTGAGATTCACCAACCCGCACTGGGCCCGCGTGGATTATGCCCCATTCAAACTTCCTGGCATAAGGTTCTGCTTATGCCAGGGAGTTTGAATCATTATTGTAGGCTTTGAAAGGAAGAGTCACCGCGGCCCTGGAATGCAAAGGGCACAAGAAGGATCACGGGTGGGTTTTAGTCAGTAAGAGTCTGACACTCCCTTCCGTTCCGCCCAGAGCGGGAGAAGTAATTTGATGATTTCCCATCCAAAAAAAAAGGCTTTGAAAGGAAAATTATCATATTCTGTCAAACACAACCACCCATTGTTGTAATAAATTTCATGAATAAAGCATTTTGGTATTTGTATTCTTCAATTTTATACTATGATAAAAAGTGACTAAATATACTTCAGTGCTGCACCAGATTTACGTACCTATGTAAATGATATTGGGACTTCAAAGAACCAGTGGATCATAGCTACTTTGAATATAGTGCACTACCGGTTTAAAGTTTTTATGTGATCTGAAACTTTAAAACGTAGTCTGAAAGAAGAATAAACAAAATTTTAGATTATTTTCAAACATTTTGAATTTGCTTTTTAATAACCGTATTTATTAAAAGATGATAATACTCTAGTTCTCCTTCAATCATTTTAGTTTCCTTAAAATACTATATTAATTCTGCGCCTTTTAATGGCCAAATACACCTAAAAAAAATTAATATCTAGTTTGTGTTGTAGATTATAATCAATAAATTTATTTAACCATTTACTCAAATAATTATTAATAATTTTATCCACGAATTGTATATCTTTGAATTTGAATGTAATTTTCGTATTGTATGTTATTTGAATGCTTATTTTATTCTAATTTTTATAATTCTAATTCAGTTAATTGATGTAATTGGACCTGTGCCGTTTTATATACTATAAATAAATAAATGTAGCAAAAAGTGGCCATTGGTCATTCAAATAGAAAAGAACCCAAAAGGCTACAAACATTACCACGTTGAATCGCAATGCTGCCCAATTTCCCAAATGCCGAGCATCTATTTAAAATTAAAACTAAATATTGAACGTAAAGTCCAATATTTTAGTTTCAGTTTAGCAAGTATAACAAAGTAGAAATACTTGTTCTACGAAGGTTCGTCGACCAAACTAAATGACACGAAAACATTGGAAATCATTTTCCTCTCACAGTCTCCCAGTTTCAGTGCATGCGGGAAAATAAGCTGACACATTCTAGAATTTTCATTTTATTTCCATTTTTAGGTTTCATTCCAGTGCATCGTATCGAGACTTTATTTTCGAATATTTCTTGAAACTGAAATTCTATCCCAGGTATCTCCTTCCCACGTAGTTTAAAACTTCGTATGAATCGGAAGCATAACTAAATAAAGAAAATGTTTGGTGAACTTTGAGGTTGAAGAAAAACTAAATCAACTCTACAAACTAAGAACAGGGAATAAAAATATTCAGAGCTAAATGGGATTTTATATTTTTGATGTCAAGATAATATTGTCTAAATAAATATATTTAACTATTTAATAAACAACGTACATTATAATAATTTATATATAATAATAAAAAGTACATAAATAAATAAATATTACAGAAACAAAGGGAATTTTGAGGTTTCGATTCCGTACTTGGTACTGTGGGTGTTCCTGTACTAATATTAATTATAATTGGTTTGAGAGAGTATTAGGTATGTTACCACATCAATGTTTCACAAATCAACCAGTCTATATCATGTAATAATATGTATGTATGTCGAAGCTCGAAGAACATTATAGCGATTATGAAACTTATTTATATATACGTATAATTTTATTATTGTTGATTTTGTTCAAATTCTCATAATTTTAAATCTAACTATATATACACTTAAACTAAAACTAAACTCAAATCCTCCTAACTACTAAATGGCATCAAAAAACTCGTCCGCATCGCTATCGACTGGGAGTGAACCCAATAGACTGGCGGCATTGCCACGTTGTATGGCAATACTTATCCTCTGTCCGAAATAAAAGCCAGCCCTTGGGTCACGCGAAGTGTCAACTAAACGTTTAGCAAGTTCTTTAAATAACGCGTGAGCACTCGGACCCCACGGTCCAAGAGTTTCAACCCCAAACGGCTCAAACATATACATAATTGCCGACTAGGTTATTATATTTCCGCCGTTTGAGGTTCTCAGCAGCCGCAGCGGTAGCACCAGCACAACACGACGAGTTAGGAAGATGGGATGGCGCAAGAGTATCGACACAAGTAGCGTCCCACACCAAAGGCCTACCCATCTTCCATGGAAATAAAGACATACCGTCCTGTTGCTTGCCATCGTCGCTTGCCAGGCCATTAGGTTATACGTATATACATATATATATATACAAATCTGACCATCTGACAATTTGAAATACTGATTAGTAGATTCTAACTTCAAATTCTTTATAGAAAAATCAGAATTAAGAATTGGCTTATCACTACAATTTGTTTTGTTAGCCTACAGCCCCTTTCGATATGAATATTTATTTTTATTTAATTCCAAGTACATCTTATTTAAGAACCTACTACTACTTTGTTGACTACTATGATGAAGTATTTTCACATACTTAAGTTATGTACATTACAGTATTATGTACATTACATTACAGTACAATTATGTACACTTAGCTGATAGCGAAGATTCACTGTCAATAAGCCTACGTCATCCAAGAACAGCTGCCAATCTTTAGGTGGAATAACAGTCACTTGTAGGTTACATCAACTAAATAATCACGACGAGATTTATTATAACAGAGTCAATCGGCTGATCACTAAACACACACACACATAGGAAAGATAACTGAAAAAAAAAAACAAGAGAGATAATAACCTTTTCATTGCAGTAGGGGGATCTGCAAAGAACTATTCAAAGGAACCGTTCCCCTAGATTATCCGGGATTACTCAACGCTTGTAACGATACCACATACATTGATATCGGTTAAGCCGTTAAGGAGTTAAGGAGAGAAACATATAAATATACATACATACATGAGTCCTGAAAACATAATACTCCTTTTTTGGGCAGTCGTGTACCTAAATATGAAGTTCACAGGTGCAGCCTCAGGAGCTAGATGCGCACATTCCAAACTCAATTTGAGCAGACTTCAGTTTCAATTGTTTCAGAACGCAATCAATTTTAATATGCGCCCGACGTCGCCTCGTAGGTGCGCCTCTCACATACGGGGAGAAAGAGCGGTGAATATTATGCAAACGAATATTATAAGAGGTGAAAAGGTTTGTTTGTGGTAATCTCTGGAAGTACTGATCCAAATAGGATCATTTTGACGACACGGTTGGCGCAGTGGTTGACAGATTGGCTGCTGCGCTACTTGTCGTGGGTTCGATTCCCGCACGGAACAAGTATTTGTATGGCCTACAGATAGTTGTTCCGGGTCTGGCTGTTTGTGTATGTGAGATTGTATGTTTGTAAACGCACCCACGATACAGGAGAAATTCCTAGTGTGGGGCAACGTTTCAAAAAAAAAAAATACAATTCAAATTATTGAAAAAAGCTCCTTTCATCTGTTTGGGTCTTCAATCTTTGATGATTCGTTTCCCGGTTTTATAGAAGACAAAAAAAAACGATGATGTTTCGGAAAGATTAAACGCTCTTAGTCGTTTCCTGCTTTTACAAAACTTGTCCATGAACATGTAATTTATTTTTTACTTACAATTAGCCAAAATACTGATAAATAAATTCTTTATGCAACATTTTACATGGAGAATTTGAATTTAGAATCTCCTAAACAGTATTTTAACTTATTGTTAGTAATGCTTTATTTTTTTTTATGAATAAACCTGTTAGTATTTTATTTATCTACTATATAGCACATTATGTATGTATATGTATATTATAATGTGTGTAGATACATTTTAATCACACCAATAATAGCCCCAATTTAATTTCCAGGCAAATACTGTCCATTCAAGGTTGCTTGGAAGAGGTATGCGATAAGGCTACCCATTGTTATAGTTTTCAGATGTGTATTTCACCTTTGGTGTACAATAAAGCATATACAGCCACAAAATTAAACTTATATTAAACAGCTCGTAACAGTTCATGCCATTTTATTATTAACTTACTAGCCACCGGAAACATGCATAGTTTTAAAAAGAATTTTCAATTTTCAAAGGTGAAAGAATTTTCAACTTTCAGAGATCACTCAACTCAACAAACAATATCTCCTACAAACAATTTTATAGCTTTTTTATATTATTTAGTTTAGATAAAACAGTTGGCTAAAACATAGCAGACCGTGTCGCCCGGAGTTACAAATTGCTGATATTGGTCGGTAAGACTAAAGTTTTAATGTGGGAAATGGCTTTACGTAAAGCCGAACATTATTCCGATTGTTATATCCGCTGGAGCAGTGCATGCGAATGTTTATGGAGCCAATACTGCCAGAGAATTGTACCGTAAACTAAAATTTACTAGAGCAGGCTTCTCTCTTTTTTATCGGCAGTCCATTTTATGCATGCCCATAAAAAACCAATTTAAACCATCGTTTTCATAGATCTTCGTTAGAATATTTATATTCGTACTTTTTTTTTTCACAATACCTTCGACCAACTGTGTCGATGTATCAATCGTTTTTGTCTTTTGTTCGCTTTTAAAGATACATTCTTGTTTAGTGCACATCTAAGAATTTAAGGACGCAAAGTACTATAAGTGTTTTTTTTATTGCTTCTTACTTAAACACAGCTACATATTTATTAAAAATGTAATACGTAAAGCAGTTTGAAGTTCTGAAAAAAAGGAAAGTTTTTACCGAGATTTATTGGGCATTCTGACTATATCTTACATTATATATAATACTCGTATGTTATTTAATATTATAAACGGGTCAGTACATCCTGAATTAATTTAGTAAATTTTCAGTTTTTTACTTCAACTAAAAATCTGAAACCTTTCATGCAATTGCATTTAAAATTACAAGTTAAATTGAAAGTTAATCATTTCAGTATTTTTTTTGGATAAGATAAAACTCAAATAATGACGTTAATTAAATGTTAATCTCGTCATAATATAAAACTGGAGCTGGATGTCATGCCTACACTTCGTACGCTAATTAATTACAAAAATAATGAATTCAATGTTTATAATTAAAATTTGAAAAAATTTTCAAGATGCTGTATTTTTAATTTTGAAACAAACTGATATCCTTAAGTCAAAGTCAAAACGTTTATTTCAATTAAGCCATTAAACGGCACCCATCTCTAGCGTCCATTCGCAAAGGTAGATTCTTATGGAGAAGAACGGACAGGAAACTCTATAGTTACTCTTTTCAAATAAATATTTTATAATATTTGGTATACAAAAAATAATTCATATATGTGAGGACGATGCACCAAGTATACTAGTTATAGAACCAAGTATTACCAGCAGAGGTAAACTTCTAAAAAAGCTCATGGTACTAACAATATTTACAAATATTGAAACAGTAGGTGAACAGAAAAAAGTACAAGTAAGACAAATTGATTTATTTAAGGAAATTTAATCCATACATAAATCAACCAGTTTGATTTTGTCTACACTCTTGATTGTCCTATGGAGCAAGCCCAGCATGTTTCCAAGCATTCTTATCCTGAATGTTATCTTCTAATTTGTAATAATATGATTGTTTACAAAGAGTGGTTTTAATAAAAGTTTTAAATTTTCTTTCATTTAATTCTAATATGTTACAAGGTAATTTGTTGTAACATTTAACACAGTACCCCTTGAAAGATGTGGACTTCAGTTAATCTATAAAATGGTTGGTCTAATTTGTCTTTATTAATCTAGAATTAAAACTGTGTCTATCACTAATTCTACTAAAAAGATGTCGATTTTCCCTTACATACATAATATTTTCATAGATGAATTGGCAAGGGACGGTCATAATATTGATCTTTTTAAAAAGTTCTCTAAGAGAATCCTGGGGCGCAAATCATAAAGGGCCCTAACAGCTCTCTTTTGTAAAATAAATATGGATTCAATGTCAGCAGCCGGACCCCACAACAACATACCGTATGACATAATGCTGTGAAAGTAACTAAAGTAGACCAAACGTCTCTAAGGCATTCGCAAACGGGTGTAATGTGTCAATACGACATGTCACATCAAAATCTACACATTCATATTTCTATACGCCTATATTCGTAAAAAAAATCGTAGAGGTTGGATTCATTCCTATAATATCCCATCCGCCTATATTATCCGATGTACATAGTATGAGCCTTTTGAAATCAACTTGGCACATAAGTATCCATACTCCGGCCAGCTACTGAGAAATGCCGGATAAGAAACTGTATAAAACTTTGCCTAACCAAATCGAAACGTTTCGATGCCCGGTCAACGAGGTAGACAAAAGAAGTAAAAAAATATGTTTCCTTGGCAGAGGACAAACAATAAAATAAATAAATTAATTACTTACGAAAATATCCGATTGATAATGGGAGCCCATCATACAAATGCCTATACGCAGGCATAAAGGCTCAGCACATATACAGCGAAAAAAAACGTACTGAAGTGCTAGTATTGTAATAATGCCTATATTGCCACGGACACACAATTGTTCCTCATAAAATAATCTCTAATTCACCGCTCAAGTTAGGGTTCAAAAGCCAGTGACTAATAAATCGACCAATACTTAACGGCGCCGGTTTACTTAAAGGCGACTTAACGTGTTCTCTAAGAAGATTAAGTGCGGCAAGTTAACTGCAAACATTGTTTGTTGCTTCGTTTTATGTAACTTTGTGAGCAGATCCTGTAGGTACTGATTTTGGTCTATGATTTTTATATATGGTTTACTAGATAAAACACAGAACCTAAAAAGGGATCATTTTACTCAAATGTGAACCTCTTTTATATGGAACCAACCCAAAAATCACGAAATAATAAAATAAAAACTAACCGAAGCATTTGTGTTTGCATAACTCGACGTTTATCATCTGATTTCTTCTTCGCGATATCAGTCCTGGTCCCTTTCTCAAAAATAATCACTATTAAAATTAAAATGACACTTCTTCAGGTTATATGGTTGATTCATCACGCGTCGTACAGGTGTGTTTGACTTTCTGCTGTAACAGTTTTAGTTCTCCTTTTCCAATTAAATCGTGCTCTTCTAGTAAATCAATAACTCGCGCTGCCCTTTGTAATGGAATATTGCAACACGTTTATGACAATATTGACATTCTATGATTGCATCAACTGTCGGATTTCCAGGCTACTCATTAGTTAAAGCAGTAGATATGTCAACAGATTGTTTCAAGGGACGTCACAATTACGGTCACCAATCTTCTTACTGACCTCAGCAAGTGCATCTTAACCTTGAGGGCACTCAAGGTTAAGGGCCCTTGGCTTTGGATTGCAATGAGAGGTATCTCATTGCAGTCCAAAGCTAAGAGCCCTTACGTCCCTTTCTAACTAACGAACAAAACATAAAAGAAATATCTTCACCATGTTTTCACGATTTTATCAATCTGTTGGAAGAAAAACACTTGACATTTGGATGAATTCGTATTCAAATCCAAATGTATTTTTCGATTGTTATGATAGATGGGCGTGCGTGTCTGCTTAAGGCTTCTTTGGCAATCTTGAAAATAATAATTTGACAAAGTGGATATGTAGGCACATTGTTATGTTATCCGCCCTCTCTCAAAATCCGTATGATTGTAAGTGACAGTCGAATGTTATAAAACGCATTAGTTATCCATTTCATTTTGACAGATTGACGGTAATCATATTCATAGCATTGATTACTGGTTGACAAAATGGATTCCACTACATAAGTTGCATTCAACATTGTCGTAATATCAAAACTCAAGCAATTCGAATTTGAATTGAACACAAGCAGTTTTTAACTATCAGTCATTTTTAAACAGGAGTCAATTAATCTGAATAATGAAGTTTGTTTTTTTTGTTTATATGACATGCATAACATGACAGGATATACACCTAAGGCGTTCAACAGTCCCCCATCGAGGGTGTCCCCACGTTGTTGTCGTGGTGGGGCTTGTGTGACTCAATGGTCTTGGAGCTCTGCCGGTAGAGTTACCCATGAGACCAGACCAAGTGGCGCAGGCGAAGGGCACACCGTTTGAAGACCTGAGCAGTGTTTGTGTTTGCGGATGGTGTGTGTGTCCACTCTGGGTGGAGCGGAAGGGAGTGTCAGACTCTTACTGAACGAAACATGCTCGCTGCTCCCTGGTATGCGTCTGCATATCAGACGTGACTGTGTGGGCAGTGAGCAGGCAGAGCGCGAGAGGAGGGCGCAGTGAAAGGACGGAGGAGATAGGGACCATACCCTTTAAAAGGAACTACATTAAATGGACACGACAACTGGAATAGTATTGCCCCAGGGCGATACCATCTGGAGAATCTACCACGTTCCCTTTAGGAGCTTGAGGCCTTTCGTATTCTAGAGGAGAGTGGGGGGCGGGCAACAAATTTACTTATTTGTTACGTCGTCTTACACGTAACAAATAAATAAATTTAAAATCATATCTTATCTTAAAACAGACAGAGATAGTGATAGAGTGATATCGGTGTAGTCACCTTTAGTATAGTCACACTATGTGATCTTACTCAGAAAAATACTATAGTTAATATAGTTTAAATTCTCAATTAACTATATTCAAGAATGGTAATATTATCTCGAGAAATCTACAGGAGTTACAATTCCCAAGTAACTGTATCCAATAACAAGATTACTTCCCAAAACTTCGTCTACATATCAATACTAGAAACTAATAACAAAACCCTAGAAGGAGCGCCGAATTAAATTAATGTTGCTATCGTCCTACAGTACCTATTCAAATCTAACAAGTCCCTTTTGCTCGAAAACTTCCCAACACGAATAACTTCACAATTACACCTTCGAAGTGGCACCTATTTACCTGTAAAGTTTAATATGATATACATCGATATGTTTGTACATTTCAATAGGTATTTGATAAAACGAGTAGGTAAATGTATAAGGTCTTTTGTTATTTGGAAAGTTTTTCGTAGAATTTGGATTTATATATATCTGCAATGTGGTCCCTGAGGGATCAGACTAAATTAACCACCTAAAATATACTCGTAGGTAACTGATAAATTAGTCCCAAAGTTACTGAGTCAATGTTTTCCATAACTACTTTTCATATTTATGCATGATCGATAAAACTTTACATAGATACCCAAAAACTGTTACATGTTCTGTCAAAGCTGACGCTTATCAACAAAGAATTAATGCCACATTGCATTTGACAAAAAAAGTATAAAAAGCTAAAGTAGTCAGGTACACTTAAGCTGCAGTCTGGCTCGAGTACCCACTTCAATATAACTTCCAACTCTGCTCACCTCACAAGACAAAGAGCTTGTTAATACTTACACGAGCCGCGCAAACACCTTAGTCCTTACGGCCTTGCGCTTCATAGATGAACTATTTACATTATTCAAACAGTTCCCTTGTTATCTTTGCACTCAAAACTTTGAATAAACTACGCAGCTACACTCGAGAAAATAATATAAGTTCGACAGCGTCATGTACAGACTACAGAGTAGTACAGAATACAGGGTACAGGCCACAAAGCCATAGGGATTTACCTGTATTGCGCTTTGGTTTGTACAACATTGTCAAGTGATGTTATAGCTTTGAAATCTATTTATTACTAAGAAGTTTTAGTCATGTGTTTGAATATTGCTTCACGCCAATCTCTAAAGTAGGTTGCTCAAAAGGGTATCCGAGTCTCATCAGCATCACGTCATAACTAAGATGACAACTTCGTGGGACCTCACGGGACTCCCTTTTTTCTGGATGGGAAATCATCAAATGACTTCTCTCGCTCTGGGCGGAGCGAATGGGAATGTCAGACTCTGACTAAACACACCCGTATTCCTCCTAGTGCCTTTTGAGTTCCAGAGCCGAGGAACGCAAAAGGCACTAGGTATTTTGTACAAATTTCACAACCCTAGCAGGCACTGACCCTTGGGCCCCGTCTTCTTTGCTGACATCTCTTGGAGCCGCGCGTGGAACACGACGCGCCTTCGACCCGGGCCTCGTTGTTATCGGACGATGAGCCACCCATAACTCGCCATCCACAGGAGAGCGACTGCGGTGGCCGGGAATCGCCCTGCGTGGTGGCGACTGGGGCGTGAGGTTTCGATCTCCCTCACGCGGTCTGCCTCCTTTTTCGCTAGCATTGCTGCTTTGCAGAAACAGGTGACCGCTTCCCATACCTTCTAGCTCCGGCATGCATGCAGCATGGCCGGACGTGAGATCACAAGACCCCCTCATTCTAATTTCTCAATCTGTGAAGCTTTCTCAAGAATGCTAGGTTCAGATTCCATTGTAGCCGAATGTAGCTGAGTACCAGTTTTTAAAACAGAGTGACTGCCAATGTGACTTTGACTGCCGATCACCTCATTTTCATTGGTAAAATAAAATAAACCTCCAAATTTGATGTGTACTTTTTTCAGACACAAACAATTACGATTTTTGCAACGAAATAATTAACCTTAAATAAAATTACTAACCCGATCATCATCATAATCTTTTAACAGAAATCCATCATTACTTGTAAGTAAAAATCAATTTACCTATCCACAAGAATTCACACATCATCAGTAATGAATATCCTTCGATCAATGAATATCCAAATATATTATTACCTTTAATGTTAGAAAAAGATCTGCGCAACGAGAATTAGTGACTATTGTATGTGGGGCTTATGTACATTAATTGTACATTAAGCTAATGTTTGGTTCAATACACCAGCAATGCTTACTGACCATTGGATTAGCACTTTGATACTAGTATTGAGCGCGGAAGTTCTCGCTTTGATTTTTGTCTATTTACTTTCAAATTCAGTTTACGACGAAATATATAGATTAGGAAACGTTCAGAAAATAATTATCTAAACAATTAAATTAAAAAATTAAGTGTGTCCCATTGTAAAATATATTTTTTTAGTTAATGCATGTGAAATATGTTTACAATGCGTTTATAACAAACAAACTATCTTTAACTGTCTATCGGTCTGTCTGTTTGTTGTGGCTTATCTCTGAAAGGGCTGGACCAATTTTGACGAGCGTTAGACTGAGAAATAGTTGATATTATGAGGATATTTTTTTATTTTTTTTTTAAGTTGTAAAGTTCTGTGCAAAAAAAAAACTTTTCACGAGAGCGAAGCCGCGTGCAGAACCTTATAGATAAATAAATATTTGTGAGTAAGTTACTGACCACTTAACTACGGTAATAGTTTTAAACCACTATAATTATGACAATTATTTTAATTTCTAAGGTAGTATGTACCTACTTAATTTGAACGCCCATGACAAGTGATAGTTCTATTAAAATTCATAGATTTACATATTACATAATAAGCACATACAGAAATAGTAATTTACCAAATTCACGTTAATAGAGGCCTAGTAAGTTTTAATAACACATCATTAGAAAAACACAACCTTAGGAAATAATGCAAGAATTCATCAGACACACCGACTTGTAAATTTAATAATACATCTAGAATTTAGAACAAAAGCAATTCACAACATATCGCAACATAATAATTACACGAAACAAGTCACTTCCATGTACTGCAATAAAATTAGCAGCTTGCTCTACAAAAGAACAGATACATAAACTCCAAGTCTCCAACTGTATAATCATGCAGCGATCCATACATTCATTATTCTCAACCAAAGGTCATCACCATAAAGCTTTTATTATAAAACAGCCACTTGATTACGCTTCTCTGTAACATTAAAACCTCTGTGGTCCTTTAAAATGATTTATAGTCTCACTTCGAAGTTAATTGATACTTATTTCAAATACTTAATGCCAACAAGGTAAAAACATTGGAATATTGAGGTTCTAATTCTATGTTCGGACCGTACACGATGTCTTTAATTGGTTGATTAGAGAAAAAACGGGTGTTTAGTGTCTGATTGAGAGATAAGCGCGCTTTATAACTTTAACCACGCATGCGCATACTGGCATGATAATTGCGACGATAAGATAGCAATCAGTCACTCGTATTGGAGCAACCTTTAAACCTAACATGTTATTAGTGTTAAAGTTTCAAGTTCAAGTTGGTTACAATAAAAAAATATTGTTTCAAATATATGAAAGTGTATCTTGTACCTATAAAAGCAAAGTTCCTAAATTGGGTGTCACATACTAACAGAATCAAACGTTCGAAACTACTAAGGTTACACATAGAGCTTCATTAAAAAATATCTTAGTTCGAATCATATGCAGGTAATGTAAACGTAATACCTATATGCACGACATGCATATGTATATTACAAAAAAAAAAAAACAATCATTTGAAAAAAGAAAAACATTACGTTCACGATTCCTTTTTTTGCACCCTGCATAACCTTTATGCTTTTGTTGTTTGAAGTGAGTTTACCAAAAATAAGGACATCGTCTTTAAGTTCCGTCAACGAGGAGATTGCCATAATCACCAATTATGTGAAATTCCCCTTTGATCCTTTACTGTAGCGATCGAAGGGCAAAGTTTAGTTGGGGACAATTACGAGGAAATACTGACTAGATTAATTTATTTATATTGAATTTATTTATTAAGGTAGGTAAATATTTACAACATTCTATTCTGCGGATTTTTAAAGTTGATAATATTGACAAAACGATTTAAAAATAAGAAGCGTGCATTAAGACGTGCAGTCGACCCGGGATTGGTTGTTATCGGATGACGAGCCACCCATAACTCGCCATCCGCAGGCCCGCGCCTGCGGTGGCCGGGGATCACCCTGCGACTCCCAACGCCCGGGGCGTCTTCTTCTATTGCGGCGGCTGGGGCGTGAGGTTTCTAGCATTACTGCTTCGCAGAAGGAAGTGACCGCTCCCACGGCTTTCCCTGTGTTTTATTATTTCCAAAATCGAACATACTTACTACTAGGATAAAATCCTAAGACTCATCCAGGTTTCATCATTCATCCGTTAAAAATACAGTCTTTCTCGTTTATAAATAATGTAGAAAGTAGTCTACACAGTGGGTAAAAAAACTGAAATAAAACGAAAACGTTTAACGTTTTATTTTGGAGATAAATAGAGGGATACGGTTTTTGCATTTGAAACGACTTATTCTTCTCCAGCCCATTCAATAGGGCACTTATTTTTTTTTTTTTATTGACTCATTTTGCATCATGTACGCGGGATCCGTACCTAGTAGTATTCATCTTATGAAGGTTGGTTTGTAAGTAAAATAATTATATTGCCACAGAATGACATCCATGCCTAAAAAAAACCTAAACGAAAATTCCTTACCTACTATTAGAACCATGATCCGTACCTACTTAAAATTGTATTAGAAGCTTAAAATTACAATCAAATCTAATCTCTTAATTTTATCATAAATTTAGTATTAGGAAATTACTTTAAACATTTTATTAAGAAACTAATTTATGGTTTCGGAACAGCACTGTCCACCAGATGCTAGCCATCTGGTGGACAGTGCTGTTCATCATCATCATCAGTCGAAATTGAGCAGAATTAGTTTATCTGACTGATCAGTTACTTAACCAGAATGTATCAAGAGGTGCAAAACAGCCTATCATTTACCGAACCCAATTGTATGTATATCAAAATCGCTAGGACTACTACATAGAACACGGAACCACGTTATATAGCCAATTATATAGCCAGCCATTATATAGCAAACAAAACCGTGCCTGCACAAAGTGCTGTGCACTAAACACGAGTTTCAAATGTCATAGCCATAGTCCGAATTGTTACTGGCTATCTGAACACCAATACTTTACATGGAGTAATTGCATGGAGTAATATCTGACTTCGATAACCCAGTAACTACGCAACACTATAACCTTTGACAAGACTTGTGACAGATTTTTGGTGTCGTGACAGTAACGGCTGTCAAAGATCTTCAGCTAAGACAATCCATGGTCACACAAGGCAACCCATCCACATACCGACATCGCCAAGTGTTGCTTTACTTTGAAAACCGAAACCTGCGGTTGTTATTATTAAGGAACACGAGTCTCTCCTCGTTACTCTGTGACTCAAAGTTACGAAATATTAAAACGAAATCGCTTATTCTGAATTAGAATTTCGATCAGTATTTCAGAAACCTGTTTATGATAGAGTATTCAATGAGGGTTTGGATGCAATTTTAGAATGAATAATTCATTGATATTTGAATATATTAATCTAGTATGCAGCACCGCTGCCATCAGTGTTTTGAAGGAACAGAAGCTTGATTATAAACGGTATTGTTTTCGACTCAAACGAAAATATCGTATGAATTTATTTGTACCTACCTAAATAGATAGGTGCTCCACATTTTTTCCAAGTAGTACCTAAGGCAGGTAATACATGACGGAATAATTGTGATTTAAAATTATAATCATTTATCATATAGGTATAATTTAATATCTTGCAAAAATAATAGAGCCGCTATGCTATATTCTATTTCCTCGTCTTAATATGAATTTAGATCAATACAAGGAACTTTTTGAAAATATAACAGATCTTATCTAAAACTCATATATAAGTCTACCTGAACAATTAATCTTCCAAGCCAAAGTACCTCTACTACCACAATTAATTAGTACCATAAATCCTTCCGTAAGCAGTAATTTAAAGCAGATCTGATAACAAAACTTCAAGTGATAATTAAAACAAATTCATATTCAATCATTAAAAAAAAAAGCTATTAATTTATACACTCACATAAAATTCGTTATGGCATGATATATTTCAACTGGTAATAAATCATTTTACGTCAACTTATACAGGACATTAAAAACGTTCATGTTAAACATTACTGTAAAAGGTAAAACAATGTTGAACAAGTGTTGTTTAAGTTTTACTTACGAACAACCACTGTTTGGTTGGTGTAAAAGTCGCAAGCACCACAGTGTAGTGCAGCGTACCACGCTTCGGTTTTGGTTGTTATTAAGTTTTTCCACCTGGAAATTTTCACAAGCAACCCGAAGTATATTTTGGTAGCAAAAAACTCTTGGTAATCATGCTCCATCGACGAATCGCTTACCATAAGGTGAGATTGTTGTCAAACGTGAGCCTACCAATAAAAAAACAGGACAAGTGTGAGTACCATGTGCTTATTTAGAAAATTAATAAGTTTACCTCCGCTGGTGATACTTGGTTCTATAACTAGTAAACTTGGTGCATCGTCCTCACATGAAATATTTTCAACCGACTTCTAAAACAGGAGGAGGTTCTCAATTCGACAGTATTTTGTTTTTTGTGTGTGTGTGTAAACGGTGAAGGAAAACATCGTGAGGAAACCGGCATGTCCCAGAACCAAAAATTCGAAGACATGTGACATTCACCAACCCGCACTGGGCCCGCGTGGTGGATTAAGGCCCATTCCCTCTCCTAGAGAGGAGGCCTGTGTCCCAGCAGTGGGAACGTTAAAAGGCTGATTATGTTATGTTATATGTTTATGTGTGTGTGTGTTACCTCATACCTTAGTACTGTGTGTACCGATTTTGATGATTCTTTCTATATTCGAAAGCTGGTGCTTGTAGTGTGGTCCCATTTGATCGAGATCTGACTACTAATATTTGAGTTATCCCTAATAATGCGTGGCTTGCGTGGCTTAGGGTACATTGATGACGTTCTCATTCCCTCTTGTCTATGTAAAATGAAAAATAAAAAAACTTTTTTCAAAAAAATATAACCGACTTAAATTGAGTCGACATCGAAGTTTGTTTTTTTCACTGCTCCAAAAGGTATCAGACCTGATTATTTGACATTAATTTCAGCAAGCTCCTTACAAAGTGATCCTATAGGGGGGGGGGTGGGTTTAAGAGTAACTGAACTGAATAAATAAATAAATAAATAGGTGTTCTTTTTTTCTGACGGAAGTACGGAACCTTAAAAAGTTTGGATGGTGATAGACTCAATAACATGCATATTTAACACAATTGGCGAAATGTGGTTGTTTTCTACTATGTTACTACCCAATAATAACCACCTATAATACTATCTTACCCTTAAGGTGGAAAATGATATTATGAACAGAACAATACTGTACACGCCATTTTGCACTATTGAAGCTGAGTTCGTGAAAATAGCAACTCGATATCCGTTCCGATTATTATCTCACCCTCTGGTAGTCAAACTATAAATTACAACGCTTTTTGCATGACACGTACAAAATCGTGCATTGGGTAGGGGTCCAATATTTAGTGGAATAGTTTCACAAGTGGCCCTAATAAACTTGTTCCTATTAAGCCAGGTAGCGACAACTATTCAATTTAGGCTAGCTCCAAAGATAATGCACCAAACAGACGGTATTTTTTTCATTAAGAACTGTAATGAAATATGGATGAACTTAGTTTCATTAGTGCAATTCTTACTGTACTGGTTTCCAAATTAAGGTATGCTACATTATGATTATTAAGTTTTATCTTTTTATTTTCAGTGCAGTTATTAATGGTCTGGTAAGCACATGGTGGCTACATAATTATTTTAGAACATACTTTTCTGTGGCTACGTTTGCATATAAACGTCCCCTGGTCCTATCTATCTTTGTGCCTAAATTTATCAAAATAGGTTTTACGATTTAGGCATGAGAGCCAAACAAACAAACTCATTTCTGCACTTGTAATATTAGTTAGGGTTGTCAACGAAGAAAATGAGAAGGGGAATATTTTCTACCTTTATACCTCCTTATTTCCATTGATTGTCTTCCCTAATTAATTCAATTTAAGCATTAGGTACTTCTGTCTGATTTGATTTCAGGTACAGTGTAATTGTTTAACTAAAACCTTCCTAATATTATAGGTTGCAAGAACATTAGCTCCTTAATTCTCAGATCTGATGAAACTTTAAGAATACCAGAATTCACCAGACATAATAGATACCTATTTAACACAAGAAATTACAGACGCTTATCAGTTAATTAGAAAACAAAAGTACGTCTTCACTTTGAGTGCATTGACGATGCCAATTAAAAGTTAAGAACTCTTGAGTGAAACTTCGCTGCAGATCAACTGTCTCGTCTAGACTTTGTTCTTGAACACTATAAAATGTAGTTGTACGAGTACGCACACTATCAAATCTAAATATATATAACTCAAAAGTGCCTGACTGACATAGTGATCTAACAACGCACAGCCCAAACCACTGAACGGATCAGGCTGTTTGGCATGCAGGTAGATGTTATGACGTAGGCATCCGCTAAGAGAGAATTTTGATTAATTCTACCCCCAAGGAGATAAATTCTACCCCCAAGGGGATAAATTCTACCCCCAAGGGGATAAAATAGGGGACGAAAGATTGTATGAAACTTTGTCAATTTTAAACCGATCGGGCTGAGAGTTTCAAAATCGGGGGTAAAGTAAAGGGCAGAAACTAGTATAATATAAACGAATCGGTCATGTCGTTAACAGATATCGTGATAATTGACAGCTATATTTTAGTGCCAATCTATGGCTTCTGACAAATTCGTACAGTCTTGCGAAATTCGGTTTCGACTTGCCAAGGTCCTAGATACTAAACATTAATCGTTGTAGGCTGAAGTGAATGTTGCAACATTTTCTAAATAAAGTTATTTGTCATTCCGCTCCGAATAACAATGGAACACGTGTTAATCTGAATATTGAAGTAAAGGTCAATCCTGTTATTAGTAGACCAGGTGCTAAGATGGTTGCCTGCTGAGAGGAACCTTGTGGCAAGCAGGCTAAAAATTACGTATTTTTAATTCAATTTCATTTATTTTAATAAGAAATGTTACTAACATAGGTTTATAAGTATTACTAATAATAATATGAATAATTTGTGTTCGATATAAATAAATAATAAAATAAATTTAAAAAAAACTGGATTGATTTGAATCCAACGGCAATATTTAATCTTCTGTTTAAAATACCTATACTATAGAAAGATAAAAGCCTACAGTAGGAGATAAATAATCGTAACATACATGACAAGACTTTATTGTAACAAATTCCTATTCTAGCTTTATATGTGTGCTTATTATTCACACAATACGTTTGTTACCTTCTAAAACCAGTAGCACTGCAATGTAAACTCCCTAGCCCGTCGAAAAGGGAACCATGAACGACCCTCACCTTCCATTGTTTTTACAGCGTCCGTCCCTCCATCCAGCCATTAAAAAAAACAAAGCTATTTTCTCTCACTACAACGAAATGAAAACTAACATCCAATAATCCAATTCAGTATAAACAACTACTTAGCCCAGCCAGGCGCATTACTTTGCGTATTATTTCATCACCACTGCTCTCAAAAACATTGAAGGAAAACATCGTGAGGAAACCGGCATACCCTAGAACCAAAAATTCGGAGACATGTGACATTCACCAACCCGCACTGGGCTCGCGTGGTGGATTACGGCCCATTCCCTCTCCTAGAGAGGAGGCCTGAATCCCAGCAGTAAAAGGCTGATTATGCTTAAACCTACTTAAAACCGTCCTTGAAAATTAAATCTCTGAATAAATCAAAGAATCCAACGCAAAGAATACTTTTCCATTCACTATTTCCTCTTGGCGGCAATGAGCAATTTCCCATAGTAAAAAAGTAATAAAGGGAGGCGGCTGAATTGCCTCAGAAGTGAATCTCAATAAAGGCTTAACTTAGTTTTAGCGGCCTCGCATATTATGAGGGTAGGACTTTTGAAAGGGGTTAAAGAAATACTGATTTGGAGAAGACAAGGAAAAGGTGGTGCGTGAATAGGAATAAATTGGAATTGGAAATATTCCTTTTGAAATCTCATTGCGATAGTTGCTTAAGAGGATTTTCAAGAGAATTTTATTCAGACTTCAAAGTACCTTAGTGAATAAGAAATCGCTTATGTACCCTGGCCATTTCATCAAAATGCAACTTTATAAACGTACCTACCGTCTCAATCAAATTTTGAGTAGAACTTTCTGGAACAAGTAACAGTATGCATCTATAGGTATGCATACTGTTACTTGTTCCAGAAAGTTCCTCCAGAAACTCCCATGGAAAGCCTTATGATCCTTCCCAGTTCCCGGTCACGAATTGGTAATTTGTAACCAAGGACGAATGACTTTTAAGTGCCCCGAGAAATTCCCATCAAGCCCAAATTAAAAGTTTTAATTTATTATAATGCTTATATTGTTTTAAGTGAAGTGTTGCTTGTGAATGTTCAAACTTGAATATCACATTATATGTATACTGTTCTCTATACTAATATTATAAAGAGTAATGATTTGATAGTTTGTTTGCAATGAATAGGCTCCGACACTACTGAACCGATAGGAAAAAATCTTGCTGTTGGGAAGCTACACTATCCTCAGGTAACATAATATGCTATATTTTATCCCATATTCCCACGGGAACGGGAACTACGCGGGTGAAACCGCAGGGCGCTGCTAACAACCAATAAAACAATGTTTTTAGACGGAAATAAGAGTTTGGCCCGTAAAACATTTAAATTAAAGGATTAAGTTCCAAATAATTGGGACCAAACAAAAAGTACTAAACGACCAATTTCTATTTCATCTTTACAAGAACCAGCGAAAATATTTAGGTATTATATTTCTTTTCAAAACTTCAAATCATAAATTCTTTGGTAAGCCTTTCAACTGTTTTCTCGGTGCCAATAAAGTTTCAGAGATTTGAAATTTAATTAAAAGCAATCTTAGAATTTTAGGTGCCATTAATGTATTTCAATTTTATTTGACACTCGAAAGCGGTACTTTAAAGTTAAAAAAAACGGTAATAATTTAAAACATAAGGCATTTTTCTGGAGTCTCCCGTTTTAATTAAGAACGGTTTTTTCCTTTGTACTGAAAGAGTTTCGTTCAGCTTAATTACGGTTAATTCTGGCTCCCCTCTGTCATCTATTTTATCTTAGGGCATAGCATACTCGCTTCTGTAATTAGCACGCTAATGACGAGTTTTAAGGCATGGAACAATTCTTATCGCTAGCGGTTGCACGTGGCTCTCCTCACTTGAGACAAATGAAGGCTGAGTTTAAAGATTATATTTACTATATCAAAGCACTTGAATATAAAAGAAAAACATGATAGGAGGTAATGAGCCTCAAAATCAAATCACCCAGTGATTCCAGTAAAGTAGTTTTACTATTACTTATTTGCTTCGAACAGAATTCATATAAGTAAACAATTTGCTTAAAAACTATGTTAGTAAGTAGGTACATACATAATATAAATATTTATCATTTAAACTCTTCCCGTTACCTATGCTATGTCACTATGCTAGTTTTGCAAAGAAAACTCTAATTACGCGTCTTATATCTGATACCATAATTTGGTTCTTAGTTGCACACAAAACTAAATTATTATATTTGAAATTGATCTACTGATAATGCAGAATACGTCAATTCAACAACCAACAGGACCTTACACTTTGTATTTAATTGTCCGATGTCTATTATTTATATATACGAAAGGGAAAGAAATAATTAAGGTGAACTCAAGACAACGATAGGCGAATATTTCAGGAAGCGCAATTACGAGGGAGTACATTGATCTCACTTAAGACGAAACAGGGTTACCATGGCACAGCAAAACAAAGTATAAAATAAGGTTGATGAACATAGAGAAGTGTACAAATGGAGTAAGAGTGAGCTGGAATGTTTTTGGGTAATTCTCGATATCAGCCATGCGTTCGTTTCAACATTCCATATGTACTACGACTTCTATTTAATAGGAACCTAATATTCCCACTACCTTTTTTTTGGATGGGAAATCATCAAATGACTTCTCCCGCTTTGGGAAGGGAGGAAGGGATCGTCAGACTCTTACTGACTAAAACCCACCCATGATCCTTCTTGTGCCCTTTGCGTTCCAGGGCCGAGTTAACTCTTTCGAACAAATTCTGCAACCCTAGCAGGCACTGACCCTATGGGGGCTCTTTGAGGCGCGCGTGGAACACTAAGAGCCACCCATAGCTCGCCATCCGCAGGCCCGCGCTTACGGTCGCTGGGAATCGCCCTGCTTTTCCCGACGCCCGGGGCGTCTTCTTCTGTTGCGGCGGCTGGAGCGTGAGGATTCCCTCTCTCGCACGCGTTCCGCCTCCTCTTTCGCAAGCATTACTGCTTCGCAGAAGGAGACGTCCTCTTCCCATGCCTTGTCGCTCCGGACCATGGTTTGAAGCAGGGCCGGACGCGAGAGGTCGCCGCCGCCGATCGCCTCGACGAGGACACGGCGTTGCTCCGCCCAAGCAGGGCAGACCTATAACTGTATAAAATAAAAAAGGAGTTGACAACTATAATTCTCAGTAAAACTTCATTAGGCTGAAAATACTTTACTGCCACTTCAAATAAAAACAACTTTTCTTTAGATAACGTGAAAGCAATAACTTACTTAACCTGAGGGTCGTAAATAATTAATTTCCTTGACTATATTTTTATTTATATATCACGTATTTCTTTGATATTTTGATAATAAATTATGTCTGTCTCACCTCTCACGAGTCCCGAAGGTAACTTAAGAAGTCCTTTTGATGTGACCTTTCCAAAAGCCATAAACATCCATTTCCTTATTCCTCTATGATTATAAATTATCTTCAACTTTAGTGTTCGCTCCGCACATAAAACGAGCAATGCTTAGTTCCATTAGGTAAGTTAATTCAACTAACGCTGGGTTTTACGATGCAGTGGCAGCGTTACTTCGCAGTGTAGTGCAATTATCGTATCCTTATTAACTCTAAATTTTACCTACACTAGCGCCATCTTGCTCCGAAATTGTAGTCGAGACTTCGAGAGTTAATAGTTCAGAGTTCGTAATTAGGAGATTGGGTTTTTGGAATATGATTTTTGTATGGTTTTGGAGTTTTATATTGGATCTGTGTTTATCGGATTCGGATAAGAAAGTACTATTATAATGGGTCTTACAAGGTTAATGACCTATGTATTCGTGTAATAGGGAATTTGTGTACCTAATAGGGAAGTTGACTAAAAAAAATGAATTAGCCCGTCTGATAGATTTCCAAAAAACATTAGACACGTATTTTTTTCTTTTTTCACGTAAACAAAAAATGAAGACGATACAGTGCGTTGAAAACTCGTGTGACGTCACTTCGTGCTACGATTTTTACCACGCTGCGGCCGTGACGTCACAAACCCACTCATGATCTTTGAAGCTTTTTATTTTCGTCAATTTTTATAGATTTGATAAAGCAAAAAATACGTGTCCTATATTTTTCGATAATCTAAGTGACGGACTAAATAGAATCATATTTTTATTCTTCAGGAAACATCCCTATTCTCTCATCATCATCATCATCATATCAACCGAAAGTGCCCACTGCTGGACACAGGCCTCCCCCCAAGTGTCACCACAGCAACCGCCCCGTGCGTCTCCCATCCATTACCTAAACGCGACCCTTAGGTCGTCGGCCCGCTTTATGGAAGACTTTCCAACGCTGCGTCTTCCAGTATGTAAAACTTTTCGGTCCTGTTCTGTGGTGTAATTCTCTAAGCCATGAATGAATTCTTATAAATTGATTTCCCTCACTTTTTTCCACAGCCATTACGTCACCATGTCTCACATAGGTAACACGGCATTCATTGCACACAATTCCAGTTAGCACCATATGGGACTCGGCGAATCTCGTAAAAGAAAAATACGGTGGCAATATGCTTGAAGTTCTTTACTCTGTGTTCAAAGATGTAGGAAATAATTTAGACACCCTCTTTGGTATCGGATAGTTTTGTTTTTGCAGGAATGGTTAAATGTACTTCAAGCACGATATTTTCGCGTAGTGGCACAGCATACATTTTTCGGAGTACCCACAAACCGTATTAATTTGTAATTTAATGTAAGCTATTTTATTCCAAAATATACATGATATAACTGTTGCTAATTCTAATGAAGTATCTTTCATGTAAGCTAATAAATTAGATTTATTGTGAGTCCGATCGTCGAAGGAGAACAATTAGTTTTTACTTTTACATTTGTTCTCATGTAAGTCAAATGTAAATTTATGAGAGTTAAAGATCTTTAACCAGAATTTCTTCGAAGGGACTGACTGAAAAACTTTTTTTTAAGTTGTTGGGATATTCTGATTATTCACCCTGATTTGTTTGCCCCGCATTTTTTACCACCTGTAGGTACGAGAAAATAAACAAAGGGTTGACAGCGGTTCTTTTTATTGCATCTCCTTGCTTTCGATTTTTAGTTTTTCAGAAATGTAGGTACATTACGAATCCCACATTTTTCCGGCCGCAGCAGATTACTTTTTCTTCGTAAACAGATAAAGTTACCTACCTACGATTTATTCAGCTCCCTCAGAGCCTACTCGAGTGTTTCCCAAGGAAAAAGCTATTACATTTTGACTTCTTAGCAAACGCCATTTCGTGATGTTTACCTTAATGAATCCTCTCCGAGTTTCTGCGTAAGCTAAAAAGATCCCTTAAAATTTATTAAGAGTGCCAACTTAAAATTTCTATTCAAAACACCGTCTAGAACGGTTATTGTATAAAATAGCGCAGGTTATACGCGATTATCATAATGAAATTGCTACCAGTTCTGGGGGGCATAAGAAAAATGGTAAAATTTGTGGCGTTAAATAATATCGTTAAGAGCGAAGAAAAATGTTCGCCGCCCTGTAGGACGAGTGGGAGCGGCTCCACTCTGAAATTGCAAGTCGTATATTACACAGGGAATTTTCAATTACGGCAATCCTGCGGTTTTTCATTCGTAATGTGACTTTTAGGCAACGCTTCGAGCTGGTCATTCATAACTGCCACGGCTACTAGCGCAGCGATAGACTCGATATCTACGGTCATGATTGGGACAGGGCCACTTTATTTTTCCCCGTCTTTGGACATCGCCTTGCAGATTTGCATATTTTATAAATGGTTAAATTTATGGGAGCTCTTTTTCTTTATGGGGTGGTGTTACTGTGAGTTTGTCAGAGAGTAGACTGGACAATATTGTAAGTTTTGAGACCATTTATAATTCCGAGCAGATTGTCGCAAACTATTAGTGAATAGCACGATTAGCCAACTATTTCAATAGGTAAATTTGGAACTTGTGCCCAGCTTGTTATTAGGAGTAGTTCTAAAACCCAATGCAAACGTGCTTCCTATCGTCTTTGTGTAAGTCGGCAAGAAACCGCACAGTAGGGCTTTCGTTCATTGTCCCACGTAGCTTTGGTTTTCATTTCTTAGAATATTCGTCTAAAAGAGGAAATCCTCACTTCCCTTCCTTTAGGGCGGAGGGGTTCATTAGTGTATGAGTAAAAGTGTAGGTAGGGTGGTAAAAGTAAGGTCTTGAATATTAATGAGTGTAGAAAGACACGATCAAGATGGTACTGATAGATTTTTTTGTATCTGCAACTCTATTGCATTTGTTGTGACGGGTATTTAAGAAGAAATTCGGCCTAGAAAGACATATTAGGGTACACGATAGAAAATAATGTCATGTGGCCGCCGATTTTGAAATTGACATGTAGAATTATTCATACTTACATACAAATACAAGCATGTATTATTTTGAACTAAATAATAGTTGCATTAGGGTGTTTGCCGATATAATTACAACAATTTAGTTAGCTATGTGTATCCGCAAAATTATTCCCATTTCTTTACAGTGTCATGATCAAAATTCAATTTCATGCAGAGTGATTCTCTAACAAAGGCCACCTTTTGAAATAAAATTTTCTTCACGTACATTTCTCATCTGATAATAAAATCATAACAATAAAACTTACCATTTAGAGTGGAGTATAAAAGGTGGAAGACTTATACTCGAACAATAATTCTGTGAGAAATATTAAGCTATTGAGGTTCGCGCTTTTCAAACCGATCTGCATGCCCGAAGGCTTTCAATAAAAATTTATTATTATGCAAATTGCATCTCTTTGTGAGAGAGTATGGTATACTAACACTCAGTGCCTTTAAGTCTTTTTTATAGCACTGTCTAGTCTTAGCATGAACTGTGTGCTGAATTTGAATGAAGGAATTGCTTTCATTGGTTATTTATTATTTAAATTAAATGCGATGCTTTCAGATTGCGGTTTTTAATCAATTTTATTTGAGCGCTCGTCAGGTAGCCCGTACATTCGGTATCATGTCATCCAACTCGATCCATATCGAATCTTCAAATTGACTTATTGTTTTGAGTGACGGTGATACTGAGTCGATTGAAGGTCCTACAAAACGGGTATATGGATTAAAATGTGGCGAACGAAAATGTTACCAATTAATAGTAACTAATATTATAAATGTGAATGTAAATGTTTTAACCATAATTCGAGCGAATTGGTTGGCAAAAGCTAGTTTGTAATAAACTTTAACAATTTCTGACATCAAAATAAGAAAGTTTAAAAACGTCACACAAAAAGTATATGTTTCTTCTAAACCACGTCTGAAATAGGCTCTATATTTAACTGGGTTTATGCCGTAATACCTAAAATGGAATGTCATTTTCTTACATCATCTGTCTAGCGGGAAAAGGAAATTAAATATCTTATCAGTGAGATAAAGTCGTTCACCTTTTTCACAGCAGCCTTCTTGATAGACTCGAGATGTTGTGATATGAAAAATGTAAGGAGACTGTGGCGAATTACTGTGGAAGTTACATTGTAATATGGTTTTTGGAATCTGCAATTTAATTCCTTGCTATGTTCAGGAGTTAAAAGATATTTGATAGTTAAATAAATAATAACCTAAATACTTCGTTAGAAAAGCAATCAGACGTTTATAGATGGTATCTACGTACGGTTAAAGTTAAGAATATTTTGGAATAGAATATGGGATTCATAAGGAATAAATATTATTTAATTGACGATTTGTTTTTCAACAGTATAAAGGCCCAAAGGTCGACAGTACGGGCAATATACCTACAGCATGCGGGAACTCCTCGCAGTTGCTTTTTTTTTTTGGATGGGAAATCATCAAATGACCCCTCCCGCCCTGGGTGGAGCGGTAGGGAGTGTCAGACTTTTACTGACTAAAACCCACCTGTGATCCTTCTTGTGCCCTTTGCGTTCCAGGGCCGCGGTAACTCTTTCGAACAAATTCCACAACTCCTCGCAGTTGCCTAATGAGAGACTTGTCGATAATGCAGTTAGCACACCGTCTACGCGTCTGTGGGAATTTCCTGCAGCGGTCGTAGTGACCAATAAAACTCATCGGTCGGTATTCAAGCGTAGGTAGGGATATTCCTACAAAATTCCCAAAATCCAAGTAGGCATGTTACAGAAATCTTCCGCAACCCACATGCGAGCCTATTGATCTGCAGAACAATCAGCTAATAACTGCAATCATTTCGTGTTTTTCTAATTTAATATAATTATACAAAACAACTTGATATCAACAGTAAAACAGCTAGCGTGTTGCTAGACGATGAAAAATCTAAATTACAGTCTAGTATTCTTGCTTATTCCTCCAAATAATTATCTGATATTAGAATCGAACTTTCCGCGGGTTTTAATGGATAATTAATGTATGTAAACTATTTCTGTTTAAGTATGCCATGGTAATAAAAAGTTGTGTTTATTATTTTTATATATTGTATTAGCAAAGGAATAACGAAACATATATGCAAGCAAAAGCAAGGCAGGAGGAGGATTTTTTTTTTTGCAAAAAAATACAACAGTTTTCGTAACAAAAAAAATATATTATTAATTCCAAAGATTGGTTTAAAAAAAAACGAAATTTTAAATTAAATATTTTTCATTTTTTATACCCCACAGCTAAACGTAGCCATCACGGGGTACGTGTTATAAACAGACATACGATTTCAGTAATCCTAAAAGATTTGATAATTTATCGAAGAGTTCCGTTTCCTATCTCCGAAGTTTTTCACCAAACTAGAAGGGACCTCCTCGAAATAGTACGCTGTTCTCGCAAACCATCGTAGACTTTTTAATGTTTTTCATTTTAAGTCGACAAGTGAGAATGAGACCAACAGTAATGTAAACGAAGCCTTGCATTGTTAGGGATAACTCAAATGCTGGTCGTCAGATCACACTCAAATTAACATGACAAGCACCATCGAATGTAAAAAGAATCATCAAATCGGTGCACTCAGTAAAAAGTAATGAGGTAACACAAACAAACAAAAAAAAAGTACAGCCGACATTTGAGCCTCCTTCCTTTTTTGAAAAAAGGTAAAAAATAAATACAGTCGATTTGAGAACCTACTCCTTTTTTGGAAGTCGGTTAAAAACAGCAATGTCACGATGAAATTATCCACAGGGTTACGCAGAGCTTAAAGTACATCAAGGGGGGACATAAACAGTTACAATAATAAAGGTTTACCCTTTAATTTGCCTTGTACCCTCTGAGTATCTGATCTCCACAACCTATAAACGGGGTAACATGTTACTCCATAGCAAGACTGGTGTCAGATTTTCTGGGTTTTGACAACTCTTAACGACTGTCAAAGATTTTCTAATAACAGCCAGAACAATCAGGGGTAATGGATGGTCATTTATCCACGACAGCGTCGCGCTCTTAGAACACCGGCCCGTACGGTTGACATAAATATAGGCACGAGCTTATGTACAAACACGTAAGTAACAATAACAAAAACTCTTATCTTACCAACCCGCACTGGGCCCGCGTGGTGGATTAGGGCCCATTCCCTCTCCTAGAGGGGAGGCCCTGCAGTGGGAACATTAAAAGGCTGATTATGCTTATGCTTATCTTCAGCCAAAGTTGCACTTTTTTTTCGGATGATTCAGATGAGTAATATTCCTACTACTTCAGCGGTTAGTTAATAGTCTTTGGCTCAGTAAAATCAGTGACTTTCAAACTAAGTTTGGTTTCCAAAGTCCAACTGAAGGAACCATCTAAACTTCAATCGATTATTACCGATTCTATGATCCATTATTATTTTTGTCAGTAGAACTTTTCAGCCTTGTAATAGATGATCTAAATAATTTATCCAAATAAATAGCATGTGGGTAAGTACCTAGGCATTCATTTTAAACGAAATGAAAAATCAACAATTTGATGTTAACCCAAAATTATGATGTCAAAGCCTAAAATTAAGGCAAAACTAGTATATTCACGATTTTCGCTTTTTTTCGAGTTCAAAGCAACCTTTTTTGTCCCTCATAAGTCAGACAAATTATTTTTCTTAATATGAAAGAATCTACTAATGAAGTTTAATTTTCTGGGAATTGTTGTTGAAATTAGTAAAAAAAATGTAATGTTTAAACTTTACCTATTTAAAAGAATATTTACAAGGTATTCTTGTGCGATTCACATACTTCAAAAACCGTCTTTTATCATAATACGTCACTGTAAAGCTTTTAAAAGATTCTCTCGCACTTATTACATGATGAATAACTAAACGATGTCTTATAATTATTAGCATCCTGTTAAGACCGACTCCTACCCATCGTAGAATTTAAGGAAAGATTTTTTTCTTTTCAAAAGATATACGTAACGTACTTTGTTACGGGGGAGCTAATTACGGGCCCAGTAAAGAAAAGTAGAAAGAAAAGAAATATTTCAAAGTGGGTACGTAATTATGTTCTGAATTAGGTACTTTTGACCAAAGAGAATAATAACAAGAATGAATGGTTTTATGTTTAAATATTAAGTTAATTTAGCAAAGAAAGATTGGAAATTATTTTTGAAAAATGATAAACATAAAAAAAACTCTGAGACCCTGTAATGCATAAATAAAAATAGGAAAGCCGAAAATTTTAGGGCTGCCTCAGGCATTCGAGATGCAACATTGCGACATCGTATTTTTATATAAATTCCTACAGACACACTTGGATAAAGTCTAAAAAGTCTGTCGCATCAATATTACTTTGTCGTGTTGTGCCTGTATGTGGAAGTTTTTACTTTTCTGATTATCTGTAATAGAAGCTGCTCAAATCCACTTCCAATAATATAGCCGATTGTTTCAATCAAAACCTGTATTTCTGGACATTATGGGATACTTTATTTATTGCCTACTTTCACATCATCAAACATCCAAGAAATACGTTTCACTAATTTAGCTTCTTGACTTACAACATATTGAATATAGCAAAATAATGTTCAGGTCAGTTAGCTTTATATGTACAAGTATAAAGGTGCGATTCCACTGTTGCGTAGGATGTGCATTGTACACGAAGAGGTTACGTTACACACGACAGTGCTGCGCAATTTCATATCCTAGCTAGAAAGGATATTGCCGCCTACATAATCATACAAATGTATTACCTATGGGTAGCAATAGAACTGACCCCTTACTTCAATACTTGCCCCGTGGGAAGTCTTCGTGTAAGGTTTACGTACATTTGAATACATGAAAACATTAATGGGCGGTCTCGTTGCGAAGCTGCAAGTTATTGTTGAGGGGTCAAAGGTCCTTCACAATGCCGGCAACCTAAGTGCATAACGTGATTATGTAAGCAATTAATATTCTTTGATAATAATCTATACTTATAATAAATCTGTAGAGAGGTCAATTCTGTACAGGGAATATATTTTCAAAATAACTATCAGGGGGTGATTAGTGATCGATACTGGTGCCAAAAATGCAATCAGTAAAATTTTTGTCTGTCTGTCTGTCTGTCTGTCTGTCTGTCTGTATGTTCTTTATAGAAACAAAAACTACTCGACCGATTTTAACGAAACTTGGTGCAATTATTCTTCATACTCCTGGGCAGGTTATAGCATACTTTTCATCACGATACAATCAAAAGGAGCAGAGCAGTGAAGGGAAATGTTGGGAAAACGGGAGAATTTACTCCATTTTTTAAGCTTCCGTCGCGTGTGTAGCCTTAATGGTTAAAGTTACATAGAAATCATGTATGACGTAAATGTTCTACATAAAATTATCTAAAAAATATTCCACAACAGCATATGTCTATCTTTTATGGTTGACTCACAATAACACGTGTAACTCCCGATAGCTTAGCAGTTCGGAGCTTTCTGATTATATTTGTTTACTCTTACGTTTATAATACTCTCACTCATCCCTAATTAAAAAAAGTTAACATTATTACCTATTCAATAAAAAAAGAATCATAGAAATCGGTATAGAAATACCAAACTTATACTTGAATACAATAATAAGCCATCGCGCCGTCGCGCTTTAATACTGAATCATGCTGTAAGATGTTAATGTGATTATTTTTGTGTAACTTTTGTTGCTATTTTATAAAATTGGTACTTATTTTGTTTCAATTTTATTTCTTTTTAGGTTAAGTAGTAGTAGAAGTAGGAGCATAGATTTTTAGATACCGATAGGTTAGTTTTGGCTAATTTATGTTCTGTTTTTTTTTTAGTATTAAGTAGGTAAACGCGTAGATACTTTTATTAATTAGTTATACGTAATTATAGGTATTTATTTTTAAGTGAAGTAGGTATAGGTTATTATAATATAATTTTTCGCATTTCAGCTTTACTTTCATTTCTTTTTTTGTTGTAAGTTGTACATATTTCACACACACATATTGATCTATCAATGCACAGCCCAAACCACTGAACGGATCGGGCTGAAATTTGGCATGCAGGTAGATGTTATGACGTAGACATCCGCTAAGAAAGGATTTTGATTAATATTACCCCCAAGGGGATAAAATAGGGGATGAACGTTTGTATGAAACTTTGTCAATTTTAAACCGTTCGGGCTGAGAGTTTCAAAATCGGGGGTAAAGTAACTATTCCACGCGGACGAAGTCGCTGGCAGAAGCTAGTAATAAATAAGTTTTGAACATACAGCCGCTATTTGTAGGTAAAATGTTTTTGTTGTTGTGATTTCGATTTTGTGAAAATATATGTATGTATTTAAATGTTTTATTCGGTGCTTTTAGTGAAATCAATACTGACTACGTTTCTGTCTTGAACGAAAAAACCTTAAATATTATTAATGCGAAGTTTCAATATTACAGTACCTTCTTTGTTTACCAATTAAGGAGTATAAGGAAAAAGTGAAAACAGAACTCTTTAACAGGTTCTGAGAATTCTGGGAACTTAAAAAGCTTTTTTTGGTATTATTTTATTTTATACCTAGCAGGTACGCAAGCGTTTGCCATCACAATACAATACGACCTTGGCGTTATATAAACTTGGCAGTTATAATGCAAATAACATAATTAACGACCGATTTTCCAATGGTCCGATAATTTACTCGAAGAACAAACGTGACCGTATTACATTCCATTGAAAAGCTGACGGACCTCTGTATTGATTCCTCAAATAAAAGTTTTAATATGATTTTTGAAAAATTAGAAGAACACCGTATCTTTAAGGAGCAGGCAAAAACACCTCTCATTTTGACAAGTTTTTGACGAATTAACACGAATAACTTAAATTTACAATAATAACGTAAATTAACAAAAAAATAATTAATTTAAGTAGTTAGTATTGTCAATAACTACAAATCAAATTAACTTACAATAAACTAAAATATAGCATTAAAAATTTGTTTTATACGTTGGTTTTTACAGCTATGATATTGCGAAACGAATTTGAACCCGATTTAATTTTTAAATACGAGAATTGACATGCTGTAATTCAAATCTAATTCTTGTGGATGAACTACAGCAATCGTAAATCTGAAACACAATTGACGCATAACAATACAATAAATAACACATAATTATATTTGTTTTTCCATCCGAACGTAAGCTATTAAACAATTTATGTATGAGTGCACATTTGGAAATCAACAAGATTGGATGCAGCACGTTATTTACACGATGTCTCTCATGATGAATGACAGATTAAGTAACTTATGAATATTGTATTGTAATGTGCTGTGGGGGCAGAGGCCTGTCCCGACTGGCGTAATGCCGTGCTAACTCACGTTTACGAGAATTCATCTTTGAAATTTGGACATATGTCTTTGGATGTCATGTACGAATAAATTTGCAGCACAAATTGATTGCGCTATCAATCAGACCCAGCCTGTCCCTTGCTGCCCCCCCTCAATGACCCCGCTAAGCCGAGGCCCGTGTCCCACAGGGGATGCCCTTAGCGAGCGGCCATTTAGTTTTTAAGCAGTTTTAAGCCCTGGCTGGGGGCCTTAGAATCTAAGGCAACCACAGGATTGCCCGGTTGAGCAGTAACCAGCCTTAATGTGCTGAACTGCGAGTAGTCCATTAAAAAAAAAAAAAAAAAAAAAACTCTACTTTAAAAAAAAAAATAACGCACGCCCTGAAAAGGAGTCAATTTAATGAAGAACAACTTCAAAAAGTCAACTTACCCTTACATTTTTTTTTTCATTACTTTTAGTGTTGGATAGACCATATTTTATTGAGGCAAGCTATAAGCTAATATCATCAGGCTATCGTCAACAGGAGCGGAGCATCAATGAATAATGTTGCAAAAACGGGGTTATTTTTTTTTCTCTCACTTACCTATGGATTTGCACGGGTCAGCTAGTCTTATCATCAGGCGCATCAAGGGGACAGATAAAAGGTTGCGGAATTAGTTCGAAAGAATCACCGCGGCCCTGGAAAGCAAAGGGCACTAGAAGTATCACGGGTGGGTATTAGTCAGTAAAAGTCTGACACTCCCTTCCGCTCCGCCCAAAGCGGGAGAAGTTATCTGATGATTTCCCATCCAGAAAAAGGGGATACTAATAGAATACCTTCCATCTGCGCACCCAAAATTATTTTCGCGATTTCAGCTTTAGGCCCCACAGTAAAAGTCATCTTATAGAATTAGGATGAATCAATAGTTCATGCTTAACATCTGAAGTTCTTATCGTTTAAAATTTCTTAAAGCTTATTGAGCTCGAAAGACGAACGAATCACAATTCAAGAAACGAATTTCATTCGATCAAGAAACTAATTCTGAAGACCAAAAATAAATTAATTCCGTTACCCACAACCCGCAATCTAATCACGTTGTTTACGTTTTCGTCGAATACGTCTCTCGGTAAAAATACTAACGTAACACGGTAATGGGAATGTGAAACGGTAAACTGTAAATAAAAAAGGGTTAGGGTTGACTGCGGCGGCATTTATTTTGCCCATTTTGCCCGGTAACTCTCGGGTTTCTAGTAACACAGTAATTTTGTTTTACAATTAAATCTCACCTTTTTCTTGTTGTGCTCGGATTACTTTTGGCCCGCAAATAGGCGAGGAAATACGATAACGTCTTTATAAGCTACTTAGGAAGGAAGAAACTGTATGGATTGTGAATTACTCAATTTGTTCGACGCTTTGCCTGGATGTATACAAGTGCTCAGTAAAAAAATATTTTTTTTTACTAAACTTGTGTCATCTGTTTCTATCAACTACATTAATTTGGTTTTTACTCAACTACCCTAAAGGAAGGTAATGTTTTCTTTAACAGAAATATATACAATAATTACCAAAATTCAGAGTAACAGAAACACTATGTTATGCCTTCATAGTTTACTAACAATGGTTCTTTGTAAACGAGATTCTTGAATTATATGAATACATTTTGAATAGCTCGTGGCTTTAGTTAATTTAATTTGCAATATAAAACATGAACCTTCGCCCACAGATGGGCAAAAGCCTAAGCTCCTCGAGCAACCAAGTTAACCCTTATGCAAGATATACTTGCAACGGCACCGATATCGCTTGCCCGTCTTGCTGCCGGACGACGAAGATCAATCCTTCTTCCAGTCTTTGGACGCTACTCAGATATTGCTTACTTCACCTTGGTTGATCGGTCAACCACCTGAGTTTCATAACACCTTCCAATATCAAACACACTTAATGCAACATCAAATAACGAAGCATAAGCATAACATAAAATTAAAAAAAAATTAAGCACGTAGTTAACATCACACTGCATCAGACAAGGCATAAATTAGAAAAAATAAAAAATAAAGAACAAACAAATAACAAGATTACCCTGAGAGAGAAATAAAGAATGCAGCCGAAGCTAAAGAACTTTTTAACGCTCTCCTAAAAGTTTTCCTTGTGCTTAATTACGTTTTCATTTATCTTTCGGCTCGTCCAGTTTGGTACAGGCAGTAGCGACTAAACGCGGCCTACTGTAGCACAAGCTTTTCTGTTTAATAATACATAATGAACTCAGGAACAAAGAGTGACGTAAACCATAAGAGTTTAAAAACTTGGCTATTTTGCTTGTTTAAACTGCTTGCTGTGAAACTTTGTTACTAAGTGACGTCTCCACTAACATTGTGATGTTTTGTTCTGATTTTGGAAATTAAATGAGTTGAAATTATATTGCATTGATTTAAAAAGTATATACGATGCAGTAATGATGCTAATATCATAAAAAATACGAATGATATACAATATAATAGTGTACAGAATAAATCTGATCCGACCGAAATATCCTTTTAAAATTCCTTTATGTGACAGGCCAAATCAACAACTCTGAAAAATGTGATCTCATTTGATTTTTTGTTATTTTTGGGAATCTGAAAGTATTGCCTATTATTTTCCATCCTATTATTTCCCATTTTAATGTTTTTTCAACTAGTCGCACCTACACAACTATGAATTTTTGCCCTTACGTCTATCAAACAGTAAACTTCCATTAACAGAAAGCTCGACAAGAATATTTAAGTCTATAGATTCAAAAACTCACCGGACCAAATGTAATCATAATTAAAAACGAAATCTCAATTAAAAGGAAGCGATTCTTCCCGATTGTTCCCGAAGTGCCTCACCTTATCACGAGAAGCCAGCGAAGAGGGGGGAGCAGGGATTGTCTGTCGAATTGAAACTGACGTGCGCTGGCCACCTGGCTCCTTTCGGCGAAATTAAAAAAGTTTCAGCAACACGGGAACTCGGTAGGTCTCGTTCATTTAAATGCTAAGGGATTCCGTGTTAGTATTCATTGCGAGTTTTGTCATTCAGAGAAAAGTTTTGCTTTTTACCAGTTTCACTTCGCGCTGGTTGGAATTTGCATTTTTTTTTTTGTCGTGTTTGGTGTAACAGTAGTGCCGAACTTTTCGTCTGTTGTTATCTTAGGAACATGTAGTAGTAACTTATTACTGTTTCAACTGTAAATCATAAGAATTTCTAAGAACTCCAACTGATACCCACTATTCATTGCAGTTCGTACGTATCGCTTACTTCGTCATACTAAAAATAAATTTTCCGCTGGTATGACATTCATTATACGGATAATACGAACAAAAATCCTTAGAACAGTGACGCATTTTTCGGGAAATCTGTGAAGGGCCCAAGAACCTCCTATGCTTCTGGCCAGAACAAATAACAGAGTCTCTACTCTTCTCTAATACTACACAGGTAAATGAACTTATAGTTATTTCAGTACATACTTTAAACCATTTATAATTGTTACAATATTCAATGTAAACATCAAAAATATATGAACATCTTGTGTTTATGTCTTTAATTAGCACCGTCGATCACGAAATCAAGAACAGTGAATTTACCTTTAATTACAGCTTCCATTATCAGTTTCATAACTAATACGAGGTATTATAACTTTAAACTTTCCATGAATAACGTTCGATAAATTCACTAATTACAAAATGAACAATAGATTTCGTAGAGGTATTAATGTTTATGATGAACGCAATAGTTTGAGGAATCGTTAATTGTAATGGAAAATAATTATTTTGAGATGGAAAAATTGGAGTGTGAACTTTTGAAATGTCTTTATTACACAAATAATTGATTAGGTTTTTAAATACCGTAAAATATGGAATAAACGGTGCCTTTGTTATAAGCTTAAAACTAGAACAATACGTGAATTCTTTTTAAGAATAAACTAAGACTACAAGCAAATATCAATATGTAAGTTTTCATCCATAAAATGTTTTCTAACCAACCAAAAAAAAAAAACAAATCGTTTAATCAGCCACTAGTTAGATTTTTTAAATAAAGCATTTTTCCGTGAATAAGTTAGTAGACGTAACCTTAATCATTTTGAAATAAATTAAATAAAAAATACATGTGTGCAATTCACATGTGGTAGAAGTGAAACCTTCAAAAATTTTGGCTTCAAAATAATGAAACGAAGCGAAAAAGAGGCAAACACATGAATTTATGTGTCTTTTCTTTTACTGTCGCTTTTTCGTTACATAAAGTTTCAAATCACAACGATGCTAAAGAAGTTTTCACTTTAAAAACCAAATAAATAATAAAACGAAAATGGAATTCTCCGCTCAGATTTGAATTTAGGCACCTGTCATCGTCGATAAGTAAATCCAAACATTACGGTTTCCTATGCGAGTGTAGACCCCAGGTGAATTAGGACGGGCACAGCCAAAACCGTAAGACGTAACACCAGCCAGCCGGCCGTTAACCACTGCAGGGCCACCGGAATCTCCCTATAAGAAACATTACATTAGATTTTTGTTTGTCAGTTTTTCCGTCGCTTGCTTCGTCAACTGCAAGTGACATTCTTACCATCGATAATGATGATAAAAAGTGAAAATATTACTTTTAATACGCGAGATTCATATGGCGCATGTCAATCCCATACACATTGGATAATTTGACAATCGCTTTCGCCACACTTTTGCCGATAAAATTTTGCAAATCTTTCGAGTATTACTCGCTCAGATTAATTCAGATTGCAACTGTCCACAGGCAGTTTTGCCCTCTTAGTATTTACTGAATAATATCCACTGAGCTACATCAGTGCTTGTTAGCATAAAATAGGGTATTAATTTGCTCTAAAACTATTTACCTGACAGGTATCCTTGCCACCATCGGGAGTGCCAGCACAGAACATTCTGGTGGTGACCCCACCTCCAAGGAGTTCATTGCATCCCGTTCTGTTGACAGCGGGTATTGTTACAACATTTAACGTGTTTGTTGTATTTCCACCTTCCTGCAAAAAGAGGATGATGCTGATGTGGGATTAATGGCTCCCACATCACTTTAAAACATGCCTCCGGTGTCTGAAATAAGAGTGAAATTGGGATATTTACAGCTAAAGCCAGCAAAATACCCATGCTATAGTAGAATTAGCCCAATTTTCAATTTCACCTTCTGAATTTAGAAACCGGGAAGCAGTCTCTGAGTATTTCCTACCAATAACCTGTGAACTTTACTTCGCGGAACTCGGATAAATAAAATACCGGATACTTTAGTGTGGTATATAATTCGTATCAGATCTCGGCGTGATCTCAATACTCAAACTCAAAAAAAACATTAATTCGCAAAACCTATATATAATCGACGGAGAATCTTAACACCGCGATTCAGGATTGAGGTCTGAATGAACAACGCCATCTAGTTACAAAAGTGAAACTAATTTTCACTAAACATATTTGTGTTACACACTTAAACGCGAACAACCTGTGTACAACAATTTAAAAGATATGTACGAGTACAACAAAAAAAAACTCTGTAATATTTTTTGAAGCTAATAAACATTTATCTTACTTCAGTAGCGCCCCAACCAGTAAGAACGACGTCCTGGCCATCGGCAACGTCTGAGCCGAAATTAACCATATTGATAGCTCTGGCGTTTGTTCCGTCTAACGCCATACCCTCAGCAATTCTGACGACCCCGATGTCATAGTCACTAGTAGCGTTATTATACAATGGATGGGAATTGAAAGAACTCGTGTTATACTCCAGACCCCCACTAAACCGCTGAGTACTGGCTATTCGGACTCTAATTGATAGTATTCTGAAACAACCGAAATTTGTGGGTATCATTTCTGTTTTTTTTTTTTTTCAAAATCAAATTTTCTTCTGACTTTTATTCAAACTACTAAGGAGGTAAAATTGTCTGAAAGTTTGTAAAAGTCATTTATGAAAAACTCAACTTCTTAAAACTTTATTTAAAAAAAAAAAACGTGGTTCTTATGAGAATCGTTTTGTATAAGTAAAATCGCATGTGGTGTAGTTTTTTTGAGAATTAGTTTTCCCGATTATCGATATAGAAATGCTCAGCAAAGGGATAATGAAAGGGTGTATAGTGGCGCTGTCGCAGCATTTTGTATTCCAGTAGAGTGCGCAGTGCCCGGGTTTCAGTTTGCCTGTAACATCGACCACCTATATACGCGCTAACATAAATAATTTCCTCTAATGTAATTGGTTGCGTGGGTTAATAAATATCCAAAGTTAATACGCATTTAACTTTTCTCCGTACACACTACCCAAGAACAATAAACACACGCACACAGAAGGTGATTTATGACCAATAGTAAAGCTATAGTCTGTTGTGGACGTAGAGCTCTATGGACCGAGTCGAAGAGGTTCCAATAAAATAAAAACGCATCGCGATTCCTTCCACCAAACAGCCTTGAGATTACATACCTTGCAAGGCAATGGGCAGCAGTAACGATATAATTCCTATTGACAATGGAACCACCACATTGGTAGTACTCCCTGCCATCGGAAAGCAACAAATATGCTTGGTAAGGGTACGTTTGTATAGTGGTTTCATTACCACCTACAATCTTACCACCATCTTGTTTGTGTTCACGGTTTTTGCAAAAGACATCTGGAAAAAGAGTTATATTATAATTATGTTAATTTAATTTGTCATCCCTTTTTTTTTTGGATGGGAAATCATCAAATGACCCCTCCCGCCCTGGGTAGAGAGTGTCAGACTTTTACTGACTAAAACCCACCCGTGCTCCTTCTTGTGCCCTTTGCGTTCCAGGGCCGCGGTAACTCTTTCGAACAAATGCCGCAACCCTAGCAGGCACCGACCCTGTGGGGCCCCGTCCCTGGTGCTGACGGCTCGTTGAGACGCGCGTGAAGCACAACGCGTCGTCGACTCAGCCTAGTATCGGACGGCGAGCTACCCACGCTCACCGTCCACAGGCATCAGCCACTGCGCAATTGCACAGCGGCCGACTTGTCTCTGGAGGAGGCCGCAATGGGACCATTACTGGCACTCCATTTCAGCCCCCTCCCGAGTATCGAGAGTCGCAGAACCAATTTGTTATCCCTGAAGGGAGTTCATAATAGGCGGTGGCACGTAGTGTTCCACGCGCGCCCCGATTGGTCTTCGCGGGGGGGTGTACACCTCATTCTCCCCGCGGCCTGAGGTGGAATGGTAGTAGCTGTGGATCGTGGAAGGCGCACAAGTTCTCATGATCCCTGGTGAGAGTGTGGGAAAGAACACCATGGTGGTTTTTAGGCAGTAAGAGTCTGACAGACTCCTTCGATATCCATGAGGATTTTCCATCACGACAACAAAAAGGTTAGCAACGTCACAAAAACAAAATTTAAGTCCCGTAACTATAAGGGACGAGTCCAGTCCCAACAACCGGCCACAAATCCAGAGCTGCGGAGAAATTAAAAAAAAAAAAAACTTTTTACAAAAATCAATTTTAAATTCGGAACTCGGTGTTTTGGTAGTTTCTTCGTTTTTTGAACACCGGCTTTCGAAACGATTCGATTTTATACTTTTTTTGTTTAGAAGTCGATTGTATTTTTCTGTAAAAAGTTTTTTATTTTTCACTTTTTAGTGGGTGGATGGATACTCGTACGGATATCGTACGTGGTACAAATTGGTGTAAACAATAAACAACAAAAACATGTGATTTCAGCAATACCGAAAGATTTGCTATCATTTATTGAAGAGTTCCGTTTCCTATCCCTGTTCTTCATGAAATCTTCACCAAACTAGAGAGGAACTACCTTGAAATACTAAGATGTTCTTCCAAACCATCGTATACAATTTTATTGTTTCATTTTACATCGACAAAAGGGAATGAGAACATCATCAATGTAGTCGAAGCCACGCATTATTAGGGATAACTCAGATCTCAATCAAATTTAAAAGGGACCACACGACAAGCACCAGCTTTCGAATATAAAAAGAATCATCAAAATCGGTAAACGCAGTAAAAAATTATAAGGTAGACACACAAGAAAAATGCATTCATCTTGAGAACCTCCTCCTTTTTTTGTAAATCGGTAAAAAATACAGCCGTTTTCCAAATAAAAACCAATACAAAGTAACTTTAATTTGGATGTCGGATTCTGGTATGCTTACATCATTTTTTGACACCGACTCCTGATGTAACCGCAACAACGCTAGACTCACTTAATTATAATAAATTTTAATGATGACGTTCAAAAGTGCCGTTTAATGGCCTAATTGAAATAAACATTTTGACTTTGACTTTGCCTTTGACATTGCTCAACCCGGAATAGGAACTTAATGCTCAGAAATGACTTTGCTGCCACAACGTTAACGAGGCAAATTAGTTTTTTTAGCTATATAAATATCGAGAGGATTTGCAAACCCATCCAAACCCAAGTTAAATAATATAATTACAATTATTCATTTCGAAAAAAAAAAATGTTTTTTACCTTTTTCACAAAATACAATAAACAAAAAGCAATAAAGTGTTGACTTGTCCATTTCTTTTCTGTGACAGAAAATGTAATGTGAAGTTCTTTTGCGGGAACATGTTTAAATACTTTTCTGTAGTGTACCGCGGATATAATTGTAGGACTACGTGATAAAGCCCGTATTCAATAGCTATATTGCAAAGTTACTCTTCATAATTTCGCTTCGTATTTCCTGACAGAAGTATGTTTTAATTGCTCCTATTACTATTGGCCACTTATTTCTGCCCCCATGCAAGGACAATTGTGGACTAAAATTGGATTTTTATCTAGGTATCTGGTTATTTGCATGACTAATTTTGCTGTATTTGTTTAAGGCTTTTATACATTTTCATCTTAAGTATCGTTTTAATAGACGCCATTGTTTTAGTTTCAGGCTGGTTTTCAGTACGGTCAGTCATGTCTACATCGGTTATTTTGTATTAAGTGCAGTAGTGCATTATTCTTCATCTCTGCCCCATCGCCGACCACATCCCTGCTTACAGGTGAGATAGTGAGGTCAAACGCGACCCTATCAGTAATGAATAAAAACTTGAGAACTCGGCACGAACCAGAGCTTGAACCCACGAATTTAATTATCAAGTTCAGTATATCGACTGTCAACATTTTCATAGGTAGCTTTTTCCCGCGACTTCGTATCCAATATCCCGTTTTTACCCGTTCCCACAGGAATTTCAAGAAATCCTCTCTTTATGCTATACTCCCCAAGAATCCTACATGCTAAATTTCAGTTTTCTACGACCATTAGTTTTCGGTTTTGGGTTTTCGTGGGTGTTTTTGATTGATTCTTCGTTTTTTGAACACCGACTCCCGAAAATAAAGTTTTAAAAGTTTTTTTATTTTTCACTTTTTAGTGGACAATACAGGCTCACTATTATGATAACCTACCCATCTTATTGATTGGAGTGTCTAGTCACACCAAATTTCAGATCTTTGAAAAATGGTCACTTATCTGAGCTGTATTGTGTTGACCTATTCTATCAGCTTTTGTTCCTCGTGGTATTACAGAAATAGTTAGTCTGTACATTTTGCCTTCAGTCCAGTTATTCTGCCTATGCAACGTCTCGTCTACTGCTTCCACAGCATCACGGTTGCCCATCGTGTACTCGTTCCAAAGGTCAAAGAAACAATTCTGATTTTAAGACCTATTTAGTGCTCATCCTTTTGACATTTCAAAACAATGAAAATCAACAAAATAGACTATTTAACGAATGCTCCTATTCTTCAAACTACTAAATAAAGGAGTCGTAAGTAGCTAATGTAGTTACATAATAGGTAGATAAATATATGTATATTAGACTAGTAGCGCCCCGCAATCTCACTCGCGTTGTTCCCAAACCCGTGACAATATGGGGATAAAATATAGCCTATGTTACTCAAGGTGGATGTAGCTGTCCAATGCTGAAAGAATTTTTTAAATCGGCACAGTAATTATTGAGTGTATTCATTACAAACATACGCACACACACAAAAATTCAAATATTTCCGCTTTATAATATTAGTGTAGATGCATGCTACATTTATAGTAGTTGTATATAATATTATGTAGGATACCAGAAAAAAATCTGAGCATATTTTAAGTCAGAAGTGAAAAGTTTACTTATAGTCAAGCGTGATCAGGTGAAATTGTGTTCAAACGCGTTTACATAACATAATCAGCCTTTTAACGTTCCCACTGCTGGGACACAGGCCTCCTCTCCAGGAGAGGGAGGGAATGGGCCGTAATCCACCACGCGGGCCCAGTGCGGGTTGGTGAATGTCACATGTCTTCGAATTTTTGGTTCTAGGACATGCCGGTTTCCTCACGATGTTTTCCTTCACCGTTTTGAGAGCAGTGGTGATGAAATTAATTACACAAAGTAATGCGCCTGGCTGGGTTTGAACCCGCGACAACTCGCAAGTCGGGGCCGTTACCACTCGGCCACCACTGCTCAATTTTAAGTCAAAAGTGAAAAGTTTACTTATAGTCAAGCGTGCCAACAGGTGAAATTGTGTTCAAACGCGTTTAACACCCTATCAATATACAGTAGGAATCAATCAAAAAGTACAAAAAGAAGCTATTACGAAAGGCGGGGTTCGAACCTACACCGTGTCTTTCAAAAAGCAGACTTTCAACAGAAAGTCTACGAATTCCGTTGTCAACCTAATAACCGAGCTTATTATGTCATGAGCATTGACTGGTTAGCTCCTGTATGTTAAAGCGTGATGATAATCATTTCCGAGGTATAATAAGAGTCTGCAATATTGTAACATTCTGGGGCTTCTTCTAACAATGCCCCACTAAACTGTTTAGAAAAATTTCGTATAACAACATCGATGTTATTTTAAGTAAGCAAAAACCCCATTTTATTATTAGATTGGTATTACCATGTAAAAATACAATACACAGGATAAACAGTAAAAAAAATAGTGTAGGTAGTGAGTGAACTTGTACTTACATGATGTTCGTTATGGTCATGGCCATGGCAAAAAGCGTGATAGCATAGTGTAGCGAAATAAAAAATAGCTTCTCTACATCAAAACATATAATTTTGATAACCGGTAAAAAAATACAAAAAAAATATATAACTATTTGTTTATATCTTGCGATAAACAATGCTAGCACATTTCGATATAATTACAATGAATGAACACTTTACAGAACACTTTACACTGTACAGTGTGGCCAGAATGACAACTTAATTAAAGAAAAAGATTAAGACGACAGTCTTGTATCAAATTCTGCTGCAATAGGTACATGTAAATTGACTAGTCGGGTCAACTTATAATAAGGATTAATTTATGCAAGTATGATTAAACTTTATGTTTAGCTCAGTACTCAGCAACGCTAACACGATTCTTCAATACGAATTGCAATAAATTAATATCCTAAAAACACCTACGCTTCTGCGTTACCGAGGTTACCAGTCAACTCCGAAATATATACGAAATAAGGAAGAGACAAAAACTGTCATGTACAATTAAACAATAAACGGTTTTTAATGCAAATCCTCCTTCCAATATTGGCGGCATAGGAAAATTAAAAAAAAAGTTAAGTGCAGTGATTTCTTGGTTTTAAAACATCACATCTATTTGGATTCGGCAACGTGGCTATAATTTGACCAAAGCACTTACTATTTTCATGCATCAGTGTCAGGTCTAAACTGGACTGTATTGGTATGAAAAGGTTACAAATTACATATCTGGGACTAGCTGCTGCCCGCGACTTCGTCCCCGTGGAATCCCCGATTTTAAAACATTCTTTATCGCTGCACCGCTCCTATTGACTTAAGCGTGATGATATATAGCCTAAAGCCTTCCTCGATAAATGGTCTATTCAACCCAAAAAGAATTTTTCAATTCGAACCAGTAGTTCTTGAGATTAGCGCGTTCAAACAAACAAACAAACAAACAAACTCTTCAGCTTTATAATATTAGTAGGTATAGATTTATTTTTCAAAAGTAACTAATCGGAAATAAACATTGATACCTTTATATTTTGTGTGTAACTTTACGTTGAAAATCTGATGTGTATACTTTACACCTATTTTAAAATTAATAACTTTGAAGGAATGTAAAGACATCCTTACTAATATTATAAATGTGAAAGCGTGGATGTTTGTTACGCTTTCACGCAAAAACTACTTGACGAATCATCATGAAACTTTGTACACATATTCTGGGAGGTACTAGAAGTAACATAGGATACTTTTTATCCCGGGATTATGTTCCCTTGGGATAATTTCCGACATTCACGCGGGCGAAGCTGCGGGCAGCAGCTAGTTAAACTATATTTCAATACAAATTTATAAGAAGTATTTTATTTTTATTTTATTTTTCTGGATAACAAACAATTGCGTAATATTGCTTAATTCTATAAAAAGAAATAAAACACTTAAGTAATCACGCAACCAGCACCGTAATCCACTAAATAATACTATTATTAAAAAAAAATATACATAGCAAGTTGCAAGTGTTAGACTGGCCAGAGCAAAAGGCGAATAAAAGCGTTCACTTTATATAAATAAGCACTTTGTATTTAATCGATTCAAACACTGGATAAAATAAAAGCACAAGTATTACAGCAATACATTTATATTATATTTTATGACAATAATTATCAGCACTTACATTGGAATACAAGGTCTGTACACTTTCCCCCGTCCAACGACGACTGCCCGTTTGCTAAAATCGCGCTACTCTTCACCACTCCTTAAAATCCCTCCACTTTACTAAATTCAAATAGTCACTTGACATCCAATATCCGGTGGCGCCATTTTAGCATTTTAAACAAATCAAATACTTGAGTAACTTCTTATTATCAAATACAATATTATGTTATTTAAAAAAAATACTACAAATATCTTAAAATACTATAACCTTTATATAAATGGCTACTACTTGGCTAAAATGGCGTTTCTACATAACCTTTTAAAATCCCTCCACTTTATCAAACTCAAATAGTCAGTTGACATCTAAATATCCGGTGCGCCATTTTAGCATTTTTAATAAATCATTTTACTTCTTAATTTTATCAAATACAATGCCGTGTTATTTCATAACTACTATAAATATCTTAAAGTGCCATAACCAATAACATTTATGTAAATAGCTAACACAAGCAAACTTTTGCATAAAAAAAAACTGTCTAAGTATTAACTAATGGTAGGTAAATTGTGTATATATCGAATTTGGTAATTAGGAATACAACTGACGTTATAGGGAATTACAGCATTTTTTTCAGAAATGCAATTTTTGTATTGTTTTAGTGACAAAGCAAATATGTCGATATCAGCAAAATTATCGTTGTAACTTTTCATTAATTTAATCTATGAGCTGATTTATATTTTTCCTCTAATTAAAGAAGATGAGGTCGGTGATTCCTATTCTCTAACCAGCCACAACTCTGCTAACCAGACACGTACGAGTACATGAGCCACTTCTTGTAACTCTTCCACTTCCTCTTCTGCGAGAATAACTGCAATCATAATCAACTCCTCCATATTAAACAAAGACATGATTCATTTGTTTTACTAACCCGCGACTTTGTCCGTGTTTCGTCACACTCTGATCCCAATACCGGTGTCGCCGTGTTATTTCATAACTACTATAAATATCTTAAAGTGCCATAACCAATAACATTTATGTAAATAGCTAACATTCGGCCATCCAAAATCTCGTACGTCCTCGTACGGCAAAGAAAAAAAACACCATTAACATTCAACAGTAAAATTAATAATACAAGTTTTATCTCATCATCATCAGCTTTACATATTTAAGTTTAGATACGCACGTTACATAAATTAGAAAACATACATACATTAGGTACACTAACATCGATAATGTCTTTAATTTATAATGTAATTTATTATTAACGTCCTGAATACCCCTAGTAACAGGCCCCACTATGCCCTGAATACTAGCGGCAACAGGCCCCATTGTGTCCTGAATACCAGTGGCAACAGGCCCCATTTTGTCCCGAATACCAATGGCAACAGGCCCCATTATGTCCTGAATACCAGTGGCAACAGGCCCCATTGTGTCCTGAATACCAGTGGCAACAGGCCCCATTATGTCCTGAATACCCGTGGCAACAGGCCCCGCAAAATTATTTTTACATTTAACCAAATCAACAAAAGCAAATTACCTGTAAAATCAATACAAGTTAATAAAACAATTATTATTATCAATTATTAGTTACATCTACAAATATTATTGAATCAATTAATATAAATAATTATGCTCTACCTCGTAGCTGCAAGCCTACTACTAGGAAGACCTAAATAACTTATTCTGAGTTAGTACCATCACTTTCCTCGCTAAGAGACTCATCGTGTGGTCTTTTAAAATTCAACCAAGGTTTTATTTTGTCAACCGCTACTACGGCAGAGTAAAGTTTGTTGCCCCTTCTGGTCAAAGGAGTGTCTTCAATTTGAAATCTATCACAATCGTAGAGTTTTGTTATTCTGTAGGGACCCTGATATTTAGGAACAAGTTTTTTACTCTGTCCTGTAGCGGGTACATGTCTTTCTACACTAACTAGGTCACCTATGGCATACTCATGAGGCCTACAACGTTTCTGGTCATATATTTCTTTAGCCTTTTGTTGAGAAGTACTTATATGGGAATTTATGTCCTCCCTAATTTGAGTGATATCCTGTTCGTCAGTAATATCAGTTACATCGTCACCTAATTCCGAGACAATCTTATTTTCACTAGATCCTGCTAGTCTGGTTCCGAAAAGAGCCTCAGCAGGTGTGCGATTAATGCCTTTATTTAAAGTATTATTTAGACCCCATTGTACATCTGACAAGTGGTCATCCCATTTATTTTCAGCGGTGCCTATACATTTTGCAGTAAGAGCGTCTATTATTGATTTGTTGTAGCGCTCTACCTGTCCGTTAGCTCTAGGAGTAGCCACAGCATTCAGTATATGTTTCACACCCTTATCGGTCATAAATTTCCTAAAAATATCACTGGTAAATGAAGTACCGCGATCAGATATAAGCCGCCTTGGGACCCCAAAAATACCAAAATACTCGCGGAGTACTTTTATTGATGTAGAAGACTTCGTATTTCTAACAGGTTTTAAATATATATATCGACTATAAGCATCAACAATTACAAGTATGTGCATATTTCCTTTCGTACTTCGTATAAACGGTCCTACATGGTCCACATGGATTGTATCAAAAGGAACAGCGACCTTTTCAATCGGATGTAAATACCCAGGTTTTTTCCCACCCATAGATTTTGAGTAACTACATTCTAAACATGAATTAACGTATTTCTTTACAAAATTTCGCATTTTTTTGAACCAATAATGTGACTTAATCTTATCTAATGTCTTGTCGATAGCAAAATGAGCAATGTCATCGTGGTTTTGCTTAACTATTTGCCAGCGAACTCCTTTCGGTACAACCCATTTATCCCCAGACGCCGTTACTCTAAACAATTTATTATTTTTTAATTTGTAATTGGTTTTTATATCTATAACATTATCCAAATTAGGGTCTTTTAAAATTCCTACAATTCTTTGTATCTCGCTATCCGAGCGTTGGACTGTAGTTAGCCAATTATCATCATTAACATTAACAATCATTATATCGAATTTTCTCTGTACATCGCGATCTTTAATAGGATTACGGCTTAAGGCATCCACGTGAGACATTGACTTCCCTGGTCGGTATTCAATATTAAAATCATAATCCTGCATTTGCTCCCACCATCGAGCTACCCGAGGAATCATGTCCCTTTTTTGGAAAGTGGCTCTTAAAGAGTTGCAATCAGTAACGATCTTAAATGGGATACCAATTAAATAAACCCTAAATTTATGTAAAGATGCTACAACTGCTAAGGTTTCAAGATCATAAGATGAATAATTCTGCTCCTCAGGGGTCGTTTGACGACTGAAATATGCAACAGGTCTAAGAACAGTATCATGATATTGAAGAAGAATACCAGCAACGCCTAATTTACAGGCGTCAGTATGTAATTCTGTGATTAAATTAGGGTCATACAAAGCCAACGTGGGCTTACGCACTAGTTCAGCTTGCAATTTTCTAAATGACTGTTCTTGATCTGGGCCCCAAACCCATTTGATATCCTTCCTTAATAAATATGTCAGTGGTTTTGCTATAACTGAGAAATTTGGCACAAATCTTCTAAAGAAACTCGCTAACCCAAGGAACTGTCGAATATTATGTTGATTAGTAGGTGTAGGAAATTTCTCGACTGCTTCTATCTTATTTGACCCAGGTCGAATACCATCAGCAGATATCTCAAACCCCAAGTATTCTACTCTAGGACTAAAGAACGTACACTTAGATAGATTCAGTGTGAGACCAGCCTGAGAAAACAACTGTAATATCGATTCTAACCGCAATATGCCCTCATTAAATGTTTTAGATGGAATAATAATGTCGTCTAGATACGCCAACGCCTCCCTATGCCGCGCTTTACCTAATATTTGATTCATTAGGCGTTGAAATGTAGCTGGAGCATTTGCAAGACCAAATGGCATTCTGTTAAATTCAAAATGGCCGTCTGGAGTCACGAAAGCAGTTTTATGTTTATCCTCTTCTCTAATCTGTATCTGATAATAGCCCGATTTTAAGTCAAGTGTAGTATATAGCTTATGGCCTGCAAGTATATCTAACTGATCATCGATCAGCGGCATAGGATAGTTTTCTTTAATGGTCTTTTTATTTAATGCCCTATAATCTATGCAAAGTCTAATTTCGCCACTCTTTTTCCTCACGAGCACGATTGGACTAGCATAGGCCGATGTTGATGGACGAACTATACCGTTGTCCAATAGTTCTGAAACCATATGTCTAACCTCCTCTTTTTCTTTAATAGCTAGCCTATACGGGCGGTAAACAACAGGTTCATTGTTATGAAGGTTTATTGCCATTTCCCTTACCGAGGCACAGCCCAACTCATTCAAATTGAAAGCGAAACAACCTCTAAATCTGTTTAGTAAAGTTAATAACTGTTCCCGTTCTGCAGTAGATAAATTTGAACCAATGTCAACATTTGAATTACTAATAGGATTTGAAGATGAAACTAAATGAACTTTAAACTGACTTTCTTCACGGGCGACCCTTCCTCTAGCAATAAGCTTGTTTTTATGCAACGTAATAGGAACAACACCCCAAGAATTTAGCACTATTTCCCCAGTTCCGTCTTGAATACGAAATAGCCCTGATAAGACTGAGAACATAGAATCAGCTTTAATCCTAAAACCTCCATCAATAAATATCGTTCCGTCATAACTAGGCTCTGTATAAACATCTACAATTGTAAGTCCGGTAATGGTGGTGTTACTCTTACAGAACAAATCAATTTTGTTATTTTCAGTTATATCATCACTTAACTCCTTAATTTCTAAATTATCTTTTGTCTTATGAATCTCAATGTGTGGCTGTTCTGTAAAAGTGTGACCAACCATCACTGGAACGTGCATTACACTATCTGGTACTATCATTAACTCTACGCTGGCCACTACATCATCAATAGAAATACAAACAGTTTGTTTACCCAAAGAAACAACGGTTGAATTGCCAAATCCTACGAGCACTGAATCGTCTACTTCATAACCTATGCCTAGTTTTTTAAATTCACTTAATTTCATCATCGAACACTCGCTACCTAAATCTATATATGATTCAAACGGAACATTATTGATTAACGCAACCTTAAAATACTTATCATTTGTTTTACTGAAACTACAGACACGCATGACGTTCTTTTCAGCCGCTGGAAGTTTAGTAAAACATTGTTCTGTTTCATGCCCAAATCTGTTGCATCTAGTGCATTTTTTTACGGGTTGAGGGCATTGTTGAATATGATGACCCTCTTGTTTACAGTTGAAACAGCGTTGAGTCTTATTTAGCACACGTGGTTGAGATTCCTGTTTACCGACAGTTTTACTGGTGGTAGCACTAGTTTTACGGTCACTTGGTTTTACATTTTTAGAATTTCGTAAAAAGGTAAGTAATTTATCGGGGTCATCAAATTGTACTGCTTCTGCCCCTAATCGTACCGAACGATCATCTATCCCATGCAAGATGCAGTCTACAGCTCTCCTACCTACTATACCGCACCTATTAATCAAGGCTATTTTATCATAGAAGTAATTTTCTAAAGAGTCTCCAAAACGAGCGCGCTTAAAGAGCATGTCGCTTAGCATCTGTCCATAATTTTCATCGGAAGGGAAAGCTGACCGTAGTTTATCCTGCCATTCTTCCCACGTAAAAAGTACGGATGGTAAACCCTCGTACCAGCGCTGAGCTACCCCACGCAATTTTGGAAGAGCAAAGTGAACGGTTTGCTTTCCGGACCACCCATAAATAGAAGCGCACTCATTTACTTTATGTAGCCACATAGACATAGTTTGTTCTTTCTTTGCAGGGTCGAATTCTGGTACAGCATTATTGAGATTTCCTAATTTATGCATAGGATCTTCTCCTTTTAACGACGTTATAACTTGTAGTAGTTGCGATAAGCTAACATTATTAAAAGACTCACCGGCATCGTTGGGTTGTTGATTGTTGTTTTCAAGCCGGTGTGTGGCTGCAGTTGGTCTCGAGTCGCGTGTTTCATTCCTGGAGCGGCTGCAGGATCGACTCCTGGTCCGGCGGCTTGCGTCGCGACGCCTGTCGCAGCACCGCGAGGCGCGCTTCCCCAGTACGATGGAACGTTGGCTGCACTCACTCACCGGTGACAGCGACCGGCTGGTGCGCCGATGAGCGCGATGGCAGCTGCGACTTCTGTAGCGCCGTCTCCGATGATTTTTTCTAGTATCCGCATGATTCCGGGTGTGAGGCGAACGGCTGAAACCACGGCCTCTTTCCCGACTGCCTGAGCGCCTCTCTGATCTTCGTTTAGGTGTCCTCACAGTACGGCTACCCGAAGGCAACAACCGGCTTCGTGATCGTCGTACACTTCTGTCACGTTCTAACGCGTGAGTTTGCTCACAAGGTGACAATTGGTGCACGTTTTCCATTATTCAACTGAAACAAGATATCAACGGACAAGAAGTTGCACTTAAAATAAATTATACGCTACAGATGGCTTAGACATAGATAAAAAAAACAGGCTATATAGAAAAAAAAAAAATTGAGGGTAAAGAAAAAATAACGGTAAAAAATATTTTTGGGTACAAACTATCCCACTTCTGAAATGTTAGACTGGCCAGAGCAAAAGGCGAATAAAAGCGTTCACTTTATATAAATAAGCACTTTGTATTTAATCGATTCAAACACTGGATAAAATAAAAGCACAAGTATTACAGCAATACATTTATATTATATTTTATGACAATAATTATCAGCACTTACATTGGAATACAAGGTCTGTACACTTTCCCCCGTCCAACGACGACTGCCCGTTTGCTAAAATCGCGCTACTCTTCACCACTCCTTAAAATCCCTCCACTTTACTAAATTCAAATAGTCACTTGACATCCAATATCCGGTGGCGCCATTTTAGCATTTTAAACAAATCAAATACTTGAGTAACTTCTTATTATCAAATACAATATTATGTTATTTAAAAAAAATACTACAAATATCTTAAAATACTATAACCTTTATATAAATGGCTACTACTTGGCTAAAATGGCGTTTCTACATAACCTTTTAAAATCCCTCCACTTTATCAAACTCAAATAGTCAGTTGACATCTAAATATCCGGTGCGCCATTTTAGCATTTTTAATAAATCATTTTACTTCTTAATTTTATCAAATACAATGCCGTGTTATTTCATAACTACTATAAATATCTTAAAGTGCCATAACCAATAACATTTATGTAAATAGCTAACACAAGCAAACTTTTGCATAAAAAAAAACTGTCTTAGTATTAACTAATGGTAGGTAAATTGTGTATATATCGAATTTGGTAATTAGGAATACAACTGACGTTATAGGGAATTACAGTATTTTTTTCAGAAATGCAATTTTTGTATTGTTTTAGTGACAAAGCAAATATGTCGATATCAGCAAAATTATCGTTGTAACTTTTCATTAATTTAATCTATGAGCTGATTTATATTTTTCCTCTAATTAAAGAAGATGAGGTCGGTGATTCCTATTCTCTAACCAGCCACAACTCTGCTAACCAGACACGTACGAGTACATGAGCCACTTCTTGTAACTCTTCCACTTCCTCTTCTGCGAGAATAACTGCAATCATAATCAACTCCTCCATATTAAACAAAGACATGATTCATTTGTTTTACTAACCCGCGACTTTGTCCGTGTTTCGTCACACTCTGATCCCAATACCGGTGAAGTACTGCATTTGCCAAGCTTTTTCTTTACCGTATTGAGTTCGGCTTACAGTCAAACCAAATATCCTCTCCAGTAACCAAGTCAAGTTACCCAGTAACTGGGTAACTTGGAAGTTCTTGTGTTGTTATTTACTAGCGACCCGCCCCGGATCCACGGGTGCAATGCTAAAAAAATGTGTTTATTTACGACATCACATTAAAACCTACTATATTATGCATGAATTATACATAAAAACCTTCCTCTTGAATCACTTTATATATTAAAAAAACCGCATCAAAATCCCTTACGTAGTTTTAAAGATCTAAGCATACATAGGGACAGATAGACAGCGGGAAGCGACTTTGTTTTATACTATGTAATGATAGTGATATTTTTTTTAATTCACTTGATTTATTTTAATGTTTAAAAATATCATTGAAAGTAGGTATGATTGAATGATTAAGCAGAATAATTAATAATCAAATCAATCCAATAATAGTACATAGGTATGTACATGGTTGTGACATATTTACCTTGAACCTACATATTTATTCGTTGGATGAGTTCATTATTCGTATTTTGCGTGCCTTTCAGTTTCAGGGATAACGTAAACCAGTTCAGTTATATTTCTTCATAATTTTCAAATAATATTTTATAGTCTAGACTCAGCAAGTTTTGGTTGTGATCACAAGGGATTCATAACAGGTACCAAATGTTATTTTATATGAGCGAAGTTCTGAATAGAGTATAAAGTAAACACTACTTTAATGACAAGTTTGACAGGTGTTAGGACTAAAATTAATAAAGTATACTTAAATTTACAATTCGAGATCATCTCCATCCATCACCACCGACTAGAATTAAGCTTTGTGTATTTACGCGACTGCCCAAAAAAGGAGTGTTAAGTTTTCGGGTTTCATTAATATGATATCTTTGTGAGTTTCCGTTTTGTGTGAGTTTGTGAGACCATAACTTCTGAACGGCTTAACTTATATCAATGTATTAAGCTTTGAATTATACCGAGTCACATAGGCTAATTAAAATTTAAAAAAATAAGTCGGTGGAGCCATGGTACGTAAATAAAAATTTGATATTTTGTTTTCATGAAAATTAGACTAAGTTCTTTATTCAGATTTTGGATGTATACCTATAGATATTCTTATGGAGTGTAAAAACAAAAAACAAGTGCTTTTTAGATATTTTGTAAGCTTAAATTACATTAACTAAGATCCTACCTACTTTAGGATTTTTTTTACAGGTAGAACACATTTTACTGTACATCTTAATTCTATGGGTACACTGGGGGTTTCATCGCTGACCGCGATATCTACCAGACGCCGTAATTACCAGATACATATTATTTTTGGTTCCAGCGGATCCCACGATGAAAGCGTTTATCTTCGTAGTCACAATCGCCACCGCCGCCGCTGTCACCAACCTGCCCAGCTACTCCGAACCGGTCCCCATAATGCTGGAGGGAGCTACTCCTGCAGAAGTCTTGCTGTACCTGTATGACGTAGTGCTTAGTTCCCAAATGCCATTAGAGACTAACGACAAAGGGCTGAAAGTATTTGATGGTCTGAAATGCCCTGGTGGTAAACCTAAACTCAAGTCTGGTAAGTGTCCGGACACAGAAAAAGAGGAAGACTTCGACTTGTTTATGTATTAATATTTGAAAATTTATCTGAGGGACGTATTCTCGTATTTTAAAGGGGCGTTTGCGTTCGCATCGCAACTCATAGTGTCAAAAACTCTTCTAATTTCACTACTCTTTCACAAATTTTGACAGCGATTGTCGCCGAGATGATATTGATTCTTTGAACGTTTTTGTACGAATAACTTATACGTTTTTTCTTCTTTCTCACAATTGCAAACTTTCAAAGAAATAGGAAAATTAGAGGTAGTTTTGGGAACCTGTCAAAAACACCTCTACGTATGACTGTGATGCGACCGTAATATTAATAAAATCGATCCTAAGATCCTAAGCTGTAAAGCTCGAAAATGACAAAGTAAAATGAAAAACAAAAGTAAAAAAGAAAATTTCAAGCAGCAAAATGACCTCTATTGATTGACATGCACTACCGAAATATTATGTTTTCTACTATGTATATCGGTGCGAAGCCTTTTCACCGCTTTTCTTTTCATCAGAGAGAAAATAAGTAGAATTTGCTACTCACTTTTAAGGAAAGTGAAATATGTAGGGAAATTGAGGTGGTTTTGACAGAATGCGCCAGTAATGCATTATTGACCCTCGAGTTTATTTTGGCTTATCTACATTCTGTTTTTTATGTGAACTAAAATTGTAAATCGCTCGTCCAATTTCATTGGCAACGCTTTATGCCAAAGCAGTCAACGCGGTTTTCGTAGATCAAGCGACACGTGCGGTTGATTTTAGCGACATTTTTTTTATTTAACAACATTTATGTAGGTACCTAAATTTATTTTATGATTTATGTAAATACATTAAAACACTAATAAATAACATAATAATTATGAGTACAAAGGAACTGATTATTTCTGCTTATAATTGAAATAAATATTTTATTGCAATATTTGTGAAATAAACATTTTATTTTATACATCGTTTCATTTTGACTTAATTATGTATGTACATATAAGGCTTACCGATGAGTTATTAAGTTATAACAAATGGGAATATTTGTAACCAACGGCTTCAAAAATTAGTCATTAAAATATTGCCATACCTGTTACTACTTATAGTCAGTAACAGTTTATAATTCAGTATAATAGGTTATATCGTCTTGTAATAACGTTGCCCACTATTGTTTATGGTCTTCACAACTGCTTAGAACATTATCATCGTCATTTTTTTAAGGAACATTTTCTCACAAAGAATTTACAACAGGTAATATTTTGTTTTTATTTAATCGACTCATTTTATTAAAATTTTTGCTTATACAGGGTGAAATTGAATAGATGCGACATATTTAAATATACAATAATACGTGTTGTCAAGAAAATTTAGAACATACCAAATGTAAAATTAATGAACTTTTATCACCGCTATGAATGGCAACGTTTAATAACGCGAGTACTCCACAACGATCATTGAGCACTGCGATTAGTTGGACGAGATTTTTTGATACTTTAATTTTTCTTATTTATTTTGCATATTAATTATTTTTCTGGAATACCGATAATTCGTACTTAAATAAAGATATTAACATCGATGGATCATTTTAAAACGCCAACCACGTAACTTTTTTTAACGATTTAGATTGTAGAAAAAACAGTTTATAATTACTATGTTACTGCAACTGAAGCTCCCATTTCATTTTGTCGCATCTATTCAAAGTCATCCTGTATATATTGAGATACTGCGTACTTTTAGCGTAATGATACATAGCCTATAGCCCTCCTCGATAAATGGACTATCTAACACTGAAAGATTTTTTCAAATCGGACCAGTAGTTCCTGATATTAGTGCATTAAAGCAAACAAACAAACAAACTCTTCAGCTTTATATATTAGTATAGATTATTATTGAATACAAAGCGTTAAGTTACGTTCTCTTATTTTTACTAGGACCACAATATGAGAGCTGTTTTCATCCTAATGGTAATTGCCTCCGCCGCAGCCGAGTTCCCAGGCTTCGGTCTGGAAGACACAGTCCCCACAGTACTGGAGGAAGCTACTCCTGCAGAAACATTGCTGTACCTCTATGACGTAGTGCTTACACCACACATGTATGAAGCATTCAACGGGCAAGGATCCTTATTTATAGAAAACAAGTGTCCTGGTGGTATGCCTAAATTTGGAAGTGGACCATCTTAATTACTCGGCCTTAAAATAATCATAAAAAAAATCTGGGGGCGCTTCCGTTATGGGGGCACCCATAACGGAAGCGCCCCCAGATTTTTTTTATGATTATTTTAAGGCCGAGTAATTAAGATCAAATGCTATGCCAACATAGTTATAATCCGTTACGGCTGTAAACTATCCTGTAAAAAGGAGCTGGTATATTTAAAATGCTCGTATTTTTTTCGGAATTCGTGAGAAATAAAATAATATCATAGCAGCAATTTGTTTAATTTCAACTTAAAATAACAATTATACATTTTCCTTGCATCAGTTTCATTCGTCTTTTGATCGTTGAATATAAGTTAAATATATTTATTCCCTAACCAACAAAATTTAAGATTATCTATTAGCGCAAGTTATTTTAAATATCAATTTAGTTGTGAGCGATTCAGGCAAAAATGTAACTAAATTAAATTGAGTTTAATTTTAATTTATAGGTTATGTCTGTCTTAATCATTAAAATGAAACAAATCCAATATTATTGCGTTTTTTTTTAATTCTTGATTCTAAATAATTAAAGTACAAGGTGTGAAGATAATTTAACTGTACTGTCATAACATACGTTTCTACAACAGGAATAGGTAGTTATGGCACAATGGGCGACAAATAGCATTTTCCTTATTTCATCATATACAACATTACATTTTATTTGTATATTGTGTGTCGTCGAGTGGCTACATAAAATATTATTTGCTATTTACCGGAGCTGGTACTTATATAGTACTTATATAATTATACATCTAGTTCTTTTACAAAACTCATTGTTCTTGTTTGTGATTACAAAGGGTTTATTCGGTAGGTTATGGTTTACGTTATTAATTAATCCATTCCATTTAATTTTCTTTTAAATCAACTTTTATTGGTTTTATTATGACCATGAATAATGATGTCCTTTATTGTGTTTTGAATGTTAATTGATTTGTTCCAACTTTGAAAATGAAAACAAAATATCTAGTTTTAATTTCCGCGAATATTAGTGGGTTGCAGGTATGCACCTCCCTCCCGCCCGCTATATTATGCACATGCAAGATTACTAGGCAAATGCAAGGATTTTAAGCACATGCAGGAAGGCAATGCAAAACCCAACACCATTACCGACACGTGTTTCGCCTCTCCACGAGGCATCAACAACCAATCAATCAATCAATTTTTTTTTGATTTGTTCCACATTTACCACCATTTACCAAATGAGATTTAGGTAGATTGAGAATTTAGAATTACCAAATCTGATTTTACTGATTTTACTTTCGAAAATACCAAAACTGCATTTTTGTATTTTCGAAAGTAAAATCAGTTAAGGAAATTTAAAAAGTTTAAAAAACCAATCTTTATAATTTACCATAATTTTAATAACTTATTTTCCAGAATGCAGAAGATGACAGCGATTATCCTCCTCGTCACCTTCACTATCGCTGTCACCACCACTGTCGCTAATTCGCCACCCCTCGCAATCCAAACTGCGGTTCCCGCAGTACTGGAGGGAGCTACTCCTGCGGAAGCGTTGCTGTACCTCTATGACGTAATATTTACGTCACACGTGGCTAATGTCATCAACCACGCTGGAGGAATAATCAATAATCTAGAATGTCCCGGTGGAGTAGCCAAATACAAGTCTGGAGGATGTCCCTCTGTAACAAGATCGCAACCGGATTACCTTGATCTTTTTTATGATTAAAAACTACTAATTTGAAAAGGTTATGCCAAGTACAGATTGCTGAAATATATTGTGACGGAAAAAGAAATTATGAGAAACAATATTAAAACCTAGCAATTCGTTTTATTTCCAGATTTTATATGTTAATTTCGAGGATAAAGTACAGTGAGGGAAAAGCAACGGTTACCCATGAGCAACCCCCCTCATAGGCAACCGCTACTTTTTTATAATGAAATTGTTAGTCAAATGTCACAGTGTTGATATTGGCATATCCTTTTTAACTTTTTATGGGCACGCGTTCGACCACATTCTCACCAGTAGTGCTATTCTGTAAATGGTAAATAACTTCGAAAGCCATCTCGCAAATCATCTCGAAAGTCACACTCACTTCGCTTCTCATCTCGCCTAGTGTACAAGTTTCGGTATTCACATGTCAAGATCAAGGCCAAGTGAAGTGAAGTGAGACTCTATGGAAGTGAGTTCCGAGAACCCAAGTTCCATTGCTCTATGGTAGTAGGGTAGTGACGCTGAATTGTGTCTTGTTATGATTTACATCGACTCACTAAATTTATATGTGTAACAAATTTATTTGTATAACAAAATCCTATAGACAAACGTCAAAATTCTCACCCATTTTAATTCCTCTCACTTCGATCATCACTTGGTGGCGCCAGAGTCGAATTCACTTCACTTAAGAATACGAAACTTTAGTTTCACATGATTTCACTGGGGATTCAGAAGTGATTTCGCAAATAAACTTTTCAGAATAGCACGGCTGAAGATGTGAAGTACCTGTTCACTTTGGGTGTAAAGACTCCTAGGTTGTAGCTATCAGGAAACACAGACTCTGGCAGGAAATTCAGAAGGTAAACGCTTAATGAATGTGTTAAAATCTAGTACCATACCTTCATGTTGCACATGGAAGGACTCACATAAAGGAGGACCGATGCCCAGTAGTGGGAACAATTCAAGTTGATAATGCTATGCTGTGATGTACATCTTAGAATATATCAATGATGAACTATAACATGGAAAGTTCCCCTGAGTTTGTTAAATATTACTAATTTACTAACTAAAGCTAATTAGGGAAGTTGGAGATGTTTTTGACAGATTACGACTGCGATGCGAATGTGAATGTTCCATTATAAATACGGGAATTGCCCCTCTGATTCTGAGGTGAGAATTTGGTGTTACGACTTGTCAAATTCTACTTTATACATGAGGTTACTTTTCAAGGTTTAAATACTACTTTATGCGAGGCATCAAAAGCTCTCTTGGCCCTCTGCCCTTAGTCATAGTCAAAATTGCCACAGACTGTTAATTTTGACCAAACCTTGATACTCACTGCCAAGTTTGTTGCATATGGATAGTATTGAACATGCAGTCTCTAGTAAATGATCGGCGAGGCGTCGCAATGCTCTGTGGACATCTTGACATGAGTAATTTCGAATGACTATACCGGTTTTCCTGAAATGAGTATATATTGAAACAATTTGTTTTGTACAATTTCCTCAATGTGCTTCTGCTATAAGTTCAAATAATAGTCTGTAGTGTGTCTTCTAGTGACAAGGATAACGTACATATCTTAATACAAACTGACAATTGAGTATTTCTTCAGGATATTTTATTTTCCTGCTCAAAGCATTGACAAGGTAATATTATTTTTAATAATAAATTAAACATGTGATGCAATTTTCAGTAGTTTTTCTGTTATTTACTTGTTCATTCCATATTTTGAGATATTAAAAAAAAAAATTTGGTGTTTGTAAAAATTGTTAGGTACAACTTTTAAAATTATTTAAAAACTAAATTGAAGTTGTGTAGCGATCGCTTATTGTTTTTCAAAATTCTGGGACTCAACTTAATCTGGTGAGGCGGGAAGCTACTATGTGTAATATAATAAAATAAAGCCGTATTTTTGCCCGAATCGTCTAACTCCTGGGCAAAGGTCTTCCCCAAGTCCTTCCAAGAATTCTTTTCCCGCGCCACCTTGTACCAGCCCTCATGATAGGTGTCCAGGTCATCTCGCCACCTCTTTCTGAGCCAGCCTCAGCGGCGCCGTCCATCTTCGGGCACCCATTGTGTGGAGACTTTTGCCCAACGGTCACCATGCATGCGGTAACGTGTCCCACCCAATCACATTGAGACTGACAGCCGCTAGAACGCAGCGTGGTGTTTCAAATTTTGTCCTGTTTTTAGGCGTAATTATCAGTTTTTTTTTTCCAGGTTTGCTCAAGATGAGAGCTGCTATCTTCGTAATCGCAATTGCCACGGCTGTATGCACAGCTGCCTCCAATTCGATTCTTGGCTCCAAAGAGCCAGTCCCCACAGTACTGGAGGGAACTGATCCCGCAGAAGTGTTGCTGTACCTCCTTGACGTAGTACTTACAGCACACATGTCGACAGAAATAAACAGTTCTGGGGGGCCAGTTTTTACTAATTTCAAATGTCCTGGTGGTATGTCCCGCCTGAAATCCGGACGATGCCCGGATGGACAAAATTCAACACTGTCACCGGATTACACTGAGCTGTTCATGTATTAAGTGTGTCGTTTTAACGCTCATTTATTTTTTTAACCTAAATAGGCCAACCTCTATAGGTTAAAAAAATGAATGAGCAAATACAATTTCAGCGACTATCCCAAGATAGTCGCTGAAATTGTATTGATAGATACCGTTACGGAAGCCAAAAGTATAAATGCGTGTTGTTTGATTTTACCATTTACTGTACAAGTTGATTAAACACATTAAAAAAGCCATTTTTGTTTTATTTGAACATAAAATCTATACTAATATTATAAAGAGGCCGAGGCTGAGATAGGAGCCTTTTCGGTCTCGCACGTTTACATTTAGGTACAACTGATATCTACAGCTATTTTAATTTCTTTTTCTAGTAGTTTTATTTTATTATCTAGTAGTTTTGTTTTTTATTTGATTGTTTATTTGTATTGAATTGACTCCGAAACCACTGAACCAATATGAAAAATTATTTCACTATTGGGAAGCTACACTATCCCTTGGTGACATAGGCTGTATTTTATTCTTGTATTCCCACGGGAACGGGAACTATGCGGGTGATGATGTGATGATCGTGGGGTGCTACTAGTATATTATAAATGGGAATAAGGAAATATGCATGGATGTTAGTACGGTAGTTGACGTGATGAGTTATAAATACTCATCCTTAGTTTCCTTATACTTAATGGACTCGGGAAAGAGGACGGTTTGTTCTGTGCCACAGTATTAGTTAGTTGAAAAAATGGTACTTGGTGGCAAAAGCGACGTCCAATAATCTCCAGCATTGGATTTAAACCGGCAGACTTGGCGATTCTTTCAAGGTGAAAGGAGACGGGAACGACTACATACATTCTTGGGCCTAAATGTAATGAGTTCAGATATCATCTGAAAAATTTGTCATATTTTTTATCTTACTATGTGAAAAATCAGCTTAATTCTGAATCTGGAAGCGGAGAAATAAGAAAAAGATAGGTTTCGTGAGATTTTCGATCGACCAATCGATTACACAATTACAAAAAAAAAATCTTTGCACTAGATAATTTACTCAAAGCAATTAAATCTCCTTTTTGCAGAAGCGATTTTTTTGTTTTATCCTATAACGATGAACTACTTGTGATATCTAATCAGGCTTTTAACTATTGTTGTAAATACAAAATATATAAAAGTTTTCGGGATAAGTATTTGGTTTTACATAAAACTTAATTTTTATAAGCAAAAAATAATATAAATATTTGTGTGTTTGTGTTGCAATTATATTGCCACTAGCCTTTAAATGTTTAGGTAACCAAAGTTTAGTTGTTAGATGAAAAATAATCATCATAACAATACATGAACACAATAGGGATGTTTCCTGAGTAAAAATATATGATTATGTTTAGTCCGTCAGTTAGACTATAGAAAAATATTGGACACGTATTTTTTCCTTTATCAAATCTATAAAATCTGACGAAGATACAAAGCATCAAAGATCAGGAGTGGGGGCTTGTGACGCTACGGCTCGCTAAAAATTGTAGCGAGTAGTGACGTCACACGAGTTTTCAACGCTCTGTATCGTCTTCATTTTTTGTTTATGTGAAAAAAGAAAAAATACGTGTCCAATATTTTTTGGAAATCTATCTGACGGACTAATTAGATTTTTTTAGTCAACTACCCTATTCTGATTTGTATTTATTTATAGGTACTTATTTATTACGCACATTATGTGATTAACATAAATAAAAGCTAGTGTAAACAGAGTTCTAACTTTGGTTGCTGTTAATAAGTAGTATATCAACCATCCTGAGTGTCCATTGCCCTACTCCTTTAAAACTATGAAATTACTTATGTTCAATAGCGAAGGAACGAGCATTAAATCTCTACACATTTTAAGGTAGCTTGGAGTTTTAGATGAATAATAATTATTATAAGCAAATAAAGAAACATTAAAGTAATTTCCTAATACAGCGTGCGGAAACCCAGATTAAAATTATAACTTTAATCTAGGTTTCCGAACGCTGTTTTGCTTCACATGTTTCAATTATATACATACATAGGTATAAGCTGAACTTAGAAATCACCTGCATTAGGTATCTGAAAATTATTCACATTGATACTTGCCCAGATTTGAACCCATACACATACATGAGAAGTGTCTCATGTATGTTTATGGGTTCAAATCTGGCCATCACGAAATTAAAGTATTAGCAAAGTAAAGTATAAGCTAAGTTGTTAGAGTTAGTCGAACTTTTATATGTTACTGTAACACTATAGACTTATTCATATGAATAAGTCTAGTAGTCTTAAGATCTTACAATAGGCTTAAAGCTAAGTACAATTATGGACTCTCTAGAGCACAGCAAAAAGGATCAAATGAATGGTCGAAATAAAATTAATACATATTCTTACAACAATTTTTAAACATATCCTTAGTATTTATTACTTCTTATGGCGTTCCTGTAATTTTAGGTAAAGACTTGTACTTTTCAAAACTTTAGGCTTAAGGGCATTATGGAGTTATAAGGCTAATTATAGAGATAAGAAGAGGGAATGTTCAATTTTCTGTAATAACTTCAGAATGGAATATTTAAAAAATATGAAGAAAATAAATAATAGCTGTTTTCATTTGATATGGTATAAGGCATAGTAAGAAAACTTTTTTTGTAAATTCTGATTTTCCCTCCAAAAAGGGCTATTATCTATTATTATTATTATTAAAGAGTCACATATAGTATTGGATTATTATGCTATTTTCAGGTTTTTGTTCAGGGTTACAGAAGTTCATATGTGGACCAAAAGTAAACTGAATCGGTCGGGAAGGAAATACTTAGAATTGTAATGTTAGGTTGTTAGGTATCTGAGTTTCACATAAATATAATGTTTTCAATGTAACATAGTTATAAATAGCACAGGAAAATAGCTCATAGTTTATATGACTAAATTTTTTAATTAACGTAACTTGTATTATGAACTAGGTATGTACCACTATAATTTATATTGTGTAGCTATATGCCAGTCCAACCTCATAAACATAAACCACCCAGTATCAACTAAAGCAGAAATCGAACCAACAATTGCTTAATTACAAACATTACATCCTTACCGTAGTTTTTGGAAGAACGTCGCTGTTGTCAAGTGCCTTTATTATTGTTCGTATGAAATACAATATTTTGCGGGAAGACATATAAGAGATAAATTAATCCAGCCTACGCATTTCAGTGAACCTATCTATATAAAACCACTTTTGACGAAAGGTAAAAAATATATGGTATTGACAACCGTACGCCCCTTGAATTCTGGCATTTCGACAATCTCCAGCGCTACTGGAATGATTTCTGTCTAGAGCTTCTGTACGCGTTTGCTCCACCAGCTGTTAGTCATTTTACAAATATGGCCAGCTCACAGTTACTTCAGCTTACTAATTTAGCTATGTCAACCACTTCAGCAGTCTATTCTGAAAAACTTTGGTGAAGTGAACTGTCAATCCCTTTTTTTTATTCGTTACCATATCATTCATCATCACAAATTGAATTTAATCGAAAGAGTGACTAGGGTCAGTGCCCTAGAGGGCCCCGTCTTCTATGCTGACATTTCATTGAGGTGCGCGTGGAACACAACGCGCCGTCGACCCAAACCTGGGGCCTAAGTCTGCTATTTTTATAAATTTGACATTCCAACACGATTCCATTGTCATTTTGCTAAAAGTTCGTAATCTGCTAAATTCATAATGGTCTATCATTGGTCGGTCAATGGTGTCGAAATACTTTTTGATAACCGAGCTATTCAAAGCAATGACTGCACAACGACGTTCTAATGGTAGGTCACTGATCAAGGGAATTGTCAAAATTTTAGCAGACTATCGCATACGTCTGACATTCATTTGTCATTATGTACGAGATTACCATTCTATGCCATTTCTTTCAATGGAGTGTCAGTGGTTGACCACTGGAAAGTCATAGTGACGCTTTTTTATTAGTGGATTACCATACTTGTAAAAATGAACCATTATGAGATCAATGATAGTCTATTCTGAGACTATTGTGATGCAGACTTGAGGCCCTGGTTGATATCACGACGAGCCACCCAACGTTCACCGCCCGCAGGCCCGCGCAAACTGTTTATCTTTAGCATAAGGAAAATTAACAGTTCACTTCAAGGTGATAGCTTTACCGAATGGCACTTCTTTTCTATCGCGATTAGTCTCATTCTCATCATCATTCTTATTTTAATAAAACATAGATATTGCTTTTCATTCTTCAGTGGTTTAGATTATATTGTTAGTTTGTTTATCCTATCAAATACGGAATAATTTTCATCCTCACTCAGGCACAAATAGATCAAATATAAATAGTAAGCCTGGATGAACCAACCGTGAGATATACTCGTGTCGTACGAGTAACATTGAATAAGGTAAACGTGACTATTGCACCGAATTGTTTTAATTGGCGTCAAGAGGATATCGTCTAACAACGTCTTGCTCGGGCACACACGGAGCTCTATATAAAGTGATATTCTACCAGCGATAATGATTTTCAAAAGCTCCACGTATTTTACTGTTTGATGGTTTTGGTTTTGGACGTTAAGCCGTTGGTTCCGGCTGTCATTTGTAGATATTTGGCAGTCGTTACGGATTGTCAGAAGCCGGAAAATCTGACACCAGTCTTGCCAAGAAGTACCGTGTTCCCCAGTTATTGGGTTGTGGAGGTCTGGTAGGCAGCCACTCCACGTAAAATACTGGTATTCAGCTGAATCCGGTATGACTGGAAGCCGACCCCAATATAGTTGGGAAAAGGCTACGCAGATAATGATGATGGTTTTACCAATAATAAAATATCTTCGACCACAGCCTATCCTATACTTATATAGTTTTTATACACTGCTTTATATTTGTTTGATGTTGCAATTAATTATAAAGCAATAGAAAAAATAATTTATAATAGATTTAATTAAAGATCAGACCCTTTACTTAAATCCAAGATAGTTGTTTCGGTTTCGGTATTTATTACGCACATTATGTGATTAACATAAATAAAAGCTAGTGTAAACAGAGTTCCAACTTTGGTTGCTGTTAATAAGTAGTATATCAACCAGCCTGAGTGTCCATTGCCCTACTCCTTTAAAACTATGAAATGACTTATGTTCGATAGCGAAGGGACGAGCATTAAATCTTTACTCATTTTGTTAGCTTGGGATTTTAGATGAATAATAATTATTATAAGCAAATAAAGAAACATTAAAGTAATTTCCTAATACAGCGTGCGGAAACCCAGATTAAAATTATAACTTTAATCTAGGTTTCCGAACGCTGTTTTGCTTCACATGTTTCAATTATATACATACATAGGTATAAGCTGAACTTAGAAATCACCTGCATTAGGTATCTGAAAATTATTCACATTGATACTTGCCCAGATTTGAACCCATAAACATACATGAGAAGTGTCTTATGTATGTTTATGGGTTTAAATCTGGCCATCACGAAATTAAAGCATTGGCAAAGTAAAGTATAAGCTAAGTTGTTAGAGTTAGTCGAACTTTTATATGTTACTGTAACACTATAGACTTATTCATATGAATAAGTCTAATAGTCTTAAGATCTTACAATAGGCTTAAAGCTAAGTACAATTATGGACTCTCTAGAGCACAGCAAAAAGGATCAAATGAATGGTCGAAATAAAATTAATACATATTCTTACAACAATTTTTAAACATATCCTTAGTATTTATTACTTCTTATGGCGTTCCTGTAATTTTAGGTAAAGACCTGTACTTTTCAAAACTCTAGGCTTAAGGGCATTATGGAGTTATAAGGCTAATTATAGAGATAAGAAGAGGGAATGGTCAATTTCCTGTAATAACTTCAGAATGGAATATTTAAAAAATATGAAGAAAATAAATAATAGCTGTTTTCATTTGATATGGTATAAGGCATAGTAAGAAAACTTTTTTTGTAATTTCTGATTTTCCCTCCAAAAAGGGCTATTATCTATTGTTATTATTAAAGAGTCACATATAGTATTGGATTATTATGCTATTTTCAGGTTTTTGTTCAGGGTTACAGAAGTTCATATGTGGACCAAAAGTAAACTGAATCGGTCGGGAAGGAAATACTTAGAATTGTAATGTTAGGTTGTTAGGTATCTGAGTTTCATATAAATATAATGTTTTCAATGTAACATAGTTATAAATAGCACAGGAAAATAGCTCATAGTTTATATGACTAAATTTTTTAATTAACGTAACTTGTATTATGAACTAGGTATGTACCACTATAATTTATATTGTGTAGCTATATGCCAGTCCAACCTCATAAACATAAACCACCCAGTATCAACTAAAGCAGAAATCGAACCAACAATTACTTAATTACAAACATTACATCCTTACCGTAGTTTTTGGAAGAACGTCGCTGTTGTCAAGTGCCTTTATTATTGTTCGTATGAAATACAATATTTTGCGGGAAGACATATAAGAGATAAATTAATCCAGCCTACGCATTTCAGTGAACCTATCTATATAAAACCACTTTTGACGAAAGGTAAAAAATATATGGTATTGACAACCGTACGTATTCTGGCATTTCGACAATCACCAGCGCTACTGGAATGATTTCTGTCTAGAGCTTCTGTACGCGTTTGCTCCACCAGCTGTTAGTCATTTTACAGATATGGCCAGCTCACAGTTACTTCAGCTTACTAATTTAGCTATGTCAACCACTTCAGCAGTCTATTCTGAAAAACTTTGGTGAAGTGAACTGTCAATCCCTTTTTTTTATTCGTTACCATATCATTCATCATCACAAATTGAATTTAATCGAAAGAGTGACTAGGGTCAGTGCCCTAGAGGGCCCCGTCTTCTATGCTGACATTTCATTGAGGTGCGCGTGGAACAAACCTGGGGCCTAAGTCTGCTATTTTTATAAATTTGTCATTCCAACACGATTCCATTGTCATTTTGCTAAAAGTTCGTAATCTGCTAAATTCATAATGGTCGATCATTGGTAGGTCAATGGTGTCGAAATACTTTTTGATAACCGAGCTATTCAAAGCAATGACTGCACAATGACGCTCACCATCCGCAGGCCCGCGCAAACTGTTTATCTTTAGCATAAGGAAAATTAACAGTTCACTTCAAGGTGATAGCTTTACCGAATGGCACTTCTTTTCTATCGCGGTTAGTCTCATTCTCATCATCATTCTTATTTTAATAAAACATAGATATTGCTTTTCATTCTTCAGTGGTTTAGATTATATTGTTAGTTTGTTTTTCCTATCAAATACGGAATAATTTTCATCCTCACTCAGGCACAAATAGATCAAATATAAATAGTAAGCCTGGATGAACCAACTGTGAGATATACTCGTGTCGTACGAGTAACATTGAATAAGGTAAACGTGACTATTGCACCGAATTGTTTTAATTGGCGTCAAGAGGATATCGTCTAACAACGTCTTGCTCGGGCACACACGGAGCTCTATATAAAGTGATATTCTACCAGCGATAATGATTTTCAAAAGCTCCACGTTGGCTATATTTTTTTACTGTTTGATGGTTTTAATACGATAAAATATCTTCGACCAAAGCCTATCCCATACTTAAATAGTTTTTTTCACTGCTTTATACTTATCTATAATAATATTATAAAGAGGAAAGATTTGTATTTTTGTATGTAACGAATAAACTCAAAAATACTGGACCGATTTCAAAAATTCTTTCACCATTAGAAAGCTACATTCACCCTGAGTAACAAAGGCTATATTTTATCCCCATATTCTCATGGGAACGGGAACTATGCGGGTAAAACCGCGGGGTGATCAGACCCATTACTTAAATTCAAGATAGTTGTTTCGGATGGCTACAAAACCAAAATTCTGACAACCGTGTCTCAAAAGGTTTCATTTTATTCATAGGGTAAGTGCCTGCTAGTGTTGCAGTTTTTTTAGAGAGTCACCGCAGCCCTGGAACGCCAAAGGCATTGGGAGGAACATGGATGAGTTTTAGTCAGTAAGACACTCCCTTCCGCTCCGCCCAGAGCGGGAGAAGTCATTTGATGATATCCCATCCATAAAAAATGTGGTGATGTGTGACCTGGACCCACACTGCGAAAGCTAGTCTGAGTTACAGAAAAAGAGTGTCTGAAATGATTTGGAGGTTTTTTCACAGCAATATCAAATTTTATCTAGTTGAAAAATAATCTTAATACAACTACCTTCTTTCTTTCTTTGTTCATAAAAAACACGTTTTAAGGCATACCTACCATCTATTTACCACTGTAGCGAATACCATTAATCGGTCACCACTAGTGTACGTGCGTATACAGCAAATAGTGACTATAATAAATGAGCAATAAATGGCATTCGTTTATGATTTCCTTTTAAACGGTTTTTAAACAATATGGACAGGACTAATACAGACGTCACCTGTCAAGGAAAAAACGTCACGATATACCGGAGTGGTTTGATTACTCAACAACAGTTAATTTACCGGTACAGTTAGCAACAAAAGTAAATGAACACCGTTTTTTAGTCCTGATCATCATCATTTGAACAGAATGACGTCAGACCTCACGTCACTACACCTTGTTTTGAAAGCTACATATGTACATATATGCCCGCTGTATGTTTACCAATTCTTCTGACTATTTTGGTAACTTTAGCTCTCTTGTGTATTTATATATTGTAAAACTTTAAGCACAAGTAATACAAACTCACTGTAAAGATGGCTGTCTCTTTATTTCTGAATCGATCACGAAATAAATGTCCGGTCATAGTACTGTCAGTGTCCATAGCCCTTTGTGTGACCATAAGCTTACTGATGAGACCCATTGTGACAAACTAATTTGAGACTGATACCACCGCCATTGTGAAAATGATGTGTGTGTGTGTGTGTGAGGGTGTGTGTATTTTTAGGCACTCACGTAATCAATAAGTCCCAGATTGTTAAACTGTAATGTTATGTTGAGTTCATTTAGTCTCTTCTTAAAGTTCTGGCTCCCATATATACTTACATATTATGTACAAACTGTTGTCTTTATCAGTTTTCCCCTATTTAGCAGTTTTGATTAACATTTGCAGTCATGCACTCATTTTCCTCAATAACTATAGTTGGTTATTAAGGAACGTTAAATACAACATTCAACTGTGCCATGTTAGCTTATTAAATTTCTCTGTGGTATCAACGAGTAACGCCATCTATCGCGTTGGACTTAACTTATTCGACGACGACGATTTGTGAATCATTCTCTTCGTATTAACGTAGAATATTGCTGAATTGAACATTTTTGTTTTGAACTGATAATGTGGTGCTTCCTACAGAAATGTATATTTCATCAACTCATGGCGATAAACCATTACTAGTACAAGCGAATACAAAAACGCTACTGGAATTCAAAAAGTTTTAGTATTTTTTATGATGGTAAAATAAAACAAATGCAAAATATTCGCTTTTCTTGTGAGTATTCAATTGCGATGAAAACTTTGGTTTCCCAATCAACCGTATCAAACACCGCTGCCATCACACCGATAACATCAACTTCATTTACAATATTAATACCACTCACCGCTAATTGCTTTTTTCAGCCTGTCGGCGTAGCAGGAGTCGTTGACAGCACGCACAAACGGTCACGATTCCATCCCAACTGTCATAACTTGCTTCATTTATTATCGGTAAGGTAAAAGTTTCGAAACTCCGGCCGAGAGACTGTTGGTGCCACCGCCTTGTCGTCTGTTAGTCATTAAATCAATTTAGAGTGATAAATCATAGCCAACGTCTAGGTCTTTTGATAAACTTTCCGGCCATGAAAATGCTCTGTGTATGTTTGTGTTTTCCACTTCTTAATGTTTTTGGTTATCTTTCCTTTAAAAAGGCTTATTGTTGTGGGGAACACCTTTTTAAGAAACCTTTTTAAGAAGTGGAAGTGGAAAGTCATAAAATTGAAATTAGAATTACAAGTAACAACTTGTAGTTCTAATTTCAATTTTATGACTAAACAATCGTTGTCAAATAAGGTTTGTATCTACGGCAAGTTCGAATGCACCATTTTTTATTTTTAGTGCTGTTTCATTGTTATGTAGAGGTGAGTATTCAGCAGTAAGTGAGTTGATCTTGATCTTGATTTTGTTGATCTTGATTGGAGATTTTGTGATCTTGATTTCTATTAATGGGTCGGACAAAATGTTGCATATTGGGTTCTCGCATCTGCATTCCTCAATAGAAATTGGAAGTGTGGCTTTACACATACACCTCCAACATAATGAATACTACCTTTTTTGCCAACCTATTTTATCTCACTGCTGTACAAAGCCCTCATAGCTTTTTTCTCAATGTGTTGTCTATGTTGCCTTCTCCAACCAAACAAAATTGGCTTTACATAATAATTATTCTAGTAGAATACTAGAGAGTAGTAAGACCAGTAGTAACAACATAAAACTGACACCAAGTGGGCCATAACGAAAGATTGAATAAACAGATATCTATTCTTAAGTGATTTGTAAACCGCTTATCATAATAATAAATGTTGTTTGAAAAGTGGTCCGTGTTTGTCACCGGGTCTTATAAGCTTTCTTTTTAATATTATGCTATTCATAGACTAAACTTGTTCATTGGTATTATCAGTGATGTTTTCTGACCACCTCATGTACGTCCCACTGCTGGGGCAAGTAACTCGCTCCTGAGTAGTTTCAATCTTCTCCTGCCTGTAAGTCGATTGAGAAAGCCACAAGTAATTTCATCTATTTATAACGCATCATTATGTTGTGGTTTTCCTGTAGGTATATATAATAAGCGACCTCTATAGCACACTGACTTTTGTCCACGTCTTTGCCTCCGCGGCGTATCCCATCTTATAGGAATTATGCATTTCAGCAGTATAAAAAGTAATTAATGATATTGTAGTTTTCTATGCGTACAAATTTGGAATGGGGATCAATACTTTCAATAATAACCGTTTATTTTTTTAAATGTCCCTCGACGGTAAAAGTATAATTGAAAAAGTATTAAAAAATTAATAAAGACCCCCGACTTACAGAATTAATGTAACTCAAGAATATCCGTCAGGGCTGCCATTAAATGAGCTAATTTTGCAGATAGTGATGGCAGCCCCCGTCGTGGGTAAAAACATAAATACGAAGCATTTAGATAATAGTGGTAGCCCGATGGATATATCTTTAAATGTTTTAATTTTGTAATAAGACACATACATCACCAAAAATAACACTAAGTATTTTTTTCATTTAATTGACTTGATGAACAAACATACTACATGGCAACAATTTTATCTTAACATTTTCTTGAGATTTATTTTGTAGTTATAAAACTAGATGCACTAGGTTATGAAGTCATTACGTGAAGAGTCAATTTGACTATAAAATGTATTAAACTTAAATGCTTGCCGGTTGCTAATATTTTACCTAAGCTAAACTCACAGACAGCGGCGTCCGCGTCCCACTATTTTCCGGGTCAAACTAGTTAAATTAGCATTTTGAACAGTGGAAACTTGAGTTTTGGTCCATAGGTAACTCTCTCACCTTAAACGATAAAAGCCAAAGATACTTACGCAAATAATAATTTATCTTTACACGTTGTGTTCCCATTTTTATATGCAATTAGTGTGACATAGGTAGCCATCGCCATTTTATTTTTCAAAAGGCGGCGCACAATAGCACTTGCATATATGGCCACAGGATACTTGAATAAACAAAAAAAAATATGATAGAAGGTAAAGGGACTATCAATAAAAAACTGGCCCAGTGCGAGTCGGACTAGCGTGCAAAAGGTTCCGAACGAATTTCATTTTTGTTATATGATATTTCACACTATATACTCCTTGTAGGTTTTCCTGTAATCTTTATGTAAAGATCTGCATTTTGTTTTTCATATCCCCATATTGTCCCATAGAGTCAAAATTTATTATTACGTAACGCTTATACTTACGTAACGTGTTTGGGTCACAGAAATTCATATGTGCACGAAATTTCAATAGAATCGGTTCAGTAGTTTCGGAGAAAATTCGCTGTGACAAACGGATAGACGTCTTTCATCCAATTGATCCTAAAAGGGTTTAGTTTGTAACCTATTTTCTAAATCCCAAAAATTAACTGATTTCACGTCTATATGCAGTGGGTATTCAAATAAATAAAACGCGTTTTTTTTGCGATTGCAATGTGAATAAGTTGACAAGATCCTAAAAAGGGGTTTTGCACGTGCGCTTATTTTTACAATAAGTGCTTAAATTAAGATATCTACTACTATTTGAATATAATGTAATGCATATAATCACGAAATTAATTTATTTTTTAATCAAAAAATCTCCAAATATCTCGACAACGTGTTACTTTAGGGCAGCAAGTTGCACACATTTTTAATTTATTTTAGTAACATCTATCCAAATATTCCCATTTAATCGTGCGCCACTATTTTGAAAAATGACTGGTGACGGGTACTGATTGCCATAGAAACGTTCGAACCTCTTTCTTATCAAAGAATCTTCTAGATATTTTTTTCAGTGTACTATCTTTATAATAACGTTCTTAAAATTATTTTATACTGTAATCAACAAAATAATTAATAATACTGCAACAAGAGTATATGAAAAGAGCGGTAATATTATTTCAAATACTAAGAAAAGAATAAAACATTCTCGACTAGATATTTCTGTCTGACAATGTAACCGCTGTGACCGCTATTCAGTACCGCGCTTTATTCATTTCTTAATTTTTGTAGGCAAATTAAACCGCAAATAATAAAAAGAATGAAGAGGGCAATGTTCATAGATCTTTGATCCAATGTTGGTGAATGATTTTTAAAATTGGCCAAGGGTGAGTATGCTTTTTACGCCGTAGACTTTTTATAGGTTCTCCTACTGCCGCTACTCGTCAGACACGCGTATGTAATAAAGGTTCCTGAAAAACAAAACCACAGAGCAAGGAATCATCACTTCAGTAGTGACTTGAGGCTTTTGTTACTAATAGTAAACAGTCGTGCCTACTTGTGTAATCTGAGCTAATCACAAGCGTCACTGAGCTGTCACAGCCAAAGAAGAACCCAGAATATCACGGACAGCCAATTTCCATAGGTATATGATGCTCACTGTAACACGATGACATTGACAGTGTCGACATTTCTGCCATCGCGGGTGTCAACCTAGACGAGGCTAGGCAAAGAGACGAGAGGATGTTGGCACAGGAAATAGAGCCCTTAGCTCTGCAGTGGGCGATGTCAGGCTGTGGATGATGCAGACGATCATTGACCCCCTTGGTTTGCATGCAAAGTTATAAAAATGACCATCAATAATAGCCGTGACGTTCCTTAACTCTGTGAAAATCGACTAACCTAACTAAACCTTGCTGCAGTTTTTGGAACCAATGTTGGTGGTATTGCCGGTGAATGACATAACTTGCTATGGTGGCCTATAACCATAGCGAATTGTTATAATCAATTTTAAAGCACGTTGGGATCGAAGACAAGTTCTCTTACACCGAACATTTATTCGATTTTTAAAAAAAGTTTTACTCTACTCATAGTGTGGTATAAGTTCGATAAATGTACAAATTACCACTGCTAGTAATTGAATAATTAGCTTTAATATCAAATTATAGCGAAAATTTAATGGAAATTAGTTAATTATGATTGGGAAATTAGAAATTGTTATTATTAGCAGATAATATAATTCATCGAACCATATTGTTGAACCATTATTAAGATTTAATTATAATGTGGATAATAAGATAAGACAGAAAAAAGAAACTTCTTTATTAAACTTTAACATCAAACTATGACCATCCCGAGAATTGAACCAGTACCCCATACTCACTAATAGCGCTGGCGACCTAACTGAGGCAGTGCAAAAACTCTAGTTATGCATAATTTGAGTTTTATTCTTCTAAATTTGTAATGGCTAACAACATCGCTGCAGCTGACAAAATGTCTGACTGTGATGTTTCCCAACGATTGTAATCAATTCTAGACGGTTGCTATCATTACTCTCAATTGAAGTAAGTAGGTATAATAATTGCATTCTGATGCCAACACGCCTTAAAGCATAACAGTGCTGCGGTAAGTAATTGATACAGAAAATTGAGCATTTTTTTAACATAAATACCTAAATTAAAATACAAAAAAGGGTACTTATATCTCCTTTTTCTGATGACAAAAGAGTTGACTCACGAAAGCATTGCTTAAAAAATAGCTTAAGTACCTATTTATATTCCAACAGCATAGGATCATGAAAATTCGACTAAGTCCCTATAAATAACGATTTCTGGTATTTTTTTATTATTTTTTTGGTATTTTTTTTAATTGTAACGCTTTTAATTTTTGTAGTTATATATTAAAGGAAAAAAGTGATAAAATAAAATAAAAACTTTTACTAACAGCACTTCAATATATATGTAAATATACAAGCGGAGTAAAAAGGGGGAAGGAAAAAGAACTCAAAGGGCAATCAACGGGAAAAATTCCCAAAAAACTGGCCGCGTGGTATGAGAAATAAATTTTACCGACTAAGCTTTTATTTTAAGCCCCAATTTATCTTCTATACAATATAGAAACTTTCAAAATTCAAATACTACAGTAACATAGAGTTAACTTTTTTCGAATATGAAAAAACCTTTTAGTAATCCCTTTATTTATTTTTCTCGAGAAATTTAAAATCCCGGGATCCCGATGTAGTGGCCATAATATACATATATCTGTACATTTGAGGTCATTGGGGCGAAAAGCTCTACCTGTAGCGGTCTACATCCCCATTTAGATATAATAAATAATGTAAAAACACTAAAACATTCCATCACAACACACCACAATAAAGTTTGTTATTTTCACGTTTGACAGTTGACACATGACATTTTGCAATTACGTTCCATCCTAATTATCATAAACACAAACATGCATGGAACGCATTATCTATGACTAATCGTATTAATAAAAATCATCACACACCACATATTTAATTTAATAACTTGTTTACAGTTCACACATAAATTTTTATTGTATGAATTAACATAAATAACAAATATGTACACTACACAAATTAGATTAAGTAAATATGTAAAAATTGCATTCGGGATATGGCCTGTAACCATTCACGGAACGCAGCCGCTGAGTTGGCGATGACCGGCGGTTTTAAGAGCGGGTCCAAAGGACATTTTCTTCAGTGCGCTACTAGACCGTTCCGCAACTGCACGCCAAATCTCGCTCGCAAAAACCTAGGTTTCCCGCTAAAGCCTAACTTTGTTCATTGTTACTCGTTTGTCCTTATTCTTGTCCGTCCAAATAAAACAGTGTTATTCGTTCCAATTAGTTTATTTATAATGTTACATATATTTAATTAAAAGAAGAGACGTGGTAATATAAAATCTAGTTACACCAAACTTAGCGTTTAAATTATTTTACCCCGTCACACTTCACTGGTGACCCCGAGGTTGAACACTGAAGCCTACAGGAGCCAGCATGTCGACCGGAGCAGCCCAGGGAGCGAGTGCAGGAGCGTCGTCGGAGAGCCAGGACGTCTGTCGTGTCAGCGTCAAATTACCGCCTTTTTGGCCAGAGGAGCCGGCACTTTGGTTTGCCCAGGTAGAAGGTCAGTTCACCATCGCAGGCATTACGGCCGACTCTACTAAATTTTATACCGTCGTCGCGCAACTCGATCACCGATATATGGTAGAGGCCAGGGATATTATTGAAAACCCCCCAGTTCAGGACAAATACCTAAAGCTGAAGGCTGAGCTGACACGGCGACTCTCCGACTCGCACGAGAAAAAGGTCCAGCAAATATTAAACCGCGAGGAGCTAGGCGACCGCAAGCCGTCGCAGTTTTTACGGCACCTGCAGACTTTGGCCGGAGCACATGTGCCCGAGTCATTCTTGGCCACGTTGTGGGCGAGTAGGTTGCCTACGAATATACAGACAGTAATCGCTTCACAACCTAATCTCCCTCTACAGTCTGTCGCAGATTTGGCCGACCGCGTGCACGAGATCGCGCCGGCAACAGCACCAGCGCTCGCAGCGGCCTCCACCGTAGCAGCAGTGGCGAGCGCGAGCAGCAGCAGCAACGCGAGCACCACCAGCAGCGAGATCAGCGAGCTGAAACAGTGTATAGCTGAATTAACGCTCCAGGTTGCGGCTCTACAGAGAGGACAGGTACACCACGGCTCGCGTAGCCACCATAGGCACCAACGTGGTGGCAGAGGACCGTCCTCAGGCCGCCGCCGTAGTCACTCGCGCTCCAGAGCCACGTGGAACAAAGACCACTGCTACTACCATAACAGGTTCGGTGAAAAGGCCACGCGGTGCACCACGCCATGCACGTACGCGGGAAATGCCGCCGGCAGCCAGAAGTAGCGGCAAATGGCTGCCCCAACCAACCACGCCGCCTATTTGTGACTGACCGGACCACTAAAACCACATTCCTCGTGGACACAGGGTCCGACCTGTGCGTGTACCCACGTGCATCACTCCAGCAGCGGCGCAGTAAAACCGGGTACCAACTCTTCGCGGCCAACGGAACCGCCATCGACACGTACGGCTGGGTCGAGCTCCATCTGAACTTAGGGCTCCGCCGCGTGTACACGTGGAAGTTCGTGGTCGCGGACGTCACTAAGCCCATCATCGGTGCCGACTTACTGGCACATTATAATCTTTTAATAGACTTAAAGAATTACCGGCTCATCGATGGGCTGACCCAGCTGTCGTCTACGGCGTCATCTGCGGCCGGCTCAACAGCGGACATCGCTTCCGTAAAGTCGATCGGTGGTAGCACCGAGTACCACGAGGTCCTGCGACAGTACCCGGAGATCACGCGGCCAGCTGGAACACAACGTCAGGTCAGTCACAACACTGTACACCACATACGGACCACGCCTGGCCCGCCAGTATACAGTCGCCCACGCCGCCTCGCACCGGATAAGCTCAAGGTCGCTCAGAAGGAGTTTGAGGCAATGATGGCCAACGGGACAGCACGTCCATCAGAGAGCTCGTGGTCATCACCACTTCACCTCGCTCCTAAGAAGGACAACAGCTGGCGACCATGTGGGGACTACAGGGCACTGAATGCCCGTACCATCCCGGACCGTTACCCCATACCACACATCCAGGACTTCACACATCAGCTGGCTGGCAGCACAATATACAGCAAAATTGACCTGGTCAAGGCATATAATCAGATACCTGTCCAGCCAGCTGACATACACAAAACTGCCATCACCACACCGTTCGGGCTATATGAATTCCCATACATGACGTTCGGACTGAGGAATGCAGCGCAGACTTTTCAGCGGTTTATGGATGAGGTGCTCCGCGGGCTGTCGTTCTGCTACTGTTATTTAGATGATGTGCTTTTATTTTCACAGACGGCAGCCCAGCATACTGAACATATGCACCAACTCCTCAAGCGGTTGTCCACGTATGGGATCCTTATAAACACGGCCAAGTGTAAGTTCGGACGGGATACCATAACCTTTTTAGGGCATGAGGTGTCAGCAGAAGGTGTTCGTCCCTTACCGGAGAAGGTACAGGCGATCCAGGACTACCCAGCTCCCAAGACCGTCAAGGAGATGCGTCGCTTCCTGGGTATGTTCAATTTTTATCGTCGCTTTGTCCCAGACGCCGCTCGCTTGCAGTCACCACTTAACGTCGTCCTCACTGGCCCTAAAACCAAAGGAAATCAGGCTATAGTCATGACAGACGAGATGCAAACAGCTTTTAACGCTTGCAAGCAAGGCTTAGCTTCAGCTGCATTACTTGTCCACCCGGACACCACCGCTGACCTTGCTTTATTCACAGATGCGTCCGACACATCCATAGGCGCAGTGCTGCAGCAGAAGGCAGGGGACAGCTGGAGACCACTGGCATTCTTCTCACGACGTTTGTCCTCATCACAGAAGAAGTACAGCCCGTATGACAGGGAGCTCTTAGCCATCCACGACGCAGTCAGGTACTTCCGGCATATGGTCGAGGGCAGACACTTCACCATATACACGGATCACAAACCCCTGTCATACGCGTATGCACACAGCCGTGAGAACTGCTCACCACGCCAGTACCGATACCTAGACTACATAGCGCAGTTCACCACGGATATACAGTATGTAGCGGGTAAGGACAACGTCGTGGCAGATGCCCTATCACGTGTGGAAGCTATTTCAGTCCCAACGTTGGACTATGCAGCCCTTGCACATACCCAGGAAAGCGATCCTGAACTGCAAGGACTCCTGACATGCAACACCACATCACTCAGGCTCAAGAGAGTATGCCTCCCAGACACAGACATTGAGCTATACTGCGACACCTCCACTGACAACATACGCCCTTTTGTTACAGAACCATACAGACGCCGTGTGTTCCAGAAGCTTCATCAGCTGAGCCACCCCGGTAGACAGGCCACGGTCAAATTGATTTCTTCCCGATTTGTTTGGCCTGGTCTGAAGAAGGACTGCCGGGCATGGACCAGAGAGTGTATAGAGTGCCAGAAGAACAAGATCTCGCGGCACACATCCTCTCCCACCTCTCCCTTCCCTATTCCTTCCCAGCGATTCTCGCATGTCCACATGGACATTGTAGGGCCACTAACGCACTCAAATAATTACAGGTATATCCTCACCGTCATCGACCGCTTTACCCGCTGGCCTGAGGCATACCCCATCGCCGACATCACCGCCGAGACCTGTGCCCGCACCTTCATCGCCGGCTGGGTGTCTCGCTTCGGCTGCCCACACCGCATCACCACCGACCGGGGCGCGCAGTTTGAGAGCAAACTCTTCCACGCTCTCGCTGCGACCCTCGGTAGCCAGCATCGGCCAACGACGGCGTACCACCCAGCCTGCAATGGCATGGTCGAACGCCTGCACCGCCAGCTCAAGGCGGCCATCCGATGCCACACCGACACCAACTGGTCTGATGCTCTTCCGCTCGTGCTGCTCGGCATCCGCAGCGCCTGGAAGGAAGACATCAATGCATCAGCTGCGGAGTTAGTCTACGGTGAACCACTATGCTTACCGGGACAATTCATCTCACCAACAGTTTCCGGCACCGCAGACTACGCCGACTTCGCAGCACGTCTTCGGCAGCAGATGGCCAGTTTGTCACCAACACCGGCGAGTCGTCACGGCCAGAAGGCGTTCTACGTGCCCCGCAGCTTGGCAACGGCGACGCATGTCTTCCTGCGACATGACGCCGTGCGCCGACCACTCGACCCGCCATACACCGGACCGTACAAAGTGCTGCAGAAGGGCGAGAAAATCTATAAAATTGAGGTAAGGGGTAAGGAGACAACCGTCAGTATAGATAGATTAAAGCCCGCTTACCTCAACAACGAAGAAGATGACGCCCCAAACAGCACAAAACAAAGTTCGACGAGTACCGCCACACAGTTGTTGACAAATACCGCCGTCATAAAGAAAACCCGTTCCGGTCGAACTGTCCGCTTCCCGGATTACTATCGCTCGTAGCGGTAGCTACAGCTCAGAAGGGGGGTAGTGTAGCGGTCTACATCCCCATTTAGATATAATAAATAATGTAAAAACACTAAAACATTCCATCACAACACACCACAATAAAGTTTGTTATTTTCACGTTTGACAGTTGACACATGACATTTTGCAATTACGTTCCATCCTAATTATCATAAACACAAACATGCATGGAACGCATTATCTATGACTAATCGTATTAATAAAAATCATCACACACCACATATTTAATTTAATAACTTGTTTACAGTTCACACATAAATTTTTATTGTATGAATTAACATAAATAACAAATATGTACACTACACAAATTAGATTAAGTAAATATGTAAAAATTGCATTCGGGATATGGCCTGTAACCATTCACGGAACGCAGCCGCTGAGTTGGCGATGACCGGCGGTTTTAAGAGCGGGTCCAAAGGACATTTTCTTCAGTGCGCTACTAGACCGTTCCGCAACTGCACGCCAAATCTCGCTCGCAAAAACCTAGGTTTCCCGCTAAAGCCTAACTTTGTTCATTGTTACTCGTTTGTCCTTATTCTTGTCCGTCCAAATAAAACAGTGTTATTCGTTCCAATTAGTTTATTTATAATGTTACATATATTTAATTAAAAGAAGAGACGTGGTAATATAAAATCTAGTTACACCAAACTTAGCGTTTAAATTATTTTACCCCGTCACACTTCATACCTACTCCGGTCACTTGTAATAAGGTTCCGTTGGTTACCTTTTCGATATGTACATATGTATACAATACGATACGTTACGACATAATACGAAAAATAACAAAAAGGTACAGGTTCAACGTTATGTTCACATTTTAATTTTTTCTGAATCTTTTTTCTCATACCGAAAGATTAAAACCCTTCTAAAACCTATAATAATAATATTCTGCTTTCATAATATGGTTAAACACAAAATTATTTTAATATCTATATTTTCAGCTTTTTATAAAAAAAATCCCGGGTAAAAGTTAAAAAAAAAACTTTACGTCGGTTTTCCAACGAGTTGTCAAATAAAAATATGCAAATGAATATTTGGGTACAAAAATGGGTACAATGTGTGTGGTTTTTTTAAATTCTAAAGCAATTCGGACATTCTACAAACTGTACGGCCGAATTTTAAATGGTATGGTAAATAAAATAGTACAAACCTATGCAAATATTTCTAAAGAATTATTACCGAATGCAAATACTGTTTCAGTAATGTAAACTCAAACTCAACGCATTTATTTCAATTAAACCATTTACAGGCACTTTTGAAGAGGTGAAGCTATAGCATGTTTCAAAGCGTAGATCTTTATGGAAAAGAACGTGCAGGAAACTCCACGGACACTCTTTAAATCAATATATTGTAACAAAGTTGTGGTTATAGTTCTTGTTGCAATTATTCATATATATGGGAACGATTTAGAAAAATGTTCATGATAAAAGCGTCCGGAGTAAAACATTCAAAGAACAAATAATTAAAGAAAAAAAAGTGGCAGTTATGAAATGACTAGTCCCAGCTGATGGACCCGGAGGTGATGAAACATATACGCTATCATCAGAGAGAATTTTGAGTGAGCATGACACTCCCAACTGCCAGGGCACATTCAAGTCAATGATATAACAAAAAAAAAACAGGGTACATATTATTCACACATGTGCCATTAATATTATATGAAATTATACAATGCTAAACAGATTAAGTCTATTTAATGTAAAAAATACCTTCTTACAATCTTCAGTGGATCCAACAATGTTTCTAAATGCTAATGGATTAGTTTGTCTGCCCTAGTGGCTGTGGAGCAGGACCGGCATTTACCCAAGCATTTTTATTATCAATTGAATCCCCCAACTTGTAATATCAATATGCTTGGCTGCATATTGTGCGTTTAATACAAGATTAAAAAATCGTTTCATTAAGTTCAAATATAGATGGAGGTATTTTATTATAACATTTCCAGCCTGAAACCTGGTTGAAATAAATTAATTAAAAATTTCATTTGATCGACAATGATCGATCATAAATAACCAATCAAGCTCATATTTTCTACGCACCGATTTGCGCAATGACCGATTACTTTCAGAAATATGTTCACGTAGAGTTTATAACAACCAAAATTGTTCGAGTAATCGATATTAAACGTACTAGTTTAAATTTCTTCACACACGAGACACAATCGGTTTCGTGTCGCAAGTTGATCGTTACCACAGCATAGGCACAAATTGATATGGTGACAATATTCTCTGATTATACGTAATTTTTATTACGATACAAGTCTTGGAATGGGATAAGTGTCCATTATTTTATTGCTAGATTCAATTTAAGTTAAGAAAGTCTAGTCCAATATCAACGCAAAAGTCTAATTTACCTGATATATCTGACTAGCACCGCACTGCGGTTTTACCCGCGTAGTTCCCGTTCCCGTGGGAGTATGGGGATAAAATATAGCCTATGTCTCAGGGTGAATGTAGTTTTCTAATGGTGAAAGAATTTTTGAAATCGTTCCAGCAGTTTTTGAGTTTATTCGTTACATACAGAAATACAAATCTTTCCTCTTTATAATATTAGTATAGATATAGATTAAAACAATAACGTGAAAATCTTTTTGCCTGAGTTAAACTATCAACTAAAGATCTGAGATTCATATTGAGAAAATCTAGATATATACATTATAATGTCGATTGATATTGAAAATTGAAAACACGACTAGTTTGCCTTAGGTCAAGATTCACAAGAAACACTATAATTTCAACCTAATGGATATTGATCTTGGCGGAATGAATCATACGTTAATCTTAGAACTGCAATGGAAAATGTATGAGCAATACTTACAAATACATACATATTACAGTTCTTTGTAAGGATTTCCTTAGTTAGTGCACGACTGCAAGCAAACGCCTCTGCACCGCACTTGGTATAATGTTTACCCCAGTCGCCCAGTACTTTAGCTGTGCGCTCTGGTAGTGCACGTATCCTCGCGACTACAATCAAGACCTACATCTAATAGGATTTTATGGACATTTTTCTCATCAGCTTCAGAAGACTGCGACAAAGAGACAGAGTTTTCTCTTGAGAAAGGAATCCATCATCCGCCACCTCTCTCACGTCCTTCAACTCACTTTGGACTTTATTTTAAACGTCTCAAATTTATAAAACTTTTACTATACAGTCACAGTGATATCACAGACGTTTTCGAACAGTAATTATAACATACAATCTTTCACAAGCAAACGTAAACACTCATCTTCGAACATCTACTTACTAATTAAGACCTCTAATTATCGAGATACACTCTCACGCTCCAATTGTATCTTACTGAAACTCAATTAGCATTAAAATCGAGTCACGCTATTTAGGCACGCTATATCGAATCGGTTTACGCAAAAATTATGCCTATAACACTATCGTTAATGGGCACTTTTCTATCCTTAACCTTAATAAATCGGGCGCGCATACGACGCATATTGTAGGGTGTTAGATCGACAGTGATATCTTAGCGATTTACGCGGTGTGGCGTACGCGCGCGTATTTGGCTTTACTTTTAGGTGAGCGTGCGCGAGCGCAACCACGCACTGCTCTTCCGTTAAGAACGCTCAGTGCAACTACGACACTGGCCGAGAACGAACTTAGAACCTCGAATCGTAGACCGCGTCAAGATCGCGCGCCGCTACACCTGTGAACTGTGAACTTGCGGACTTTCTTGTGCCAATTATATTGTGATTGTGTTTTGTTTGGCATTTATACGGTAAGTCGAATTTTTTAATGACGATTCATAAATGTAGAGAGAAATAAACTTTCTTTAAAATAAAATAGCCGGGCGCTCTCTCCGGCGACAGTCGAAGAAAGCTGTGATTAGGAGAGCCGGTACCGGCTGACAAATTGTTTTAATGTTAGGATGAGTGCGGTCACAGAAAATATTCATTTGTTACTGTCTATTGGTGAATGGGCATTTTAATAGGCATCAGATTCAAAACAATGGGTTGTAAGGTTATTGATAAGTTATTTTAGTGAAGAAAAATAAATCAAAGATGCAATAAAATTTATTTATTGATCGAGTACCTATTGTATTATGTTTATTTTATTATTAGTATTGAAGTTATCTATATGACACAAAAACTGTGCGAATCTTTAAAACCCTTCATAATCTTAAATTAACTAAACCCTACAACTGATTAGGTGATTAAAAAAAGCATATAATAGCTAGTAAAAATAGGGTAATTATAATTTTAACTGACGCACTATTTATACGCAATTAATTATCATTCTAACATATTTCAAATCAGACTAACGTTTTAATGAACTTAGAAATCGAAGTTTCATTTCGTCGAAAACAAAACACTTAAGAAATAAACTTCGGGAAAAATGGTAAACTGTTAGCGAATGTCGAAACAATTGCAATATTTCGTTCGAATTAGCATGCTTGTAACAATCGGTAGTCAATGAATTTTTTCGCTCATTTCATAACTGCGAAACTTCGATACGGTTCGAACTAAATGTGTAACATCGTTGAGCCATAACCGTCGAGACCTATTAGCGGGTTTTACTAGTTCAGGTGAAAATTACGACCTTCTAAGTCCCTTCAGTTTCAGTCGTGTTTCGGCCGTAATACCTTCTTAACTGCTATAAAACCTTGTTTCAATAATTATAATATTGATCCAATATGTATTAGGCTTAAAAATATTTTTTAAATTAAAAACAGCTAGGTTACGAGGTACGTAATTAAAAAAAATATAGTCAAAGATAAATCATGAAGTTAATGTGCTTTAAAAATGTTGAGTCAAATAAAAATAAGAACTTAGATTTTTTTATAAATTTCTTGACATAAACACAATTTATTTATTTATTAGGGAAAACAAACAGTTACACAAAAGTTTCTTAATTATTAAACCTTAATATATAATATGAATAACTTAAGTGTAACTCACAACGTTATCCACATGTTAACTCACAACGTTATCTACATGTTACGCAATGAAAATCAAACATTATTTTATTATGTCTTAGTAATTCCCAGGCAACTGAACTTCTACCAATCTACGTAATTATGGGTAGAAGTTCATTTGTCTTTAAAATAACGCAAACTTTGTTTAGTTTTCACTTGCTCTAAATATCCCACGCTCTGTGTTCGATGTGCCACTCTATACAATGATGGCGACCTACAAATTAATGTTAGAAATACTCTCACTGTCACGAGAAAAGAATCGCATTATGCAACGTGACCAATCTTGGTAATATTTAAAAATATAGTTGTTAAGAACTAGGGAAAAAATAGGACTATTTAATTTTATTTATAAATTAAAATAAATCATTTTATAAAATTGATTCATTTTGTTTTTTTTTTTTTTTTAATCGATGTTATTTTAAATGGGGATACTTAAATTCAATTTTAAAATGTTTGTATAATTATTTTTGAGAGGCTTTCTTTTTCTTTATTATTTCTTTATTATCAATAAATCAGCTAGCAAATACCTTCATTTTTATAACCACCTAATAAACGTTGTTTATGTTGCTGAAATAAAATAATTAGAGCACATATTAGAAAAAACGCAATAAAATTTAATTTTAATGAGTGGTCGATTAATTATCCAATAAAAAATATCAAAGAACGTTTAAATAAAAATAATACAACAAATCTGTTAAAAGATTAATAAATACTTCATCACATTATGTCTCAATTACAAGCTCTTTGCCAAAATTGACCGCACACAGCTCGGATCTAACATCTCACATAATTTATGCCGCTTTTATTTAGTGGTTCATTTTATGCTCGCTTACATCTCGCATAAATCATCCAGCTAACATGGTGCATGTTCAAAATAATAGACAAAGTGCAAACGGCTTACATTACATGCCTATAAGTGAAAAAAGTAGTATTTTTATAACCAGAATGGCATTGCAAATTGTTTAATTACAACGTTATGAATATTTCATACACGAGTTACTACAAAGGCCAGTAACGAAGGTAAAACGCGTTGAAGTAACTTTAATAGTTAAACAGAGATTTCTAAACTGCACTTGTACTGTTTTGCAACGATGACACAATTTTAGAATTAATTATTTAATCAGTGAACTAATTGTAGTTATATCGAGACCTTGCTTGTTTTTGCTCGACTGCGTGTGTAAACGAGGGTAACGTTTTTCACAATGCGTTAAATAGTGTACTTAGAATTTTTGAGTTTTTAGCAACTAGTTGTTAGTATGCTACCGTTTTGTGTTGCGCTTGCGACGGTGATATATGAGACGTAACGTTCAAATTGAACTGGTTTGTTTTCTATTTGACTGTATGTACCTGCGTGATTTTGCAAGTAGAGCAAACTTGTCGGGTAAGCGGACCAGCTGAGGAAAATGAAACAAGTGGAAGAGTTAATTACGAAGGGCGCTCGGACGGCTAATAACTGACCGTTTTATCTCGTTTTTTCTGCAATTATTATACAAAACTGCCTTTAAGTTCAGTCATGAATAAAAGTCGTAAAAAATGTTTCTTTCTTTTCTTCTGATTACCATCAGCCGGGCACAGAATTACGACTGCTACTGAGAAATTCCTGATGGGAAACAGACCCCAAAAACACGGCACCTCTTTTCCCAATCCGGGAATCGAACCTTAGACCTGACGTTCAGTGATAGCGCTGGCAACCACAAAACGATTGAGGCAGTCGAAGTTGAAAGATACAGACGCAAAAAGTATTATCTTAATAATAAATAGATGGTTAATATAGTGCTGAGTTGCTGACTTTATAATTTTTTATAAGATCAAAAATTCAAACAAAAAATTACCTGCTTTATAATAACTGACGGTTATGATCAATGATTTATTTGAACACGTTACATGCTAAATAAATATACCCAATATTCAAGTATCTGATAATTTGTTAAAACTTCTAGCAATTGCTACCGTCATTTTCATGACTACTTGGATATTAGTATTTTGATAACCTTCTGTAGTTAATAAATCAGAATATTACGTATTTTCCGATAAACTGAAGCGTTGTTTTTTTGTTTATTTAAATGTACCTATTGTATATACTAACAACTTGTTTAGTTTTTTATTCTTAATGGTTTCAAGTTTTAGTTACTTATATTTTTTCTAACTTTAACAATCCGCAAAAAAATATTTTCAAATGGCCTTCTATCAGAAACTAATAAATGATCATATTAGTGGAGTGTCGAGGTAAATACTATTCATTTTAACAACATTATTTAAAACGAAATCATGTTCTTAACAAATTGCCTTTGTTAACTTCAATTGTCAAATTGGGTACACCTATTACTTTAATTAGTACATAGTCTATACGTGTTTACATACACGGCACACGAAGTATTGGTGCACACATAAATTAACCATTTAAAAAAAACCGTTTGTATACGTAATACAGGTGCACACTTAAATTAACCATTAAACCAATTAAAAATAACCATTTGCATCACTGTGATTTATGTTACACTGTGATTTATGTTACACCCATTATTGCAGATCCAAATAAATAAACAAACACCCTAGTGACGAATTTATGCTAAATAATTGAGAAACGAATACAAAAATGCTTCAAATTAAGGTACATTTAGCCTCTTCGGCAAACCAAAGCCATTGCGTCAATTGATCGAATGAAACCGTAGTTTTAACAGCGCAAATCAGAGATGTCCGTGTCTAAACTAATGACACAGATTACGTCGATCGTTGTCACTAGGAAACATTGAAGAATCACTTACATTTAATTGGGAATACAATAGAATCTTCTTAGAAATATTATTTAGAAGTAACTTTTATCTGCAGCTTTTCTCGCGTTTATAAATATTTTATTGAAAAGCCTATAACTATCTCCAGGTGCCATCTAACTCTATACCAACATTCATCATAATCGATTCAGCGATTTAAGGATGAAAGCATAACAAGCAAACGTACTTACTTTGTCGTTTATAATATAACTAGCTTTTGATCGTGGAGGTTAGGTTAGCTGGTCTATGGATGGGTTACCATCTCAACATAACGAGTTTCCTCCGTGCCTCGGAAAGCACGTTCAGCCGTTGGTCCCCGCTGTCATTTGTAGATCTTTATCCGTAACGACTGCCTACGAGATATACATACATATATATCTCGTAGGCAGTCGTTATGGATTGTCAGAAATGAGAATCTGACTCCAGTCATGCCAAAAAAAAGTACCGTGTTCCCCAGTTAATGGGTTGCTGGTAGGCAGCCGCTCCACGTGAAATACTGGTATTCAGCTGAATCCTGTATGACTGGAAGCAAATCCCAATATAGTTGGGAAAGGGCTAGGCAGATGATGATGATGTATAAGTACAAAAATATAATATAGGAGGATACTTAGGAGTTAGGATTAGGAAATTGAAGGTTTTTTTTTTTGCATTGGTTATCACAAAAATATACATAAGGTTAGGTTAGGTTAACTATTTTTCTACTAGTACTACTACTACTATTCGATAACAGGCCTACCAAAAATCATGTAGAATGGTTGTAGTCAACGCAAACTGTGTCCATGTGTCCATAGATACGACCAGCAATGGAATTGAAATTGATTGTTTCAAACCAATTAAGAAGTAAAAAAATGATGTTACTCCAGTAAGCAAAGCTCAATGTACCGTTAAATATGTTTCAAGTTCATCATCGCATCAATAACGACAGTCTACGATTTGAAAATAAAACATTGACCTAATGACCCTGTTTTACCAGCAGAACTTGTGAAGCTTTGCATACTCTATCTTGATTCAGCAAACACTATTTGCATTAATCAAAAGAATATTCGTCTTAAACAATCTATGTTTGAATTTTGTCGGAAACTGGCAAATTATAAAGAAATAGACGTTAACACGGATAGAAATTGTAAATGCTAAGCAAAGAATCAGAAAAGTATACATGGCAGCATTTACGAGAGCCATTTACTATATTCTGAGACAAACGTTACATACACAAATCTAAACGTACATATAGGAATAATGTTTTTGATCCCGAAAACAAACTGAAAACATCCCTTTATTTAATGATAATAAAACAAAGAGTTCAGTATTTATGCAAATAGCATTTGTCACAACTGTATAATGTAGAAACCTATTACAAGTTTGAATCATAAACTTAAGTTAGAATTTAAGGAGTCTGCGAACAGAAATAGTCCATATTGTGCGGAGGATGTAATCATTTACATACAGTACTGTATTTCCTTTTCTCTTTAAAATCCATCCAAACGTTGTCTTGAAAAGATCGCTTTTGGCGATAAGGCCGCCCATTGTGTCACCCTATGTAATGTTTTCTTCATCTATAGTTTCTGTTACTTATATGTGTTATATCATTTAAAATGTGTCACACAATGAATGCTAGCTGTCTTTAAACTTATTTGAGCACAACATAGGAACCAACTAAAGCCGACCTATTAGAGCTTAGTAATAATAGCTCTGACCCACTTCCCCATTCTCAGAGTACTCTATGTCCATGATCTGTGATTAATCACACTTTTTATTTTAAATATTTTTTCCAAAATCCACCTGTTTGGTTTCTGTTCTGTCTTTGTTTACTAAAAAACCACAGAACCAAAATGGGGGTAATCATGTAAAAAATATGACAAATTGGGTGTCTGTTAGTTGCTTTTGAAGATCTACTATCTACCTGATTCAGATACGTTCATTATCATCCTCAAATGTGTAGGTAAGACTTGCTTAAATAAAGGAAGAATGTGCTCAAAATTTGAACATATGTACATAGGTTTATAACCTTTCTAACAACTTTGTACAATTGTTAGAACCACTGCTTAACATGAACACTGCCCACGCAGTTCACTACCCCTCGCAGGAGAACTGCTTGAGAGATTTTGAAGAAACAGTGCTATCTTACATGAACTCTAACGACAATAACTGCCAATTTACTACACCATAACTGCATGGAACAAGCCTTAATAGAAGATGATTGTCCAGATACACCCACGACTAAACAAGTTTAGCGGTGCAGAATGTATAGGATTCCAAAAAAAAATATAGCGACGTCTATATTCTCACCAGTTTCAAAATACACGTAAAGGGGAGAGCAAAGTTTTTATCATGAAGTTAAGAATAAACTGACCTTTTCTAGGTTTTTCAACGTAAATCAATTATTTTTTAATTGAACACGATTATTATGATTAGTATTCGAATCGAAACTTGAAATTTGTAAAACAGACTACACACACTACACTTCACCTTGCAACAAAAACAGAGGTGCCACATTCTCAAATGAAAACCAATAAACTCGACAAAATCGCCCTTGGTTTTCACTTACACAATACTTAAATTCACTAAGCAATAAAAGTCATCAATATAATTATGTATGTTGTTGAGTTTAGCTATCAAAACATGTCAGCAACAATTATAGCAGTTGTAACCGTTATTATAACTATTACAAGCGTTACGTTACTCGTCTTCGTTACGTTACATAACCTAAATAAATATGTGTGTCAGTGACAAATGTTGTGCCTTGAGCTCATCGTTTGTTCTAATTCGGTTGACATACGAAAGCAAGTGTTATAGTCAACTAAGCGTGACTGCAAACGATTTAGTTTATTTGTTGATATTTTTGCAATATTTTGAATTATAACGGACGATAATGTCAGGGAGATAAGACGCGGTAGACCAAAAGGAGAAGGCAGGATGAACAAAACAGACGCCAGGACTAAAAAGAGGAAGCGTGCCATCGCAAAACATTGAAAATTGGCGGGAGTACTTTACCCAGATGTGGGGCAAAACGATAACTAGTTGATTAGTGTTGTTACTGTTTTTAAATAGGAAATAAATACCATGCCTGCACCTAATGATTAACTATCATGATACTAGGCAAATATCTATCTAGCAAGATCAAAGGTGAATAACAGCTTCTGCTCTATCAGACCAGACACTAAAAACGATCAGTGATGACTGCACCACCAAGTCTTTAATTTACTTATAATTATACACACCGGCTCATACCTTTATTGTACCGATACCGCCGTAAAAAAACGGATCAAAAAACGTCTACACGCCAGGCTAGTGACGTAACCGAAACACCAAAGCCGCAACATCATACAAACCGTAAACACAGAAAACCATACATCACCAGACTTCGGAACTATCAGCTATACAAGTCCGAAGATTCGTACCGGTATGTGAAAGTAGCAATCATAACATATTCACGGCACGCGAGAATATGGGACCGGTAGATCACGTAGCGGTACTGACGCAACTAATTATACATAACGCCTCAATAGACGAATCGACCTGATGGCAATCGACAAAGCGAAGCGAAAGCCCGACGTAATACTTAACACACGCGATTCTTTTCGACGTCTTCGGCTGGACAATTGTTTAGGTCTAGGAGAAATCTATAGGAGACAACGGTCAGTTTTATGTTTTTAAAGAGCGGAAAGGAGGATTTAAATGTTTATTTTTTTTAAGGAGAAAAGCCTAATTCTTCTCTTAATTATGAAGTTACTTTCTGTTATAGTTTAAAGTTTGTAAGTCACACATTAAATAATAGTTTTATATTTATTACTGAAGCAAAACTAGGTGTGTATAATACTCCTTTTCGTTTCATTCAAATTCCAGATAAATAAATAAAAGAAATGTCAGCCAGAGCGCAGCTCGATACTGTATTTATTTACCAAACAAATTAATATTCAGACAAGCTTTGCAAATCGAACTTCCATTTTAATGTAGTTCTTGGTTCAGTCTCGAATGAACATTCCTTGTTATGTAAATCCGCGCAGAGAAACAAGACCTAAAAGAAAAACAAAATGTGTGTAGTTAAAGATGACTTTTACAACACTTTTGTCCAATTATGTAGTTTGTTTATAGAGTTATTATTTTAATTTTTATTATGATCCAGTAAAACAAAAGCAGAAAAAATGCTCAAGGAGTGCCTTGCTTTTAGCGTTGACATAAATTGTATAATGTCCTCGAGGACGCGGTAGGTACGGTGAGCGAGGGAGTCAATGCACCCACAACGAAGTTCACTGCTCCTCCCGAGATATTTTAGTCACGTGCTGAATGTTAAAACTTATATATCGCGTAAATGTATGTGACAGTTGAGGTTTTACTGAACAACTTTTGAATTCACTCCAGAAATATATTTGGAAAATTGAAGTTCTAAAGACGAATCGGGGCCAAGCACTCCGTCCATATATTTCCCCCATATTTAACTCGCAGAAAATTTTCGTTTCGAAAATATTTGTCATAAATGTTTGTCACTTAACTTTGCGTGGCTGGTTATTATGATCAACTAGCGTGTATTAAGAGCGTGTTCGGAAAACGGAGACGTGGAAAAATAGTTTTGAAGTATATCTCTTAATTTTTCTCATAATGTGCGCCAGAAAAATAACACAAAAAAGGCTTGTATTTCTTGTTCGCTTTTAGGGTCTACAGTTAATTTATTACCTCTTACACTTTTTATGATCCCAAAACCAGAATGACGTAACCAGTGAAGTCATTCCGAAAACAAAAAAGCTTTTAGGGCCACTGCCTACCTATAATTTGCATCACATAATCCCTTTCCAGTTCAGAAGCATTGCAACAAGCAATGTGTGCTCTCAGGCGATCAACCGGAAACTTGTGTAAATTTCTTAGTACTATTTAGCCCTAAGCGGTACCGACACACCCCGTGTTTTGATATTACTTTGCGATCCCTTCAAGGCCTAAAGGCTTAGACAGTTAATATGTTCATATACATAAACATACAGTTCAGACATTTAAAACACGTGTTTTACCTACATATGTACATCATATCACAGTATTTAAAAACAAGGTTATCAAAGGTTTTAATCGTTAACCTGTAGCAACCAGCCCTTCTAGATAATAAATGAAGAGATAATCTGTACTTCTCGTCATAAACCGGCAATATTATTAGTCGTAAGTCACTAATAAGGCGCAAGGCTGCTGTTCTATACATACAGTGTAGTAGTAGTGTATTTAGAGAAGAAACTAGGTCCAAAGTCGGTCAAGTCGACGGATGCATTCCTGCGTTGCTCTTGACATTCCACCTTGGTTAAATAACTACATAATACTGCAAGCAAAAAAGGAATACAAGTACCGTAGGTCAATGAGATTAATGTGTAGTCAACTTCAAATTTGGTGGCTTCTTAGAGGGATAACTAGCATGTCCGATCAGTTACCAATCTGTCAAAACTACCAAAATCTAACAACAACTTCCCTTTAAACGCTCATCGCAGTTACGGAATGAGTTTACAAGAATCCTTTCGAGTTTTGTCATATAAAGGCCGCTATCCCACTGACGTTTACGAGCGTTGACGTCAACGTCGAGTCTAAGCAGCATCGACGCCGCGTAGACGCGTGGCAAGCATTAATGTCCGCTGAACGCGACGTTAACGTTGCGTATGTGTTGACAGTCAGAGAATGAATAATTTTAAAATTGTATTATAAACAGATGCGTGTGCTGATTGGCAACATCTTTGGCATCGATTGCCTGAGAGCGTGACGCCTAAAAAGTAATCACGTACACTGTATCAATGACATTTCCCTGCATCGTACAAGTTATTTATAAAGTTAACCTGCAAACTAAAAATTTATGCCAGTTGTACTTTTGGTTAATTCAGGTAATTCCACGAATTATAACATGGTTGTCTTGTAAAACAAGAGCTTAAACATAAAAGTTTATTATAATGTTTTTAATTTAAGGTAAATGTCAGATTATCTGCGGGGATAAAAAATTAACAATGTTATTTTTAGTTTCAAAATATGGTTGCAGTAACCATAATCAGAAGTACCGGTGTGAAATGAAATGGTTTTTCTTAGGTTCGGTCATTCTAATTACAGTTACTAAAAAATAATACTTTTGGGTCTGTATGACACTGTAACTAGGATAAAGTTACCATTGTGTAACTTCCCGAAAGCATGAGATTATTTTATGAGGGCTAAACTTGAGCAAGTGAAGGATTCCGCACTCACACATTGCTCAGTGTAGCTATTATTGTAGGTATGTACTTCGATGACATCACAGTTCACAATAGATTTGTTAACAAATTGTTTTGCATCCCACTCTCAAACATTATATTATTACCGATTATTTTTTGTTAGTGAACAATGAACATCACTAAATATTTCCATGTAACGTGTTATTGAGATAATCGAATCCTTCCAGGAACCATCCCATGTTTTTGTGCGTTGATGAATGTGTCTGTTTCTCTAGTGTCTGGCTTTTCTTTTTATGGGTGGGAACTCATCTAATGACTTCTGCCGCTCTAAAATCCCTTTGCCCTTTGTGTTCCTGAGCCTCGGTGACTCTTCCAAACAAATTCCGCAATTCTGGCATTTGTCTTCGTACTGCTTTGTATTTCGTAAATTAAAAAAAAAATCTTTATCAACGAGATCCATAGATTAAAAAGGAAATTTTCTTCTAAGATACGCCACTGTAATGTAAATAATAAAAATCATAGTAGAATTCTATTTCAAAGCAAAACCCACTTCTAGTTACGATGCAAACGTCCAGGACATTGGTGATTGATTTATAGAATAATCGCCATCGAATATTATACAGTTGAAAGGATTATCTCGCCTTATACACTAGTAAAACTAGCGCAGCAAACGTCTATGGTAAAACAAGATGCAGTGATCTTGCATATTCAAGATTGCCTTCATAAGTCATGTGAGGGCACTCCAGAGAAATCTAGACCGAGTCCGTGTGACTGGGGAACGATTGCGCAAAAGACGTCAGCCCAGACGTCGGAAGTTCTGGAATGATGGACTATTTTTGGACTACTTTACAGTTTTTACATGACTGACTGAAAAGGATGAGGTTCTCTTTTGTTTTTTCAACGAGGCCTTCGCCAATATAACAATTTTGATAATTCCTTTTTACACTGTTATAGTGGAATAAACAGTAGGTTATGATAGTTTTGCCACTTTAACATTATCAATAAGATAATAAGCAATGCGTAGCAATACTTTTGTCACTTAAGAAAAAAAATAGTGACGGTAACTCTTTATAGAAAAGGTTGTCATACTCTTTGGTTACAAGAATGATTTTAACGTGTTGAATAGATACTTAAAGGAAAAGCATAAATAAGGCTTTAGCAATTATTACTTAGTATTCACGTTGGTTGTTTATTTATTTGTAATAATTTTCGTACGTATCGAAAATGTTAATATCTGACCGGAGTAAAATACAAGATCTATTCAAAAGTAATTTAACTAGCCCATAAAGTTGTTATAATTTAGGACAAATATTTTGATACCAAAAGCGGCAAACCGCTAGGCTGGGAGTATAAGATACGAAAATTATGAACGTTTTCATTCATATTCCAGTAAGAATTGTTACTAACACAAACGGCTTAAGCGAAATTGGCATGGATGAAATTAGGGCTGGGTGGCTTAGCCTAACGAACCCCTAGGTCGTCTAGGAGTCAAACGTTTGCCTTCACGATTTATAGGGGTTAAAGTTGGAATCACTTTCTCGAAAGATTTATTCAGTTTCGATGTTCATAGAATTCTCTATTACACTTTATTAGAAAGTTTCGTTCATTCGTTAACTTCTATTATTTTCTGAAATACGTCTTACGAAGTTCGCAGTGAGAGTAAAGCCGCTGTTCGCGTTCGTTGACACTTTAGATTAACTATCACAATATCTACTTTCTACAAATGTTTGAGAATTTAATAACAGCGACGGTACTTAATCAAAAGGCATAAAAAGAGATAACTTTTTTTATGAAAGCCACGGTATTGAGCTGGGTTTTACAACGAAACACGAAAAAATGGTCGGAGGCTTGTATTTACGATTTTTTCCGAAAATTGGCGAGCATCAGCGACATGACCCGAGCAATGCCTGCTTTGCATACCCAGAGGACTATATTTATGCTGAGCATAAAAGCAAGCACTGTAATTATTCGCCCAAACTCTAAGTTTATTTGTAGACCGCTATTAGTAAGGAATTTAGAGCAAAGTACTTTGCAGTTCGGGTCACTATTTCACCAACGATTATTCCGATAAACCTAATCGCTGTTTAGTAATTCGATATAATTAAGCCGAACACTTTTTGTATCAAGTCTGTTATTATAGGCGTTTGTTTTTTGCAAAAAAAAAGCATGGTTAATCGATGACGTAAGTCGAAGGGAATCTTTGTTAACCTGTTTTGAGAAATGAGGAGGACAGAAGGGTTAGGTCTTAAATAAAACAGCGGGAGAAAAGTGCATTCACACCAAACGTGGGATGACACTCGAACATCGTGACTGGGTTTTTTCAACTGATTCATTTAAGAGATTGCATCTTTTCGAAGGGTTTTCGGTTACGAATATAATTTGGTTTGGACTTAAGGATGAAGTTATAAACTAGGGGATTTCAAAACTTAAAAATTGTTTGCATTCAGATCTTAAAAGATTCTGATTTTATTAAATAAGGTAGTTAGGTACTGGTTTTAGCGACAATACATAAAATTATCAATTATAATACCTATGGTTTTCGATACGCACCTACTGCCAATGTATGTCAGTAGGTACCTATCGGAAACAAAGTAGAATATCATGTTAACGTTGAAAGAAGCTTTAAAATAGATTTTGCGATTATTACAAACAAAAATATTTCAACTGATTTTTAAAAAGCAATTGCATCACACTACCTAACTGGAAGGTCTAAAAGGTACTGTGTATATACACCTGTTGCAACTTAAATATTTCTTGTTTGTAGCTAAATCTAAATTCAGGCAGATTTAGGCATTAAATCAATAACTTAAAACCGGTTTCTAGTCTAAAAACGACAGACCCAGATTTTAGCTAACAATTGCAAACGGTAACGAATTGATTAAAATTGTGCAAATCCATCCATCATTTCGATTGCAATAATGACGTTAATGCAATTAAAGCATTAATTCAATTAATTATTAATTGGAATTAATGTACTTTGCATGCTGTGATTCAGGATCAGCATGCGATAGTGTGTTAATTATGCATCCAATGTGAACAGTTTATCTGTTAAAAAGATAAATTCTCCATTGTGAACGAATTTTGTTTAATATAATAGAATACTCTTTATTATGTACACCATATAAGTTACAAAAAATATAGATTAAGAAAACATTACATAGGGTGACACAATGGGCGGTCTTATCGCTAACAGCGATCTTTTCAAGACAACCTTTGGATGGATTTTAAAGAGAAAAGGAAAATAGTACTGTAGGTAGTCTTAGGTGTACTAATTATATACGCAATAATTCATAATATATACAATAATAATGAAGTATGAAACAAAATGCATAGAAACCATAATAATATTCAATTTTCGTAAACGACTTCCAATTTAGGCCGTTTTGCAGACAAAGGAAATTGGAATACATAGCCTTTATTTTGCATTGATGCGTTTTATAAAACAGTAATCGTTCATTCGCATTAACTTGTTCAAAGTCATATTTATAACCAATGTTCGACAAACAGGCAACAGCTTTAAGCATTACAGCTTCCTTGGAACATTGATCATATAGCATCCTACTATGGTAATATTAATAATATAACATCAGTAATCAGTCTGCCAAGCCTTTCCACAGCCATGTTAAAGCGCTTCCAGTCTAACCGAACGCATGTGTTTGAGCTCCTCATCCCAGTAACTGGGTCAAACGATACCCTTTGGCAAGACTGGAGTCAGGTTTTCTGGTTTCTGAGTACGCAACGACTGTCAACGATGTTCTAATGATTGCCGGACTAACGGCTTAACCTGCTTTCCGAGCTACGGAGGAAAATGGGTAGTTTAACAAGTGGTCACCCATCCAAGGACCGACCTCGTTAAGCGCAGCTTAATCTGAAAGGTCGACCTAGTAGCTGTTATTATTTAGCCTCGAGCTTCTCGCACAAACGTTACCACAGTAACACGATAATATCTCTAAAAAAAAAGATAACATTACCTATCTTAGTATAGCGTTTTTGTGTCTTATAAAGCCATAATTATCTAATCAAACACACACTAATGAATGGTTCAAAGAAAAATCAATTAAGAAAATCAGGTTATTGTTATGCTCTCAGGCTATTAGTTAACAATCATGTACTATTATGATGTTAGTAAGTCCGTGCATAACTTTTAGGCCTAATCACGCAATAGTAATCTTCGAATATTCTTCATTTAATCGTTCGTGAATTCTTAGTTTTTTTCTAGTTTAATTAAGTATTTTATGTTCATCAACATCGTCATTCGCATCATTTCGATTAAAAAAGTGAATATTTTTTCGACAACACAGGTTGTCTTGTTGTTTACTGGTCAAAGAAACTAATGGACATTTTCAATGGCAGAGGCATCGCAAATGTGTTCCCATTCCTGAAAGAAAAACTAAATTGTATCATGTCTTGGCTCGTCGCCTTTACACAAAGTTGCAAAACGACGAACACAAACTTAATCACCATTTAATTGAACGAAAAGTAACTGCAGATAAAATGCAATGCAAAATACATTGTAAGACAAATCGCGTGCACCCAGAACCTTACATTCCCATTCTTTACGCGGGACATTAACATAAATAAACATTTGTGCGAGCCAGCGAGCCAGCAACGCGGCGTTCACATTACCGCTCTGTGCATTCAATGAGCGCGCTGTTCCCATACGATTTGTGCTCTGCAATCTTCCGCTGTTCATGTGCTCCTGGTCTAGTAAGTGGTTTTGGTTGGCATGTTAGGAACTATGGTGGTTCGGCTTTGAGTACTGAAAATAGTGTATAGATAACCATGTCACTTGGTGTTGCCAATTGCAACAAAATGTTTATTAATATAAGCTATTGCATAGCTTCTATCGCGGGCCTTGAGCGTGGCAACCGAATCCAGAAATTCCGTAAAGACTTAAAATAACCTAACACCGCTACGTCATTCGATTAGGCCCCCCGCCTTTTTTTAAATAAACGTTTTTAACTAGCGAGCCGACAAAGCGGCGTTCATATTAACGCTCTGTGCATTCAATGAGCGCGGTCTTTCCGTACGATTTGTGCTCTGCAATCTTTTACTGTTCATGTGCTCCTAGACATTTTATGCAATACAGTGCTACAGCTTCTATTTCTAAAATATGTTGTTGTTGTGGCAATTATGTCACATGATATTTCCGGATGCATCAAAATTTTTATTAAATAAAAAATTATAACAAGGACCTAGGAAAGTGGCGGTGGCGTTCACCATACCGCTTGGAGCATTTAATATATATATACATACAATTTTTACTCGGCAACCTTCAATGTTCATGTGTTATTGCATATTGTGAAGTATGGTGGTCTGGTAGATTAAAATGTGAGCAGTATCAAAAGAGGCATTAGGCCAAAAGGTTTATTTTCATGAAGTTGCCATTATTAATTGAAAAAAAACCTTTTAAACTAGCGATCAAGCAAAGCAATGCTCATACTATCCACTCGGTACTTTGAATAAAAATGTTGTTCATACAATCCCATGACGTTTATCCACATATTCTTAGTGAGTGATTTTCTTTGTCATATTATTATGAAGTACGGTGGTCTAGAAGATGGAAATTTTAATTAGGGTCGGTTCATATAGTGTAGTCAATTAGCTCAAATGAGTTAAGTGCTGATTACTTATCTTGAACTCAAACTTTAATGGAAGAACCTGCATTGGGGCACTTGCATGAATACAGCGATTCCTTAACACATATTTGGAAGAACATAATAGTCAAAGTAAGTGATCCCAGACGAATTCTTAAACGAAAACAATGGTACCTATTCTAATATCTTACGACTTTATAGCTTCTTGTGTTTCCTTTACTAATAAATTAAATCTAACGAAGACCTTTCAAAGATGGGTTATTTTCAAGTTGCGCAACAAACCTTAGAGAAATGCTGATCATTTTATGAAAGTTATGAGAAACAATCAAAGGTATCCACCATTATTACAGTCCGCATTAATAGTAGTTTATTACATTAAGCTTTCTTCTTCAACCGGTCATTAATGGCCGCAGCCTCAAGGCCTACATTATTAACACCAGGCACTTGTGAATCTTGTTGCATAGAGAAATGCGTATTCTCAACATCTGCCTAGCCTTTTCCCAACTATATTGGGGTCGGCTTCCAGCCATACCAGATTCAGTTGAATACCACTATTTAACGTGGAGCGGCTGCGTACCAAACCTCCACAACCCAGTAACTGGGGAACACGGTACTTCTTGGCAAGACTGGTGTCAGATTTTCTGGGTTCTGACAATTCGTAACAACCGCCAAAGATCTACAAATGACAGCCGGGACCAACGGCTTAACGTGCTTTCCGAGGCACGGAGGAAACTCGGTATGTTAAGATGGTCACCCATCCAGAGACCAACCTTGGCAAGCGTTGCTTAACCTTGAAGATTGATCTGTGCGGCTGTTATTCTTTAGCCACGAGCTCCTAGAGAAAAACTTATTCTATAGGTATCATTTTACAATTACTAAGAAATTACTGAAACCCTCGATCGATTTTGATGAATTTAAGGACAGAGATAAATAGGATTATGGAAAGGCTACTTTTTGTTTGCGAAAATCTCAATTAACGCGAGCGACGCTACCGAAGCTAGTATTTTATAAAAACCTATAAGTCTAGTCAAGCCAAGAAAAAGACAGAAAACAATCTCGTAACACTGTATTAAATACACGATCGCGCACCACTAACTCGCTCAATGCACTTCATGCCCATTTAACGCAAATATGTTCGTGGGCTGTGGGCTCACTTATCTTGCAACATTGTGTAAGAATAGTACACTTGTACCATTTATACGTAAAAATTGCATGAACGTTAAAATTATGCAAAAGTAGTTGTAAGTTAGTCTCGCTTGAATGACGATTAAGATGCAAATAAAGATTATATGCTTAGACCCTAACTTTCCAGTCTAGTGTTAACTGGTTTTAGCGCTAAAAATACGCAATAAAAGAAATAAAAAGACGAATTATTTTGTACAAGTTTCGTTTAGACTCTTATTTGGGTAAACAACTATTTTTGCACAGTTCATGTTAACCGCATTTCCCAGAATCTAGTTCAGCTTTATTATATTATTTTCTGCTCTTGCACTGAGGACTGCTTGAACATCAGCTAAAACCGTCTCAAAATTATAATTTAAATTAAAAACTGTCAAACTAATTTGGCTAAATTGAGTGGCGTTGGAGCCATCTTGATATCCTAGTAACGAAGCGACTAATTGGAAATTTACATGAAGCCAACAGTTTGGCAAAACGTTCAACCTGTCCTAGCAGTTTGTGAATTATAATAGCACGACATCAAAGAACAGCTCATGCATCGTATAAACTTAAATGATTTTGCTATTGCGCTAGTTCTCAATAAGTTTCTTCTTATTTATTTATAACAGAGATCAGTCATGTAGGTACTACGGTCGCACAGTCAAATAAGAATGGTGTTAATAAACAGAATGTTACGACCCAATGATTAAGATCAATGAAGAAATTACTATTAAAAGCTATGTTCTCATAAAAATATAAAAACATTTAAACCTGCAAGCCTCAAACACGAATACATCAATCAATGATTTCCTATATCTGTTATTACTGTAATTAACATTTATTTACACAACAGGCCACGATAATTGACCCTCGTCATATTCGGTCATTAAATTATCTCAGTCCATATAGTCGACGTGTTATCTAATATCAAATTGTTACTTCGTCCATAAATATACATCTTCACGAATAACGTGACTCATCAATACCGTTTAGAGTCGAATTTATATTTTAATTGGACATAAGCATGAAATCATATTAGGCATACATTCATTTTAATGAAATTAGGTATGTATGCAAATTGCAATTTTAAGATTTTATTCCCTAGGTGATATTGGATTACTGCAGGTACTTTTAGATGCTACTTATGTAGCATCTAAAAGTACCTGCAGTAATCCAAAGCAGCAAAGTTACAGCAAGATATAATTATGCCTGATACTTATGTATCAGGCATAATTATATCTTGCTGTAACTTTTACTAAAGGCAACGACAAGACTTGGTGTTAAGGCTCCTGTAAAAAAGAACGATAAAAGCATGCCATAAAATGCAAAAACAAATTGCCATAGAAAATATTGTTCTATCAGAAAAATAAATTTATTTATTTTCAAACGATTGCCGCATCGTTGTAACATTGTCGTGTCACGCTTGCCTGTCGCCATGACTACACGAAGAATGTAACCTTAACGGTGCCAAAATCTGGCCTAACTAAAGTAGTAATTGCCTAAACATACGTCAGACCTGAAGGAATTTATCGTGCGCTTACATTTCTCAAGCAACAAAAAAGTAAGCCTTCAATAGCTCTTCCCCGCGACATCGTCCGGCCGCATTTCTTTTATTTTTGAAGTTCCTCATTAAAATGCTGTACTTTTTAGTCTTTAGTCTGGACACAGCCAGTGAAAGTTTCTCATCTCTCGACGTCGGAAAAAATATACAAAAATAGTAAAAAGTCTTGATTGCGATTCCGCAATTAATGCACTTGCAGAAAATTGGCTACGTTTACCATTCCACTACGGCTCCCTGTTTTGTACATTAAATGATATTCGGATTGATTTCGGAAAAAGCAAAAAGCAATTCGGCCTACATTTCAATCGGCTTTTTCTTCATAATGGACTATTAAAATAACCATTGCTTTTGTTTATTTCCTTCCTATAACGCGTATGTAATGTTTTTTTTTGGCTAGAAAAAGAAGTAGACAATCAAGCGCGCTCACTCGCAATGCACAAAAAGCTGAAAGGTGAAAGACCTCGCCACGACTTTTAAGTTTCGCAGTACGTTAAAATGAAATTGTCATCGTTAAAAGTAATCCCATAAATACCTGCAAGCGTATAAGAGCGACAGAATGATGACCTGCTTTAAATCTTCTTGTTCAAAACTCAATTGTTACATAATTTCGTTGAATATTCACTCTCATCAAACCTCTGAATATTCAATTAATCTTACAATACCGATATTCAAATCATGTAAACGATAAATCAAACAATTTATATTCTATTGATGCAAATAACGCAACCTGAGGTCTTTGACCGAGCTTGGACATTAAAATTAAATAAATTAAAAGGTACTGACGGCATAATAGGAGGAAAATCTTCGTGTAAACAAACCAGAACCTTGAAGACTGAAGCCAGATAACTTGACTCCCTTCAATTAATATGATCAAAGTCAACAGAAACAGGTTTTCTGATAAACAAAAGATTCTTCGACGGAACGTTTTCCAGAATTTTCGCTTTTGTTGCTGGTAAAGGTACCCAGGTTTTTTTACTAATTTCAGAAGCTAATTAAAATAAAATAATGATACTAGGTTTAAAGATAGATCAGGTGTTGGTTGTTATACCTGTGTCTACTAGCAAAGCTACAAGGATTTACTGAAAACAATCCATCAGTTGCGAAACATAAACCAAGTTTTTGCGTTACCAACAAAAACTCGAGCAAACAACACATTCTCTCCAGCACACCTCTAACAAGGCGTCCACACTATCGATTATTACATAATGACAGGATACGATAAAGAATTCAAGTAACACATTTATCCATGCATACGCTAACTAGTCCCTCGACAGTCACCATCAATATCAATAGGCAATTGCAAATCCGCGCGAATGAACAGGTTTCGCGCAGAAGGATTTATTCTATACAGAATCTATGTCAAGATCAAGGAGGTAAAACAAGTTTGTTAGTCATCGTACTATGTTTACTTACAAACGTCACTGACCCACAAAAATGCATGTAAGATGAGAGATGATTGATAAAAGCCATTAAGATTTCATAGTGTTGCTTTCAAAGCTGCCGAAAGTTCGCACCTACAGTGAGAATAGATGTAAAGTTACCAATTTTAAAGAGTAACTAAATTTAACTGCTGTATAGGTTACTTATTTGTATCTACAAATAAAATAAAATGCAAAAACACGTCTGCCATATGGAAAACGTGATGTTGCATTTAATATGTATTATATTACTTGATTTTATTTTTACAACCAAAAACTGTAAACAAAAACTTTTCCAATACAAAAAGTAGTATTTTTTACGCATCTTGATATTTATATATGTAAGAGAAATTATTTAAGAAGATAAACATAGCGGATAAAATCAACTAAATCACTTTTAAACAAACAGAGCGGCTGCATCTAAAATACAAAAGGTATATTCGAGCATCGACTGTTGGAATAACTTACAAATTGCGTCCAATTTGTACAGCGGATAACACAAAATAATGGCAAGTCGATAGTCGATACCTAGTAAAGTTCGAGACTTAATCTCGACTCGAGATTACTGGGAGCCAGCGGGCTAGCTGGTACACACAGTGGAACGGTGGAGCTTACAGGCATCATGTATTTTTATTTATAAATAAATTGCTTTTAGGTAAAAGTCATTACACAGGCCCAAGACTTTTTTCAGCTCCTGTCTGCCTTTCTTGTGCATAACATGTTACACACGCCATATTATCAATGATACCTACTTATCAAGTAGTGCGTTGATTTATGCACTACCATAACAGGACATCAAGAATAATAGCATGCTTACATCCTTCATACGAAACATTATGGAAAGCAATGGATCGGTTATACACTCAGGTAGGCCACTGCAAACACGATTTGGCAAAATAAGGTTTAAGGTGCACCCATCTGATAGCATATTTGAGATTGGTGACCATACTACTGCACCTTTCAGGATCTCATGTGGCCACCAACTGAGCTCAAAATAATATAAAAGTTAACCATAAACCCGACAAGAAGAAGAAGTGGGTAAAATTGAGAGAGATATGCATTTTAGGTGTGAGAAATGCATATCCCTCTCATAGTTAAACTGCAAACTCTTTCGCCAACTGTACCCAGACTACATAGTCTGTCCATTCCGTTACTTAACAAGTTCGACGGTTCGACCTGAACCATGCAGTTTTATACAGCTAGAACAAAATGAGGCAGAAGCACCTCCGCTATAACTTTTAAATTTGATGAACAGCAACTTTAATACTTTGATATTGTGAGAATATTTTTCACTCGATGCACTTTACTCCATTGTGGAAGTTTATGAGATCGCGTGCGCTGTGAAGATATTTTATTTCGTTTAAACCATTTATAGTTTAATTGAATGGATACTATTACCCCAGTTTTCTTACAAAGTAAGTCGTGGGGAATGCGTTTTGTGACGATAGTTTTTAACTTTGTTAAAAAAAGTAATTCCCACTATTATTTTGCCAGTCTTTTGAGCACCTGACATCGACGTGAAGTTTTTTTTTTTTATGCAACATTTTATTTCATAACAGGAATTATTTAAGATATTGTTTTTCTTTTTTAAGGATATATAAATGGTTGCAGTAAGTGGAGTATTTTACAGGTCGTCGAAAATATACTATTTGTGTCGTTGAATAAATATTATATCATAGGTTGTAAAGCCCTACTACAATGTACATTAGGTTTAGAAACGTAAAGGGACGAAGCAATTTGAAACTTTGATCCAACTTTGGAATAATAACTGAAAGGAATGAAACATATGACTTCTTATGAATACAAATAGAGTAATTCATACCCGTCCCTAGTGCAATGCTGTATTTCTGAGTATAATATTTTCAACATTCCAACATCTGTCTTGATATTACATGTTATCAAGGAGTTTGATTGTTTGTAACATCGAGCAATTCTGCGAAATATGATGTTAATAAAATGTTTTGATTTAAATACACGCAAAACAATTCTAGAAGAAAATAAAGATAATATTCAGAAGACAGACTACAAAATATACAAAGATTTCGGTTGAATTAAAATTAAAATAGGCAGTTAATTCGAAATTCATGTAACTCTTATCAAAGTTGACTGAATGAATTTAGTATCGGTCTTATGAAACGAACACGATGTTTTATCAGGACCAAGTAAATAGCCTTATCAAACGAACACGGTGTTTCAGGACCTACAAAACTGCATTTAATTTATTTATGAAATGACTTTTAACGCTATCTAGCATTTTATGTCTAACATTATACACCATACTTATCAAAACGTTAACGTTAACGTTAATCGCAAGAAGTTAGTAGAATCATCACAACGTTAATTCGTTGGATTCGTTTTTCTCAATGCCTTTATTATTTTTATTTGTTTGTATGTATCTATGTATTTATGATTGTATTTTCCCTCTATGTTTGTCTTTTTTTATGTTGAACTTGCTATGTTGTCTCTGCAGTACCCGAAGGTCGACTGGTAGAAAATGCCTATGGCATTAAGTCCGCCTTTGTACAGTTGTTTACTAGTGTTTTTTTTTACTAGTGTTTACTAAAGTTTTAATAAATAATAAATAAATAAAAAGATACAAATACGTAAATAAATTAAAAATGTTAATCATTACATTACTTTACGTAACTTATATAAATAAGAGAATACCTAAATGTTGAATTCAATCATGAAATTTCAATCACACATTAAAAAACCGCATTAATAAATCACAATGCTCTCAGATGATTATGAATGCGGCGAGATACGAGCATGTGTGCGCACGCGACGCCGCTCGTCCAGTTCCGTCAGTTCCGGACACCGCGACTTTCCAATGAAAGCGACAAACGCTTCACGGAACACGCCTTTAGGGAATTTATCCGACGTTCATCTGTACGGATGGTGATTGCGATTTTAATAATCGGTATTTTTAGCATAATTTTAACATAAATTGTCCAGTATTGGCTGCACTTACCGGTGTGTAATTTTTCAAAATTACTTGATTTAACAAACATACATATTTAACATTAATAAAGTTTATTCATGAACATCAGACCATAAAAACGTCGAATGGAATTTCTCTACCTTTTTTTAAGTTAAGTCATATCAATATCTCTTCACCGAAGAAGTATTTGTGCTGGATCTTCAACAATGTTTGCATGAAAAAGCAAAAATAACTAAATATACCACCGCAATATAAAAATGCATGTCTTAAAAGAAAATAGGTACCTTTAAGAAGTTTACTGAACATAACCAAAGCAAGGCATCCTCTATAACACATAAACGTTGAGCGGTATTTATTATATCCAACAAATTGTTTGGAAACATATTCGATGCAATCAAGGAGGCAACAGACGCTACTCTCACTGAATCTATATTCAATGCAAGTAATATGTTGTATAACAGTGCAACTCGCCCACATGTGGTATGAGGAAAATGATACAGTTTTATTTGTAAGGCCCAGCAGAGTTAAAAACGTTATGAAGCTCTGCGTTTTTTGCCACCATGATTTATAGCTACATTTATAATTTAAATGTGTTAACAACATTGGTAAAATAATAAAGATTATAGCATGGCTAATTCCGAACGAAGAATCACTAAACTTAAGTTGCAGTGGGAAAGAGTATAAGGAGGAACACGAGTGGGTTTTAGTCAGTAAGAGTGTGACACTCCTTTCCACTCCGCCCATAGCGGGAAAAGTCATTTTATGATTACCCGTCCATAAAAAGTAGGCAGGACTTGTTCGCAGAACAAATCGCCGAAGGGGTTGAAAAGTTAGAGTAAGAAACCGGGAAACGAAGCGTTGGAAGGCCGGAACCGATGGTCAGGGAATCCGAATGATGTGAGATGTCCAGGATCGGTCGATGTAAAGAAACTTGGGGAATGAAAATGACCAGCCATAGATATAATAAACAAGGAGATATGCCCTGTAGCCGAAAATGTATCGGAACCTGTGTCTCCTGTTTTGCCCTACCACCCGGCAACTACTACGAATGCAGTTCAGTAAAAGCAATAGATACGCAGTCGCGCACACACCCGCATTTTTGAAATCGGACTGTACTACACAATCAATTATAAACCTTATCCTAATAAACACAGCGTATATTTACAGTACACCCTGCAACTTACTCACACAAAAACAACGCTGGGTATCGTTGTGCTGTGCAAAAGCAATTTATTTTACATATACGCTAGTGATTGACTTATCGATTCTGGCATTTATTACACACGCCATGCTGCCCATGTATAACAAATAAATAGCATGAATATGTTGACTATTTTAAGCAAAGGTCACTAATATATTATCTTAAACATGCCGGTTACTATAATGCATTCGAAACTTTATCGAAAGTAAAATACAATTACCATAAAAAGTAAGGAAGTAGCACGAGGATAAGGCATACATACGATAATTCAAAGCCAAAAACACTTGAACGATTATTTACCAAAAATTTATTGCAATCTAAGAAAGTTTGGTACACTTTTGTAATATTTAATTCAACAATCGACATTGTTGTCGACAGTGTATCTGCACAATTACATCACTAACTCGCGGCAAGAAGCAGCGGCCGTACTATGCGATACATCGGCTTGCTAAAGTATCGTTTTGTGATTTTTACATTGCTCATCCAGTCACTTAGCGACAAACTTAGGTAGTGGTTAAGGAGCAGTGTATTCATTGTAATATGTTATTGTCGCTGTGACATTTGAAAACAAAAATAACATAGTATAAGCAAGAAATATTTTACGATTTGTTGTTTTTCATGGTTTTAAAGACAAATATAGTAAAATACTTGTATTTTGATATGGTAAGTGATTCCATAATTAACAAAGTTTTGGTTTATGCTTCGGTTTTTACAAGAAAACACTGAACAACACGGCATTCTTATGTCTTATCACGCTCACGGTCGTAAGCGCACTAGTTCGCGGATTCGACCATTGCGTAAGACATGCTCGCCCAGAGCATGTCGCGAGGACACCGACACGCCCCCTTGCCACTTCTCCTGTATTTTATATTTCTATGTGACCAACAGTGGACGTCTTTTGGTAGAAATAATGATGATGATGAAATTCGTGCGTATTTTGTATCACCATACTTTCTGGATCAATTTAAAAAAATATATTTATAAATATACTAGCTGCTGCCCGCGACTTCGTCCCCGTGGAATCCCCGATTTTAAAACATTCTTTATCGCTGCTCCGCTCCTATTGGTTTAAGCGTGATGATATATAGCCTAAAGCCTTCCTCGATAAATGGTCTATTGAACCCAAAAAGAATTTTTCAATTCGAACCAGTAGTTCCTGAGATTAGCGCGTTCAAACAAACAAACAAACAAACAAACTCTTCAGCTTTATAATATTAGTAAGTATAGATTAGTATAGATTTTCACTTGTTACTATGGAGCTACAAAATTGTTCATTCAGTTTAAACAATCACTAGCGACCCGCCCCGGCTTCACACAGGTGAAATGCTGATATTAAATCTCTACTATATTATGCATGTATTATACATATAAACCTTCCCCTTGGATCAATATATCTATTTCAAAAAATGCATCAAAATCCGTTGTGTAATTTTAAAGAATTTAGCATATATTATAGGGACAGACAGACAGCGGGACGCGACTTAGTTTTACACTATGTATGTAATTTATAGAAAATGCTTTCTAACACATTGGCGTAAGTGAACAGAACAAATAAGGAAGTAGAAGTACTAACACTTCATCAATACCTAGATCTAAGAGCAAAATACCATAACGATGTTCAAGACGCAACGCAGACCTACATTTTGTAGTTATGTGCAACATGCACAATGCACATTTACCAACTGAATTAACTGTCTGACTTATTTGTTCAAGATAAAACCAGTTGCAGCAGTTAACACAAAATCAACGGTTTGTTTACAAATTATGGTACGGGAGCTAGCAACGTTTCAAAAGTAAGAATTTTAGGTCAGCTGATTTTGTGATATGTCGTCCTTCTTGCACTTTCGGTTAGAGTCTGGGCTATCTGGCTGGCGGTAGCGGTTGCGTTCATTAGTGCGCATCCTATCTGTCCAGGTAATAATCCTGGATTTCAAAAACATTTTAGAAGTCGTAATTTTTAATTTTTTGTTTTTAAATAAGTCTACCTGACATACTTTTTTTATTGCCAGACATTTTTGACAATGCTAACTATGTGCCATACGCGATAATTTTTTATTTTTTTATAAAAATTTCAAATTATTTTATAATGTCTGTAATTTTAATATTATGTTATTTAAGATAAGAAAAACTTAAAATAAATTTGCCAGACATTAATTCGATTGTTAAACCTTGAATTAAAATGAAAAAGTCATGAAAAGTATTGCAGTATTATGCTAGTAGTCCGAGAGAGACAGTTGCAGAATAAGTCGAGAATGAGACAGAGAATCATTACAAAAGTAAATTACATGTCACTGTACATATAATAATAATAAATGGACTCAAACCGAACTCGACGCCCTGGATAGGAGAGTCCGCATACGGCATACTGCTGACTGCAAACCGGATGCATCACCCACGATCGCGGTGGTGGTGATCCCGCGGAAGTGTGGAGGTCGAGGCTTTTTAAATGCTAAGACTCTCTACAACCGCGAGATGTGCAGTCTCAGAGAATATTTTCTCAAAGCCGGTGTGGGTATGCACCGAGATATGGTCACAGTAGACAAGGGACTCACCCCGTTATCCATGGCTAAAGAGAACTGGCACAAACCTGTGATACCTACTACAGATGATCGTAAGGAGATATGGAGAGGCAACGAACTTCACGGACACTTCTGTCGGGCTCTTTAATGGGTCCGATGTAGATTCCTCAGCGTCCGCGGCCTGGCTACGTTTCGGTGATCTTTTCGGAGAAACTGAAGGTTTTGTTTGTGCAATTATGGACGAAGTTATCTTAACGAACAACTGTCAGAGGCATATTATGAAGAATGGGACGTGTGTTGGGCATGCCACCGTCCGGGTGAGTCCATCAGACATATTATCTCTAGTTGTTCTCGCCTGGGTAACAGCAGCTGGATTAAGCCCTTGATCCAGCTGCCCAACGAGAGCATCTTAAGATCTTGGTCGAGGCGCTTGGCAATTATGCCATGGTCGTCACGACTATTGGCACAATGACTGCTGTGTTCAAATCACACAAGTCGACAACCTCGCGAGCTAAGTCAAGATACTTCGTTTGTTATATCAACAATCATTGCGCGACGTTCTAGTCAGTCTATCACCACTATGTCAGGCTTATTGGCAACAAAAGTCCTGTCAGTGATGATAGACCGATCCCAATACAATGTGCAATTGCCATTTTCGAGAACTGCGTCGGGCGCATACCTATAGTACGGTACTTCCGATTCCACAAGATTGTATTTAAGGGCAAGTTGCTGATGGATAATCCTGGCTACAAGGTTGTGCCTGTGCAAATAGTCTCCGTTAGCCAGACTAGAACAACCGGAAATAATGTGGCGGATGGATTCCCCCGGCCGATGACATGCCCGACATATGTCAACCGTACCGTCCTTCACAATGTATTTCCAATAGTTGTTCGTCATCATAATTCCGTCCATAATCGCACAGATAAAACCTTCGGTTTCCCCGAAGAGGTCACCAAAATGTAGCCAGGCTACAGACGCTAAAAAGTCTACTTCGGGCCCATGTAGGACCCGATAAAAGCACCCGTGAAGCTCCTTGCTCTGCCATACCTCCTTGCGATCATCTGTTGTAAGTACTACAGGTTTGCGCCAGTTCTTGTTAGCCAAGGAGAGTGGGGTGAAGCCCTTATCCACTGCGACGACATCCCGGTGCATACCCATGTCGGCTTCTAGGAAGTATTCCCTAAGACTGCATACCTCGCGGTTAGCATTTAAGGAGCCTCGACCCCCACACTTCCGCGGAATATACAGCCTCACTACCGATGATTGTGGGTGACCGGACCCTTCTATCGAGGGCGTCTAGTTCTGTCTGAGTCCATTTGAGTATGCCGAAAAAGTACATCAATACCCGCCCGATAAAAGACTATTTAGGACCTTTGTTCAGGCGGCCAAAGAAGCGCTCCTTCAACGATTGTATCACGTCAGTAGCATTGATGCCCAGCGCTTCCGACATACCCAAATACTTATTATTATTATATGTACAGTGACATGTAATTTACTTTTGTAATGATTCCCTGTCTCATTCTCGACTTATTCTGCAACTATCTCTCTCGGACTACTAGCATAATACTGCAATACTTTTCATGACTTTTTCATTTTAATTCAAGGTTTAACAATCGAATTAATGTCTGGCAAATTAATTTTAAGTTTTTTTATATTTAAATAACATAATATTAAAATTACAGACATTATAAAATACTTTGAATTTTTTATAAAAAAATAAAAAATAATCGCGTATGGCACACAGTTAGCATTGTCAAAAATGTCTGGCAATAAAAAAAGTATGTCAGGTAGACTTATTTAAAAACAAAAATATAAAAATTACGACTTCTAAAATGTTTTTAAAATCCAGGATTATTACCTGGACAGGTAGGATGCGCACTAATGAACGCAACCGCTACCGCCAGCCAGATAGCCCAGGCTCTAACCGAAAGTGCAAGAAGGACGACATATCACAAAATCAGCTGACCTAAAATTCTTTCTCGAAAACGTTGCTACCTCCTATACTATTAAGTATTGTTAAATCGTTGTAAATAAAATTGTGTAGCCTAAAAACAAAGATGCAATAGGGTAGTTGACTAAAAAAATCTAATTAGTCCGTCAGATAGATTTCCAAAAAATATTGGACACGTATTTTTTCTTTTTTCACGTAAACAAAATATGAAGCGGATACAGAGCGTTGAAAACTCGTGTGACGTCACTACTCGCTACAATTTTTACCGAGCCGTAACGTCACAAGCCCCCACTCCTGATCTTTGATGCTTTGTATCTTCGTCAGTTTTTATAGATTTGATAAAGGAAAAAATACGTGTCCAATATTTTTCTATAATCTAACTGACGGACTAAACATAATCATATATTTTTTACTCAGGAAACATCCCTATTATGTAGCTATATTTCTTAAATTGTATCTATTTTATTGCTATGTTATTATTGATGTATTAATGAATTAGTGACATACTTAACTATTTTTATTTTGTATTTTTGGTTACTTTTATTTTATTTTATATTTGATCAATCACTTAATCTAATTTTAACATAATTTATAGTTCATGTGTGAAAAACAATCGCTATTTTATATGCCTTTTGGCGGGACACAGCTTGGAGCTTATTTATTAAAACATATTTTGTATTATACCCTGTGTTCACGAAATAAATTTATTTGATTTTGAATTTGATGTTTTGCAAGTTAATAAATTATAATAACAGTCTAGGCGTTAGACTGGCGGACGTAGAATGGTGATTTCAAGAAATATAATATATGAACTCTCTCCTATAATTCAAGCCAATCCTAGTTTGAATGCAACAGTAAATTTACTCATGAGTAGTCTATAAAATACGAATTATCTAAAAAATATTAAACTATGATTATTACCACCAGGATTAATACGATGCCAATAATGGTTGCTAAATACTAGTCGGCCAAAATTTCATCTAAATCAGTCGATACGAATACAAGATTTAAAAATGATCTTGAATACAAACCATACATTCCCTCAATTCTTCAAGCCGAAAGCAAGCACGAAAATAATCTACAATATCCCATTATCTGAACCGTTCACTACTCCTTTTAATACGGCATATTTCATCCGAACTCCAAGTGATTATGTCGAATGGCTGCACTGTAACTACTATAAGGAGAAGGAGTCAAATGTTGCGCCGCCCGATGTCCGGCCGGCACACCCGAACTAAGGTAATTATAGACCAGCTGCTTGGCACGCCACGTTGTACTCACAGCACTAGTGAACTAGATATTACTTTGGAGTTAAAACTGGGTTAATTTGGCAAGCCTTTCTTGTAATATAAGGTAGTTATTTTTCGTGGAATCTAAATAATAAAAGCTAGGGGTGGCTCGTCGTTCAATAGTAACCAGACCCGGGTTGACGGTGCGTCGTATTCCACGCGCGCCTCAAAGAGCTGTCAGCAAGGAAGACGGGGGCTCATAGAGTTAGCGCCTGCTAGGGTTGCGGAGTTTGTTCGAAAGAGTCACCGCGGCCCTGGAACGCAAAGGGTCACTGGTGGGTTTTAGTCTGTAAGTCTGACACTCCCTTCCGCTCCGCCCAGAGCGGGAGAAGTCATTTGATAATTTCCCATCCAGAAAACCAAAGAAAAAAACGATTGTTGTTTTTTAATGAAGAGGCTATAAAAGAGTCGACTGTATACGATTAACAATACACGTGAACTCGAGCTTACTACAGCAAAAAAAGACGCTGTCAATTTCAATTTATCATCAATATTTACTTTACTTGTTTACTGTACGGTATAAGAATTTTAATTAAACAACAGTCTCGTGGTTGTTTTTCCTTCATAAGCAATTACAACATGTAAAATGTAGTAATCGTAATACGAGCCACACCATACCTGCCTATCTTCATTTCATCTCCCATTAACGAGGCAAACAAAGGACAATTGTTGTAAATCGTCGCGCGCAGGAAACTTATTTAAGTCCGTATCTTAAGTCCCGATCGAAACAAAAAGCAAGTTTGGAACGTCGCGAGACTCCCGGTGCGTCGTGAGACTTAATCAGCCGCTTTCAAAGTGCACTCGACGTCCGTGCGAGCTCTTAGCTGAATGTTTCTGCCTCGTAACCAACTTGATTAAAACGGGCAGCCGGGACGAAGCAAACTGGCCACTTATTTCAACAAACCACCCCTTTTAGCAGCTGCAACACGTCTATTAAGTTTCGTTTTCGTATTAGCCATGTTTGGAACGGTTATTGTTTTTTTTTTTTTAGTATTTGGTCAATGTTTGCACTGAGAGTCCACTAAATCCACTTATGGGCGGTGGTCTCTCTCTTTGCTACTGCTAAGTGGTGACATTTGAATGGGAAAACGGTTAAAATAATGGCACTACTTTCAATTGATTTCAACGCAATGCAGCATTTAAGTGGGCAATTTTCTCGCCAACGTAAACTGTTTAAATATCTCACAATAAATAAATTTTCATCGCCTATTATTGCAAATTTATTATTCTTGTAACTTGAAAATATCGCATACTTAACTATTAACATACTTTGCAGGCACAGCTCACTCGTAAATTATTGTTGAAAATAAAATAAAATTGTTAACACTCGTTGCATAATATAAAGCTTTTTAATATTCATTAAACATTATTTCCAATCAAGAAGTCTGGGAGTCGACATGCATTTTTTCAGGTTACTCAATTATTATACATATAAATAAAAATAGGAAAGTTGAAATAATTAAATGCAGGATATTATTTAAGATGCGGTAGTACAAGAGTCACCTTGTTTTTTTTTTCATGTCATTCGCAAAATCATCAACGATACATCTTGTTTATGAAAGTCGATGTAATTGCTTTTAAATCATATGTTTAGATAGTATAATTTATCACTCTTAATACAACAGATTGACGGTGTTATGAATACTATAAACATAGTATAAACCACCAATCAATCATTGCTACTAGGCTATCACTCTCTCTTTTTTATGTTAACTGCATAATAGAAATTAATAGGCACTTGTCGTCTAGTAATAAAAAATGAATATTATTTGACTGTTATACTCAGTTTGTTCCCATTTGAAAATTTGAATAATCGATTAAAATTGACATGATAAAATATGAAAAGATACTCGCGCTAGATGGCAGAACCAGGAAATAATTTTATTTATATAAATAAATAGTTGGGTAAACGATTTAAGTATGTCATGCACAAAATAAAAAGAGAAAATAATTAAAGTGACGTAACACTTTAGTTTTTCTCTTTTCATGACATCATTGTTTCGGTAAATGAGGAAAACCAACAAGACTGTGACTAATTCAAATTATAATTTGCTGCTGAGTTTACTTTAATAAGACAAAAACAAATAATAAGTACATTTACTTTATTGCCACATAATAATTTTCCGCTGCAAAAAGCATATCTCAGATTATCCTTTGTCATTCCTTGACCTAAATCTATACTAATATTATAAAGCTAAAGTGTTCGTTTGTGTGTTTGGTTGAACGTGCTAATCTCAGAAACGAATGGCTGGAATTGAAAAAAATATTTTAGTGTTGGATAGCCCATGTACCAAGGAAATTATAGGCTATAAAGCATCACGCTACGACCAATACGAGCGGAGCATCAATGAAAACTGTTGCAAAAACTGGGTATTTTCTGAGACGCAGGCGAAGTAGCAAGCGTCTGCTAGTCTTTATTATAAAGTCCTTTTGTATAGGTAATGTGAGTAGCGTTTACGAACACCATACTTATTGTTTTTTATGTTGATTAAGGCACATTATGGACGACAATAATATGCCTATTTACGTTTTAAGTGCAGCAATTGTGAAGTCATTGGAGGCAATGGCGTCTAAACCGTTCAATTCATTAGGCTTGTTTGTTACAGTATTAAAAATTATGGGATACATATTAGAAATCGGGAAGTAATTTTCTTCCTAGTTTTTTTTTTTTTTGTTATTTAAGTAACAATCAGAATAAATTAAACCATAAATCTTATATTTTCAATTATTTTTAATTAAAAAAACGAGTTCTAAACAAATTCAAATGTTTTTACGGTTAGCAACAGAATATTCTGGCTCCTGAACTACAAAGCCGTCGTCACATTCGGTGAACAAGTAAACCCGTTAACATTTCTAAGTCAACTGTCAAGGAATTTTCCAAAGTTGTTATACAATAATTGCGATGGTGATTATTACTCAGTAACTGTAGGTACTGATGCAAATCTCGGCAATGACACTTGCGTAACGTGGTACTATTTGGTTGCAAAGTACGTCGAATCGATCTAGATCGCTCGCTCTAGTGGAAAAGAGTTCAACGCACGCGCATGCACCTCTGCGTTTGCGCTTTCGTATCAACATTCCTTATGAATTAATGTGTTTTTTTTTTAATGTTTTTCAATATGTTTAGTACTTTTTTAATGTAAATTATCTACACTTCTACACTAATATTATAAAGAGGAAAGATTTGATTATTTTTTTGTTTGTTTGCATTGAATAGGCTCCGAAACTACTTGATCGATTTGAAAAATTCTTTCACTGTTGGGAAGTATAAGCTATCTCTGGTGAACATAGGCTATATTATATCCCCATATTCCCACGGGAACGGGAACCACGAGGGTGAAACCGCGGGGCGATGCTAGTTTATTTATAAAGAAGACTCTGTAGTCATGATTATAAGGCACGAAATGCTTGATCACCATTTCACCGAAATGATGATCTAGCTTTACATCAAACGGAAGGAAGACGTAAAGACATGAGCCTCCTTCAAATAATGTTAGATCTTTTAAGCACAGGCAATAAATACGATCTTATTTAATATTAAATTATCTGCTTCAACATAATACCTAGTACTAGGTAGGTCATTTCAATGAGCATTGATGCTAAATGAATAATATTTACTTACAAATTGCTCATCAATGACACAAGTAATATTCTTTAAATACCTACCCATTTACAGAGGACGCTATAAGTAAATGATTAAACCAAGAAAAACATACATTTTTTTTGTATTCAATCGACAAAGAGTCTAGAATATACCTTGCACTTACTGGTTTTAGGTATTAAAAAATCCTTGACTTTGAAATTACCAGTATTTTATTTCACTCACGTACCTACTAACACATATGTATGTCGATTGTAGGTTTTTTGTAAAACCACATGTAATGTTCGTATGAATATAACACATAATAGTTCAACAGAAAAACCTAGCATAGACCACATATGACGTAACCGGAACTAAATGATCTCGTAATCTCGTGATCAGTTGGATAGAGTTGCGCGTTAGATAAATAGTGTCACTGTAGCTCTCTCCGATTAGTGGAGGCTGCGCTCGAAACGAGTTCACTTTCTTCCATACATCGGCGAGTTAGATATGTGTACATAGGAACCAGATATAAAAAAAAACAAAGGAACGTTGCCCCTCACTAGGAATTTCTTCTGTATAGTGGGTGCGCTTATAAACATACAAACTCATATACACAAACAGCCAGACCCGGAACAACTATGTATCTGTAGGCCATTCAAATATTTGTTCCTTACAGGATTCGAACCCGCGACACGCAGCGCAGCAGTCAATCGGTCAACCACTGCGCCAATCGTTTTGTTAAGTCATGTCGCTAGTTGCATGTGGTAACTGAACTGAATAGAATATAATTTATTGTTGTACAACAAAGTTATACAAAGCTAAAACGATCAAAATCTATACAAATGAGGAAAGATGTGATTGTTTGTTTGTATTAAATAGGCTCCGATACTAGTAAACCGATTTCAAAAATTCTGTTCACCGTTGGGAAGCTACACTATCCCCGGATGACACAGGATATATTTTATCCCTATATTCCTTGGGGAACACGAACTAGGCGGGAGAAACCGCGAGGCCCTGCTAGTTTAAAATATTTTCGGAAAGTAATACATGGAAAATGCAAAAAAATATTCCATATTCACAAAGTGTTATAAGACCCCCGGGAGTCCAGTAACAGTTGACAATATATTTCTCATAAGTTAACGTCATACATTTGTGGATATGTCCCATATATATCATGAAAAGGGCTACCCAAATTTCCATTCCCATATTGTGAATATCGACCAAATTTCTGTGAAGCTTCGCTAAGCTCAACTCCTGCCACCATTTCTCCGTAACCTCTTGAAACTTAAACTCGAAATATATAATATATATTCTACACAAGTATTAAGTTATGAGGAAACATTCAACACCGTTATACAATGTGGTTATATCCCCACGAGAACGGTAGTTCTCGGTCTCGGATATCAATTCTTGTAACTTTCGTAAGTGGTCAACAAGGAATGCTCAGTGCCATGGGAATGTAACACCATAACACCTACTTCGTTGTATTGCTAATCACTTGTTCTTCTTAAAAGTAGATGCCTCCATAAACCTAGCTCAGTACCCGCCTGCCCTTTTCCCAACCATACTGGGGTCGGCTCCCAGTCAAACCAGATTCAGCAGAATACCTGAATATATTTTGTGGAGCGGCTGCCCACCAGACCTCCACAACCCTTTAACTGGGTAACACGGTACTTCTAGGTTAGACTGGTGTCAGATTTCCTAGCTTCTGACAATCAGTAACGACTGCCAAAGATCTTCAAATGACAGCCGAAACCAGAAGGAATCTAGGTATGTTAATATGGACCCATCCACTGGGCTTCAAGTCTGCTATTACAATAGTGTCAAAATGGTCTATCATTGATCTCATAATGGTCGATTTTTACGAGTTTAGTAATCTACTAAAATAATGACTTATGATCATTATGACTTTCCAATGATCAAACACTGAAACTCCATTGAAAGAAATGGCATAGAATGGTAATCTTGTACATAACGACAAATGAATGACAGACGAATGCAGTAATCTGCTAAAATTTTGACAGTTCCTTTGATCAGTGACCTACCATTAGAACCTCATTGTGCAGTCATTCTTTTTAATAGCTCGGTTATCAAAAATTATTACGAGCCATTGACCGACCAATGATCAACCATTATGAATTTAGCAGATTACGAACTTTTAACAAAATTACAATGGGAACGTGTTGGAATGACAAAGTTATAAAAATAGCAGACTTGGGGCCCTGATCGACCTCTAAAAGCGTTAAGATCTTGGCTCCAAAAACCTAAGTACAGTACTTAAATAAAATGATTTGTTACTTCAGAGTAAATTTCTCATGCAATAGAAGATCCAGTTCCATTGCTCAAAATCAAAATGTTAAAGGAGCAAGCCAGCATATCATAGAATCAAATATTAGAAGAAATAGTGTTATTTACTCTCTAACAGAGAGGAGGCCTGTCCTAGTTGTGGGAACTTTATAGGCTGATTATTCTAGAAGTTGAACATTATGAATTTGACATCTCAATGACTTGGTCCACTTACCAGGCTCAAAATTTGAAAATTGTTTGACTGTTTGACCTTTTCGTTCCACGACTGTTCATATTGTAAGCGACTAAGTAATTGTATCAGGAAGAGCCTTTGTAATGTGAAATAATAGTATTTATTAGATTGTCAGAAATAATGATAATGGTTGGTCACACGCTATGAACTCTTGAATTCCTTTTGAACCTTGAACCAAGGAGTATGTTTTCTAATAACTAATAGGTGAGTATTTCATGAATTGGTTCTGGAGTAGATATTTCTCAGCTATTCTTAGTTTTAAAGACGATACAGGGTTAACATAACAAGATAAAGTTGTTTTTCTTAAATTATTCTTGATACCTACCTTAACTTACATAGCAAAAAGCTACAAAAATAAACTCGAGGAATATCATTAAATCTACATAAAGCAAAGTTTCGCACAACTTCCCATCTCAAGAGTCATCATCATCTGCCTAGCCTTTTCCCAACTATATTGAGATCGGCTCCCAGTCAAACCGGATTCAGCTGAATACCAGTATTTTACGTGAAGCGTCTGCCCACCAGACCACAACAACCCATCAATCGGGAACATAACTTTCCATCTCAAGATTATTAAAACAAAACAATGTTACAAAAATCTTGTATTCTATATTGGAGTTACATTTTCATACAGAAATAATGTAAATGCCGGACATCCAATTCATGTTCACGCCAGAACAGATTTTCTTAAAATTATTAAGTCAAAAAAATCAGGAACCTAGTTTTCAGTTCATGTCAGACCACAAGGTCGTCCTAACTGTGAAAGTACAGCATTATTTTCTAGTTTACCAACTTTTTAGGAACATAATCATGCCAACCTTGAAAAACACAGCCTAGTTTCCGTAACTTAGTTTTAATCAGTCATTATTTAATAATCACGAATAGAGTCGTGTCTGAACTAAGACTAAACTAAAATTAACTCAGACATCATTTGTAAAGGCGTTTTATTTATAACTTAAACTGATTTATTTTATAATTATAAAGACATTATAAAGCCTTGAGTCACGGATAGTGTTGTTAAGTGGCACGATGTATCCGGTGTATAAATAATTATGCTGAACATATGTATGTCGATATGTTAAGTATCGAAACAGGTCAATCATGTAGGTATGGTTCTGTCCGTACGTAGGTATCTCGGTTTGGCTCGCCATCCGATAATAACCAGGCCCGGGTCGACGACGCGTTGTGTTCCACGCCCGCCACAAAGAGATGTCAGCATAGAAGACGGAGCCCGCTGGGGCCAGTGCCTGTCAGGATTGCGGGATTTGTGTCACCGCGGCCCTGAAACGCAAAAGGCATTAAGAGGAACACGGACGGTTTTTAGTCAGTACGAGTCTGATACTCCCTTCCACTCCGCCCAGAGCGGAAAAAGCTATTGGATGATTTTTCATCCTTATAAGATATGTATCTCGGTTTTAGCTTCAAGTTTTCAAGGCATGCGTTGACTTCTACCAATGGAGTTATAGTCATTAAAAACAGCTTTTTAACCGACTTCTAAAAAAGGAGGAGGTTCTCAATTCGGATGTTTGTATTTTTTTTTTTATGTTTGTTCGCGCATAACTCCGTCGCTTGTCAACCGATTTGAAAAATTCTTTTTTTGTTGGAAAGGGTATACTTCCCAAATGGTCCCAAATTTTATCGAAATCAACCAAGCGGTTTTTGAAAAATCTAAAAAAAATATGTACTTTGTCTACTTTGACGACCTCTTAGTTTACTCTGCAAAGGAGCTGTACGTTTTTTTTTACACCAATGTGATTGGTTCGTTTAGGTGTGGGAGGGGAGGGGGTGTAGTGTAGGTACCACTAAAAAGTGAAAAATAAAAAACTTTTTACAAAAAAATACAACCGACTTTTATACAAAAAATCAAAAAAGTGCAAAATAACTTTAATTTCGGAAGTCGGTGTTCAAAAAACGAAAAAGCAACCACAAACACCGAGTTCCGAAATTAAAGTTATTTTGCACTTTTTTGATTTTTTGTATAAAAGTCGGTTGTATTTTTTTGTAAAAAGTTTTATCACACAGTGTAGTGACCGATAGCCCTGTAGGTATCATACTCACTAGCGTGAAAAGCGCCGGTGATGTGATTTACTCCAACGGTGCAAGTCGAACCAAGGAGTTTTAATTCATGTTGCGGAATTTGTTCGAAAAAGTTACCGTGACCCTGGAACGCAAAGGGCATTAGAAGGATCACGGGTAGGTTTTAGTCAGTAAGAGTCTGATATTCTATTCCGCTCCGCCCACAGCGGGAGAAGTCATTTCATGATTTCCAATCCAAAAAAGGAGTTTTAATTCATATGGTCCCTACTCTGATATCTTTCCTTCATTAAAAGTAACTATCGTCCCACTCATGACACAGATGACCCCGACTAAGCTCTATTGTTTTATCACACAGCTGTTTGTAGACAAAACAACGGTTGATTGTAGGCGTGACTGTTATTTTCATCTCTTAGAACCTACATATATTTTTACATGAGATACCATATTATCCTCCAAAAAATCTTCATTATCTTGTGAGTATAACAATATGTTGCTAGCAGACTACTAAGCACTATGTAAACTATTGTGTGTTACTAAAAACTTCAACCTCCAAGATCCATAATAGCAGCGATGACTAATGCAAACATAAGCTTTTTTATTCACTTCACTTACCACTTCACTTCACCCTACCCACTTCATCCTTCATTCTACCAACATCATTTTATATTATTTTCGTATCTTTCCGCGATACATGTAGGTACGAGTATGTACGCAGAATCTTAATAATTACATTTACATTACAAATCCGCTACCATGCGTCACTTTACGGATCTAGTACGAACATAGAAAATATTATAATAACATTAACATGAAGATAATTAATTACTTCACCTCGTATATGGGGAGGAAAGATGGAGAAAGTAGATCTCTTAACTTTCCGTGTTTATTTTTAGAGAGAAAGAAGTGTAATGGTTGTTGTTGCCACAATGAGAACGTTAGTCGGATAGAGCAACCGCAGTGTTCAGCGGTTTGGACACTAAACTGCATTCTTGTAAAATGAGAATACCTAAAGGTTTAAACCATGTGTGAACGCTTACGAAATAATCTTACAGACTTTGCTAGTCATAGAATGTCAAGACGAATTAGAGCACTATTATGGACAATGAAAAATGTGTCTAAAAATTTCACGATACGTTTTTTTTTAATAAAGCAGCAAATATATGAAATTTACCTTTTATTTAATATACCTTGTACAATACGGTAAAAGGTGAATTTAAGAAATTCACCTTTTACCGTATTGTTAGAGCTGTTGCCTGTCGGTTTTATTAAATACAGTCCAAAAACAAAGCGAAATATTTAAATTGCATGAATATATGAAACTAAACAAAATGAAACGAAAAGGTGAGATTATAATTGGTGACTGTCTGAAGCCTATAATTTTAAGGTAGAGTTGGAACAGGTTGATTAATACTCGTACAAATTTAGGCTCAAGACACTTAAACACTTTAATTATTATTAATAACGCTCTACATAATTATTTAATACAAGACACACGTTTGATTAGCACGTCAAAGGTACCAATTAAAAATGCGGAAGACACGAGGAAACTTACACACGAATAGTACTACATTAAATAGACATATGGTTCCTTGAGTTGCCAAATAGTGGATACAGGTTGTTGTTTAAGCGGCAATGTTTATGGAGAATAAACTTTAACAAGTCACTAGATTATGGAGGTTAGACAGGTAGACACTCCTTTAAAAATACTGGTACTCAGCTACGTCCAAATAGACTGTAATCAGAACCCAAAATAACGCTAGTCAGATTTATTGAAATATGAACAACATTGTGTGCAAAATCAACAGGGGCGTAGCTACCGCCGTATCAGCCGTATCAATTATACGGGGCCCCCAGGCTACTGGGGCCCCAAATGTGTATAAGCAAGAATTCCTAAAGCCATAATGTTTTATAGGTTATTAACATTTTTTAATATAACTGCTGTGTGCTGTGCAAAAATTTAGTTTAATAATTACAATACACCGCATTAATAATATACAATTCAGATTAGTTAAAAAAAATACTAAAGTTAGGTATTTGTTTTCAAACCAATATTGTTATTTATTTAATTCAATTGGAGCATTTTTCATTTCTTTTATAAAAACTTTTTGCTGTTGGGAGGCCCCTCAACACATTTTGATACAGGGCCCGCCTATGGCAAGCTACGCCACTGAAAATCAATCAAAATTATGTGATGTTATGTAGGGAGCCTACAGATGTATCAATGCAAAGACGGACTGATTCACACTGATGTATTCGACATTGCGCTTAATGAGTGTCGCAGACACACTTAAAACTAGTTTAGTAGGAACATATGTAACTGTCGAACTGTCTTTGCAAACTGTACTGAACTAGACTCCAAAACAGTAAAAATATTTCAGAATTTATACTACAATACACGTTTTTCTCATAAATTTCGACACCCGAAAAATTGCACCAATGTATTAAAAGTCAACCTGTATATACCTACTTAATCCAGTATACATCTATAACAAAAACCGAGGTGCAAACGTGAGGTCATGTCACGAAACAGAGAACATTACCCAACGATCTTATTTGACTTGACACCGCTTCCTTGTCTTAACAATTAATTTAATTTATTATTCACCTGTACCTTAATAGAGATATAAACCCTTTGTGGTTTATGATTGTGGCGTAGTATGAATTATTGTTGCCTGTCAAAATTAATGTAGTCTGGTGCATTTGTTTGTATGCAAAGCTTCCGTGTGTGGTTTTTATTGTAGTCTTGATGATCGATGATCATTTGTAGACTTACAGTACGATCAGTACCAGAAGACGGTTCTTCTAGTGCTGGTCCTCAAAAACCTACGCAAAATATAAGTATTGAAACTGTTATCAATTGCTTTTGAAATTGCTGTTCTTATCTCTGTTTCCTTAAAAAGAAAAGAAATGTTAAAAAATTACGACTGGTGTCAACGACGTACATCTGTTATCATTTTTCGTTTTGGAGTCTACCGAGTCTCTTCAATGTCTTGTGTGATCTTTCAATTCGATAAGAGAACTTGTAATAAACGAAATAAATTACTGAACATTTTATCACAAAAGAATCGCAAAAGGAATATTTCAAAGCAGAAATATCCGAGCATTTTAATTACGCAACTCGACAAAAATATTCTGTAGCTGAATTAGAGACGAAAACTTTCGGCCATTTGTTTACAAATGAACATTAAAACAAACTTTTTCTAAGGAAGTGGTTGCAAAAATTTTAAGTCACGCACAAAAACAATTTATCATAGTGATTGTTGTCGGCATCTGGGCGCAGAAATAAATCGCGGAGTTTTAACATTAAGTGTCGGCCCTCGGTCGGCCGGTCCTAACAGCCAGGTAATAATTCCAATCTGCACCATCCGCACAACTTCAAAACGGCCAAACTTCAACACATTATCTTTTAATTTGGACCCCGACAGACAAATAAGATGTTGTCGAAAGGAATTTCATTGAAACAGTTGAAACTTCGGTCGACACAGAATAATTGACGCGAGAGATTGCCGCCCTCCATAGCTGTTTCTAAAGCAATGAGATACGAATTTCTCATTAAAATTTCAGACTGGAAGTCGGATTCCCGGTGCTCCATTCAATTCCGCCTTTTGAAACTAAATCACAAGTTTTAACGAATTACTTTTACGATAAAGAATTTTACATAACATTGAGATCAAATAATTAAAAGGGTTCGATCGGTCGCGGACCTGCGGACATACATAAGTTATGAAAGTGACATAATGGGCCGGAAGGGACCGCGCCAAACTATTATAGTATTCTGACATGTGTGTCCCTCGACCACGCACGGTCGACGTTACACCGTAGCCTCGATAGATTTAATTGTACGTTGTGATTTCAACACCCGAATATGGTTTAAAGCTTCGTGTAACAGCTGCAGAGTTTTCTAGAAATAACATTTCCAGTTTTATTTTTTATTGTCAGCTAAAGCAATGTTCTTTGGAAGTTTAACAAACCACCCGGCTGTCTTATAATGTTGGCGTCCAAATGTTCCCACAGTCTGCGTCTTTAAGGAAAATCTATAAAATTTTATCTTTCTCTTTTTGACGATTACATTTCTTTGTGTGGTTGCGCAGACCACTAAAATATAGGTACTTTACATGGATATTCGTAAATTTTATTATTCATGTAATACATAATGTATTAATATTATTATAGGTAGCCAGTCAGATAAAATAAATGAATTAATAATGCTTTAACAATTTCCGGATGTTCACACCAAGTTGTTAATTGAATTGAAGTCTTTATTATCCTCTATTTCAGGTTCCTCATTGCATATTACGAGTATTTACAACTGATTGCCTCTGTTGCATAAATACTACAAAAGATATTATGTGCAAGTCTGCCATAAATTTAGACAGACAGCCTCATTACCAGACAGTCGTCATCATCCACTTAACAACTTCTGGCACTGCTGATCAAAAGCCTCCCTTTACTGATGCCAATCCAACAATTTTCTTGTGCCAATTGGCAAACAGTTCCTCCTCTTATTCACATTCAAGCGATTGCCTTCTATAGAAGTGCAAATGGTCGCGTCTTCGCTCGTCGGTCGTCTCCGTAGGTCGTCTTCGCCGGCTAGCGTTCGAGCGTCAGGTGAATCTTTCGTTTCCATCTCGCCTTGTATTATGCTAATCAGCCTCACTTTGCGAATAGAATGAAATTTAATTTCTCCGCAAAGTCCGCCCGTTTAGAAGTTGCTTTTTCTCGGACTTATTCAAATAAGCACTCGGTGATTAATTTTTGGGACTCATTCTCAGTTTCATTGAATGTAACAAGTTTAATTAACAAGTTCAGTGTCGGGACTTCGCATAAGTATTATAACTGTTTGAGTTTAGCCATGTTCCGAGTAACTGAGAAGTCTCGCTTACAAATATTTGATATAGAAAGCCTAAAGTTTGCTTTTGAGTAACTCGATAGGGATGTAATTATATTTCCGGAATAGTACTTAGAAGCTTTTAATGTTGTGAAGAAAACTAAAATTAATTATTCATAATATCCGGGAGGCTGAAAAGTTCCTTAAAAGTAAAGTTTTTTAAGTAAACATTAAGAAATTTAAGATGAGCAGCCAACATTAATTTCTTTGATAGCCTTTATAATAATTAGACTTGATAAACACTCCACTTAAAAGAAATAGTTCAACAGATTGGAACCCACGACCTTTCTATAGACATTCCAAACCACTTTTAGGTCATTGTCGCTTTTTAATTAACATTTAATAACTTAGTTACAATTAGGTCAAGCAATATGTACTGACAAATTGTTGACAAAAAACTTTTAAGTAATTTTATGTTATTAGTAAGTCTAAGTTGCCGCGTTCTATCGAATGTTTTTTTTATTATACTATTAGTATCATTTGTCAAGGATTTGTTCTTATTATGCCTGCTATTAGTACCGTAGTAATTGAATTCTATTATGTGATATATCCTATTGAAGTAATTACACTTTTATGAAAAAATGTGGTGATATAATTTATTTGACGTCAAACGGAACTGGTCCAGTCTCAGTGACTGGCATTAGGTTCTTATGTATCCTTTATCATCATTAGTCTGACGGATCTAATTGAACAATAACCTGTCATGAAGCTACTGGACTGATATTAACAATTTTTCACCAATGGAAAGCTATATTATCAGCAAGTAACATAGGTAATAACATATTTTATCCTCGTATGTCCATGGGAACGGGAACTACACGGGTTACAACGTAGAGCGCTACTAGTGTTTATTTATTTATTTAAGGACAATCAACAATGCATACACATAAATATATACATATGTTAAGGATCATCATCATCAACAGCCTGTTGCAGTCCACTGCTGGACATAGGCCTCTCCAATTGCACGCCACTTAGGTCTATTTTCGGCTTCTCGCATCCAGTTTCTGCCAGCCGTCCTGCGCAAATCGTCACTCCACCGTGCCTGAGGACGTCCTACACTACGTTTGCCGAGACGCGGTCTCCACTCTAGAACTCGTTTACCCCAACGGTTGTCGGTTCTACGACTAATATGGCCAGCCCACTGCCACTGTTAAGTATCACCATATGTTTAAATATAATGGCATCATGTTTTACCCACCTCGGATCGAAATCCAATATTCCGGTGCAAAACGTCACCCCATAAATTAACATCTGTAACTTTCTCGGTGACCTTTTTTTTTTTTTTTTTTTTTTCTGGATGGGAAATCATCAAATGACCCCTCCCGCCCTGGGTGGGGCGGTAGGGAGTGTCAGACTTTTACTGACTAAAACCCACCCGTGATCCTTCTTGTGCCCTATGCGTTCCAGGGCCGCGGTAACTCTTTCGAACAAATTCCGCAACCCTAGCAGGCACCGACCCTATGGGGTCCCGTCCTTGGTGCTGACGGCTCCTTCGGCGCGCGTGGAACACAACGCGTCGTCGACTCAACCTGGTGTCGGACGGCGAGCCACCCACGCTCACCGTCCCCAGGCATCAGCCACTGCGCAATAGCACAGCGGCCGACTTGTCTCTGGAGGAGGCCGAGATGGGACCATTACTGGCACTCCATCTCAGCACCCTCCCGAGCGTTGGGAGTCGCAGCAACCGCAGCAGAAGCGGCAGAAGCGGCGACGGAAGCCGCGGCGGCGGCAGAGGCGGCGGCGGCGGCAGACCTCTTGCCCTTGGTCGGGGCGGATGGCGCGCAGGCCCTTCCCCCAGCCCAGTGCTCGGCCAGCTTGCCAGCAGCCGCACATGCACTGCAGTGCGGCGTGGCCTCACATGAGCCGGCCCGATGACCGGGCTGACCACAGCGGAAACAAAGACCGCTGCGGTCCACCTCCGAGGGGCACATAGCTCCCGTGTGGTTGCCCACATGGCAGCGGTAGCACCTCAGAGGCCTGGGTTCCAGCAGTTTTACCCGCGCAGACACCCATCCCACCAAGAGCCTTCGGCCCTCCGACACAGTTCTGGCCGCCGTCACGGGGCAGCTCACCACAAGGGTTTGCATGCCCGTGTTGTCAGGCCGGAGGGTGCCCGCCTTGACGAGCTCGGCAGAGCACCCCCCAGTCCTGGCGACGGCGGCCACAACTTCCTCCTCCGTCACGGAGTCATCCAGGCCCACTATGCGCATATCGATGCGCTTAGTCGGCCTGGACACCCGGACCTCGTCCGCGGGTAAGACCGCCCTCAGCCTTTCGGCCAGGGCGTCCGCGAACGGGCCACTCTCCGCTCCGGCGAGCTCGAGCTTGCGGGCACCGGTTAAGGTCCTCCTGACCCCGATGCCCCCGCTGATGCCCAGCTCTTGGAGGCTCACCGCCTCCTTCGCCCGCTTCAGTACGGCGAGATACGTCACGCCCCTCTGTTCCGCTTCCGGCTGCAGTGTGAGCACTACAGCCGCGGATTTCGGGGCGCGAAGCCTCGCCGCAATGGCGTTGGCTTTCCGCCGCTGCCTCCTCGCCTTGCTTTTAGCGGCTTTCGCGGCCCGCCGCTTCTGGCCAGCAACCTGCCACTCGGCCTCGGCCGCAGGAGGGTCCGAGGGTGGGGGTGGGGGCGGCTGCGGCACCGCTGGCGCCGCAGCCTTAGCCGCTCCTCCAGCCTTCCTCCTACCCCTCTTCGCCGGGGCCGCCTTGGTCGTCGCCGGCGTCGCAGTCGCCGGCGTCACAGGCGCTGGCGCAGGCGCCGGCGCGGCTCCGCCCTTGGCCTTCGCCTTCGCCCGGCCAGACGTTCCCGGGCCGGCAGCCACGGCGGCCGCGTACGAAGCCGCCTTTTGCTGTCCCGGGGGACCCCGCGTCGCCGCCAACGGGGGACGCCGGACCATGTCCTCCAGTACGGAGACCTGCCTCCGGAAGGGAGCCAGCTCCTGCCGCACCAGGTCCCGTACCTGGCTCAGCACCCGGCCTCCCTCCGGCGCTGCCGGACTCAGTCCCCCTCGCGGCTCCGCAGAGGCCGCTCCGGCCATCCCCGCCAGATCCCTCCGGAGCGACTCATTCTCCCGAACAAGTCGCTCCGTAAGAACCGCGAGGCGGGCGACCTCCGCCCGCAACTCCGACGCCTCCTTTGAGGCAGGTCCACCAGCGTTGGCTGCCGCTGCCGCCAGGATGGAGGCTTTGGCCGCGCCGATGGCCTCCCGCTTTGAGGACTGCTTCCTCTTGAAGGCCACAGCGCGGATCGCGGCCTCCACGACCTCCGCAAACTGGGCCTTCTGCTCCTCAAAAGTGGGAGGCACCTCTCCCGGGGCCTCCGAGTCGTCGGAGTCGAGAGGAGGCGGAAGAGCAGAGGGAGCCCTACGACCGCTCCCTCCAGGGCGACGCCCCTCCTCCACCGACCCCTCGGCCCGACGGCCCGCCCCCCGGGTAGAGGGAGCCAGCCCCCTCCCTGCCTCACTGCCCCTGCCCCGCCTTGCGGTGGGGATCTTGCGGGCGGAGGCAAACTCGCCCTCGGAGGACGACTCCTTGTCATCCTCCCGTCTGGGTCGCTTGCGGAAGAACTTCTCCGCAGCGGCCCCCCCTCCTCTGTCTCCAGAGCCCGCCGAGCTGACCGTTACTAGGTCAAGTCCAGAGCCAGAATCTGACCCTGCACCTCCCCGGCGCTCAGGCGAACTCCCCGCATCACAACCGAACGCCATCAGCTCCTTGAAGGAGGCGGATCCGGATGACGTCGATTCTGAGCCTCCTCGGCTCTTGTTGCCACTGGCAAGCGGAAGACGGTTGGTGCCCACCCCAGAGTACGGAGGGCAGCCCGCCGAAGCGGGGTGGGATTCCCCGACCGCTGAGCAGTCGGGACCCACCTGGGGACTCATTTTGCAATCGTCTTTTTTCATTTTTTGTTCCTTTGAAGGGTGCGGTCCCTTTTCGCTCCACCCCTTCTCAGGGCCCTCTCTCCCAACCTCACCTCTCCACCTGCTCGCTGCTCTCACAGTCACGTCTGATGATCAGACGCGTACCAGAGAGCAGCGAGCAAGCGTGTGTCTCTCTTGGTCTGATCCCTCACTTGCGACCTTCCGGCATGAGTGGCTCTACCGGGAAAGCTCGCAAGATCATTGGGACGCTCAAGCCCCACCACGACGACAACGTGGAGACACATTCGGTGGGGAACTTTCTCGGTGACCTAAGTGGTGAACCTATATAGTATCGCCAGTAGGACTGGTTTCTGGTGACGTCATCACGCGACAGGGTCAATCACCACTCTCACTGCGACCTCTGACTTCTAGCATAACTCCTGCGCATCTCAGCTTACGTAACTATTACGTGGCGATGCATAACGGTGATAACGCGGAAACTTATCATTTTGTTTGTTTAGAAAAATGACAACAGTTCAGATGTGAAACAACAGATCGGTTTGGGAAAGATTGGATTATTTAATCGCTGGTAAAAGAGAAAACTATGTATCCAATTGAGGCTATCTCATGTACTACTACGCTGATTAGACTGTCGCCCATGGAAAGGCGTGGATTGTTTTGTGTAAATTTAAAAGTTATGCGTCCGTTCCTGTAATAGCACAAAATTACTCTTCGAGTGATTGAACAGCTTCAACGAAAACAAATCGTATCATGGCACCCATCTGCAGGTTCCTTTATTACCGAAATAAGTACTGTGAAATATGCTTACGTACTCAAAATTACCTAATACCATCTTTATTTGGCAAAAGTATTTAACTGTTTTTAGAAACAAGACGACGAAAAATAGTAATAAATATGCAGGTAACATAAATGCGAGTTAAATGCGTTACATGACAATAATCTTTTTACCTAACTGCTTCAGAAAAAGGGAAATCTGTTCACGTACCTACTCAACAAAAATTACCTCTGTTAACACATTATAAATAGATCAGCAATGGTGTTTATGGTGATATAACTCTGTAAACCCTCATGGGAATTCGGATAAACACCGCCACGCTATTTTCCGATTTTACACTAAAACAGTGTCACGAACCTTTGTTGGAACACGTTACCTACAATAAATCACAGGTCTCTGAACGACAGCAATTTTGCAATGGCTATAAAAACACTAGTTGCTATACCTAATATCAAGTGAATTTTAAAGACACAGCGATCACAAGGGCCGGAACACACAACATGAATTTCGTACTCCTAATTCTTTACATTCCATCGTAACGAATTCGGCAATGATGTATTATTGATTTACTTTAAAACAATGCTGATTGCCTGATATATCTGCTTTATGGTTAAACTTTTCATGCATTTATATGCAATGGTGATACAATTGCGCCATATCGTTGCAATCGAGCCCATTACTTAAGTTTCATTAAAATGTCTCCATCACCCGATGTCTTTGAATTTATTCCCTTTTGACATACTAATTGAGTGTCGGACATTTTATTGAAATACTAGGAAATTATACTAGCAGTAAATTACTGGTAATCAAGTATAGTTAACGATTTCAATACGTGTCCTCGCATGGAATTGAAATTGTTAAGCACTTATTTAATTCAATGAATCCTTTCTCATTCGTTCGTATTTTCTTTTTTGGGTCGCAGAGCTCTTTCATCGATGTTTTCAAAACTAAATATAAAATGAGGTTCGTGTGCTTTTAAAAGGATAAGCAATTCTTTTTGATGAAATGAGGCACACCACTTTTGTTTGAAAAAAGTATGTTTGGTATAAAAAGTATTTTCTTCAAAGGATATTTTTACAAGAAAACTCATTCAGGTTTAAAGAAATAATATTTTATTTATGCCACTAAGCGAACGTTAACCTTTGTAACCCCTAAGGGGTTACGGGCACGACACCTTTCTTGCGCGAAACCCACTTTAAAATGCACCCTCCTAACTCATCGCGCAACCCCCAGTCTTATTAACACGATTAATATTTCATAATATAGACAGACATCATAATTGTTATTTCAATATTCATCATGACAAGGGGGTTCTATGGTAAATGTTTATTACGCTGGCATCTATGGATAAATTGTTTCAAAGACAAAAGCTTTGATAATTTTTAGTCACAGATAATCATACTGTTAAAACAAACTATGGATAGTGTATTTTTGAAAACATGAAACTGTTTTACCGTCATTCACAGTCTACCTTCGGCCACATGGCATAGGCCCCTCATTTTATGCCAATCCCCGCCTGTGCCAACCTCATCTAGGCTAGGCCCGCCCAGGCACAAAACAATAGGCTTATATTATACGCCTAATCTATAAAATTATCTGAATAATGTTAATCGTATTGACAAAGAAAAAGGTCTTTGTATTTTCCAAAAAATATTTCGATACAACTCAATAAGACTGAATATAAAAGGGTGCTCTAAAAATGTCTGTTAAAACTTCAACGTAATCGGCTTAGGGTGATTAATGAATGAACCTATAAAGAAACAGATTTATTTGTTCACCCTCAAAGGGCTGGTTTCTTTCAACTGTCGAAATGAATTTTTAAGTCTTGCAAAAGGTAGAGGGATAATAAATAAGATTTGGGATTTCTAAAAATTTAAAACTAGTCTCTGAAATAAGATTATAAAGTATCAAAGCCAGCGTAAATTAGAAATACCTAACTAAACTTCTTTGGCAATTATTTTGAGGTCGTTCATGCAGATGTAGAAAATATAATAAATCAAAAAGCGGGTTTCAAGCCCTATAGTCAGGTTAAAACCCGGACGATTGTCATCTTAGCAGGCCACCATAGGACATCTAGACGCACTGTGAGTTACCATCCCTACCTTGTTGCTACTCCATCAATTCGCACCAAGCGTTTCCAATCGTCTTTTATAATGCGCACAGCAAAGGAGTGGAACTCTCTGCCTGCGTCTGTATTTCCGAACACATTCAACCCTGATCTCTTCAAAGTTAGAATGAACAGGCTTCTTCTGGGTAAGCTCATTCCAACGTCGACTTTGTCTCTGTCACCTGCAACCTAGAGTCAAGAGCATATCCATCTTACAATAAAAAATAAAATAAAAAACTCTATATTATGCAACCAAATGACGGTAAACGGTAACCACCAAACATTCTTGACAAGCCATTTTCAACCTTATTTATTTCGCAAATATTATCGTTTATCTTTCCCTTGATTACACAATAGTTAAGTATCATAATACCAACGGAGGTATCTTCACTAGTAAATCTTAAGTCTCAAACGCCCTGAGGCCCTGTCAGTTTAAACTGAATATTAACTTTCACGTGAACCGTGATGTACTGCGACGTGCAAAGATAATTTTGGTAAAGTGACAAAGTTAATTATCAGCGTTTATGTGAAGCGAAAATGTTTAGTAGAATCGCCCAATTTTGTGGGAGATTCTGCTAAGTTATGTTTTGTTTTGATGCTCAGTCTTTAAGGTCGATTTTTACATACACCTTTTCACATGACATACGCCTATATTCTGAAGGAACTTCACTGGATTCAGTCGCCATAGCAACCGAAAAATACACTTACTAATTTCAATAAATAACCGGCTGTCAAAGTGATTGATTCAAATGGAGGAAACGACATATAATAGCTATATTTGTGACTGGTTGAAACGATTCCTATCAATTTCATCAGAGTAAAAGCAACCTAGGACTAACTGACTTTAATATGATAAAATGTTAATTTTCTATTTCTTCATCAAAACAATTGGGTATTTTACTAGATATAAAAATCGTAATTCTATTTAGTCCGTCGGCTGGATTTTCAAAAAATATTGAACAGGTAATTTTTATCAATCCAAATCGTTGAAAAAAAAAAAGATAAAGCGTATCAGTTCTAGAGTGGGGGCTGGTGACGTCACGACTCTAGTAAAAATATTAGCACATTGTGACGTCACGCGGGTTTATGAATAATAAAAAATACGTGTCTAATATTTTTTTAAATCTTTCTGACTAATTAGACTTTTTCAGTAAAATACTCTATTATGCACGAATTAAATACCTCAAACACAAATAATTTATCATGCACTGCCATACCTATAAATCATCTAAAAATCACTTACTTATCAATGTCCTTACTTGATTCAACAACAAATGCTTTATTTTTAATGACTGTTTTATTACAGATAATCTGAAGTGCCATTCACGGTGTATTTTTGGTAAGTACCTTAACTAAACCGTATTATGTACCTGTACGTATAATACAGAGCGACCTTAGCCAGAATATCGGAAAAGCAGCTATAACATCAAAACCGAACTAAACTAAACAAACCGTTTCAACAGTCCATTTAAAATAAGAACAAGCGATAAGTAAACGAAAAATCCAAACAGTCAAAAAAGTAGACACGAAAAACATTGACCATTTCGTAGTACAGCAATCTAAAAGCCGCCAAATGAAACGTTCGAGATACAAAACCAACATTGAGTCCACATAATTAATGGCAGCAAGGTGGGAGTCCCAGTTAGAACTAGCGTGTCTTATTTAATTTGGCACGAGCTACATCGGAAACTATCGACCCTCCGGCGCCGGTGGCCGGCGGAAATCAAACTAATCGATTTTCATTTCGCCGACAGGAAATTAAATCCTTTGAGAGTCGTTCTCGATAACGGATTTCAGCTAAGCACGACACGTGTTTGGCTATTCGAACTTCCAATCGGTTCGTTTTTAATATTAACCCGTTCTACGGCTTCATTATTACACGGTACCCGTTTAAGCTTTCCGTTGAATTGGATTTCATACATTATTTCGTTAATTCCACCGGTAATGACTGCAGAGAACGATATTTTTCGTTTTGTGAAGCAATATTAATAAATATTTATCTTGAAACGAGAATTCAGAGGCGTTTTACATCCATTATATAGCAGCGTTCATGAAACGAATATACACAACCTGAAAAGGGATCATTATCCAAAACAACTTTTATTACGGGGCTAACCCGAATTCGCAAAAAAAAAACATAGAGCAAAATATCAAGGAAGCAAGTTTAAAATCGTTGAAACTTAAAAAAAGCCAGCCGTACCATATAGTCCGCCATTTTTCTATCACCTCAATTTAAATAGATTCCGTGGCTTAGAAACGGATTTGAATCGAAATCGAATTCGGATCGGTTAATTCCAAGAAACTGTGTGATCTTTAACCCCACACGTAACTATCAGACGTGGTTTTGAGTGCCGCCGTATATTACTTTGTTTGGTTTCGATTTGGCTAAAATTATTACCTACAATTCTGTGAAAAAAATGGTAAGCATACTATATAAAATGTTTTACCAAGCTATACAAAAGGTATTTCGTTTCATATATGTACGTAAAGTAAATAGTGCGTGAATCAATTTGACTGATCGTTTCACAAAAACAGTTCTTCAAGTTGCAGTAAAAACTTAATAGGCCGTTACTTCATAGAATAAGTACCAAGTTGAGAGGCTAACTATACATTGACGGGCTGAATTGCGTGTTTAAGCGAATTGGGGTTTTTCAACTATTTATTGGTTGCACTATGTTTTGCTTTATAAATCAATCTGCAATTTCAATAGATAAAATCAGATAAAAAGTTTCAGAAATAACTAATCTAATTATTATTTTCTGAAACACAATATGAGCTAGATTTAGATTGACAAGTTTTTGTAATGGTATCGAAAGTGTTTATTAAATTATATTTTCTGGTTTCTGTACATAATATTTTCATCACGATACAATTTAATATTGCTGTTCATAAGCTAAGATCATTTTTCGTGCTCAAAGAATGTCGACGCAGACAAAAAAAAATCTCATCAAGCAAAATTGCGATTTTTCTTTTACGGCTAAACTATACCTCGTTCGTAAAAAATGAAGATCAAAGCATAAAAGCTGCTACAACCCGGAACAGAGTAAAGCACAAGAGAACGAACTATTACAAGCAATGTAATATTTTTATTAAACCAAAATAAAGCATAATAGTTTTAATAAACGTTTTTGAGTTTAGAAATTATTTTGTGACAGATAGGAACAAAACTGAAAGGCGTATTCCTAAAAATAATAACACGCTTAGCTTAAATACTAATTGACAAATTCTTTATTAAGATTTCCTTTAGATAATTCGTAACAGTATTTAAATAAATCATATGATCAAAATGAAATCGAATATGAGAAGGCGGCTGGCCTGAAAAGGCCCGGCGCCTTTTGAAGTATTCATCACGGAAAAATAATTTGAAAATTTTGAATTACGAAACCAAAAAGAAACTTGCGAAAATTAAACAGACAATGGCAGTTCCACCTAACAAGCAAACACTCAATAGCGTATACAGCAACAATAATAAGTCCCAAGTACATAATTATCTGTTTAATTATACTTTAGTTACTACAAATTACTGTAATACAGTCTGCTCGTAATAAGACAACCACTAGACACAACGAAATAATTGAAATAAATCCGTCTGGCTGCTGCTGTCACGGTGGGAGAGTTAAATAAAATATTGTTGTACAGTTCAGTGTTTGTGCCGTAGTCGAGAATTATTTTAAGATTGAGATACCAGCCTTTGCCCGATGCTCCGCTCACGATAAAATAGTCTATAATCGTCTCCAGGGCTCCATCTGAACCTGTACCAAAAATCATCAAAGTCGGTTCGACAATTTAGGCGTAAAAGCGTAACAAACAAACCTACTTCCGCATTTGTAATATCAGTTGTGATAAGGTATACTAAATATTATCAAGATTGATTATACAACCATAATGTTGATTGTATTAGCAAACATTTGTATTATTTAATTTGGGTCTAGCTCTCATTTGAGGACATAGACAAAATGTTAGTCTTTTTTGATCATATTGAGATGAGGCAATGGCATATATATATATATATATATATTTTATTATTGTATGTGTGTATTTTACTTTTACTTTTTATTTATTTCATATATTACATATATTCGTTGATATTTGTATTTATATATTTCATTTTAGTAGGTATGTGTTCCGTGAGTGTATCCGTGGCATCACAGGCCCTAGGCATCGAAACACGAACGCTGTGGTATTTATTTATTTTTTTAAATATCGCAGCGTTTGCTGAGACAGGGACCTTTTTTGGTCGCGCACAATTTAAAATTAATAATAAGCTTTCATTTTTCCTTTCTTTTTTTTTGTGCGAGTCCAAATGAACATTTTTTTCTTTCTATCTATATCGGTAGCGCGTGTCAATCTTAAATATTTTGGATTATTTTTTTAATCGTTACCATTGAAAAAATATCATTTTGTCTGAGTCTCTAGATTCCAAGTGAATCATATGTATTTTATATATCTTCTCTCAAATAGACGATCCATTCGACGTCAACCAAAAACTTGTGTAACACGACATGTGACTCCTTTCATGCACTACATAAAAACTCAACCTCATCATTGTTTACAAACATAACTCGATAAGAAGTCGCACTATGACATGTACGTACGTAAGAACACTTCGATCTGTCGAGAAAGCAAGGCAGCATCCCAAGGGAAATTAGAAAACGAGATATTGCCGCTGACCACGTCTCAACATTGAGTCTGCGGTACCTATGTGACCGTTCACGTTTATTTTCAATTATTGGCCCGAATAGTCTGGCAATAGGCATTCATGGTTGTTATAATTCGCATAGAGCTAAAAATAGGTGCGATTTTTCGGAAAATCGAGTCTACATGGGCGTACTCTGGTTCTGGCCTAGAGAGGGGGGGGGTCAAGTCAGATTTTTTGTCAGACACACTAACATTTGGTATATGTGTATGTATTTAGTGTAGTGTGTAGGGCAAACAGCCGCAAATGATACTGCTTTATAGGTAGTTAAATAAATAAAAGTAAGTTTGACTATGAATTTTTATTTAAATTGTTTAGTCCGTTTTTTTTTAATAGCAATTGCACCGTGCATTTTGCCAATGCCTACAGCGCGATTTATTCAAAAGTTAGTTAAGTAGTTTTAATAAAATGTAAAAATTCCCAATCGATCCTTTTTTTTTTTTTCTGGATGGGAAATCATCAAATGACCCCTCCCGCCCTGGGTGGAGCGGTAGGGAGTGTCAGACTTTTACTGACTAAAACCCACCCGTGATCCTTCTTGTGCCCTATGCGTCCCAGGGCCGCGGTAACTCTTTCGAACAAATTCCGCAACCCTAGCAGGCACCGACCCTATGGGGCCCCGTCCTCGGTGCTGACGGCTCCTTGAGGCGCGCGTGGAACACAACGCGTCGTCGACTCAACCTGGTATTCGTCGACTCAACCTGGTATTCGTCGACTCAACCTGGTATTCGTCGACTCAACCTGGTATTCCATCCTACATTTTCAAAAAATGTTCAAGTTGAAAATTCACAAAAATGTGTTTTTTTACGTTATTCAGCTAAACGGTAAGTTTTATCATAAAAATAGGTCACACAAAAGATATGTAATATGTGTATCATAAGACTTTTCACATTTCATTTATAATGATGTTCCAAATATTCGTAGCTATTTTTACATTCTAGAAATAGAAATAGAAATCATTTATTTGCCAATAATGTAGGTAACCGATAAGGTGTTAATTCATGGAGGATCCCAAAGCGAATTTTAGTAAAAGCCTTACTTTTTATATACTTTGAACGGACCGGTGTTTGGACTTTAGACAGAGACTTGATTTTTGCCTCGGCTCCGCTCTCTTGGTCTATCTTACAGGCACCGTGCTATTTCCGAGAAAAAAGTAGCCTTTGAAACTCGATTTTCCTTCAGTACAATTTTTTGTAATTTTTAGACATATGAACAAACAAATACCTCTTAATTATATAAGTTTAGATTAGGCTTTCAATACATGTGTACTGACATTATTTTACAGGAGACGATTTTTTTGTTTTTCTTTCAGTGTTTTTTTATTTAAACCACCACTTGCGTGTTATTTTAATCTGTACTAACTAAAACCTTTATTTTATCAAATACTCAGTTCGTAAAATTCCTGTCGTCCTTAAGTTAGACATTTTTTTCCATAGCTTTAAATAAAATGTTGTACCCAGATGTTCATTGAATATTTCTGACACTAATGCGAACATAAAGTCCCAAAATGAGACCACTTTTCTAAATTATTTTCATACCATTTTATTTAATCCTACATTTTGACAGTTTCTTTAATAGAAAAATGACAAAACTGTATTACTGAGCTTACTGGTAAAACAAAAAGAAAAATCCCCTTATAAAAAAGCGCGATACATTAGTATAAAAAGGCGATGTCATTATCAAAAGGCTTCCAAATATTCCATTTGGGCTTGTTCTGTTAATCTTTTGAAAGCCAACGTACGCTAACCGCGAGCCGAGGTACTGGACTGAGGCGAAACATTTAATAATTATCCACAAAAATGTTAACATTACCGCTGAGCTCTGTTCAGAATCTCAACAATGCCGTAATATAGTAGATTCTTATTATAATCACTGACCGTGATAATGGCCCTGGTTCTCTTGGGCGCCAAATAAACGAAGCAGTAATACAATTTTTGAAATGAATTATTATTGCTTGTTATCTAAACCCAAGAGCGCAGCATTCTGTGTGTAAAAATAGCTGACTGAATAAGCAAATGGCACGCTGGGTTCAAAAACATGGATCACAGACAGAGAAAATAGGATTAGGCAGACACAGTGACTGCTGCGGCCATGGAGACCAGCCTGAAAGTGATGGCGACTCGATTTGGACGCCTACTTTACTAAAGTCTCGCTGTCTCGGGAAAATAACACGAGGAAAAGTAGCAGTACAAGGTATAACTTAAAAAAAAACCTATAAAACAAGAACAAAACGCGAAAAGAACGTCTAAATTCTATGATTGGCAATTGTTTTCAAACCGCGTTCGAACATGAATTTGCAAACTTTCTTCATTCCTTCGTAAGTACGAAATCTTATTGGCAATCAATTTTCGTTCAAACCGTTCAGGTTTTCCATTCGTATCATTTTGTAAAACTGTATTCCCATATTACCAAAACATTAGAGTAACTAAAACTGTATTCAAATAAATATTAAATGCTTTTTATTTGTACGTACAAAAACAGCCAACTCAAAGCACCACATTCTAAGGAGCGTCGCATTCACTAATCAATTTTATCTGTCAGTGCATATTTCATATAGTATGCGCATAATGCGTTGCATATCATTTATAATGTTGTGTTATCGCCTTTACTGCTGGAATACATCACCTACTGAAATGTGACGTTACGGTCCAACTTCAGTTGTATATCATTTTTATAGCAGCCAACAACACCGCTTGGAAAACTACACGGCTGTCTAAAAAGTTTTTAGTGGTTCGCGTTTATTTTTGGTATATCATTTCATAACACAACATTTTATTTATTACTATTTAAATAATAATATGCATTTGATGAGGTGTTTGGAATGATTTAGATTACCAAGGGGAAGTTTGGTCAAACCAGTCTGAGATAGACACGATATATTGTAACACCAGGGACCTCGCCCCTAGTATTACTTATAATCTCAATGAATTAAACACTGTTTGGGATATAACTTCATACTTATTTATGGCATCTGCCTTATAAGACCGTTACTAAATGACTTATCATACAAAAAAAACATAGCATATGTTCCGTATTCATAATTCAAAATACTTTTTATTCTTTTGCCAGACACTTCCAAAGTTCTATCGACAATCTTGTCAGCCAGTGACCCGAAGCCAAGGAGGTTACCATGGTCACGATGGTAGCCTCCAATATTCGTAAAGGAAATCCCAAATAGATTGATGGATTAAACTAAATAATGAAGGGGTGAACCCCGTCAATGGTCAACGTCCAACGGCAACCAGAAGACAACCGACTCATCTGTTAATTCGCCGTACAAATGGGTGAAGATAACGGTACTAGCTACTCCTACAATTTACTGCGATCCTGGTACCACAATTTAGAAAACGTTATTGATCGGTTGCCTGACATAAATGTATAAAGTGTCGCTAGCAAATATACCTCATAAAACTTTTACAGAAAACATATGTATAAAATAGCGCTTTTTTAAACTAGAATTGTAGGAAGAATTTATGTGAGTTGAAAAAGTTGGGAATATATAGACCAGAATAGACTCAGGCAATCTGTAACGTAGTTTTAAAAGCATTAAGGTAAAAAATAACCGCAACCAATTTTAAAAACAGTGTACAGTGAGAGAATTATGAAAAAGCGCAGCTGCTTCACCAAGAATTTATGGATGAGTAAGATTCTAAAAAAAATATAAAAAATGCTGCTAGTAAAATACCATGTATGAGTATTCTCATGAGAAAACTTAAATGAAAATGATTACTTTAGTTAACATAATGACGTAAGAACCATGTTTTTTGTGTGACCTATGCACGTTTCTAATAGATAAAGGTAACGCCAACACATCAAATGAATCATCAAAAAAAGTAAAATACTGGCGACCAAGAAACGGTGATACATTACCCACCTGTTGATTATCTCCGCAGAGTAAAACTTGGCTTTTACAGAAAAACATCTTATTAATTTACTAAATAATCTTTTATCTTCTTTTACTTTATTAAGACGACGCATGAATGACCTACCGTATTTCATTCATAAGGTATTCAAGGTTGAATAAAAATAATAAACAATTTTTCATTCATTAAAAATTAATGGTTGTGTAAGTAAAGGCAACGATATGTACTTGGCGGTGTCAGAATGCAATATGTAAATTGATATTGAATTTACAGAAGCTTGAATATAATTTTAAGTTACATAGTAGGTACATGAATCACACGTCTTCCTTACTGTAAGTACCTATATTCAGAACGCTATGAGCTGCGTTTAAATTTGCGCATTTTGTAGATTCTAATCATAACAAAAGCTTTTATAATCTAAAAAGTATCTAACTGATTTTACGGCTATTCCTACAAAAAATAAATACGTTGATAGAAATGAAATCGTTTTTAAATTATAATTTCAAAAGAGTGGTAACATTGTGCGCTACAAAATATTGCATAATCATCACATATTTTATGCCCGATTCATAAATTAATGTTGTTCCCCAAATCCGAGGCTGTGGCTTTCACATCACGCGCAAGTCAACAAGGGCTGAAAGGAGGAAAATGTATTTTTTTTTTCATCGTGCAGGTACGGGCACAGAACAAAAATGATTTATTATGTTTGAACATCCGTGTAAACGTACTTAATATTACATTAGCGCTAAGTTGACAACGTTTTAAATGTTTTCTTCGCTCTTAAGTACATTACAATTGTACTTTTTGTGTTTTTCGACCTCAAAGGTAAGAAGATTAAAAAGCGCTTTTATAAATTATTTATGTTGTTTTTTTTTTTTGGTGGAACATGTGAGTTGAATAATTGTTGTAAATAAATCGTGTTATTTTAGACAGAATGAAAACACAAATAGGATTTACTACGACCATATTTTGAGTACAAAATGTATTTTACCATACGCCATATGACTTCAAATATAATGCGGTGGTCACGAGCATTTCCATTTAAAAATTGAGCGGTAAAGGCGAGGTCACACAAAACGGTCCTAGGAGCAGACGGGTCGAGGGTTCCGTCTCAATACCATACACGGAAATTGCAAGTGACAACCCGAATATGGACGACGCATTTTCGTGTCCATTCGCCTTTTAATCTTGATAACAACTATTGAAGACCTTTGGGAATATCGCTTCTGCTGAAATTTTGTAGTTCACTAAAAGAGTCATTGTATTGAATGCTGAATTATAAACTGGTTTCTAAAATAATATATAAAAATATTGGTATACCTGAATTCCCAAGTCATACAGATTACTGTATGACCTGGGCATTTAAATATTATACCAATATTTACATTACATACGATAATGATATTGTACCTTTAGGATTGGACATCCTCAAAGCACGTCACACAAACTCCATCCTTATAAACAGACACAGCGATAGTAACACTAAATTCGAATACAGTTCTGAACGACTACATAGAATCCAAAAACGAAATATACTTACCGTCATTTCCATGACTTAAAGACCTCTTTGCGTCACATCATTATAATAGTTATGCTTTCAGTCCTCGGGAACCCGTAGAACTTTTTCGACGGCACAAAGTTGGAGTCGACAGACGCCTTTGTTCACTTTTGTATCTCTAGCGCAACGCTTTTGAGGGAACAAGGGGCTAACACTATGTTTTGTTTTTAATACATTAAAATGTAGCATCTGCTGAACAGTAATTTAAATTATAATAATGTACTATGCTTATATTGTATCACTTGCAAGTGAATTGAAATGAGCTGGCAGAATTAATTCATTGATATGCTGTGATTAAAATATCAACATACAGTCAAAATAATTGAATACAGTCTTGCGAATAAAAACTCATAACGCAACTGTTTAGTTTCTCTCCAAAAACCATAAAATATTACGTATCTTACGTAACAATAATCCATCCACTAATTAATAAAACAACATATTGATATATAATTGGCCTGTTAGTACACAATTTCAAATACAGGAAACAAATATTACATAAACTAGTAAAGTGACGAAAATCCTCCAATTATTCGTGAAACGTGCAATACATCGGCAAAAATGTAGTTTTGCCCGCAAGTGGAGTGTAACGAAGTGAGGAACGCCTTGAAATTCCACTAATTAATACAGCGTAGAATGCTGAGAACTGAATTAATTGAAGTTTTTTTTTGTCTGGATATGGTGCGGCGATGGCCACACACGTCGAGTACAAATAGAGTAGTTATCCGCTAATCAAATTGCCTTACATATTGACCCTATGTTGAGATTTATAATGTACTTGTTTGTTATTGTAATAGGTTCGTGATATCTTTGTTACGTAAGAAAAAGAAGCGAGTTATTCATATTTTAAGTTCATTTGTCACCTACAAATCAGTCGGTGACGGACTGGTTACAAAACGTCAGAGCGCACATATTCCATATTGTTCATAACCGTTACAATTTTGTTTTTCGCACTAGACACATAACTGTTTTGTCATTAAAGCCACGGATTGTTACCTAGCATAATGACGACTTTAAATATTCTTCACATAACACACTAAATGTATGTTATGTCAAGAATGTTTATAACCAAAAAAGTATTTGCATAAATATAAGACTGTTGTTAGTTACAGTGAAGTGAGAACAAATACATTCGTTAGAAAAGTTTTGGCGAAAGTGAAGTGCCCATTATACGTAATCATGGATGTGACAAACTCGTACGCAAATGTCATTATGTGCGTCTTTAGCGGAATGACGGGACATAAGTGACACTTTCACCCATAGACGTTGACATCCACAAAAAAACAAACTTAGCTTGCGTTAAGAGACCATTCCCCCAAGGCTTTTTTGAAATTCTTTTGGGTAAATAAAGCTGCGAGATTTATTACATTTATTTATTGCAATCCCCGTTTTAGTATAAGGTGAAATACTGCAAATGATAGCAACACTAATAGCTTAGTAAATTATGAACTGCAACAACCTTAGGCACAAAGGTATTAAACACAAGAGTGTTGAACTTTATAAAGAGCTTAAAGCGTGAAGACACACCCAAGTGTGAAGCAACAACTCAGGAGAATTCGTTCAAGATGCAACGTATACTGAATATGTCACTTGTGGTCACATAAATTCAAGAACTTTAAAAAGTAAAAGTGTCAGTTACGAAACTAGATCCACTCGTAGAATGAGTACAATTTATGTGTTACTCAAATCGGTATAGCAGGTAATATAATAAAACATAATGTGTTAGAACGTTGTGGACGTTGTTGAGAATGTTCATATAAAATAGTTAAGAAACTTCGCAAAACAGTCAAGTGGGTATTTGCATTCGTAGTAAAAGAATAGATATAATTGCAAAACTTCGACACAGGTGGCGGTGGCGTAAAAGACAAAACAAATCCTGATTTTGCTTAGCAACGAAATTAATTGCATAAAAACTTTGCAGACCTATTGGAAGTAAAATAAAGAATAATAAATTACGCGGTTGATAGCCACGTCGAATGAAATTTGGTTGCAAACAAATATAATAATGTAGCATCTCTAGTTTACACATTTAAATTATTATGTAAAGAACCAGAGCGATTAAGTATGTTTTATTCATGAATTCGCGAAATTTTCGAAACTTGTGCGTGCATTGTTTAATGTAATAAATAGGTATTATACAAAAAGATAGACTCTAACTAAACACGACTCAAATTTCATAATTGAAACTTGCCTAACAAGCCTCAGGTAAGAACGTCAAAAAACGATGTCTACTGACTGTGCAACTTATCTACAGTCTCGTTGAAGATAAGGATATTTTCACAAAATCATGTAATTAATATTCTAGGGACATAGTGGGTCAATGTCTAAGAGACATGGGTGACAAATCACCTCGCTGACCTCTTTTTATCTTACACTCAGTGATCATGTACCCATTTACGCACGACCACATACTGAGTCCTTGTACAAATTCGATGGACCTTCCTGATGTACGAGTAACTTGAGCTCACTCAGATGCATCGCCAAAATAATGAGATTGGTTATCTCCCTATCTGTATTGTTGACCACATTATCATATCCGTAGACTTCTTCTACAGAAGCAAATTCTATAGGTACGCAATAAAAAACTTTTTACAAAAAAATACAACCGACTTTTACACAAAAAATCAAAAATATGGAAAATAACTTTAATTTATTTTTCACTTTTTAGTGGTACCTACACCCCCTCCCCTCCCCCACCTAAACGAACCAATCACATTGGTGTAAAAAAAACGTACAGCTCCTTTGCAGAGTAAACTAAGAGGTCGTCAAAGTAGACAAAGTACATATTTTTTTTAGATTTTTCGAAAACCGCTTGGTTGATTTCGATAAAATTTTCATGGGACCATTTGGGAAGTATACCCTTTCCAAAAAAAAAAAAGAATTTTTCAAATCGGTTGGCAAGCGACGGAGTAATGCGCGAACAAACATAAAAAAAAAAATATAGGAACATCCGAATTGAGAACCTCCTCCTTTTTTAGAAGTCGGTTAAAAATAAACGTCTGTTTGTAGTTCTAGTTGGTCGTCTAGTTAGTTGGTACTGATTGCTAATAAATTTCATAGACTGACAGGCACCGTATCTTTGAGTGTTATACCCATTTTAATATTGAAAAACGTAAGATTTCTTAAAAATGTGCCACAGAAGCAAGGCCCAGGAATAAGCTAGTTATATTATTAGCTGCCCAGCCTAAATGGGACTGGGCTGGACATGTCTGCCGTATTTCCATCGAGCGATGGGGCTATACAACTCAAAATTGGTAGGTACCCTGAAATCTCGAGACGGGGCCGCGGCAGACCACGAAGGAGATGGCGGGACGACTTGGATGTCTTCCTTGGGAATTGGCAGGATGTGGCACAGGATCGGGAAAAGTGGAAGGAGTGGAGGGAGGCCTTTGCCCCGCAGTGGGACATTTCAAGCTAGCTATAATAATAATATTATAAAGTAACTAGCTGATCCGCGTCTTCGTGACAAGAGAGAGAAAAAAAAAAGTTTTTGCAACCTTTTTCATTGATGCTCCGCTTCTATTGGTCATAGCGTAATGTTATATAGCCTATAGCCTTCTTCGATAAATAGGTTTTCCGATACTAAAATAATTTTTCGATTCGACCCAGTAGTTTCTGAGATTAGCGCATTCAACCAAATAAACTATACAGCGTTATAATATTAGTCTAGATGAACGTTTATAAAAAACAATAAATGGCAAAATGGCCAGTGTTTTTTTAGACTGTTCTCATTACCAAACATTATTTTTTGTTAGTTCTGTTAGGCACATTATCATAACGATTATGCATCATAAAATATTGATCGAATGCAAACATTTGCCAATCAACATTTGAAAGTTCTTAATTGACAAACATTGACAAGCGTTTATTTTTTTTTATCGGACAGTTAGTGAAATCGTTATCGTTGCGGTTTTTTGTAACATGTTACAAGACTTAGGTACATGATGTGGTTGACAACTTGCACGCATGTTCTGGGAACAGATTTACTGATAAGAGTGACTCATTGTGATGTGTAGCAATTTCAAATTTAAGCATAAACGCTTACTCGGACTAGTGCGACGCGGTAATGCGACAGAACAGGTTTTCAAAGATTTTTTTTTACTAGAGTAACAATGCTTACGAAAATGCGTTATTTCATCGTTTACACTTTGTCGCGTCCCATCAGTCTAATAGAGCCTTTATAATTTATTACATTAGGTAGATATGTCGTCAGATTAACCTCGTTCGTCACTGATGCGGTTATAATTTACAATGAGTACTGTATGTTAATTTTGATTACAGACAATTTCAAAGACTGTTTGCTATTTTTGGATCAAAAATAGACGGAACACGTGTTCAAAAGAAATGAGAATCTTACATGGAGAAAACACGACCAAAACCATAGGCATATTGTGTAACACAATGTCATTGCCTATCTAAAAATACTCTAAAGCTCATACCAAAAAGAACCTTCCAAGAATTTCTAATTCATTGTATCATCATTTTCAAAGCTGGTATTTCAAAAAACAATATATGTTAAAAGCAGTGTCCATAACATTAAAATTCGTACCACGTCCCATTGACATGAATGGTATATGTTGGGTACAAATGGCGTGAAACCGCTGCTGTTTCGACATGTTTGACTCATTCATTTTACACTTTGATGGTTATAAATCGGATATTAAAAAGGCCCGTCATCAATATTTGGTGATGAGCGGCCATTTTTTTTTTTTTGTCAAAGAAAGTGCGAGTAAATGGGCTTGACATAATCGTTACATAGTAGTAGGTAAGTAGGTTGAGTTAATGATAGACGAAGCAGTCAATTTCTCTTGTTTGTTTATCAAATTACTATTCTTTGTGCCATTCATACTGCAGTAGATGACATTTTTGAAAATTAGGGCTGATTAGGTAAAACAATTTAAACAGTTTTCGCTGTCATAACCCAACAATAAAAAACGACTATCTTACACAAATCAAAAAACCAGTAAATTACAAATATTTTAAACAGGTCAAGCAACACCATAGGTATTGTTTTCACGCAACACCAGCTAAACAGTTCATAAACACTGAAACAGTGTTGCCACAACAGATAATTGCATTCCAAGTTACGTTTTTACGGCCGAACTAAATATTCTGGAACAAAAAATGGAAAAGTCAACCTTCGCGGCGTCTTATAATGGTTCTGAAATTTTGATTACACTCTTTAGTCTATGATTAGTATGATTATAGACAACAACGCAGGAAAAGGAAGTTGCGGATGTAAGTAGGTAATTCTTTTCAAGGTGTCGGATTAAACAAATCTAGCTATTAGTAAAAAGGTTTGCTTTTGTGCGTTGATGTTATAATTATTATTTATGTCCTTCGGATGTCTGATGTTGGAGAATTTTAATTTATTTAAAATTGAGGTAGGTTAATACGGTCTGAGCCGATTATGTGGTATTTGTACCGCAAGGATTATAAAGCTTTTATGCGAAAATGAAGAATCATGCTTAGATGATTTGGGTTTTGCCTACTTAGTTTAGAATTTAATGCACAATTAAATCAGTTTTTAATTAAGTATTTTTAAACACTATTTAACATTTTTAACAACATGTATGTATTGTTCCATGAAAAGCTGAAAACTCAGATGTATCTTATAAACAAAGAACATATACCATTGCAAAGTTATCAAAAACCTTTTATAATTATTATCAGGACAAATAAAACAACTATCTTATATTCGCTGAGCACACGTCATAGTTCACGCATGAAATACTCAAAAGTCGAGCCCCGCCCACTTCTTCTCTTATCGTTCATTTTGAACGTTTCGTCAACGGTTTCACAATGCGCACGCGCCGCACGTATCAATTCACGCTTCCGTGACTACCCCCAATTACCTCTAAAACTAAATCGTTGCAAAAGATAAAAAAAAACTCGAAAGTCAATGCCAAGATAGAAATTTGGAACTACACTCTAGTAATTCTAGACAATCAATATTTCGCAAATAATTTAAGTACCTACTTGTGTGTCAATGGGCAGTTATCACGTGCGAGTTATTGACACCTACATAAAACAATTATGGCACAAAATAAGGTTAATGGTGGCCGAACCTAGAGCCTTTCGAAAAACCACTCGTGTTGTAATTTCAATAGACTTTCAAGTTTGGGCAAATTCTAAGCTGATTTAAAATCGTCTTCCAGGAAATTCTTGCTGATGAAGCCCTTCAAATAACAAAAGCATTTGCTTCCCAAGGAACAACACAATGGAAGGGCTCTTCGAAAATAGGCCAACATTCTATAAATACGTACTAATCATCCATCAATTGGCGAATTTATGAAGGCTTCGTAGTCGTTCATAACGACCATTCAATTTCCTTTTCAGCTTGAATGTACTCGGGAAACTGGAGCATTTCTCCTCGCCACCGGTTCCCAATCAAACATTCAATATATACGTGCCTATATGTAATCACAATTGACGTGAATATTAAGAGGACTTCATTGTTAATCGGACTTCCGATTTCTTTATGAGAGCGGGGGATTTCATCCGTGGAGCTGTAATGACGTACGGGATTATTATTTTATTGGAAAGGAATATGAAGTGAGATTGATTGATTTGGAATTGCGACCGTCTTGGTGTAATGGATTATTGATCGTGATTGGTGTGTCGGATTTGTTTTTGAGATATCAGCTGTGTGTAGCGTCAGGGCAAATTGTAGAGTCGACTGTTCTTCTGACGACACTGACTCTCGGTCTTTGCTAGTTCTACTTGACCAAGTAAACATAATATTATGTTCTTTGCAGACGTGATGATGAAGTAATTTTGGACGTATTCAAATAATGTTGGTTTGAAATAAACCATCATTTCAAATAAATAGGTTAAATTTAATAGTTTGTCTGAAAGAGGTAACCTCTGGAAATATCTAATTACATTACATTTTCTCGTAAACGTAAAAATCTTTTAAGAACACGAGCACGGAGCCGTAGGAAAAACATTAACAATTAACGAGTTTTTTACGAGCGTTTATCACTATCCGAAAACATAATTGAAATTGAATCAACAGCCTTCAACTACACCCACTTGTATTCTTCAACAAGAGACGATAATTACTCGACATGCGTCGTAGGTAAAGGTAAAAAGGGAGCATGGCTATTTCCCGAACAATCTATTTGTCTAACTTTGTAAGGGTTGAGTGGAGTTTAGAGGCTGCTTACCGGAACACAGCTCGTTAAGACCCGGTTTACTGCGGCCATGTCCACACCGCTCTAGGAATATACCTCGATGAATATATCTCGAGTATTGAAAACTTTTGAGTATGTTTCGTAAAGAGTCTAATAAACATTTTAAATTCGATAGGTCAAGAGCCGCTTTTTACAAAACCGAAAATGGTTTCGTATCGATCCATTTACCATGTTTGAAAACATCATGATCATCATTATCCTGGTCGAGATTTTAGTAAAGCTTCATGTCACTATTATGTGTCAAATAGAGAAAATAATCTGTAAACAAGCGTTACGCATCGCTGTCACTCAATAATTATCTTTACGAGAAGCTATTCGGAATTTAATAATAGTGAGCTTGTCTTCAAAATCGTCCCACATCAGATTAATTCTCATACTTAAATACGTCGGATAATCGTTTATTTACAGACATGTGGAACCACTTTCACTCTGAATGGTATTTTGATGACTTAAATATTTAAATGATGTACAGAGAAATGTATGATCAATCAATCATGGTCCACAAAATTGCGACATAAATGATAGATGTGATCGGTGAGTTTTGTAGCAGTGTGCATGAGTCTTGTGAAACTGCATGTATCCTCAGGTCGGCGCGAGATGGCGCTGCAAGTGGAGCCCGAGATTGCCGCCCGGAGGAGATCTCTTTATTAATGCACGCCCGTACCCGACGCCACCGATGCCGGCACCCTAACCAACTTTAAGAAAACTATCTCTAGTCTTTAGACGCATCTCGCATCCTATCATTTTATCCACGTTAAACAAGTAACAGTTTATTGCCGGACGAGAAATTCTCAGCGAGAAATACCTTTTTCAACCAAACTAGACAATTTTCAAGTTGTCCGCTCGAAGAAAATTACACGGTGCGCTCTGAAAGCGTCCGTCCGACGATGTTAACTCAAATACTGTCATTAACGAAATACAGTTTCCTCTATGAATACATTAGTGGAGCTTTCGTGCATTGTATACTGGACTTGAGCGTTTGCGATAACGTGAATTTGAATAACAAACTTGTTATGTTCATCGTTAGCTAAAATTGTGCAGGTATGTAAATGTGGGGTGTTATGTGTACGTGTTGAGTGATGTGCCATGATAACTCCGGTGCGGACGCCTCCGGTCGGAGAACAATGGCTTCCTTCCCGGCGCGGCGAGAAAGTGACGCGTGTGTTCCCCTCACTAGATAAATAACATAATCTCGTCGGAGCATCGCCACTTTACATGCGCATACGCTACTAACGTCACATTACTGACAGACTCACTTTATAACCGCAACAACACTTATTGATGTTCTTTTTGTGTGATAATGAGGCAGATCAAATTGTATAAAAATACTACGACGATAAACAACGCTGCAAATTGGATCGATATCATCTCTGATGAACGATAACACTGTTCCGGAAAAATAAAAATGCTTTAACTGCAAAGAAAGTACTTTTCTTTGTAGTTAACGCATTTTAGTGTAGTCCATTTAGGGCCAATTTTTCAGAAGTATTTTTTAACTCCGGAATAAAAATGGCGGTTTGACAGCTTTTGTATAGAAAAAATATGTATCAAACTGCTATACATAATTCTTCAGTTAAAATGATTTGTCTATTAAATTATTTTCAAAACAAAAATAAAAAAGTAGAATAATGTAGCTAAGATAAACGAAACCAATTATTGTTTACTTCTCTTTTCTGTTTTCACTTTTATAATTACGAACACAATTCTATGTGTTCATTGCATTTCTAAGAGAAAATAAACAGTGATTAAGCAAAGTCAACTCATTTACACGCGGTTTCATAAGTAACGCCGCCTGCGCTGAGCGAAAATTTGTGGTAAGCTACTAGGAATAGAACACTGCAAGGTCTAAGTTCCTTTGCCTAATTTATCGCAATCAATTCTATAACCGAACCAAATTCAGACATGACCTGTTGCGTATATTATGGAAAAAGGTAAAATAAAAGAGTTTCTATCATCTTGCACAACAAACCTGCGTTGTCAAAGACAAGAGAACTCTTTGCGAAACTTGTCGTGATCACTAAACCACAGCTTTCCGTCGAGTAATTTTATTATTTACGAGTAGGTATAAGCGCCCACTTACCGGCTAATATTTCTAATGCTTATTACATGCTGGGCATACGTGACGATGTTGAGCCCGATATGGTACCGCACTTTATGCTTACGCTTGTGATATGTTGTAGATTACGTCAGAACCATAACTTAGAAAGTTTCTACTTCTGATATAGCTTTGCGGTGTCAACAAAATAAATCAACACAAAAAAGGAGCGTACTAAATGTTAATAAATGAAGCTCAATAGCAACAAATAAAAACACCAAGAAAGTAACCTATTTAAGGTAACGAGGCCATAAAATTTAACTGTTATAGTTAATTCCTGACCATAAAATGCCTGGGCGGGCGGTTTATCAAGTAAAATTGACTTTATAATTTTCCCTATTATCAGTTTTTACTTCCACAAAGAGGTTACGGCAAAATTCTGCCGTCGAACTTGAGACCTGTCGCTTACTATAAACTTGCCTTTTACCAAAGTCGAGGTGAGTTTCGATTATAAGTTAGTTGTGTGGACAGGGTCGCTTTACACTTCGCGTCTGGTACGCGGTGACCGCGAGTAGGCTTTAAAAGAAATGTCAATGTATGCTGTATTAGGGATTTTTTGGACAAATGGGCAGCTTCGTGGTACGTCCATCTGGTATTGAACGAGGCCGCGGGCTCTCGGTCAGCTCGCCGCAAACTGGTTTCGTTCATTATCAAAAGTCAATAACTTTCCGATGCATTCCGAGTCATGGCCAAGTGTCCGTTCGATAACGTAATAAGTACATACGGTGTTATCAACCTTTGTTGAATTCAGAAAGCGCGAAGTTGTCAAATCTGCAGATGGATGCGATATCTTTGTAAGGTTTTACTTTCTTTCGATTTTACTTGAGAAACTTTCGCCGAAAGCATGTTGATCCTTGACACAATAACACGAAATTTCTCTTTAAATTCGCAAAAGGGAGAAACATTTTTGTGTTCCGTAGCTAAAGGAGAAATATTTTAATATCAAAAGCGACCTAATCCGTAAGTTAACTGCGCGACTAATTAGTAAAATACGTTCCCGTTTATTTTAGACTATAACTCATTTGTGCAATTAGCAAGATAAAACCCATTCTGAGAGCTTACCGCATACGTAAATCCAAGTATCCGAGTGCAATAATTTCTAACAAAACGTACGGCGGGCTCGGCCGGAATGTTTTACATTATAAAACCCAAACTAAAACGAATAGTTTAACTTTCATTTCCAGAAATAATGTGGTCGCGTTAAAACTGCTTTGGAATAGATTCATAATGAAATAAATTATGGTGGAATTGTAATTTAGAATTAAAGCATATAAAGCTCTTTCAAAGACGTAATTAAGTCTCTACTATCCAAGGTTTTCTAGTGTGATTGCACCTAAGTACCTAGGTCTGTAGGGTAATAAAGTTTACACAACAAATGATTTATTTGACAACTTTATGGAGTGTAAAGGTATTAAAACTACTGTTATCGCATATTTAATTACAGTTGCCAAAGGTGTTGACCTTTTGATTACACTTATAAGTTGGCAGATAGTGGTGTTTTATGGATCAACTTTTGTTTGTGTTGCTAAATTGCCCAAAGCAATTACGTGAATGCTCTGATCATGAGTAGGATTTATGTATTTTGTAAGCTCGCATCCTCGTTAATTATGATGTGATCGAAGATAAAGGACGCTTTTTGTTTAAGGATGTGGAAATCATCAAATTACTTGTTTCGCTCTGAGCGGAGCGGAGAGGAGTGCCAGACCCTTAAGATAAGATAAGATATTCTTTATTTGTATAAACATGGTATCCATATACGATTAAAATCAATTGTTTAAGTCCAGTCATGTTTAGCCGTAAGTATCGGCGTAAAAATATTTCTATAAGTAATATTGAAAATTATAAAATTTCACAAAAAGAAAGAAAGTTACCCAGAATTGCAAATACAAAATTTATAACTTAGAGACCTGTTAATTCGAAATTATTTGTATAATTGTAACAAATACAAGAACAATGTCAAAGTTTAAACATGTATGTCAAATTTCAAAGATACATGCCAAAATTACAACCGTAAGTCCAAGTTAACAGATTTATGTCAAAAAGTTATTCCCTTTGCGTTACAGGGTCGCGGTGACTATTACGGACAAATTCCACCACCAGGGATAATAGAGCTTACTTATAAGCAACCTATTTACTCTTCACTTAAAGACCCCCGGTTGCAGCTATCAGGAAATCCAAGCTCCAGCAGGGAATACTATAAATAATTTCGTTTCATAATTATACCCCTCGTTAAAAATGGTGGTAGTATCACAACCTATCTTCCCAAGGCCGTATTTAATTTCCATCCTTTTTTACAAATATTTCCGACACTAGTTTAGGGATCGTTGTCAAAGCGAAACAATGACTTTAAAGTTCTTGGTTCTTACATATTTCACGTTTACCCGTCTTTTCATCGTATGTCACTCACACAGTGTTGCCATACCATTCCTCTAGCATCCTTCACATTTTGTTGTGTTGCCACTTAATTAGGTACTCATTTATTCCCATATAGGATAATAAAAAAATATAAAAGTACTTTGAACTCAACGCGATGTATTGTCACAATACAAAAGTCGTGAATAATATGAATTGTTATTGCAGGTAGGTAAAATCTTGTACAGTGAATTTAATGAACATAATTACAATTTTATTACAGAAAGTGGCCTACAGAAGATATTGATTTAACATAGCAGTACGATGCTACTTACTGCTTTCTCTCAAGAGGAAGCAGTCTGTTATTATCGGAAGCTGGTTTTAATATTTATTAGAAAATTATATGGTATACTGTTGGTTTGTAATTTTGAATGTTAATGTGGAATTTATAGGTGAATAATTTCGATCGTAAATCTATATATAATAAAAGCGAAATACCACTCTCTGATTAATCACATAATCTCAAAAACTATAACACCTACAAACTTAAAATTGGGCAGGTAAGTTCCATAAGGGGTGTAGACAACCGCTAAGAACGAATTTCTAAGGGGGGTAAAAATTGTATGTATACATACTAAATCTGCGCAGACGAAGTCGCGGGCGAAGTGCTAGTACGACTATGTAAAAAGTATCTACTATTGTGTACAACGTAAAAAGTATCTACTATTTTATGTATGAACTTCATTGTTTTCAGTTTTTGATATTTTGTCTTATGAACGTCTGTATTAATTTTTATATAGATAAAACTTACGTAATAACTTAAAAATAACGATACATCAAAAACATCATCTCCACACTTTCTTAGGGTTAATTTCCTAATACAAAACCTAAAACCGCTACCAATTCCAAACCACACGATCAAATCAACATAAATCCTTGTTTACGGCACATACGGAACCCGACGCAGTAATCTGATGCAATCAAAGTTTAGAAAGTCGAATTGTAAAGTAACACCCGACTTAGAGACAAAACAGTTTCCTGATTAATCCCGTAAACAAACGTATTTACACACGGTGCACACGGAAAACCGGATCCGTAAGGGTTTTTGCACAGTGGGTGCATTTGGGGATGTATTTTTCAGCATTAATATTAATTCGTCTGGTGCTTCTGGTACGTTTAAACTATTTAAGGTTTTTTTTAAGTTTGAAGCTGTCTATTTTTAAGGACTTACTCTGAAAATTTAAGTTATTGTTACTGAGATTGGTTTAACTAATAATAATAGTAGACTACTAAGACTACTAAGATCATATTCTGTCAATTTGTATCTTCCAGTCAATTTTATTATTATTTTTCATTTCACCATCGATCGTAAATGTTTAATGCTCGAAAATGTCTTAGAAAATATAACCGATAAAAACAGGCGTTAGTACATCGCAATTAACAAAGAAATCCAATATAGCTATTCGTTTGGCCCTACTATTTTCCGTTCCCCTTTCGCAGCTATTCTTACGAAGCTTGCTTACTGGCGCGAAGCTAATTGCGGCTAATCACACGAACAAAAATAGCAGCTAAGTACTAAAAGCCAGACAGGATCGATATCTTTATAATTGCTACGGCTTCGACTTTAATATGGTTTGGAAATTAGCCAATATAATTAGTATTGTTTGGGCTTTAAATGGTGCAGGTAATGCGATTTTAAGTTAAATAGGTAGTAAAACTTTATAATACAACTGCTACGGTATACATACGAAGCGTTTTGGTGATTTGTGCTACAAGCATAATAATAACTATCTATGCTTAGAGGGCTACGCCCGTAGCATTACCCTATGTCAGTAGCGCTATGCGCGTAGCCATAACATATTCAAGAAACGCTACACGCGTAGCATAACCTATGCAAAAAGCACTACGCGCGTAGCATAGCCATCCAAATAGCACTACGCGTAGCGTTACCTTTTACCTACATTATGTTTCATGTACCTACCTACCTTATACTATACAACTAATAAGCCAAACTTTGAAATAATCCTCTGACATAATTTGAGCCATATTGCGAGTTTCACCTTACCTCTAAGAATATTAACGTCTAACGAAAATAATGTCCGTAGCAAAACTCATACAATTCGGTCCCGAGTATCAGTTCGTATTGCTGTATTACATCCTCTCTTTGTGGCGTCGCCTTTACCCCGATGAGTTGAGCGCCGTGAGATGCGTTGTGCCTGCAGTCATAGCTAGGTATCACCGCGCTCCGTACACATAGCGAGAGCGCACTACAAATACTTTAATTCGCTCGCCTGGATACGAACAGCTAATGGTTACACTGGATGAGCTTGAAATCGGCTTTTGTTTTTTTTTTTTTTTTTCAATCGAAGTAACACCCCCGATTACTGGATTAAGTATCGGTAGCAGCAACTATGTACTATCCACTATAGCCTGAAATACTATCAAACTTTGACTTAAAGTAAGGTTTTGGCCATAATTGAGATTTGGAGATTTGAGTACACATACGCCAAAGTTCAAACAGGAACATAATTATACCGGTTAGGTGTCGAGGTAGATATTGAAAGATAACATGCGTTCTTTATGGTATGTCTTTCTCGTTTATACCGGTAAGACTTAATAAAATCAGCTTTAAATGAAGTAAAGATGCATTCTATTATAGATTGGTTCTTGTGCTTATAGAGTTGATACAAACCGCGACAAAGTGAAGCTACTACCTGGCTTCATTTTGTTGGCTTCAGGCTTTGCCTCGTTCAGGAAAAGACCCTTTCAGAAATTTCTTGCATTCATCTACTTTGAGCCGAGTTAAAGATTATTTAACGTAATAAACTTTACATGAACAGAAGTTTTGTGAATCGTGTCTCTAACAGAATATTTCGTGAAAGTTTATGCTGTAATTATATTAAACAGGAAAGTCTAACATTTATTTGAACATACCTAAAATCGTATTTATACAGTAAAAAAAATATATAGCTTAGATTTAATGTAACATAAATTCTTTCTTAGTCATTTTATTATTTAATGACACAAAACGTACACTAAGTTCTGTTTTTCGTTTCGCAGCGTCCGCTATAGTTTTTATTTATTTTTCTGCCATTCTAAACAATAATGAGTAAGAGAGTACCTTCAGCTTTTTACTGCAGTAAATGTGTAAAACAAGAACGGAAATATATAAAATAGAAAGCAAATTGCTTCTACAATCCATAACTAACATTACGGAAACACTTTAAGTGAGCTTAGTTGATAATAATTGTAATTGATGAAGATGTTTCTCGCAATTATGCAACGATGTAGCTAACAGAATTTAAATACGTCAGTAAAACCCAAAGGTGTATTAAAATATCTGATCATGGCCAAAGGGTTGATTGGAAAAAAATAACTGTTGTCTTTTTCGCGATTTCAGGTTTAGCCCCACAGTAAAAGTTATTCATAATAATGTCTACAATAACCAATTTCAGGTTTTCGCGTTATTTTTATTACACCCTTTTTTTCTGGATGGGAAATAATCAAATGACTTCTCCCGTTCTGGCTGGAGCGGAAGGGAGTGTCAGACTCTTACTGACTAAACACCCGTGATCCTTCTAGCCTTTTGCGTTCCAGGGCCGCGGGTACTCTTTCGAACAAATTTCGCAACCCTAGCAGGCACTGACCCTATGGGCCCTATCGGACGGCGAGCCATCCATAGCTCGCCATCCGCAAGCGCCCGCCTGCGGTGGCCGGGAATTGCTCTGTCCCGTGCCCGACGCCCGGGGTGTCTTCTTCAGTTGCGGCAGTGGCTGGAGCGTGAGGTATTCTTCTACCGCACGCGGTCCGCCTCCTCCTACGCTATTCTGTTACACCCTGTATATAATAAAATATTATGGTGTTTTCTTCGACGTCTCTAGTTTTCAGTATTAGGTCCAAAGCCGTTATTGCGAACCGCTTCCACATTCTCTAGGTCGTTGTTCGAAATGTTAGCAAAGCGAAGACTAAATCGTGTAATGCGTTTGTTAAACAAAGCTTCACGTTAGTTGCAGTGTTAATTAATGTCCCCGTCTGGGTTCACGACACAACTATAATAACTAAAGTGTAACTATAAACCTTATGCAGTGTACCTGGTTCGGGTCACAGAAGTTTGTATGTGCACCAATCAACAGAATCGGTCCAGTAGAGGTTCGTAGAAAGACAGACACAGAAGTTTCATCAATAATGTCGTGTTAAAGCTACCCGTCAGTGTCAGATATTCCCTGGATTTAATACTTAAAGATTTGTGTTTACATAATGTGTAAGATCAATTGTATTAAATACTAGCAGCACCCCGCGGTTTCACCCGCGTAGTTCCCGTTCACATGGGAATACGGGGATAAAATATAGCCTATGTTACTCAGGGTGAATGTAGCTTTCTAATGGTGAAAGAATATTTTTTAAATCAGTCCAGTAGTTTTTGAGTTTATTCGTTACATACAAAAATACAAATCTTTCCTCTTTATAATATTAGTATAGAAAATAAAAATACCAACATTCGACATTTATTGCTTTGTTTTTTTTTCATGTATACCTACATTTTGTTTGGTGTAGTGGCCGCAATATATGACCGCTGAGGCGGTAAAGTGTTATTAGGTTTATCCTTGGGCAATTTCTCAGGCCTAGATTATTATTGAAATGTATGCAGGTGTGCTAAAACTCCACCTGACCCTTCGGGAATGCCCTTGGTAGCTCACGAAATGTCTGCCAGGATTGCTTGAAAAATTTGTTCGAAACAGTCAACGCGGCCCTGAAACGCTAAAGAACGGATGGGGTTATGTCAGTAAGAGTCTGACAATCCCTTCCTCCTCCCTGAGTGTAAGAAGTCATTTGATAACCAGCCATCCATAAAAAATGTAGTTTTGCTAAAAGCATCTTCCATTTTACCATTTCAAGAATAAAAATGCTATTATGCAGTAAGTACTAAACTATGTAGGTGACTTTGTTTGGGTGAACTTCAGATCGGGATAAAAAGTAGGTGATAAGTGTATATCAAAAGTCAAATAAAAAAAATCAAAAGTCATTTATTCAAACTAGGCTGAGAGACAGCACTTTTTGAACGTCAAATTTTACATAAAGACAGTCCCCCAAAACACCCACCCGTCACCTAGTGTTTTAACTGGGAAGAAGAAGTGGCACAATAAACTCCCCAGCAACACATCTGTTCCGGGTTTTAAACTTTATTTGTGCCAAATTAGTTTTAATTTATCAGTTCAGTAGTTTTTAGATGAAAGAGTAAAAACCGTCCATCAATCCTACCAAATCTCCCATTTTGAATTATAGATATAACCATATTATTAGTAGGATATGGTATCGGTAATACGTAAAAATATATTTAAAAAAGTAATATTGTAATGGATCCGTTTTCCTTTAAATTCGGAACTCATAAAAGACTCTACAATAGCAGTTGTACAGAAATGAACAACAAAATAGATGGATACCCGATTTTAAATAAAATGCCTACTTTATAATTGAGGTTATCCATGTTTTCCCAAATAAAATACAAACGAATAGAGATGTTAAAGGTAATTAAACCCTAAAGTTTACGTCAGAAACAACGGTTAGGATCATGTTACTTTATAATTGGCTATCATGACTTCTCTCCGTATTTTAACTAGTATAATTACTATTGGGCTTACAGTACCTACTTTGTTGTTACTTCGTGAAAAAATGAAGATAATTAAAGCGTAACGTTGTCTCGACTGGCAAATATATCAACAAGGTTGTTCTTAGACTATTCTTCCTAACGAAATTGGCAATACTTTGTCATGACACGTTTATCGTATATTTTACACTAGCATTTTCGCGTGGCTTCGCTCCCGTGGCTGCTATCGCTATCCTACCTGAACGTTCATTTTTTCGCGACAGAGTAGCCTATAGTAATCAATGATAGTGTAGCTTTTTAAGGGCAGCACACCCAGATATTATATGGAGGAGCTCGTGGCTAAATTATGACAGTCTCACGGGTCGATCTGTAGGTTAAGCAACGCTTGCCGAGGTTGGTCTGTGGATGGGTGACCATCTTAACATAACGAGACTTGTCCGTGCCTCGGAAAGCACGTTAAGCCGTTGGTCCCGGCTGTCATTTGGAGATCTTTGGCAGTCGTTACGGATTGTCAGAAGCCAGAAAATCTGACACCAGTCTTGCCAAGAAGTACCGTGTTCCACAGTTAATGGGTTGTGGAGGTCTGGTAGGCAGCCGCTTCACGTAAAATACTGATATTCAGCTGAATCCGGCTTGACTGGGAGCCGACCCCAATGTAGTTGGGAAAAGGCTAGGCAGATAATGACACCCAGATATTATATCTTCGAAACATAAGTACAATTGTACATCTTTATATTTCATATTTTATCATTAGTTCAGTTCAATGCGTACTTCTGCCTACTTCTCCCCGGAATAAAGGTGTGAGGGTATAAAAAACTCCTCATTCATTATAGGTGTGAATTCCCAGCTAAGATGAATGTGACTAAAGCCACACTGATAACCTGTGAACTCTTGAACTTTACGACACGTGCGTGTCATCTTGTGTCAGGATCGTGAGATATACGAGGCATGAAACGCCAAAACCTTTACGTTCACGCGTGCATATTAATTTCTTAGATACTTAAGGTTAATTAAAGCTATTAATTTGATATTAGAAGATCTTTGGCAGTTGTTACGGATTTTTATACTGCTAGAATATCTGGCTCCAGTCTTGCCAAGAAGTACCGTTTTACCCAGTTAATGGTGTGGTTGAGAGGTCCGGTAGGCAGTCGCTCCACGTAAACTACTGGTATTCAGCAAAATCCGGCTTGACTGGACGCCGACCCCAATATACTTGGGAAAAGGCTAGGCAGATGATGAATTCGACTATGGTCTAAAATAACTCTTTATAGAAGCCAATAACGAACAGAGCCAAAAGTACTTGACAAAAAAAAAAAAACAAAATACAACTGTCGCATTTTTCACACTATCTCTTCAGACACAATCTTAAACGGTTACTAAAATGAGAAAGTAAATTGATCCTAAAAAAAAATCCAATATAGAAACAAAACTTTGTCGCTTGAAAGGCAACAATGACATCAATAGAAAAAAAATGTAAAAAATAAAAGAATTTGCGCCAATCGGTTTACGCGATGATTTAGATTTCACCAACTGATTGTATCAAACAGACGGCTTTAGACTTAATCATAGTAATATTTCAATGATACCAAAATAACAAATAGTCAGTACTAGATAATAATAGAATTACTCAATACCTATCAAGGAAATACCGCAACCTAATTTAATTAATACAAAACTTCGGAAACAGTAAAAAAAATACAATTCACAGTAGTTTTTGTTGACAACAGGAAAAACTGTTGTCAACGAAAAGTGTTATTTTTTTGTCCACCATCTTCGTGAGAAAATGCTATGACTGTGCATGACTGTAACTACGTGCAATATTGGTTTCACTATCTAAGAAACTTCCAGAATGCATTGTGAACTTTAGTTTTGTTGCTTTAAAGTTCAATGTTGCACAAGATTTACGTGGAGCCAGAAGTTGTGGATGACTTTGCTTTATAGGTTTACAATAGGTAAACCTAGTTGAGCACGATCGTTTTTGACTGAAGTAGCTACCAATAGTTCTATATTACTTTGATATTATCCTTTTTTGTGTTGTTCATGGGCGGTGACCATTGTTTACCATTAAAAAACCCGCGAGCTCGTTTACTTACTTTCATAATTATAATTTCAGACATATATATAACCACCTCTTTTCTTTTTTTTAAATATTAAATACCATTCAACGGCCTTAAGCTTATGCACATAATACTTATTCAGTGATCGAAAAATATTTTTTATGGGTCCTGTTTAAGACAAAACTCTATGACAAGACAAATAGTAAAAAAGTGAACATCAGTCAACTTTTAACCACAAGGTCACAAAAAGATGTCAATGATTCATTAAACATTGACATAGCCAAAAGATCATTAGGAATATAGGTACCTATATACTTGTCTTTCGCAGAAACCAATGACGTCAATTAAATATTTTAAGTTGTGCATTCATGCAATTACAAACGATCATTAATCTTTTATAATAGCCAAATCAGTTCGTAACCAGACCTAATTATTAAACTTCCCAGGAACACAAGCAATAATTAATAACTAAGCCAAATAATTATCTATACCCCAACAATAAGGAAACATACACATGTGAAGGTATAATTTGTAAATGTCAAAACTCACAAAAGAACTGTCAAATTGTTGGAACTTTCAATTAGATATACACATGACAATGTAGATTTAAGACGAAATAGTCTATTTGTCTCTGTTACTTAGACAAAAGTTCAAGGTGGCTTTATTTCCGTAACATACGACAATTTATTATGTCATGCCTTTTACTGGGGTGTGCCCTTCGTAACACTTACAGTTGTCTGTCACGGCACTCTTGGCTTTGAACTGGACGTGGACGTAAACTCGGACGTAAGTTATGACTCGAAACGCATACGATCACGACTGCTCCTAGCTGTTGTTTTATTGTGGTGCAAGTTAAGAAACGAAAGAGCAGTTAAGTTATTACTGTAAAATATTCGGATAGCTGTATATTTCCCGCAAAAACTGGTCTACAATTTTATGTTTTGTCTAAAAATGTCCTTTGTCCATTTCATAAAGTGCAAAGTCATAACTGCACTGAAAAAGGCTTCGTCGAACAAAGCAATTTCGCAAAATAAATCAACCATGTCTTATTAAAACCAAAATTTGCGCGCAGTTAAGAACATTCTAGCTAAAGTTTCTTGCTAGCACAATCTAAAATCAAGGCCATAAGGATAAATTATAATAGAATAAAAATTACAATCGCTGCCTCTCACACTTGGGCCACACGCGGTCACAGCCGCGGATCACGATTAGGGTCAAGCTTCAAGGTTCACCATTACATAATTCTTCAAACATTTCGCGTCTATAATCGATACAGTACCGATACCTACTCGACTACATTGTTTGCCGTCACTTTTTGATCGATTGATCGACACTACAATAGAGAATCAAAAAAATAAACAACTCGATTTCGTTCAACCAGCGAATCGAATAAGTCATTCAACTGTTTGTTTACTTTTTACGTTCATATCTTTGCGTAATTTGACATTAGGAAATAAAATGCCCCAGAGATATTTGAGTGGCAAAGTTGGAGTTCCAATATCAAAATATCATTTGGATTTTTAAATCACTAAAAAAATCAATATTTTCCATGTCCATCAATTTTATATTTTAATTTTAAGCAATAGCTAAAGGCACAGTATATAAAGTAACCCACATGCGTTAGTGTGAAAAAAAAATCCTTTTCCAGCTCAATATCCTCAAGAAATATATATATTGCTTAATACCTGTGCAAACAGAAACTGCATACAACATTCAATAAAAAAATATATTTACATACTTCACAATCACACGACATTGCTCGCAAATATTTGGAAATATAATTTCAAAATTTAAGAACATTTTACAATTCCCCTTTGTTAAAAGAAAACCATTCACTGTTCATACCTTTTAAGTGCCAGCCTTCAAATGCTTATTCATGCCATAAATAGTTAGAAAACTGTTAAGCGATAGCTTGCATAAATTTTTCACAATAGCATCGTGACTAAGGCACTCGACTAACTTCCAAAAATATCGGTTCTATAGACTTACAATGCCTTAGACTTTAGGAAATATAATAAAGCGAAACCCCATGCAGCATAGATTTATATAAAATATACTGGGTACGTAAATAGATATATTGTTTAAAACCGATCATGACAATACACTTGCCTATGGATATCGCTAAATACTTTTCATGAAACTAATGATTTTGAACATTATTTTTAGTGAGACACTATGGTTTCCCCATATACGTAGGTAGATTCCAATAACAAAAGGGTATTCTATTAAAGTTTCAAAACAATTAATTAGTCAACAGCCCAGATTGAATCCCATAAATAAAGGTGAAGTCGTGACTTACGTTATTCGTACAACACACGATACCGTGACAATTTCGACCTATCCAAGTTATCAATTAGAAAAAATATTCAGTAATTAAACATGAGCTATACTTATTTGTGCTTCATTAAAATTCGCAATCTTTTAATTGCTGTAGTATGTCACAGCACCATTATAATCAACCAATAAATGTTTCCACTGCTGGAACACGGGCCTTAATTTCCAAAGTGTATAGCTGGACGTCACTTGTCTTCGAATTTGTTGGTTCTAGGCCACCACCGAATGTGTCTCCACGTTGTCGTCGTGGTGGGGCTTGAGCGTCCCAATGATCTTGCGAGCTTTCCCGGTAGAGCCACTCATGCCGGAAGGTCGCAAGTGAGGGATCAGACCAAGAGAGACACACACGCGAGGAATCCCGCTCGCTGCCTTCTGGTACGCGTCTGCTCATCAGACGTGGCTGTGAAGGCAGTGAGCGGGTGGGAGGAGAGGCCCTGTGATGGAGAAAGGGCGGAGGAGTAAGGGACCGCACCCTCTAAAAGGAAAAGATGAATACACAAGAGGTAAGAGTATTACCCCAGGGCGGTTCCAGCGGCTCAGCCGCTGGGGAATCCGCCACGCTTGCAAGAGCGTCTGCCCCATCGTACTCTGGGGGGGGCACCAATTGTGTACCGATTGCCAGTGGCAACAAGAGCCGAGGAGGCTCCGAATCGACGTCATCCGGATCCGCTTCATTTAAGAAGCTGATGGCGTACGATTTTGTAGCGGAGGGTTCGCCTGAGCGCCGGGGAGGTGCGGAGTCGGATTCCGGCTCCGCGCCTGACCTGATAACGGTCAGCTCGGCGGGCTCTGGAGACGGAGGAGAGGGGGCTGCTGTGGAGAACATAAAGTTCTTCCGCAAGCGGCCCAGACGTGAGGAAGACGGGGAGTCGACCTCCGAGGGCGAGTTTGCCTCCGCCCGCAAGATCCCCACCGCTAGGCGGGGCAGGGGCTGTGAGGCGGGAAGGGGGCTGGCTCCCTCTACCCGGGAGGTGGAGCGTCGGGCCGGGAGGTTGGTGGAGGAGGGGCGTCGCCCTGGAGGGAGCGGTCGTGGGGCTCCCTCTACTCTTCCGCCTCCTCTCGATTCCGACGACTCGGAGCCCCCGGGAGAGGTGACTCCCACCGCTGAGGAGCAGAGGGCTCGATTTGAGGAGGTTGTGGAGGCCGCGATCCGCGCTGTGGCCTTCAAGAGGAAACAGTCCTCGAAGCGGGAGGCCATCAGCGCGGCCAAAGCCTCCATCCTGGCGGCAGCGGCGGCCAACGGCGAAGCCAAAGAGGCAAAGGAGGCGTCTGAGTTGCGGGCGGAGGTCGCCCGCCTCGCGGTTCTTACGGAGCGGCTCGTTCGGGAGAATGAGTCGCTCCGGAGGGACCTGGCGGGGATGGCCAGAGCGGCCTCCGAGGAGCCGCGAGGGGGGCTGAGTCCGGCAGCGCCGGAGGGGGGCCGGGTGCTGAGCCAGGTGCGGGACCTGGTGCGGCAGGAGCTGGCACCCTTCCGGAGGCAGTTCTCCGTGCTGGAGAACATGGTCCGGCGTCCCCCAACAGTGGCGACTCAGAAGGCCCCGGACCAGCAGCAGAAGGCGGCTTCGTACGCGGCCGCCGTGGCTGCCAGCCCGGGAACGTCCGGCCAGGCAAAGGCCAAGGCGGGAGCCGCGCCAGCGCTTGTGAAGCCGGCGCCTGCGACGTCGGCGACGACGACCAAGTCGGCCCCGGCGAAGAGGGGTAGGAGGAAGGCTGGAGGGGGAGCGGCTAAGGCTGCTGCGCCAGTGGCGCCGCAGCCGCCCCCACCCCCACCCTCGGACCCTCCTGCGGCCGGGGCCGAGTGGCAGGTTGCTGGACAAAAGCGGCAGGCGAAGAAGGCGGCCAAAAACAAGGCCAAAAAGCAGCGGCGGAAGGCCAATGCCATTGCGGCGAGGCTTCGCGCCCCGAAATCCGCGGCTGTGGTGCTCACACTGCAGCCGGAAGCGGAACAGAGGGGCGTGACGTATCTCGCCGTACTGAAGCGGGCGAAGGAGGCGGTGAGCCTCCAAGAGCTGGGCATCAGCGGGGGCATCGGGGTCAGGAGGACCTTGACCGGTGCCCGGAAGCTCGAGCTCGCCGGAGCGGAGAGTGGCCCGTTCGCGGACGCCCTGGCTGAAAGGCTGAGGGCGGTCTTACCCGCGGACGAGGTCCGGGTGTCCAGGCCGACTAAGCGCATCGACATGCGCATAGTGGGCCTGGATGACTCCGTGACGGAGGAGGAAGTTGTGGCCGCCGTCGCCAGGACTGGGGGGTGCTCTGCCGAGCTCGTCAAGGCGGGCACCCTCCGGCCTGACAGCACGGGCATGCAAACCCTTGTGGTGAGCTGCCCCGTGACGGCGGCCAGAACTGTGTCGGAGGGCCGAAGGCTCTTGGTGGGATGGGTGTCTGCGCGGGTAAAACTGCTGGAACCCAGACCTCTGAGGTGCTACCGCTGCCATGTGGGCAACCACACGGGAGCTATGTGCCCCTCGGAGGTCGACCGCAGCGGACTTTGTTTCCGCTGTGGTCAGCCCGGTCATCGGGCCGGCTCGTGCGAGGCCACGCCGCACTGCAGTGCATGTGCGGCTGCTGGCAAGCCGGCCGAGCACTGGGCTGGGGGAAGGGCCTGCGCGCCATCCGCCCCGACCAGGGGCAAGAGGTCCGCCGCCGCCGCCGCCTCTGCCGCCGCTGCGGCTTCTGTCGCCGCCACTGCCGCTTCTGCTGCGGGTGCTGCGACTCCCAACACTCGGGAGGGTGCTGAGATGGAGTGCCAGTAATGGTCCCATTTCGGCCCCCTCCAGAGACAAGTCGGCCGCTGTGCTATTGCGCAGTGGCTGATGCCTGGGGACGGTGAGCGTGGGTGGCTCGCCGTCCGATACCAGGTTGAGTCGACGACGCGTTGTGTTCCACGCGCGCCGAAGGAGCCGTCAGCACCAACGACGGGACCCCATAGGGTCGGTGCCTGCTAGGGTTGCGGAATTTGTTCGAAAGAGTTACCGCGGCCCTGGAACGCATAGGGCACAAGAAGGATCACGGGTGGGTTTTAGTCAGTAAAAGTCTGACACTCCCTACCGCTCCACCCAGGGCGGGAGGGGTCATTTGATGATTTCCCATCCAGAAAAAAAAAAAAAAAAAGGCCATGCATGTATTCTATTGTTTTCTTTCACAACTTTGAACTGTACATTATTTCATTACCTCTATTTTTTTTGTAAACAAGTAACTTTAATTGAAATATCCAAAAAATTCCTCAAAATATTTTTTACTAAATATCTAGATTCGCACAAAATCAACTAACAACCAAATAATACTAACAATAAATCAAGTACGGACCAATACATCTGTATGATCCAATCTACATTTTGGACTACTGAAGCACTGATACATTCCAGTACCCAATTGATTTATATTGTTCGATCACAATCGCAAATTTACACTGCTTGTTTATCAAAATAACTATCTACGGTACAATCAAACGTACCCTCAGTAAATATCACGATGTATCACCTTGATATTTGCCTGCTTTGTGTTCTTCTTTTATAACCTTTTGCTGTTAAAATGAACAAAAGAATATCAGAGTACGAATTTCAAAACAATAAGGACGTTCTCGATGGCATATTTAGCGTTGAAATATTAGGCGTAAACTTGTAATTATTGCTACATTTCAATGGAACCGCGCCTTAATTTATTTTAATGATTATTCCGTTATATATCATTGTATAGTCTTTATTGCAAATATACCGACATTCAAATCTTTTCATTAGCTTCTTCAACAATCAATGCTAAAGTTACGAACACCGAAGAATGATTTGTCGACTTGAAATCAATTAAAAATAATGACTAAGTAGCATTCATTCAACAAACACCGTTAATACTATCATTAAACTAAATATATAAACAAACCATAATAATAACCATACTATTCAAATTACAAGTACACCGATCAATTAAGTGTTATTAGACATTTTGAGTTCATTGTCAACGAATGACCCTCCGTACTTAGTGCGACCAAAGTATTCAGGCCAGTTATGAAACATAATCACGATAACAGCTGATAGCCCGTAATCGCATGTACATTTAGCAAATGACCTGTCACAGGGACAATTGATTCATGAATTTAATTTAGATACGAGTGGGCCAGGACAGCGGGACAGTAACTGGCCAGTGGCCAGTTCTTGTCATTAATTTCGATACTCGTTTGATTAATACTGCTTTGTTTGAACTTGTATCGCAGAACAAAGGGCGCACGAGCATTTGATCATGGATTTTAGATCTGATATGAAAAATCAAAGGATTGCTTTGAAATGCAATTATATTTTATGGGCAGTTGTAAATAAAGGCTTTTAATTTGATGGCGCGTATTACTCATGCACGATTTTCCCTTTGCCTCAAAAGAGCCATTTAAGGTTGGATTTGAAATGGCATCATACCAGTTTTTAATATTTATGCATGATGCAGTATAAATTCTTGTGTTACCATGAGCACAGAGCATGCAGGTTTCCTTCGTGCATGTTTCGCATTTAATGGAGAAATTTTCATAGAAATTGTTCGCTGTCGAATAGTTGAGTCTGTCTGTCTGAAAGGTTGATCATGCATTAGGTAAGCTCTCCCTTACCTAATGCATGATCAACCTTTCGGTCCATGTTGTAATCCAGTCATAAAAACCCAGACCTTTTCGCAATTGCCATAACCATGCAATGCTTATATTGTCACAGCTAGAACAATAGTACATCTACCCACATGCCTTGCCACACTGCCTGCGAATAGGGGCGTACGCGCATGTTCTGCATTCGCTCTGCACATGGCCTACCTCTCTGGGGTCAATGTTAAACAATTAAATAATAAAAGAACATCGTAATGGATGTAACGAATTGCATAATAATAAAATTCGTTGTTTACTCTCAGTTATTTATTTTTCATGTAGGTATTATTCAAGGCAGGCGTGGGTTAAGCCTATAAAATAATATTTTGTAAAGGTCGTTCATTTCATCTTGCGTACTGGCATTTTTATATGTTAGCGATACTATAATGCATCCTGCCATTCAGAAAAATAGCTCTTCCGACAACCTGAAAAATTAGACACGGTTCATTACATTAATACATTAACAACGCCGTTATTTCAAAGCATCAATGGCGGTTTTTGTAGCTTATGTCTTATAATTGAACTGTACTGATATTATAAAGCGGATTTTTTTTTATTTGTACCGAATAAACTCCGAAACTACTCGACGCATATTAACCATTTTTCACCAATAGAAAGCTAGATTATCAGCAAGTAACATAGGCTATATTTTATCCCCGTATACCCACGGGAATGAGAGAACTACGCTGGTGAAACCGTGGGGCGCTACTATTGGCTAAATAATCACAATTGTAAGGGTCGATATTCAAAATTAATCAACGCTTGTGAATTTCGGTTTGTAGATGGGATGACGATCTATTAATAACCAGAGTCTTCTACATGCCTCGGACACGCGTCGCTGTCTTTTGTAGATATTTGAAACTCGTTACGGATTGCCAGAAGCCGGCAAAACTGACACTAGCCTTACCAAAGTGTACCGTGTCTCCCAGTTACTGGGTTGTGTAGGTCAGATACTCTGTATAAAAGATCAGAGTTCCAATTTTACAATTTTTTAAGCAACGTTCACATTTGTATGTCAGTTGCAATCTGTCAGAAATATACGGATATTGAGGCTTTTTTGACAGATTGCGACAAAGATGCAAACCTGAAATGATAATAATTAATTGTAATTTCTAGGTAAACTTCTTGATTTGTAACTCACTATTCATTTGATAACTGACATATTTATACGAATTTTGAGAACGATTATATTTATTGTATTGTACTTAACTTCCAAAAATAATTATTTTGCATGCCGAAAGGCAGAATGTAGCGGAATCGCCAACTCTGTCCCATCTTAAAATTTTACCTACATTGCTTGCAAATACATAATTCTGATTCTGATTCTGAACGTTGCTTAAAAATCAGTAAGATTGGCATCCTGATCCAGAAATAATTTGGAAAGAGATAGTAGGTCTATTGGTTGGCGGTTCCATCTAATAAAATTCTAAAGCTAACTATCTACCATTACCTAGTTGAATCTGGTGATTGGCAATAACTTTAACAATGCTAGAGGCTGCTTTAGTCACCAACTTAGTCAAGACAATACAATTGCCTTGAACACACGACCGACACCTAAAGTTAGCTTTTGTATGGGTTCGCTTATGTTAATTATAAGTTATTAGCAATAGCTTTATACATACGTCGAAACGTGCTTAATATCGCCTATTGTCCTAAGCAGTTATAAGTGCTGTAACACTATTAAAGCCCTTGAAAGTTTTGCTAATTAGTCGCCTTTGATGAAGACTCTTTGAACTGTGAGTTGTAGAGCTTTCAATAAACGTCGCTTTAGACAGCTCCAGGACGATTGAAAACAAAAACATATCGGTTTTCTCTCAATTTTCATTACAAAATAACTCCACACTATCCAACTAATAATTTTTGTTTAACGAATATTCTTTAATCTTTCTATAACCCTTATTCCAACCTACCTGGTATCGGCGTAGTAGGGTATTATTTTACTCACAGACTCAATCGATAATAATGAAGTCTTATCCATTCTTTTCGTTTTTGTTTTCTTTTCATTATTACATTTTAATTTGTTTTTTTTTTTCTTTTGAATTCACGCCGTCTTACACGGGCTATGAACCAAAGAACGGATTATTTCTAATATACTACCTCCCACAATACAGGTTTTTTGCCTAGTTTGGGAGACAGCAGGCTATGCACTTCTATTATTAAACTATCCTTGTTCTAACTATTAAAACTTGGTAATTTATGGTTGTATTCCCATTAAAAAATATTATTATTATTTTATATTTATTCTAAATGACTTCTTACGCTCTGGGTGGAGCGGAAGGTAGTGTCAGACTGACTAAAACCCACCTGTGTTCCTCCTAGTATAAAAAAATATTACCCCTAAGATCCAATCAACAAAAACAAAAATGTTCAAGTCAAAACAGTATTCTTCTGTTGTAACTGTACCGTGATTAAAAATTAGTGGCCAACTCGATACTATCAAACATTTGTATTGAATCGTGTTTATTAGTTGTCTCAGCGGCGGCTATCGGCGGCAAATCTCAGCAGTATATTAATCTGTTATCTTAATGACTTACTGTACAACAATTAGATACTTCAACGAAACAATAAACTAGCTAGATTATTGTGCCGTTTGGTTCGTTAAACTTTTGGCGCCTATAAAATCTAAGTAGGTATTATTATAAATTCATTTCTTAGTCGAAATGGGTAAACCTAAAACTGCTAGGAGGACATATTGCTTTGATTTTTGGCGTGATGTTGAAACATATTTTATAAAGAACGGTAATCTACCACGGAAACTCTCCATAATAAAGATGTTAAATGAAAAAAAAATCTGTTTCATGCAAAATAAAAAAAAAATTGAAGTGTGACACAGATATGTATATTTGCAGTAGATACTTCAACTATAATAAAGACAAAATTAGCATAAAAGTTAAAAGAAAAAAAGGCAAATCTGTGGTTATCAAAGTAACCAAGCAACCAACCGCCTCTAATAGAGAATCTCTGCCTATTTACTGAAAAAAACAATCCAAAAGAACTCAATAAATGAATAAAATAGATCTAAAATGGCAAACTAACTCGGCTCGACTCAAACAAATGGTAAATCTGTCATTCACTAGTTACATAATAAAGGTCAGGGGCTGACAATCCTAAGCAATGATCAAATAAGTACTAAAAATATCCTCAAGTACTTCTAATCCGATCTAATTTATTCTCAACGGTACCTGTTGATCCGGCATTCCAAGTCATGACATTTGACATGAACCTTGACAAGCAGTGCCATGAAGGTTTGTCCATCTGTCGTGACCCGATATTGTCTTGACACTGCCCACTATTATTAAAACACGACATTAATTATAATTCGTAATACCTTAATGAAGTTACAAAATTAGACCACAGTCCGCAGTAATCGAACCTGAGCTGTGGGACCGTAAATAAAACTTATTACAAATATTTTGATTAAAACCTCCAAGGGTATTCTATTAGACAACGAATGAACAATCGAATTCAATTTCAAGTAAGTCACTTTCCAATGAATCGATTTCCGACGAAGTAATACTAGTTTCGAATAAAGACAAGAGATTGAGAAATCTGAATACTACCTACTGAGCAGTTTTGTTATGAAAATAGTGTAGGTACTTTCTTTTATAAAATAGAGAAATGTTTGCTGTCCGCACAAAACAAATTAATCTTGGTTAAGGATTGCCTCATTTTGCTTAAAAAAAAATTGTCGAAACATTCCTAGTTTGAAATTTTTCTCCCGTCTATTATAGCTTTGTCCTTGGTGAAGGAAGTCTGCCCCAGTTGGTCCATTTTATTAGCAACCAAGATCCACTATCTAACGTGGGCGTTGTTTACGAGAACCAATAAGGTCTGGAGAGAAATTCTTAATTATTGTTATACTGGGCTACATTTATAGGCAGCGAAAGAAAAACGTAAAAGAAAACGTAACGTCCTACTCAGCTCGTAAAAAGAAATATATTTTCGGTGTTCTAACGACGTATTTAGATATTTTATCAAACCAGTAAACTTAACGCCTTGCGTATAAAAAATGATTGAATACTTATTTAAAAATAATAATAAAAAAATGATTAAATACTTATTTAAAAATAGTAAAATAACTAGGAAGTGATTCGTCTGACTCATTGTTTTGAATGTAGTTTTATTTTGCTCCTAATGACTTCGATCATTTTAATGCTAATTCTCAGAAAAATCTGACATCTCTTATATCATTTTTACGTAACCTTTGTTTACAAATACGATTAACTTTTTATAAAGTTACCATCATACAAAACAAAAAATCCTTTACTATTTTTTGCCGCACATAATTAATAACAGTTAGATTTAAAATAATTACGTAATAAGGATAATCTTTACAAAGGCGTTGCAAATCCTGCATATTTTTGCTTAATTAAACGTTATTGGGTAACAAAAAGCATCCAAACCCACTTTTATAAATACATACTAAAGCTAGCCTAGCCTAGTTAACTTCTTTTTTGCCTCAATAATATTTTCCACTTTAATATTTTTGACTACTAAGCTGCTTAACAAAACACGTGGAATAAAAGGTCAAGTATCCAATCAATAGTTTAATTATCCTTGTTTATACCGATTCCAATCGGTATCGGGATGTTAAATATTAAGAAAATTCATCAACAATGCAATAAATAAAAACAGATAAATACTGGAGGTTCGAAGGCGCAGTCATTCGCTCTTTTCAATAGAAGAACTTGGCAATTTAAATCCCCAGCTCAAAAGCCCATCGGGAGACAAAATGTTTATTAAATAAAAACAAGAGCACGTCGTACTTGAATTTATAAGTATACCATTATCTGAATTTTCTTTCGGCTCATTAAGGCTCAAGAGTTTTAGGATAAAGAATTATGGTAATTTTTAATCTTATTTCTTGAATTCTTTCAAAACTACTTTTTTAAGACTATGGAAAATATATTCGGAACCCTTTCATTTGATATGTCATACGGTACAGTTGGAAAAACTTTTTGAATGCGGTCAAATTTTGCCAATTAAAATTTGACCCCATTTTCAAAATTTATATATTTTCATTACACGTCCGTGTTTGGGTCACACAAGATTATATGTGTAACAAATTTCAACTGATCGATCTAGTACATTCGGAATCGACGGTGACAGACGGATAGACAGACAACCGAGTGATCCCATAAGGTGTCCATTTTTCCACATACAAGCACAATTTCAAAGAAAAATTAACTGGCGACGCATCCGCCGTGTTAAATATTAAACTATTTCGAGCTACTTTTGACTCCTTCACAATTCGAAACCTATTTAGCCTACATACATGAAATTTAGCCCATTTATTAAAGCCCCTTAGGTTGTCTAGAATCCATATTGAAGGCTCGAGATGTGACTTGACTAGATATTACCAGTATCTAAATCAAATTTTTAGAAAGGTAACATATGTATGTTGACCTTTCAAAACATAAAGATGAGTTAGGCCAAGTATAAGATGTGAAAACTAGCCAAGTCGAATATTTCTTTTTTTTTTTTCGATGGGAAATCATCAAATGACTTCTCTCGCTCTGTGTCAGACTCTTACTGACTAAAACCCACCCATGATCCTTTTAGTGCCCTTTGCGTTCCAGGGCCGCGGTGACGCTTTCGAACAAATTCCACAACCGCCAAGTCGAATCTTGAGCCTTCATTTATCTTATTTCAGGATTATATACAGAACTTGACACCCTTGAGATCTCAATTCTTTTGTCGCTGAAGTCGACAATCACGCATATTATGAACATTGAACTTTTGGCTCCCATTTTTACATTTATGTTTTTGACGGGTCTCTTTTTTTCCAAACTTTTCGCCTTTGTCAGAGGGTTGCCAAATCAGTCCCTAATAGAGCCAAAACAAAATATTTGCATCCATAGTCCTTTGATCCGCAAACCGGCGCTAGCGAGCCGTTTCAATCCGAATTCGTCGAATAAATGCGTAGTCATGGTTAATGCATGTTCCGTTATTTTCGGCACAGAGCGGGCAGGACATCAATCTGTATCCGTATGTTTGATTGGCGCGCCTGATCCACGTCCCTGGGCATTTAGCCCCGCAAGCGCGCTTATCTCATGGCTACTGATTTAATTATCTGTATCTACCCCATTCATTTTTCAAGCTTCAATTTTGGCCGTGATGTGCGCGGATGGTTGTGATTTGTTTGGGGTTAATAAATTGGAATAGAAACGTAAGTTAAAGATCAAGCGTAGTAAGTGTAATATTTCTTTGCTTGATCATACCATATTTGGTCTTTACCTATGAAGTTGAGGTTTTTTTTCGGGCCAGTCTAAACTACGATAACTTCGGTGGGAATTGTAGTTCAAACAATATGCGCGCTTAACTGAGAGTGAGAAAAATTTGGAATTGAAATGTTAATCAAAGGTCAAGTGGAATAGGTCAGTTGGCTTTGTTTGATCATACTGAATTCAGGAAGAAGATGATAGCACAATGAAAAGCAAATTAAAGAAATTAACGTAACCTTTCTTTTGATTATTTTTTTTTATTCCTGATAGTCTCGCGACTGACCACAATCTCACAGGAATGCAATGATCACCAGGTGATATGATGTGGTCGACCATGGAGCCCGCTTGCATAGAAGCTACTTATTCATCCTCAAGTAAAAGAACCCCTGGTTGTAGCCAAGTAGACAGAACTCCTTAGCAGGGGCCCAAGTCTGCTATTTTTATAAATTTGTCATTCCAACACGATCCCACTGTCATTTTGCTCAAAGTTCGTAATCTGCTAAAGCCATAATGGTCGATCATTGGTCTGTCAATGGTCTCGTAATACTTTTTGATAACCGAGCTATTAAAAGCAATGAATGCACAATAACGTTCTAATGGTAGGTCACTGATCAAAGGAACTGTCAAAATGTTATCAGATTACCGCATACGTCTGTAATTCATTTGCCATCATGTACGAGATTACCATTCTATGCCATTTCTTTCAATGGAGTGTCAGTGGTTGACCACTGGAAAGTCATAGTGACGCTTTTTAACCGACTTCTAAAAAAGGAGGAGGTTCTCAATTCGGATGTTTGTATTTTTTTTTTTTTTTTATGTTTGTTCGCGCATAACTCCGTCGCTTGCCAACCGATTTGTGGAAACCTTTTTTGTTGGAAAGGGTATACTTTCCAAATGGTCCCATGAAAATTTTATCGAAATCGAACAAGCGGTTTTTGAAAAATCAACAAAAATCTAAAAAAAATATCTACATTGTCTACATTGACGACCTTTTAGTTTACTCTGCATTGGAGCAGTGTATTTTTTTTACACCAATGTAATTGGTTCGTTTAGGTGGGGGAGGGGAGGGGTTGTAGGTACCACTAAAAAGTGAAAAATAAAAAAACTTTTTACAAAAAAATACAACCGACTTCCACAAAAAATCAAAAAAGTACAAAATAACTTTAATTCGGAAGACGGTGTTCAAAAAACGAAAAAGGAACCACAAACACGAGTTCCGAATTAAAGTTATTTTGTACTTTTTTGATTTTTTGTGGAAGTCGGTTGTATTTTTTTGTAAAAAGTTTTTTTTTTATTAGTAGATTACCAAACATGTAAAAATGAACCATTATGAGATCAATGATAGACCATTCTGAGATTATTGTAATAGCAGACTTGAGGCTCTGTACGCACAATTAAAGTAGGTATTGCCAAAATATTTTGTGCGTATGGGTGAATTGTTGTGTAGTCGAAAATTAATGCGATCAGCAAAACATATCGTAATTAGCATCAACCCCCAAACATACACAAAGACAAATTCCCTTCAAACGTCACAACATCTAAGTTATTCAAAGTTCATTAGTAAAATTAACGTCATTCCGTACAGAGCACAGACAAACGTATGAGATATTAACATGTGTTACTAGGATTATAAATTAACAATACAATTACAATTAACATTGTAATTTAGCTACCGAAACTAACGTGACGCGTTCTGTGTTCATAATGTCTGGGACGTAATCACTCTCGCGGCTGGTTCCCATCAAATATAAATATTATTTGGAAACGATGCTTCAATGACAATGTGATTTACAGTTTCGGGGAATTAAGTGGCTGTATTGTTCTGTATTTGGAATTGAGAGTTACTGGTTGTTTTATTCTTGTGATGAAAGACAAAAATTGTGAGTTTGTTTCGCTGCTTTCAGAACAATACTGTTGCAATTGTTTCACAAATAGAACCAATTAGGTACGGGTATATCAAAAGGATTGGTTCATTGCACTTTCTTCTTTGGTTTCTTTATTGTCTTAATGAGTATCCCAATTATCAAATGAACTATGCCTTGAAGTTAATATTATGTTCTTTTGAACACCTTATTTTCTATTCATAAACTTATATATTATATTTTTCATTATAAATTGCACATCGAAATTGTTTACAAATCATTTTTTTTTTAATAAATTACCACCACCAGTACCAGTAGGAAATTACAATAATGAAAACCTTTCTCGCCACATAGTCCATTATAACAGAATTAGCGCAAGACCTCAACCAGTCCAATTCAAATATTGAGCGCAACACGCACGCGCAACACAATATTAATACTTCAATTTTGTCAATCCTTTTTTTACTTAGAAAATAATGCACTTTTACCGAGCGACTGCAACATTGGAACTACTATAACCAAACCGCAAATTAGCCACCGCAGCTACCTACTTAACTGTTTCAATCAAATCTAGTTGGTTAGTCGTAAAGATCTATTTGTGTTGAATACGCCATGCGATAGTGTTTCGAATTTGAAATTGTTGTATATTATACCTAGCTCCTGCTTTGCCCTCGTGAAAGTACGAAATTTATCTCAAAGAAACATATTCTCAAGATAAAAAATAATATAGGTACACATGTCATAATCTCAGGTCATTTCTACTCGTGTGTCAAATTTCATCAAAATCCGTTCAGCAGTTTAGACGTTAAGAAGGAACAAAACGGCATACAGACAATGCCAATTTAAAATTCCATAACAAACTTGCACACATCGAAAAAGTAGGTAGTCGACGCGACACTGAAACATCAATTTTAGAAGTTGTTTCATTGCTTCACACCACTTCTCGAGCAACTGACAATAACATGAGCAAATCGTAAAACCACCACAATATCCTTTGACCCTCTGACCACAAAGAATGCAGTAAACGCCGTTTACTTTAACCTAGCTATCATAAAGTGGCCTACTACCACTCTTATGCCCTTCTCGATATACAATCTCTGAACTTAAGGTGTTGTACACCTACATACATACTTGTACACCAAGTCACGAAGTCTAGGTACGCCTGGAGGGCAATCATATTGAACATTACCCTATATTAGTCCTTTAAGTCCCTCAGAATTCAAATTTCAAGTTACTATCTAGGTATACTAATATGGACAATGACTGCGAAAGTAAATCTGTCAGTCGGTTTGTTTTAACCTCTTCATGTCTTAATGGTTGAACTGTCAACTGTCATTCCTCCCAAAACTATGGTTGACGGTTGACTTCACCTTTTTCACGGTGCCATTTGAACAGCCGGCCGATTCTGTCAACGGAGAAGCTTAGATGAAGTGAGCATGAAGTGAACTGTAATTCTTTATTATATGTATTGATTGAAAGCCCAATAGGGATGTTTCCTGAGTAAAAAATATACGATTATGTTTAGTCCGTCAATTAGATTATAGAAAAATATTAGACACGTATTTTTTCCTATATCAAATCTATAAAAACTGACGAAGATACAAAGCATCAAAGATCAGGAGTGGGGGCTTGTGACGTCACGGCTCGGTAAAAATTGTAGCGAGTAGTGACGTCACACGAGTTTTTAACGCACTGTATCGTCTTCATTTATTGTTTACGTGAAAAAAGAAAAAATACGTGGCCAATATTTTTTGGAAATCTATCTGACGGACTAATTAGATTTTTGTAGTCAACTATGAAGATGAAGTAACATGAATAGGGATTCATGTTACTTCATCCAAGTTTACATGATGTGACGTTTAAAGAACCGCAATGCAGGATAGACTGGATCTGAAAGGCAGATGGTTAGTCTATGTCCAGAATTAGGACATTAAGCTTCGTTTTTCACTTGGGATTATTTTCTACCTTCACGCGAGTGAAACTGTTGGCTGGAGCTAGTTACAAATAATAATATTACAAAGCTTGAGGCAATACTCGATTTATTCAGCAGTGGAAGTACATTTCTCTAATTCAAAGTCTAGTCTTAAGTTTTGAAGACCGTATTAGTTTCAACCACAGATGCTCCCTTTCAAGGGGACTTTGGAAGTTTGTCCTTTTATTATAACGAGTGACATTCAATCTAGTGACTTATTAAATTTCGAATAGACTCCTTTCAATTATTTATCGATTCTATAGAAATGATAAATGAGAGGAATGATCGATTGAAAGATTGGTTTGTACGAATTCAATGTCAACGACTTGATAAGGAGGTCGTTTTTGTTAGACTCATAGAGTATGTTTGGTCGGAGTAATAATGACAGATTTTCAGGAAAAAATAAATTGTTGCCGTCTTTACAGAATAAATTTATAAATTATGTTCAATACCAAACCCATTTCCTTAATTTTACCTCATTTTTGTTGTTCCTTTTCATTAAAAAACATTCGAATTTTAAAAAATGTGAATGGCTGATTTTCTTCTAAGAAAAACGTCTAGACACCAATCCGCTTCGCTTTAAACAAATCAAAATACTATGAAATAAAAATAACATACATCTAAGTCCTGTATTATTTACGCAATACCATTTGCATGTGCATCCAGAAACAAGATATCTGCTTGCTTGCACGCATTTTACACTTGTCAACTGAAAGAAATGGTGCGACATTCAAGGCGTTGTGCCAGGATTCTCTCGCCGGTTATATGAAATTTTATACGATATCTCATTGCTTTTCCAAACATTTTCAGGCTTTTCAACACCTACATTTTCTATTTAAAGGTACAATAATAAAGACGCGCGTCTGGATGCGAAAGGTTGGATGGATAGTTATCTGTTACTCAATCACGCAGGAACAGATAAACAGATCTGGCCGAAATTTGGCACAGATTAAGTAGTGAACAGAGAAAGTAGTGGATTTATAATTACTTTAAATGAGTGAGAGAGATCTCGATTGACATTGAAGGCTCCCGCAGACAAGCGTAACATCACAACGTGACATTTAATTAGATCAATTTCGACAGAATCCTTTGACGCATCATTGTCGCATATTCTTATATTAGGAATAAACAGCGCTTACAAGGTTTTTGTATAAAATGTTCACAGAAACGAAACCAACAGAAACCTCAAGCATTGTATCATGTTCATGTTTATAAGTGAAGCAAAACGTCGCTCTATTTTAGGCTCTGTGTGGCGCCACGATTCTCTGAAAGCTTTTGTTAGAACACACGCCATCAACAAGCTCCGCAACGTCTGCCCCTATATGAAGGCTCGACCATGCCCGAAACACATCAAAGAAAACAACACAAACCAAGTTAAACCTTTTCTCAACCACCAGCGTTACTTTAAACAATGCCCATCGTGCAAGTTAGTTAACGCGAGTGATCGCGTTAACGTAAACGTCAATCTGTATTGAAACTGGATGAACACAGTCTGGTGGCTTCTTCTTCTTTGAGTGCCATCTTCTATCGAAGGTTGGCGACCATCATGGCAATTTGGACCCTCGACACAGCAGCTCTAAATAGGGAACGTGTGCTTTTGTTGTACCATTGGCGCAGATTTTTAAGCCAAGATGTTCTTTTCCTTCCTGGACTTCTTTTCCCCTGAATTATAAGTTGCAACAGGTCATATTTCGAGCTGCGCATAATGTGGCCAAGATATTCAAGTTTTCGCCTCTTGACAGCGTTAAGAACCTCCTCCTTTTTCCCCATTCGTTGCAACACTGTTTCATTTCGTACTTTGTCTCTGGCACTAACGGAAAATATTTTTTACTTCACAAATTGTCTATCGCATAAGTGAACGTTAACCTTTACTCGTTCGAAAACGTTCAAAAACTCACACCCAGGCCTCAGTTTAATATAATAAATTTTCAAAACAGCAAGGCAACCTTGAAAATGTTTACATCGAGACCTACATTCTAATAACCTTTTAACACAAAGAAATGTAGTTCAGTGTTCGCTAGAAACATTTGTTGCGATCGGCAGTCGTCAAAGTTTTGCATAATAATAGCACAATGGTTTGAGTGGTACGAAATGTTGTTACAAAACGTAAAGAAACACCTCCTTAGTAGCGCCGCCCTTTCGCCGCCACGTCACTAGTGATGTCTTCAAAAAATCGGGAGACGGAACTTTGTCTATACAAAGTGAAATTCGTTTCTCAGGCAATCGTTAGTTCGATCAACAGTTCTTCGGCCAAGTTAACTCTGGGCAATTATGACGCACTCAATAGTTTGTCACATTGTCTGAAGGAGCGAGCTCCTTGACTATATATTTCTCTTTTTCAACAAATTCTATGTCGACTGTCCAGTTATGCGGTAACAGACAGTTCAATAGCAAACAGGTATGAGAAGTTCTAGGCTAGGCTTCTAGATTTCAATAACCTGTCGCAAAATCCAGTATTAAGGCGTAAAACTTGGTACCTATAACGCGGAACCTAGTCTACAATTACAGTGATTGCGTTGGGAAATAATTTCATCAAGTTTGACGATATTTGTGTTTTCCAATCAAACGTAGGTAAATCTAATAACCTAAAATCGGGGCGTGCAGCGTTTTGGGCACATCACTAGCGTCTCATGAATTATTCGATGTTGTGACGCCGGCAGCCGTCCGCCCCGAGCCTATCGCCACGTGACACTGCTGATTGAATAATCGAATTAATCAAAGTATTCAATTCTTTTCAACTTTAGCTTTTATCTGATACTAAAGGGTGGGTCGTCCTTCAAATATTGATAAGGTATTTAGAGCTTATTGAATCTCAAAGAAAAGATCATAATCCTTCCAACAAAAAATGTGGAACATCGAAAAGCGCTGGAATCGCTTATCCATTTAAATTAAAAGGTTTTACTTATTAAGCCCTAAAGCCTCTTTTTCTTCTTCTTTCTAGATTTTGCATAGTAATAAAAATAATAACATGCCTACGTAACTGACTAGCAACAAGCTTCCATGAATATTTATGCCAAAAATTATGTTCTGTAAAAAAAAATAGCCGTCTCGGCTGAAAACGAAGATTCAATTTAAGTAGCAAGGTATAACATCCGTCTTTAAAATCAAATCTGGTCGAACCACGGATATGAAAATTAATTTCCGTGCTCCTTAAAAATAAGTATCTGAGTGTGCCCCAAAGCTGTGCCCAGAGTAAGAATATTAATTGAGCAAAAAAAAACTCCCTTGATCCGCGCCGACCTGACAAATAAATATTCTCGTATATTTTACTGGAAGATTAACATAATATTTTTTTATTTTTCCAGGTTCCACGAAGAGGTGCCTTCTTGAAGTATACTTCATAAAGGTAAGCGTTTGAATTAATTTCCAAGGCAATTGCTATCAAAATATTATATTATGATTACTTAGTCAAGTTCGTAACGTTATAAATAAGTGAATAAGTATTTAGGCTGAATATTTTAGGGATCTTATTTCCATTTAGGATTGCCCTACGGCGGGATCTAAACTAAAGTTATCAAAGAAGTATAATAATATCATCTCATGATATTTCGTTAATAATAACTGCTCAATTCTTTAGTAAAATCCTATCCAATCTTTATCGGTAACTCGGTTACGCAATATTTATATTCAACTTTCATCATTTTCTATACATCATGTTGGATCTTCTATAAATACACAAGTAAAAACATTACCCTCTTGGGACAATTCAGTAAAAAACTAACTAATTTCAGAGTAGATTCTGTGTTATTCGCAACTTTAAAGCTACAAGATGTAGCTTTAAAGTAGAACAATAGTCCATTTTACCAAGAAATTTATCAAAAAGCGTTGTACAAATGTCGTAACTTAAATGAACTTTAAGTGAAGCCATTATTGCCAGCTAAGGCGTAGGTTACCAAGTAAAGGTTAAAACAGAACGTTATGAGAATTCTCTAAATTATTACGTTTTGTAAGCCTACGCCCAAGTCAAGATTAGATTTATGAGTACGGTTTTTTGTAAAAAAACAGTCGTAGGAATATAAAATCCAAAGTGTGTTTGATAGTATCAATGTTAGACTACTTTGCTAGAAACTAAAAAAACTGACTGTTCAAATTAATCTGGTCGAATAATCAATCACCTATCAGAAGTAAGTATTATAAGCTTTCCCAAATTTCACATCATTTAAAAATATAATATAATTAATAATAGGTTTAACCATAAAGCAGCACAAATTCAAATCAGCAACGCTTTTGATCTCAGTAATTAATTTTAATCATGTAACATTCAATCTATGGTATAAATTCTATAAGAGAATTTCACAGAATCGTTCCAATTAATACTAAACAATACTCTTATTTACATCTGAAATTTAATTACAGTCTGTAATTGGAGCCATTTCAATTTGCTACAGTTTAGTTTACAGTATTAACGGGATTTTGGAGTTGGGGTCTGAAACTGGTCAAATACATTAATTAATTAATCTATATTCTCTTTTACTGTAGTTCAGAGTTATAACCTAAGCTAAATCAATATCTGTGAAAGGTGATTGGCAAAAATTCTATGAATCTCTATATATATTTTACATGTATTATTCATACATCTTGTTGTAACCCTTTTACTGTAAAAACATTTACGCATACATAGTCCGTAATATCAAGGCAAAGCCCTTCTCTACACTATTCTAAATTCCGAACACAAAAAGGGCGTAACACATTAACATAAGGATGTCCCCTACATTAAAACCTAAACCCAAAACGAAACCGACAAACTAATAACCGAACATATCGATACCAGATACCAATACCGATACCAATAAGGTCCCAATGATAATCCCGTCAATGTAATTAAGCGGGAGGAGTTAAAAGGTTGACTGTCAATATAGGGGCGAAGGGGGCTAAACGGATTAGGGTAAACAATATAAAGAGCCTTTTGTATCCGAAATTAAATGTCACCCGATGTCATTATTCAGCCTCTGGTTGACACGCATACGATCGCTGCCGTCTGCCACCGTTCGATGCTGGGGATCTGAGACTTTTATAAGTCACGACTTTATTGTTGTTTTTGAGCTTACGATCCAAGGAATTCAGAGACACATTTTGGATTAGTCTACTATGCCCCACTGGCCGCCCCACCAATACGGCAGTGTAGTCGCGCCACTTTTTTGGAGTGTATTCAGCCCAGAATACTCTTGCATGAAGTATTAGTGTATTTTGCCATACTAGGGCTGGCACTGCTGAAATCAATAATATCGTTAAGTCTATATATATTACCTACTAAATGCTAAATGTGAAAAGTTGTTATGTTATGTTTCAATGAAGCATAAATGGTGGAACAATTTGGATGAAATTTGTCACAAAGGTAGTATTCATACAACCTGAACTAACGCAAAATAAATACTGACCCCGGTTAATGGCTTAACAGAGACTCCTCGGAGGAAACAAGAGCTTTTGAATCAATAGTGGCAGAGGCTCACAAACTACCAGGAGACCAGAATCTTAAATAATTATTTCCAGACTTAATATACAGAGTTGATATGACAGAGGGGCGTTAAATTACACTACGTGTACTATGCGTGTTTAGTATTTATTCGATACGGTATAAAAATAAAAATCACCAAAAATTAGTTTTTTCCTTCGAACAAACTAAATAGCTTACAAATCAGAGTAAAACGCAACCACCCTGTGTAAATAAATTTAACTGACCTTAGATACCTAGGTGACAAAGTGGACCCGGCTTTCAGTTGTACTTGTGACTTGCGACAGAGCGGCAATAACGCATCGTAGGTTTTACTCAGATTTATCGTTTTAAGGGTCATAACCAATGAGTATAGACATAATCAGCTGTTAGGAATATACATCGTTTTCAAACGGGGCAAAAACTTAAAAAATCATTTGCGACTAAACTATTGCTCATATTTAATTGATTTTTGGTACAGAGCTTGTAAATGGTACCTAGTATATGCAGTTTAAAGGAAAGCCCCTCTGTCGTATCAACTTTGTATAAGCTATACAAACTAGGTACTAGGCCATATGAATCAATCAAGAAGAAGTATTTCCGGGACTGGTATCATGAGCTGTAATGATTATCCTCCTGACCGAATATTGACCACCAACCTCAGCATGTGCTATGAAGACTCAAAAACTGGGAACTAGAAATACCAAAATAAAAAATCTAGGATCGGTATCATACGCGGTAAAATTATTATACCTCATGATTTTAAGCGATGAGTAAAGCAAGCAGAGTAACCTTCTCACATTAAGAAAAACATTCTCAGCGACAACAATAAATGTGAAAGATTATTATGTAGGGCGAGTGTATTCTGCCCCACTGACATCAGCTACTGGGTCAAAATATACTACATAAATGTGGCGTTTTTACTCAGCCCCACTAGTGGGTCGGCGAGTGAGGCTGCCGCCTATAGATAAAACCATATTTTATTGTATAAAAAAACCTACCAATTGCGGAAAGACAGACATTCACACGAGAGACCATTAAGGCGGTACCCTGACCAAATAACCTTGAGCATTCGTTCCCTCTTCGCCGCACCCGCAAGATTCGTAGCGATTACGCTCAGATTTCATAGTAAAATCTATATAAAATCAAATTTTCGAGTTAAATAAAAAATAAAACTAGCAAAATGTTTATTATTAAATTACCTATCCATTACTTTAAGAAGCAAACCAAAATAATGGTTACTTTACGAGGAGATGCAAGTTAAAAATAATTATTTCTCATTTCTGTCGTTTCGTTGCGACTCTATAATTAAACATTACGCCTTAAAAATAAAAAAATAAAACTACCATTTTGGAGTCAAGATTATGTAGAAATTTAATGTATTTTTTATTTGTTGATATTTCTAATGGATAATGAGAAGATGGCTCCTAAAAACTACACAAAAAACGGCTACCGCTGCGTTTTGCTCGGGGACGCGCCTTAAGGGTTCGGTTTTTCCAAGATGACATTTGGAACCATAAAACCTGGTTATGTTTTTATTACATCCATCGTCTACACAGAGAGCAGTGGTAGCCAAGTGGTAACGGCCCCGACTTACGAATTGTAGGTCGCGGGTTCAAACCCAGTCAAGCGCATTACTCTGTGTAATTAATTTCATCACCACTGCTCTCAAAAACGGTGAAGGAAAACATCGTGAGGAAACCGGCATGTCCTAGAACCAAAAATTCGAAGACATGTGACATTCACCAACCCGCACTGGGCTCGCGTGGTGGATTACGGCTCATTCCCTCTCCTAGAGAGGAGGCTTGTGTCCCAGCAGTGGGAACGTTAAAAGGCTGATTATGCTTATGCATCGCCTACACACTCAAACGTATACGATATACGATAGCACATCTCTATTGTTTCATTATAGAACCCTTTACATATACAATTTCGCCCAGTGCCCTTTACTGGGTCAATTGAAAACATAACAGTGTCAAAATAATAGACACTGCGAGGCCATTGTCAATCATAAATGTGTTCATATTCTCTGCGCAATAAATATAACTCATTACTATTGATGATTGATATAGTGCAACAGTTATGACACATTGTCAGTTCATCGACATCAAGCACCATTAACAGTGGCATTGGCAGTCTGCCGAAATTCCTTGACTAATCTAACAATTACATAAGATCGTGAACCAGTCGTCCCTTCTAAAAGTCGTTATTAGCTAACCCATTAATTATACTCGCAACGGCTGTCGAAGATGCCGCCAAACCAAACTTTGCGTTGCGGAAGTATTAAAATATTACCAAGACTTTAATCCAATTTCCACAAACAATAACACCGCGTTCCATTATAACCCAGTCGCCTTTACGAATTATGACACACATTTATATGTAACACGACAGATAATTCACGAATGCGGCAATAATATTGCAAATTATTGGATAACGTGACATAAAATTATACGGTCGCATCACAGGTCCAATTTTCATAACGAGTGAAATAACAGGGGAGCGCACGAGAGCGTACCTGCGATTCCATTCGTTTATAACGTTAAACGCGATTTTCCGTACTATCCTTTAATGCGTATTGTTATTGGACACCGTAAAATTAACGGTCCAATGCGTATTCAGAGTACATTTATTTTAAAACTAGTAACTAAATAAACGTAAAAACATATGTTTTTCGTAATTGAGATGGAGACAGCTTAATAAATGCTCTTTTTTTTTCTAAATAAAGTAAATCGCTCTGTCAGTCTCACGTAATAGAATGCAAATGGGATCTTTCGTCAAGAACTCAAGATACAGACGCTTGATAAATTAAAGTTTAATTTACGTGCTGAAATCTACCTGCAGAGAGCCCGCGGCTTCACCTTGAGGGAAAGTTGTCGAAAAAACGTTGCTATCGCGATAAGCGATCGCTGCCGAATTGTTTACCTCTGACATGTACTACATACTAAAGCGCCTACCTTGGTTTAATGCAAACTTAGTATGAATAGTAAATTATGTAACTTCGATTTATTGTAGAACCTTCAAACGTGCGACATCAAACAAACAGCGATTCCCAGCTCTACTCACGCACACAAAATTGATTTATTAACAGGATTAAACGATAATCGCAAACATTATTAGCAAACCCATACATTAGAAACGAGATCTAGACGGAGGAATATTAAGACCGCGTTTATTTGAGCTCCTAGACACGCATTCAGACCGTTAGACACTTGAATGCTTGCTTATCCTTAAAAGGATATAAACGTATATCATTATGATGTGGAGTAAATAGTCGAATCTAATCGTGTTTTCAATAAAAGGGATCATAGATTCATCCAAACGAAATACAAACCGCGATAATTTAATACTGCCCATGCTAAGAAGATGGGTCAGTATTCATCTATTAGATTGTGCGCCATTCATTTCAAACTTGATCACCAAACAAGATTGGTGACGCTAACTAACAGAGAATATGATGATAAAGATGATCAGTTACAAAACTATTTATCGTTATGATTTTTAACCGACTTCCAAAAAAGGGGGAGGTTCTCTAGTCGACTGTGTTTTTTTTTGTGTGTGGTAGGTACCTCATAACTTTTTTCTGGGTGTTCCGATTTTGATGATTCTTTATTATATTCGAAAGCTGGTGTTTGTCATGTGGTCCCATTTAATTTGAGTGAGATCTGACGAGTAGTATTTGAGTTAACTTTAATAACGTGTGACTACGTTGATGATGTTCTCATTCTCTCATTGTCGATGTAAAATGAAAAAAAAAAACTTTATACGATGGTTTGGAAGAGTATCTTAGTATTTCGAGGCCTGGTTTGCTGAAGATCTGATAAAGAACCGAGATAGGAAACGGAACTCTTCAATAAATGATATCAAGTCCGGGTTTTACTGAAATCGCGTGTCTGTTTATTGTCTACACCAATTTATAACACGTACGCAGTGTCACCACTAAAATGAGAAAAAGAAAAACTTTACAAAAAAAATACAAAGGACTTCTAAATAAAAAGTATAAAAACGAAAAAACAACGAGTTTTGTATTATCCTAGCCAAGTATAATCTAAGATCTCTTTGGAGCCATTTAGTTATAATTATTAGGATACATATTGCCACGATTATTATAGAGACTATATTTACGGAAACAAAATAAAACTAACCGAGTTCGATCATTACGTACTTCATTCTTCAAATGTTGTAGTTGTTAGATTTAAACAGCATTGTATAGATACTGTTTGGTGCAGTAAATGTCAAATAAGTAGGTCTTCCACGATAAAATCGAACAAGTCGCGGATAACCCTTGTCTTCAAAGATATTATCTCCATTGTTCCTTAACATCTATTGTGTGGACTTTAATTCTGCGACGCTCCAATTTTGTTATCTATATCGGAACTTGTTCATACAAAGTTGTAAGATTACACAATCCGGAACAACACATTATACAATAGTTGATAACTTTCCGCTGAATTGACAACAGCAAATTCTCAGCTGATTAATCTAGATGTGGATTTAGATAATCATAAACAAGTTGTAGACTGTTCATTTTCGATAAATACTTCCTCATAAATAGCGTTACTTTCCTGTTTCAAAAATATGTAGTACTAGCTGCTGCCCGCAGCTTCGCCCGTGTGAATGTCGTAAACTATCCCAAGGGAAAATAATCCCGGGATAAAAAGTATCCTATGTTACTTCTAGTACCTCCCAGAATATGTGTACAAAGTTTCATGATGATTCGTCAAGTAGTTTTTGCGTGAAAGCGTAACAAACATCCACGCTTTCACATTTATAAACACAATCAAAACTCGCCTCAGTAATTATACCAGGTAGTATAAATATTTGAAATATTAACTAGTAGGTAGTATATCTCCAAGAGAAATCAGCTACCATAGTTACACCATTAACAGTGTGTAATCCATTCATAATATCGTCACGAGCAAGAACTCAGGTCAGATCGTAATAATCTGACCTGACTTCTGATCTGATCCAAATGCTTCGAGCAAATTATTGAAGCATTGTTAGCATAGGAATACAAAGCATGACTGATGGCACGACTGATGGTAACATTTGATGCTTTCAGGAATCAAGCAATACCATCACTATACTTGACTTTTATGCTGATTTGCAGAAAGGATATAATATACATTTATCATTTATCATTAAAACATTAAGTTGATATTTAACTGTTATACTCAGACCCTTAGCTACACGACATCACCCAGGGCCTCAAGACTGCTATTACAATAGTGTCAGAATAGCCTATCATTGGTTTCAAAATGGTTGATTTTGACAAGTTTGGTAATCTACTAATATAAAAGCGTCATTATGACTTTTCAATGGTCAACTACTGACACTCCATTGCAAGAAATAGCATATAATGGTAATCTCGTACATAATGACAAATTAATGACAGACGTATGCGGTAATCTGCTAAAATTTTAACCGTTCCTTTGATCAGTGACCTACCATTAGAACGTCGTTGTGCAGTCACAGTCACAGTCACAGTCACAGTCACAGTATTACAAGACCAATGACCGACCAATGAACTTTTAGCAAAATGACAATGGGGTCGTGTTGGAATGACAAATTTATAAAAATAGCCGACTTGGAGCCTGGTCTCTCCTATATATAAAAATGAATGTTCACGAAACCTTACCACGTACAAACCCATAAACAAATATGTACAACCAAGTAATAAAACATCCTGTGGCTGCTCACAAACGTTCAAGAGATAGCGTGTCTATTTAATACGTAAACAAACTAAGCAGACTCTCACCTAGGCTCTAAACAGAGTAACGCTCCCACACGCGACGAGTAAATAAGTCAACCGAGCGTGTAGCCTTCGACAATAGTTCTGTTGTCTCTGAATCCATTGTGTACTCTTCTTCAAAAACAGATGTCGCTTGGAATAATAGATGTAACTCCATTGCCGTGTTTTGTGCCGACTCCCGACATCGCCTGCCATGCGGGCCGACCTCTGATTAGACGACTCTGCCTCCAGAACTGTCCACAACATTTCAAGGCTTTATTGAAGTTACAGACTTGACATGCTAGTTGGACAGACAGGCTGCATAACTTAAATCTTTGTCTGGTTGCCACGATACCTGTGGTATTTGTCATAACTAAGGTTAGATCATTTGTTTGTTTATGGTCGTAACATTTCAAAGTTCTCAGTAATCATACATGCATTATTGTAAGAACAAATGCAGAGGAATAAGTTATGTGAATAACATTAAATGAACAGATAATAATTACAGCTAATTATAACTAACCGCCGTGCGACTCATAAATGCAAATTAATTAATTTTAACCTTGTAGAATCCACCTAATCCGATGTGCTAACGCAACAATCGCGTATTTACCACTAGAGCACGTCTTTTGTTTGAAGTAACAAACGGCTGCGTATAAGAAACCCAGCGGTGCATTATGTAATTAATTAATTACGGAGACGACAAGCGATTAGTTCACTGGATTCGTGAGTCCTTGGTCCCTTCGGACATAAATAAGCTGATCGTGCATGCGAAGTAAACAAATGATGTTTAGCAATTGTCCCATTGTTTATCGCGCATAGCGATGCATACCGAACGTTCGGCATTTACCGAGACACTGCCGAGTGCCGAGGACGAGGGTTGTGAAAATAGGCAACTTGTCAACAGTGATTTATGTTCGGCGCACGGCACCGCATCCTTGGCTCAAAAACTTGGTAAACAAATACACGATGTAACAAAAGGATTGTTGAGTTGCGCCACTATTTGTTCGGCTTGTTCCTAACTCTAAACATTTGTTGAAATACGAATCTCTTGCTGCGCCTTTTCAGGGTTAGTTTGCTTGACAAAACTGTGGATGTTGAGGTAAGAAGACACATGCTCTTCAGGAGGCTTTTAGTCACTGCAATCTATAGTGGAAGATCTCTATTACCATAAGAGCAAAAGTCTGAACTTAAACACTTTGTTGATGATGTAATGTGTGGTTATGATAGTGTGTGCAGCTCACTATAAATTCGTGGCATTCATCATCTACCTAGCCTTTTTCCAACTGCATTTATTGGAGTCGGCTTTCGGTCAAACCGGATTCAGCTGAATACGATTATTCTACGTGAAGTGGAGTTTACCGGACCTACAGAACCCATTAACTGTGTAACACGGCACTCCTTGGCAAGACTGGAGTCAGATTTTCTGACTTCTGACAATCTATGACGACTGCAAAGGACAGCTAAGACCAATGGCTCAATGTGCTTTCCGAGGCACGGAGGAGTTTCGGTATGTTATGATGGTCATCCATCCACAGACCAACCTCGGCAAGCGTTGCTTAACCTTGAAAATAAACCCGTGCGGTTGTTATTCTTTAGCTACGAGCTCCTCTAAAACATGATTACCACATAAAAGATAACAAAAGCACCAATAAGACAGAGTGACAACAAAAGCTATACAAATAATAAAAATAGGAAAATAACAGACATTTTATTCTTCGGTATGAAAAACATGCCTTTTAGACTTCATAAAATACTACCACAATGTCGGCGACGCGTAAACGAATTGTGATAACAATGCTTTTAGGCAGAATGTCAACTAAATACAAAAATATTTTGTTCAAGATGTAAATTGGCAAAAAATCTATCCCCTATTTAGTTACCATAAAAAATTGGTGCTTAGCGTGTGATTCTTGAATCGGTTTCTAGGTCGGACAAAGAAAGAATTTTTGTTTGGTAAGATTCGGAAATACGTTAGACTGAGCGTCGAATTTTAATTCGTATATTTTGGGCTAAGTATTTTTATGACTATAAGGGGGGGCATCCATAAATTACGTCACACGGTAAGGGGGAGGGAGGGGGTCGACGAAGTGTAACATTGTGTGACAAGGGGGTGGGAGGGGTTCTAAATTTCGTGACGTCACATTTCAAAATCTATTATAATATAAGTGTTAAGTAAAACACGAACAAATACACGAATTGAATTGTAAAATATGTGATGTCACACTAGGGAGGGGGTCTCACAAATGTGACCAGCTGTGACAAGGACGGGGGGTCAAAAATCATGAAAATCGTGTGACGTAATTTATGGATAGCCCCTAATTGTATAGTTCTGTAAACCTTCAAATTAAATAATGGTTGATATTACATTATTAAGGGAACATATGTACTCCAGACTTGGCCAACTATGGCTATAAAAATAAGATTAGTTCATCCGTGAAATTTACATGAAGTACCTAATTGCTATAAAATTACTGCTATTTCGATCGTTCAGATTTTCCACACGCATGTTCATAGAAGTATAAAAAAACCCGAAAACCAGGCGCAGTTTCACATCGTGACAATTAAACCGTCAATGCCAAAGCCCAGCTCGATACCGCAATTACGTGACTCGTTAAACATTATTAATTGTTTACTAACTGCTTGTAATAACCTGTTGCCAAATATAAACGATATCCGAACATAACCGTGTCTGCATTAAAAGCGTTAGTGTATGCTAAACATTGTTAATCATAAGTGTTATATGTATATCAATAAATTGTTACAGCAACGCATATAGAAATTATGAGAATACGTACGTTGCGTGGTTTTATGAAACTGCACATTGATCATAGAGTATCTGCGCAACGCTCTAACAATCTTCAAGTACAATCAACAAAGTACTCTCATTTCGTGAAGCAACTCAATCATATTTCAGCAATTAAACCATTAAAGCTCAAGATTTCGAACAAACTGCAGTTGTAAAGATTCTTGCTCATAATCATGACGAACATATCCTTTACACCGTAACAGGAAATTAGCTAGATAATCGTTATAATTGTAACACAATCTAAACATTAATCTGTGCTCACAGAGCTGTAACGAAAAGGCTAATTCTCCTTGAGAACAGTGATTTCCATTTTTTCACAGCGCAGGGCGTTTGCTTAACTAATGTAGCAATAGCAGCAATAACATTTAGAAACTTACGGACCCTACTGCAACTTTAAAGTACATTGCACCTCGCAAAACCATTAATCAAAACCAACTTGAATAGATACGTCAAAGTAAGTGAAACAATACGAGAACACATTGTCTCTGCCCAGTGAATGCTCGAGCAGAATACCTTATCGCTAAAAAGTAAACTCGATCAAAGCCAGCTATGTGAGTCGTGGGATCTTCCCACGTGCTGTGCGAGACTAATAATTACTCGTTAGCCAACAGTTGGCACCTAGCTTGCCTTAGAAAAGATCACAAATCGCTCTATTTTACGTTGTATCTATAAATCACTGTTCAAACAGGAGCTAACTTCGAATTTACGACCTCATCACACGATTAAAGTTTCATAATTTGTCCATAATTTGTCAGCTACTATTCCTGTCGCCAGGAGACTGATCGACTTGTTATACTTACGCTGTTGTTGAATGACTTAATTCGTTATGGTAATCTGCACAATATCAGTGACTGATGTATGCACAGTATCATAACTCATTGTTCTTGTGCGCACGCTAATCTTATTCAAGCCCGAAGGTGTCATGCATTTAGGACGACTTAAAGCCTGTCTTTATAAATATTTATGTGTATTTAATACTGCAGAGCCTAGTATAAATTAAAATCTCATTAACCTGACATTATTGAATTATTCAAAGGTAATAAACTCATAACGAATACTTTCGACGATACTCAAATCTATAAACCATATTTTGTCACGCACGCCTAATCGTACGACATACTCGTACGTGTGATATTGGCGAAATGCAGTTACCCATTAGTCCCCGTGATTGCAAATATACCTGTCACGACCATCATCATCGAAAATCACGATCGAAATTATTGGATAGTGTGCAATCCAATTTCATGTCGGCGCCTGCGTCGCGGCACAATGCAATTTACTAGTCGACGTTTCAACACGCGCCCGTATTTCTCCTACACACCCCATTTTCATCTTCGTGGAACGACACAAAGATGACGCCATTCCTCACATGAATGAGACTATTGACAACTGAATTGATGCATTCGTCTCGAAACACTGACAAGTTCGTACAGTAACGTCTTTACGAAATATGTTCGGCAACCCGCTCCGCCCATTGCATATTCCTCACGGTCCGCGGTTCGGAACTATCAAATTTATTGTTATACATATTTTTATTGTTTGCGGCGAGGATTGTCGCCTCCTTAGGGGCTGTTTGTATGCGGACTGAGAAGAATTACGTGTGCGATGGAGCGGATCCACTTAAGAAGTAGAGATAAAACAATTTGTTTAGAAAATGTGCTGTATAATGTGGCTGCATATGATACCGTAGTCTGTATGAAAGGAATCTGTAAACTAACGTAGCTTTAGTGTTTATTTTATCGGCGAACGTGTCGACCGGGTGCAGTAAAGGTTCGCAAGAGGGGGATAAAGCTGCATTTTTCTCGTATGAAATATCTAAGTCGAGAAGGATGGTCCTGTGCTTTATTTGAATGGTGTGGGAGACTCGGAGCGATATTTTTTGCGGCGCGCGGCGCTTTACTCGTAGTGAATGCACTCTTGATTGTATAATTTAGTTAAGTTAATCTCACTACGAATTGCGCGAAGCTCGCCAGTTTTCAATTTCACATTTGAATGCTATGAACGTTGTTTTCGCGTAAATTGTGTTAATAATATAGACACCAAGTACGGTGTGTACGATTATCCAATAAATATTCCGTAATCCGAAAATAATTAACGCGTAAATGAGCATCGATAATATAATTGTTGTTTTTAAAATGGCAACATTGTCGGGGCAATCAATAGCAAGGCGAGACGAATTTCAAGCGAGTTCAGAACACTTGCTATTAACTTACATCCCAGTTTCAGATTTAATTTGCTTTTTGCGATGGTAATTGAATAATGATTCTGGTGCCCAAACTGATTAAACACTTCCATATTGCATTATTGCGCCTCAATTTCCTTTTGACGAAGCTAAAAGCGGTATCATTACACTTAACATTCTGGGTCACCCATCCAGCATTCAGTTGCCCCAAGCAGCTCAGTGAAACAGCAAGTTTTTACGTAAATTATACAAGCAGCAGTAAATTACTTAAAATAAGATGGATAACTAGTGAGCTGAGCTGCTGCTCGTAATTCAGTAGAGGGAATCTGAATAATTTAGTCAGTGTACGTAGTCACGTTTAGTCGCTTGCATCCAGCGAAATGTTTTCGAGCGGCAACACTGAGTCCTTTTGAAGGGAATCCAGGAAACTACGCTTTGAAAGCAATCAAGTCGGTGTTAACGTTCAAAGTAATTTCTTTGGCTTCGTCGGTTCTGATAGACGCCCCTATTACCTATTGCCTTTGCAATGGAGTTGCTATTTCGTATTGCCAGCTCGTTAAGACGCCTTCGAAAACAATGGTGAAATAATGAGTCGGCACGTGACTTGCCTTAAATTAAGAATTAAATACGAAGTTAAAATAGTGAATAGGAGTTTCCCTTTCAAAATAAATCAACATATTTATGAAGTTTGCAATGGATAGGGCTGTCACGTAATATCTTGTACGAACATTTACTACAGAGTTAAGATTATTCCGATTTCATGCTTGTTAACTTCACTAGGACGGTTTAATAGCATCTCAAAAACCGCAGAATACGGAATAAAAGCCAGCCTTTGTGCCTTGCTGATTCGACACTAATTACTACTTTCGCTTTACAGTTGATTATTGACGGTTAAACCGGGGATCACGATCGGTTCCCGTGAAAGAATTCTGTAATCCGATTAAACCCCGGTTTAACCGGGTAACGTCAACAGTACACGTAAACCGGGCGTTCTTTTTTATACCAACCACTAGCACCGATTAGGGTTGAAAATCGAAGTTTCCAAAATTGGCTCGGAATTTTGTTCGGTCATGATAAATTATGTTAGTTTCCGGGTTCGGTTCACTGTTTTCTTCCCTATTTTTGCCGTGTGATCACTATGAAAACAGGGGTGGAAAGTTATCGGTTACTGACTGAGATAACACTGTCTGTTTTCGGAGAGACGAGAAATAAGGTTATTATCGTTCCAATAATAATCTCATTCATACGACTATGTGCGAAGGAAATGAAATTTTACTTTTCGTTAAATTTTTATCGTAAAGTAAAATTTATTAGGGGAAGTATTTTTATTTCCTTATATACTTAAACCCCATACCTTAGTACGGGATTTAAAAATCACAAGGCATTATATTTATTGTCCTATGTCTAGAAAATGTTACCAACTCGCGTTGCGGCATTTGTTCGAATGAGTCGCCGCCGTCCTGGAACGCAAAGGTCATTAAGAGGAACACGGATGAGTTTTATTCAGTAAGAATCTGATACTCCCATCCACTCCGCTCCGAGTGGAAGAAGTCATTTGATGATTTCCCATTTACAAAAAAAAAATACAAATTACTAACTCGCATATGTAAGCTAATACACCGAACATGAATAATTTTACTAGTGTGTTAAAGGTCGAAAAATTAATCATTTAAGCAAACAGGGTAGTAACTTCAACTAATGACTCAACAAAGACCAATATATTAACATTATAAATATACAAACACTAACACAATTTATTTCCCTACAATATCACTGTGGTCCATAATCCCGCTTACATTTGATGCTACGAGTACATCCGACCAGCTTATTGAGCAGAATATAACGGTGTCATATTATTCACAGTAACAGCCATACTAACAATAATGCGCTAAGTTTTAAGAGCCCAAATGTACGTGGAAACGAGCGAGCACATAACATACAGTATAAATAACTTTTTACTGAACCATTTCTGTATGGATGAGAAAAATAAGCGCAAAATACGGGAGCCAAATGAGTATTTTAAAACCAGGAAATAAACTTATATTTTTGTCATAATAAACAGAGTTAATAAGTCTTCAAAGCGTATGGTATGGTAATTTTTATTTTTGTCCAATTTCTTCCTTTTAACCGACTTAAAAAAAGGAGGTTATTCTACCAGTATGTATGTAATATTGTCATAAGTGCACAGTTTTTGTATATGTTTAATTATACCAACTTCTTAACATGTCTGCCAAATTTGACAAGTAACACATACATACATAGGTATATACATCTGTTTGTAGGTATGTTTATCCACGCATATATCAAAAACTATAAGTCACGATTGCGAGTTGAGTGCAAGTTTCATCAAAATCGGTCCGGCAGTTTTTGAGATAGAGAGTTAATAAATTGTGTATTAGTCACTCAGACGTAACGCAATTAAGTTCCCTCTCCTAGAGAGGAGGCCTGTGCCCCAGCAGTGGGAACATTATAAGGCTGATTATGCTATGCTCTAAAGAAGTAATTGGTTTAGCAGCTTAATTTTAAAACATTTAATTATGCATGTTGTTTCAATGTTTGCATGCAGGCTCTAGCTAAACAATCTTGATGAAAATGTCAAAAAGTGGATTTGCAATTTTAAACTTATAATTTTGAAGGGTTTCGAACCCACCCGTAGGTTAGCTCCCATGGAAAATCTGCCATTTTTTTTTTCTAAGTCGCGGCACACTGTGTTATTAATATATATGGGTAGAGAGTACATAAATTAACAAAAATATATGATGCCCTAAGTTTCGGGTTGTCCATATATTTGAAGGTAAATTCACCACAATACTATAATTAAAATTTAATTATTTTTAAAGGCAACCTATACCGCAAAGTTTCTATCCCCTTTTAGCACAGCCACTGAAAATTATCCAAAGCACGTCTCTGAAAATACTTTTACTGTTTAATTTAACTATCATTTTAAAACGATCACCATTCCACAGTTAAACGAAACAGTAATTTTATTTTGACACAAAATCGACTACAAAGCCCGTACAATGCCATAAAGTCAATAAAATAAAGCAATCCTGTTTTAAAACATTTGAATTCGTATAACTGGATTCGCGCACAAAACACTGGACTGCATTAAAATGGAGTAAAACTGCGAAACGCTATAATCTCTAATTGAGTTTCGTCCGCGCGTTACGTCTGTGTGTGGCCGCCACCGCAATTTATTTATTGTTGTTTTAACTTACTTACGTAAAATTTGTTTTATTTCACTCAGGTATAAGTTTATTATGAATCTCGAATGCAATGGGGTTCCTTTTAATGAAGTTTTTCTTTTTTGTTTCAGGTATGGTTCGGGTTTTATTTTTATCGACTTTTTTTAATTAAGTAAGTTTAGCTACCGCTGTCATCTTTATTATTTTTACGTGAAAAACTGGTGACTGGTTTTGCCACTTACTATGATTTTCTGTTGTACCATAACGTGGTTGCGCTAACCTGAACCTCACATACAAATCGATATTCCGAATTTGGACATCCTACCTTAAAAGACCTGCAAGTATTCTTATTTGATTAAATCCGACACTAAAAAGTAATGGCAGCATAGAAATGTATCGGCAGTGCCCTTTTAAAATGTGACAGCCCCTCTGCCCTTTGCATCCAATTACGAAAGGTTGTAATGAAATTAATTAGGGAACTTTACCTGACACTCAGTGGGCGTAATGACGCTAGAAGGCTTCCGACCCCGATCTATTAACTCGCCTATTGACTTTCGTGGAAATATTTTAAACTTATTTACTTTAAGCTATACGTCTATGTATAATTCTAGTTATTTCTGTACCCTCTATTTTTGGAATTGACATTTAAATTGGTGTCACAGCATTATAGAAAACATATGGAAAAACTTTAAACTGGAAGCTCAGAACGCAACTTTTGCCATGTTGTGCGACGCCATGCCACACCGTGCTACTCCGTGCTACTGCGTGCTGAGCCGTGCTACGCTATGCTACGCCATGCTACACCATGCTACGCCGTGCAACGCCATGCTGCGCCGTGCAACGCCGTGCTACGCACGTGCCACACCGATTATGAAATACGTACCCCAAAACAATCTCTGCTCCAAAAAATTTTAGGTATTACATTCATTAAAGCAAAAAACACTTTTCTAATCTGAGACATAATTACATTAATCAAATAGAGCATACGACTGGAAGCATCCAGAAGACCAATTTCATTTCTCATTAGTAAGTCTTCCGACCTCGTGCAGCGAATCCTACGGAACCAATTTAATTACTGAAGATTAAAACGTTAGATAAAATGTTTTATCAATTAAACGAACGAACTTCGAAAAGTACGCAGTCATGAATGAACACAATTTTTAAACAGTAAATTGCGACACGAACACAAAACTATCGCGGGATGATTAATATTTCGGTGAAATTATTATTATAATGTAATTGTCACTACAATGTTATGTCATAATGTAACAGATTGAATGTACAGTCACGGTGGCAGGGTTGAGCAGCTGAAGGTCAATTTTTACATTTATCAGACTTGTTACAGTACTTGTTATTGTACAGTTGCCAAAATTATGAAAAGAAAATTCGCAAATAATAAACATAGAAAAGAATTATATACCCTTTTCATTCCCGAGTGTAAGTACACTACAAATGTCACACAAGAATAATTATGCCAGGTTATTAAAGCAGTAAGCTGCAAGGTTCTACAATGATATCATCTGTAGCAACTTTTTTAGCGTTTCGCGGTTAGATTTACGGCGCACTAAAGCGGAGTAGTTTAATATAACGCAAGCTCTAGCCTTTTTCGTTGAAAGTTTATGCGGTTATAAATTCGGCCACGCCTCGATTTGAGTCCGATAATTGTGGAAAACCTCTATAGATTACGTCTAAATATCCGCTTAGCGTGATATTGTGTTAGATTATTACGTCTTCCGTGGCTCAGGGCGCTTCGGTTTTCTGAAATCTTAATTATTTGATACAGCTTTTGGAATTACATCTTTGTCCGTTTAATTTAGAGAACATGCGTTTTAATATAACTGAAGCAAATATGATAGCAGTTGAAAGTAAGAAAAACTAATTTTTTTAACCGACTTCTAAAAAAGGAGGAGGTTCTCAAGTTTGTATGTTTTTTTTTATGTTTGTTCGCGCATAACTCCGTCGCTTGTCAACCGATTTGAAAAATTTTTTTTGTTGGAAAGGGTATACTTTCCAAATGGTCCCATGAAAATTTTATCGAAATCGACCAAGTGGTTTTCGAAAAATCAACAAAAATCTAAAAAAAATATCTACGTTGTCTACATCGACGACCTTTTAGTTTACTCTGCAAAGGAGCAGTAAGTTTTTTTACACCAATGTGATTGGTTCTTTTAGGTGGGGGGAGGGGAGGGGGTGTAGGTACCACTAAAAAGTGAAAAATAAAAAACTTTTTACAAAAAAAATACAACCGACTTTTACACAAAAAATCAAAAAAGTGCAAAATAACTTTAATTTCGGAAGTCGGTGTTCAAAAAACAAAAAAGCAACCACAAACACCGAGTTCCGAAATTAAAGTTATTTTGCACTTTTTTGATTTTTTGTGTAAAAGTCGGTTGTATTTTTTTTGTAAAAAGTTTTTTATATCTTGAATTTAAGTATAAATTATAGGTTAAAAATAGGCTCAAATAGCCCTGGCTGGGGGCCTAAAATTCATTTGAGGCCACCACAGGAAAGTCTGGGTAAGCAGGAGCCAGCCTTAGTGTGCTGAACACCAAGTGGTCCATACCAAAAAAAACCTCAAATATTCTCTTTGTAGCATGAGAATGTTACGCTGTATTCTGTGTACCGAAAACCTAAACCATTAACCATTTAGGCATCTAAAATAAATTATATCCAAACAATAAAACTTAAATTAGGACATTACAATCCAATAATAAAATTGTTGGACAATTTATAAATAGCTTTTATAATTCGCTGTTTCAATTCACACGGTTGCAGCAACATGATACAGCAACACGGAATATTTTATGTAATTATTCGGCGCTTTGTAACGCCGTGGCGAACATTACGAATGTGTTTCAGGATTTATGCACTAACGACTAGTGGATATCAAAATTCATTTACAAACAAACTGAACAGAGTGCATCACCAAAATAAACAGTAATTTGTGGACATTCAGCGTGTAACACATTGTTACATGCTAGGAAAATACGATAATAATTTTCCCTGTTTATTTTCTAGAAGTTGGTCTAATAATGTGTATTTAAAGTGTACAATACTGTCAGCAAATCAAGCGTTAGAGCGTCATGATCTTCTCTTGCCATTCTCATTACAAAATATTATGTCACTTTTCGGGTCTGCATGCGTTTCCGCGTTGTACTTCTAAAGTAATCGACTGATTTTGATAAATCTTTCAACCACATTTAGAGAATTTAAAAAACAGTTGAGGGTCGCTTAGCGATAGGTATATATAAAAGCGAAAGGCATATCATTCATTCACTCAATAATTAATCACGAAATCTCGAAAACTACTTGACCTACGGAGATGAAATTGGTACATTGGTAGATTATGGGTAGGAGACGACCGCTAAGGATTTTAGGAAACTCCTTCCGAAACAGGCCGTATCAGTCATCAAAAAATCAGTAAATCTACCAAAAACATGCAGAATAAAACACTATCCCAAATAACATCCAGTCTCCATGTATCACCAAAAACAAATGACAAGGAAAAACATACAAAAATCCGGTATTGATTTGAGCGGCAGCGAACGAATGACATCGGAATTCCACCCAGATGGCTTGCAGACGAGGGAACGGACGGCTCAATCATCGCGACCCATATACAAAATTGAAAGCAAATCATAGCACGTTTGCATTCAGCTTATAAGCTCATTTCCATAAGTGTAGTGCCTATCACGCTCGCAGGTGCAAATTATCTCCAGTGTACGCAATCAGACGCGTAGTAATCACTGGGATTATTATTGAAGGATTGCTTGAGCGTTTCGGATGTTGTCATATTATGTCAGTGGAGATGGCCGTGTACTTGTATTTGATTATGTTCTACAAGTTACGTTTTCAGAAATGTAATTGACTGTGAGGCTCATGGATAACTAAAGAGAACAATTAATTAATTGGTCGTAAACAAAACATTTTCGAACACATTCAATGTGCGTACAGCTAAGGAGTGGAAGTCTCTGCCAGAGTCTGTGTTTCCTGATAACTACAACCTGGAAGTCTATAAATCAAGAGTGAATAGGTTACTTCGAGGCAATCGTGCTTCATCTTCGACCACATCATCGCTTACCATCAGGTGAGATAGTGGTCAAACGCGTAACTATCAATAGTAAAAAAACATACGATATCCAAGCTTATTAATAAAAAATACAAACCTTATGCTTAGTTTCAACTTTGATATGTAACAGATTCTAATTTCAAATCCTCTATACTTTTGAACAAAGCATCTGGTGATCAGAGTGCTAATTCGACTTCTTTTTTAACATCGTTCGCATTCGCATTTATGTAAGTCGCAATCGGTAAAATAAGTCGTTATTATACATTTTTGACAGATTGCGACTGACTGACAAATGCGAACGTTGCTTAAAAAAATTTAGAATTGGCACTCATTATTTAAACTATCATTGTGTGTATCACATATTTGGTATTTGTTATAATAAAAGAATGTTTTATTTATTTTACTCTTCGCATTGCTGATTGCAAACATGAGTCGAAGCAAAGAAAATTCAATTTCGTACACAAGTAATCCGATGAATTACTCCCAGACGTCACAAATCACAAAAATCTATATATCACACATTTGGTTGGGCGCAACGAACGCATAATATTTTGAAATACGACTATCGGAGTTCGGAATAAACATATTTATATTCCTTTCATAATAAACGAGGTGTACCTTCCACGCCGAATTCTAAGCCGTATAAGGGTAAGTGGATGATTTCTGACGTGCAGAGTGTAAAGGGCCGAGACTGGCGTGTGTCGAATGTGTAACAACGACCTACATTTCGATACGGCTACGGAAACACAATCAAAACTCAATTCGATAACATTTGATTTGCATCGCTTATGCAAATGTGGGCAGTGGTTTTGTCTAAGTGGCCAAATATTTTTAAAGCGTACGAACACTTACATATCAATTACGTGTATTAACAGATGTACATATTATTACATGAATGTAGACGAATCAAAAAGAGGTAAGGAACAAGCAGGTGGCCTAATGTAGTTTCTGCCTACCCTATACATATTAAATAAAAATTGTCTCCGGAAAATTGCAGATTCCGTAAATCAACTATCAAATCCAATATATGTATCTGTGTCTTATAAAGAAAAATTATTGTTAAATATTTTTCTTTATAAGACACAGATATATTGCAATCTTACGACGTTTACAATTTTCCGGTGACATTATAAAATATCAACGAGTAATTCTGATGTCGCTGACGAACAGAACGTATCGTAATAGATCTCGGCTACAATTAACATGAAGTTCTGTCAAAATGTAGGGAAATTAAGGTGATTTTGTGGTTGACAGTTTGCGACTGTGATGCGAATGCGAAAGCCTTAAAAATATGAGAATTTCCTCTAAGTTCTATTTGTGCATTTCACCGGAAAATTGCAATCGCCGTCGAATTGTAAAATATCGCGTGATATATACTCAATACTAAATTGTTTATTGCATTCCACAATGTACATGCATAGATAGTATGTTTGTAAAAAATTTTATGGACACAATTGTGGACCCTGTGGACCCTGTATACTTATAGTGTAAGTAGTAATTTGGGTGAGATTTATTGTACACGGGACGATTTTTTCATTATAGATCGAGAAATTATAATCTAATAAAGATATATTCTATTCTATTCTAGATCTTACGAAGTTTACAATTTTCCGGTGACAAATAGAACACAAACAGTTTCTAGCCCAGTAAACTGATAATTTACTCGAAATCGTTGTCAATTGAGATACACAATTAATTTTCCTGACTTAACAAATTTAAACTGAAATCCTCACGTAAAATTATGATTGCATCGTCAGGTACATTGCGAATTCGTATTCGTGAATGGACTACCGATTAATTACGGTTCGAAGTATGCCTACGTGATATGTCAAATGTTTCATCACTGTTCCAACTAGTGAAGGCTGCACAATAGATTTTCCAATAAGCTTTGTATCGTGAATAGTAATTTAATTTAGTCTTCGCATAATTATTTTTGGGTTAATTAATATGCTCGCTCTGACATTCGAGATCCGATTAACAAGACATCAGCGGATCCTTTTGTATAGAATAACATACTATTACGATTATGTGTTAATTAATAGACATGCCAAATAACTTATATATTTAGACACCGACACGTGTAAAAGATTTAAATATAAAATAGCAGTAGTCAATTAAAAGGGAGATGAAAAGAAACATATTGTGTCTCTACACAAATAATGATAATTTTATCAGCGTGCCACATAAAAAACAACAGAATACTGAAACATTCTGCCTCCATAGTGCAATTAATTCGGAATTAAACTTCTATTCAAAATTCAAATTGTAATAATTGCGCTCTACACGCGTAATTAACGAGACTGCTTTACAAATGGCGGTGGACAACTGAGCAATGAGTGACATGGTGTCGACGGACGTGACGTGGAGACGTGCCCCAGAATAATGACCGCCAAATGAACCGGGGACTGATGCGAATCCCAACGCTATGATGCGATTGCATCCCGTTGCCCCGCTGTGAATTATTGGATTGATTGCGCCGTCTTGCTTCGTCTGCATGCCGTATTGTCTGAATCAAACATTATGCTCCCGATGTTACCAAATTTCCAATCTGTTTCTTGCAACATTTGTTGATTTGTTTACTTTAGTGTTAAAATTTGATTGCAATCACAAATTAACTAAATAAAACTGCATTATGTAAATTAGCAACTACGAAATATGGATAAATATGCAACGCAGTAGACGAAAATTGCAAGGCCAAATTAAGCTAGACCTAGCCATAATCACTTAAATTGGAACGAAAATAACCGGTCCCTAATCATAACAAATCGTTCAAAATCAGCAATATCTAGCCTTGTTAAGTCAAGACATATCACAACACCTAATCTGCGATCAAACGAATTGACGATCGCTGCTCGATTGTTACACGAACAAAGCGAGCGCACACCGGCGACAAGCCTGCAATATACCAAGCCGAGTGTCTCTTATACGGCCGCGAACCTCACAGACCAACAATGGAATGCAACAAAGGGCAGCCGGGCTAGAATAGCTCGCCACTATTGAACCTGGATAATCTATGCGGATCAAGTATGAACGACAGGCCGCGTTGTTGCCATCGACCTGGCATTACTCTGTCATATATCAAATGTTCCTAGTATCGGACAAAAAACCACGGCTTCAAATCGGTATAACTTTTTGAATCGAAACAGATGATGACCCTCGGTCTAGCACAAAAGCGACGCTTGATATGGAGTGCCACATGTCGTGTTTAACTATTGTTGCACGTGTAGTCACGGCTTGTTAACATCGCATCGTCATAACTGAAGAATTCAGTCGTTTAACATAATTACATAATGATACTCATTCAATACTATTCAGTGCAAATGAAGGCAATATGACTGCGATGTATGTGCATTTAGAAACGTCAAGCGCATGTCATGTCAACAGTTAAGTATAGTTAAAGTATGCCAGGAAATATGCAGAGTGCACTTAATAAAAGCATCGCAAATCTTGCATATACGTAAATTGCGGAGCGTTAAGGGCCCTTAGCGCAGCCGCCAGCCTCTCTGTGCCATGCAGCGCATGTTGTAAAGCATATTCTCTTGAAACATGCATGTCTACGAATAATGATGCGACCGCGCTGTGACGCGTGACGATGAATAAACGCCTAGATTACGGCCAGCTCCATAACCCAGTTCTGCATTATCTTCTAATGCCCGGTTTCTAAATCCCAAAAACGGTTCGTTGTATTTACCAAAAGTAATTGAGTGGCATACTATTTCCTTTTCTTCTTTCATAAAGTGGCCTTAATCTACTTCAAAAAGATACAAGTTTCTTTTAGTTTTGACTTAATTTTACCAATTGACAACTTGACTATTTTCTTTTCTAATTGAGCCATAACGTATTCATTCTCTTCAACGACAGGCCCATTACTTTTGATGAAGAGCATAACCATTGACTACGAAATACGAATAGTATTTCATAATTTTCAAGTAGGTATTAGACGCAGTGCTTGAACGATGCTCAAGTGCCTGCATTGAACTCATTCTATTACCTAACGTGTATTCACGCTTGAATAGGGAGAGCTTAAAATAATGATTTATACTACGCTATAGTGTGATGCCTCGGGGCTGTGCAGTAAAGCGGGGTCCTTTCATTTGCATGTTTTCCTCGCTGTATCAAATATCGGCGCTGGCCGCATCTTGCCGCTGCAGCGAACCTCTCGTAATTACTTTTAGATGGCTTCTTCACTATTTTAAAGTGGCAATACCAAAATGATTTAAGAATGGTTTAATAATGTGTTTCAGTGAAAAGATCGTGCTTTATAAACCCTTTGCTTTAGTGACCCACTCCTATAACAAGTCTGCTGGCATACAGTCTTGTAAACTCATTTTCGCTCTAATTATTTTCCTATGAAAATGAAACATCATTTAGTAAGAGATAAATTAATTCATGGCGCGGTAAATTGCAATTAAATTAAATAATATGAAGCATAACTACCCTGTCTAGGAGATTTACGTTATGTAGAGAATACCTATATTAAATAATATAGACTGTAATGAAATAGAAAATAAAATAGTAAACTTAACCAAATGAATCATGGAGGTGGAAAAACTTGCGGGAGGATTCCTATTTCTTAGTTTATTAGGGCTGTCGCACATTGCTGCCCAGCGCGAGTTTCACTGCGAAATAATATGTACTATTGTCTACATTTCTTTTTCGTTTATCCTTTCGCAGGTCTGCTGGAAGAAATTTCGTTTGAAATAAGCAGTTCCTTTGTACAAAGATTGTAATGTTATCTCTTACTTATTGTATGTGTGTACATAAATAATAAAATAAATATATTATTAAAGAAGGTTTTAAACACATGCAACTTAGGTATTTACATCTGAATTATCAAACTTAAAATTTCATCATTAAACGTCCTGCTGTCACTGCCCCTTTTAAAGTTTCTTGTAGTAACCGAAAGACACTGAGAAACTTTAGAACATCGATAATGTTATGTCGTTTGAGCATGGGGATACATTCTTTTATATTTTTATTTTATAATCGGAGTGCGTGTATAAACTAAGTTTATATAGGGATGGTTATGTGTATATTATAAGGGTGTATTATATAAGAGTCACAGCAGGTGGAATCCTGTAGTTTCTACCTGGAAAATGCCATTCTACATGGGAAAAAGGTGTGAGTTTATTTATGTATATAGTTATATATTTTTCCTTAGCCCACGATATTATTGGCAGCGGAACGCTACGATTTTCTCTAGTTCTCTAGCCAGTGTGCACCATCCCTAGTCAGGCATCCATGTCCAGAGGGTGTCGGGTAATAGACCGCAACGCGGTAATTCTTCCTAGTTCTCATGTAACGTGCTCGTTCGTGTAATGATGCGCCTCTATTACGAGCAACCGACTAATTGTAGCTAGTCTTACTTTCGACCTTAAGTGCCTGCGTAATAATTACTCAGTTGAACAAGGTAGCATTCTTCATGGACTGGACTAGTGTTTATGTTTCTAGCAGAACGTAATTGTAGTGTTTATTAGGGCACTACGGGTGTTCACTTGGAGTTAATCAGTTCGGCGTCACGCGTGTGAAAATTAAGCGCTAGGTCAACGAAAATTGACCTACAGAGAGACGTACATTCATCTTGACAATTGGGCTGCTAGAAGACTAGTATGTACATTTTCATAAGGAACCAAACAAGAGTTGTGAGTTAATGCCTATAATACCACAAATTTGTTTAACATCAATATTTTTGAAATAAAGTTATGTATGTAAAGAAGAAGTTCCTTAGACAACCGTAATAAAGTAAACACAATTTTATACTAAAAAAAATACTGAAACTTAATATCCAAAAATACTACATCCACAAACTAGCCAAATGATAGCTGCAGTCCGATGTGCAATATTTACCTACATTTTCCGGTGGCTTTTATTTCAGTAAAACCTTTAATATAACGTTCCGGGGCACTACGTATGCAAATACAGTGAAGTCGATAGCCGACCTCCTCGTTAGTGCCCTCTCAAAGGGAAATATATACACAGACATACATACCTTTATAAACTGCATATATAAAGCTAGAAGACTTGTACATATCTTTTCTGCAATAGGATTAACTTACAGATACCAGATAACGGAGATACCAAAAGCTTTGCGGAAGATCTTTGTAGAGGAAATATAATATATATGTAAAAGGAAATGTAAATAATACATGTTTACGTAAGCAGGTCGTGTTGTGCATGTGAGTGCGTTTTTGTTTGCTTTCTTCATTAAGTAGTTTTGTTTACGGTTCTACATGGTGCTTTATAAATAAATGTTTATTTTCACATTTCGGTTTGCGTCATAAACGCGAAATTTTATTTTATCTCACATCAACGTGCAAAATTACCAGATCAAATCTATACTTATAATAAATCTGTAGAGAGGTCAATTCTGTACAAGGAATATATTTTCAAAATAACTATCAGGGGGTGATTAGTGATCGATACTGGTGCCAAAAATGCAATCAGTAAAATTTTTGTCTGCCTGTCTGTCTGTCTGTCTGTCTGTATGTTCTTTATAGAAACAAAAACTACTGGACCGATTTTAACGAAACTTGGTGATATTATTCTTCATACTCCTGGGCAGGTTATAGTATACTTTTCATCACGCTACAATCAATAGGAGCAGAGCAGTGAAGGAAATGTTGGGAAAACGGGAGAAGTTAGTCCATTTTTTAAGTTTCCGTCGCGTGTGTAGCCTTAATGGTTAAAGTTACATAGAAATCATGTATTACGGAAATGTTTTACATGAAATTATCTAAAAAATATCCCGGAACAGCATATGTCTATCTTTTATGGTTGACTCACAATAACACGTGTAACTCCCGATAGCTTAGCAGTTCGGAGCTTTCTGATTATATTTGTTTACTCTTACGTTTGTAATACTCTCACTCATTCCTAATTAAAAAAGTTAACATTATTACCTATTCAATAAAAAAAGAATCATAGAAATCGGTATAGAAACACCAAACTTATACATGAATACAATAATAAGCCATCGCCCGTCGCGCTTTAATACTGAATCATGCTGTAAGATGTTATTGTGATTATTTTTGTGCAACTTTTGTTGCTATTTTATAAAATAGGTACTTATTAGTTATTTTGGTAATGTTTAAATATTCGTTAAAATTACAAATTATTAATAGTTTCAATTTTATTTCTTTTTAGGTTAAGTAGTAGTAGAAGTAGGAGCATAGATTTTTAGACACCGATAGGTTAGTTTTGGCTAATTTATGTTCTGTTTTTTTAGTATTAAGTAGGTAAAAGCGTAGATACTTTTATTAATTAGTAGTTATTTTATTAATTAGTTATACGTAGTTATAGGTATTTATTTTTAAGTGAAGTAGGTATAGGTTATTATAATATAATTTTGCACAAGCATTTCAGCTTTACTTTCATTTCTTTTTTTGTTGTAAGTTGTACATACGACGGTTAAAAGGAAATAGGGTATAAGCGACAAAAAGTGAAATGTTCAGGAGAGCCGTTCAAAGTTTTAAATTTTAGAAAAACTGACGTAATTTTGTTATTTATTAAGATATCGCGAAAAATAAAACAGTTATAAAATCAGAAAAAAATGGAGCATTTACTTGTATTTTTAGTTTTAATGATTTTACGCTATTTAAAGTGGTTTTTGTCGCTTATGACAATAGCTTTTAATTTTCTAATGAGGAAATATGGCATAAGATACAAATGACAAAGTAAAATATTAAAGGATAAGAAGCCTAAGCGACATACTGATTTCTCACACAGCAAGGTAAAAGGGTATAAGAGACTAGACAGTTCAATAAGTGTTATAGGAAAAGAAGGATAAGGTACTTTTCACAGTGGTTGTATGGAAGCTAATAGAGCACAAGAAACAGTCGGCTTTCAAAACAATACCAGGATATAAGACATTAGTGACGCACAATGTCGCTTGAAAGCAAAGGAAAAGAAGGATAATCAACATTTGGCATTGCGTGAGTCTATGGAAATATGGATGAAAAGACACCCCAAAAATAATGAAGTAGCGCCACCAACACGATCCTTCATCAGGATAAGAGCTAAAACGGGTATTACACTACACTGTAATTTTGTCCCTAACTCGTAAAATAGGGTGAAGTATTTTAAAAGTATTAGGGAGTCGATTTTCATACAAAAAGACTAAGGATCCTTAGTCTTAGGGGCCTGTTTCAGTATACCCTACCCGTTCAAGTGATTCTAATTTACACTAAATAGTAGATTTCAAAGATGATAGTTCGTCATTATAGTCATTTTCATGTCACCTACTTACCTATTTACTAACAAGCGGATAGTAGGATTTTTTTAAATAAAAAAAGACATTGACATGACATGGACACCTTATGGTGTCCTCCCCCAAACACATCCAGTACATCAGATGACCCGATTCCAGGGTTATCCCTGGAATCGGGTCATCTGATGTACTTCCGCGAGGGAGACCAACAATCGCAAGGCGGCGTTGGGTTTCTGGTAAACAAGTCCTATCTAACAACTTTGTGGAAATGTTAAGTGTGTCGAACAGGGTAGCGTACCTTATTGTGAAGCTCACCGAGAGGTATAGCACAAGGTAGTGTACGCACCAACCTCGACACACTCGGAGGACGAAGTGGAAAATATGTTCGATGACATATCGAGAGCCCTCCACTTCACTACAAAGACATAGTATATCGTTGTCATGTTGACTTTAATGCCAAAGTGGGAGTACAGTATTGCTGCGAATAGGTAATAGGATACCATGGATTTGGAAGCAGAAATCATAGGGGGCAAATCCTCGTCAACTTCCTCGAACGGGAGGGGTTGTTCTTGATGAACTCCTTCAAGAAACAGACCCAAAGGAAGTGGACGTAGCAAAGCCCCGACAATATGATCAAACATGAGATGTCGATATCATGTTTGTTCATCATGAATGACAAGGCATATATTCAGAGACGTCTCCGTGATCAATAGGTTCAATACCTGTAGCGATCACCGACTTGTCCGAGGCTCTCTGAATATTAACTTCAAGGCCGAACGTGTCCGTCTGATGAAGTCCAGACTCCGACCAACTCTGCTCCAAACCATGGCATGATCTGAAACGCTCCAGGCAAACCTGTAAAACCGATTCGCTGCCGTGGAAACCACAACAGACGTAAACCAGAACCTCTAAAATGTGATTTGGATCCTCAGGGAAAAGGGTACGAGATTCTGTGATATGCAGCGTAAGGGCAAGAAGTCCAAGCTTTCAGAAAGGACTTTAGGGCTAATGAAGGAATGACGTGAAAGCCCACCCGTCACTTCGTCGGCAAAGCGATTTCTAAACTGAGAGATCAACAAGCACGTACGACAGGACCTCCGGGGCTTCAATGTTCTTTCGGTTGAAAGAGTAATCGAGCAGAATCGGGGGTCAAAGGTGTTCGTACAGTCTCTTGGAAGAAGCCACCTGATGAAGTTGACCACAGCAAGTGGAGAAGTTGTTTCTTTGAAGCCAGTAGTCTCTTAGGAAGTGGAGGACTTCTATAGCCGGTTATACGCATCGCATGCATCTCGTCCTGATCCCAAAAATGAGGGTTCTAGAGCCACATTGACACGCCATTTAACCGAAGACCTGCCAGAAGTCCTATGGCATTAAGTCCGCTTTGTACAGTTTGTTTTTACTAGTGCGTAAAGTTTTAATAAATAAATAAGTCAGTATTGGCGAAATCGAGATCGCTCTTGGGCAGCTTAAAAATGGAAAAGCCCCTGGAGAAGACGGCGTTACCACAGAGCTGCTGAAAGCTGGAGGTAAACCCGTACTGAGGGATTTCCAGAAGCTGTTTAACGCTGTCCTGTTGGAAGGGAGAATTTCAGAGGCGTGGAGTAGAAGTGTGGTTAAGATAACCACACTTCTACTCCGTCCTTCAAAAAGAGAGACAAGACCCTATTGAAGAACTATCGACCCATATCCCTTCAAAGCCACGTCTATAAGCTGTTTTCAAGAGTGGTTATGAATCGTCTTGCGCGAAAGCTCGACGAATTCAAACTACCAGAACAGGCTGGGTTTCGGAGCGGATACGGCCGCATAGACCACATCCACACAGTGCGGCAGATTATACAGAAGACCGAAGAGTATAATCAGCCCCTGTGTCTAGCATTTGTGAATCATGAAAAGGCCTTTGACTCGGTTGAAATCTGGTCTGTTCTGAAGTCCCTGCAGCGCTGCCAAGTAGACTGGCGATACATCCAAGTGATGAGATGTCTCTACGAGGCCGCCACCATGTCCGTTCAAGTACAGAATCAGCAAACAAGTCCCATACCGTTGCATCGAGGAGTGAGACAAGGGGATGTTATTTCCCCGAAATTATTCACTAATGCAATGGAGGATATGTTCAAGACGCTGAACTGGAACGAACGTAGCATTAACATCAATGGCGAATACATCTCTTACTTGCGATTTGTAGATGATATCGTCATCATGGCAGAAACGCTGCAGGACCTACAACAGATGCTGAATGATCTTGCTGACTTTTCTGTAACATAAACATTGTTTCGCAGTAAACATTTTGACTTTGACTTTATTAAAACCAAGGTCATGTTCAACGAAAATGTTCTACCGGAACCGATTGCGATTCACGGTGCAATTCTTGAAGTGGTTCAAAAATATGTGTACCTCGGGCAGTGCAGTTAGGTAGAAACAACTTTGAGGGCGAGGTGAATAGAAGAATTTAGTTAGGCTGGGCAGCGTTTGCGAAGCTACGTCGAGTCTTTACATCGTCGATTCCACAGTGCCTAAAGACGAAAGTCTTCAATCAGTGCGTCCTACCCGTCATGGCATACGGAGCAGAAACGGCTCGTATGGTCTACAAGCTTAAAGTCGCTCAGTGGGCTATGGAAAGGGCTATGCTCGGTGTGTCTCAGAGGGATCGCATCAGAAATGAGGTGATCCGTCAGAGAAGCAAGGTCATCGATATAGCCTACCGGATTAGTAAGCTGAAGTGGCAGTGGGCTGGCCATATTAACCGACAACCGTTGGGGTAAACGAGTTCTAGAGTGGAGACCGCGTCTCGGCAAACGTAATGTAGGACGTTCTACACTACGTTTGCCGAGACGCACGGTGGAGTGACGATTTGCGCAGGACGGCTGGCAGAAACTGGATGCGAGAAGCCGAAAATAGATCTAAGTGGCGTGCAATTGGAGAGGCCTATGTCCAGCAGTGGACTGCAACAGGCTCTTGATGATGATGATGATGATGGGTAGGTAGCTAATACTGCAGCTAGCAGGTAGGGAACTTAAGAATTAATTACGAACACTTGGTATGTATCCGTAATATTAAACATTTAAAAAGGTAACAAACATAATAGTAAATAATAAAAAGCTTATTGGGTATTGTAGTATAAGTGACGTATAAGTATGATTGTAGAACGTGGAAGTAGGTTATAATGTGGTTATAATCGACACCATGATATCTAATTTAATTTAAGTAATAAGATATTATCGACAAAACTGTATTTATATTGTACGCGGAAGTAAGGTATAACCAACAGTGTGATATTAAAATAAATTTAGGTAATGGAGCATAACCTGCATAGCTTCCATAAAGTATTGAATGGTAATAGGGTATAACTGACAGAGTAATATGAAAATGAATTTCGTATATAGGGTACAAGCGCCATAGCTATGTTAAATTACGAAATGGAAGTAGGCTATAAACAACGTTTGTACTTTGTGAGGGAAAAGCTTAAAAGGCATAAACAACCGAAAGCTCGACACCCTTATGAAGTAAAAAAGCATTACCGACAACAAACACAAAATAAATCATTTTTGTAGGGGCACAAGCACCTTTGTAGCAAAAATTACTTGAATTTTCGTCGGTTACGAAAACTAATACTATGAAAACGATTTTTTTTGCTAGGGCATAAACGCCAAAAAACTCATCGTAGAGCCATGAGAGTAAGCGCATTCGAAAGAGCGGAAAATTTTACGTAGGATGGCATATATAACTCATTTTTGACCAAAATGTCGCTTATGCCCTACTTCCTTTTAACCGTCGTATGTATTTCACACACACATAGTGATCTATCAATGCAATTGCGCAGCCCAAACCACTGAACGAATCGGGCTGAAATTTGGCATGCAGGTAGATGTTATGACGTAGGCATCCGCTAAGAAAGGATTTTGATTAATTCTACTCCCAAGGGGATAAAATAGGGGATGAACGTTTGTATGAAACTTTGTCAATTTTAAACCGATCGGGCTGAGAGTTTCAAAATCGGGGGTAAAGTAACTATTCCACGCGGATGAAGTCGCTGGCAGAAGCTAGTTCATAATATAACATTAATAAAGCTCTTGGTAATCTCAGGTCAAAAGCCAGTAAATCACTCTGGTTGAACAGTAAGCTTTTTGTACTAGGGTTCAATGCTTACTTACGTAATTATACTTTATTCAAAGCATATTCAACGAAACAGCAACATGTGCTGTTAATGGCTGAATATAAAATTCATAAACTCGTGTTTAATAACGCACAGTTACACATAAATGCAGTTAAGCTAAATACTAATTCCCGGGGCAAGTTTCCAGTTAACCCTCATCTTAATAGAAATTTCTTTATGTAAATTTTAATTCAAAAAATCCCCCATTTATTCTCAGTGCCGTAAGTTGAATGAAAAAATCTATTAGCCAAGAAAGATGAAAAATACAGTCGGGCTTTTCCTCGTGCTTATTTCACGAAGTAGGTATGCAAAGCAGAGCCAAAGCGACCCCTTTTATCGTCGCACTGGATTGAGCAATTAAAAGTCTAATAATAGTTTCTTTATGTACTTTTAATTTAGTCTGTAAGAGAGACGAAGTCAGAAGCAGCGTGTTAATGAGTGCAGATGTCTCGAGGGATATTGAAAAAGTGATTAGATTTTTGAGGATATTCTTGCAGTTTTAACGTTGCCCGTTGCCAGCAAGACTCCGGAGGTTATTAAGCGGCTTTTAAATTAGCTCGTTGCTAGTATTTTAGCTAAGATTGTTTTCGGAAAAGTTTCAGGTTGTAAAGTCTAAGAAAGAGGTAATTTCGTAAAAATTGAAAACTTTTCTGGTCATAGTCGCTTGTTTATTTTTTTGTGGTCTTGACCGTTACGAAAATAATTATCTTGTTATTTTTGTATATATTTTACGACACCAATTTCCATCACACAAAAAAGCCTCATTTAGCCTAGTGTCCTTTTACCATTTTAAATTGATCAATCAAGACTAGAGCGTGCATTTTTGATTTCGATATTAACGTTAAGGAAATTGCGATGTTCAAAGCGTGTCTATTAAATCTATTGCCGGTAATGATCGTCGCAGATACTTGCTAGGCGTTGTCCTCAACAAATGGATTTAACTGAACATAATTGCATTAAGCATTCAGTTAATCGATTTGCATCAATAATATTTGATTGGTTGAGCGTCGTGAATAGAATTACGTACGTGTCATAGCAGGGAAGCAAGGCTGTGCACGACTCATGGTGAACGACGGAACCAAAACCCTATATACACATTCGTATGCGTTAGTCACGAATTAAAAATAAAACTAGCTTTAACCTCGATGAGATAATAGGTTACTGTTATTTGGCTAAGGTTTTTCGATATGTAATAAAAAGTGCTATCTCGATTATCAAATAATCGAAAACGTGGTAATTGTAAAGTTCAAGCTATAAAATTAATTGTGTTTGTTTTTAAATACCACATCATCAATAGACCATTAATAGATAACAGAGCACACTACAAACGAAAACAAAACACAACACCATTTCTCCAAAGCAATAAACAATTTTTCCGACACACTACTTTAAAATTCTGACTGCTTTATTATTACCTACAAACATGATGTTGACTATTCAGCAGTAATAATAACTCCGAACATCCAATTATTGACATAAATGATTGATTGCTCTGCAATTGAAATAATGTTCCATCACAAACGACGAACAGCGTTTAGTAAACAATAAAATGTGCTATCGCCCTTGACTTTTCAGTACTAAAGTCGAGGTTATACCAAGATGACTGTATTATTCAACATTTTTGAAAGGAATTTAAGGAAGACATTAGTTGTGTGATGGATTAAGATTTTATTGATAATAAAGATCAGCAGTGCAACATTTATGAAAAATTTTAGCTAAGGTTGGATTATGTTTACTGAAACGTGATATATCACGTCATTGATTTTTTGAATCCTCTACTATTTATCGCAAGTGACTGCAAATATAAAACTAATTAAGGCATAAAGTAAATGTTGACAAGAAGCAAGAACACCAAAAAGGCAGTCTTTGAAATAATCATAAAATAACTGCAAAAAAGATGTATTAAAAATAATTGACATTTCTAAATCATTTAAGACACACATCAAAACAAGTAACATTAGGAAACTCATTCATACACATCATTCATTTGTAAAATAAATCAAAGTACTCTTACACTCGGGGTCCTTCTCAGTTAATTTGAACATGAAAACTACATGAAGTTTGAAATAAAAGGTCATCTCGAGGCGTTAACTGATGCACACGATAACACGACGTGACGCGACGGATTGCCAACAATTATTAAATGGTACAATTGCCTGTCTAATTCATGACCTTTGCTAACTCGAATATTCATCAAACTTGTCACTTATATTCCACACAGCGCTGACATAGGTCATTTTTTAACGCAATTAGTTTTTCAACAAAAACGTGACGATCATTCATAAATTAATCAATCGTTATCAATGTTGTTATAATCAAGACTTAGGTCAAACTTGGCCATTAATCATTGTCATCAGTTTTTTATGCAGTAACTATCAATTTCTGATTTGTTTCATACATTTTTGAACAAGATACCTCACACGGTGAATCCATAAGTAATGAAAGAAGGTCTTGATTGAATCATCGTGTGCGGTACTCAGCGATGCCAACCGAGCATGATACACTTTAGTGTAATATATAGTTCACTTCACCTTAAATGTAATCTATACTAATATTATAAAGCTGAAGAGTTTGTTTGTTTGTTTGAACGCGCTAATCTCAGGAACTACTGGTTCGAATTGAAAAATTATTTTTGGGTTGAATAGACCATTTATCGAAGAAGGCTTTAGGCTATATAACATCACGCTGCGAGTAATAGGAGCGAAGAAAAAATGGAAAATGTGGAAAAAGCGGGGAAAATTATTCATCTTTGAGGGCTTCCGATGCGTGCGCTGCGAAAACGGTTCAAGATACCAAAAAAATATGTAGCAAAGAATTATTCTTCTAAAATGATCTAAAAACATATCCGCGACAGTATATGTCTATCTTTTAAGATTAACTCACTAGAACCGTTTTTATGGTAATCAAATTTGATCGAAAGGGATGAAAGTTTGTATGAAACTTTGTCAATTTTAAACCGATCGGGCTGAGAGTTTCAAAATCGGGGGTAAAGTAACTTCCACGCGGACGAAGTCGCGGACAGATGCTAGTCTATAATAAAGCAATTCATAAATATTGTATACTAGCTGCTGCCCGCGACTTCGTCCCCGTGGAATCCCCGATTTTAAAACATTTTTTATCGCTGCTCCGCTCCTATTGGCTTAAGCGTGATGATATTTAGCCTAAAGCCTTCCTCAATAAATGGTCTATTCAACCCAAAAATAATTTTTCAATTCGAACTAGTAGTTCCTGAGATTAGCGCGTTCAAACAAACAAACTCTTCAGCTTTATAATATTAGTATAGACTAGCAGCGCCTCGCGGTTTCACCCGCGTAGTTCCCGTTCCCGTGGGAATATGGGGATAAAATATAGCCTATAGCCTTCCTCGATAAATGGGCTATCTAAAATTGAAAGATTTTTTCAAATTGGACCAGTAGTTCCTGAGATTAGCGCGTTCAAACAAACAAACAAACTCTTCAGCTTTATAATATTAGTATAGATTTGTTTCCTTGACATCGTAATTCGAACCGCGAGAAGTGTTCCATCGCGAGCCCCGACCCCTCACTTGTATCCAATTCAGCGAAAGAAACATTCCCTATCAATACTCATTTGTTTGAATAATGTTAAAATTAAAGACTTCTCCTTAATGTTCAGTGACCTACACAGAAGGTTTTCGCATTGTTTGATATAAAGCTGGGGCGTTCTATTTCCACGTGCACGAGGCCTATTGTAATATATTGAGTTGAAATTGATTTCACAATAGGGACCCTTTGTTTACGACTATTTATTAAATTGGGATGATGGATTGGTTTCAATATGGTCCGGTCTGTATAATTGGTTGTTCTGAATAGGATCGTTGAGTGAGCCTTCGTACACAATGGGTGTACAATGATGTCGACCTTGGAGTATTACATCGGTTCAATCAAAGTATGGGGTCAGAGGTTATCTGCGAAGTTCCCCGGGCCGCTAGAGATCCCCAGCCATTGTGCTGGTCCTACTTGCCGACGTCAAAAGTACTCGATCCACTTATCGCTGCTTCGAATACCATTGGAGTCACGGTCGATTGAACACTCAATAAGGATCCAGATGTTGAACGCTTGTTTATATCGTGCCAATACGATTCGATTCAGACTATTTAAAGGTACATTTCCTTTAAGTGTTTTTTGCATGGATTTATTATTTTAGATTATATAACACTCTATATTATGTCACTCTTGTGTGTAGATTATTTAAACATGGAAACATAAATTGTTTATAACGGTTTACGGGTAGTGCTAACTAGCTTTACACACACTTAACCAAACCACGTTTGTGCACAACAGCCCGCGTAGGCTTTATTGGGTGGAACAATTCATCAAAAATCTAATTAAGTTGGTGGGCGCGGGGCTTCAGCTCGTGAAACGGTGACAGGAGATTAAGTTCAGCTTTAATTACACCGCCAGCACTATTCCAGTCAACTTGCTATTTTACTGGCGCGGCAGCCGCGCCGGCGAGTGCTATGTCTAGCGGAGCGCCCAGCACGAACTAACCGTCACCTTATTTCCGCACTTACACTGAATTTATAGCCGAATGCATTATCTGCGTCTAAGATATGCAAACTACTTTTTGATTCATCGGACGTTGCTTTTTTTGTAATACTAATCTATAAAAGCGTTCTGCAACAGTTATAAACTAAAACTCAACGTAGCCAAAGAAACACAGATAAACAAACAAGCAATACTGGATATTAAACAGTCGCAAACATAAATAGAAGCTGTAATTAACCCCAAGCTTTATATGCTCGGCTGAAGTTAAAGCGAGCAAAGTGAATATCATAATAACTTGGCAAGGAAGCTAATAACTGGATGCAGCGTCAGTATACGTGTTACTGTGAAGGCAAGTGACATCGCCGTAATAACCTCCACGTTAATTAAAACGCTTGTCGATGACGTCACTAACGTAACTTTAATACTCGACTATGAAATAGTTTCTCATCCATCTTCAGATTATCCAAATTTGATCAAATAAGGCTAAAATTGACGTATGAAGTCTTTGATCACTTCATAGATATGAACAACATAAAAATAAAAGAAAAACTTATCCAAGAACAAAGGAAAAACGTCAGAATCAACAACAAATAACAAAGTAATGTTGCACCGTTTAGAACGGACGAGAACCCCGGCTCAGCCACAACGTCTCGGATAAGCAAAGGAGATGTCACGTGAATGTTAATTCTTCAGCGATTAGTATTCAAGACGAAACAACAACTAATAAAAAGGAGCCACCGTCGGGAAAATTGAAAATATCCGCAACCGTCAGGAAAATGAGGAGACCTCTTCGTCACGCCGTGAAATTAGAATCGTCCCGAGCAGTTCCGATGCTCGTCACGTGGCACGAAAAGTTTGTTTACGTTGCCATTTGATTATAATCTAAACGAAATTTCCTTAACGGCGGCCATAGCTTTTGTTATTAATGCCAGAGGTGCTGTTACTCTCCTCGCAAATAAGAATAAAACATCATTTTGTTTGGGGAAGCGTGATTATTTTACAAATTAGATACGTTTCGCTATACATAAAGAAAAAGAGCCACAGATTAGAGGGTAGAACGGAGTCGGGTTTGTAATTGCATCTGTGTACATTCAGTAGTCTTTTTGTGAAAATTCAGTATTTATATCTTCGAGTTATACAAAGCACTCAGCTCCACGAGCAAGCACGAGTTAATTAACTTACTCTTCCTAATATTGATTTTCGCTCTATGAAACGGGAGCAAATAACTACAGGTAGATAAAGTAAGTAGGGTAACCATATCACCGTCCTCGGATCACGGACTTACACAAAAACTGAGAAAGTACGAGGTCAGGGTGGTGTTATCAGTGCCTTGCATCTGCTGTGACTGGTGTTGACGGAAAGCCCGGAATCCGAACTGATCCCGAAGACTTTAAGCGTTAGTAATGCCACAGATCTAATAAAAGATTGTACTGAAACTTATTACTGTAGAAGCTTGGATTATTGGTATAAAGGTGTAGTTTAAAGGATTTTGAAGACCACGTCTAACTTATCAAGTAGGTTGAACAAATAAGGAATCATCCTTTGCTGCTTAAAGCCTGGAAGCCCTAATTGTATCGATCTCTAAACCACTCGAGCCATTCCGGTCACTGACAATGATTATGTCACTATCGAGAGTTGTCGATCCAAGCCTAATCACCCTGTATACATTTATAGTCAATTAAATTACAGTATCGGAATGAGCAGAGCATGAACTACTAAACGAAATTGGATGAGCCAATAAATCTTGGGTACAATTTAGCCGTAGAGTATTATATTCATAATAACATAACTTTGAACATTATTCCCATCCCTAATTTCAAGAAGATACCCCAGTTGGACTAGCTTATTCAAACTTCAACGAAATTGGTCACACTCAAAAGGTAGCCTTTGAAACTCAATCGTCGGAGTGAATACAGGACTAACGATCACGTAACGATTGGTATCATTACTTTAAGCATACGTCCCGCAGACTCACGGTCACCCTCAATGCAGATAAGCCAGCTTATTTAAATGAGTGGTGTTCGGACCGCAAAACGCTGAGCGAGTAACGAGAATGCCTGACCGGGAACGAAGCCAATAGGCCAATACGTGGCCACCGCAAATGAAAGGGAGACGTGACTAGCACTGTGCGAGCGCATTCCCATATGGGTTTGTGGTCAAAATATTCGAAAAGATTTGTTAACTGAATTCAATTCGTAGTCAGCCCGTAAAAGATTGTCGCTTTGCCAATGGGATGAGTTTTTCTGAATGAGTTACACTCAGTTCTAATATTATATTTAGTCGATTTCAAGCCCTCACGAAAAGGTAACTTTTACCGGAACGTGATGGAAAGCCAAAATGGTCCAAGATATTGCAAGCAACAATAGATATCCTTTACGAAAAATTACATTCGAAATCACTCTCGGGTTTTAAATGTTGAGCTCGAGCTTATCCTACCCGGGATTGCTACAAAATTCTGTTCCGCAACCGAACTCGTTCAAAAATAACAACTATCGAGAATTATCTCTATTGAAACAATCCCAGCAATGTATCTAATACAATGATATAACGCGACTCATCAAATTCAGTTAACATTATACGGATAGTTTGCTCAATTTAGAGCTGAAAGCGCATGTTACAGGCGTCTGGGGCTAACGCGTATTAGCATGAGCAATTGTAATCTCGGCCGGCTAATGTTAGCCAAATGTGCACGCATACATTAAACATGCGAATATTACATGGATTTCGGAATTGGAACTGTCGCATTTGTTAATTAATTTTAATCAGTAACTGATGACATGATTGTGAATTTCCTCTTATTCGTATTCTGCATTGCTGAAGACCATGACAGTTCTAGAAAGCTTTGATGAGTCACTTTCGAGCTGCTTCCAGGTCACTCTGTGGACAGACTCCCACAGCTCTTCTCACTCAGGGCAGTGCTCCCGATGAGTCTTGTTATTGTCTTGATCTAGTCCAACTGTAAGTAGTCTACCTGAACATTTATTTTACCCACAACAACCAATTTTTGCTATATAGAAATAATTTTGTTTTGATTCCAATTCCGTAGTATTTGCATAATAAAAAGCACGAATGATGACGTGAAAGACAATCAACAAAGACTCTTGAGTGATAAGACCTCGAAGGATTCATCAACAAGGTCGTGATGCTGTTAAATTGGGTCTTGATTGACAAAAATATACAATATATTCGTAATTAATCAGCTAAACTAATTATACCCATCACAATTAAAGTGAATGTCATATAAACGTTTATCTTGTCATTGTCATATTAAAAGCAAGGCTAGACTCATCATATATAATTGTTTGGAGCGCAAGTATTGTGCGCGAGTCTTCGAATAGTAAATTAGAAGATGAGTTATTAATAAGATTGATTCAAGATTACTTGCAGAATTTAGAAGTTTATGTACCTTTAGACCTTTAAAGGGAAAAGACGAAAAATATTCAAAGTTTTTTCAACCTAAACAAAACGACTTACAGTGAACGTGCAATGGTTCTTCCACAATTGATGAGAAACAAAATTAATTTTAGCTCTCTTATCTTCTTACGCCAAACAATGACCTTTTAAAGGAATAATTCATGGGAAATAGTTTGACGCTATATTTATCAGGTTTTGCAAACAGTAACACACAAGTTCCAAAGATAACAAATTATAATTTTCCGTCGAATGTGGGATGTTCAAAGGTCGTTGCTCATTGGAACAAGGAATGAAGAAATAACACAAAATGTTTTTCTTCCATTCAGATGGTAATCGTTCTATGAATTAATAAAAACGTCTGAGGTAAAGATTACTTTACTCATCACGAAAGGTACTACTTACGCATTGGTGCAATCTTTGACCCCAATACTAGTATTGCAAATTATCGCAGGATTATGTCAAAAGTATTACAAATAATCTCAAGAAATGAAGCGAGGATTGCTACCGTTCCCACATATTTTAAATGAGAGAACTTAATCGTCATCGTACAAATGTCGTCAGCATGCAAATGTCTCTGGTAATGTTCAAGCAGACGAGTAGTACAATTTAAATACGATGATTCCGATGATACCTTTAAAACGTTAATAGGCAAACCCTTAAAAACCAAAAATATCAGCACAATCTATCATAATTGAAATCAAACTTAAAGTTAAACAACATTTATAAGAAACAGTTCCACAATCACTCGCCGAAAATATTTTGTGAAATGGTCTTAGAAGAACGCAATAAGTTGCTGCTACTCATCAATGAGAATATGTAAACTACTGATTAAACAGCTACTGTAACTCTTCCATCTTGAATACAAAACACCTTGAAATAAATAGAAAACACGTTTTCAAACTGAACGTCCCCGCGATACACAAATCCAGATGTTGTATTTACTCGAACAATAGATGAAATCAAATAAACAATTCAAGCAAGACGTTATAGATTTATCACGATTTTATCATTCAACATTTCTTATCAATTTTTTCGGTAAAGTCTCGGTTTCCGTAACCCGGCGAGGGGTCAAGGACATTTGACGTCAACCTCTTCAAATTCATTGTGCAGAAAGGTCAAGATCTCATTACCTGCTTGACATGTACTCATAAATTTACCAAATGGCCCAGGTTTAATGGTGGGAACCCAACAGAGTACTGACTAGTGTGATTAAAGAACATTTCGACTGATTATTTTGGAACTCTGAAAGACAAGCAACTATATTGATATCCCTCACTTACATCATGATGTATAGAGAAAGACAGTGCACATAACTTCTTAAGACTCCCATGAGAAAAGCTTATACAATAACTCGGTTTCATGAAGTGACGTAGCCAAGCACTCTATCTGGATACAACTTCATCTGACGAAAGATTACATCCAATGAACGATTTTTACGTAGAAAATGATACAAAACAAAGTGAAGGTTTATAAGTAATACCTATAGAAAATAAGAATAGGTATGGAAGCTTGTTTACCTCGCCATGGAAATATAAATAGCTAATCAGAATAAAACATCTAGACAACCATTTACTGCCAGTTATATATTATATCTATTTAAGTTTACGTTTCTATAAACAAAACTATAACAGGATTTCGAGGGAAGCAAAACATTTTATCATTATATATAGAGATCAAACAACATGTAATAAATATCCCAGAAAAATAAAAAGGGTGACATTTTGATTAGCCAAGTTTCATTTAAGTACATATATATTGTTTTATTTATGTTCGTAGTTTTTTTTTTTTGGATGGGAAATCATCAAATGACTTCTCCCGCTCTGGACGGAGCGAAAGGAAGTGTAAGACTCTTACTAAATAAAACTCACCCGTGATCCTTCTCGTGCCTTTTGTGTTCCAGGGCTACGATGACTCTTTCGAACAAATTCCGCAACCCTAGCAGGCACTGACCCTATGGGGCCCCGTCTTCGTTGCTGACGGCTCTTACCTATGTTAGGCGTAGATTGTATTTTACTTATCAGTTATACTTTTTTTTTTGTTTAAGAAATATTTACGTGTACTTATTATTCATTATGTAAGTGATTCTACATAGTATATTTAAGTTTTAGATTCACTGACGAATCTAGTCTATATAACAAAACTTCCGAAAGCTACTGACAAAGCGATATTAAAACAAATAACTAACTATTTTGATAACCTCGCTATTCTAGAAGATCAATAGAATTGTTACATCTGTTCACAGTTCGCCGACAACTTTCGTTTGTTAAGTTACAAACTTGCGATGATGGGCGATATAACTTGGATGTTTTCCTACCTACCCTCGCTATTATTCATCTCAAAGTTTATTACTTTAGTCAGTATTTACCCACAGGTAACTTCAATTATTGTTCTAGTATCATTGAATACTAAATCACAACATTTTCATACGCTGTCGCGAAGCACTCAGGACGTCAAAATAATGTGAATGCAGAAGTAGGTACATTCAAGATTCCATTACTGGATACCGCAGAGAGAATGCTATTATTCGTCCATTAAAAGCCGCGCCGTGCCACTCACTGATCTAAAATTCAACATTTTTGTTGAAACAGATAAATGGAAAGAATATCCTCGTTAAGAGCTGACACCAAACACTCGTCATATTTATTTGAAATGATAAAATAATGTTATAACCGTCGTTACTATGCTAGTGTGTAGAGTTCAGGTGTTCTACCTGTAAAGTGACATCATAAGTGTTCTGCCCCGACATTTATTAGGATATCGTGGTATTAAGAGTTATATTTACGACTAGCGCCATCTAGTTGGCTGCGTGGACAGTTTTGAGCGGCGGAGGGCGACTTATCCCATGTTTATGATGAGGAGACGATACCTTGAGCCTTTTATAGCCTTAACTTAACAGTGGTCGTAAATCTCTTAGAAACTGAATTATGGGTGCTTAAAGTCAGTCTTTGAATAATGTGAGTCACCTTATAATATTAATTCTAATTGTTAGACTCTGTTGTGCTATATTCAGTAATTAATTCTTTACCTTTAGTGTTTTCTTATTCTACATAACATTTTATTCAAACGAAGGTCAACAAAATATACAGAATTAAAGCAGTACACTCCTCCTTTCATGAAAAATGAGCACCCAAAAATGATAATGGCAAAACTCTCCTTAGATAAGAGTGGAACAAGACTAATGAATTTAAATGCTATTCAATTAAATGCACATGAATAATTCACTAAAAGAATGTTAATGTGGAAAAGAATGCCAGCCTTCCTCGTAGCCGAGATTTGGGGACGCTTAATTAATTATTTTTTACGACAATTCATCCCATCGTCTCGCTGGCGCGCTTCTTAATGGTGGTTCTCACGAATTGTGAAACAAAGTTCAATGCGAGCGAATTTTAAACATTTTTGGCGTTTCGCAATTGAGCGTTCTGTTTACTTTTTGGGTTAGTGTTGATACAAAAATATGAGCTTTGATTATCTCCTGTTGGATATTGTGTTCATTCATAAACAAAATTCAAAATTTTAGTTTCAAGTTGTAATAATCAAGATCTTTTTTTTTCTGGATCGGAAAGCATCAAATGACTTCTCCTGCTCTGGGCGGAGCGGAAGGGAGTGCCAGACTCTTACTGACTAAAACCCACCCGTGATCCTTCTTGTGCCCTTTACGTTCCAGGGCCGCGGTGACTCTTTCGAACTAATTCCGCAACCCTTGTAATGATCAATACCTTACAGGCTATAATAAAATAATACTAATACTAATATACTAATATCGAAAATTATCCCGCATGCGACAGCTGGTAACATTATAAATGCTATGTATGATGATCTTACTTAGTAACAAGAAATCTCTAAGAACCCCCACACAAAAGTATTAACTCCTACGTAACTCTTTGAAGCACTTTATAATACCGAATTATACAGACGTTTCGGTTTCTACATTTATGTCTATTTTGCAAGGTTTATATCTACATACTAGCAGCGCCCCGCGGTTAGTTCCCGTTCTCTTGGGAATATGGGTACAAAATATAGCCTATTCAATACAAACAAACAATCAAATCTGTCCTCTATATAATATTAGTATAGATTGACATTTGAAATTACATAAATAACGTGTGGGTGGATATTTTTTGAAAATCCAACGGACGGACTAGATTGCTTCAATTTACGAAAAACACAAGAAACAACTCACTCTTGAGACAAAGGACATCTAAATAGCAAAGAAACATAAAACCACGGTGCAAACACGTCGCATAGTCGCCACTGGCTTGGAATTGACTTATAAAGGGAAGTAGTAAACGAGGCGAAGACCCCATGTTTGTCTGGGGGTGAACGCTCGTTTTGCACGCATTCGTACAAACCGACTAAACTGCTAATATAAAACTGTAGTGACAGAGCTAAAATAACAATGTGCTGTTAGGTATTTACTTTTTACCAGTGGGCGTGGATTTTGATTGTTGTTTTAATTTTCACGAGACATTGTAACAACTATTCTTTTCTTTTATATTCAAAAGCAGATTTGTGTGTTTCAATTTAACTGAAAATGAAATAAGTCGAGCGATTCAATCATGATTGCAATCTTTGATTTCGAAATTAATTTTACCGATATCTACATAAAAAGCAGAAACACATAATAAGATTTAATTACAGCTTGCAAATATCGGACATTATTTATATAATACGACCTTATATTGAATATCATACATCCTGTTTCTCCTTCCTTCTTCCTGGTTATCCTTACTGGTAACTTAATGCTAATAAATATCGTTTAGCGTATTATTATCAGTTAATACTTGTATTATTTAACACCTAAGCTTGCTCATTATCGCAAAGGTGTGAAAGGAATGTGGCGGCCGCCGCCGTCTAGTCTAGTCCTTACCGTCTCCGTGGATAATTCATACGTTGTGTTCATGGTCTTACTTTATTATTGGCAAAGTTACAAGACAATGTGGATAATGATTGCACGTAGGTAAGCAATGGGAGGTGTCTATTATAACTCGTGGTAACGACGCAATATTCTCGCAGCGGATTTGGTTAATGATTCTGTGAAACAATGTCGCCATGGATTCTCTCCATTGCCACCATCATAGTTAGTATTTCAGCATTACAAACAGTGGTGTGACGGGCCACAATCGGGCGCAGCACGTAAATATGTTTGCGTTCGCGTTACTGTTGCAGCTGATATATCGCATGTGTAGCTCGCCGCGTCCCACTCTGTCCACCGCTATAATAAATTTTGTGACAAACAATATTCCCCTGTCCTTTGTCTGGTGCGGTGCGCGCCCGCGGACGGCATCGATCGCATTGTTAGAGCCACAATACCTCCCAGACCTCGCTCTAGGTGCTTCTGTTTTCCAACTCACAATACATAAACAAGGAGGTCGTATTCGACCGCTTTTATTAGGAAACCTGTAAACAGCCTCACAATTGTTCGGGATAGCTACCTATTTGTCCTAATATGCTGACGCCTGTAAACAACTAGTGAATTTATTTTAGGTAAAATATTATTTTGTTTTGTTTGTTCCTTCTGGAGTTTGGCGGAAGTACAAAAACTATTATTATATTACAAATTATATTTCGTGTCTAAAAATACATGATTTGAGCCTCTTTATTTCGAATTCTAACAACGATGCTTTAAAATAGCTATTGCTTATATTTCACGGTCTAATCCGAATAAGTATACATTATATTGGCTAAGCCAAATAATTGGCTGCTACCAAGACGTATTTGTTGCCACTCCCGCCCAGCTTGTTTTAATGTTGTGACTAATGTGACCTCGGCTAACCTTACGCGAGTTCACGTCGATCAAGTGTATTTTTTCAAATAATGTGAGGTTATCGTAGGTGGGTGCAAGTAGTGATGGTAGTAGTTAGTATCTATTGTTTCTTTGTGTCGGTTGTAAGCGGTGTCGGCGCGCCTTCGCGCTCTGTGCTTCGCCCATGACTCACAGTCGCGATGCTGATCAGAATGCCTCGTGGCCCGTGGGCTCGACTTACGAAACTTCCAAGGAGCACCATTTTAACTTGCGCTCATTGAGGAAGTTACTCACGGTTCTGTTTTGCAATTTCACATTTAACTGATGCATGTTTAACATTTGAACTATTGTACTTGCGCTTGCAAGGTTCCCAGGATCCGAAGCGGATATGTCACTTACATAGTAGTCACTTACACTTACATATTACGGTTGCGTAATCTAGGATACTATGAACATAGTTAGGTCTCATTAGTGCAACAATGCGTCACTGACTGCTTGCTGGTAATACGGCATTAGTGGCAAACAGGCGAGAAGTGAATTTTAGGACTCGTAAAGTTAGATTTATAGCTCAACTCATGGTTTGTGTTGTTAGTTAATAGTGGCGGTACGTATATCTATGTATATAGCACACGGATAGTGCAATGTTAGTTTACTTTAGATATCACTTATTTTTTATTAGACTGAAATGTCCCAGTGCTGGGCAAAGTCCTTGCCCGAGTCCTTCCAATAATTATTTTCCGCGTCACCTCGTACAGCCCTCATGGTACGCGTCGAGGTCGCCTCGCCACCTAGAGGTGGCCCAGATAGATCTTGACCCGCCTCGACGGCGCCGTCCATCTTCGGGCACCCATTGTGTGGAGACTTTAGCCCAACGATCACCGTGAATGCGGTAACGTGTCAGGTATCACATAATAACAATAAAATGGATCAAATTCCTGCCAATGCGAGAAGCACAGGACCGGTCGATGTAGCGATGCTTAGGGGAAACCTATGTGGGCATCTTTTGTTCGAATCGTTGATCAAATGCCGTAAAGCGTAGTTAGCTTATTGGTCAGTTTCGTAGCACCTCGTAGCGTATTCGTAGCACGTAACCATAATCGGCGTAGCACTCAATAATATCTCTCATTGGTTCCTGTCACCATTTTTCATGTAAACCATTACGTTGAGCTTTCCTTTCGTATTTATAACAATATGTAGCAAAATACAATATTGTTTTAATGGCAAAATCAAATTATCTCTATTTGATCCCTATTTCAACTGCTTTAAAAACTTTTATGACATGATGGAGTCATTTTGCGACTGAACTTCTATACTTATAATAAATCTGTAGAGAGGTCAATTCTGTACAAGGAATATATTTTCAAAATAACTATCAGGGGGTGATTAGTGATCGATACTGGTGATGGTGGATGGTGGTTGATACCAAAAACGCAATCAGTAAAATTTTTGTCTGTCTGTCTGTCTGTATGTCTGTCTGTCTGTCTGTCTGTCTGTATGTTCTTTATAGAAACAAAAACTACTCGACCGATTTTAACGAAACTTGGTGCAATTATTCTTCATACTCCTGGGCAGGTTATAGTATACTTTTCATCACGCTACAATCAATAGGAGCAGAGCAGTGAAGGAAAATGTTGGGAAAACGGGAGAAGTTACTCCATATTTTAAGCTTCCGTCGCGTGTGTAGCCTTAATGGTTAAAGTTACATAGAAATCATGTATTACGGAAATGTTTTACATAAAATTATCTAAAAAATGTCCCAAACAGCATATGTCTATATTTTATGGTTGACTCACAATAACACGTGTAACTCCCGATAGCTTAGCAGTTCGGCGCTTTCTGATTATTTGTATGAAACTTTGTCAATTTTAAACCGATCGGGCTGAGAGTTTCAAAATCGGGGGTAAAGTAACTATTCCACGCGGACGAAGTCGCTGGCAGAAGCTAGTTATAAATATTTTTTAATGAATATTAGTACTTATCTATACTTCTATACTAATATTATAAAGCTGAAGAGTTTGTTTGTTTGGTTGTTTGTTTGTTTGTTTGAACGCGCTAATCTCAGGAACTACTGGTTCGAATTGAAAAATTCTTTTTGGGTTGAATAGACCATTTATCGAGGAAGGCTTTAGGCTATATATCATCACGCTTAAGCCCATAAGAGCGGAGCAGCGATAAAGAATGTTTTAAAATCGGGGATTCCACGGGAACGAAGTCGCGGGCAGCAGCTAGTTTAAAAATAAGATTTTAAGTTATATCATGCCATTGAATGACAATAATTAATATGCGGCCACGGCGAAGGGAAATCAAAGGTCAGACGTTCATTCGTCCATATGATCAATTTAACTATTACACATTGGTATTCGAACATGTTCCATTAGTCATCGGTATGTTCAACTTGTTCGTGCTGAACCTTTCGCTGTATATGTTCACAATTTGCATTCAATGTAAACGACACAATGAGATAATTATAATTTAAGTGTCTTACTGACAGTTAGGTACTTGAAGTAAGTTACTTATGTGATGAATGCATTAGCGTATTTAATTAATAACAAGTTATCATTTATGTGTTTAAATTTGATTCATCATCTGCCTAGCCTTTCCCAACTATATTAGGGTCGGCTTCCAGTCATACCAGATTCAGGAGAATACCAATATTTAACGTGGAGCCACCACGACCCAATAACTTACCTACTATACCGGGAACACGGTACTTCTTGGCAAGACTGGTGTCAGATTTTCTGGCTTCTGACAATCCTTAACGACTGCCAAAGATCTACAAATGACAGCCGGGACCAACGACTTAACGTGCTTGCCGAGGCACAGAGGAAACTCGGTATGTTAAGATGGTCACCCACCCACAGACCAACCTTGGCAAGCGTTTCTTAACCTTGAAGATCGACCTGTGCGTTATTCTTTAGCCACGAGCCAATGATTGATTAATATTATCCTATAAATATGTAACTGAAGCTGAAGTTTGGTTGGTTGAACGCGCTAATCTCAGGAACTCAAATTGAAAAATTGTCCTAGTGATGCCCATTTATCGGGGCCTATAGGCAGCGAAGGCTATAGACTATATAACATCTCGTTACGACCTATTGGACCTATTGGAGCGGAGCAACAATGCAAAATGTTGCAAAAACGGTTTTATTATTCTCTTGATAAAAATCTTCTAATGATAAAGTTCAAGCAGAGAAGCAGCAACAAATTTACTAAGGCCCGCTTACACGAACCAGAAATATTTTTGTGATTATAAGTGTGAAATATTTGTCACCAAAACTCATGTAGCAACTAACTTTGAGATTAGTTTTGGTGCAATTAGGCCTTAGAGTATTCCCTTTACAATAATAATAATAAAGATTAAAAAAGCGGTACTTCTGGACATGGCTCGCATTGTTAGGTGGTGCCTCTCTCTGGAGCACTGACCGCCAGTAGCTTGAACTCTGTTCCCGATACCGGCGGGCTACTATTTTTTATGTTAATTATTGAAATGTTTAAAAATATAATTTATGTGTATGTTTAATTAATAAACGTTATAATAATAATAATACATTTATTTCAAACGTAGTCCATAAACTGTTAGTAACACAAAAACCTTATAACACACAAAAATTGAAACAACAGAATGAAATAAAAATTACAAAGTGGCACAGGAATGCCATGTTTATGCCAAGCTCTGGATGAGACCACCCGCAGTGTGTCTATCTTTTACCCATAACTGTAAACCCACAGAAAATGTTATCGTTACCGTTGATATCTTCTTGTAGGATAACAAAATTGCTTCACGTCCCTTTGCCGCAATAGCCCCCAACATTCAATTCCAGTTTCCCCACAAAATGGCGGAACTGCAAAGCCTGCGAAAAATGTTCTCAGGTTTCTGATTTGAATATGATCACATCAGCAGGTACGCCGTCACTCAGGTACAGTCAGATCACGTCAAAGTAGTAAAATAATAAAACTTTATCCTCCACGTCAACGTTTTGAATAAAATGCAAAACGTGTCTGGGATGCAGCCAAAACGGCTCGGCGCGTCCCAACCTCGGCTCGTTCTCATCTGGAAAATTGTGCTTTCCCAACTAAACCATTATTTATTACCTACTAGTTGCCATGCTCGCATGCAGCGCAGATTATTACACGGAAATCAACTTAACTGCTGATTTAGAATGAATGAGTATCTAATGTATGCTCGCAACTCGCTCGTTGTAAGCAAGTTGGGTTGTTCAGTTGAATTAGTAAAGGATTGGATTTAAACTCAACATGTTAATAAATGTATTTTTTAAAGGGAATTCAAATGGATTGTTTAGTTTTTGCTCGTACGTAATATATGTTAATTATGAGAACTGTTAATGTAATAGTTAAGATTCTGCGCACTGATACTCAATTTACGTGTAATGTTTCCATGTCTACTACATGAGGTGTTTACAAATTAGAATTCCAGATAGTCTCTTAAAAACTCATGAACTCGGTTCGATAGCAAAGCAAAAATAAGGTATTTCATTATTGCACTTGGCACTTTTTAATAACATTCAAAAGTAATTCATAAAATCCCTAATGACAAAGTGTCGAACTAGTAGCAGGGTGCGTGAGTGCTCGTCCTCGAGAGCTTGTTTACTTAACATAATATTCTGCGCGGACTACGAATTCACTCGTATCCTTGCGTTTTATTGAATCAAAAACCTTCGCTACAAATGCATCTAATTCAGACTCACCACACTACATAGCGAACTTTCTCCACCTCTGCCCACAACTCTATTCAAACAAACAATAAACATAGAGCTTTTGTATTATTTACGGTCATTTGTATCAGTTTTGCTTAGTAAGTTCTTTATCGGTTTCAGTCGGCAGGGCATTTCTGTGGGCAGCCCTCGTTCACCCAACTTGGAATATAAATTTGGCCACGGGCCTGCGCGTTGTTTGTCCGACAATAGGCACGGTTGCCAACATAAATTATCGGACAACATTCGTCTCTAGTTTACCGACAACGATCGCCAAATATTTACATACCTTGCTAGGTACATTCTCTTGCGGGTTTTGTAACCAAATATTCTTTCTCTGTTGAGTTATTTGAGCAATAATAATATATGCTTTTAGGGAGAGCCGTCTATCTGTAAGTAAACTTTATCGAAGGGTGAGCAATACGATAGAAGGCATTTTTCCTCATAAGCAATGTGAAGAAATGACACATTGTCGCGCATTCGTATATTTCCAAAGCACGGATTAAAGCCTTTATAAGACGTCTGGAAATCTGAAAAGAGGCTTACGCTTTCGGTATTGAATAGAAACTCGTAAAACATTCTAGAAAATCCCGATTTACGTCCCCATAATACGTACACCTGAGTAAAATAGTTGACTACTTTACTAGTTTCTTGAAGAGTGTATGCTAGGATAGGGCGACGAACTCTCCTCTTATTGTATGTATGTAGACATGCTTGGAAGACTAATGCGGCCATTAGCCTTTCAGGAGCATGACACCTATAAGAAGGTATTAGTCTGAAAATGATTAATTACTCACCAAATTTAGTAGTACTTACCAAAGTTAGTACTTAAAATAATTTAAAGCTCTGGTAGGTAAGGTACTTATTCAGTTTTTTTTTTTTTTAATATGTTTGGGAAGGAAACCATACATTATTATGTGAGGTGTAACATACTCAATGACATTAAATAAACCCAAAGTCATACTCGGTATATCTCTATGACACTACACGATGAGAATAGGAAACGATCATGGCTATTCTTAATGATTCTTTCACTATCGACCGGCCGAAGATGACTTGCAATGAAGATGTACATATATAACGTACCATAACAGTGAGATATTTCTGACAGTCACACTTCATAACAACCATGTTATTTTGCTTAATTTATCATCTTAATTTAAAATGCAACCTTGCTGCTGTAATTGCGCTTTGAACTCGCATATCCAGTAATTTAATTAAACCTCATTAGCGATCGCTTGTTAGGTAAACTTTTGTGAGAAAGTCAGAACAAAAATATTCGTACTCGTTACCTTCCGTCCGTTCCATTGCCTTCCGCTCTTTTGTGCAATTTTAAGGTTGCCTCGAATAATGGAAGTCACATAAATAATTGTACAATTTAATCAACATCTTTAATATAAATGCAGCGAACGCAATCGACATTCCGAATCAAAAATATTTTCCTGAGAGTAAAATTGTTATAATTTAATTTTGTTGAATATAGCAACAAAAGCGTGATATTATTCGGAATACTCGTTTATGAATGTTTCTTCATGAAAAATTATATCCAAGCTTTATGATGGTTATAATTGGATTTGGTGTGTACAGTGCGTATAATTATCATCGCGGATGAAGCGGGGTCGTGTAGTGCGCACACTCCTGTATGGGCGTACGCCTCATTAAATTTTGTTTGAATAGAGGGATGAACCGACCGGCTGCCTACTTGGTCAGATACAAGTTGTACCGATAGCAAAAACGACACTTTAGAGGGTGAATAATATGCTCGTGAATCTAAGTTTTTTCCACAAACCATCTGTAAATAGTCACCTGGAACTTTTCGGCACTCTTTCAAAATTAAATAGCTTTGCCCAACCAACAATTCTACAAAAAAAATGTCATAATAAATCCACATTATTGTTTTTCTGAAAAAATCGAATAGGTTATGTAATGGAACTCTTTCAATAACCACCCAGTTTTTCTGTGACGTTTTCTGTTCCTCGTGACTTATGGGGCACGCTGTGAAGTCAAGTGTAGACGCCGTGTCGTCACATACGCCTTTAAAACAGAAATAGAATTAAGGGAAATCATGTTTGAAAATGCTCTGTTAATTATATCATTTTAAATTTTTACTTCTGAATATTATATTACTCACAAAACACTTGATAAAAAAAATTTATATGAAACTAACAGAGCTATTTATAGAGTACTTCAGAATTCAAGCTACTGCCACATCTTGATTTGCTATACCCGTTGCTGAAAACTGAAAAAAAAAAACTTCGAAAGTATGAAAACATATTTTGGTTCTGACATATTTTCTATACAAATACAAACCATTGAAAAATCGACCCTTAGTCGGATGCAAACACGAATGGGTCGCATTTGTTTTTTAAATACACTTATGTTTGAAAACTAATACAGGATGAAGCCTAACAACATTATCAAACACATCGGCCTTCTAATGCACCTGACCACTAATTCCGGAAAGCGCAGTTACATCTATTACGTTGCGTTGTGACAATGCACAATAGAGACAAAACGTTCACAAGTTACACCGGTTTTCGTTTCGGTTGTGTAACTCGTTTTCAAGTACATGCTGCACTTTATTTAGAGAAGTCTTTGAGTTCCGTCTTTTAGTCTGAGTCAATACATGCATTGAAGTGAGTTACGTCAACTTCATGCGCATGTGTCGAAGTTTTTACGATTTATTTATTACTTCGTCAGGGTTATAGAGAATATCAAATAAGGGTCATCTATACTAATATTATAAATAGGAAAGATTTGTATTTTTGTATGTAACGAATAAACTCAAAAACTACCGCTACATTCACCCTGAGTAACATAGGCTATATTTTATCCCCGTATTCCCACGGAAACGGGAACTACGCGGGTGAAACCGCGGGCGCTGCTAGCTGCTAGTCTATTAATATATTAAAACTTTGACAACAAAACTCGTTCATCAATTCGCCTATACGGCGATCAGTCTACAATTAAAAATGTATGTATATAGTATATTATTCAAATGTTAGGATATACTCCGTTACCATGGTATGACACTACCAAATATATTAAACTTAGTACTTAAAAAAATTCAAACAAAAACATAAAATAACACAACCTATTTACGCTAACCCTACCCAGTATAGGAGCATCGGCTGAATAGTTCCAGACGGGAGGGAGCCACAAACATCACTGCTCCATCACCGCGCCATCTCGCGAGCAAACACTTGCAACCTCCCGTAGGCCATTCACGCACGCACACACACACACGGCTGAAGCTTGGAGGCTATAGTAAACCCTCACCGCGGTCACAAAGGAGGCAGGCTCTTTCAGCGAGTCCTGTCTTATGATCGAGCACGTAATGGGCTTCTTATTCACGTCTGATCGTACATGATAGAGGTACTGTCCGATATTGAAAGATAATTTTAAGGGTTATACACATTTACAGGACTTGTTCGAGTATTGCTTAACTGACTGATAAGCAATCAAAGGATCATTGTTTGAAATATATGCAATAAATGACATGTATCTTATAGACATCTATTTAATTGTATACCTGATAGTTAAATTAGTGATCAGTCACTAAATAAGTCAAATAACACTGTGAATGAGCATAATCCGTCAGTAAGGCGTTTTGAGCAACTTGGTAGGTACATAATAATACTGTATAAATTCTCTTACCCATTGCAATGCACTCGGTGCCAACAATCGGAACTCACTAAGCATTCAAATGGTTTCAATACGTTCCGCTATGCAGCGCTGTCTGAGCCCGTGGTAGGCACAATGGATGCCAATCTGCCCGGGAATTTGGCTCGGACGCATCCACCTAAATACGTAGAGCTAAGCCCCCCGAGATGTCACGTGGAGAGGCGTGGTATGCACTTAATTACATGACAGTGTACTGCCGTCACAAAGTCCTTAAGAGAACAAAGCCGGATGCATTGAGAAATAAAACCTCTACATTTCAAATTATTCAAACAATGACTCAAGAGTTCAATCTGTGGACGCCCATATTTCTCAGAATTCTCTCACTAATGTTAGCGGCCTTAAGATTAGTCCCTCGAATGGCGCCTTCAAATGCCAAAACCCCACAAAGGATGCCAATCGTGAATTGCCAGCCGCAATCATTGGGAACATCGTAAATTATACAGCTTTATAAACAGGCGAGACTGAAATACTACAACGTTTTATGACTGGAAGGGAGGTAAAAGCTTAATAAAGATAGGAAATAACCTTTCAACTTCAATTTAAATATAAACACAAAAAGGCTTATTCAAAAAAAATTGCCATATCATTAACGGAGACATTCAATTTCTCTATAGAATTTTGAATTAAGAATCAGGTTTTTTTTTTGCCCCATTCTAGGATTTACTCCTGTATCGTGGGTGCGTTCACAAACATGTAAACTCACATACACAAGACACTCAAACCTGGAACAATTATCTGTAAGCCATACAAACATTTGTTCCGCGCGGGGATAGAACCCGCGACACGCAGCGCAGCAGTCTAACACTCAACCACGGCACCAACCGTGTCGTCTAATTAAGTTAAGTATTTTAACTAAGTGTTTAGTTTCCCAAAGAAATAAGATATGAGGAATGTTTTTTTTTATAAATTAGCCCGGAAATGTTTTAAGATTTTCATTAATTGTAGTATACAGGCGAACTGACAGCAGCGAGCAAAACACAAATACCTACGTAATTTCGATTCGTCACACAAATCACAAACGAAATCAATGTAATATTGTCACCCGCGTAAATGAAGGCCGATAAAATATATCTGAATTGAATTAAAATAACAATGTTTTAATGTGTTGGTGATGCCATAATAATTACGAAGGCAATGAGCAATTCGGCAAACATGTTTATATTAAAATTTGTATTGGTTTTGTGCAGTGAAATCGGTCGGCCGCCGAAATGAGACGGGTCACCGCGGCCCGACATTTTGCATATCGACTGATTATTTTGTCCGTCGGTGCGTTGCGGTTCACAGGTTGATTTCGTATTCATTCATATGAACATTAACATAATAAATAAGTACGTCTATACGTAGTAATACAACGGTCCTTTTGTTATTGTTCGAATTGTTAATGTTTTTCGCATTGCAATACCTTTCACAAAAGTAATTCAATTTCATCACGTCCACTTAAAACGTATAGCATACATATATATGATATTTTGCTCGATATAGGTAGAGCGATTAGATCTACCTTTTTTCCTCCTAGCTGAATGAACTGAGAGCAATGAAGCGCAGTTAATCTACTAAAAGCCATTTACCGGTGTAAATTCTCGTACCTACATTTATTATACCTTTCTACTTTCAATCAATTCCATAATAACTTAGGAACAAACAAGTCTTGTAGACTTTCCTTCAGTGTGAAACAATGCTTATAATTGGTTTGAATTGTTTCAGGTTTCAACTCAGAATGAGGTAGTCCTACGGAGCCCGAATGCGTCTTCACCAGTCAGCTATCTAATTTGCGGATAATTATATTAAAACCACCAGCCATGGATCTAAGACTAATTGCTGTTTTGGCGGTCACCGCCCACTTATGTGAGTATTGTTATGTTTATGTGTTTGTTTTTATGAAAAATTAGATATCATTAGGATACACTAAAGGTATTAATTTCAATACAAATGCTCCTGAAACACAAAGAGACAGAATAACTTCTTCAAACATACATAAATAAGGGCTTTTTCGTAGATAAGCAATTTCATAATACATTTTATGTACTAAGTTGTGGCAATTCATAGGTAAAACTACGCCAATATCCAAACTAATATCACGAATTCCTTCAGCGGGTTACCATAGGAGTGTATTCTGTAGAATTTGTTTAGAAAATATTTTCCCACAAATATTTTGCGATGACGAAAATATTCCAATAAATTCATATTATTCCTGTGAATACACTTTTGAAAAAGTTTGAATAGAACTTATAGAATACGTAAATAGGGTAAACATGAAAACGCGAAATCTCATGAATAAAGATTATTGAGTTATAGCTCGCGAGAATATGTGTGAGCGTGGATCTGAAAGACAAAAAATCAGAAAGGTTTAGGGCAAAGTAATTGAAAGTACATAGATTGGAATAGTGGAAGGCGAGTGAGGGCCACGATCCGTATCTAAGGTGGCCTATCTCAGTCCACTTGCCAGCAAATGGCGCGGAAGTAACAAGGATATAGCGACACGATCCGGGAATTTGTTACTCACTTTCCAATGCCTGAGGCACAATTGAAATTTTATATTGTTACGCGCTCTCGAATATAGGAGTCAGTTTAGTATGTTACGTTGAAATACGTAGGGTGCCAAGTTTCATACGAAACGATATTCCAAAGATACGTTTATTTTACATGACTTTATAAACGACAGAAACGGATGGGAGACTATTTGCATTTGAAAACGCTTTAGATACACGGTTACGCTCTTTTCACTAAACGTTAACGTGCCACAGACAAATGGGTTCACGGAACTCATTTAATTATTTGTGGCAGATTGGGGTTCGAAACAGTTTGCGAAACCCTTTTTGTAGCGCTTGAATCTATGTTACGGAAACAACCTTGTTTTCAATGGTCTTTGTTCTAGAGAAACATAAAACCAAACTTTTCTTTTGCTAGTTACCAATCACCCTGAAATGTTCGCTTTCTATGTTTGACGTATTTTCATACACATTACTGTGTCAATAACTGGAATAATGTATTGTACGTTTCACAGAAAGCTACCAATTTATAACCTATCGAGTACCTAAATCCACCCACGTCATTAGTCATCGCCCACATTCGCAGCGAGACGCTAAGCATTTGTTTTCATATCAACAACTTTTTCTTAACGTTCACACATCATTAGCTTAACTATGCTCGTATCTTGCCAATGACTTTGTTTTGTAAACAGCCTCTCTTTTTTAAGCCATATGAAGGCAGTATCACAGATCATTTGCCAGCCAATGGTACCGAAGTAACACCGTTACTGACTTTGTGCCTTTATCGATACATTCTGCTCTGAGTTTTCAACATAAAAACTCTCGTAAGCAAGCTTGACGTGCTGGAGAGTACAAAGTTGGTTTAATTTATTACATGTTCAAGTTCAAGTATAAGAAAGTACATAAAATGAAAGATGGGTCGTATTATCCTTTTTTAATATATCAGCTAGTTTATAAAGTAAGCAAACCAGTTTGTTTTTGTTGAAAACTATTCACAAGTACTTTTTATTTAAATTACAGGTAGCATAGTATCAGCTGATGGACCAGTCTACGATGGCCAAGGGAAGCCCATTGACCCCGCGCCAGCCGACAACTTCCTCACGCAGACAGTCTACGGATTCCTAGACTTCACCACTACGATAGGCAACACAGTCATGGTGTTCTCGCCTCAGTCGGCACCGCCACCAGGTCGCTTCTTAATTATTTCTTCTTAATTTATTATTTTTTTAATTCACATACAATTATTTTAGTATCTATGTCTATTTATTTTCTATAAGCACTAGTAAAAAAAGCATTTATCTAGAAAAAGGGAACTCACAAATGTTCTTTGTAAAATTTCAGAACCACCGAAAACCGAAAAGTCTGTGCAAGAAAACATAATTGAAACAAAACCACCTCCGCCATCAGTCACAAGCATCAAACCTGAAGCAATCAAGCCAAGCAAAATATCTGATAAAGATAAAACCAATAAACCCGCCGCTCCAGCAGTGCTATCCAGCGCTGTGTCTGTAGTATCTTCCCCACCGAAAAAAGAAAACAAATCTCCGAACGTACCTAAGTCAGCTACAAATGCGCCTAAATCAGTGGCTAAAGAACAAAAACAAATTATATCAAAAGTAGAAGTGGTCACTGGTCCTTCAAAAATCATTGAAAGTAGCTCTCCTAAACAATCTGCGCCAAAACCAAACAAACAGTCGAACAGTTCCAAAAACAAGAAAAGCGATGGTGTAAAGTCTGTAACCAACATTGTAAGCAGTAAAGTCGAAGTAAAACCAGGCCCTTCACCATCAATTATAAGTTCAAAAGTCAGTAGCATTGTTGCAGTGAAATCTAGCCAAGCTGAAGAAGAACCAGCTATTTTAATTACGAACAATAATATTGGTGAGCCCGAGTACGACTTCTTGTCACGCCAGCCGTCTGAATTTGTTGAAGAAACCTACAAGGTCATTAATATACGTCCGTCCAAAGTACCCGGTCAAAAACCGAAACACGGTCATAAAAACAGGCACCAACCAACTCCACCTCCGGATGATGATGACGACCATCCTCTCGGCCTGGTAACAACTTTAGGAGGCACTATCGTTAAAGATGGACTAACAACAGTTCATGAAACTAGCGTGATTGGTACTTTTATATCTGGTAAATACGCCCAAGTGCTAAACAGCAATTCTAAAGTACTTCCACAAGCTGGACACAGAGGAAAGATATCTCCTAGTCCTACTCATAGAATATTAAAGACCGTGGGACCTTCCATATCTAAAAATCACAGACAACACTTGGAGCCAACGCCATCGATAAGTGACGATGACACCAATTTCAGTAAGACGACACGTCGGCAAAATAATGGTAGCGGTTCGTTCAAGAATCGTCACAGAGCTCAAAGCAAAGAGCCAGAAAGTGAAGTTCACAGCCCTCCACCGCCACCTCCTTCTCAGAACAAAAAGTTCAAAAATAGGAACAATTCTCAGCGCACGCAAAGGTAACAGCAGTTCAATAGTTTTTTTTTGGTTCTGTACATAATGAATTTATGACCTGCACATTTTTGCCCCATACTTTGAATCAAACATATTTACCTACATAAGTTTACTTGACTTAAAGTGGTCGTTGTGTACAGGACCCATATAATTTAAAGCATGCTTAAATTGTGTAGAAATAGCATCAGATCTACACAAACAAACGTCGTACTATTGCCGACTATCCTATCAAATAAATGAATAATTGCATTTGCATGAAACGCAAGCTTTGCCAATATTATAACTAATTAAACTTTCGCATAGAGCTTCATCTGTATAAGATTTTGATATGATTGTGATCATCGGCAATTGTAAATAATTTTATTTTCAGTACACGGTTTGGTCGACCCGTGAATACGCCTCAACTGGCAACCGTCTCTGTTTTCAGTGAAACAGCGACTTCGTCGTTTTCCAACAGAAGAAAGAGCAACCGTAACTCTGGACATAAGACAACTGTGACGCCCCAGAGCAACAACGACAATCAGTCCAAACGTGGCTTCAAACCTCGTGTTCAACCTACCCCTGTTGAGCAAGTGACACCGGCTGCTTCCACCAGTGTGTATAAATTTAAGTTGAACCGGGCCCCAGGATCCGGACGCTGGCAATACAAAACTAGTCCAAAGCCTAAAGTGACTATTCGCAAACAAAATACTGATGACGAACAACAAACCACGCCTAATTCAAATCCGCTTCTTGATGATACGCAAACCAATGATATATCTCTACAAGCAAGGTCTGATAATGATTTAGAATTATCAGGTTCACAGAGCGGTCCTGGTACTCTCCTTGAAAATGACACCGAAGACAACTCTATTGAGAAACCCCCGCCAGTGGAAACTTTGAAAGTTGAAATATCTACCCCCGCTGATTTCCGAGATGTTTACTATGAAATTGCTACTATCAGGTCTCCTTACACCTTCCAGGTAATCATTGTTCAGATTTGGCTTTATTTTCATTTTAATGAAAATTGTTTAAAACTAACATGTTTATTTTCAGGTTGGACGTGTCAAAAACACTCGCATAATTACTGTAACTTCTACAATTGAAAAGCGTATAGAACCCACGTTGGTCGTCAATTCGCAAAGTTCTCTCAATGAACCGTTGACAGAAAACATATTAGCGACAGCATCTCCGTATGAAAAAGACCACAACCTCTTAGACTCAAGCATTGCAACTTTACCTGCGATAACATTATCTTCAGATATGGAAACACCACCGCTAGAAACCGTTACTGAAACATTCAGCACAACTCAGCACATGTTGAAAACTCATATCCTACCTGTAGTGAGAGACGTAAACTTGACTAGTAGCTTAACTTTCATCCAAACTTATGAAGTCACTAGATTTGTTACAGCGACTAAAACGTTGCCACCTATGGACTTCTTCCAATTCATCCCCAGCAAAACTCTGAAAGAATTTAATAGCCGTTTGGATGAGGCTGGTTCAGAGTTGCATCTGGAGCTAGACTTTGGAGACAGTAATGAAGATGAAGATGGTGTGCCAAGACGCGTATTCCCACCAGATCTAGACCTGGCAAACATTGGATCAGATTTTGATCTCACTGAAGTTGACAAATACAGAATGCACGAAAATCATCTGAGACTAAAGAAAGCTCACGGTCAAAACAAGGGCAACCATGTTACTGAATCTCCTAACCCCCCCACTCCCGCGTTGACCCCAGAACAGGCGCAGCAACTGGCTCTCTTAAGACTTCTGAATCCCGCAGCTGCTGCTCAAATTCCTGATGTCGTGACCACATCCAAACCTATTCTCAAGTACGAGACAATATACGAGTCTCATGTAATCCCGGTGTTTGATGGCAAGAACACAATTCAAAGCACTATCTCTAGACCAGTAGCAACCATTACGAAAACAGAATACGAAATTGGAACCAGCAGTCTTCCTGCACTACCTTTACAAACGATCAACCCACTGTTCCCGCAGCAATTCTCTCTTATATCGACACCAGTTGTTGTGAACACAGAAGTTACAGCTACTAATAGTCAAGTTTTGAAGTTAACCTTTGGTGCGAAGACGGTGTACACGACACTTTTCACCACTCAAGTTGTACCAACGGTGCTGACATCCTATGTGACATCTTCAATTCCGGTGCAAGCGACTGCTCCTCCGCCTGGATACCCTGGATACTACCAACCGCCATTCGCCCCGTTCCCCTACGTAGGATAAGTAGAGCAGTTAAATAATATTGCATGTAAAATCAATAAGTGCGGACTATAAGTTAAAATTGTGTTCACCAGTGTATGTGATGATATCACGTAACTTTTGCACGAGAAACGAAACTTTAAACTGTGAATGCGTTGTTGTAGTGCACGTGATAAACTGTATTGCGAGTAGGTGAACAGTAAACAGTGCAAAAGCAGCAGAACGGTGGGATTTATAGCCTTTGTGGAAACATGAAAACTCTGAAGTTGTATTTCTTATAAAGTTTTGTGAGCTCGGCGCTATGCGATGCGTTCGCTTGTAAACCCTACGTGGAGGTAATGTTTACCGACGTGTATTAGAGATAAAATGTAACGCAATTTACTTTGTATTCAGTAAATGCTTTGTAAATAATTATTATTTATGATTAGTACTCCTGTACATAACTGTAAACCTACCTATAGCTATAGTTGTAGATAGCTTCCATGAATGTATTTTTTACTTTTGTACATGTATTGCTTAGACTAAGTGGGTTCTATACTATTAAACAAATAAACGAAAAATCTGTACCTTATGTTATTTCCTTTAACAACAATCAGAAGGTGAAAGCTAATATTCAAAAGGTCTGTCCATGACTTATTGGCAGCAATCTAGTGCTGAATATGTATTCTGTAATGTCCGTACAGCGGTCGGCAAACGTCCATAGGTACCAAATTATTGCCCAAATCGGCATGCTTAACAGGCTCGCAAAGATTAGTTATGGCGGTGTAATTTAAGCGCCCCTATTGTGCCTACCTAACAGTGACTCCTGAATATTTGTTTATGGCAAAGAGTTGCCTGACTATTTTGAAGAGCCAAACTTAAAACTATAATTTAGTGCCATTCACAACCGGGACGAAATGATATTAAACCATCATGATTCTATTGCGGGAGTTAGACGAACCTATAGATGATGCACATCCCTTTTTCACAATGAAATAATGATAGCATTGGCTCGTCCTAATAGGGTAGGTGCTCATTGCATCCAAAATAATAGTACATAAAATTTAATCAAGAGAAGGATTACAAAATTATGATCAACAACAGACGAATGACTTGTTTTTGACAAGTTAAAAACAGTCCAGTTTATTCAAAATCCAGAGACGAACGATGAGAACGATGTTTATTTCCCATGATATCTTAATTAAAGCCATTCCATACTAAGCAGGGCGCTGAGAGACAAAAAGTGGACTTTCATTTATGAAACTAAGATTAATGGAAGCCGTTTTGAAAAAACGTAATAAATTAACCTAGAATTTGAAATTGTACTTTTTCATAATTTTTGACCTCTCTGAATTGTTTGCTATCCCTAAAGGACTTTACTTAACTTCTTATCAAACCGGAGGGTAAATAGGGACTCGCTAAGAAGGAGGTCTGAAGTATGCAGCAGAGGCTTCCAACATATCAATGTTTGAAACGAAAAAATATATACAGGGACGCAATAAGGCCTCTTTCTATACATATAAAATATAAAAATAAAGCAGGAAAACTCCACCATCTAACAGAACCAGAAAATACGACTAACATTATATCGTAGAAGTAAATTGTAATAAAGTAAATAACAGAACATAAACTCCAACAGAATATGCAGAGCACGCTGTTAAAAATCTCGCACACGAAGCATCCCCAAATAGCGAACAATAAATTCTAGGAGACTGATAGTTATGCAAGTCGTAACAAAAGCGTTTAATCAATTTTATTATACATGGAAAAGATTCCATGCGAGCTATGAAAACACGCGGAGCAACTAGGTTATCAAAAATGAAGATGTAAGCTGAATTTCTTGCTACACTAAGATACAATTCAAATTGTACAATGATAAATATTTGTGCTCGAATATTTCATTTATAGTATAATAGCCATTATAGACAGACATGTCAGACCTCTATTCATAATATGCTATTCTACTGTTCGAACTATACTTAGCTAGAGTTGTGATGGAGGGTCTGCCGATGAAGGCTTATTGTCTGCTTGTCATGTTATCAGGTTTCGAATACTCGTACCTTTGTCAGTAATCTGTCTATACCTTTTATGTGGACCTGTATCTGTTTATATTGTTTTTGTGTTTAGAACAGACGGCCAATTATATCTATTGATTTATAGGACGCCTTTCTTAATTACTGTGGTATCTACTGAAAAGTACTTACACTGACTATAAAAAAATTAAAAAACTAAGATATATTATGTAACCTTGTGAAAAATATAGGTTATTCTTGCAACAATTCAAAATCCCTCATACAAAAACTGCAGCTAGGAACAATATTGTGTTGAAGCTACTTCAAAGCAAATATTGTCCAGTGGTATATTTTCCTATCCTTTTAGAAGCTGGTGACCATGTGTGCCTTGCTGTTGGCGGGAAATATAAAGCTTGCACCTCTCGCCCAGTGTTAGACAAACACGGAGAGCCTTCACAATACGAAGGACAAATACACGCTGTATATTTGAGGCTAGGAATTTATTTTAAACTCAAAACTGTAGAAAAATCTTTGTATCCACGGATGATACTATTGTGATTTGTGGTCACAAGCACACTGAGTTACTTGAGGTCTAATGGTCTAAAAGGCAATTTACAAATTCAAATCATAGTATCCCGACATTATAAAATTTTAAGAATATTAAAGAACACTGCAAGTGTAAAGATAAAAATGAGAAAGTACCAATCTATAGTAAATTTTACCGTAGGTCTCTATTCTGGGGAAAATCTGTGCGAGTGTGTTCGGTTTCAGTGCTCGCTGATTGAACGAGGTTAGATGAAATCGGCTTATCGCTCGCCGCTGGTGCGCGCGGGAGGGACCGGGGAATAATTTCATTTTGGCATGCACCGGCCGCGCTGCGGGGCCCGCTTGCCGTACTGTCATGCAAATTGACAATGTGCCTTTATGCGAAGTCTTCTCGGGAGAGGACTTCGCGTAAAGGCACATTGTCAATGTTATTAAACTTAACCTACAGCTACGGTTTGAGGCAATATATATACAGTGGTGGTCATATAATTAAGAACAATTTGTAGTACCTACCACTTACCAGACATTTTTTTTAAAAACAATGTCATATGAACTTTTATGTACCTTATCAAAAGTAATTAGTTATGTTATGAAATGGATATGGATAGAGTAAATGGGATTAAGAGTAGGTAAATATTAAAACCACTTACTATTTACCTTACTCATTTCAAATAGGAATAAAGCTGGACAAATAATTAACAACGATTCCTAAACTGCTCGAGAGTTGTTTCAATAGATACGTAGCTTTTTTTTTTAATCTCATGAAATAACACGGTGATAATGTTAAAAATTGCAATTTAAAACATTTTATTCTAAGCTAATAATTTGTAGCGAGTCGGCTTTTAATGACTGCCTTACACCAGCGAGGCATTGACTCTATCAATTTTTGACATTTAACAAGAGAAATAGAACGCCGTTCTTCTAAAAAAACATTTTATAACTCATTTAGGTTACCACACCGTCGATTTGAAACCTTTTTCTTAACTTCGCACCAAAGATGATCTATGGGATTTAAATGGCTATCAAACAATGGAATGTTTGATGGCCATTTAAAGACAAAAACTGATTGAGATGTGGGGAATTCTTTAAATGGCGCCAAAATTACGCGAATAATGGCTTAATTACAGAGTGTACCTACCCTATTTAAATTTGAATAAAAAACTGAACTATCCAGCGTTCTTAATTATGTGGCCAGCCAGTAAGTTTGCAATCATATGTTAAGGTTTAATGTAAAACGATTTGTCTATTCATTGAGTTAATCATGTTACAACAATGTGGAACAATTTTGCGATACCGAGAGACTATAAATATACATGCAAAAAGTTTAATTCTCGTAAGTTTGAAAAAAAACTTGTTTTCAAATAGTCATCATCATCTGCCTAGCCTTTTCCCAACTAATTGAGGTCGGCTTCCAGTCATAACGGGTTCAGCTAAATACCGGTATTTTACGTGGAGCGGCTGCCTACCAGAACTCCACAACCCATTGACTGGGTAACACGGTACTTCTTGGCAAAACTGGAGTCAGATTTACTGGCTTCTGACAATACGTAAAGACTGCCAAAGATCTACATATGACAGCCGGGACCAACGACTTAACGTGCTTTCCGAGGCACGGAGGAAACTCGCTATGTTAAATAGTCTTTCTTAACTATATGACCACTGTATATACATAAGGAAGAGAAATCCTCGAAACAATTTGATTGGTAGGCGGATACAAAGGTGTAGTGTAAAAAGGAAGATATTCTCCTTTCTTTCAGTCTATCTGTCTATAGTATATAATCTAAAGAGATTGCCTCGTGCGATAAGACCGCCCATTGTACACTTGTTTTAATAAATCTTTGTCCTGTTCTTAATATGAGGTTTACAATAATATTCTAATTTCAAAATATACAAGAAACACGATTTTTGAAACGATGCACTTTTTGTTAGAAAGTAAATGCCGATGATGACTGAAACTGAATATACCTACCCAATTCATCGTCACCGACGCGAGCGTAACGTTTCAGTACCATTAGTAAGAGGTAAGAAGTTTCCACTTCATTAAGACGTAGAACGTACCATACCATCACAGCCGTTTTCCCCGACGACGGGACGGTCGAAACAAGCAACGGTAAGAATAGGTGCCATTAAACAGTTAAGAATAGGTGTCATTTCCATGAAGAAAATAAGGGTTAAGCCTATCGATTGCGATCAACTACCAAACCTAGTCTACAAGAATACAGCTCCCGCTCTCTCATTGCCAACTTGGAGCTGTTATTAATAATAGTAATAAATTTATATTTCAGAATTCGATTTCCATATAATGTTTTTGTTCGTGACAATGTTCTTAGACTAGTGTTAGAAAAACAAAATTAAAATTAAAACTACCAAGGAGACCGATCATGAATTAAGTTTTTGGCCCCATATACAGGGTTATTTGTAAAACACCAACAACCTCTTAAGAGGTCATTGTACGCATCATTATGAACCACTTTTACTATGGGACCAAACTGAAATCGCCAAAAAAAACAGATGTTCCTTACATTTATGTTCGTATAACTAATCAAAATGTAGGGAACAGCTTTTTTGACACCGGATAACATTGGCTAGAGAACAATTTAAAAAATAAGAAAGGGAGACATGGTTCATAAATAAAAATAAAATATTTGTTTTTCATGAAAATTAGACTACATAAACTGTCATCGTCTAACAAATAATAAAAATGAAATTAAAAACCACGCCTGCCTTGTCAAAAAGTGAACTAAAAAAATATTTCCTGTTTACACAGAACTGTAATGAATTAATTATACACCAAAACTTTCCTAATTAATCAATGATGAAAACGTGCGGCTGTAGGACTTTATTTTATAATATGTACCTAGTAATAGCGATAGTGATGATAAAAATCATAGCAAAGATAATTTAATATAACCGTGTTAAGAGTAATTAAGAAGATGCAAGGACTGTGAGATTCCTATTTGTCTGCAAGCGACACCTACCTAATAAGGTAGGTGCTGCTTAGATACCACCGACCCATCGGCATGAAACCAACTTGTCCCCCACACTCAACTTTTACGACGCAACGAGTCAACGACCAAAATATTGTCTCGCTAAAAGCTCGTAAAACTTCATTCACTAGTGAAAATGTGCCATGCGATAACTAGAAGAATATTGCTTCCAACTTGAAGAAGCATTTGGCTAATTACAAACATCAGAAATACACTTATTTTTTTTTATACGAGCAACTTTGACGTACTCATCATCACATAACCAGATTTTTTCCAGTTTCCTGTCTTAACGGATGGTAGGACTGAATACCAATATGTCAACATCTGACTGAATCTTTACCACTCGTAGCGACTGTCAAAAATTTACAAATAGACATCTGGGACTAAAGACTTCATGTGTTTTTCGATACACAGGGGTGTCTTAACATTAGGATGGTCATCAATCCATGGAATAATAATAAATATATCATAATAGGAGATTTATAGCATACTAGCAGCGCCTCGCGGTTTCACCCGCGTAGGTCTCGTTCCCGTGGAAATATGGGAATAAAATATAGCCTATATCACCCGGGGACGGTGTAGATTCCCAACAGTGAACAATTTTTTTCGAATCGGTTCAGTAGATCCAGATATTACCCCTTACAACGTCACAAACTCACAAACATTACCTACCTCTTTATAATACTAGCATAGATGACTATTTATATGGAAACGCGTATTGTCGCATCGCGCCTATCTGTGAGAGCCTTCAGTCGCATATCCGGTTGTCGCACTTCTGTAGGGGCACTCAGCAATGAACTTCTATAATTATACAAAAATTTTGTAAATTAATGCGACTTAAAACATCACGATTATCTAATCTTTTAAAATCAGTCCTATTTTACCGGTAATGAATAATGTTGATAAATGTATCAAAGATTAAATTATTGTGTGATAAGGAAACATTCTACGTAAAGCGATCCTCCTCGATAAACAATAAACAGTAATGTGTTGTGAACAATTAGCTCATTTTGATATTAATTTGCATTAATTACAACATAAATCAGTGTTTTGTGTGCTCAAAAAAATCAATAAATTTCTCTACTCTGCTGCACGTAAAACTTAAAGAAGTATGTCACGATATCATTTTATAGTTTCGATATGCATCATCGTGTCGTGTAAGTGTTTTTTTTTGTAATTAAGTAACCATAATTAAATAGGCCATAAATATAAAAATCACTCGCTTGCCATGTTCGAAATACACTCATTTATTGTAAACCAAAAAATGACGTTTGTACAGCTATTAACCCACTTGCGTTCTCTACAAAACAAAGAAATGACGACCATAGAGCATTCTAAAATCCTATACTCCTTTAAAACTTCAGGGGCAGTATTTATAGCGGCAAGCTCGGAAAACACCGAAACCACAGAAAGGAATGAAACAGCCCTTGTACGACGATGCTTCAAATTCACTTGGCTGGGTCCCAGATACAATAACGACAGTATATTCCTGAACGCTACGTGCCAGGATTCGACACGCCTCGCCAGCGGGGTGCCCTGCGCGGAACCACTCGTCGCCTCGTGTAAGTTTATGAAATTTAATTTTGTTCCTTGCTTGTGATGACGGTATGACTTTGTACCTACTGCCCTGCCTTGAGGACAGGGTTATGCTTTGACAGAAAATTCTGTGTTATTTAAGACAGAAGAATCTGCACATTTGCATGCGAATCATACTTTGGCTTCGATCGATTTATGGAAAAATCGACTTATTTATATAATTAGGTATATCTATACTTATAATTCTAAATAAATTCATCGTTATACAAGATTTTATTGTACCTAAAGTCAATAAAAGGGTTTCTCCTGATCCAAATAACATAGTTTACATTTCTTCCATTGTTATTTTAGATGATGGCTCGTGGCCAGACCTGAATTATATTTGGAGAAACCACTTGGGAAATGCTTCGTGTATACCAGCTAACAATGACGTATGCGCTCAGTTCACATATTATTTCGACGGACATGGTAAGACTTAGCATTAACACTAAGTAATAATCCTAGTTATAGGTACATATTCTTCTGCTGTCGAAGCAACATGGGCTATAGAAATAGCCACTTCTGCACCTACCGTTTTGGTACTGTACTTTATATTTTTTGAAGAAAACTAAAAGCCTGGAGTATAGATAGATATCGCATGATGTCCAAGCGTCCATAAACCGAGCAGAACTAAATTGCATTTAATTATTACTCTTTTCTGACTGATTGCTCTAAAGAGGTTGAGTATTTATGCCGATAACCAAATTCGTCTACTTAGTAAGTAGGTTTATGAAGGGGATAAACAATATGTTCGGTAGGTAAATATTGAGGTCTGCCATGCTTGGACGGAGCACTGCCGTGTCCTCGTCGAGGTGATCGGCGGCGGCGACTTCTCGCGCCCGGCCCTGGTTCAAGCCATGGTCCGGAGCGAGGAGGCATGCAGAGGCATGGGAAGCGGTCGCCTTCTTCTGCGAAACAGTAATGCTAGCGAAGGAGGAGGCGGAACGCGTGCGAGAGAGGGAAACCTCACGCCCCAGCCACCGCAACAGAAGAAGACGCCCCGGGCGTCGGGTAACGCAGGGCGATTCCCGGGCACCGTAGGCACGGGCCTGCGTATGGCGAGCTATGGGTGGCTCACCGTCCGATAGCAGCCAGGCCCGAGTCGACGTGTTCCACGCGCGCCTCAAAGAGCCGTCAGCATAGAAGACGGGGCCCCATAGGGTCAGTGCCTGCTAGGGTTGCGGAATTTGTTCGAAAGAGTCACCGCGGCCCTGGAACGCAAAGGGCACAAGAAGGATCACGGGTGGGTTTTAGTCAGTAAGAGTCTGACACTCCCTCCCGCTCCGCCCAGAGCGGGAGAAGTCATTTGATGATTTCCCATTCAAAAAAAGTAAAGGTAAGGTGGTCCAAACTAAGAGTTAAGTTGTGCTGCAGCTGTAGTGCTATTCTGTAAAAAAAATAAGCGTTGAAACATAGGTAGATTAAATTACCATGAAGTGAGCTAGGTACAATGACAATTCACTTCAAGCTCATTAACCTAAGTTATCACAGTGAGCTGTTGGCAGAATAGACCAGCTGAATACCACAACTGTATTTCAAGTGAATGTGTTGATAAGGCAAACTGATTAAAATTTATTTCATATAATTACAGTTGACAATTCGACGTACATGTGCACAAGAGCAGTCGACACGAACGGAGATGCAATAACGAGCGGCTGCTACGAACAAAGAAATGGCAGTTTCGTCACAAGAGCATGTTTCTGTCGGTCGGTGCCTGGCGGTGTACCATGCAACAACGCTTTTCTAACTCATATAAACATGATATTTTTCATATTTGTTGCTAATGTTATATTATTTAATTCAGATTATGGTGAAATAAACTTTTGATGAGGTCACTAAAACCTAAATGTTATTTACCTACCTATCGATCTAACTGTATTCTTGTAGAATATTATTATGTCTCATAAAGGAAGATATTCTAATTTCAGATTTAAACTCTTCTTAGTATGCACTGAGCAGAGTGCACTGTTTTCTTAGTTGATATTTATGAAATTTGGCACACATGTTTAGAAACTCGTATACCTACTAAGACTAACATATACAAAAACAGCAATTCTGACAGTACTTATATACATACATACGGGTCGAATTTATAACCTTTGTTTTTGGTCGCAATCAATACTTACATAATTATTAGAGGAAAGTAACTAAATATGGGCTAGTAATATTTCTTGTAAACAAACAATCGAAAACCGCAACGAACGACTATTACTACAGTAAAACTTGGATAACTGGGACCTTAAGGGACCTGAAAATTTGTCTCACTTAAAGAGGTGTTCCACTTACCCAGTGTCTCAGATATCCAGGTATAAATAGATATCTGTCTCATTTACGGAGAGTTCCATCCACATAATGTAGGTACACAAAATATAGTCCCAATAAAAGAGGTAAATTACACTCGTTGTCTCAATTATAGAGGTGCTTGTGACGAATAAAATCGAAAGAACTAATCCCTAAAATATAGTCTCAGTAAAATAGGTAAAATATACTCACTGTTTCAATAATAGAGGTAATTATGACGATAAAATGGAAAGAACCAATCCCAGATATAGAGGTTTGTGTTGTCCCACTAAAAGAGATAATTCAGTGCTAAAGTGTCGGGACCTAAGCATGAGTTCCAGCTATGGAGGTTTCTCACTTATCCAGGTCCCACTTAACCAAGTTTTACTATGCTTTATTCGTAGGATATGAGTTTATTTTCATGTTTGTCGATGTTATACTTGTTAGTTCTGTATTATTTTAAAATTACAAGGTCAATTTTATTTCCATCAAGAATTTGGAATATGCGCTATGTTAGTGATCTTATATATGAGCTGGGCCATATTGGCCTAAATGTTGTATCTCCGTATGATATAAGTCCTGTAAAAAAATAAATAAGAAGAATATAGCAAATGAACAGAAAACTAATAAAAACATGAATGGCAAAAGCACAGAAAAAGAAGTCCAAATATAAGAAAAAAAGGGGCCAGACAGGCAGTGACAGTGAAGTCTTTGATAATGAAGGTGAAGAGGTAAAGAGGTGAGGGGGGGAGGTAGATTCGGACACTGATCCTGATCTTATAATCGGCAAAGAAACTCCTACTTCTGCAGATGCAGAATGTATGTTCTGCCAGCAACTTTTTTCTGAGAGCTCTAGGGGAAAACTCTGGGTACGATGTTTGATATGTGAGCTCTGGGCACTAATTGTGTTTTGCCAGAATTTGATACATGAATATGTGACTTTTGCAAGTAAAATTATTAATTTTCTAAAATTACCAAATTTCTTTGATCTCCACTTAGATATTAACATTTTATAATTATTCTTCTTTTCTTAATATACTATAATAATAAAAAAATAAGATTGTTACTGTGTTACGAAAAAATGTATAGGTAACTGATAAATGTATACATTTCTTTCAAATAGTTTATTATTTTGTTCCAAAAACAAAATGGTAGCCCATATTTAGTTACTTTCCTCTATTAATTATAAATACCAAAATAAAATTACTAAGCTTTTGTAAGTTAATATCAGATATTTTCTTCTTTTTTGTGTGTTGTTTAATTCTTTAGAACAACGACGCCGACCAGAACTAAGTTTGGTTTTTGACATGGTTTCGCTCCAAACAAGTCCCACTGGATTCTGAGCGGTCTAAGCGCACAGCAGCTTACCAAAATCAAGCATGCTAACGAATAAAAACCGTCAAAAAACAAAATATGCTTAAAATGGAATTTGTATTCTAAAATGTTCATTACATATTCTATTATCTATTAATAACATAGAATATTTATAAAAAGAAAGTTTTAGATCATTTTATATAATAGGTACTTTCTTATAATACTTTACCAAAGTAGGTATAAAAACTATACGTATATCGTGCCTACTTTTTTCCGCTTGAAAATCTTTTTGAAAATCTGAGCGAACGAAGATGAATAATGTCAAAGTGTCAAGCATACACGACACGAGGTTTTCAACCTACACTGGGATTTTATTTTATTATCAGCTTCCATTTTAAAAATTAACTCAAGTTTTACGTAACTAGAGTTGCAAATCCTCCGAAATATACTGAATAATTCGTTAATACTCGAAGTAAGCTTCGTAATACTTTGGCAACAAGAATGGGGTATAGGGAACGTGCAGTAAAGTCTACTTCGTACGTCTACGCCGTGCACGTTCCCTATAGGGAACTATGCCATCTATTGTTCAAATGTGAAACTTTTACTTTGCAAATATTTACCCTGTGCTGCCACCTATACTTCCTGCACCCTCCGTTTAGGGGCACGTTTGTAGACTGTGCCATCTAGCGTTGCAAATTTTAAACTTGTACGTACAATATACTTGACATTGACGCGACTGTGCTGCCACCTATAGTATAATAACTACTACACTCTGTGTGTGTAACAACGATGCATTCAATGAAATGCACAGTCGTATTGTAGAAACATTCCTAATCATAACAAAAAAAAATATATTTTTAAACAAGCGTTTGGTCTTTTAGGAAAAAAATAACACATTTAAATCAAACCAACCATTAGTACGTGTACGTGTACAATCGATTAGATGGTATAAAGCATGTCGCGAAATTTACCTGTGTAGTAACTAGTCTTGCTTGACATACTTATTCATTATGAAAGAAAATGTTACCTATGAAAATTATGCAAATCTATCATAGTATCAGACCAATAAAATAATATGATTTTTTTAATCTAATTTGCAGATATCCGAACGCAAATCTTTTTATCTGACAAGTTTTGTGACGTGTCCGATCTGTCATAAGTCAGCAACGTCAAACAATATTTCAAAAACGCCTACATACCAGCTCAGGGACTTTCTATGCCACCGCTGCATTTATTTTAAGTTATAAGTTAACAAAAACCTAAAGTTAAAATGTACTCCGTTTTGACGAGAGGGAATGCGATACTTACGTACACACTGAGCGTACTAGCATGTCTAACCTTTTTATGTTTTTTGTCCACATTAACCGTGGATTACAGGACTGCGGCTCAAATGAACACGGTAAAAGTAGTCGTGTGAGTATTTTGAACGTATTTCGTGCTTGTACTCCCATTTGTTAGACGTTTTAACGTCGAGTGATGTTTACAGGAAAAACGTGCCAGATTATGGAGCATCTAGGGAAAGAAATGATCTTGGATTCTTAACTTTCGATCTCAAGACGGATCTCTCTCACCTGTTCAACTGGAACGTTAAGCAATTGTTCCTCTACCTCACTGCTGAATACATCACACCCAATAATGAACTAAATCAAGTTGTTTTGTGGGACAAAATTATCCTCAGAGGTGAAAATGCTATCTTGGACTTCAAGAACATGAACACCAAATACTATTTTTGGGATGATGGAAACGGTTTAAAGTAAGTTATATCATTTATTCTGTACATGTAAAATGAAAAGACTGTAACTGCTGAGCATCAATATTTTTTTTATTATTATTTAATGCACTAGCTGCAAGATACTTTATTTGTGGGTGCCATAATAAGGTCACAACGCTGCTGAATGAAGTAAATGCAAAGCAGTAAGCAAGCTATATAACACTGTAGTTCCAAACATAACTAGTATTCAGCAATCTACATACTGAATACCAGTAACAATACAAACCATTGCTAAAGTAAAAAAGAGCAATGAGTATAAAGTCTATATATTAAAACAATGTTTTTAATTTCCAGGGGCCACAGCAATGTTACTCTGACTCTATCATGGAACATCATACCAAACGCAGGCTTGCTGCCAAACATCCAGGCCATCGGCCAGCACTCTTTCAAGTTCCCCACAGACTACACCCAGACGAGGGTATGATCCATAACTTACATCTGAATGGTGCATATTGCATAGCTGGGGTATGGATAGTTTTTTCATTAAGATGAAATATACTGCTTCGTCACAATTGTGGATTTTATTTATTACTTCCTGTTTGAATTGTACATAATGTATCTGATAACCTACATGTAAAAGTCTACATTGTTATTTACTTGTGTGCCAGTAACTTAATTTTTGTATACTTTTATATATATTCAAGTGAAATTAGTCACAATTGTACTATAATGACTCAAAAATACAAATCTGAGGCGAGTTATTCAGAATAATGTATAATAATTCTTAAAATTCAAACCACTATCAATTTCAACATTCTAACGTTAAGACAGAGTCCCCAAAAACTATTTGTAGATAATAAAACTAATCATCTTTATTTCTGTCTTTTATTCAGAATCCACAAAACTCGTACAAGAGGAAAGGGTACATGATAGGATATGAAAACATATGCAATAAAAAGAGATGGGTAGATTTTATATCATATAATTATCAATTACATTTTTAATTAAACATACATTAATCATTTTTGCTCTACAGTGTTGTTCTACAGCAGAAAAAACTAGTGACCTCTGCCGTTGCTTGTAATAGAAGTATCTATGTCTCCAAAACATTTTGCCAATTTAATCGGCATCACCAGATATGAAACAATTACAAGTCACAAGTGGACTGGATTCATCACTTAGAATTTTACATAATAAGAATTGTTTCTAACTAAACAGTTTAGCACATTAAAGGTTCGATATGAAACCATCTAGTTATAACAAAATACTCAGGAGGTATAATAATTCCCAATATTGAGGAATAATATAAATGCATATTAACTAAGCAGAAACATTACACTAATCTTTTATTTTTCAACTACATGTGTTTTACTTTTAAACCTCATACAAGCGTGTACATTAAGAAACATACAATAATATATATTTATATGAATTATTATATTTTATATATTCTGGAGCCATATTATGAGGACCCTTAAAATATAATTTAACATCTAATTTAACTGTAAAAATAGTTCTCCAACAAAGATCTCTTTATTTCTTTCCAAATTGTTTTACCGTAAATTTTAACAAGGTTTTATTATTGGCTTTAGTAGTGATATTCTACAGCTTTATAATCGACAAATGAAAGCAATTAAAACAAGATTTTATTATTTTTTTGCTATTTGTGCAAGTGCATGTGTTTCGGCCATTCACGACCGTAAACCACAGTTACAAACACAAGTAAGCACTCTTAAATTTATCTTAACAAGGTTACTTAACTATTACTTTAAGAAAATAAGAACTATAATATACTCATTTAAGATTTCATTGGTGATTGTTTAAAATTGCTCTACTAACGAAGTAAATCACACAACCAGGTAAAGGGAAAATCAAGGCAAATGTTTATTTAATAACAATTACATTTTTCTAATAACTAAGATTTTTAATCTCTTAAATGAACCTTACCAGGCTTCAAATTATCGTATAGAAAGTACTATATATATCTGTAAATTAGTAAATATCATTCCATGTGTCAATGAAATGTAAGACAAGCACAGCTACCCTAGTGTACACTAAAATAATGATCATGAAGTGAATAGCGTCAACGAGGATTACTTACATGTAACAGTTCATAGTGTATTGCTTGCGTTTGCCTCTGGCATTATTAAGAATTTACGAATTTCCTTACAGACTCGTCTACGACTTCACTACCATTACGCTAACATTCAAAGCTGAGCCCGCTAAATTACATGAAAAAATATTGCATACTCAAGTAATATTTTACTGATGTCTAGTATTGCAATCACTCTGCTCGCACAACAATCATAAGTCATAACAGATACCACACTAAATGTATTTTTCTATTTTAACTACAATTCAACAACATGAAATAAAATATAATATGGTATGTAAAAACAGTACTTGATCTGCTCGTATGAATTGACTAGTAAACATGTGATTAGGTAATGATAATACTCGCTATGACCGTTCTCGTTACATCCTACAGGAATCAGGGAGGTCCTAAGAGCACTGCAATGACAAATTAAAGTTACAATTTCTTTAATTCTAAATGTAATTCGAGAATCCTAATATCATGCTAAACAACGTACATTTAGGTACTAGAATTTTAACATAATAATGTTGGTAGGTACACAAAGAGTATTACAATCAAATCATAGATTATGTTTACACATGCCATGATGTTGCAAGTTTATTATTAGGTCTAAAGAAGATAATAATTAATTTCCTAATATTATATGAATCAAAGAGAAATGAAGCCATGTGGTATTATTCATCAATACAATATCCTAATAAGTGGTTGCGTCGTTAGACGTTAAGCACGATGAATGAAACAATCTACAACTTAACAGCGCAATACTAAAGATCACAGTTTTTGCCATTTGAAGTGATTTGGTTCCACAAAATGGCATTATTACTAGAGACTTGTGTGAACACGATACATTTCATCATTATATAGACATAACATGAGCTCTAACTGGAAACGCCATTTAAATATACTCCTATTTATAATATTTAACATGAAATACAACCAAGGGAGAAACCAAATGATTAATACATTGTAGCTACATTGTAGTTTTTCGCTGTATTTAATTTGTAACACTCACATTTTTAAAATAAATGTGAATCTGAAAGGTACGTAATGTCAAAAGACCTAAGATCCAAAACTTGTGAGTAACAATAAAATACAAGTTGTATACTGGAACGGTGACTGTTGTTAGCAAATCATTACAACCCTGCACGCACATCTGACCATAGTTCGATCCAACATCACATCTGCAACCATGGATGCACCACATAACATGGACAGTCAGTACTAGTCGTAAGTGGATGATATCCTGGTAGTCTAATCACAACATGTGCGTCACAGTCGTATATACAACTGTATTACAGTTAGCCAGCCAACGTACAATACGCTTCAAGATCACTGTCATGAAACGGAGGGCGACAAGCACGACTGTTACGTAGGATACCATCAAAGACGATCAATGTCACTAAATACGAATGCATGCTGCCAGCATAAAGTGGTAGATGCAAACTTACATTTGGACAGTACAATATTAAAGTCAACATCTACACATAATATCCATTGGTACTGCATCTAAACTGAAGGATTTGGACACATGAGTTACGTAGTTACTTAAGTAAGTATGTACACACTATCGAGTACAAGAGTCCGTGCTGTAAGGTTTCAAATGTGCGGACAGGAGGTGTTTTGTCTACCTATGAGAGTGGCGCGGCGAGGCAGCGTCTCCGGGGCTGCCGGCGCCGGTTCACAGGCGGCAGGGCTCGGGCGCGGGCCGTCACGCTCCGGTCAGGGGCGGCCCGTCCGTCTGCACGTCCTTGTCCTCCGTCAGCGGCACGCACGGACGATCCGATCCGTATCTCCTCGACAGATCCAGCATCTCTCTCAAACCCTGGAATTTTATGACAGCCTAATCATTATACTTAAATGCTTGTCTATATTGCGCTTTAAAACACAGATCGTTGACGTGGCTAAAAAGGCTGTCCAACTTATCAAATTCGGTACCCAGAACTCGGCATACAGTTCGAAAAATAATTTGTTCGTGTGCCCACAACTCGTACCCGAGTCGTCACTTCATAATTATATCGTCGAATTATGGACACACGAACAAATTATTATTCATTTATTCAAATTAGGCTGAGAACCAGCACTTTTTGAACGTCCAATTTTACAAAAAGACAGTCCCCCAAAACGCCAGTTACTTCCTCCACCACTTCCTAGTGTTTTAACTAGGAAGAAGAAGTGGCGCAACAAACTCCCCAGCAATATCTATCTATTACGTTTTAAGAACTTGGATTTATACAATAATATGTAAAGTACATGACGCAGATAAAAAAATACGTATCCAACATGGAAATCTTGGATATATTTTATCCCCATATTCCCACGGGAATGGGAACTACGCGGGGGAAACCGCGGGGCGCTGCTAGTCTGTCATAAACCAATCATTAAGAAAGCGCTGTTTACGTAACCGAAATCTTGTCTATTCCTATTTACTTAAAGATAAGAAAGGTATCATCTGCAAACAATACTACGTCACAGAATCCCAATAAGAAAAATGGTAAATCGTTTATGTAAACCAGACACAACAATGGACCCAGTATTGAGCCTTGAGGCACGGCTAAATGCACGGGTAGCCCGATAACTTCACACTATTGACATCGACACATTGCAGCCTATTATGTAAATATGAATCAATTAGGTTTAGAGCTTCGCTTAGGAGATCGTAATTACGTAAACGCAAAAGGTTGGCAAAGTGTACGCAATCAAAGGCTATGGAGAGATCACAGAAAACTCCAATTGCATTTTTCGAGTTTTTCCATGCGTTTAATGTGTGATTTAGGAGAGCAACACCCGCATCTGTACACGAACATGTTTTAACTGCTTGAGTACTATCTTTTCAAATATTTTGCTAAATGCACGTAAGATGTATTTGCCGGAAGTTGCCAATGTATTTAAATAATGTACCTGGTTTTAATACATTAATTACAAAGTTATAAAACTTTACTACATTTCATGAAATCAGAAAAAGTCTCTAAATCCACGCAAGTTTAATGGAAATACTCCAGTAATCACCTGTGTTTTTAGATTTAAGTGTATTAAAAACGTTAACACATCACGTGGTATTACGTGCTCAAAATTAAATAATTGATTACACTAACACTGAACCATTTGCAAATGTTTTTCAGCTTCAAAATCTTTTTATATACATAATTTAGTTATGTTATTAGTTTATTTATGTTGTAGCATAATAGTTTCTTACGTATTCTGAAAAGGGGCTATCACACCTGTATTGCTCAATATACTGAGTTCTGGGCACTGAAAGTGTTAAATGGATCGGAGCTGGACACCGCGGTGCCCCGATCGCGAAACGGGGCCATGGCAGGCCACAAATGATAGGGATGACTTGGATGTCTTCCTTAGGAATTGGCAGGAAGTAGCATAGTACTGGGAACAGTGGAAGGAATGGATGGATGCCCTGCGGTGGGACAGTTGGGGATAGATAAAATAATAACCTACTTATCATTTGGAATATTTTAAATAAAGTATGGAAACTAAGTATAATAGGTTCTTCTCTAAATAAAAAAAACCTACCTTATTTTCTGTAATGAGCCTTTGGTAAACTTCCTCTTCTTTCCTCGCATCACCATTTTCATCCAAAGTGACAGCTTTGTACATGATGCTTGTCATCTCATTAATCCTCTCTGCTTGTTGCCTGATCAACTGCAATTGATTAACAAAAAGTTTATTAAACTAACTTGGAAGGTAGATGATGGAAAAAAAGGGGATATGTTGTATCAACCACAATTAGACTCCAGAAATATAGTGCCATTTTCTGGAATATATTCCGCAGCATATTGGACCATGTTACACAGGTACCCAGTTACCGGCACATAATTTGGCAAAACTCGTTACATAGGCCGAGTTCGTCTTTTAGGTTTCTCTGGTTGTATAGTGGGACTCGGGGAACGACGTAGCATCGTTTCGTGCTCGTTTCGTCGCTGTTTCGTGTTACCTCGCGGCTTATTCACTCCCGAGTACACTTGCGTGCACTGAAATTAAACCCTTTGAGTTTTTGTTATGAGTTCTTGTAATTTTTTTTTACTTAAGTTTCGTAATTGAAATTCCCCGAACAAATACCATTTTACGTAGACATTGTCTGAAATATGACAGCAATAACTGAGAAAGAGACAGTAGAACAGACGGCAGAAGCGACCAAAACTTCAGAAAGGACAGTTCGACATAGATACAGTCAAAGAAAGTAAAAATGATTACTGTCTTTAAGGAATAAAAGGGACAAAAAAGCTGACTACAGATTATTTCTCATGAATACCTACTCTCCTTTTTTTAGTTTTCTTCTAAACAGACATTCTAAACAGACACACAACAGATTAAAATAAATTATAATAACCACAGAAAACGACAAGCCATAAAGGCCATTTTTATTGCATTAAGTGTTCATGTGTGAACTTACTCCACTAAGACAAAACCTCGTCAAGCTTATGAACTGACTTGATTTTTAATAAACATAGTATCAATAAGGCCTCAAAATTTTATAAAATTCTGCATACCTCTTGCTGTTTTTCATTGATAGCATTTGTGAAGTCTATCCTGGACTCCCATATTCTCTTCTCAGTGTGCTGTCGGTACTTGGACATGATGAGTTCCAGTGCTCGTCTGTGGTCCTCCAAGGCTGCCCTGAGCTCTCCGTTCTCGCGTTGTACGTCCCTCATGAGCCGCGACTCCCGCTCGATACTGGCGATGAGAGCCCCTCGCGGGCGCTCGCGGCATGCCTCGTTCAGAGTGTCGACTTCCTCTTTATACTGAAATGTGATATGACTACAGTTGGAATACTATGTTTGTTAGAACTTACATACATAAGTATACAAAGCTTTGCAATAGTGGCCTGATCTCATCTGATCTGATCTCTTTGTGTGCAAGACGAGTGAGTGTGTATTAGAGTGTGTCTATATTTGGATATGAGTGTGATATGTGGCAGTTTATGAGTTGACATATTAATGACTGAGATACCGTTTTGTGAGTACATTTATATAATAATAATACTTATAATAAATATGAGCCACATAATGCAAACATATTAAAATCAGATTCTTTATGAATATCTGCCATTCTGATATAAATTAATGGGTTCATTCCCTTAAAGAAAACTATCATGAAAAATGTTGCAAAAATTGAATTATATCGATTCTGAGTCACCATCTCCGCAAAAATGAAGGCTACCTTGAAATTGATGACTTTAGTACCTACTTTTGTAATGCACTATGCAATGATATTTTTAGTAATCATACCTAATTATAGAATGAAAATATAGATATTTCCTTCCTTATTTGTTTTCTGCTATTATGGAGTCATAATACCCTATCATGGAATTTAATAAGTAGATAAGTATGTAGCTGTAATTTGGTATGTTCTATTACCTAAAAAATCAGTTCATACTTGAGTTAGATGCAGGTAGCAAGAGAAGTAAAAAGGATAGTTAAAGGTAGTCTATAGTTTCAGCCTACTTTAATTAGTAATAATTTGTGTATGTATGAATGTAAAATGAGGTCATATTAACATTATTTTGTTCTCTTCTATGCCAAGGTGTAAACATAAACATATCAATTTTATGAAGTTTTACTTTAATGATATCCTAATGGTGTTGGCAAATACTGTGACCGTCTGACTTCTTTATAGTAGCGAGCCAATCTTAAAACAGAAACTATGCATGCCATATTAAGTTGACAAGGTGCCAGCTCATCTTTTTTGTAGCGGTACCATGGACTCCTTTCACCTAAGACAGTTATTTTCCCAGGATGTTTTTAAATTAAAGAATTATTTATTTGTGTTTGTTGTTTAACAAGAGAAAAAAAAACATTAGCATTGCTGTACATTTGTATACTTTTACAATAATTTAATTAATATTATATGAAAACAAAACTTTAACTATCACGAAAATTGGTAGTTACTTTTACATCACAAAAATAGATGAAATATTCTGTTTTTAAAATAGCATTTAATTGTATTAGATTAGTGTTTAGTAAGTCATGAGACTGCTAATAACATTATGTGAAAGCCAAATGTTTACACAACATGAGAGAAACAAACTACAAGGTCAGGGATTTAAATCTAATAATACGCATGAATTGCACTAGAATCGTGGTTTATTTAGTCTGCTAGAAATTTCTAGGAGAATTTTGGCCTAATGAATTCGGTGTTCAGACAATAGACAAGAGTGAGCGTCACAGTTAAATACTCGTATCATATTGCAACAACCTACCTGTTTCATTGTATGTATTTGTCGGTAAGCAGTCTGAGTTTCGGTCAGCAAAGCATCAGCTTCAGTCTCGCGCTCTTTGAGACGTCCCGCAAGTCGTTTAGCATCCAAAATTATTTGCTGTATGGTCAGTGACATCTGAAAAAGCCAGCAATATAGAAAACTCACAACAGAACACATAAAATCGATTTTAAAACAGAACTGCACCAACCCTGATATCCACACACAGTTGTCACACGAATAACGTTGCATCTAAGCAATTTCAAACGATGAATTTAAACTAAACACTATTTTTTAAGGAAAACTAAAAGACGCATATCAGCTGTTTCGTGATTAGAGTACAGCAGCCATTAGCTTTCATTTCATTCGAAGCGAAGTATTAACTTTCCAAATAGAAAGATACAAGAAAGAAGAAGACAGCACTATGTGTTCGAAGCAGCTGTGTTGTGTTACGGAAAAGAGACAGAAAATATTCACAACAATTCACAAATTCGGATGACTATATTATGACATGACCTTGATCACAGAGAATCGAAGAAGTTTCAGTGTTGCTAAGCATAAAATATTTTTAGTTTGTAGCAACAACAATAAAAAAAAACATAGTCATAATTTTATCATTCGAAAAGGGGTGGTGTGGTGAACGCAACACTCCACATTTGGTTTCTGTTGGCAACACTGCTAACGAACTGACAGCCGTTTTTCCCGCTAAGTTGATTAGGAGAATTGAAGAAACGTTGATTATTGTTTGGTTTAGGGACTAAAGTTTCTCCCGTGTAGTGAGTCGTACGTACCTTGTAGTCTAAGTATGCAATAAGTGATACACAATAAACTGTATGAAGAACGAGTCGGTGTGTTTCGTTTCATTGAACCTCCGACCCGTCATTATATCTAATATAGTTTAGCAGAAAAATAATTTTGAAAAATAGGGGTTGCATCACTATTGTCCAAAAACGAATAGAGCATCAGCCGCAGGGTTTGAAAATTTTATTGGCCTAAAATTATTTTCAACAACTAGCTACTCCACAGAGGTATTAATTTCAAAAAAGACGCCAGTTCAGATTTCATATGGAAACCCGGTGAGACCCTTTCTATAATCATCAAGAAACTCGCTCCGTGGTTTCGCTCAACTCCAAATCACCGTTTATGTGGATGTGCATAATTTAATTTCTTAACAAATTTATTACAATATTTGTGTGTATTTTTTTTTTGTTTGTTTCATCCCATATAAACCATGCTTTTCCAATCTACTTTAGACATTGGCAGAATAGTTGACATTGACTAACTACAAAATGGCATCAAAAAACTCGTCCGCATCGCTATCGACTGATCGACTGGGTGTGAACCACGTTAGGGTATATATGTTCTGTGGTGTGAACCCAGTGACTGGCAATGTCAAAGACAAAGGCATTTTTACATGTGTCGATACTCGATACTCTTGCGCCATCCCATCTTCCTAACTCGTCGTGTTGTGCTGGTGCTACCGCTGCGGCTGCTGAGAACCTCAAACGGCGAAAATATAATAACCTAGTCGGCAATTATATGTTTGAGCCGTTTGGGGTTGAAACTCTTGGACCGTGGGGTCCGAGTGCTCATGCGTTGTTAGAACTTGCTAAACGTTTGGTTGACACTTCGCGTGACCCAAGGGCTGGCTTTTACTTCGGACAGAGGATAAGTATGGCTATACAACGTGGCAATGCCGCCAGTCTATTGGGTTCACTCCCAGTCGATAGCGATGCGGACGAGTTTTTTGATGCCATTTTGTAGTTAGGAGGATTTTAGTTTATTTTTAGTTAAAGTGTATATATAGTTAGAGTTAAAGTAAAATAAATTGTTAACGTTCACTTCACTGGACAAGAAGGCATTTTTAAACATGGCATAGATATAATATCATGCAAAATCCGGTAAATAATAATCGACTGCCACAGCCACCGACGCCTACTGCGGACGAACTAAACACATGAGCGGCGCAATTGGTAAGCCCCGCCTACCGCGGCACAATTTGCGTTGGGTCATAGAGTTAGGAATGCTTCCATGTTTTATTTGCGTTCACTGCATTTCACAGATAAGTTGATAGGAGTGTAAGTTGGTAGGAGCGTACGTTTCATATTTTGATTTTAATTAATACTGACATGCATATATTATTTAAATTAGACTTACTTACGGTACACATATGTAGGTCGAATTAAAATATAGCTAAGCAGGTGCAGCTTGCTGAGAGAATACCTACCGAAAATGTCCACTATGAGGTTTCCAAAAGGACACTTTTAGTCGCTATCTTCAGAGCCGTTAATTTTGATTTGATCAGGTGCGACTTGACGTGAAAATATTCAGGTAGGTAGTGATATCTGTCGAAGAAATTCTAGTGAATCTGAAAACTCCGATCTGGACAATTTTTAAAAGGATGTTCAATGCAACCCTAAAAGTATCTGAAAAATTTCGACAGGAGCCCAATGGGGGCTCCTATCTAAACTTTTCACATAATTTTTCGGTTTTCTATCAGCAAGCCGCACCTACTACTTGCCATTGCAGGGTTACGGATTTGTTCGAAAGAGTCACCGAGGCCCTGGAACGCAAAGGGCGTTAGGAGGAGAGTCTAATGAGTAAAAGTCTGACACTCCCTTCCGCTCCGAATAGAGATAAAGAAGATATTTGATGATTTACAATCCTTGAGCCGCACCTACTGAGCTCATCTTTTCGCTCTGAACTGAATATAGCTGCTCAAAAACCCTGCCTGCTCCTCCTCTCTTATTTATACCGGGCCCAGTAGCTCTTAAGTAGCAAATGAGCCCATAAGTTTTGACTGGAGTTGCTTTGATTTCTTAGGGTATAGTAGCTTTAGTAAAATAAAGAAAAAGAGTATTTGCGCGAAGCCACCAAATCAAACCATAAAAATTACTCACTCCACTCTTCTGTCTCAAGTCTGCTGGCAGAATTTTCTATTCAAATAAATACCTAGTACTTTTATGCTCTTATCTCTGTATAAATTCATCAGTCATTATCTGTGCAAAACGGCTATCACTCAGTATGATAGGACCTAAGACTCGTTTGGGTGACAGAGCCATGGCCACAGAGTACTTTTATATAGGTATATAGCCATGGCGCTGGTTATCAGTGACGTACTTTTGTAAGTCCAAGCTCGGGGGCTGAGCTTGGACTTACAAAAGTCCCCGAATGTGCGGGATTTGTTGCATACGTACGTGTAGTTCCGTAGCATATGCTACCGTGGCCTTTACTGCTGCTACACAGGGTCTACATTCTACTAGGAAGGACGTAGGGCTTTCTTTTATCCCTTCGATGTGCCTATGCAGAGCTAAGTGCTATGCTGCTGCTACACAGGTTGTGCGCTATTGCTTCGCCGTGATACGCTGCTGCCAGTGTCAACTATACCTACTGCTACGCAGTTGTTCGAACTACGTAGAATTTAAACGATTACGATTGGTAGGTACGATACTGCTGAAAACTGAAAACTTTTGAGGGACAAATAGGTAGGTACATACAAACCGTCACCATCTGATTGCAAACAGACTTAACTTAGGTTTCGCTTTTAGAATAAACCTTGAAACACTTCTTGTTACATGTAAATAACAGTAACGTACATTAAGTGAGCGCCACACGTATGACGAATTTGATGCTAGTAGGTATGTAAATGACAAGTCACCATAAAGTCACACACGACGGAAAGTGAATAAATATGGATTATAATTAACCATTTTGGAGTCCTCTTGGACGATCAGAATTTATAAGTTAGGTATACTTTTTTGTGGATGCCTTGACAATAGGGTAGTTGACTAAAAAAATCTAATTAGTCCGTCGGATAGATTTCCAAAAAATATTGGACACGTATATTTTTCTTTTTTCACGTAAACAAAAAATGAAGACGATACAGTGCGTTGAAAACTCGTGTGACGTCACTACTCGCTACAATTTTTAACGAGCCGTGACGTCACAAGCCCGCACTCCTGATCTTTGATGCTGTGTATCTTCGTCAGTTTTTATAGATTTGATAAAGGAAAAAATACGTGTCCAATATTTTTCTATAATCTAACTGACGGACTAAACATAATCATATATTTTTTACTCAGGAAACATCCCTATTCCGTTATCCTCAGTGAACCCATGATGTACAAAATTATACCTATAAGTAGGTACATAACTTGATACATGATAATAAATATAACTACTATCATATGTACATATGTGTATACATATGTGTTTTATAGAATTGGTCGATTGTGAACTTTGATCGCATAGTTAATAAATTATGCGATCAAAGTACACAATCGACCAATTAGAATTCAGTAGGTGGACTAAAGTCCATTTGTTATGGAAAGGCAAGTTTTAAACAACGTGACAGTGTTATTAAAATATTAACAAATAAATACTTTGTTTTTAATAAAACTTATCGGGAGTACAATATAGTAGTAGGTACACAAAGTACCAATCGCTTTACAATATTATAACACTGACTACGAAGGCACACATTTCAACTTCTAATACATTTTATAATACGAACACACAAGCAGATATAAAATAACATTAATCGTAACATTTGATTGACATTCAAAAAAACGCCGACTACACTAGACTGACGTGTGTTGTGTCATTATACAGGACTAGCTGCTGCCCGCGACTTCGTCCCCGTGGAATCCCCGATTTTAAAACATTCTTGATCGCTGCTCCGCTCCTATTGGCTTAAGCGTGATGATATATAGCCTAAAGCCTTCCTCGATAAATGGTCTATTCAACCCAAAAAGAATTTTTCAATTCGAACCAGTAGTTCCTGAGATTAGCGCGTTCAAACAAACAAACAAACAAACAAACTCTTCAGCTTTATAATATTAGTATAGATTATACAGGATTGGTCAGTCTAACGAATCCGGTCAAGAGATCACCGTTTAACAAAAAGATTTAATTTCGTAACACTGTGTAGGTAGATCATAGAGAATGTTAGCGTCACAGCACATTACGTCAGTCAAATGTGTATTCAGCCTTAGCCACTAGAAAATGGTGACACGAAAAATTTTAAATGAGAAAAATAATAATATTAATTTAAAAAAAAATCGGCATTTAAATATTATTTTTTGAAAGAAAATCTCGAATAACTTTGTTAACTTTCTCGGGTTCTTCTTGCTGCAGGAAGTGACTACAGTTGTCAATGATAGTGGTCTCTATGGTGGTATATTCTTTCTTCAAGGTATCTAGTATGCCATGGCTCAGGTAGCTGTCGTTGGCAGCATGGGCCACCAACATGGGCACGTTTTCTTTGTGCTCGACGATCTCTGGCAGGTCGAATCTGAAGTTAGCCCGGTAGTAGTTTATTGGAGGCGTTAGGGCAACTGTAACAAAAAAAAAACCGTAATAGATATTAGCATGACATGACGAAGTAATCGTATCGTGGGTGGGGGGCTAGTGATTTACCTACCTATATCCTAGAGTTAGTCGTGACTTAGGTGTGATCGTGTAACACGCGAGCAATAAAAAAAGAGGAACTAATTTAAGTTGTGTGAAATTGGCCATCGTACCAAAACGTCATGTTATCAAAGTACAGTTATGCTGAAAAATAAGGTACATACCTACTGTCGGATTGTAGTCATGTCTCATTTAGATAATTTTATATCTACTTATACATATAATCTATACATCTTTATCTATACATTCATACATTGTATACTATAAATAAAATTGGAGCGTGTGTTTGTAATATTGAAATAACCGCTTTATATATACCGTAATACCGCACATAAATCAAAATAACTTTTTTTACAATTTTTGGCTGTCTGTCTGTCTGTTTGTTCCAGCTAATCTCTGACTGAAATGGCTGGATTTTGACGGGACTTTTACATATAGCTGATGTAATAAGTAGTAACTTAGGCTACTTATTTTAAAAAATCTTTTATTTTAGAAAATAAAGTAATGTCGTAATATCCAAGTAGGTACTGTCCAGCATCGCGCGCAGCTCACGCGCATGCCACCACTGTGCCCGTCACGTCGGGCAGTCCCACCAGCAATGCTATTCTGTAAGAACTCACTCCAGTTCTCACTTCTGATTCTGCGGTGAAAACTGTATTTGGTATTCTGTAACTTGATGAAAACTACACTAGCGCCACTAAGTGAGAACATAGGTGAAGCGAACTTAACTTGACAGTCAGAATATCAAATACTTTTCACTTCAGGTAAATTACGAAGTGTAATCGAAAATGAGATATGAATCGAATTCGCACGTGAGTTCTTACAGAATAGCACTGCAGTTCTCCCACCAACGAATCAATATCACAAAGAATCGGGGGGGTTTGTAGGTAACTATTCCACGCGGACGAAGTCGCGGGCAGAAGCTAGTTTAACATAAAATTCGAAATGAAACGGTTTGTGGAACTAACATGAGCGGTAAAGATTCATAAACTAAAAGGAAAGCAGAATCATGAATAACTATTTCCGAGACCCGAACCATCACTAGAATAATTATTATACATAGAGATCGTGCCGCTGTCAACATTTTTAACAACATTTTTTTAGTTTCACTGAGAAGTGAGAACCAAATTCCAAAGTACGTACTACGTAGATGATGAAGTCGCGGGCAAAAGGTTATATTGAATAATAGTCTTTATTTTATGAATATATCTCGAAAAAAAAAAGCTGTCGGTATTTACTAGAAAAAATTATACATTTTATGTGTGTTTGTATGACTACTTTTCCCATTCTTTCGTTTTAGGACATTCTGCTATTTTTTTTTAATTCTTTGCCCCACACTAGGATTTACTTCTGTGCCGTGGATGCGCTCACAAACATGTAAACTCACATACACAAGACACCCAGACCCGGAAGTATTATCTGTAGGCCATACAAACATTAAAATTTGTTCCATGCGGGGAACGAACCCGCGACACGTAGCGCAGCAGCCGAACGCTCAACCACTGCGCCAACCGTGTCTGAACGAGAAAAAATAAACACGGTTGATTTAAAATTATTATTTATTTGTTTTTTATTTTTTATAAACAAATTTAACGTAGCCGACACTGGCTTGATTTCTATGCCTTACAAAACTTAAGGCTGTTTTGGCTTTTCGTCTTTAAATAGCTAGCAAAATTACTGCTTCACCTGGCAATATAATTAAGCGAACGAAACAAAAACTGAAGCGTCATTAAATCGATTGTTGTTTCAAAAACTCGTCAAGTACATATATATGTGTAGATCTAAGTATCTACTTAACCTAGTGTACCGATTTTTAAACGCTAGTCTAAACGATCGAATATAAATTCTAAGTGTGTCAAAAAAAAACGGATTATGGCGTACTGAAATATTAAGTGGGCGAAATTAATTTGAGGTACGAGTTATTCCGAACGATCATAAAATCATATTATTTCAATTTTCGGAATTCGAAATTCAAACACAATCAATTTCAACATTCTTATCTGACTGACAGAGCCCCACTGCGCAGGGCACCTATTTCTGTCTGCAGGGTTTCAACATGAATGGCAAAGTTGAGTAAAGTTCGGTTGCTCATACCATTCGACCCTAACCTATCCGTGGGATGCCTCAGCTCTCTGCCCCCCTATGTTCTACTACTTGTACAGTCACTTTTTTCGCCCAATTTAGTATATAATTAGGACACTTGTAATTTTAGTTGCTAGCTTAGATTAACTGTTCCCCACTGCTAGTAGCTAATTTTACGAATTTTAATCATTCATAAGTACCGCCAGCTAGTTATTTTTTCGCAAACATAATTTAAAGCCGCTCGGTTTAGAGTTAAAGTACCTCATTAACATATTTTAGAGATTCTATCGACACAGTTACTTGGCGATCTTTGTTTTTGTTTCATAAATTAAAAACGCAGAAACCTCATTCAATCAAATCTTCACTCGATAAAATGCGTTTGACAATTTACATAATTGCGTGATCATTTTCTTTTGACAAACTTTATTTAGCATTGCATAAGTGGCGTCGAAACACAAAACGGAGATATTACAATAGTCGTTAAACAGCCCACAAAAGAATGGAATTGGCATAGATAGACTTTACGAGACGTCTTATTAATGTTACACACCACGTCAATTACTTTATTACATGGTCAGTTAGCCATACAACCACAAATTATTTTCAAATTGGAAAACATCAAGTGTCCTATGCATTTATGTTATTCGTTTAGGTGTTAGGGTGTTATGGTCGTTGTGGCAGTCAGGTCTAAGTGCTAGTTTAATAACGTTCCCGATCGCGTTAGCGTAAACGTCAATTATTATTGAAACTGAATAAACTGAAAACTCCTTCGTCTGGTCTTGTTCTTCTTTTCGTGTCGATCGACTCTTATTAAATATTGTCCGACCAGTATTGAACAACCTGTACAACTAGGTATATCTAATGATATACGAATCTAAGATCTAAATCTTAGATGGAGTAGGTGGTTGTGCACGACGGGCTACCACGGAGGTGACGTATATCCTGTGGTAGTGCTCTACACTGGCACTGCGTTTGGCATGGGTGAAGAATGTCCCATTTGGCCAAATTAGTTTAACAGAGGCCAACCTGGCTCCTGTATCGGCAAAGAGATTTCCAGATTGGCCACCACAGTTCACATCCAGGGGGTAGAAGTTCTGCCGGGGTGATGAAGTGTGGAGGAGTAGGGTGTTTGTGTGTCCAGGATGCACAGCTCTGTTCTGCTGCACTGTCTACCGATGAGGTCGTACATACATCTCGTAAAACAATTATTAGGGCTCTTTAGACGTGCAGCTGTTAGGAGCTGCCCATGCAGGGGGTGGTGGCTGTTGCGGTGCATGCTTTTGCGAATCCCGCGACCCCGGCCTACGGTCAAGTGACGGAACACCGTGGTGGTTTTAGCCGGTAAGAGTCCGGCACACCCCCCCGTCTTCCCCAGACGGGGGATAGTCCATGAGGATTTCCCCACGATAAAAAAAGGGGGTGGTGGCTGTCTCGTTCCATTCCCCCTTCTGAATGTGGGTAACTATATCGGAGCGAATATCTGATAGTGCAATCTCAAGATAAAAAAGAACTGTTGACAACATTTTAACCATATCTCGACACACTTCCGGGTCAAACATTTTGGAGATCAAACCTCAAATGGTGTCTGGCTCACATAAGCTTGACGCCTGCGTAAGTGCATACGTGCCGGCCACAGTTTACGTATCAGACAGAGATTTCGATACTTACAAGGCTTACGGAACCAGTACTTGTAGCACTCGACATCTTCCTTATCCGTGGAGGTCTTGCCAGGGAATAGCATGACTTTCTCGTAGATGGCCAGATCGTTCATGAGGAGCAACTTCTCCGGTATTATCGGCGCGCGATACAGGAACACGTACCTGGAAAATAAGTAGAAGATATGGTTTTCGGTAAGTGGGTATTTGTAGCAACTTAACTAAATGGGTAACGTAAATACCTATCTATATACTCGTAACTACCTTTAGCTTTTCATAGACCAGGAAAAGTAATACCCATGGAAAACCCTAGTACGCATTTATATAATTACAAAAGTACCATTCCTTTTTTGCTCAATTAAGTATCTATGACGATACTTCATGTACTTCAAGCACGGCGTTGAAGTACGTCATACAGCGTATACATAAGTACCTGATGATATAACATAACGTAGGTACGCAGCGTTACCGGCAAAAATTTTAAGAGAATACCTAGAGCAGGGATAGCCAACCGGTCGATCTTGTCTATTAGTTCAGTCGATCGCAACAAGGAAAAAAATACAAGACTGCGCAACTATACATACGAACGATTTGTATTACCAGACATTTTTTTAAAACACAATCTCATATGTAATGTTATGTTCGTTCTCAAAAGTAATTATGTTATGAAATAGCTACATGGATAGAGTAAACGGGATTAATCAAAAGTAAATTTTAAAATCACTTACTATTTACCTTTACAAATTTAATTTATTATCGACAGCTACAATTTCAAATAGTAATAAAGCTGGAAAAAACAATTAAGAACTATTCTTTAACTGCTCCAGAGTTGTTTCAGTAGATACTTATATATTAAAATGTTCATTAAAGACGGCTATAATGATAAACATTGCAATTTAATGGGATTTAAATGTGGACTGTTTGGTGGCCATTGTAAGACAGAAACTGATTGAGATGTGAGGAGTTCTTTATCCGTGCGTGCAGTGTACTTGGACACGAGAATGAGTGTTGAAATGTCAAAATAATCGGAAGCACGTCTTCAGCATATGGTCACATTGTTTCTTCCTGTAAATTTTTGTACTGGAATTGAGTTTCCTTCTATCAATCTAACAGGGATAGAAGGTTGTAATGAAAGGTCATAAGGTTAAAATTTGGGGATCTTATCTGGTCATCACCATGACCAGAGAAGATCCCCAAATTTTCACATTTCCACCACCATGCTTTAATGTCACTTTTGTATACTTGAGGTCGAATGCTGTGTTGGGACGGCGTCAAACATATCGTTTCCCATCAGAACATGCTCTGTTACTTTTTGTCGCGTCAGAAAAAAATTAAAATTTTCCTCTGTCTTACTGTTCAGCTTTCATAGCCCCTTGCAAATGCAAGTTGGGCTAGCCTCAGACACCGTTTCACGGACAGTGCGCGCTGAGATCGCTGAAGAGTTTTTTCACCTAAATATTCTTTTCTCAACTCGTTAAACTCCTTAGAAGGGTATTATTTTGCCAAACGCACGATATTTCTATCGTCTCGCCGAAATGAATTTCTCTGTTTAGGTACACGTGATATTTGAATTGGTTTCATACGTGTTATAATGCTTCACAACGTGGAACATCATCGTTTTCGAGCATAGAAATGTTTTCGAGCATTGCAGGTGATCGGCTATCTTTTTATAAGACCAATTTTTATAGTGAAGTTTTATTATCACTTCGC